>OX104129.1:30577555-31877687 GCA_944470555.2 Heterobilharzia americana | reverse complement strand
TAACATAGTTCTACTAACCTCTGCTTCTTTATGATGAGGGTAGTAGAAAATTCCATATACCTGGAAGAAGTACAGAATCATATCTATCGCATGTGTTTGGTTTTAATTCAATAAACAGTCGGTCATGAATCTCTCCCTCAACTCCACTAGGTTAGTTTTAAGGACTGTCACCCTCTCACCTATACAAAACTTCAGTTTGTACATTAAAACGCCACTTTAGTCTCAGCCTTATCGAAATTTCTTAGTAATGCTTTCTAGGTGCCTTCTTTCCTGCTGAAGTTTGCGAGGATGATATTGTCTAAGATGACAGTGACAGCTTCACCACCAAAGTACCCAGCCCAGAAAATATGCCATGAAAATCATCCTAGTGAACTACAAATATTCTCTATCATCTCAAGATGCGTTAAATTTTCTCTCCACCCTGCCAATACCATCAGCACCGTTACTATCATCAGAAGCAGTACTGTTATCAAGTTATTATCAATATTTATAATATTATTCACGCTACCACTTTTTATTCCCTTCTATGATTTCTTAGGAATATATTGAGAGACTTAAGTGGGTAACTATTAAGATACGATGTATTCTAAGTGCGTCTGAAGCCTTCTCGTGGCTTTTCTGTCCTGTTACCTAAACATAGGGTAGGATGGTTTGAAGTTAAAGCGGTGATTTCCATGAGAAGGGTTCCCATAAACACTGGTCCCTAAACCATAATCTTCTTATGCATCTACTTTGCAATCCAACACTCAAACACACCCTAATAAACCCTCGAATTCAGAGGCAAATTAGATTGCAGTCAATATTGAATTTGTGCGTGAAAAGAACCTACTAATATGCGACGAACTTTAGTAGTGTAAAAGTGCTACCAAATATATCTTTGAAACAGGACTAAATATCTCGAGGGCTTCACATTCCCAATTAACAAACATATCACTCATGAAAGAAGATACTAGTGATCACATAGCAACCCCTCCAGTTTGTTTATGTGTTTAATTTCGAAACTGTAGACGAAAAACATACACGTACACGTTATGCAGAATCATTGTATAAATAATTGGTGGGAGAAGCAACATTACATACAAATTATTGCCCACAGTTTATTCTCAAAAAATTCATATAAGAAGTAACACTGATAAAATAACTACAGAACTATCTTTAATTTTCAGCCAGATATAACGTCTCTAGTCACTGAGTCGTGTGATCCACTGGAACACATCTAAAAAGTCACGACACACCCAAAGATACTGCCGCAACATTGATGTCAATCATTCCATGATAATACATGACAAATTGTGGAGTTTTAGCTCATTGGTTTGGACAGTTGACTTTAAATAAGCGGATCTCTGGTTCAATCTAAGCTCCACCTACCGAGATTCGGTCAACCAGTCGGTATCACTAATCGTCACACAGTAGGTGGAGTTCACTGCCCACCACAGGAATATACACAAGGTTGTAGAGAGTCTTTCGCCTCGTAAATAATAAATTACTCAGTCTTCTGCATTTCCTGATTAATTCTAGGGTTTAATTAACAATGTTCAGCAGGCAATCCAACCAAATGCTCTGACAAGACCTACGACAAAATGAATCCACTCATCCTCTACAATTACCTTCACACAGCTGTATGCTCATAGTTGATGCAGCGGAAAACCTGTCGATTGCTTCTAGGTGTCTGGGCTACTTCCACATGAGTGACAGTATGTAGATGAATGTCCGGCGCTCATCATCCTGTTGGTGAATATGGAAGATTCAAGTAGGCCATTGGAAAACTCATTCCAAAAAATGGTGCATACAGGTTTCAGAATTCGAAACAACGTTCAGTCACTAGATTCTCATTCAACTTTGTCAAATATAACTTAATGGTTGCTTGACATTATAAGGACTTATCTGTAGGTTGGAGACTGCTTAGTCGACATGTAGTATGCAGATAAAATAGTCCTATAGTGTGAAGGTGTTGATAAGTCGTGGTCTTATGGACAACTTGAACAGGAATTTGAGAATGTCACCACTCCCAAATACCATTAGTTGCTTCGAGATCATTCTGTGTGAATATCTTACCTGACATTGTGTAGTGAAGTTGTAGAACATGATGAACAATTTACTAAACTAGAGAGTTTAATCAACCCTGAATTTTCGGTAGTCGACCGAATAGGAAAGGTTCAAATAGCTTTCGTTAACTTAAGGTGTCAGGATAATATCTGACTGCATAGTAAGTATCAGGCATAATGTGTAGTAGCTCGTTCTGTAAAACACGACTTCCGTCTATTCAGCTGTAGAGTATCAGAAACTTTCAAACAAAAAGCGTGGCTCATAATAAATAACTCAGTGAGTAAAACACTGAATAGGATACTTTGCATACTTCAACGGAATATGTCTTCCGATGCCCAGGTAAAGTTAAACGGCATTAACCTAACTCATACAGACAGTCGACTGAAGTAGCTAAACGAAACGTTGAATTATGGCAGATAGGCAGAATGAAAAAGCATCACTACATCAATCTTAGTCTCATACAAATAAAACTCATCGAAAATAGTTCACAAAATAAAATAATAAAAACTACCGTATATCCCTGTCCATAGCTTAATCCAACATGACCAGTTAAGGTAGCGATAGTCAGTAATCGTGGATTGAATACGTTCAATGCCTATTAAAAGAAAATTATGAACAGTAATGAACAGGGTTGTTACAAGCACTGAGCACACTGCCCTTTTCTCTTTCTGACTCATCACGTCTACTGACTATTATTCACAGAGGACTGAAATTTTACACGCACAACCAAGTGCGTGTATGGTAGTACAATTGATTGATCAACCAACAAACATCATTAGGAAGAGATAAAGTGAACTTAACTGATGGAGATCAAGATTTTTAAAAGAGGAAAAGATATAACAGTTTATATTCAATAATAATTTAATTGAGGTAGCATGTTCTGAGTGTTCGATACTGGGAGAATGTTATGTGGTCACAACTGTAAACGGCAACAGTTTTCTGAAGTGGTCAAATGCTAGTTTGAGAAATGCATGAAAGAATAAAATATTTAGCTAAGTTTAGTAACACACTGATAATAAATGGTTGACGACATGGCTGAAAATAAATCACAACAGTGTAGATGTACTTAATTTTTATCTTTTTCAAAATATGTGCTCACTGTTTCTTATGATATTTGTAATTTCCTGTTGCTATACACAGCCGAATTACTCGACCTCTGATACCAGATGGCTTCTATGCGGATGCCTCGATTACTGTCGGATATTCATGATGTTGTACTGATCGATTCTCAGTGGGAACATCACTCACTGGGGTGCTGGTGCATACAGCTGACGAGTCCTAAGTAGGACGAAACGCGCGTATTGGATTCCTTTCCTAGTCAGCAAGGTCAATATAAAACATATGCCCATTGTTCTACCTGCGTTCTACCGTGACTTTAACCCACCACACCTTCTGACTTTTGCTAATTTCTGATTTCCGCGTTGCTGTAAAGAGCTGTAAACTGAATCGATCCATTTCTGTCGGGGGTTCCGCATTGTTATACCCGTCTGAGAACTTAAATTGCTTAGTTTCAGTATGGTGATGATGATGACGATTCAGGTTGAAAGCACGAAGCGAGAACAAACATCATGCGAACAATAAATGCTCAAACTGAATAGGTAAGAAACAGTGGTATTCTCAAGATATTTTCACTAAGGATTTGCATCTGTTAGAGTATATAATATAGCACTCTATAGGCTGAACGACCCGGCAGACCCAATTAATGAAAATAACCCTATCTATCAAATATCATGTAATGATTGTGAGGTCAGGTAAATACGTCAGAGTAGCCGATCGGCTTCAATTATACTATTGGAGCATAAACGTTTGGTAAAATATAGAGCAACAAACATTGATATCATGAGTAATTAGGGGAAAAGCTCACCTATCACCAAGCACGTACAGACCCATGACCACACCATAGGATGAGAGGGTGATAGTTTTAGAATCAACTACAGCTCGATGTGGGGAAGCGTTGATTTCTGAATCGTTATCTAGTAAATCATACTGAATCCCTGCATGCTGTACCAAATAAACTAATATACAACTGTACTCTGCCACAATGTTGCAGTTCTTGTTTACATCATTGTTCCTAGTCACGAAGCTATTTAGAGATAATTATTTCGAAAAGCTACCAGTTCTGTTTAATGATTTTACTACAGCATGGAAAAAAAATTTCTGAAACAAAAGGTATGCGGAGATATTTAATGCATAAACCAATAAATGACATCATCATCAAGATCAACATAGGACTAGGCATTACTGCGTAACAATCCAAGTTGCCACACCTAACGTCAGCACATCAAGTAGCAACGTAATAAAATCAAGATAAAGAAAGAGATAAAAATCGATCAAAGGAAGCAGAAGTAGAAAGTAGTAAAAGAGAAGAAGGAAGAATGAGAATATGATGAAATTAAGTATAGTGATTAAGATGAGGATAATGTGTGTATGCATCTGCGCCACTGACATCGGTTCTGGGCCATTATCACCTAGACTCTCTAACCACTGGTTTTTCTTATCCCGCAGACCTCAACCGGCTAGTCTGCATCGCCCTACATGACTCAAACCAACAGTCAAAGACTTCATGCATTGATGCCATGTTTTAGTCTGGTCGCCAGGAGCCTTCTTCCAGCCTGAAACTATGTAATGATACCTTTTAGTCCTACTTCTTGGGACAGCACTTATCATAGCATAGAACAGTATCAGCAGTTAGATACAAACGTAGACTGACTGTATATACATGCTCAAAAAACTATACGCACAAACTTTACACTCACCTTCTCTTTAGCCTCACACAGTAAATCAGTCATAACCATTCGACCTTCAGCGTCAGTATTGTTTACACGAACTCGAACTCCAGCACGTGAAGTGACTATTTCATCACTCACATAGGCGTTTTCACCAATACTATTACGAACTAAACCCAAAGTCCCATGTACCTGTAAATCGAAGAAAAGATGAAATTTAATTCATGATAAGTGACAAGCTGAAAATCATTGGTTACAAAAAGAAAAAGCCCAACTCAATAAATGATACCATCTACCAAAACGTCAGAGAAAACTATGTCAAACACATACCCTCGAAAATCTAAGATTTTTATTAAAAACCTTTCACAATTAAACTAAGTACACAATTCACGTACCCATTTTATATTCACGTAAATAAAGTTTAAAGAAACTAACCTTTGGTCCTACAAGTATAATCATGACAGAAATCACAGCTGATAATTGAACTGGGTGGAATAAACTCTGACTGGTAAACTAGCTTGCGTGTGCGAGGGTGCTGACTATTATATCTTTCAAGTTGATATTCATCACGGGCTAGCATCAGTTAGAGGGAAATTGGAAACGCATGAGCACTATAAAGCTCTTTCGTCTTAGTATGGGGTACTCAGTGGATACCCATGACCCCACTTCGCCAGGGATCGAACCCTAAACCTTCAGGTTCCGTGGCTAGCACACTACCATTGAGCCACTGGGTCGGAATCAAATGGTCCGTATTTCCAACTTCTGTCAGTTCGCGAGATAGCGTGACCATCACCCACCCAATGTCATCGTTGAGTATTTGCCCTCATGTCCACCAGGCTTTCCCCTCCGGTCACAACTTCTCATTTGGGACTTCAGAAATCACCTCTTGAAGCTAGTCACTAATATCCCGTTAGTTTCTTCCTATATTTTTGACTGCACTGAGAAACTTCATGGATGCCTTGCTGATAGTCTACCGCTTACTATTGGAAGTCCAAACATCACTACTTCGAAGAGCACAATGACCTAGATTTTCTTTTCGTTCCTACCACTAAGACCCGTACACATGACAGAAAACTGCTTCTTTAGCTAAATACGTTGAATAAATTATGGTTCACCCTTTGGATATTTTTCAGAAAAAACAACTTCTTTGAGACTACAGAACGCTAGGAATATGTATTTCTGCTTCACTGTAATTATACAGACTGATTAAAATAAACTTTCAGCACATTCGACCCCTTCTCAACTGCAGGAATATCGGTTTTTCAGTCATCGCAGGTTCCCACTATGCTTAAAGCTGAAAAATATGATCCCTAGATCTTAAAAGCCTTCACTATGAGAACACCACCACCTACCGAACAGTGATGGCAATACATTTAGAAACGCGAACAAAGTGAGTACCTGGGTCTATATACTTAAAATCCGCGGAAATGAATCTGTCGCCATACAGCTAAAAATCATATTTCAGCAAATAACTTAGTGGTCATTTCATCGATTCACGCTAACAAAAACGGGAACCTATCATAACGAAGTGACCTCAACGTACAAAAAACAAACAAAAAAATCAACCAATCGCATAGTCGTAAACACATCTGAGAAAACCAGATGCGGGTTTAGCATACATCCAAAGCACTCACAAAGCGACCAATCAAGTTACACCCAGTTAAAGTAGTGCGTTTGAAATATACATGGAAACCAATTACTTCACTTCCTTCAATGCACTGATGTGTTCTAGCATGACACTGGAACGTTTACTGAATAAAACCCTAGCTCAGAAAACTACTCACTGAACATTAATCCAGTATTTTTGACTATAAAGTCCCCGTAAAACATAATGTGTGAAGAACAAGCATGATCTAAACCCCGGTAGGTCAAATGGAGTGTGAATTCATAAAGTATCAATTGAAAGTCGTGAGCAACAGTTCCAAGTGAAATAACGTCCTATGCCAGCTTTTCAAGTTAGTTGTTAAATCAATCTACTATGTAAAATATGACTAATTCTAATGAATACGCTCAAATTTATATGACCAACTAACCAAATATAAAATCCAAAATTACTTTTAAGTTGGTAGGTTTAAGAAGATTTAAAACTTTGAAAAATCCAGCAACAGAAGCTGCGCCACATTTATCTCGATGCATTGTAGCCATAATTCCGCCAACCTTGAGATCCGACCCTCCTGTATCGTATGTAACACCTTTACCAACCAGAAATAGGTTGGTCAGTTCCTGACTATCTGCCTGGAATCCAGCAGGTCCGTTGTATTCCAAGTGCACAACTTGACCACGGTGTCGTTCATTATCTACGAAAAGCAAATCAAATATATACCATTTCTAGTGTATATTTTTCTATATCAGTTTAATTGGTGGCCTTACGTGATATGAAAGAATATCAAGCTAGAATCATGTAGCATCAATGAATAGAAAGTTGTTTACAAACAATATACTTTCGTCTCAACACCGGATGAGTAAAGATGAAATGAAAGTTTGGGCCCAGTGACCACCGGGTTTCCAGTCCAGTGCTCTACCAAATGAGCGATGAAACCCGATCGCTGACCAGATTTTTATTTCGCTTCAGTTATTACCGGAAAAACAGTGGTCACTGGTTTAAATCTCGCCGCAACCTAAATTTTCATTTCACCTTCAATCACCACCCAGTGTGAGTACTAAGTTCACCGAACCACAGTTGTCTTACTCAGATAGTCAAAATAACATTTTTGTCTCATTAGTTAAAATCTTTTTTATCATGATGAAATTCTGAATAACATAGTACGAAGTAATAAAATTATATGGAGAAAGAAACCACTTACTTCCACGATCCACTATAGCTGCCATAGGATAAAGCTTTTCATCTACCGGACAAACAGTCATTTGAACAGGTGTTGTTAACTCTTTCTCAAGATACTTTACAATATTTTTCGAACTCATACGTTCTGGATCAGATCCTCCTATATCACGTGCTACTCGTAAGCCTTCTTCCAAACACCAAGCCAATTCAACCTACATATAAGATATAACACAATCAAAAAGTGCCTAGTTCATACGTAAATGAATTAGTATAGAGTTTAAACAGAGAAGTGTATACAAGAAATGTTACTTATTGAGTCTACTGCAGAAAATCCTATGCTGACAGACAACGATAAATAGTAACAAGACGCAACTGATATAGTCCTCTTCATATTTAGTGAATCAATCGCTAGGTGCATAACTTATTTTCATAGTGCCAATGTATCATATAAACACAACCCATCATAAAAAGCACTTTGATCTACTATGTATTATACCGACTAAAGAAAGATGAAAGCTGAAAACACTGTCAGGTGACGATAAAACCTTGGTTAGATATCGATTTGGCGGTTAAGAATTAAGCTATTAAATATCTGATAACCTTCAGTTTATTGTTGGCAACATAAGACATTAGTATTAATCGTCTTGGTTGTTTTGTGTTCACTGAGTTGCGTGGTTTGACCCTGAAGTTTTTATCATCAACACTAACTATATATTGAAGTTAGTGTCGATGAAACTATGTTGACGTTACAATAAGGCAGTTGAAAGATCACTCAGAGAGAAATTTCGACGTGGAACATGCAGTCTGTAAGTAATTTACAAATTGACGATGTTTAAAGTATATAGAATGAACATCATTAAAACTAACACCATACATCTTACGTCAGCACAGTGAAAGTGGCTGCGCATCACCGACTACTCAGTTTATGCGTAAATTATTTCAGTTCTTGACCATTATGTCAGGTGTATGTCAAACCGTTTATACATTATTTTACTTCGCTGCATATGATCAGCTGAAGTGATACTAGGACTTCTTAACTAAGAATGAATAATCCTTTTTCCCCTCATCTTAACTGCCTGCCGATTTTCTTAGAAGTAGACGATGAATGAAAACAGTGAAAAAAGAGAGAGTACTTGTTATTCTAGGCGAAATTTTGAAAACCCCATAATATACTTGTCCTTCCTCGGTTTTACACAGCAGACCAAAACTACACAAACCAGACATCCCTCTACGACCAATGGTCTCACTCCTGCAAACTCTAACATACGACATAACGAGAAAACTGAAACATGCAGACACTTCATCAAATCACCAACAGAATTCTTAGAAAAGATAAGAAGCAGGAATTTAGAAAACGACGAACTAATGAGGTCACAGCACTACACACATTAGTCGAATCATAATTGGCCAAGGAAACTATGTCCTTCCTGTTCACTGAAGACACAAGCCTTTCAGAACACACAAAACTTAAATGTTCAAGTCTATTGGAATTCATTGACCTTTGTCTGACAACAAACCTCTGACTTAATGGCAAGATATACGAACAGATGAAAGGAACCTCAATGGGATCACCAATATGCGGACTAATTACAAAAGCACTGATGCAGAGACTAGAAGTCACCATATTACCTTTGATTAATCCAAAAATCTGGATTCACTATGTAGACGATACTTTTATCATCATCAAAGAGGATGATTTAGAAAACAATTACAGTTTGACCTACAACGTTTTCAAAGACGTCAAATTCACATTGGAGAAGTCGAACAACCAACTGTCATTCCTGGATGTTTTGGTCAGTAGGACAAATGCCGGAAACCCAGGTATACAGGAAGCCAACACACAGTGACCAAATCCTCAACTACAATCGCAACAACCCAACGACACACAAAATCAGTTGCGTGCAGACTCTATTCAAAAGAGCGAGAACACACTGCAGCACAACTTCACGGAGAAACGAAGAAAATTACCAGATGTCTATCCTTAAGAAGAACGGCTACCCACGAAACTTTATCACAAGATGCCTATCCCGTACATCATCAACTATAAAATCATCGACAGAAAACAACAAACGCACCATCCTACCATACATAAAGAACATATCAGAGATCACGACAAGGTTACTGAGACCATTTAGAATTGGTGTGGCTCATAAACTAATAAATTCCCTTCAAACTATATTATGCAGACTGAAGGACGCAAAAACCAAAGAAGACAAACCAAATATCATTTACAAAATTAACTGCAATAACTGTGAACAACACTACACTGGACAAAGTGGTTGCCCTCTTCGCCTTTGTTTACATGAACACTAATTGGCTATTTAAACGTCAAATTTCATCGCTCATTTCAATGCATGTGGATAATTATGAGCATGAATTCAATTTTGAAAATGTAGAAATCTTGAACAGAGGAAATAAAAAGAATATCAGAGAATTCCTAGAAGCTTGATATTCAAGTCAGTCAGACATGTAGATAGACCCAGTCTGTCAGCCAATAAGAAAAACGGAAAGGTCAAAGGTCAGGCAGAGGAACAGTCAACAAGAAAATCTATGCAATGACACAACAGTCAAAAGAAACAATCAATCACAAACCAACTCGTCAAAGCAAGCTACTGAATCACTCACAGAGAGATGCTGGCAGCTCACCTCATACTGCTGATAACATCCAGAGAGACGGTGAAAGCCCCACAATTGAACAACCTCCAGATTACAGAACACACACAATCATTGGTTGTCAGCTGACTTTAGCTTTTATCAGAGGTTTACCGTATCCAATATTCATATCAATCAGAATTTCATTCTTTGAATATTTCAACATCCTTTTTGAATTCCCTACAATAGTCATCATCCAACTTATCACATAAAAAGTATACGATTGACAGTAGTCTGAAACAACTTCGTAGATTATGCGAGAAAATGAAGCTTCCAGGTGGCACTTTCAGGGTACACTAGATCTAACTTTCTGATGCTTTCTATTTGTACTATTACTTTTATAGAACACCATGTCCTATCAAAACGTTAGATGCTGCATACACTATCTTAGTAGTCAACACATTATTACGTCTTATCATAAAAACTAGACCTTGAGGACTCTCGGCTAGATGGCTGGAAATCGGTCATAATGACGCAGATGTATTCACTCGTTGACATCTTCTAAAGCTTGAATATTTGAACTAGTAGCTATCTTTTAGAATGACTGTCCTGCCACACAACTGTCTATTCTGATATCACTCTTTTTCTATCCATTTCTTCTTTGTATACAACTGTAAAGTGTGGCAACTTCAGCCAATGCACCTGTGTGCGAGGTTCTACGTTGATTCTATCGGTATTAATCACTCATCAAGCAGATAGAAATATTTCATTGATACATATAACAAGCCTATAAAAAGATACGCGGTGTGGCAACTTGGACCGCTACGCAGTAATGCCTGATCGTATGCTGATCTTATCTATCTGTCAATGAAAGGAAAATAATTATTACCTACCTTTACCAGCTCGTAGAGTGTACAAGATAATGCAGGTACACCGAAATCATTCCGAGACTGACAAGACCTGACTAGCTATGATAAATCAAGTGCAAATTGCGAGAGGACATCCAGGCGGTGATTGCGTTCAGTATTAAAACTAAGTAGACAAAATGATAAAACAGCAGGACCAGATGGATTTCCTCCAGAAGCACTGAAGACAGACACGCAGACATCAGCAAACATGCTCATACCACTGCTGCAGAAGCGTTGAAAGGAAGGGAGTAAAGGTACCTGCGCATTGGAAGAAGGGCTACCTTGTCAAACTCCCAAAGAAAGGCAACTTAAATCTCTGCAAGAATTGGCACGGAATCATGCTCCTGCCCATCCCACGCAAAATATTAAGCCACATCATACTGCAGGGACTAAAATATGCTCTCGATTCGAAATTACGATTGGAACAGGCTGCTTAGCTGCAGGAAGAACAAATCATGTAGGTATCAAATTGCAAAGCTAAGCTACGCATCATCATAGAACAGAGTATAGAATGGTAGCCAACTCTACCTCAACTTCATCGAGTTTGAGAAGGCCTTCAACAGCGTAGACTGAAAAGTAATTTGGCAGGCAGCTGCTTTAACACTACGGTTTTAGTGCCATAAAGCCTTGTCAACCTCATTCAACAGCAGCTATATGCTATATGTTACATGCTACTTGCCAAGTGATTCACAATGGAAAGCTCAGCTCAGTGATGCCTTTGAAGTGGAGTGAAGACAGGAGTAAGACAACGTTGCCGCCTACTATCACCGATGATCTTCTTGATTGTGGTCGACTGGAATGGATCATGCAACAAACTGTGAGGAGCTATGAGAAGAGGGGCATTCACTGTTTCACCGATGAAAAGACCCTAGAAGATTTGGATTTCACCAATGATGATTTGTTGAATGTTGAAAACTCGAATATTTACAGTCGAAAAATAACAAGTTGGGAGGAGAGGCAGGACTGCGAAGACGGGAACCCAGGTGAGCGCAGAGAAGACAGAGGTGGTGAAGATACCCAACCAACAACAACAGCAAGCACCAATCACCATTAATTGGAGGAATCTAAACGAAGTCATCTCTTTCACCTACCATCTAGGCAGCGTCGTTTCGATTACAAGTGGCAGTACAGATGAGGCTGTCAAAGCCAGGATCGGGAAAGAAAGACAGGCCTTTATTAGTCTGAAATCAGTGTGCAGATCTACTGCACTCTGCAGAAAGAACAATATTCGGATTTTCAACACTAATATCAAGTCTGTGCTTTCATATGGGTTACAGACTTGGAGCGTCACGAAAAGCATTTTCAAAAAAACCACACACATTCATCAACAGCTACCGCCTACGCTCACTCGATACTCAAGATCAGACGGATGGCAAGAATAATAAGAATAAGCAACAAGGAACTCTGACCTTGCGACAAACCAACCAGGAACCAATCGCACAACAAATATGCAGAAGAAAGTGGAGATGGATTAGATTGAACATACACTGAAAAGACCGTTCGGAGACATCACGCGCCAGGCCAGGCACTCCAGTGGAAGCCAAATGGGAAACAACGAGTTGGGCGCCCGAGGGTGACATGTAGGAGATGGTGTGAGGAAGAAATGAAAGCTTCTGGGCAATCGTGGAGCCAGGTTTTGAAGACTGCAGAGAACAGAGTGAAATGGTGACGTGCTACTGGGGCCCTATGTTCCACTAGGAACCCAAGGGACATATATTATTATCATTATTACTATTATTAATACGAGATAATACAGTTCCAAAATCAAGAATGTTTCTGCAATGGCTTTGAGCGACATTCCTAACTTGAAGAGTCACAACTAGTACTTAGTTGTTATAACTGATACAGACAAAGTGAGGCAAACAATCCAGTGGTTGTAATGAGTGTATACACAAATGAGCCAACGTTGAACTACAAAGGAAACACTGCGACACAGCAAAAACAAATCACAATACAAACAAAATCTAATAAGTGATAATAAGGACAATAATTTTTAACTACAATTCATTGATTATTAATGAAAGTTTTAGGTTAACATGGTCTAATTATTCGACCAAAACAAAACAGTTTATTTGCGATCGGAATAACAATAACGAAGCACTTACAAGTTTCATATGGTCCAATGTATAGTGTACGCCAGCATACCAACCAAGAACTTCGGCTTTTCGTGGTTGGACAGGTTTCGCAGATGTATGGCCTTCTTGAGGCGTGATCTCACGAACTTCAAGGGGCTTGCGTTAGTGAGAGAAAATTTAAGATATGAATGAGAAACTCTATTGTCAGACATGAAATGTTTATGGTACAAAAAGATGACTTTCACAAGACATTACACAAATTTAACGCTTATATTAAAAAAGCACTAACATATAGAAACTCCAACAGTCGAGAAAACATGAAACATTGTTAATTATTGATAGTTGCAATTTTCCGTTGCGATACTGGATCGAATCGATCGAACTTGAGTGGCAAACGGGCTTCCATACGGATACCTGGGTATTATCCGAATGTTTATTATGTTATAGCTTAATGTTGAAGGCAAGCAGTGCCATCTAGGACGCGGACTAAGTCTTATTTGGGACCCATCAGCTGGATTTACTTGAACCCCAGTAAGTGGTGGCGTTCCCACCCGGCACTCATGACTTCAAGCACCAAAGCGTTATTCCTTAGGTCACTAAGTAAACTAAAACATAAAACATGTTGCGAGAGTGTACACTCGTGTCACACCTGACACAGCCCAAGGCACGATTAAAGAGGAAGATGGTGGAAGCAATGCCACAGGAAAATGGATGAAAAGGAGACAAAAGAACATGGGAAAAATCGTGTGGTTTGTGTCTGTCGTTAAAAAACAAGATCTACAATCAAAGTATCTGACGGATGCGACTGGCGTTAATGTATGGCTCATCAGTTATCCAGTTCTACTGACTTGTTGGATTTTTATTCTCATTTAATTACTCTGAAGTTTATCCACTTGTATCCCTAAGGTACTACTGTATTCACAACTGTATACTGTGTCTGTTACAATCACAAACAGAAGTACTTCAATATTTGCCAAAATTATCTGCTCATTTTACTGTTAATGTTAGCTTTTTGAGCCTTAATTCCCCATCAGTAACAAATAAATGGCTGTAGTTACACAAAATCGAAACTAGTGTGAAAGATGCACATTGAACGAACCATTATGGAATGTTCTGAGTAGATAAATAAAAGATCGTTAACCCTATAGTGTCGGAAACTTCTGTAACCTATAGGAGGACTTGACTCTTTTCTATATGCCAAGACAACCTAAGATTGAAACTGACGTAAACAGACATTAATAACATGAGACCTGGGATAAATATGTATCCCAATAAGTCACCTCGTTAGAGCACTGAGGAACTCAATAGGAGAAAGGAATAAAAAATGACACTAGTAACTTGAAACAATAACTGATACAGAATAAGCCTATAACTTAAATCGAGCTAAAAATCTTTATTTTCGTGGCTGTAAATCGAAAGTAAATGAGGAAACCTGATAAATCCTAACGTCATCAGCTTTGTGTAAGATAAAACTTCAAAATAAATGGATGAGTCACCATAGGTTTTTAGCACTACACCTTTAAACCCTCAACCTAACGCCCGTTTCATATATAATACGGAAACAGAAATCTCTGTATCTGTTGATAGTATATACATGCGATGAGATGCGAAAGTGCTTAGTTTAGAAACAACATGGCCAGTCATTAGCCCGCAAACAGATTATGTCTAGAATACAATCCTGATACTGGAGATAATTTTAATCTACAACTACTCATTGATGGGAAAGTCTATTACGGCCACCTACACTTTTATATATTCAAAAAAAGTCACCGATAACCAAATTAAGTGTGCTGGCATACCTTCATTAGATCACTCAAAAGTCATCTTATACCTTCGCTTTCTTCAATCTGAATCTGTCTGTTAGCGCTTAACATTTCAAAGTAAAGGGACTGACCAACCCATGGAGAAAACTAGATTAGGAATAAAACTGAATATGTAGAAATCCCTCAATCAGATCTGCTGTCTACAGCAACTAAATTGGAATGATTTAAACATCGGTTATTTCACTCGCTTCAAGCTGAGTATGCCAATGAAGCAACAGATGTATGAGGGTGCAGGGAGAGTCCGTACGCTTAGAGCCTGGTATATACGTATGGTAACTGAAAGTCACACAAGTGGTAAAAGAAGTAGTTAAAAAGGCTAAATATAAATGAAGTGAAGAAAGTTTTGTGTGGATAAAGGAAATCAAAGAAAGGTCTAACAGAGGAAAAATCGGCGAGGAAAATTTTATTTTCGACGAATCATTTTCATAAGCTGTACATTTGTACCTGTAGTTAGAACAAAAGTATGTAGTGAATCAGTCAGTATGTGGATGCTTAAGTAGGACCTGGTACCACTATGTAACAGTTTTAAGCTGCCATACTGCATACCTTTATCAATAAACCAGAAAACAAGATACAGAAACGAAGGACGAAATGTAAACTTGAGTCACGGTGTCATAAAAAGAAACAAATCAAGCAACAAAACGTAAAACAATGGTTGGGATGAAGATACTGTGGATGTGTGTACGGCAGTGACGTCAGTTCTGGACCATATCACTTCTAGTCACCGAACAACTACTCCAGTTGTCACACGGACACCTATTAGGAAGTCGACATTTCTCTACATAGCTCAAATCCACAGTCAGAGACTTTATGGGCTGATGCCTCTTTCCAGTCTGTTTGTTTTTAGCTACCATCCAGCCCACGCCTACTTCGGCTGATATTGAACATCAGGAAAGACGGTGACCTAAACATGTGTATATGTTTCAGATACTTGAGTCTACTACCTGAATTTACTACCGAAATTTCACACTAAACTTCTACTGACGTGGTGGTTCCATGAAACACGACTAGTACTACGGAGAAAACGGCAATCGACCAGCTAAAGCCTTCTCATGTTCTTTACCTTTGACCAAATATTAATGCAACTCAGTCTGGTTAATGCTTTTTACTGACTAAGCTATTAGCCCGATCTTTTTCTAAGGGTTTATGATACACACAGTTAAACAGATGAGAATGCGAGCTTTGAAACCTGAACCTACCGCTTGAATAGTAAGAGCAAACTACTGCACATTATGCCTGATACTTACTATGCAGTCAGATATTATCCTGACACCTTAAGTTAACGAAAGCTATTTGAACCTTTCCTATTCGGTCGACTACCGAAAATTCAGGGTTGATTAAACTCTCTAGTTTAGTAAATTGTTCATCATGTTCTACAACTTCACTACACAATGTCAGGTAAGATATTCACACAGAATGATCTCGAAGCAACTAATGGTATTTGGGAGTGGTGACATTCTCAAATTCCTGTTCAAGTTGTCCATAAGACCACGACTTATCAACACCTTCACACTATAGGACTATTTTATCTGCATACTACATGTCGACTAAGCAGTCTCCAACCTACAGATAAGTCCTTATAATGTCAAGCAACCATTAAGTTATATTTGACAAAGTTGAATGAGAATCTAGTGACTGAACGTTGTTTCGAATTCTGAAACCTGTATGCACCATTTTTTGGAATGAGTTTTCCAATGGCCTACTTGAATCTTCCATATTCACCAACAGGATGATGAGCGCCGGACATTCATCTACATACTGTCACTCATGTGGAAGTAGCCCAGACACCTAGAAGCAATCGACAGGTTTTCCGCTGCATCAACTATGAGCATACAGCTGTGTGAAGGTAATTGTAGAGGATGAGTGGATTCATTTTGTCGTAGGTCTTGTCAGAGCATTTGGTTGGATTGCCTGCTGAACATTGTTAATTAAACCCTAGAATTAATCAGGAAATGCAGAAGACTGAGTAATTTATTATTTACGAGGCGAAAGACTCTCTACAACCTTGTGTATATTCCTGTGGTGGGCAGTGAACTCCACCTACTGTGTGACGATTAGTGATACCGACTGGTTGACCGAATCTCGGTAGGTGGAGCTTAGATTGAACCAGAGATCCGCTTATTTAAAGTCAACTGTCCAAACCAATGAGCTAAAACTCCACAATTTGTCATGTATTATCATGGAATGATTGACATCAATGTTGCGGCAGTATCTTTGGGTGTGTCGTGACTTTTTAGATGTGTTCCAGTGGATCACACGACTCAGTGACTAGAGACGTTATATCTGGCTGAAAATTAAAGATAGTTCTGTAGTTATTTTATCAGTGTTACTTCTTATATGAATTTTTTGAGAATAAACTGTGGGCAATAATTTGTATGTAATGTTGCTTCTCCCACCAATTATTTATACAATGATTCTGCATAACTCATAAATCAGAAGTGATTTTATTTGGTAGGTTATGAACCGCACTTAATGTTTTAAAGTGCATGCTGCTACCCGTTAATCGAAGTAGGAGGAGTGCTGTTCAAACTCGGGGCTCAGTGTTTTGTACTTTTATCCTTATGCTAATAAAAAGAAACCTAAGAACCAAAATACCGAGCTACGTGGCTTTGGAATCAGTTAGAAATGGACTCAATGATGACCATGAGCTTACGCATCGAACTACGATAGTGATTGAGGAAATCATGTTAGGAGTACGGGTATGTCTTATGTTCAAAGTTTCGAAACTAAATAAATTTTAACAAACTGGAGGGGTTGCTATGTGATCACTAGTGTCTTTTATCATGGCAGACATATTTGTTGTTAGTTGGGAACGGATAGCTCTTAAGATATTTAGTCCTGTTCCAAAGACAAAGTTTAGATTTAGATATGTAGCTGACACACCGAGTACCGAAATTGAAGCATAGTAGTGGGTTTTTACTCGAACCAATTCAGTACTGACCGCAATTCTATTTCCCTATGAATTAAAGAGTGACTGAGGGAATTTAATGGTGAATTGCAGGGTAGGAAAATGAATAAAATACTTTTGTTTTAGTAAGAAAAATAACGTAACGTGATCACTATCTCGACCTGTACCCCCTTCCTAGGTATCTGTTATTAGTAACGACTAAAACATTTAAATCTATAGGTTTATGTAATACGCTCTTAGCTAAACTTATTGTCTAGACTGAAGCAGGTAGAATGAGAATAGAAATCGGAACCCACAGCTTGAAAACGAGTCCATAAACCATTGAGGCACGTATTATGATTAGTTGTCACAAGATAAATGAGAATAAAAGAAATTACCAGTGGTCACGACGGTCAATAAAAAGATAAAAGTAACATCTGGAGCAATGACGAAAGTGGTGACCTAAGTAGTCCGACAGCCAATAAATCGATTTTTCAAAACAAGAATATAGTTTAAGTAAGACTAATTAAAGGCGGATCTCTAGGCACCAAATAACACCAATTAACATGCAACAGATTTCCTCAAGAATTACTGTATTTCCTAACATATTTTCATCAATATTATTGCCTATGTTATACCGTCGTTGATTGGACCGAATTGGTAGGTCTCTATTGGCATATGGGCTCTTGTGCGGATGCCCGATATTACCTATGTTCTAATTATAGTAATGATGTATAGTGGCTAGCAGTGGAACCCAGGATGTGCATTTCGTCCTATTTGGGACTCGTCAGCTGGATTTCACTGCTACCCACTATCTATCATTACTGTATTTCCATTAAGACCAAAACTGAACATTTGTCTAAACGATCTGAGGGCTAACCACTCCGCAACAATATCAAAATTTGAAGAATAACAATACTGAGACGATCATACTAACAGATGCTGCATAAATCAGTTCTGTAAGTTTTACAGTACACTCACCACATAAAGAGCATGGTAAGCACCAAGCAACGATGCCAGACAAGCGACAGATGGTTGAAACCAAGCATGTGCTGACTTCTGAGCAGATTTCAACGAACCCAACAAAAGAAGTGGTTTCGTAGAACCAATTTTGATAGCACTAAAGAGAAAACAGTTCTGGAATCAAATCTTTGGAGTAACATGCCAAAACAAGATTAAAAAATCTAGCGTGACCTTAGAAAACAAAACAAAAAGGTCACTAAGTTGGTAAATAGGAAAAATTAAACGTTATCACCGTCAGTTTCACATTAGCAGGTAGTTTGCATATACTGATAGATGGCCGTTCAATTACCAAGCTTTCTTAGGAGATATTTGCTGGTTGCTTTCCAGCTTAAACTGAGTGTGCGACCGGTTGAAGCAACTGAATATCTAATTTGCAACTATTGGACCTGGAAAAAAGTGTATACTTTACCATTCCAACCACAAATCTATTTGAACTATTTTATCCGGAACTGATGAGAAGCGAACAGGAATAGTAGATAAAATCATTTCGATTTCAGAGCTAAAGATATAAATATACAAGAAACTTCCACTTTACAATTTCTGCGAAACGAAGAACAGATGCAGAATGTATTACTAGAGTGCATCTGTAGTGCATTCTTTGATCTGATTGGTAGTACGATTTTCCATATATCTGGAATGTGCTGAATCACTCTTACTAAAAGTGTTACGTGTTTAATCGATGAACAAGTATTCAGCAACAGACCTCTTAATTCAGCTAAACGAACTGGTCCCTCGAAGACCTGTGGCTCATTGGTATAGTCGGTTTACTTTCAACCAGTGCGTTTCGGGTTCCAACCCACCTCCACTTACCAAGGTTTGGGGAGCCAAGCAGCATCACTAACCATCAAATAATAAGTGTGGTTCATTGCCTACTGCACGAATGTGTATAAGGTTGCTGAACGGATTTCGACCCAGCGCTCAGTAATCTTGCGAACTGTTACTCGGTCCAACCCTATTGTGTTTTATTACTGAACGCATAATGTCTGAATTCGTCTCCAGAACACCCATTCTTTCAGAGTTTATTGTCCCAGACTTAATTAAGTCTTCATACCCTGAGAATCTAACTGATGACGAAGGGCCGGTTCGCCCATGTACTTTACCCCATAGTTGTTGCGCGGTGTTAGTTGAATCGAATTTTTACTTGGGTCAATAAAATTCTTAAAACCGACAAAGTCTGTCTGAGTGTATTTGTAGGTTTAAATTTCATTCTAATCCCAGCCTTGACCAAAATCCTAAGTAGTTTTCTATACCTCTTTCTTATATTGCAACACTATGGAGGCCTTAAATTCCTCAATCGTGTTGCAACCATTTCTTATATCATTACTTCCCGTTTTCGTGATTAATTTCTGAATAAATTTAGGATAGTTTCACCCAACGCGTTTCATTTCCCTATTTTAGATTTTACAACTCACTAGTTAAACTTGTGGCTCAATTGCTTGAACACTTAATTGAACCTACCTTTACTGATGTGGGAAGACATAAACTCACGTCAATACAACTGCTAGAACACGATGGTTTCCTGTGGATACTTTAAACAACCATCTTGTCTTTGTTTTGTTTTGCAATATAGTTGATTTTCCCTGTCCATATAGTCATCGACTTTATGAGTGCAGAAACAATGGATATTGTCATACACATATCTCAACCAGCCGTTCGCGGTAGTATTAAGGTCCTAACTGTCCAAAAAATATCCGTCACCGCTGCGATTAAACGTGATTCTATTACCATACCTTTGACTTGCTTACATATTCTATTGTTAAACTTGAAAAGTGTGGACACGAGACAGCTGAATACCTAGAATGTTTTCAAAGGGTACACAAATCCTTCTGCTGAACTTGAATGAAGTTTGTCACCTCATGCCCGTTTATTGGTTAGATACCTAACACATGCGAATGGAATGACTCAACAGTGACTCTATATATTTGGAAGATTTCAAACCTAATTAGGAAAACAAATTAAAACGGTAGATTTGTCTAAAACTAAGTTACTAAATTGCCTCATTACCTTGGTAGGACAATAAGTAATAAATTATGCATAAAATGTCCATAAACACTACTGTTACTTTCCTGTGCAAATAAACTGATCTAAAATGACAAGTTATCTATTCTCTGTGGATGTACTTAACTGCAACGAGTTCCACTTTAAACGTTGAGGTCAAATGTAGATGCTTTTGATATGGACAGCAATTATGCCAATACTATGCACTGCAGTTTATAAGTGATTCGCTAAAATCACATGCACACGCAAAATCCTACGGATGAAACACCCAGGGAAAGTTGGATTATAGTGAATTTTGCATCCTTTGGGAAAACATGACTTAAGTGGTGCATCTTTTTGGTCTTCCTCTCGATAAATCTGCGTTTCACTTTCAAAGAACGGTCAGCTTTGATTTGACAACAGTCAAAACAAACTCGAACTAAAAGCAATAACTAACAAGTTGACAGAAGAGACAGTGAAGACGGCACTTCAAGTGAACGTAGAGAAGAAAGAAGTGATGAAGATACCCAACCAACAACAAGCACCAATCAAAATTAAAGGGAGGAATCTGAACGAAGTTGTCTCTTTCACCTACCATCTAGGCAGCGTCGTTTCACCTACAAGTAGCACAGCACAAAGAACAATATTCGGATTTTCAACACTAATATCAAGTCTGTGCTTTCATATGGGTTACAGACTTGGAGCGTCACGAAAAGCATTTTCAAAAAAACCACACACATTCATCAACAGCTACCGCCTACGCTCACTCGATACTCAAGATCAGACGGATGGCAAGAATAATAAGAATAAGCAACAAGGAACTCTGACCTTGCGACAAACCAACCAGGAACCAATCGCACAACAAATATGCAGAAGAAAGTGGAGATGGATTAGATTGAACATACACTGAAAAGACCGTTCGGAGACATCACGCGCCAGGCCAGGCACTCCAGTGGAAGCCAAATGGGAAACAACGAGTTGGGCGCCCGAGGGTGACATGTAGGAGATGGTGTGAGGAAGAAATGAAAGCTTCTGGGCAATCGTGGAGCCAGGTTTTGAAGACTGCAGAGAACAGAGTGAAATGGTGACGTGCTACTGGGGCCCTATGTTCCACTAGGAACCCGAGACAAACAACATCATAATCATAATAATAGTAATAATAGAACTATAACTGTACTTATTGTGACGTGGTAGGTATTTTAATCAGTGGAAGAAATTGTCAACCTCCATGATGAAAAATCTACCTGCACTTACTGAGATATACCTTTCGAAGATGCCTCAGTTATTCTGCGAGCATCGTCGATATCCCGATCCAGTGGGCCAGTGAAGGAAACAACCTGCAATTAATGAAGTGAAGACGGACTCACCAAACGCTTTGATGGTAACGCACTACAAGTCAGTGTATGGACATCCGTACAAAACTTTTTGTTTATCTAGCAAAATGCAATACCTGTAATTCGAAAACAAACCTGTGCTGCCTCTTGTAATGTTGGAAACAAAGATGGGAAGGAGGATGCGCCCAACAAATCTTCCAACACAACTACAACCGAATCGAATTCTGGAGAAGATAAAACGGATGTGACAACCGGTTTCACCGACTCCAAGTGTGTCATGCTTGACAAATATGACCTTGGGTATTTTAAACTGACAACTTCCCGACTGTACACGTAAAAATAACTGATACTATTGAAGTAGGTTAACAAAGAACTTGACAATTGGTCTACTGACTTTACCTTCTCCGGAATGCAGTGAAAACGACCATCAGTGGACCTAGGTGAAACTGTGAACGTCAGAGTACGACCTTGGTCTGTATTCCAAGCTGTTTACGATAATTTTGAACACATAAGTAGGTACTTCGTTCAAATACATGTTTATCGCTCCAACATCCAATGCCACTAATTTGAGTGGGGGAATCTTATAGTTTTTGAATTCTTGCACCTTTGTCTAGAGGATAGGTTCTTTTAGATGAGTCATTCTTCATCAATGGCCGCAAAAGTCTTTTCAGTTTACCTGCCTATAGCTTTTGAAGTAGTGATTGTCTCTTTAAAAGGTACTTTTGCAAACATCCTACATCATGAGTGCGAGTAGAGGGAAGTTTTAGTTTTTGAGCTCTCACTTTTAGGTCGTGAGGCTCGATTCTTTTTATTCGGTTGTACTTGTTCGATGGTCCCAGAAGTATTTGCGTTTTCCTGCTTATAGTGATTGTCTCTTTGAAAGTATTTTGTTTTGTTTGCGAAGTGTAGCTTGGTTTGTTTTGGAGGAGCCACGGAGCTGCTGGTAAGATCGATCGACCGTTCGCAATTCCTGTTTTTGCAAGCACCTAGATGTACTTATTAAGCGTTACTTAAAAAGTGATGGAAATGGGGTGAGTGGGGGATGAGAAAACGAGAAGTGAAAAGAACTTATGGAAAGATAAGTGTTACTGGCAGTTATATGGAGGAGAGGTGCGTCTTACTGCAGATACTGGGGCTGGGGGATTGCAGGGATGGAAGGGTGTATCATTAGTTGCTACTGACAGATGTTTCGTGGTAAGCCATTTGCGCTAACATGCCCATCCAGTAGTTGTCTGAAGGGGTCGACTGATGTGGCTGTAGGTACTTCCTTCGGCAGAGCTTTTCATAAGACACATTCTGTGTGGGGGAAGTTAGATCTCGCTGTCATCTTTGCTCTACGGTGGGGTATGCGAGTGGGGTTCCCACAGGACTGTTGGTTTTAGACCAATACCGTTGTCCTATTTGGGCGGTTCACTTGGTGAATGATCTCGTAGGCCGTTATCGGGTCACCTCGTTTCCTTCGATAGCTTTGTTTGAACAAGTCGAGTGGTCTGAGGTGTTGGGCATGTGTTTTGCCTGTTACTCCGACCTAACATGGGTTGTGAATGCCATAAGGAATAATTCTGGGGTTGACGCTCCAAGCTGCCCTCTTGGAAAGTGCACAATTGTGTTCATCTTTGTTGCCATTCCCATATAACTATCAGTAGTATCCAGAAAGGTTTAGTCCTAGGTCCTCCCCCGTAAATACCTTGGCGATCGCACACTTGTCATGGGTGTAGCTGATTTTCATCGCGTCTGGCATGTGAAGATGCATCATCTTGCATTTCTCCAAGTTAAAGCCTGAACCGTTTGCAGCTTACCAAGACTCCAGCTGAAATAGATCGTTTTTGAGTACCCTACGATCCACTATGTCACCAACCATCCTTCATATTTTGATGTCACCGACAAATATGAGGATGGACGAGGAGATTTTAATGGTAAGGTCATTTATGAGTAGTAAAAATAGGAGTGACCCAAGGATCGCTGGTGGAGAAATTCCTGTTCCTGCGTTTCTCGAGGTTGGAGGAATCCTGTTTACTTTAATGCATAATTATCTATCCTCTGGGTATGCTGTAAACCATGCCAAGAGTGGTTTGGTGATGCCAGCATCTGCAGGTTTAGCCAGCACGTTACAATGCGGGGCGCTATCGAAAGCCTTGACCAAGCCCAAGAAGACGTGGACCGGTTGTTTATTGCCTCACCTAGTGGTCCAGTCATCCTAAGCAGTTGTCACATCCGCGGCACATGACCGCCGATTCTGAAGCCACGTTGGGTGGGATGAACGATGTTGTTTCTGT
Source organism: Heterobilharzia americana (assembly GCA_944470555.2). NCBI lineage: Eukaryota > Metazoa > Platyhelminthes > Trematoda > Strigeidida > Schistosomatidae > Heterobilharzia > Heterobilharzia americana. Next base: position 31,853,238 of record OX104129.1, on the reverse strand, counting down.
TCAGGCAGGCCCAAACAACAGCTACAAGCATGCTTTCCAGTGCTTTGGAAAGTACGGGGAATGATGCCGTTGATCCGTAGTCTCCCAGGCCTTTTCGGCCTCCTCCATTGAGGGCTGACGAAAGGATAGTGCGTTTTCATTCCTTGGGTAATTGACTTACTTCCAATGAGTGCGTGAACATGCTGCATATGGGTATGCTTAGCACTTTGGCACAGTTGCGTGGGACCACCAATTCTATATTTTGACGGCTAGGCGACTTCCCCATTCTCGGTGTTGAAAGTCCTGCTTCGTATCGCGGTACTGGGGCATCGGTGCATTCCTAGGTGTCGATAGCGGATATATTACCGGGTCGAGTTGCCGTTAAATAGGCTGCTCAAAACTTCCGCTATCTCGCTGCTGTTTACAGGCTCTCTGGCCGGTCCTGGGATCAGGTTTAAACTCTTATTCGTAGGTTCACGTTGTGACATAAACCGATAAAGACTCTTCGGATTGCAACTTAACTGTTTAGCCAGGTTGTCCTGGCATTTATAGCTGCCATTACGCTTTCTTACATTACATAAGTCTGATTCTTTGTGTGATGTACGCCGCTGATACCATGCTTTCTTTCTCCTCCGCACTCGCCCTTGGGTTGAGCGATTTACCCAAGACCATTTGAGAGCCGGCCGTCTGGTTAATTTCTGGACATTCTTTCGACAGCGCTCCAGATAAGTTCTTTCATCTGTACCCAGTGTTCTATCGATAGTGAGTGCCACTCCTCTGGCCATGCAGCCTCCAGGGATTCGTTGTTCATGGGGTGGTTGTCTGCTTTCCGATTACAGCGAAACTTATGGCTCAACTACTGCCCATATCTTACCCCACATCCCGGCTTGAGTGAGGCCTTTTTAGAGTCTCCAGCTGGGACTATATGGTCACAGGCTGCAGAGGTGGTTGGTGAGGTGGCACTGAGCAGTTGTGCCCTATGCTCTTTCGTTCAGAGAAGAGGCCTACATGCCACTCCTAATAGGTACTCAGCTTGGTTTGTGGTGAAATGGCACCATAAGTAGTCCGGTAGTAAACGTAACACACCATCAATCTCTTCCTTGACTTTTAGATGAGTGCTAACGTACAGTGCAACTCCTCCATCTTCTCTGAACCGCCTGTTTTATTGGAACAAGATCATGTTAGATAAAGATATTTCCTCATCCACGATATCTTCTGACAGCCACGTCTCCGTGGTGAGAATTATATCTGCTTGCAGATTATGGCACATTGTTTTCACCTCCAGTAGTTTTCTCCTGAGACCTCTTACATTGCTGTAGAAGCATGTCAAGGAGCTATGCCCTTGGCGTAGTGTGATATGGGGACTTGTTTGGAGGCTGGCGTGCCGTTGCATCGGATTCTGACTGCCAGCCCCTACTGGACTGGCAGGCCTCCGTTTCTTGGTCACTATCGGCATCCTGGCGTTGGTGTGGTTGCATCATTTACCATGTCTGCAGGTGGCGTACTAGATAGTTCTTTTCCGACCAGCACTGTATGCAGTATTTTTAGAGGCTGCCTCCTACCCCCTAGTCTGCTAGCTCGCGGCCTACTTTTGCAGCATCGTATAGCTCCTCCTATAAGGTCCTTCACACAGTATCATGCAGTGAAAGCTTCTGATAGTGACGCTTAGCAGTCAAAGCGTACAGTTAGCGTTCTTGGTGAAGAAATGTTATGCAAGTGCATAGGTTTTGGTAAGTTTCTCACGCTGCTGGCAGGCATATTTTCAAGTCCCATTCTTACCGCTAGCCACCTCCGCCGCTAGACATTGTGGGAATAATTATTACACTTTGCGGATCCACCCACCAGTTCGGGTACCCTATGTGCCACCATGGTTGCAGCTTTGTGCGAATCACTAAGTGGGGATTACGTTCCCGCCTCTGTGGTGTCTAGTTTCACCCTTACGGGGCAGCAGCCTACAACATCTGGCCGAAGCGACAGCAGTAGTATGTTTCCCGACTGTTTCTATATCATCCCTGACATCCTTAGAGGTGGCGACTTCTCTCAAGGTGCTCTACTTCCTCGGGAGGGCCGGCATGAGGTGGCCGCGACGGTTTCTGTTCCCAACTTTTTGCAGTAGTCGTCCCACTTCCCCCTGTAAGACCGTTCTCTTTTTTTCAAGAGTGAGTCTATCGGTATGGGAATGTTGAGGAAATGATAGAATCCGTTCTCCTGTCCTGTGGGTGAGGGATATTGGGCCTGGGAGGCAGTTCTAATGGTCCGCACTTTACTCTATTCCCTTCGGTCAATGCGTTCTCAACACAACCCACTTCCTCAGGTAGTTCGGTTCCGTCGGATAGTCTGGGTTGCGGCGACACAGGCGAGGACTTTGCTGGTGCCCCACCCGGAGTGGCAGTTGGTTTATTCCTAACACTGAGGGTGACGATTTCGCGCATTTGTGGTGCTTGACCAGTTTCCGAGAGAACTCGCGCTTCGTAAAATGGCTGACTGTACCAGGGTCTCCAGTTTGCCGGTGTTGATAGCAGATGATTCCCGACGCTAGACATATTCTCCACATCCGTTTACACGGGTGCCTCCTCGTAAGAATGTAGTACCAACCTGGCGTACCATTATCACAGTTACAGTGTACCCATTTAAGCCAGATGTTTCACGCAAAGGCTTTTTGAGCCTCTGACACCGATTCTTTGCATATACCACAGTCATCAGAGGTTTGCTCTTTGTCGAAGACTGGGTGGCTTGCCTTCTACAAGGTGAGGTCGAGTGAAGTCTGTGTCAATGTATTCGTTAGCCTACATGCACGTTTCCCCCGCGCTATAAATTTTATCTAACGGTATGTCCAAGGATGTGTTGCTGTCACCCTAATTAAATGGAATTATCGGTCTTGACGAATGCTGTACCTGGTGTGACAAAGCTACGGGGATCCTAGACGGTGGGGGTATTGCTGCGCCTACCTTTCTGCACAGAGTAGATTCTTTCCACCTGAAGACCGTGTTATGTGGTTCAGGGCTTGCAATCTAGTTTACTATACCATCATAGCTAAGCGCTTTAATATACAAATAATACTAATGAAAAGGAGAATAAAGGTAAAGTAGGTAGCTTACCAGCAAGAGCCTGGTACCCGGGTTCTCTCACTTTATCGGCGACCGGCCGAATACCCCAGATGCATATACATAGACCAAGAAAGATGTTTCTTGGTAAATGGTCCCTGAAGACAGCCAAAAACTTTGTCGGTCGAACGGCCCAGATGACTGGGAATCGCCGGCAGGAAGTATTTTCCAGTTCGGGGGGAGGGGGGTAGCTGCGTCGTTGTAAGCAGATATTCTCGCACCCAATCGATAAACCGAATCGCGCCCACTCTCACTGCGTGGGTACCAGCTATTTTTAGATGACAAAAACACCGTAGTGTTGCCTCTAGACTGAAGGTGAACAAAGCGCGGGCCGCACGTCGACTGTGGACTGGATCGTTTGTGAGGGCGATCGAGCTGCTGATGAGATTGGTCGACTGTCTGAAGTTCCTAGTTTTGTACGCGCGTGCAGGTAAGTGCCCAGCGTCGTCTAAAAAGTAGTGCGGGAAATAGTGAGAGTGGAAAGTGAGAAAAGCGGAATGAAATGTTTCTGCGGAAAATAAGTGTTTCTGGCAATAATATGGAGAACGTATGGATCGCCTTTAGAACACTACATTTGGGTTACGCAGGGATGGATGAGCATATCTGCAGTTACTGCCGTCTAACGTTATTAGTAGGCCGCTCATGCTCACCTACTTGAAAGAGTTGTCGGAGGTGTCTGTGGGTAGTTCCTTCAACAAAGCGTTCCATGGTGCACACCTTGTACGAGAAGTCAGATCTAACCCTCGTCCTAGCTGTTTAATGAGGCATACGGGTGGGATTCTTGCAAGCCCCCCAGTTTCGGACTAATGATGATATCCTCGACGGATAATACGGTTGGCCTTCATTCGGTGACTTCTTCTCAATCAATAGCCTTGGGTGAACAATTAGAGTTTCCCGAGGCGCAGCACACGTGTTTTTACCCGTTAATCCGAAAACTGTCTTTGCCGCCCTTCTCTGCACCTTCTCGAGGTTACTTCAAAGTGTTATTGGAGGAATAAAAGAAGCTTTCGCCTAACTGGCTTTCGCGTCTAGAATCTGTGGATCACCACGTCTGTGGTTATTAACCTGCCCACAAGTAAGGATACAGCAGTATGTGGCGTTCAGAATATGAAGATTAAATCAGATTTCACGTACATCTCAAATAAGTATCCAGTGGGCGCCTTAGAGATTTATGCGGAGTAGACCAGATCACGCATGCAGGAAGAGCGATCCAGGGTTTGGCATCTCTTACGGAACAGAAATTGTGCCCGATTTCTAACCTGCTATGTCCCAGGCTATGATTCTGCGTCTGTAGTCTGTGATCAGTGCTACAGATAAGATTCATTAGGTGATGGGGTGAGTCTCTGTAGGTGCTTAGGGTGCTGTGAGACACTATCAAGTCCCCTCTTGGCCATTTATATTCTAAGTTTTACAGGTCCAGCGCAACCAGTCGTTCCTCAAATGTTTTAAGCCTAAATCCCCGCAAGGACTCGGTTGAGAGCCTCTGGATGTGTCGCTAGCCACATTTGTCCACCTCTAAAAGGGGGGGGGGGAGAACGATAGTCCTGAACTCGGGGTACGACCTAATGAAGCTGTTGAAAATTTGGCCACAGCCTCAACGATCGAACTGTCGGAAAATTAGCCCGACGGTTACCAACGTCGGGTTTCCGTGAAATGCGTTTCTGTCGCGGTCGGACTCTACTTTTTGGAGGATCGAAACTCCAAAACCATCCTCTGCAAGCGACGCTTCAAGTTCCGTGCCGTTTAGGCTATATTCATGACATGCACCATGTTTTGCGTGCAGCACCTTGCATTTCAATGATCAACTACAATCCCACTGTTGACTGACCAGTCTCGAAGTTTTGTTAACTCTTCCCGTAGAGAAGCAGTTTTCTTCACTTTTGACTTCCTTCTATAGTTTCGCGTCATTGCCAAAAAAAGATTTTGGAGGGAGCCTATTTAGGCCGGTCTTCCATACAAAAAGAAGAGGCCGCAGTACTAAACCTTGGAGAAGGCCACTGGCAGTTTCGTTTTCTTCGGGCACAGAGGATCTCCCTCAAATGCTGAGTAAACGGCCTGGTAAATGTAAAGACGACTAGCCAAGGATTAGTGGTCCTAACCCGACTAACTTTAATCGATCAACAAGGCAGCCATGATTTACACGAACAAATGCACTAGCGAAGTCCAGATAAATGACATCAATTCTATCCACAATACTAGTCCATCCACCTACTGCGGTGAGCAGATTAGTGGTGTGGGAGTAGCCTTTTCTAAGTCCGTGTTGTTGGGGCTTAAAGAAGTTGACCTCTATAAGGTGATACCTCGGTTCATCATAGATTAACTATTTCAATACTTTAGAAGGTACGGACAAGAACTCCAACCGCCTGTGTTTCTCGGGGTCGTTTCGTTGACCTCTTTTGAAGACCGGCGTTATATGGTCCGATTTTCAGGGGTCGAGTACTTTCCCTTAACTCAAAGGACTTTTAAGTAACTTGCTTGAAGCTTCAGACAAGACTGACGCCTCTCCTTGCGGTACCACCACGTGGATTTTGCCTTGTCCCATAGAGGTGTCTTTTGTGAGCAGCAGCAGCTTACGCTAGTTCAGGGCAGGGGAGCAGCAATCTCGTTTAAACCCTGCAAATGTGGTCCGACATAGGTTTGAAACACAATGCTAGGTGTCTCACGGGCTAGGGCCACAAGCCACTCCCTTAGAAGGTGTGAGATGGCGTTCAACATTGTCGCCACTGCCTAATGGCTCCTAATGTGCCAGCGAACTTTGGCCGCTGGTGCATAATCATAATATATTTCATACAACATAAGTTACATGAAAACAAACCAGTTTACGGGTCTGATCATTTTGGAAATGCAAACTGACTGCTATGTACAATATGAAGCTGTACGATAGACACCGTTCTTTCCGGTACATAAAGGATACGTCTAGAGCAAGAACGTTAATGCCCTGCAGACAGCAAAGAATGAAACAGATAAACACCAGCATAAATGCTTATCATGCTGGGGCAAGCTTACTTCGAAAGTAGGAGATATTCAACTATTGTTTGAATCTTCGAACATTCTTGAAGGTAGGGCGGGTAGTACAGCTGTGTCCTTAGGCTTTGTGCGTTCGTCATAAGGTCTGGATGGCATAGTGCACGCTGACAAATTAGACTACTAGGACTCCATGCGGATGAAGGCCTGGTCGGGTAAACCTGAAAGATGAATAACAAGAGCAAGCAGCAGACGAAATTCAGAACGGGAGTACAGAAATACTACGCAGAAGTACATCGACCATGATACATGTAGGTGGGTTCATCGTACTGACTACAAAAGTTACCTGAAGAGGTATCCAAAACCTACTGTTAATACATAAGCTTGTGGGGAAGAAGATGAAGGTGCATACAAGAGCGGTGGGAACTAAACTTAAGCCGAAGATGTCACTATGGAATAGAGAGAATAGAAGATTTTGGACCAGGTATTCGCTTATGTTTAGAAAACCTAAGCACAAAAGTTTAACGAAGCCATAAACATTTAAATAGAACTCATGCTTTTTGCTGTAATGGCAGCCACACTTTATATAGTCATGAGTGTTACCATACCAAGACCATAGAGAGTATGGTGGTGCATAGTGAGCTGAGCTGGTAGGCCTGGAGGACCTTTTCTGGTAACCTCATTCTTTTTACCATTATTTTGTCGTCATAAGCACAAGAGCCGTAGGTTTCATAAAGATACCGCCATAGAGGCAAGGGTGGTTCAAGTTTATCTCCCTGCAATCATGTTTGGAGGAGTGGGAGAAAGAGCAGATCCGTGACAGTCTAGTCAAGTGTAGGCTAGCATTTCAACCAACCTACTGTCCGTCGCCAGGGGACTGTTCACGATAGAATGATTCAAACCGTACCCGGAGACAAGCGAGGGCCACCGAACGAACAAACCTTGACAAATGATAGCCCTATGATATTTACGAGGACCACCCAGTTCTGCACTAGCTGCCTGGCCCTTCCTTTTGATTCTTTGGATAGTGAAAGCTAGTTGATGTCAACCCTTGACTACTACGTACGACCTCATGAGGTGCGAGGAGGTCACAGAAGCAAAATTTTTCCACAGGTAGGCGTCAAGCAGATTGTTCACTGAAAGTATCCTGGGTACGTTTTTCGAAATAACATACATTTTTTCGTTACCGTGGGGACAAAAGTCAAGAAAGCTGAAGAGAAATGCTTAGGTGGGTGACATAGACATGTCAGTATTTAGCAGTGCTGGCAGGTACGAATGGCTTTAATCGTGAGTTGGCCCAGAAAGCCAGCTGAAGATGTTCTGCCTACCCAATTTAAACCGCCTACGAATATTGAAAAGTTAGTTTAGTGATGTCATGGTGGGGCTAGAGGTGTGAGAAAATCCTGCAGTTTTCTGCCATTATGTTCACAGAAATCTGGATGGCTGGAAAACGTCACAAATTCCAGGTTAGGTGCTGTAATTCGTTTCCAACCATGATCAAATCTGGGCTCAAGCTTACTAGGTAAGCATTTGTCCCCCCCCCTTCGGCAATCTGTATTTCTTTGTTACTGTTGTAGCACATTAGCATTCGGCGTACAGAAAATCCCCAACTCATCTGTCAGTTAGAGTACTCGTTCACCAAGAATTCTTCGGGCCTAATTTCATAACGTCAGCAGTATGTCATTGTCTGGAATCTAGAACTTAATAGCCCGAGTTGGTACGCACCTGCTAGCTCCAATAAGCTTGAAGCGCCAGAATGACTGGGTTTTGTAGGGCGTATTAGGTATTCTTCAGTTCCCCTTAGCAGTTGGACATGAATTTCCACCTCAAAATCTCCACTATCTTGTCATGTCGGCCTAAATTTTGCAACGGCTGCTCCCTCCTTCTTCAAACGCCACTTGTTGCATGCCCAAATCGTTTAGATAATATGTAAGATGCTGGTTATGTAATTGTAACCGAACATGTGGCCACCTTTAAGAGTAAGGGTGTTCACCATTACCAATTGTAACGACCCGACTCCAAGAATCTTGGCCTGTACACAGGAAATAGTCTGGCGGAATCAAGCTGACGCGATTCGGGCAAGTTACTGCTTTATATAGCATAGTTCCCCAGACCTCCTTCGCTCACACACAGTGAAAGATTATGTTTTCACGATATCAAGACGCGATTTGTGAGAAATCTGTCGTACCACCAAACAATAACAGGTTATATCAAGATTACAAAAGTACCGCGAGAGTGTCGCTGGGGTTCTCTGACATGGAAGACGTACTGTGCGGCGCCAAATTGATTAACCGAATGCAATTGTTGCACACCTACAAATCAGAAATAATATTCCCAAAAACGGAATGAAAACTGTCTGCAAGAATCAAATCCTTTGCCTGCACCGGCCTTTTATTTAGAACGCTGAGGAGACTTCGGTAAATCCTCACCCCATGCCGAAGGCGAATTCTGCCCTATCCGACATGCTAAGCAAACACACACGATGGCATGAAATTTGTATTTCAATAGAGAAAGCATATGCAACGAACGCCATAGCAAGGAAAGTTGAGCAAGGAGAAACATGGACGTAGGGAACACTCTCTCCGTAGGAGTTCTCGCTTCCTTCACTGCCTTTCTTTTCGTTGTTTTCTCGTCGTAGAAAAGCGGTTTAATTTTAAATGTTGCCTTGGTTGTCATCTGAAGTCAGTCATTTAAAGAACAGACTATAGCTGAAATCACCCTACATGGAGCGTAGCCGTTGCCATCACGTTCACAATACTTGTTACGGACGCCCAATCCCTAAGGAAAACTGACACACTTGTATCATTATTGAAAAATTTAAGCTTCATTTTCGCTCCCTTTTTGTGCCCACGCTATGTTACGTAATCTTACCGCGGTTTAGGAAAATGAAATCTTGAGGGGTTGTGGAGATTTGGAATTATTCCAAGTTGTTATTCATCGAAGACTGACATCAGTTGGAGGAACAAAGGAAACCTGGGAGCACTGGACAGCTGTTTCGTCCTGAGGAGTCCCATACTAGGACGAAACAGCTGTCCAGTGCTCCCAGGTTTCCTTTGTTCCTCCAACTGATGTCGGTCTTCGATGAATGACAACTTGAAATAATGGAATCTGATTGGCACAGTTTACACTTTTAATAAATAATAAATAAATGAATACCTTTATTCTCAAGGAGTTAACATGCGAGAAGCCAGTTCACAGGCCTCATCAAATTGGTAACTGCGGAGAAACATAAAAGGTCTTAGCAGCATTGAATGATACAGAGGGAGGAAATTAGTCTCTATCATGATACCAAGTGTTTAAATGTCATGAAAATAGTGGGAAAATATCACTTTACAGCACGTACACACCCTCCTGAGTTTGTCATTCCTGCTCACAGTTCTTTCCTCACATCAAACGGCGCAATATTCGATGTTTGCGTTGTGAGTAGTCGACATGATTGACATATCTGCAAGACCAATTGTTTCGTCAGATAAACGTATATTTTAACAGCAATTCTTATGTTTGTGGCTTTAATGACGAAAATAGCTCACTTCAATGATGTCAGGGATAAGTAGGTATCCATGCAATCATTCAATCCAGGTGAATGTCTAAGTTCACGCACACACACACTTAGCGCATAATGGTCTGTTTTAACCATATAAGTGTGATATGAAATAGTCAAAAAAAGTTTTAACAATCCTTTTCGGTTAAGAATAAACTTGAGAAGAGGCATAAAACCAGCGTTATAAGGCAATGCAACCAGCTCGCCATTCGACACTTGCCAAAATCACAATAATTCTGAACAGACTGAATAATTTGATAACCATATGTATCCTTGTAACTCATAACAGTGGTCATAACTAAAACTGTCCTTCAAAACAACACTTTTTATGAACAGAAAACAAACAGTCAACGTACTGCAGAACTTATGAATGGTGAAGGACCAAATATGGCCAAGCATTTTGGAAGAATACTACCTAGGTTAGACACCTCAAGGTTAGTCTGAGAGTCGGGTGTCGTGTTAGGCCATACGAGGCATTCTATCCGACAACTTCTGCAAAAGGTGAGATTAAAACGAACCTAACTTGTGGCCGAACGGTAGTTTTCTCGATGATTCCGACAGCAGTGCACCCACTGTCACCTTTTAACGCATTTTTGACATGTACTTGGGCTACAGGCAATGTCTTAGTCCGTTGAAAAGAGGTTGGGGCTGGAATTATTGCCTTCAGCTGTCAGCAAGGGCGCTTTACCTTAATTTTTACTTTTGGACGATCGGCTGTCATCCGAAACCAAGTCCTACCTAAAGTGCAGTTAAAGCGTGAACGTATCCATACTCGAATCATCACTCACAGTTCATTTTCATGGGTAGTAGACATCCATAAATTCACTATCAGTCTTAACAAGTTAACTTGAACAGTGGGTCCCAAAGTAATGTCTTTTTATGCACAATGCTTCCAGCCATCTCATAAGGAACACTAGGCAGGTAAAGAGATGGGTATCTTCATCACATTCTGGTACGGGCCATACAAAATCTTCACAGACATGGTCGAAACAATCACCTAACGCTGTGAAAGAACCTGAAAGTCTTCGACCATATCAGGTGGTCTTACGCTTTGACAGGCTACGTGTGATGGAGCCCGTTCTTTGACGTCATTGTTCATTCCAACTCAGCATAAACCTTGTGCCATAAGTGTGATCCTGGTTCTTGCACCTGTATAAGAAAGCTCGTGCAGCATGCTAAACACGATACGTTGACATATTTTCGGGAATGTCAGGTCTGGGTGCCTAGCAGATGGATTGCATAAACTGGTCAAAGCAGTGGTTTGGGAGTTGTGGACCACGATTCATGGTTTAGCTCCTGATCTTCATCGTGAAGACGAGACAGCTAGATAGGGTCAACGTATTTGCTACAGTTTATAAAATGTATTTGAGAGAATTTGTAAGCTACTAGGTTATTTACTCGAGATAAGTGATGGGTATTCAGAGCGAACTGAGAGTCACTGGGCATTAGTCGCAAAATACGTGTCAGGTACTAATCAAATGGTGAGCCGAAAAGATAAATGGCTTGCGGTTTTCGAAAACTAATAAGTCACTATCTTCGGCTGGATGTAGAAAATAGTGCATGGGATAGTACACAGAAATGAGTTCCCTACCAGTTTTACCATGCATATCTATGCCTCTTACAGCCACCTTAGATTAGGGGCTAGTGACTGGATCGTCGATCAAATGTAGCAGAGCACATTTGAATGCTAGGTCAGATGCATCAACGGAAGTACTGAGAGGGTCTCAGGTCATGATGAAGGGCATCGTTGCGTTTGTGATGCTTTCCTTGACCTTGGAGAAGGCAGGTTTAGCCACATTTTCTAGGCATACACTATATTAAAACGGAGTAGATATGTCAGAGGTTTCATAGAAGACGTATAGTTTGGAAAAAACTTTGGGTAATTACTTACCAATCCGTTGAACGACAAACTTTTATCAGTCTCATTCAACAACTATATGAAGACTCCACATATCAAGAATTCACAGTGGGAAGCTCAGTGATGCCACTGAAGTGAAGACAGGAGTAAAAAAAGACTGTCTACTATCCCCCATGATATTCCTGATTGTGGTCGACTGGATCATGCAACAAAAAGTGAGGAGCGAGAAGAGGGAGATACACCAGCTGGGCCGCGGAAAAGAACCTAGAAGACTCGGATCTCGCCGATGATTTGTGTCTGATGTCACACAAACTTCGTGATCTACAGGCTAAAACTAACAAGTTGACAGAAGAGGTGAGGCAGCGAAGGAAAACGGGACTTCAAGTGAATATAGAGAAGACAGTGGTGATGAAGATGCCACACAACCACCACCACCACCAACGACAACAAACTGCAATCACCATCAACGGGAGAAACTCAAAGGAAGTAACCTCCTCCACCTATCTAGGCAGCACTGTTTCAACTACAGGCGGCACAGGCACAGACGAGGACGTCAAAGCCAGCCAGAATCGGAAAGACAACAAGACAGGCATTCATTTGCCTGAAACCAGTGTGGAGATCTTCCGCACTCAGCATAAAGCGCGAACAACATCCGGATTTTCAACACTAAGCCAATCAAGTCAGTGCTTCTATGTGGTGGTTCAGAGACTTGGCGCGTTACGAAGGGGATTTCTAACCAACTACAGATATTCATCAACAACTGCCTACGCTGGCTCGTTAGTGGTCGGATGGCCAGAAAGAATAAGCAACAAGGAAGTCACTGTGCCTGGCAACGAACCAACCAGCAACCTATCATCCAACAAAAATATGCAGAAGAAAGTGGAGATGGGTTGAGCATACACTAAGAAGGCCGACTGGGGACATCACGCGCCTGACCATTTCCTCGAGTGGAACCCAGATGGGAAGCGACCAGTTGAACATCCCAGCTGAGGGTGACACGGAGGAGATCGTGCGAGGAAGAAATGAGAGGTTCTGGGCTGTCATGGAGCCAGGTTCAAAAGATTTCAGAGAAGAGAGTGGAATAGAGACGTGCTACTGAAGCCCTATGTTCCATTAGGAACCCAAGGGACAAATAAATAATAATAATAAAAGTGAAATAATGCCTGTTGCCAAAATATCAGCTGTTCCCAAAGGGATCTAATCGCAATCTTTGACTGGGCCGTTCTAGTAAAATGTGTTTATCCTCCACGAACGAGCAGTTAGGTCGTAAAAAAGAGGAGGTGGCTTATGGCTAAGCCATCTGTAACCACTAGTTGTACGTTAACTGCTGGTTTCATTGTAGGATACCATATGCAGTGATATTACCTATGGGCTATTTGAAGCTTGGGTAGCACCAAAGTCGATAATGCAGTGGAGTTCCTTCTTACTTAACCTTAGTTTACTGAGGGCTAGGGTGCCCTAAGTGTTGCCGTGAATGAAATGCAATGCACAACATTACTAGTTATGCATAGTATGGTATTGGTCGATTGCCTCAACCCCAGGAATATGTATAACACCATATGACACAAAGAGTCGGGTGAGTGTTTGGTTCTGTTTTAGGTCAAACCCAGGGATACGTAGGTAGTACCCTTTATCACATAGATTGGTGTTATTATTCATCATTCACCGTCTATAGGCATGTACAAGTAGTTGAGAATGATTCAGTAATTATGTGCTGGTGAAGTGTGTTGGGAAGTCAGATGGGAGGAAAATTTAGTGAAAATGTTCGTCTGAACCTGGGTTAGGAGGGGTGCGCCTTTTCCCAGATGTTAAAATCGGTTTTCCGTCAACACCTCGCAGACTTAAGCAAGGATGACAACGACACTCATTCTCGACTGTATGAAGAACGCAGGGTTTTGCAGCACCGTCGATGAGATAGCGAACCTTTTTTCACCTCTGTGGCGTTAAACAAACGGTTGTTTCCACTGGCTATTGGTTGACTCTAATGCTTACCGGCAGAACAGTTTCTTGACGTCGTGCAGTGTTTGATGAAAGTTCATCGGATTCTACAACTTCATACTCCTTAACCATGAGTGTTCCCGAAGTGACGGAATTTGAAGTTTTCGACATTGTGACGTTCGTTCATTAATGGGTCACGTGAACTGCTGCTATGGGATAAAGCACAGGTATACTGTTTTGTGTGTCAGTACCTAGGCCTTCAAATACGTAAAAGTCGCTTGACAAACTGCCTAGCTTGGTCCCTCCTAAATTCAAACATGAATATTTTTCTTTCAGGCATTACACACTGAAAACAGTTTTACAGGAAATTTTTGATGTTTTATTAGTGGAAGCTCCAAGAACACCAATCACTGGCGACTGAAGTGCCAGCAATATGTTTTGAACCGACTACAGTAGTTTCAAAAGAAAAGCTTCTCAGAAAAGATCACTATCGTACGATCGTTAGCCACTTATTTCTCACATTCACACGAGTGGACTGGTAGGTGAGCTGCTAGCTCAAGTATCTGAGGATAAAAAACAAGCATACTTTCAATGGTGAACTTTTATGCAAACATTTTCGTTACAGCTGGCGAAGTCCATGGAAACTGTGTTTGTTTAACTTTGAAACACCAAACTTAACACCTTTTTAATCTCTTAGGTGCTTACTTGAAATCATAAGCAAATCTGTGTTCTCCTGTTTCGATGGAAGGTCAACGGTGTTTCAGCCGAATATGACTATTTTCAAAGCTCAGTGTTTTCAGTAGGCTTAGCAGCTACAGGTCAAATTGAACAAATATTCAGAGTTTTAGTAATACGGTACCAGTCACTGCAAAATGGCGTAATTGCCATTAGAATTATACAACGAGAAATTGTTTCTTAGAAACTAATACTTTCATCTGGTTGGAAGCAGTCTTCAGGAAGTCAAAGACTTGTGATTCATAATTGTTTTCACTTGTTAGCAAGGTACATCAGGCCTTGAATAGCTCAATGAAAACAGATAGCCACGTACGGGGTGGGAGTATTCACAAACTCCGTCAAAATGTTTTAACCACTCTACATATCACTGCTCAGAGCAAAGCAAAAGTGAAAATTAATATTGATTTGTTTTAATGAGCAGCTTAGAGCACTGTAATATTGTCAACAATGTCAATTATTACTAGGCCACAGTTTGTATTTTTTGTCCGCTTAAGTCTTACTCAAATATACTTTAAAATACTTCATAAACGATTGTTGAATGTGTACTGAAACCAATTTTGTATATTAGTAAAAATCTTGATGAGTACAACATTTTCATGTCATTAGTCCTCCAGATGTGTTTTCGCTACTGTATGTCTGTCTCACTAGTATCTACCAGTCATGACAATTTTGACCACAATGCTTATTTTATTCACCTCAAAACTTAGATCCTATTCGTTCAAAGGTCTGCATCTGCGTAGGTAGTCACCAAGTGAATGCGCTTTAGCTCGTCACGATACGCTTTTTACACAGAATTCATCTGTAAAATAAACTCAAGAAGGATGAAAACTGTAAAACTAGGAGGTGTAAGTTCTGCATCACCGATAGGTTTAAATAAAGTTTGAACGTAAGTGTCTCTTAATAATCGCCGGCTGATTTTTCCCGTTTATAAGATGCCGTTCTTCACATTCTGTCTGAATGTCAGTCATAACGTATTTTCATAGATAAAATATTGGCTAGGTTTTAAAAAAATGAAGAATAAAGTAGCCTCCAGTACTAAATGAGTATTTTGAAAATCACTGGTCGAATGACAATACAAGGTATTCTAAAACAGGCATGATCATGAAAAACTTGACATTTTACGCAACCTACTTACTGTATATAAGTATTAAGAACCATCTAGTATAAAAGTTTCATGTGAATTCTTCATAACAGGTATATCTCATTGGTTGTACCTTGAAATCTGAAACTACATTTTCACGCTTTCAACCAGTATATATGTGAAGCTTATGAAATATGGACTTCTCTATGTTCTCATGACCATATTAAGCTAAGGAAAATGAAAGCAGCTATTTCGGTCTTTCGCCTGGATAGGAACTGGAAATCATCTCTGGTTACTGAGTCTTTTGTCAGTGGTCACTGTTGTGGTTACTGTGAGCGCAAAGGTTACTATTTCCAAACATGTTCCAACGTGAATCGGATAACACAAACGGATATCACATGTGCTTTACCAGAATGTTACAGGCCTAAACCTAACCAACGCGCACCAATCGAACACACGAAAATGACTGGTAAACCAAAAGATAAACGCCACAGGATTCGAAAACGTGTAATTAATTAGTTTCTTTGTTTTGCAATGCATATAAACAAAATTAGTTTCAATATTAACGTGATGTTGGCACATACAGTATTCGTTGAGAAATTGTGAATTAAGTCACACAGGGTGTATAACAAGTCTGGTGTTCTTCAGGGTGCCATTCTTTTCCCAGGTTTTTTCCCTTTATTTCTGTATGACTAAACATCTTCAGGAACCTCGCCTACTTTAATACTTCACTAGTTTACTGGCCGATCCTAAACCCGGATAATGAGGGGAGATCGGGCATGAGGCTAGCAACCCTCCCCCGTAAAACCAATCCAATCGCTAAAGAAACTCAAAAGCACAGAGAAAATATGAAAAGTAGAAAAATAAAAATAAACTTATTCCTCACTGGGATCGGGGAGACCAAATGACATCAGTTGGTGAAAGCCTTCGGGGAACCAATTAGCCGATGTGTCTTCTCTCAATGAAACTGAAAGTAAGCATAGGAACATGAAATGTTCGCACGATGTTTGAAGCTGGTAAAGCTGCCCAGATTGCAAAAGAAAAGACAGGATATGGCATACAAGTGTTAGGGATCTGCGAGGATTCCGCAGATGTAATGGAAGTGGAATCTCCAAACTGTCAATAATCTACTCCGATGTTGTCAACCAGACGACAATCACGAGCACACTGAATTTTTGAGCGGCTGTTATGATGTTCCCAAGAGAATTGAAGGTTCTCATACAGGGAGAACCAGTCTCTTCTTTCAGGATCAGGACCACGACAGCAAGATTCAACTCAAAAGGAAAGAAAGTTACAGTCATACAGTGCTACGCTACGCACCCACAAATAATGCAGATCAAGAGAAGAAAGAGGAATTCTACAGACAACTTCAATCGACACTGGACAAGACTTCAGTTGGTGACATCAAAATTCTAATGTGTGGAGTGACATGAATGCCAAACTGGGAGCGGACAACACAGGAAGAGAACTGATCATGGGTCGAGAGGCACTTGGTGAAATGAACGAGAATGGAGAACTGTTTGCAGACTTCTGAGCAATTAATGTTTTAGTGATTGGAGGCACTGTGTACAAACACAAGGATATTCACAAAGCGACATGGATTTCACCAGTTACACTAAAAATCATATCGACTTCATTTCAAACTGAAGAAAGTGGAAACTCAGCCAACTGGACACAAGATGAAGAAGTGGAGCATATGTAGGTTCACAACACTCACTATTTAGTGCAAAGAACCTGCCCTCCGAATCAAGTTGAAAGCCTTCACAGAAGTTGGCGATAGACCACAGTTCAGCTTCAACACTCAGAACAGAAAGTGAAGTATGAAACTACAAAGGACACCTTCAAGTCAGTCAGTCATTGGGAAAAAAGGGAGACACTAAGCAACATCTCTGAAGAAACCCGCTTGAAAGAACACTGGAACTCTTTGGAAGATACTTGGAAGGAAACCTGCATAACCGTGTTAGGGAGGAAGAAGAAGAGGCAAGACAAGGAATGGATCTCAACGGACACATGCAGGCTGATAGAGGAGAGAAAGATGGTGAAGCAGAAGATGAACTAGTGCAGTGAAGTTCAGGGAGGAATAAAAGAAAAGAGGAACTGAATACAACCTATAAAACACTGGATAAAGAAGTGAAGGAAAGTGTGCGGAAAGAAAAAAAGATACTTCTACGGTGCACTTGCAAGTGAAGCAGAACAGGCTGCAAGTAGAAGAGACACAGACCTGACAACATTATATCAAATAACCAGGCTACTATCTGGAAAGACATCAACACAAATGAAACTATAAAAGACAGAGAAGAAAACTTAGTTACAAAGAGGAGAAACAAACTAAATGATGGGCTGACCACTTCAGAAAGCCGTTGAATCGACCACCACCAATGCCACCACCAGCAACTCTTCCAGAAATACCACCAGTAGTCCAGTCACATAACTAACACTAAACACAAACCCTCCAACAAAAGCAGAAGTGAAGTTCTGAACGCAACAAAACTGCTGAAAGTCGGAAGAGCAGCATAACCAGATAGAATTCCTCCGGAAGCACTGGAAACAGACATGGCGACATCAGAGGACATGCTCACACCACTATCGCAAAAGGTTTGCGAGGAAGAAAGTAAAGGTACCTGCACATTGGAAGAAGGGCTACCTTGTCAAACTCCCAAAGAAGGGCAACTTAAGTCTCTCCAAGAATTGGCACGGAATCATGCTCCTGCCCATCCCACGCAAAATATTAAGCCACATCATACTGCAGGGACTAAAATATGCTCTCGATTCGAAATTACGATTGGAACAGGCTGCTTAGCTGCAGGAAGAACAAATCATGTAGGTATCAAATTGCAAAGCTAAGCTACGCATCATCATAGAACAGAGTATAGAATGGTAGCCAACTCTACCTCAACTTCATCGAGTTTGAGAAGGCCTTCAACAGCGTAGACTGAAAAGTAATTTGGCAGGCAGCTGCTTTAACACTACGGTTTTAGTGCCATAAAGCCTTGTCAACCTCATTCAACAGCAGCTATATGCTATATGTTACATGCTACTTGCCAAGTGATTCACAATGGAAAGCTCAGCTCAGTGATGCCTTTGAAGTGGAGTGAAGACAGGAGTAAGACAACGTTGCCGCCTACTATCACCGATGATCTTCTTGATTGTGGTCGACTGGAATGGATCATGCAACAAACTGTGAGGAGCTATGAGAAGAGGGGCATTCACTGTTTCACCGATGAAAAGACCCTAGAAGATTTGGATTTCGCCGACGATGATGATTTATTTCTAATGTCTTGTGACACAAACTCGAAGATCTACAAGCGAAAACCGACAAGTTGGCACAAGTGGTGAAGCAGCGAAGATGGGACTTCAAGTGAACGTAGGGAATAGAGAGATGGTGAAGATACCCAACCAACAACAATAACAACGAGCTCGAAGCATCATCAACAGGAGAAACCCAGTAGAAGTAGTCTCTTTCACCTACCTACCTACCTACCTACCTACCTACCTACCTACCTACCTACCTACCTACCTACCTACCTACCTACCTACCTACCTACCTACCTACCTACCTACCTACCTACCTACCTACCTACCTACCTACCTACCTACCTACCTACCTACCTACCTACCTACCTACCTACCTACCTACCTACCTACCTACCTACCTACCTACCTACCTACCTACCTACCTACCTACCTACCTACCTACCTACCTACCTACCTACCTACCTACCTACCTACCTACCTACCTACCTACCTACCTACCTACCTACCTACCTACCTACCTACCTACCTACCTACCTACCTACCTACCTACCTACCTACCTACCTACCTACCTACCTACCTACCTACCTACCTACCTACCTACCTACCTACCTACCTACCTACCTACCTACCTACCTACCTACCTACCTACCTACCTACCTACCTACCTACCTACCTACCTACCTACCTACCTACCTACCTACCTACCTACCTACCTACCTACCTACCTACCTACCTACCTACCTACCTACCTACCTACCTACCTAGGCAGCATCGTTTCGACTACAAGTGGGACAGGCACAGAGGACGATATCAAAGCCAGCCAGGATCGGAAAGACAGCAAGACAGGCCTTCAATAACCTGAAATCAGTGTGGAGATCTACTGCACTGCACTGCACTGCACTCAGCAGTGCATAAGGCGTGAACAACATTCGAATTTTCAACACTAATTGCATCAAGTCAGTGCTTTTATATGGTTCAGAGACTTGGCGTGTAACGAAAAGCATTTCCAACGAACTACAGAAACAGATCAACAGCTGCCACCTACGCTCACTCCATACTGAAGATCAGATGACCAGAATAATAAGAATAAGCAAGCAGGATCTGTAGCTGGCAACGAAAAACCAATGAAGCAAGAACCCATCACCCAACAAATATGCGGAAGGAAGTGGAGATGGATTGGATTGGACATACACTGAGAAGACTGTTTGGGGACATCATGCCAAATGGGAAACGACGAGTTGGTCATCTGAGGTGAGGGTGACATGGAGGAGATGATGTGAGGAAGAAATGAAAGCTAGTGGGCAGTGATGTAACCAGGTTTTGAAGACTGCAGAGAACAAAGTGAAATGGTGACGTGCTACTGGAGACGTATGTTCCTCTAGGAACTCAAAAGAAAATAATGATGAATAGTAATAAAAATCTTCAGGTAGTATCAGTTTCATCAAATATGCTGACGACCTGACAATTTTCATACATGTCAACCCTTCACTGCATCTTTTCAACCCAACGATTGCTCATCTACTTTTGGACGATAGTCCTCTTTTAATGGCCTTGTGTTTAATTCTTCAGAATATCAGACTACGAACTTTACTTTCAAACCTTAACTTTATCTGTGTAAACTGTTTTAAGCCTCCTGTTCTGTTTATGGCCGTGTATTACAGAATGTTGCATGTGTGATTTATCTCAGTGTGTGTTTTTCTTCGGAAGGTTCCTGGTCCTCCCATATCTTGCTCATTTCAAAAAGAATCTTCCGCTCAACTATATTCGAAAACTGATAGTATCTGGTATAACTCAGGCTCTTCTTTTGTGTTTTATAAACTCCTGCATCTCATCTCATCTTCTCTATTGTTCCCCTTTATTCTTTTTCGGGTTGCTGAAAAGACTGTAGTTTACTGCGTAGAACTTTGAAGATTGTCAGCAGAACTAGTTAGTGGTGTACCTATAAGCCTTCTGATTAAAGATGTGAACAGGCATACTAATTCACGTTAAAATCTGTCAAGAGTTATTTTATAGGATGACCACTGAAAAATCTCTATGTATCGGCCCTCAGGTAAGACCAAGAGGAAGTACATAAGTCTTTGTGCACGTACCACTTAGTATAAAAACTATACAATACCATATTTAGCTCGTTTCCTGTGTGATGAAGAATGTATTACAAATGAACAAAGTAATCAACTTCTGTTTTTGAAAGTAAACTAATTACTGAGTACACAGCTCTCTATTATTTATATATTATGAGTCTAATTATTAATGTGATCATCTACCTTAGTTAAATCTGCATTTTCAAGAAAGTTGTAGATGGATTTAACATTCTTATATTTTACATAAGTGATGTCTACTTATTTCAGTTTATTATGTCTACATATACACTGTTTCTGTTTAATTGATGGAGTATAACATGCTGAAAGTTTTCTATAATACTCTCGAAATATCTTTCAGAATAAAGTCGTTATTATTATCATTATCACTATCAGTATTACCAATGACTAATCACTGGCTAATTGTCAGATTAGAATAATTAAGTGTTTTCTTCAATTTCAGAGTGATGAATGAAATACACTGAATGAAATAATGAAATAATATCGTGATAGTCTACTTATGGTTCAAAAGATCTTAAATCATTTAGCAGGAATTCAAAATAGTTTCCTTTCTTTTTACCAGTCAACACATCAGTTAGGTGTAATCTTGGCTTCAAAATTCGTGCTTGGGATCAGAGTACACTAACTAAGCTACTTCATAATAAGTGACAGTAAGGGATTAAATTTCTTACTATTATTTTTTATGAATACAGTTTGTATGTCTACATCTGTGACTCTATATGGGAATTACCATAAGTCGTAGATATAAACAAAATGTCAAAAAACTGAATGATACATTCCTTTTTACACTAGAGTTTAATCCAAAGACTTGATAGCCTTAAGTATTGTCATTCCTACACAGAGTTAGTTTGATCTGTCATTCATAGTCTGACTTGCATACTTTTGAAAGCGTTTGCTAAAAATGTAATGAATTTTTTGCTTAAATATGTATCTGTACAGTGGAAAAGGTGAAGTGATTCTAATATACGCTGTTTCACTGTCTTATAGGATGCTTGATAAATACTTGTGTGGCTGACACTAATACATCAAAAGAAGTTTGATTTATACATCATGAATGCGTAGTGGATTGTAGATTGTCAGGGCTGTGAAAACATGCATTATTATCGTGAAATGACACCTTTATATAACTACAGCGTACAAAGTAATGACACTTTAGTCTGTTTATTAGAAATGTCACACAGTGAAACAGTATCATTTACTGGATAACGTTTCAGACATAATTTATTTCCCATATTCATATCAAGTAACTCCACAACTTTCAAACATAGTTTAAATAGTCCTAATTTTCTGTCCTTCTCTGTGATAAGGGTAGTAGGATTTTTCCTACATCTGGAAAAGATACAGAATCATTCCTATTGCATGCACTTGGTGTTTGTTCGATAAGCAAAGATTCGGTTATCCATCTTTCCCTTCACTTAAATAAGTTAGTTTTTAATACTGTCGCTCTGTTTCAACCTACTTTGTATGATTGTGTGTAACTGCGTGCAAAGCTATAGCCAAACTTTTTTGTAAAGTTCATACCTTATTAGGATCTATGAATCTTTATTTTCACTTTGACTATCTGAAGTATCATTGGTTTTGGAGATTAGTACAGATACTGGGTGGTGATTGAAGGTGAAATAAAAACTTGAACCGTGGTCCGAATTGGACCAGCGACCACTGGGTTTCCATTGTAGGACTCAACCAACTGAGCTACGAGGTCTGATTGTTGACCAAATGTTTATTTCACTACAATCACCAAAGCTTTTACCTGACTACCATATGAATTAGTTACGCGTTGCTATCGCTTGATCATACACTATCTGTCTATTCAAGACTTCTCATCCTAATCCCAATCTAACTGAATTCGAGATGAGGAGCACCATATTGATTCGCATTCTGACTATTTGAGTTAGCGGTGGTTTGGCAGACTAGTATTGGTACTAGGTGGTAATTGAAGGTGAAATGAAAATTTGGATTCCAACCAATGACCACCAGGTTTCCAGCCTGGTGTTCTACCAACTGAACTACGAGGTCCACTTTCACGGTAATTTTACCGTGACAGACAACGACTAAAAGGGATATGAACGATAAGGTTTACAGAATAACTTTATGACTTCATCTCTTTTGCGTTGTAGCATGCCATTAAACGAATATCTCTCGAATTATCGGTGTTATAATGAAACATGTTATACTTTGATTAGAAAATATTCGGTTAACAATAACCATTTGGTGATTTCAGAAAGACATTTTGTGTTTATTTTGTAGTACATTTAGACCTGGTGAAAAGTGTGAATTTCAACTCATTTTCGAAGATTCTACCTATGTACTCATAAATAATTAGTTAAGTCAATCCACTTTTAGAAACCTAACTTTTATTAATGTTCGCATGTAACAATCTTTGTTTTCATGGTGTCACCGTAATACTGGAATTAATTTGATACTAAATTTTTAGTTTTCAAACATTTACAAATTTCCATTTCATGAATAAAAGAACAATATAAACGCAGAATATTCTTCCAATAAATTCTCATCAGATTTCATATTTATAATATTGCGATATTCAGTATAAAAACCGACCAAATGTATTTTCAAAATAGACCGTGAATTTACAACTGCAAAGAGATCAACTTTTCCTTTCAATATTTAAACAAGTTATATATGCATTGGAAGAATGTGATGGTGTAAGAGTGAGTGAAAAAAAGACAAAAAAACTTAAGATGGAAATAACCTTCAGTTTGTTGAAGCCCAACGAAGCATTTATTACCTAAACATGTTCCTTCTGACTGGATAGTACAGATTTGATCGAACTTATTTTTATGGCTTCAGCTATGTGGAGAAGGTATTTGCAAGTCATATAGGGTAATGTCTTCGAAATATGATGTATGACAGTAAAATCTATGTTAACACGTATTTAGTGCTCTGTGTCTATCAGATATGCTAAGACACTTCTTTATAGCTTCGATTTCACCTTTTCCAAAACAAACCGGTGGGTGTTTTAATATCTGGACAAGCACCTACGCAATCATAGATCTCATGAAAGTTTTACCCCAGAAATGAATCAACTGGATTTCATGCAACCATACTGTAGCCGTTTGGAGGTATGTGTCAAGTGGGTTAAACCCGAAGATCCTCGGTCATATCGCTAGTGGGATCACGTGTGTGCAACGCTGAACAGTCCCATTCTAGGACGAAATAGCTGTTTAGTGCTCCCGGGCTTCCAGAGTTCCTCTAACTGATCTCAACCCATGATGAATGCCAACGTGAAATAAATAAAACCCCACATACATCAAAATTGATCTACTGCTGATTGATGGCTAACTTCGAGAGGTGATTCCTAAAGTCCCAATAAGAAGTCACGACCGGTGGAGCCAACCAAGAAACTTATTTCGCTGAACACATTGAAGCATCACTGGAAAAAAACTGTTTTTCTGATACCCTTTTAGGACATTTTCGTCATATTCACCTTATGCTCTTTATCCTTTTTCGGTGCTTGATTTTCAAGTCTGCAAAATGAATGTCATTTCTCCAAGTGAGACAAAGAAACTAGATAAACCTAATTAATTGACGTGCAAAACCATTACTAGAAATAGCATCCAAACGACTTTGATCACCTTTGAGGGGAAAGTACTTTGGAATGAGATAAAGCTGGAAAATTCAGGCTGATTGAAGCAAGTCTTTCTAGTAAATCCATCTTCTCCAATAATCTGAACAGAAAAACTGCAGATTTTATCAGAAGAAATTTGTATTCACATTATGCAACTCACAACAAACCGCTAAAACAAATAAGCATAGGGTAAAAAAATTAAATCCTACTGTGTTGGTTGGCTGAGGGCAGTCGACAGGAAGCCATCGCACTCGTCAAGAAAGCGTGTCTGAAACCTCGATGGAATTTATGTCCCGCCTGAGATTAGAACCCGCATCAATCAGTATTGTAGTCAGCGACGTCACCACTGAGATATTTGAGCCTCGATTCACCTCCTGTAGGACTCGATTACATACACTGATTGGTCACTAGACAGCAACCAGTTTCATATTGTGTCGTCCTGAGTGTACACCGAATTCTATCGATCATATTTTCTCTCCCATGACCTATCAATGCAGGTAACCCAGTCCTACAGGAAGTGAATTGCGATCCGAAAAGCTCAATGGTGACGTCGCTGAGTACAACACTGGGTGATGCGGGTTCCAGTCTCAAGAAGGACATCAGTTTCATCAAGGTTGGAGATATGTGTTTCTGACGAGTGCAAGAAGGCATAAAATCTAGGTGTTTAGCTTCCTGCTGATTACCTCCAACCAACTTACAACTACCAATGTGCACTGCAATGCTGAGCCTCCTAGTTTGGTGACCACACTGGAGAATCACCGGTAGAATTCGGTGTTCACTCAGGACTTGACAACATAAAATTGATTGCTCTTCCATGACCACTCAATATAATTCACATTGTTCCTGCTCAACATCAATAATTTCTAGATGGTTGTGCCTCAACAGTGTATAGCATTTAGTACATTCAGCATTGAAATCTCCGCTTCTCGAATCTACTGTGTTTAAATTTGACTTCAATATGCGCATATTAATAAGAATATTTAAGTGACCAATGGCAATATAAATGAAGTAGCAGTTTACGAAGTATATTTTATGGTTCAGTTAAATTGAGTAAATCCAAATTTAGTCAGCTGAATGGCATTTTTTATTTACAAAAGCTAATCCAAACTGGTAGCTTGAATGTATTTCACTCAAAAGATTCTTATCGCAAAAAAGACATAATGCAAAGCAGTAGTCAATCAGTTCATCCCTGCACTATAAAGGTGATCAAAACTTATCTCTGCATAGTTTTATTTCGGACACAGTACCAGTAAGTAATAGCTTGATTCATAAATGGCTAGTGACCAAATGAATATATATATATATATATATATATGTATATGTATATATATATATATATATATATATATATATATATATATATATATATGGTAGTGTTCACAGTGTTCATGAGAGGTTTTGAAAGAGTCTGTTGAAATATGCACCTATTTCAGAACCCAATCATAGCTAAAACTAACAAATGATGTATACCTACTTAGTCAACGTAAATCCACTTGAAGGTAATGAAAGAGAGTGGCAAAAGCTGAAAGTCAGGTTTCCTGACCAATTTTTCGATTACGAAAACAGGTTTAAACTTTATGACATCTCTTTTTTTCTGAACCAATTAAAGATCACTGATGAAATCCATCGGTGGTTCAAATATCGTAGGATTTCCAAAAATGAGCGAATATTATGGAGTGAATACGCTGTAATCTATTCTGCTTATCTAGCTTTTAACCTAAAATTAGATTAACTCTTATCCATTTATTTGTTGCTTCAACCTCGATAGCCACTTTTTATACAGTCAGTAGTTCTATGAGGCATAGTTCACCTCTTCCAATCCCAAAACATTCGGCCTAAACGTGAAAGTACATACATGATAACTAAATGTTTCAGTCAGTTCGCTTTCCATTCCCAGGATGAATTCTTCTTCAAATATTTAATTTAACTGTCTGCAAAGTCAGGTAGTAAATGTTAATAGTATCATAGAATATAAGTAAATACTGCTAATTGTAAGACTCAAATAAAAAAAGCAAGTCATTGGTAATTCAGAAACCAGAAATTTGCTGAGGTAAGAGAATATGATGATAGTAACTATGGATTATGGATGATCCATACATTTCTGTATTTCAGCTAGTGAACCAAGCAGGTAGAATCTCAAATATGATGAGATTCTCCTATGAATATCCTTATGTTTAGATGCTGTTTCCTTGGTGACCTTTAGCAGGAGAATACGTTTAGCCACCACTGAAATCATTTACATCTCTAAACTGAGTTTCTTAACACCCCTGAATACTGTCAACAAACCCAGGCTTCTAACAATGGTATTTTCATAGGATTGTGAAGTTTAGACAATAGACCAGTAATAAGTCATTAGAGTTATTCAGTAAAGTGTGTATTTCTACCAGCACTGTATAAAATGTATGAGAATTTGAGAAGAACCACATCCTACTCCAATATAATGACAATTCAAAATGACGGCCAAATAATGATGAAAATGCAAAATTAACATTAAATGAATTTAACACCACATTGAATCAAATGAACATTTTTTAAGAACTGTTCTTTTAAAAATATTCTTAGAAGATATGAGTTATGACTAAATCAACATTGTATGTATGTGTATATGTGTTTGTGTAGTAGATTTTCAAGGAACTGTACAACAAGGTTTCTGATCATTTCAATATTACAGCCTTAATATTATTGAATTTTATCTGAGCAGATTATTTAAACCTTCAGGATACTAAATAAAAACATTCAAAGGTAAATTGACAATATTCTATATTCAAAAACAAAAAACAGAAATAAGCGTCAAAAAAATGACTAGAAAAGGATGTACACATTTTTTTTCTAATGAAGTAATTGAAAAGTTCAATTTAGGCGCTTTAACCATTGAATTAAGTTTCAAACATCAAGAAAATAAGTTAATATACAGACAGATACTATCCAGTAGAACCGGCTACTGATGTAGTTTCCATTTGTCAATTATTTGTTCATTTTATAATTCACAGAGTTAATATCACTTCTTAGTTAATTAGTAACCATTATTTTAATGCATTATATTTTATTGTATCTTCTAAACCGATTTGAATATAGTTATACATACTTATATATTGGTTTCAGTTGGTAAAATATAAAAATAAACATGCACTAGAAAAAAACAAACAACATTTGTTATCAAAGAAGGAAGATTGAGTTAATAAAAGGTTTAGTTTGTCGATGAAAAGTTATCTAATTGGTTCTGGGTGAAGTTTATTTACTTCACTTTTTCCCTCATTTTTCTCTTCCATTACATTGTTTTTCTTTATGCGTTTGTTAAAGTTTAAATAAATCATCAGATATTTGTCATATGAGATATGGAAACTATACTTGATGTCTTTCCCTTCAAAACCCAATTGAATATTGATCCTTTTGAAGAAAAGGCAAGTGTATACATATAGATATTAGGATATACATTCCATGCTATAATGATGTATATTTCCTCAGTTATTGTACATCCCAGATAAGAACGTAATTAGCACTGTCATCATCACCAATAACACAGTTTGGATTATTATCATTTATTCCTGTAGAAGATGAATCTTTTTTGATGAATTCTTCACGTCCTTCTCCACCACTGATCACTTTCATTTTTGTAGCAATTGTACTACATGGATTAACAGAAGATCTTCGACTACTTGTAAAATGATGTCTAGATATCTGACCAACTTGACTAAGTCCAGTCGTTCGTAAAGGACTGATTGTATGGGATTCTGTGTTTGTCTGTGAATCATCGGTTGACGGTTCTTTTGTCATAGCTGATATCATTGGGTTGTGTGATATGTCCAGTGACTGAGTAGACATATTTGACCTAGTGTTTTGCGCTTTTTCACTAATATTATCATGATCTACAATGTTTTCCAAAGTTACTAGAAATCGTACTTGCCCAATATGTCCATATGGTAAGGCTAAAGTTCATAGAAAAGAGAAGACAACAGAAAAATATTGATAGCTAATTATTGTTGTATTCCTTTAATGCATCGAAGCACCTGTTTTCTAGTCTCTAGTTTCCAGTAGACCCCAAAATAGAGTCAGTTCATGATAATGAACCTTCATTTGATCAAAAATTACTCAAAAGAAGGAAGATAATTATGGCAATGGTTTTGAAAGCAGACAGCTTTTTTGGCAATAGGGGTCATTGTATTAGATTTCATCAACCTATTGTTTGTTAGCGAACTTTATTTGACTGTGATATCTGGTAACTTTCTCCCATCGAAATAGGCTGAGGTGAAAGAGACTTAGCTTACTCAGGCTAGTTATCCTTCTTCATTTGGAGTTATTAAGGAAAACTGTGTGTCAAACTCTTGGTCACTGTCGCACAAAAACCAGTTATTCACCAATTATTCATCAGTTATTGTTGTTGTTGTTTGATACTTGTAATTGCTTGTTGATATACAGGGTTGAATTGCTTGACCTCTACTGGTTCCTATGCAGTATATCCAGCTGGCGAGTCCCGAGTAAGACGAAACACGCGTACTGTATTCTGCTACGAGTCACCAAGATGAATACTACCTTATGTTATGTCTTAATGAGGGCATAATAAGATTGGTTATTGTAGTTGCAGCCTGGGATTGTATTGTTACTTGAATGGGTTAGTCATACAAGTTATTATGCGGTGCTGTATGTAGTACTGAACCATTTCGCCGTATGACAAGGTTCTATTTGTCGTCTGTCGCTCCAAAGCTGGAAAGCGAATCTATTTTTGCATACTAAAAAAATGATGTCAACGACTAAACGAGATATTCATGCTTCCGTTTTCATTCGATAAAAATGTATGAACTAATCGTTAATGGCAGTCATTATCGTTTTGGATCGCATTATCGCTGGCTTAACCCGAGAAAACTCAAGTCGTAATGTGAACATATATACGTATACATATCATGGCTCGGTGTTGTAGTGGATAATGCTATGGCGTTTGGAGCGATCACTCCCGAGTCCGAATCCCGCCAGGAACGAAATCGCTTACTGAAAGTCAGGTACATCCAGCTGACGAGTCCCAAGCAGGACGAAGGCGCATCCTGGATTCCACTGCTAGCCACTACCCATCATTACCATAATTAGAACATAGGTAATATCGAGGAAACAGCACAGCAGTCCATATGGTAATAGAGACGATCAATTCAGTCCAATCAACGACGGTATAACACAAGCAGTTGTACCAACTTTGATAGTCAACAAGATCCCATGATAATTAGTTTTTTGAGAAAGTACCATGCAGCGTAACATCAGCTACTGGATAGAACATCGGATTCAGATCATGTGTTATGTAATCATCTCATGGAGACTACATGACTTCTAAAATATTGGTCTTAAAGCTTCCGATTATCCGGTAAACATATCATATCATCGAGTGTTTTGTTATTTAGGAACACTGCCAAGGAAAGACATACCTTTTTCCTTAATTCATATCTCTGGACCTTTTGAAAAAAACTAAAATGCAACTTTTCATTTTCTAAAATGTCCGTTGTTCAACATTCAGCATTGATAGTGCGAGAGTAGAAAATTGATAGTTTTTGATCTCCGGCGTCTAGTCCTTAGGGCTTGGTTTGAGTTGTTCGGGTTTGCTCCTGCAGTGAACAGAGAAATCTCTTCTGCTTTCTTGCTTTTAGCACCGGTGAGTTGGTTGCTTTGTAGATTAGTTAATTGCAATTTTTAAGGTGATTGGGGAGCTATGGACTGCTGGAAAGATCAGGGATCTGTCGTAACTCCTGTTTGTGTAGATGCCTGAGTAGGAATAGCAAGACAGTGAGAAAAGGTATGTGGGAATCACTCGAAAGGTAAAAGCAGATAGCATAGGTCCACCTACTGGACAAGAGTTGGTAGATAATGTAGGTGTATTAAGAAAAGAGGTGGTAGGAGGTAGGTAGAAGGAAAGTGATGATGAGCTAGTTAGGTCAGTAACTTTCTGAGTATGTCCGTGGTAAATCACGCGAAATGAATTGACCGTCTAACCATCTTTTGAATAAGTCTACTGAAGGGGCTGTGACTACATCACGCGATAGGGCTTTCTACAAAGCAAATACTCTCAAGGAGAACAAGTTGAATCTGAGAGTGGTTTTAGCTCTTTGATGTGCTGTCCCAATACTTCTCCACGTGATGACCTCTATGTTGCAGGTAAGGGTAATTTATTTGCGGGGTTTGTCTGATGGGTGATTTCGTAGGCCATAGTAACGTCACCTCTCTTTCTGCCATAGCCCAAGGTGAATGAGTTTAGATGTTTTAGTCTTTCAGGGTATGCCTCCCCCCTGAACCCCACAACTGATTTTATTGCAGATCTTTGTATTTTTTTAAGGGGATTAGAGTCTCTCTTTAGTGATGAGGGTACCATTGTAATAAAGACCTCTATATTCATCATCAACTTTTAATTTACAGCGTAATATTGCCATAAACAAGGTAAAAGGACCAATGAATCATTTCAGTAGTTGTTAAAGCAAACGTCATGGTGTCTGACTACTTATAGATTTTACTAGTATGTTTCAAAGTTTCATCAGCCTTAATAGCAGAGATTAGAACCTAACGTTCAAGATAGGTGGTTTCTGTGGATAGCTCGACGTTAAGTAACTGAAAAAATCTCATTGGGATAAAAATGTTTTACTGACTGTTTATCTAAGTTATCAATAACTCATATTTTAGATCATGGAAAAACGATAGAAAAAACTTACTTTCTAGTTGGGGCTGTTTAACATTGTCATGTGTAGATCCTGTACCCACTTTCGGAATAGCTACGGTGACAATGACTCCTGCACTTGTACCTGCCCACAATAGATCCTTACATATTGTTAGACATGTGATTCTAAGACAGGCTTCTTTGTGTCTCATTATAATTTCGTCACAATCTAAACAAATTAAGATGCATATTCTAAGCAACATATTCATAAGATAGCTCAATTAGAATCCAAGTAATTCATGAAGATTTTTATACGAAAAGTAATATGAAAAATTATATTCATTAATTCATTTGGTTAAAATATATGATTATGAACGTTAGTGTTATTGAGAACGTCATCTGTGTTATTGAAGCTTGGTAATGATTAAAGGTCAGATGAAAATGCGAACTAACCATCACCCATATGGTCAGATTCATAATAATAATGATGCTCTGCTTCTCCAACTCAAGAAGATTTGTATAGGGATGAAAACCCTTGGTCAGCCAGTGTGAGTAAGATCAAGATATAGTAACACGTCAAAAATTCACACTGCAATTGAGAAAACATCTTGGTGATTGAAGTGAAACAAAACTCTGATCGGCAGTCAGATATTATAAGTGAGTTGACAGTGCACCATACTAGAAACCCGGTGGTTACTGGTTCGAACCCTGCACTAGCCTAGACTTACATTCCATGCTCAATCATCATGCAGTATAAATAATTTGTGCAAACGTTATCACATGTGCTGATTACGTCTAAAATTCGTTCCTATTATATTACTGAGTTGGGATATAGATAGCTAAAGCAACATTTGTGGAATAGTGTGTCAGATAATTTATAAAATATGGTGAAAAAACACCTAGAAACATAATAATACAAAAAGAAAGATAAGGATAGAAAACAGAACAATAAAAGGGATTATAATGTGTTTTGACGAAGATTAAAAATGAAGAATTACCATTAGAACAAGAGAGGAAACAAGAAGTCAAGAGAAAATATCTAACCCAGGTTTCAAATGTAGAATCTGAACTTTTATCCGCTTTGTTCAATGATGGTGGATAGTTACAAGTATTGTTATATAAGGACCAATGAAGAAGACCGATTCAGATTCACTTTACGATTTGCAAGTGATATCACAACATGATGAGTACAGTGAAAGTGAAGGCTAATCATCAAAGAGCACATAGATCAACATAATTAACATATTGCAATATGAATTCACGCAATTTATGATATGATCACAGGTATCATGTAAACAGTATGAAGACAGTGTTTTGTTGTCAAAAAGCATGCCAAATTTTAGTAAAAAAATCAATAAGAGAAATAGGGTAGGGATAAAGAAAGTCCTAACAAGTTTCTTTTTATGCATAGTTCCAATGATCCGACTTATATGGCAAGAACTTTAGTAGTAGAGTGAAGATGGGAAGGTACCAATTCTGGTAAGTTTCTTTTCATAGTGTAGATGGCGATCAGTGTTGAATTTCTTGTGATGCTATGGTCAATGTTGACAAAGTTAGTAATTGCTCTATTTTCGATGGATCGACTCACGCCTCTTTGCATCTACGGGGCAGCGTTCTCTAACCCGATTGTAAGGAACGCGGACTAAACGACCTACAAACCCGGATCAACAGGGGGCAGATTAGTGGATAAATATAAATGGAAGAAGTGAGATGTGAAACCTTCTACTTCAAGTTACCAGTAATCACTGGAAGTCTTCAAGATACAGATCTCATGGTTAATGCAAAGAAAGCTTTCTACAGTGAGCTGAAAATTCTTCTCTTCAAAATGTCATCAGTTGAGTTACCCTTTAATTTCAGACTTATATATAACATCTTCCTTGAAACTGAAATGGATATGTCTGTTGATGGTTAAGGTTTTATGATTCAGTCCACAAATCGTTCCGGATATCCACTTTCTTCGTCGAAGGAAAGGGTGCTGCAGATTTGTGGCTTAAATAGGGATAAGGGGGGTGTTTAGAGACACAACAAGAATTCTTTCTGGACTATAAGGGTAAGAGCTGGTAGTTGCTAATGCAAATCTTATTCCGGCCTAAATTTTTATTTCACCTTCAATCGTCACTCAATATGAGTACAAGTCTGTCAAACCACGGTTATCCAACATTAGTGATAACTATAATCCATGCTATTCACCTACCATCATCTAAGACTACCCAAATTATCCAGTTAGGTATGTTGGTAAAGATAAACTGACATTTAATGTAGGTCAGCTGATATTAAGGTGAATCTTTTTAACTGTTTATTCGAGGGTCTTATTAAAACAAATCGGCAAGGGGATTTCTAAATTAAAGCATCTTTAAAAAAAGTGTCAAGTGCTATAGTCAACTAGTGTTATGACACAGTCATTATTCTACACATCTCATGAAAAGTGAAAGTATGAATAACTAGCAGACTAGCGAATTTCATAATCTTAAACGAATCATTACAATCAGTGTTTTTTTACATTCTAATCAGGAGTGAGTATGCCTGATATTGATTTACATGATTTCTTAACTAAGGTTTCAGATTTATTGGTTCAGAAAGACTACCCTTTTCTGAATAACTCTTCAAATGACAAAAATTAACTTGTTCCATAATTAGAATTGGATATTTGTAATATAACACACAGTGACGTTTCAAACATCAACTCCTGTACATCATGATATCAGTGTGATATGATTTAATTGGCATGAATATGAGCAATAATTTATGCTCAAAATGTTATAAAGTAAATTGTATCAATCTGCATTGTATATCAAGTAAACAAATCTAATTTGTTTTACACTTAAATTTGTATAAATTAAAATAGGTTGTTTGCATGGTAGACATTTCTTCGAAGAATCACTTTTCAGTGATTATTTTAGAATGTATGCATTTAAGATCATTTGTTACAATAACTTTTGAAGTATCTTTAAACTCAATGTTTTGTTTTGTATATGAAAAGCAAAAAGGCTGTTAGTTAGTTTATTTCGGTAGATTTGTTTATTTGGTCATCCTGAAATGTATTGGATATTATTTTGGGGTCATATATAGCCCCATTCTAGTATCTCAGATCACTGGGTAATTTCTTTCTGTATACTGACTACAGAAGTTATCTGCACTACGGTTGTAGAACTATGTAATAATAAAACTAAAATGCTGAATTCTGGAAATATTTAACTCGATTGCAAAATAACTTTTATTCCCAAAATTAACTGTCTCCAGTTATCTGTCTACTTGGCCTATCTAATCAGTCACTCAAAAGTAATAATTGTCCATCCTGATTCAATAATAAGAAACAACGAAAAATCCAGTGGATATACAGGGTAGTGAGGCACATCTGTTGTGTAAGAGGCAACGATTCTACCTGGTTGTCTGAACCTTTGTAAGTCAACCTGAGTTGTAAGTCGTGATACACTATTGCAAAGTTGGTTACCTAGATAAGTGAAACAGTTGTACAAGGAGATTTTTCTGAATAATATGAGTTCTGGAAAAACTGGGGAATCCAGCTACCGTCACTGTAGGCAAAAATTTTCAAATCATCGAACAAAAAGTCTGAGTTAAGCTTCTTCACTAAAAAATTTCGCAGTTAAAATTGAACTCTTATTGATATCATGTTAGAAAGTCTCTACTATGAAAAAAGCGTGATTTCAAGAGAAATATTTACACTAAAATTCCTAAAAAAATTCTTTATATTCATGACAACGAATTCTCGGTACATGGCTTCTCAGGCTGATATCATACAAATAAAGTAGGTGAACATATAAATATCTGGGATGTTAACTTAACATGATAAAATTCTAAAAAGCGTTTATATAATTTATTGATTCTTTTTATTTCCATTCAAATGCATTATGAACATTACCTTGTAACCTTTGCAGTACAACAGGCTTTAAATCAATTTCCATTAGAAATTCCGCTGTAGTTGCATGATATAAACTTATACGAGAACTATTTTCAGTAGCTAACCATACAGTTTGTTTACCATAAGCCATTAATTGTATTCCTCGAGGATCAGCATAATTACCATTCAACGGAAATGACAGCTGAAGGTTATTTAGGAAAATGAAAGGAAAAAAGGCTTATTAAACCTCACTGCTAAAAAATAATTTGATGGAAGTTAGTAGTAAGTCCATACTTTGCATTTTTGTTTTTCTGGGAGGTGATATATCGGGTAAATGTTAAAAGCCAGTCAGTTAGCCAGTCACTATCAATATGGAACGTAGCATCCCTGCTTTACTGTTCACTTTGCTACACGTCATGTTAACACATCAGGTGAGAAGGCTTTGAGATGAAAGATAAACAAATGAATAAGGGCGCAATAAATACTGGTACAAAATCACGAAGAGAGAGCAAGGAGAAATGAAACACTGATGACAAACAATATGATGATCACGATAAAGAGAATGTGTGGTTACATTCATGTTACTGCGATCAGTTCTGAATCACGTCACTTCGAATCTCCATAGGCCGATTTCTGTTGTCATATAGACCAAAACTGGGTAGTCTAAATTTACCTACATGGCCCAAAATAAACAGCTATGCACTTCAATTACTAGTGCTATGTTTTAGTTTGACCAAGCCTCACCTTTGTACAGCCTAAATCTACTCCAGATAACATTGTGCTACGGAGTAGACGGTAGCTGAGCTTGAGTAACATATATTCCATCCACCAGTCAATGAAGGTTCACAACCCCATTTAGCGACAGGGCTGTTTACCCGACTTCACATTTACTGACTCAGAGATATTATGACGTACAGCTTGTGATATGAAAGCAACTGTGGTTAAACACCTGAAGCCTTTTCATGCCCTCTAACACCAGTCAAAGTCAGTATTTATCACCATATGGTAGAACATAGCAAACCACAGCACAATACACGACCCAAAGTAGACGATAGCATATCATGTCAGTGAAATAGATGGCACCAGTTGGTCAAAGGCAAATGAGCACTTTGTATTCTTGTGGAAGTGTCGTCTGTCATTTCCCACCAGGACTGATCTGACTTTAAGGGGAGTTACCAAACACTTCACTGCCTACTATCAAAGAAGGCACCATCAAAGATCAGTTCTGGAGCAGCAGTTTGTACCTGAGTGATGAGAGGTGAATCCCAAACTACCACTCAAAATATCCTGAAGGCTCTTCATCTTATCAGCATTTTCACCCAATAGGACTATGCCATTTGCATACTTTACTCTAGTAAGCAGTTTCATGTGACAATAGAAACCTGTGATATCAAACAACAAGAGACGTTCTTTCATAAGTGCGTCTATGACAAAATAAAATAGGAACACAGACCCACACTTCTCTGTCATGGCCTCAATAACCAATGACTCATTTTCTGACTCAATGTCCTTGATCAGTTTAAATAACTGACCGAAAATCAGTGGTTGTCTAAGCCAGATTCAGCCAGGCAATCACCAGTATATGTTCGTTCATCTGAAAAACCGAAAGTGGTGCCTAAATGCACTTCTTACTGCCTTAGCCTACCTACTTAGGCACTGAAAATCACTTGCTACAACGGCCACATCTGAACATATGGGTTTCAGTAGGAATCTAGACAGTTCGCCGTAGAAGTCCTCTTTATCTCAGTTGCAAGCAATTGGTGTGTAGGCTGAGAACACAAAACATCCAACAGTGAGTCTCACTGCAATTTTTAATGCTCATTGTATGGTTCTGTCGAACAACGCACAAGCGACTGTAAAATTGGATTCATACCCGGTAATGATTGAAGACAAGACGAAAGTTTGTACTGCGGTCGGATTGGAACCAGCAACCACAGGGTTTCAGGCCGGATTTTATACCATTCGAGTAGCACACGTTCTGCTCATGAACCCAGTGCTGTTTCCACTTTGGCGTGCTATTTCACCATCAGTAAAAACAAAGAATATAACGTGGTTGGATTGTGGAAATCAGATGTTGAGAGTTGTATGATTACTTTGATATGTATCAACCAGTAACTAATGTTTAAAATGTCGTCATATAAATCATTATTTGATCATCATGTTCTATATCATTAAAAAAATTTAATATGGAATTACATTCTTCCAAAGTGACCAAGTAATACACTTATATTAGGACTCAATTTTATACCTACACCTGCAGGACCACGAAAACTACCCATAGAATCTCCAGAAACTCAAAAAATAAGTTTCACAGATTCACAATATTGGTTGAGTTGAGACAGGCATTTAGTTGCACTTGAATCGTGTATGCATGTCTTGGAAACAGTACACATCCATAACCTAAAATACTAGGGCTAGGCTAGCGAAAATTGTTATCCTATTTGACAAAAAATGTGAACATTCAAAGCCTAGATATGTATTCTGGATTGCAGTTTCGGGAGACTGACGATGCCGTTCCGTAAACTTGAGTCATCATTGAGGGCTACAGAACTGGAAGAGGTTAAAGATAATGCATCATTTTTGACTAAGAGACCTGAGCAAAAGGTTAAAAGGCAGAGATGTGAAAGGTTTAATTTCAGTGAACAGCAGAGAATTTGAGTGCTGACAGAGTTGCGAGGGAAGTTGACACTTCTCGGCTACCCACACTATAGAATGTTACTTCTTCCTGAAGATGTGATAGGTCCGAGTCCGTGAAGTTCAAGGAACATCTGCTTACAGTCAGTCACATGGCATTTTTAGGAATTTGAGAATTAAATTCATTTGTTTCGAATTAAGCTAGAGAAGCCATACCACTGGCGTTGGAAGACCCTAGAACAAGAGTGTGTGTGCTACCTTTGGGAGATGCTTTTCTAATACATCTTTCCGTAGGAAAGGCAGCATCAGCATGGTAGTGCTGGACATTCATGAGAAATACCTAACAACGGCTCAACCCAAGTCCAGTCAGTGACATGACTTCATCCTCGAACTTCATCACAGTGTAGTAATTTAAACTATGACGGCAGCAGCTTTTGATATTACCACTATCCAACAGATCTTTCTGAAACAGTAGTACTTTGCGGGAACAAGTCCTTTTTCGGTATGGCTCGTTGGATCATTATGACGGGCAAACTCAAACAACACCTAAAGGTAGCACTGATCGATCAGGTTTGTTAGCAGTTAGTCATTATTATATGTCTTAATAAATTACTACATCGTTGGAGGATTGCGGAGTTTCGCTTCCATTAATCTGCAATATTCTCTTTCGTGAGACTATTTGCCGATTGATCATTGTAAACTTCGATTAATATGGGTATAAATCTTGGGCACTGTGGTAGAATTTAATTCCATATAAGACTTGTTTATTTGATTTGTAACACGTATATATATATATATATATATATATATATATATATATATATATATATATATATATAACGCGTTCGCTGTGAAACCTGAAGGTCCTGAGTTCTATCCCTAGCCGGGTCGTGTGCACTGCTGAGGAGTCATATACTAGGACGAGACAGCTGACCAGTGCTCCCAGATTTTTAATGGTTCCCCAACTGATGTCAGTCCATGATGAATTTTACTTCTAAATTAAAATCTCCATCTCAAAAAAAATATATATATATACTATTGTGTTAAAAAGCAAGTAAACAAATCTGATATGGAAGCAAACTTCGATTGTTTCATTGTTATTAGAAGATGAGATAAATAACTTGAATTCAGCTTGATCGGCATGAATCTTTACAGAAAACTATAGGAGGACGAAAACACCTTGAGAAGTATCACGAAAAGATTGAAAATTGAAACAACAAAGAGCCAACTTGAATTCAAAAGACTAGTAGACTAAGAGATTGATACTTGTGGGAAAAATGTTAGGAAGAAAGTTGCCCAACCTTTTCCAGGTTGGAAATCACCTTTTTTATTTGAGAAATTGGTAACAAAAGCTGATGTCCGTTTCCCTGGGGGTGAGTCCTACCTTTCATGGTGGAATCTATTTCAATAAGATTCGCATAAAACTCTGAGCGAGGACAATGTATGCTAAAATAAATGAATCTGAAAGTCTCATCACAAGGCTTGATTCTGATATCATTGGCTTTGTATTTGTGATAAGTGAGAGTAGTTTTCAAAGTTATAACTTGTTATTACACCATCCCATTCCAGATATTTTCCAGGAATGTCTCTTCTAATCATGCTGTCTACTGTGAATGCATTTCTTTGCAGATATATTCGCTGAAACTCAAAAAAGGAGAGCTGCATTCTTTTGAATTCTAACTAACCGTTGTGATAGATTGAATACTTTAAGCGAAACAGAAAGGAATGGACTGTTGAAAGCAATAATAACAATTATCAACCAGCTAGTTTTTACTAACATATTGCAACATCCAGAGTTAGTAAAAACCTGGCAAACAATAAAGTTACATGATGACAAAGGGTGGATAACGGGAATAAGCAAAGTTTAGAAGCCAACATTATAGGAATATGAAGGTAGATGATAATATGATGATGATTGTATGCAAAAGCTGTAACAGTTTGTTCAGAATCAATTGAAGAATAACAGCCAAGCCACCAAAAGGTCCTAGATAGATAGAAGCTACATAAAAGGCTGTTACACGAGTTTTTATCACTATGTTGTATAGGGCTGATATAAGTCATCTATTGGTTGTATCTTTAAAAGGTCAGCCTCTTAAGATAAAAAATAGTTGATTTTAGGTTGGAATTCATCACGAACTGACATCAGTTGGAGGAACATTGGAAACCTGGGACCGCTGGGTAGTTGTTCATTGCTAGTGTGGAACTCTTCAGCAGTTCGCACCCATGACTTTGCATCACTAGGGACCGAACCAGTGATCTTCAAGGTCCGTGACCAGTATGTTACCATTGAGCAATTGGATCAAAATCAAATCATCCATATTTCCTACTTCTGTCAGTTTACTATGTAGCGTGACCTAAGAAGTTCGATCTCTGACACGGTTGCTGGTGCACACTGTTGAGGAGTCCCACACTAGGATGAAACAGCTGTCCAGTATTCCCTGGTTTCCCAAGTTCCTCCAACTGATGTCACTCCATGATGAATTCCAACCTAAAATCAACTAGCGAAAAACCTCCACAAACTTCTAGATGAAAATCAATTATTGGATAATATATATAATGAAATATAACAATGTGAGTTTACCAACCTCTGAATTGAGTGTTGTCGGATTTAAAATGAATACTGATCGGTGTGCTGCGCACCAAATCTTTCCTGCAACAGCTAACATACGCTTTACAATGACTGGTTCATTAGAATTAGGCTGTAATTTCACTTGAACTGGATTGTTAACATCCCACAGTCCATCTAATGAATATCATCCATTTGTTTATGTATAAATAAATGAATAAAAGAGGTATTCACCATTTAAGTCAGTAAACGAACGTTTAAAATATTATGATATGTGGAACAAAAACTGAATAAAGTTCATCAATTAGCTACATGACAACTAGAGTAAGTCACCAAAGCTTCATACATATATGAGCTCGGCTTAAAGAAAATGCACAGTGAATGATTAATTCTGCAGTTAGTCAACTACTCTACAAAATAGGAGTTCTAAGCAGATACCGAAATTTTTCAAATCACACACAGTTGCAAGATGAAAAGAAACAATGTATTGCTTTGTTATCAGTCATCACAACACGTGCAGCACTAAGACACCCCAAATTATGTTATAAAGTTTGTCCCTTGAGTTCCTTGTGGAACATACGTCTCCAGTAGCACGTCACCATTTCACTTTGTTCTCTGCAGTCTTCAAAACCTCGTTACACCACTGCCCACTAGCTTTCATTTCTTCCTCACATCATCTCCTCCATGTCACCCTCACCTCAGATGACCAACTCGTCGTTTCCCATTTGGCATGATGTCCCCAAACAGTCTTCTCAGTGTATGTCCAATCCAATCCATCTCCACTTCCTTCCGCATATTTGTTGGGTGATGGGTTCTTGCTTCATTGGTTTTTCGTTGCCAGCCACAGATCCTGCTTGCTTATTCTTATTATTCTGGTCATCTGATCTTCAGTATGGAGTGAGCGTAGGTGGCAGCTGTTGATCTGTTTCTGTAGTTCGTTGGAAATGCTTTTCGTTACACGCCAAGTCTCTGAACCACATAAAAGCACTGACTTGATGCAATTAGTGTTGAAAATTCGAATGTTGTTCACGCCTTATGCACTGCTGAGTGCAGTGCAGTGCAGTGCAGTAGATCTCCACACTGATTTCAGGTTATTGAAGGCCTGTCTTGCTGTCTTTCCGATCCTGGCTGGCTTTGATATCGTCCTCTGTGCCTGTCCCACTTGTAGTCGAAACGATGCCGCCTAGGTAGGTAGGTAGGTAGGTAGGTAGGTGGGTGAAGGAGACTACTTCTACTGGGTTCCTCCTGTTGTTGATGCTTCGAGCTCGTTGTTATTGTTGTTGGTTGGGTATCTTCACCATCTCTCTATTCCCTACGTTCACTTGAAGTCCCATCTTCGCTGCTTCACCACTTGTGCCAACTTGTCGGTTTTCGCTTGTAGATCTTCGAGTTTGTGTCACAAGACATTAGAAATAAATCATCATCGTCGGCGAAATCCAAATCTTCTAGGGTCTTTTCATCGGTGAAACAGTGAATGCCCCTCTTCTCATAGCTCCTCACAGTTTGTTGCATGATCCATTCTAGTCGACCACAATCAGGAAGACCATCGGTGATAGTAGGAGGCAACGTTGTCTTACTCCTGTCTTCACCCCACTTCAAAGGCATCACTGAGCTGAGCTTTCCATTGTGAATCACTTGGCAAGTAGCATGTAACATATAGCATATAGCTGCTGTTGAATGAGGTTGATAAGGCTGTGTGGTACTAAAACAGTAGTGATGA
Source organism: Heterobilharzia americana (assembly GCA_944470555.2). Taxonomy (NCBI): domain Eukaryota; kingdom Metazoa; phylum Platyhelminthes; class Trematoda; order Strigeidida; family Schistosomatidae; genus Heterobilharzia; species Heterobilharzia americana. Next base: position 31,811,693 of record OX104129.1, on the reverse strand, counting down.
AGCAAGCAACTGCCAGATTACATTTCATTCTACGCTATCGAATGCCTTATGACACTCCAAACAAAACACTGTATTTCGATTTATACAGAACGAAGGCTCATTCAGATTTATTTGTCTTCTCCATATAATTTTGAATCTTTTGTTCAAGAATTTCTCTTGAATTATATAATATGTAGGTGACATGGATAACAACTAAGAAATGAAATCTGATTATTTTTTAATAATGACTTATTCACCTACCTGAATTACGACTGTATACAAAGAGGTCACCATTAGCACAAGCGACAAAAATATGTACATCAAAGTGTAAAATATTGTTGATTCCATGGGATAAACTGATTTTTTGGCGTATTCTACTTGTTTTCAAATTATCAGTTGCATAAAACATGAAGATACTGTCAAAAATGAATGTGAAAAAAAATGTAAGGTTGATTTTAGTCGACTACAAAAAACACTTTTGCTATATACTAATCTGTTTAGAATAATTTATGACCGAAATTAGAAAGCTAGTTTAATTTTAAAGATAACTGAGGATTACTCCATTTCTCCTTTCAGTCTATAGTAAGCTAGCTGTACGATTTGCGGTTATTTGTCCGAAAACAGTCAGTTTCAGTTCTCAGCATTTAAGTGTGGAAAGTTACACATTAGTTTTCTAATCGAAACATCTAGAACAGCCATAATTTGGTATTGTTATTACTGGGCAGTGATTGAAATAAGAAAATCAAAACTTGTGTTGCAGCGGTTTGGAACCAGCAGTCTCTCGGTTATGGACTGAGTGTTTTACCAGCTGATCTACGAAACGCAGTTATTGACCAAGTATTAATTTAACCTCATTTGGTAGAGTGCCAGCTACACAACCTGGGAGTCATTCATTCGAATCCCACCGAAAACTAAAATTTCACTTGAATATCAGCAAGCCAACATTACCTCAAGTGGTCTTTCGAAAAATCAGTTTGATACTCTCTCTTTATAAATTCTGATAAGTTTGTATAAAGTCTAGAAGACAGCTGGCAAACCAGGGTGATGACAATGAACGGACAACGACTTATTAAGCAATTACATGGAAGCCACGTAAAATCCCTAGTGACTGAAGTGAAGCGAAGATCTGATCAATAGCAGGAACTCATATGTCGGTAGGGCGCCAAGCTAGTAACTTGAAGGTCACTTATACAAGTCCTGCAGCAACCCAGGCTTTCGTTTCCCATTCTCTTTTAGCTGATAGTGGTATTACACTAGAGATATCTTTAAAAAACCGATTGGAGAGTAGTAAGTAGTTATTATCACAAGTCGAATTGATATACATTCATTGAAACATGAAAAAATTCGTTAGTTCAACTATACTGTTGCATGAAAGTATTTTAACGAGAATCAGCATTTTAAGTGACATCAGATCTATGCAGAAAATGAAAAGAAACTGGACATTCTAAGTCTGAAATTACATTCCTAATCAGATCTGTTCATTTGAAACAGCACAAAATGACTGACTGATTGACGGATTGAAGATATCAACGTAGAATCTCATACACTGGTCCATCAAAACAAGTTGCCACACAAAGAACACATGGACAGAAAAAGAGTGATATCAAAGTAGACAAAGTTGTATGAGCGAATAAACAATCTAAAGATAGTGGTTAGTGCAAATACTCAAGCTCTAGGAGATATCATGGAGTGATTACATCTGCACCATTACGACAGATTTTCAGCTTTGACACAAAGAGTCCTCAACCATTGACTCCCATTGTCTCGAGGACCCCCATCAGTTAGTCTACACCTCCCCATGTGCCTCAGACCAACAGTTGGAGACTTCGTGAACTGGTATCACGCCTTAGTCTGAGTCCTCTGAACCCTGTTCCAACCTGATCCTATTTCTGCGAACATGGTACATCGAGGTAGGCGGTGGGTTGGCAAGCACAGTACTTGTCCAAGCCATTTCAGTCGACGAATGTTCACAACATCATCAGTTGGCTTGTTTGTCTTGCCTAACACCATTGACTAGACCTCAACAGTGCCCACACGGCGATTCCATCAAATGCGAGCAATGCTACAAGGACACCTATGATCGATACCCTACAACCACTTCAGCACGCTCAGCTTTGATTGAGCTCTATTCTGTGTTTCTTCTCTTTTTGAGGGCTGCCATTCTACATTTAGCATTCCTCGAAGCTGATTAACCTTGAATCGTAAGTTTGACTCAGGTTTACGACTTCACAGTCGCTGTATGAAATTTGGTAGACTAAAATTCTTCACTTACTAAGTCCAATAGTTTGTCTTGGCCAACAGGATATCTAAAAGATTTTTAAGTCTTAAATAGCACTCTAGTCATGCCTTATTCAGAATCTTAAATAGGGTTTGGATATCCTTTCCTAACATCATAACTCTGTGAGGGCTGCGCATTCCTTCCCTATCTTTTTGTTATTACCAATTTCATCAATATTTTCCGCCTTCGCGATCCCATTATTGATTATATTTTTCAACTCCTTATTTCATTTCTGGATAGAAATATAGTTTCTCAATAGAGGTATTGGGAATTTATTCATTTCAAGTTGACATTCATCACGGAGTGACATCATTTGGAGAGAAAGTGAGAACCAAGGATCACTGTTTCGTCTTATTGAGACTCCTCAGCCGTGTCCTCAGCCGCTTTTTGTAGTCACTGGTATCTAAACCTACATTCTCCTCTCACATAACTTCTTAATACAACAAGACAGCTTTTCATCATTTATTTCCAGTCCATGTTTGAATGGGGTTGCTTCAACAACTGAGATTGTACGTAAAGAGTTTTTACAGTGTGCCATCATTTCTATGCTTATTGCTTTCATATACCTTCACAACCAACTGTTCGCGATAAACTTGGTTAGCAAAAAAACAAACAATTAGCTAAGTTCAGAATGGCAGCCTTTAACAAGAAAAGAACCTAACCACAGCTAGGTATGATGTGACATACAGCCATTCAGTAGGATATGATAGAGTGCAAATTGCAAGTAACTAAGGTAGGTAGAGGGAGAGAAGTGAAGTTTTGTTTATCGAGTTGACACTTGAAGTGTGTAGCAAAAATCGCTCGATACCGGTTCGAGATAAGTGACTGGGTTTATTGCAGATTAAATCAAAGAATGAGAAATAGTGTAGCTATAAAGTAAGAGCAGAGAGTTGTATAATATGGTTATGAGTTATATATGGATCTCGAAACCTTATCCGGTAAGCAATACTGTTTCACTGTGTAATAAATACATTGAGAGAACTAAAGCAAAACTTATGTCCCGAAAACACCTAACAAAAAGAATTTCAGGTTACGATTCCCCATGGACCGACATCAATTGAAAAATAGTTGAAAACCATTGGGTTACTCAACAACTGGGTTGATATCTAGTGGTTCAGACTTTCCAAATTGTGTCAGTTTATGCTTACGGCGAGAAACCAAGGTGCTGAGTTCGATCCCAGAAAAGGTCGTAGGCAGGCACTGCTGAGGATTCCCATTTCAGGACAAAACAGATGTCTATTTGTACTTCGACTGATGTCACTGTATGGTTGTTATTACCCTGAAAGCAGCCAAATCCCTGCAGATCTCTGAATTCCGTTGAGAGTTCAGTGAATAAGGATTAGTGCCATTTATTTGAAACTGAACCTTCCGAGAATTATGCTGACTAGATGCTTCACTGAATTTTTCATGATTTTGAATGACCAGAAGTGAAGGACAGAGAACACTATAATTTGCTTTTGTGCTTTTGACTATCATTGGTTAATTTGTAAATATATCTTGGTTACAAATGCCTGGTAGCATGAAACTGAGTTCCATGGTTACTGAACACCATACATGTCAGTTCCAATTGGGCGAATAATTATATCTTTGAAGGCTTAAGGAATAAAGTTTTGCTATGGATCCGAATATGCCATAAGAAGTATTGGGTAACTGAAGCCAGTCTTGAAATATTTCGGTCCTTATTTTAGTCAGTTTTAAACTTCAGAATTAACTAAAATTCACTTGTTATAGATGTGTTTACAGTGACTATGAAAGTAATGGAGCTGTAGGTTGAAAAATGATCTGCAGTACAAATTTTACTGGAGTTTGACCTTGCGCATCCGTTCATTGTAAAATCTACTTGGTCTAACTGCCTAAACCCAATTTTTAAAAAGCATTCGATATATTAGTTTTGTTCATAAAAATCTAATCAATGAAAATTGCTGATGAGTAATGATGATGTTAAACCGAATCAGTCTACGGACTAAAAGAGAAGAAAATCTGAGCAGCGCAGAATATCGTAAAACAAAGTATTGTTCCTGAGTACTAGTTGATTGGGGGAGATAGGCAGGAAGCCCTGGACATGGGTGCATCTACAAGTTCGACGTAAATATTGTCTTACCTTGAACTGGAATGTACATCACCCAGTGTTGTAGTTATCGATGTTACCACTGAGCTATTCAAGTCACGATTCACCTCCTGTGGGACTATCTTATATGCATTGATTGGCCACCGGTGGACAACCAACTTCATGTTGTCTAATTCTGTGTACAGACTCAAGAGGGACAACAGTTCCACCAAGGTTGTAGATATGTCTCGCTGACGAGTGCCAACGAGCACAAGACGTAAGTCCACAGCTTCCTGCTGATTGCCTTCAACCAATTAACATCTACCAATATGCACCGCGATGCTGAGCTGTCTAGTCTGGTAGCAACACTGCAAGTATGATCGATTGAATTCAGTGTGCACTCAGGACTACACAACATGAAACTGGTTACTCTCCCGTTACGAATCAATGGGTTATTCTTGAGTAGCACAAACTTTAACTTCCTCCGGTGCAAAACGAAGTGAATGGTCATTAGGACTACATTCAGATGTCGTTTAGTTGACTTGTACTTCATTTAGCAACTGATCTTCACATCCAGTTAAAAGTATAAGAAAATTGCCATTCAAGACCTTGATTTTAAAGCAAATTACTATGATTTTTAAGAAGCTCAACATTAGGAATAACAAAACTTTTCCGGGTCAGTCAGGATATAGGATCATAATTGTTTTGTAAGATGAGATTTGGCCTACCCTATCGATATAACTTCCAAAACAGCTTAAATATCTTTGTACATGCACCTATTCATAACTATAATCTGTGACATAACGTGGTGCTTGTAAAATCAAATACGTCCACATGGTGAAAGAAATTGATTAGTGAAGTTTTTTCGACAAACTAACACCTAACTCAAAGAGCCGGAACGTTAACTTTTAGATGCTAGGTAAGCTCTACCTCCCTTAGAGTGAAATAACAAAGAACTGTCCCAGATTGAAAATAAAGTTTGGAAATCATGTAACTGCCTTCATATACTTATCAGTAATCAGTTCAGCTTGAAATATTCTCCAGAGAATAACATTGCCTTATTTTGTATTGTGCATGCCAATCCACCGCCTACCTCGATGTACCATGTTCGTAGAAATAGGATCAGGTTGGAACAGGGTTCAGAGGACTCAGACTAAGGCGTGATACCAGTTCACGAAGTCTCCAACTGTTGGTCTGAGGCACATGGGGAGGTGTAGACTAACTGATGGGGGTCCTCGAGAAAATAGGAGTCAATGGTTGAGGACTCTTTGTGTCAAAGCTGAAAATCGGTCGTAATGGTGTAGATGCAATCACTCCATGATATCTTCTAGAGCTTGAGTATTTGCACTAACCACTATCTTTAGATTGTTTATTCGCTCATACAACTTTGTCTACTTTGATATCACTCTTTTTCTGTCCATGTGTTCTTTGTGTGGCAACTTGTTTTGATGGACCAGTGTGTGAGATTCTACGTTGTTCTTCCAGTCTAAAAGCATGCTGCTACACATAGCCACTCAACAAAATGCGACAGACAGCAAATTTTATAAAATAACTAGGTGAAGGGAAGCTTTGTTTATGCCGTGGATACTTAAAATGTCTAAAAAAATAGTTCTATATAATTTCGAGACTAAAAACCAGTAGAACTATAAATTGAAATAAGAATATTATATGTAATGATTATGAGCAATAAACTGAAATCGAAAATCTATCCAGTTGCTTTTATTGAAGTCCATTTAGAAATAAAATAAGTTATCCTAATGCGAACGAAAGTAACATACTTTAACATCACTACTGAACAAGTTGATGCTTTCAGCTATATAAAAAGTTCAAGAACCTACAGAAAATATTATCTATCTATTTATAAAAGCAGACAAGTATATTTTTTCTGTGCAAACTCACCTTCCTTCTTCAGTACCCAACCACATCAGTGATTGCGCTGGACTAGTAAGAAAATTGTTTTTCGCTTGCGAACTGGAACATCCTTCTATAGTGAAGAAGACAAAAGCAATTGACTGATAGGATGAATTTACCTCAATTTATTTTAGTCTGTTTATAAGAAATGTCACACAGTGAAACAGTATCATTTACTAGATAATTTTTCGGACATAATTTATTATCCATATTCACATTCATTAAGTTCAGTTTTGTTTAATGGGTAGAGAACAACATTTTTTGCTTATATCTGTAAACTGTTTATTTAGGAGTTTTTTTCATAAAATATTCAAAAGGGTGAGATGGAAGTAGAAAAACTGATTATTAATGGAGAAGAAAGCTTTTTCATAGTTCAATTTAGTTCTTCTAAATGCCATTTAGTTGATGTTTGTATATGCATTGAGTTGAAAGAGAATTCAGCCGATAAACAGTATCAATAAAATAACCGGTGTTGAATATTGATCTTGGAGACTAGCAGAGGAACACAAGATGCATGTTTCGTTCTGTTTCGACCCTGTGTAGCAGCGGGAAATTACAAGTTTCATTACTACAGGTGTTGAGTAGTTTATTCGCCCTGCTATAAATGCGAATCTAAACAACTTCTGATTATTCAACTTGAGTTTTAAGTGGATTTGTTGGCTCGAACTGTTTATAGAAAAGATTTCTAGGAGTAAATTTTAATTATGGAATTTAATATATTTTTTCGTGAAAAGTAAGTATACACCTTTTCATTTCAGCCACTTGATCAACTGACTATCACTCATAGATTCTTTCTTACGGCAATCTGATCACCAACGAGATCTGCTTAACGCTTTCTTTGATTGACACTGGGTGGTGATTGAAGGTGAAATGAAAATTTAGATCGTGGTTGGATTCGAATCACTGGCCACTGTGTTTCCGTTGTGGTGCTGTGTCAGCTGTGCTACGAGGCCTGGTTGATGACTATATTTTTATTCCACTTTAGCCACCATTGGTTTCGCCCGACTACCATGTGAATTCTTGATGCTTTACTACCGTCTGATCCAACTCACACTAGTTACCTAGTCTGGACTTCTCATCCCAACCTAAATCTAAGTGAATTGAAGAAGGGGAGCATCATACCGATTATCAGTTTGGCTATCTGAGATGGTGGTGGTTCGACAAACCAGTAATGATAGTCCTATTTTAAGGAAGGTTAATGAAACAAAAGGGCGTTTTAATGACATTTCAACTAAGTGTTGATACTGACCAGTAAAAACAAAGTTGAAAGTAGTCAATTCACCAAAAAGCCTATAGTTGAATTACTGTGACTTATTAAAGTGTTTATGAGTAACCGCGGCTTCTAGGGTCGACCAAGATGAGTGTGAAGATGAATGACCATGATTAATAACGGTTGATGATCGAGCAGCATAGCAAATTGAGAGAGGTAGAAAAAGAACTGACAATTTAATCTCACTCCGGTCGACTAAAGGTAATGTGTTCATCACGAGACCTGACACTCCTAGGCTTGATGCTTGATGTGGTCTTGGGTATTCACTACTAAGGAATTTAAAGCTAGAACAAAATGTTATTACCTGCTGCTCCACCGCCAAACAGAAGGTGTGATAATGAGCTCTTGATTAAACTCTACTCTGGCCCACATGTTTATGGCTAACTGGAAAATAAATCCTACTTGCTTCTATCAAGGATCTGGTGGTTGATGGAGACAAATGACTTTCAAGATTTTGAATAACTATCTAGGGAATAAAACACGAAACATTCAAAAACATCTACCTTTTCTTTTGTTTTCCCTGTTCGCTTTGGTATATGTATCAGTCTCCTTGGAAGAAGAGTTATCTGAAAAAGTTTCCGAAAGTATTGGCTGCGTCAAATCGCCTTCGGTTTCACTAATATCTGAAGAGTCAGATTCATTGGATGTAGGTTCATCTGGATCAGATGCATAAACAACAGCTATCACTGAACCACTTTCCTTTTGTGAATCGAGATTTGATGTTTGTTGTGTGCTACATTGATTACTATCTGTCGGAATGACTGATTCACTCTTCTGCATCTGAGATGCATTAGATTCTGCATGACTATTCGAACTTTTGGAAACTTGAAGATCACCTGTTCTAGGTTCATCGCCATCTGACAGTTTTAGTGTGGATTCTGCGTTGGTTGGAGTATCAGGTGGAGTATTTGAATACGAACCAGAACTTACATCTTGTGAAATGCTACTCTTCCTTTCAACCACATTACCTGTTGTAGATTCTGGTATCTTATTGGAAAAGTCCCCCGAAATCATCTTAGTTGTTTTATCGAATTCCGAATCAGGAAGCTTATGAGTTTTATCATCAGGAGAATTTTCTTCTATCTTTACCTTAGCTGTTTCATCTGATTTTGAAAGCTGACTGTTTTCTTCAACTGCTGCTTGATCTACTTCGAGAAGAGGGAGGTCAGTAGTTCCAGAACGTTTCTTTTCTACTCCACATCTTGAACGGATATTTTGGGCAGCCAGACTGTAGGATGTTCTGTTGTAGAAAAAGCAGGTCAGCTCTTAGATTAAAAAAAATGCTTCCAAGATCGTGCACATATACAAAATAAGACTTAAAAATGAAAATATTTTCAGTCACTTTTATCAGCAATAGTTAGAAATGTATCAGATAGGCGGTAGGCAGTTGGCGTCATGTACGGATTAGTGCACACTTTAGGTTTCTATGGTGTTTCAGACATTCTTTTGTGAACATACCTGGGTAACTGCTTAAGTCCTACATGTACAAGCTAATCTAGATAGTTTGAACAGAAGAGACAGAGTTTAGATAGCTGCGTCTTAGCAATCACTGATTCACTAGTGGAATGAGTAATTCCATACTATATTGTTCATTAGGTATGGTACACCATGAAACAGTACTATTGACTAGATAATGTTTCGAGCAGAATGTATTGCTTCTGAACACATTAGAGTAACGAAATGCCTTGCAGCAAATAAAGTTTCACTGTGTACAATACACAATCAATTACTCAATATAGCGTTATGCTCTACCCTAGTGCCCAAGTTTTACTCTTACATTAATAGTTTGGGTAACCCTTGCGTTCACTTTAATCACCTGTCTCGTCTTCATTATCTTTACTACCAGTGACAATGCACAATCTGGACTGATTTGATGACTATTGTTATCATAAGTATTACCACTTGTCGCTATTTTATTCCGACAGTACAATAAAAAGAAATTAAAATTTAATGTATGCCTACAAGCTAACAGAATTGATTCACATACTAATCTCATATGCTTCATTCTATATCCATATGCAGTTACGTAATGTCTGAGATATCACTAGTGACCACTTTTGTCCATTACTTGCAATGAAGAAGGAAATGAATAACAATACACACATAAATCACGTAGCAAGAAACATGTAGCTCTACACTGAATGACTAGTAATTACTATATTCGATAGAAACGGGATATACATCTCAGCCCAAATAATTCAGTAGTATCCTCTCTGACCCTGGCACTGGGTGACACGTGGCTTTCTTGAATGTTGCAGATAGTATTTGTTGACTAGTACCAAAAAGAACAAAGCCTAGGTTTGGAGCTTCGTATTAATTAATCTCGACAAGTAACAAGGCTGATTTCGATGGAACCAAATTTCTACTGACAACCTCCTAAACGTAAGAAACGTGCGACTTGGATTTCACTACTAGCCATAGGCAAGTAAGTTCTGTTAAAAGTTTTTTTATATCACATGAAGAAAGGTTAACCTCTGAAGCTCTAAATATATAAGTAAACTTCTGCAGCTTGTGTAGACGAAGCGGAGTGGAACTGACAGCATCACTACAACATTTGATGAATAAATAGACTTGGGGAGAAAACGGACATTAGCGGTAATGTTTTACTTGTTCTCTACTTTTATTTTGCGCTATTTGCATCATCATTTACAAAGAACTACGTGTTGTGATTCAAGTCAATGTCTATGCATCACTATTGTATTCAAGAAACACCAAAATGTGAGACAATATCAAAGCACACTGCAATGACCGATGGGGAGAAATGATTTTCATATCCTCTTAATCCTCTAAAGTTACATATAATTTGCTGCAAAAGGTATATATGTATAAAACAGTTGCTTGCTTAAACCTTGGACTACTAAAATTTTCCACCAAACATAATTTTTTTCTTTCAATATTTTTTAATCACTTAATTATGCCCTGTGAATGTATCATGTACTCTTGTACATTCTTAAAACTACTATTCATTCATACGCTTGTAATTCTCCTTTCTTTAACTGGATCAAGTGGCCCGACCTCTATCGACATATGGGCTCCTATGAGGATGCCTCGATACTGATTGAATATTATTGAAGATGATTTACTTGATTGTAGCTAGCAGAGGAATCCAGGTAAATTATTAATTTTAATATGTTTTCAAATCACAGTTTCTAGAGTTAATAACAAAAGAGAAAAAATTTCACTTTTTATGGAAGTGAATTATTCAGTGCGTAAAAGTACATGATGTTTTAATTCCTCGAATACTTAGCTTGAGTTGCAAATTCGTGTACTAACTGAATGAAGTCATCAATACCAAACGTACGCTCGCTTTTCTGTTGATTCTTCATTCCAAATCGGATACTAATCCAAAACAGACTGGCTGTATCATTTTATTACCTTGAATGCTGTTGTTATTATAAGCATTATTCAGAATCAATAATCATTTCGTCTGAAAATGTAGTTCTGGGAGTGACTTTCTTGACAGATTATGTGCTGAGAATTCAAAACTGTATCACACATATTGTTTACAATAAAGCGATTATAATTACTACTATCTTTCATATATTGAAGATTTTTCAATTTTTGCTTATCTTCCTGAAAAAGGTTGGGACAGACTACCGTGGCAGAGGCTAGAATCTCACATTTTCAGATAATTATTTCAGATACTTTGAGATTTATACAAGTATAGCATATGTCTTATAATTAGTAATTATATTTTACAACCAATAAATATACGAAACGGAATCGGCATAGAGATTGAGTATATGCTTTCGAACCCACATATATGTATATATTTCTTTGAGAATTTAGCTTCAGATTATTTCCTAGACTTCTGTGCAAGACATTGAAATTATTTTATTTCAAACATACTTAAATTGAAGATGAAACGAAAATGTAACGCATTCAGTCATCTTTTGCACATCCATACAATATGCGATGAGCCACATCTATTTGGTGAGGGATATTGATACTTGCTATCCGCCTAAACCTTAGTAGGTGGAGCTTGGTTCGAAGCCATGACCCACTGGTTGATAGTCACCTCTCCAAGACACTAGGCCACTTCTCCACAATGACATGTAGATAAAATTCACATTTAATGATTGCATAAACCTGGGAAGAAGGTAGTTTTTTTATTCTCACCTAAGTGTTTTTAAATCAGTAAAATGAATGTATAAAGCTAGTCGGAGCTTCTACGTCATATTATACGTTGAGATAAATGTAGCAAGATTAGTTGTGAATCCCTAAGTTTAACAATTTATGATATGGATAAACATTTATCGAAACACTGTTGTTACTTGTAATATCCCGTCGTTGAGTGAACCGAATAAATCTCTATTGGCTTATAGGCTCCTGCGCGGATGCATCGAGGTAATTTATCTATTTTCAAGTGTTGATCACCATACAGAACACTGAACTCAACAGATTTGGAGCAGTTTTCGTATGTTACCCTCTGTGCTTTGAGGGTTTATATTCTGAACAAACATCGTTTTATGTAACCAAAAATAAAGTTGTACAGTAAGAGCAGAAAATGTATTAGTAAACAGATATCTAAAGTCAATGTTCTGATGAAGTATAAATTTTCGTTCAGGAGATGCCAACGCTTAAAATATTTAAGTAAAAACAGCTATTCTAAATCTGAAGCACGTATCAAGTTCACTTAGTTCTTTGTTTGTTTATATTCTAATAACTGGTTCGTATGAAAAACGGCATAGATACTAAGCGTTGCAGTTTCAATTCACCAGTAAAGATTCAAAGTTGTACTGAATATTGGCTTTTAGTTGACCAAAAATACTGAATCCTGTTCTTACCAACAATCTCTAATCGTTCATCAGTAAGCAGTTAGATGATGTTTAGATACTTTCATATGATATGAAGGCAAGCTACATATCAGATTCGAATATTTTCAAGATCATTGTAAAACAGTCCACTTCTTGGTGGACTTCAGGTTATACAATGAAGAATTCAATGTAATACATATCTAAAACTAACCGCCTCATTCCATGATGGATGAATCCAGGAATAGCACATATACACGTGATTCGAGAAGTACAACCAGACAGTGGAATATTGAAATAAATATCCGGTTTTGGATGAGCTGTGAAAAGGCAGATATAACCAGTATAACCGTCTGATGCACACAGCCAAACATCACATGGTGTTTCAGCTATTAGTGGAGATGATTCAATCGCAGATGCACAGGAGAGCTAAATTAGTTAAATAAAAATCAAATAGAAAACGTTTCGTAATACCACTGATATTAATAAGAAATCTAACCTATAACGTACACATAGACAACCAAAAAATTTTGAATTTCGGTTTGGACGTTTGTATAGATTGACTGATCTAAAACTCAATTATGACACGATTGAAGATAGGCTTCCTGAGGTTTTGATGGGAAGCTTTGCCTGAAGGGTCAACTAGGTCAGGTCTAAAAAATACTTGCCCAAGACATTGGATGACGGTCACTTCTAACGGCTAGAGGTTTAAAAAGTTGGACGATTGAATTTCCACGCTCACTATGAGACCACACAGTCCTGAGATAGACTTTTCACGGGGTCATTATTGGGCACCGCTGAAGAGTCCTATATTAAGACGAAACAGTTGTCTAGTGCTTCTAGGTTTTTACGGGTTCTCTTTGTTGAATACTACTGTGAATTTATAGACTTGTGGCCATGCAAGCTAAAGTAATAGATGTGGTTTAGTTTTCAGTCACTAATGCAATAACCTTTAGGGTAAGGTTTACTTTTATTACCATATAGTTAACAAGTTAAGAATGCTGTCTAAGTAGACAACTCAGTTCTGAAATGCATGGGAAGTACTTATGATAATGTTGAAATGAATATTTGAAGTCAAATCCTATTTGTATAACTGGTCACTACCAAATGAAATAGTGGTGCAAACGAAATAAAGCATACCGAATACATTCAGTTAGTAAGACTTTATTGGCATGACAAAGTTGTACGACCTAAAATATAAACCAAAGATACGTGAATATATAGCAGTGTCACAGAAAAGGTTGTTGTCAGCTAAATGGTTTATGTGAACTTAGCGAGAGTGATAGCAATTCTTATCTTTAACTTTTATCTACTACATAATCTGAAGTTGTATTCGTCATAGACTGATATCGGTTGGCAAACCACTGAAAACTTGGTAGCACTGGACAGTTGTTTCGTCTCAGCATGGGACTCCTCAGCAGTACGCAACCACGACCCAGCTAAGGATAGAACTCAGTAATTTTAAAACTGTCTTTTTGACTTACAGATTTCTATCCGCCATTTTTTGTTACACTAATTTTGCTTGGCAATCTTTTTGAACTCTATGTAGTTACTAATAGCTTCCACCTCAAGGAGCCAGGCATTACTTAAAGTGATATGTGGCTAATGCAGATTTACACTACCTTGTATCTACTTTAAAGTTACATATCGGAGTCATGAATATTTTGCATAGCTGGCTTAAATTCAAGATAGAATCATTGGGAAAATATAGATTGTTCAAAATCTGTAAGACATAACTGGTTTGAAATTGACAAATATTTTAAATTTTATCATGAGATAATCACAGGTGTTTACCCTGGTCACTGTTCCACTTGAAAACCGTATGGTCTGAACATTAAGTCTTCTTTCTACCCAAGTTTTTCTCATAAACGACATTTAATGTGTATGCTTTCTAATTTATTCGGTTTGTTTTACATATCTTTTACTGTAGTGAGTTCAGTTTTCCGCCACCAATCATCGAAAACAACAACTTATCTTGAAATATTCCTTCATGAAATTCTAGCTTCAGTGAAAACTGTAGAACCAGATGCACATCAACCTACTTCATATACAGGTTTCATGTATATATTTGCTAGTATTTTTACTATTACTACAAGTGCTCTCAACTGTCCAACGTTGGTTTACAGTAAAAAATATGAGGTTTTATTCAAATTTATGTAACTGGAATAGGTGGATTATTCATTACTCCAACTGACAGTTCGTCTTCGTGTAAAAAGACGAAAACATATCATTGTTAAGGGTGGTGAGATGTAGTCAAAAGCATCGGCTAACAATATGAAAATAATGCACTCTTTTCTACTGAGCTCACACATACAGTTAGTTTATATATTTCAATAATCCGATTAAAGTTCCTTATTTCATGATCCTCTACTAAGTAGAAATTCTTCGGTTACATAGTCCACAGGAATAGTGAACGATGAATTCAAATGAGTGGTTTGCCAGTGTAGCATTGTCTTACAGGTTGTTTTTTAAAAGAAGCAATTAACAAATAGTCTGCAGTGAATCCAAATCCCTTTTGACACACTTTTTCTACAGTTTTTCTTCCAACGGTTTTATTTTGTAACAAGTTGGCATACCATATATTCAACTTTTAAGACATCAAAACATCACAGTGACTTTTAATATTACTGTAACAACTGCCGAAAAACTATCCTCCTAGTCAAGATAAAGGTACTTAGATGATCATTTAAGTATATGTTGGGGTGGTCTTAAAAGTCACTCAAGCATCATCACAGTTCTCGGTCATTCTTCAGATCATCAAACGTGAATAAATCTAGCAGTAAGAATGACAGAAGTTGGTTGTTTTTTCATGGTTACTTCGAAAACTATGTTGGATTGTTCGCTTTCTTGATTTCTAACATACCATAAAAGTTAAAACATATATAATTTAATCTTTTGCAAGAATTATTACTAAGAAATCACTAGGCTAAGGGTTTAGATGTGTGGGTTTCTGTCATATTCTGTGTAAATGTGTATAATTATAGCCTTTTACACGTGTTCAGAATGTTTAAATTACAAGATACCTTTGGACTTGAGTTGGCATATAATAAGATTGTTTTCCTGATACCGATTTCTTCAACCTTACACCAGAGTTATATGTGTAGATAGACATGTATACACCTATCAGTTTGTTTATTTATTCAAGTAAACAGGTTACATGGCTTGATACATGTTCGCTTTTAAAATCTAGTTGAGGTGTAATGTTGTGCTTATAACTTAAAGATGTCATTGGAAGCGTTTAGTACTACCAAGTTACAACAGTCAATATACTACAGCTTATTCATGTGTATTTTCTCGTTGTAGAAGCAGATGACAGTCAGTGATTCATTAGTTTTCGAAGCAATGTATGAGTTTTATTCAGACGATACGTATACCTGTCTGGTATGTGCCAAAAGGCAGAGTATCCTGTTCACTTTTGCTTGACATCTAACAAAATTAGGTCAACTTCAGCGTATACTCTCAAAAATTAGGTCGAAATATTTAGCTCTATATGTCATATAGGACCAAACTGTACAAATAAGAAAAGTTGAAGTAATGGCAATACTTGTGTAGAAGAATTGATAATACCTATCCTAAACAAATAAGACACCTGTTCTCATGCCATTTAGCTGTAAAATTATTTCTTTTAAAGTTGTGAAAGAATGTTTTCAAACTTTATTAGATAAAACATTTGCTGATATGAAAATGAGGTCAGCTGTTCAGAAAATTTAAACAGGCTAAGTAGAAGTAGTTGATTATGTTAATAGTTAGCTAATTTAATTTTGTAAATTGGGACTATTTAGGTTTCCTTATAAGTCATCTATGTATGTCTGATTATCACATTCGGTTGTTTGACGATAAGATACTGTTGTAAAATTATGTTATCTGAACACAGATGTTAGAAATGAAACAGATGGCTTAATCAGAAAGCCTGTAAGGAAATGCATGAGCTAGAAGAATATTCAGGTAATTAAATGGCGGCTGTGACTGATTCATAGATAGAATTTTTGCCTAAATGTGAACTTCATTACATAAATATTGTTGTCAATTCACTTTTTAACTTACATTCATAGCTACATTTCTTGACCAATCTCTTCTGGATAATAACATAAACCAATAGTTATCACAGCAAACTGATGTTATTTGTTTTAGTTTGCAACTCTTTTCAACCTCATCAACGTAAGACTTTGTAAAGGAATGAGCTAGTTACCATTAGATGTCGAAGTGAGCATATTACCATTCAGTAAGTGACTGAACTTGTTTTGAGATATCTTTCTCGAAGTTCCGGCGAAAGGCTGAAGTTGATCAGGTCGTGTTCAAGGACAAATATTAGATTATTGTCACAGCATATCAATAAATAACAAATGGAAATGTTAGATTGTTTAATTCTAATCGATTGAATGAAAGGTGACATATTAAAATAAGTGGTCGACCTTGGCTCAATCTATCACGAATTTATGGCTGTGTAGCTTCATGAAGTCGTAAGATGAAAAGGTTGTTCCTTGCTGTTAGACTTCTTTTTAATGATTATTTAGTCAATCCGTGATAAAACCTACTCCAATATACAGATATGATCAGCATTTGAAGTCATTTAGCAGGAAGTTTAAAATGTTTGCTTCAAACCATCCAAAAACTGTTTCACAGTCATAAATCTGACTGCTGAAATGAATGAAGAACGGCTTGCGCATACTACCAGAAACCTTTTTATCCACTGTTAGTTTACCAGGAACATACCGGGATACCAAGGACACAAAATAATGTAATTTGAAATTCCCTCAAACTGCAAGTAACTTAGTCAGTCAGTTATATCTAGTAACCTTATAAAGCTTTCTCTCAGTAAAGAAGTGAATCGTCTTTCACAGATTAAACAAACGTATAATTCCCAAAGCAAGTGAGAATCGTAAGTTAGTGTGATCTGACCACTAATGATTCTAAGCAAAATCATGATTAAATACAAGATAAAAAACATGAAGATGTAACTTAATTAACATCATGATTTTATAGTAAAATAACTGAAATATTTTTCTGAGTTTTCAAGAAACTGAAAGAACTCACTCACCTGTATTCCTGGTAGTGTGCGTGGAATCTGAATGGCCTCATTAAATTTCGCCATTCGTTTGATAGAACCTTTGAAATAAAGCAATAATAATTTTAGTGTCGAACAGACTTAATTATTACCACTTCCTTTCTGCTGTGAGTATAATGAATAGAGGTGTAAGAAAACCCAGATCTCGAGATAGTGTGAATCAAAATGATTGTTTTATTTCCCATAACCAACGGCAAGTGTTGGAATGAAAAGATACTCATCCAGTAATTATCCACGTTACCAAGGGAAGTGATTCTTTCCAATGTAGTGAAATTTGGATTTTATAAGGAGTTGGACGCCCAAACTAATCTAGTAGAATATCAGTTGGTTACCCAAAGAATGCTGATTTAGGTCTTGTGATAATCTACACATTTTCTTTTCACTCACTAACTACCTGGGTATGCTAAGATGGATTTTCAAACCTTGGCTCCTTCAGGGTTTTTTTTTTCAGTAACAATTTAAGAACATTTTTCTATCTTGATGATGATTAGATTTGTAGGAAAATTTTTTGAATATATACCACTACTTAGCATACATCAATTAGGCTCGTATTTTTGTTTACCTTCAATAACTTGTCAATGATGATTTGTCCATTCTTCCAATGTGAACATTAAAAATAAACTGCAAATATGGTTATTCATTGAATGAGGTGTATTTTACCTGTGTTATCCCGGCAAAGTATACTAAAACAAATAAACTAAACGAATATTTTGTATGATTCCTTAACGTTTCGTTCTTTCTAGGACGGTACTTTTCAAGAGTATGAATCTGACACTAAGTTTTCAGGTTAACATACCAAGGTTTTGTACAATAGGTGACCTTTATGTTTATTCGAATGATTTATTCAAGGTTAAACACAAAAATGGATCTGTCAGACGAAAGAAAACCAATGAGTTTTAGATTTATGTTGTTGGGGTTTTTGAAGGCTGAATTTGTTATCCAAACATCTGGTTGTAAGTTTTGTATAGAGCAGAAAAAATAATTGTAACCGAATTATCATGCATGTATTTCAGGAATTCTTCTCGACTGTTTTGCACTCTATAGACTTTAACTGTTTATTATAAAAAAACATGTCATACACCTACTTTCATCAGTTGATAAGGTTTCAATTGAGATGGTAGGCAACAAAGGTTTAGGTTGACTGAGATTTACGAAGTTGCTAAGACTTCTCAAACGTTAACTATCTACTTATACAGTGGTAGAATAAACATTCTAGAGAAGATAGCAAAAATATATACATAAAATGAGAGGGGGTTGTGAATATTGTTATTCTAGAATTGACAAAAATGAGATCTTGTTCAAGTAAGCGCAATGAAACGTTCACATGTTTTCTCTGTATTGAACAGTGAGATGAGCACAACTCAGAAGGTGAGAGTAGATTTTGAAATACATCAGAAAATCAAGTGAAAAAACAGAAGGTCATACGATCATGAAAATCTGTATTTACAAACTTGGAAGATTAAAGTTAACAAGGTTATGCAAGATAGACAGCAGTATCTTTCTGAATACATAGATTAGGTCTAAGTATTGAAATTGGAACTACTTCACCAAACTCCTAAAGCTTGGGTTCCAGTTAGTTTTTGATGGGTTTGAAAGACTTTAATTAGTGAAAATTTAGTCTGATATATGCAGAGGGACCTGATAGCTAGAGGGGTCACCTTTGGAGTAGCACTGATCCCTGTTGCGATTTGATCCCATATGAAGGTAAGGTGTAGATAGACAAGTTTAGTGTCACCAGTACTACAGTTGATTCTCTTCGCTTCTGTCCAACCATCCTTACCAATGCCTTTTTGAAACTAAGTATTTTCGCACGAAGTGTTCGACTCGGTTCAGTTCTTCTTCAATGTATCTTCAGAGAACAGTTTATACGCTCTGTTGAAAAGTGTTTTTAACAAACGCTTCTGTAACTAACTGGGGAAAAGTGGCCGAAGTTTAAATAACAATAGAAAGATGTTAAGATCTTTCAATATTTCTGCGAATGTAAAGGTATAACTCCGACTGGGAACAGATAGTTTTGTGCGGATGGCTTTAAAATGTTTTCCTAGCCATCGGGGAAGTATGCAGAATAGTTAGTTGAACACCGGTAGGATTGGTCTCATTGAAGTATTAGCTTTGTGCACTTGAGAGGCCAAACAAATATATTCCCCCCTACATCCACAAAGTCTCAGAATCAGTTTAGGTTTTTATTTGTTTCAACATCCCCTTCAAAATTTCTTTCAACTTTGTTGCTATCAGTTTTTATGCTGACTCTGGTATGTCGAGTTCATGAGATCAATCAGAAATCATTATGAATCATCTAGAACTGACATTATTTCCTTCATGTATTTGTCTTTGTCAAGTATGACACCAGTGCTGCCACTGTCTGGTAGAAGAATCGTCATCATTATCATTAAATTATCCAGAGGTGTTAAATGACTACGATAAAATTCCAGATTGTGGAAATGGTGACCTTCCGACGTAAACTTGATACTCTTTTCTTCATGTCGATGGATAACTTCAGCCGACTTGTTATGTAAGCATTTCATAGATAGATAAGAGGCTTACAGTATTAAGACCGTTCATGTCACCAAAGTATAAATTTTGAGAAGATACATCCATGTATCATATATATACATATAACTATATAGGATCGCTTGCTTTCTCGAAAACAGAAAAGAAGTGACAAACACGACAAACGTTTGTTGTTCATTCAAATAGGTACAACAATTGACGGTTCATAAACATTTGTTGATAGCCATGGAAAGATCTACACTTTTCTAGAGAACCCTTTAACCAATCTGAGCCTCACAAGTATGATCACGTGGTTTCCCCGAAAATCCGACATACTAAGAATGGTTGTAGAGGCTTTTCTGGGATTTCAAGACTTCTTTGAGGAATCTAGATTTTATCGTATTCCATGACAGAAGTAATTGAAGTCAATAACAATAATACATCCTTCTCTTTTTTACACACTTTTTGATGAAAATAATGACAAAAATCTTGCATTTGGCCAGCATACAAAAAACAACAAAGCTGAGTGATCACTTATTCAAAATTAGTAATGCTTTTATGCCTTATTTTTAAAGCGTAGTATTTACTGCCAAGTTCAAAGTAACAGTGGCATTCAATACTCATTAGTGAACCAATATATGACTACATTTCATAGCAGATTTAATCTCTGTACTTACAGAACATTCAGATGATTCATGTAGAAAAAGGTCAACAAACTTACTTAACTGCCTTTTTAATTCCAGTACTGTTTTTTCCCATTCTTTCCGTTTTGCTTTATTTGGGAACATCAATTCATAGCGTTCAATGCCCTCCCTAGATAAAAGAAATAAATCCATTGTAATGGGGTGATACATTAAAATATGTTAAGTTTACCATAGACTGAACATTTTTTTTATCAACATTATCATTGTTGAATAATATACATGCTTTATTCTTTGTTACTTCCACGTGGTCTTTCTACCTTTATATTATATATTTATGGGAAACAATAATGGGTAAAACTTATGGGTAGGATACTCTTTTAGGCACAGCTTTTACATGAATGATGTAAGTACTGAACTGAAAAAGGATTTTTAAGCTGGCCTACTGCATATTAAATTAAATGTCAAACTATGCCTTAAACATTTATCTGTTGGTAGAATTAGGGTGAAATTCAGTGGTTGGTTATACCATATGTTCTGTCTACGGTATGTTTCCAAATGTTTGACAATTATTAATTTTTTGAAGTCAGAAAGAGTACTTCAGATTTTTATGATATCATAATGTTAACCTTATCAGCCCTTCGAAATCTCATCCCCTGATTTCAAATCTTCTGTTCAATATAATACCTACTAATAATTTGCTGATTTTGATCTACTGATTATCTGAAGTACTGATCATAGTGTCGGTGTAAATGTCAATAAAAAGGTGTTAGTAAGGAAGGAAGTTGAATTGTGAAAGTTTTAACTGATTCAAAATGTGATCCGCGATTCAATTTTTAAAATCTGAATGAATTATTTTATTTGATGGACGCTGCCTGATCACATCATTACAAATAGACGATACTTATTAATACGCCCTTTTGCACGAGTTATTATGACTCTCTTAAGATTTCCGGACAGGAGATTTTTCGGTAATATATAAATACAATCCAACTTCATGGGAAGGGGGTTGCTTAGCATTACATTGCTATGGTCCAGGGGAAGTCACAAAAATGAGGATCTTTGACGCTGTGGATATCATGAAAGCATTCGGCATACCTTGCAGCATTGCTCAACCACACAAAATGCCCGGTCTGCTGGACACAACGCTGTATGTTTCCTTATTACAAAAAAAGTTACGCAGGAAGAAGGTTCACTTTTTATATGAACCCTTAATTCCGACGAAAACAGCTTTCTGAAAACCTGGTTTAATTCTCTTTCAAGACGAGACTGCATATATGATTAATAGCATAATATACGATGATGCCAACATTAAATCCAGCCGTTCATCAGAAATCTCTAAATCCGGCTGCCTTAATGTGTCATCTTCTGACAAGCAGTTTATGTCCTGCATTTACAAACCAGTTAAGTCTGTTACTCTCATTCCTATGTTCGTCATATACCACGGAATAATAAGCAAAGCATCCACTGAGTACCCACAACATTTAAACTTCACCTCGCTGGAACTCTTTGACATCTGCTTATTTACTAATAAGAGGTCAACCAAGACTTATGATAGATTCATGCAGGGAATGCCGATCTCATATAACGTTAAACGCAAAACTCCTCAATATCAGCATTCATAACTGCAATCGAATACCTTACATTCCAAATGACCACTTCAGTCAATCCTAACACTTATAAACATGAATATACACATGTATCTTCTCTCTTCTTCCCCTTCCTTTGGCCTAAGGTCCAATATTTATCTTCTATCAACTGTCCCTTCTTCCATATAATGTCCTGTAGAACGTAAACTACAAGAAATTTCTGAATTTTTCGACTTATTCTTACCCCTCTAGTGAGATTTTGCATTTTGGAATAATATCCCAAATAAATACGCTAATAACCAAATTTCTTGCCGTAAGTACGTGACAGGGAGTCACATTAAAGGTGCTATACATGGTGTGATCAAGTAGTGTTGGTGTTTGAACTGTTGGCCAAGAAAACCGGAGATAATACATGCACTTATGATGGTGTTCAAAGTTTGTGAAGCTCCTAGAGGCCTCCATGAATCCGAACCAATTCACTGTTATATTTGACTGAGTGTCAGAAGCAGTCGACGACATTCATATACGCTGGTTTGTGGCGAGGATATCCAAAGTATGGACAAACCAGATGACCTATCAGGACTCATCCCAGTGAACTGAGATTAGTGTAAGCGAAAGGTAAGTGAATCCAGCTTCACACTTTTGGTTTTCACTGTTGTTGAGGAAAGAGATAGTATCATCAGCCTTGCAAAGTGGGTGATTTTTGGTTCAGAATTCTGAGCATAATTTTGCCGAAACTTTGGCTCATAACAGGAGACCTGTGAGCAACCTGCTGGTTTGAAAATTTGGCGAGAGGAAGATAATCTTCCGGGAAGGTAAAATGCATCTCTTTCTGCAAGATTATGGAGACTCAGTGAGACACATCCTACGAACATCTGTTCACGGAGAGGTGAGCATGGTTAAACGATCTAATTACCAGTGGAATGTGGATGGGTTGAAGCCTTGAAAGCGTGGATTGGGATTCCCTAATCAATTTTCGGGAACTTAAACATACAGCTATAGAAGCAGTATTCGTTTTCATATTGCTATGGCTGTTTCCTGCTCGGAGAAGCGATGGATCTCCAGAATACTAAGGATAATAATGTCTAGATAGACGATATCCGGCCTAGAACTGGGAGCTAAGCAATGATAAACTCTTTTTAATTGAGGATATTTAAGTTTCAAAATACCTTTTTTGATCTCTGTTAAGCATCTTGGTATTTGGAAATCTTTGAGTTTCTGTCATTATAAAATAAGAACTTCACTTCAAGCTTCAGAAAAAGGTAGTTGTTAGTCATGTTTTCGACAGACGAGTGCCAATAAGTGTAATTATCCCACGAATTATCCAAACAAAGCATCTGTACTGAAATGTCAGGCAAAAGGTTTTCTAGAATTATGTTTCTGTAAGTAAAGAAAACTTAGTTTGTGCATAAAGATGAAGCTGTGGTTCACCAGCCTAAGTGGTTGATTTTCACGTAGTCGGTCATGGGTTTTAGTTCCACTGTATCCACTCTCAGGCTTGAATAGTCCGGTAAAATCAGCAGGTTTTGGTCAATGCTAAGTGCATGAACACTCATAAGGTTATAGAATTGAAGTCCCTACGAGAACGAAAGGATTCCCTGAGAAGGATACTGTCGGAATCGTATTTCATCACGAGATATAATTTTTACTCCACTGGTATTTCTGAATCCTTGTTTTGACATCGGCTAAATTCTTGTTGTCGCATTTTACAGAAATTAATCCTTCTTGTAACTTTCTAATAAGATATTTTAACTGGTTGTAGTTGTCACTTAAACGAGAAAATAATTGTTTCATTTTATATTTCAATAGCTGAATCACTTTGAGTGTGACTGTTAACTGTGACGAGGGATTCCGTTTAATATGTTCTAAGAACTCTATTAATTGAAGTATACATCCTTCGTGTTTTACACACTAACAGTGACCTATCAAAACTTCATTATTTTACAAATTTCAGAAAGTATGGAAACGACTTGAACAAGGACACCGATTAAGAATAAAAATCAAGAATTATTAGATGTGATTTTCCATTCCAGTCCCAAGTAATTGCTTAAGACGACTAGTATATAGTAAAATGCAATACACTTTAGGTTTCATGACATGCCTACAGTTAATATGATGGTGCTTGTATTATCCCGTCAATGATTCGGTCCAATCAATGGTAGGATAATGCAGGCAGTATCGTATAAACTATACCCGCTGCACAAGGAATGGTTATCATGACTCAGTGGACTACTGAATAATGCTGTGACGCTTGAAGCAATTGACCCCTGAATTTCACTTTGAGTGGAAACAATATCAACCACTTAGAGGCGGGCACATTCAACTGAAAAGTTCAAAATGAGATAAAACGCGTGTTCTGGATTCCTTTTTTAGCCTTTTTCCATCATGAATATACCTAGAGTCTTATTATCATTGTTCTTATATAGACACTTTCATCTTACGACACTCATTCATATTTCATTATTGGATTCAGCATTAAATACTTCGACGGCAGCCATCAAACATTGAAGTTCTTAGAATAACAATTATTTGTATAATTTACCTTGAGATATATATACCAAGGTATGACTTAGGGTGATTTGAAAATATTTACAAAATTAGCACACTATTAGGACCACACTGCCTTTTTGTCAACAAGTAAAGATACTCAGAATAACTTCTTTAACTGACATTTCGTGATGGGAGTATAGAGCTTTAGATGGATTTGAGTTACTTCAAGACTACTGATAAGTTTTTGCATAACTGCTGACGTGTAGGAAACCTACTAAGGCCTTCTAGGTGATCGATCAACAATATATATATGTATATATGTGCCTAACAATATTTGACACCAATATCGTAAAGTGATTATTATATTTTATTAAAGTAATAAGTATCCAAAAGAAAACTTTCCAGTACTCACTTGCTAGTAGCTGTAAAAATGGAAATATTTCCAGGCATCGGTGTAGCTGTATTTCTTGCAGTACGTAAATCTTCAAGTTCCTTCTGGATAGACATGTACATTTGACGCACAACAGCATCCAGATCCTGCGCAGATTAAAGACAAAATTAAGGGAGATCGTAGATAACCAAGTGTTATGAAATATACTTCTGTATGCTTTAATTAAGCTCAAGATAGATATGCTTATTAAGTCTATTTAGTACTAATGAATGGCATAAACCCTAAGGGCGTGATGCGTGTTAATTTATGAGTACATTTTCGCTTGTCAACAATTAAGGATGAATGAAACTGTAGCAGAATAATTTTCTGCCTCACTTTTCCGTCATCACCAAGGTACTTCTAAGCATTAAAATTAAGTTTACTGGATTTTTCAAAAGTTCTGGTATGTTGCACTTATCTAGTTTATCAAGAAAGTCTCTCTCCAACTAGTGTTTCACTACTATACCGCAGCAAACTAATGGTAACCCTTATTTACTTTAAGATGTGAAATTTCTTAATCGTATTTGAAAACAGGGTAAGTATATTGTATGTTATCTAAATGTAGGTACCGGGAAATGTAGAACTCCATACCTGGACAGTGAAGGATCCCACTTTACAAAGATGTGGGTGAAGTCAGTGTGAACAACTTGCTTTCAATTTTACCATTATCATATAACGTCTACGGATGCTATAATGTTTTAACATACTTCCCAGATTATCTGACCAAGTAAATAGGAAGAAATTCATCAGTCGCTCAAGGAAGAAAAATCAGTCAGATATTTGCTTTCATGTTCATTTTTCCCTCAAATCAGCTATGAGACTCTGAAATTACATTTTTCTAAATATTGTCTAAGTCTGAGGGCTTAATATCTTCCGCGAGCCCCATATAAGTAATATTAACATCGATGATAAGGTGTTGTTATCATGCATTCCTGGACCATTGTTCTACAGTGTTTTGGAACTTCCTTTTTCCAACCTAATATCCATGAACTACATTGTTTGTAAAATAGGCCATATTTTTCTGCTGTCGGTTCATAGATAGTGACTACTACGTTTTAGCCAGTCAAATGATGGCTTGTTTACAAATGCCCGCCGGTAAACGGAGTTAAGTTAACAAGGAAATAAGTGTTAATTAGTCGCCGCAACTAAATCAAATATTTTCAAACTGACTGTTGACTCAACTGTAGGTAGAACGCTGCATAAGTAACATGCTAAATGGCGTTGTAAACATTTTGTCCTTTTCTTCATCCTGTATGTGAAGCTTATCGATTTTATCTGACTGATAGGCAATACTTTTTGTCTAGTATAGCAGCTTAAAAAATTATAATGTTTATATAACCATTGTGAGTGAACCATACAAACTAATGATATAGCTAAGTAAATATGGTTCATCTTGATCCGTAGCTTATATCGGTCATTTCACACTTATCCAAACCTCAGACAGCTACTTGAGGACTGAAGTCTTCAAAATAAGTTCCAAAGAAACTCCTTTTCCCTAGAAAGATGGCCAGTTTCTGACCTCTAAATTTGACTATCCTCATTGGATTAACTAGTAAACGTGATAGTACCAAATGAACTGGAAGTTTGCAGACAATTTGTGATATGATCACTCAAAATTTGAATCGATGGTGATAAATTATCTTCCTAATCATTCAGCTGCTTACTTACTTACTGCTTACTTTATGGTGTTTCGAGCATAAATTGTCATTGCTGATAATCATGTTGATGTGATCACACTACTTTTGACATCTGCTTTTTATTGTCCTGTCACCTAATATTCGTTGTTTTTATTGGTAGTAAAATTTGTCATATATCGGGTATAGGTGTCGCGTCATTTCCAGTTAGGAAAACATGGCTTTAAAAACGTTTATTCCTGCACCTAAAATGTGGTAGCGATATGTGGATACACATTTACTGATATTGCTACAATATATTAAATGCAGGATTAAACCTTTGTAAAGCTAAGTTTTTACGACTATCCATAAATATATCTGCTACGACTGGAGATACGTTTCGATTGGGATACCGTGTTGAAATTGGAACATATCGACAACTTCCTTACACATATAAACTCACTAGTACGCGCAATTCAGTTCACTCATGGGGTGGTAAATGAACGAAGAGAGTTACCTATATTCAGTTGCAGAGTAAAATGAAGGACAGACGTTGATTTGGATACTACGGTCTTACAGAAAACCGACATATTCTAAACGGTTTCTAGACTTAAATTCATCCCATCTAATGCTATTTAAGATTGGTTTAGTCAAATGCCTAAATGATAGAGATAAAAAACTGATTAGTCAGTGCAAGGACCTAAACAAGGAACTGAAGCACAAAAAGAGCACAAATAGATAATAATTATCCTCTAGGGTTTGTTAAGAATTTGTACAAACACAAGAAATGAAATAATAATGGTAACGCGAATATGGACAATAGCGACAAAACGAGTAGAAATGAGTCCAAAGACTCTAATGTGTTACTCTACAAAGAAGGTACATCAGAAACTCTACGTAGTATTATTAACAAACCTTGAATATGGATGGCATTTAAAGCCACAAAGTCATTCAAAGACTAGCTGTGTCTTCTGGCTTAAGGATCCGGTAAAACCAATTTAGCAAAATAATCTAATCTATCCAATTCCACAAAATGACTGTGAGGTCAAGTACATAGGTCACACTAGCCTGTCCGGATCAGTTAAACTGGTGGAATATAAGAATTTAGCTAAATATAGAATGACAGACCAGAATAAGGTCATTATTCTAGAAGGGCACTCAGCCGTTGCAATGCGTGTCTTAACATACGAGCACACAATACGGTGGGATCAAACCACTTTATTTAAGTCCAATGTAATTAGGTCCAGAGAGAGAGTGAGTGCTGAATATTTATCATTTGACTAGCTGACATAGCTGTAGTTTGGCAGACTATTAATTATACTCGCGCCTCGAGGC
Organism: Heterobilharzia americana; assembly: GCA_944470555.2. NCBI lineage: Eukaryota > Metazoa > Platyhelminthes > Trematoda > Strigeidida > Schistosomatidae > Heterobilharzia > Heterobilharzia americana. The sequence continues at coordinate 31,783,801 of OX104129.1, read as the reverse complement.
TTAGTTGGCAGATCATTGGGCCGGAAAGCATAAGGTTACTGAATCTTTCCTCGTCCATCGAATCAACACGCAACACATCTAACAGGGATGACCCAACACTTATGCTAGAGATGGGAAAGATTTTGGTACTGATAAAACATAGAATATTAGGTGGTAAGACTATAAATATCAGATATCGAAAGTAGTATGACTACACTGATATGACTTAGAGTAATAATTTATGCTCGAAACTTCATGAAGTAAATAATACTGTATCGCGTATGTTGTAAATCAAAAAACAAATCTAATATGAAATTAAATTCTACCGTACTAACCAAGTTTTATGTGTGCATCAGTAATTCTATTTCGTCTAAAAAATTCTTAGATTATATAATTAAAATTCCATTTCTTTGAATATGTCTAAAATAACTTGGGAACTGTTTTGTACGCATCACTTATTAAAAGCATTGAAAACAAAACAGTGGGAATCCATCTAATTCACCTTGCATTTTTATATCCCAACGATCAATAATTCGGTGGATAGCAGAAACATATGTGGTGCAGGCGTAGATGCATGGATACAGTAGAAAAGATGTATACAGTGAAAAATTACTTGTCATATGGACTTAATTTTTCGAAACATGCATACAAATGTACATTGTAGAAAAAGAGAAAAGGTCTGTATAAGAAGAAATCTGTGCCTTTTCTTAACGCAAAATAAGATGATAACAATAATCATAGTCACCAGTATCAACAAAATAACATCAATTGAAGCATAAACAGGTGTTTTCAATTTGTGCAAAACAAATGAGGCAAATTTATAACGTATGAATAAAATAGATAAAAAAGGAATGGAATATTAGATTATCGATGTAAGAATATTTTCGTCAGTTAGTAAAAGGAATCAAAACATTAATCTCGATGACTAGCAGATGAAAACGGGATGCGCATTTCTTCCTATTAGCGACTCGTCAGCTGGATGTAGCTGCACCGCAGTGAGTAATGTTGTTCCCACCCTTAGGCTGGAACCCAATACCCTTCGCTTCAAACTCCAGAGCATTATCCACAGTGGGAACAACATCACTCACTGCGGTGCAGCTACATCCAGCTGAAGGGTCCCAAATAGGACGAAACGCATATCCTGGATTCCTCTGCTAGTCACCAAGATCAACATAACATCAAGGATATCCAGAAGTAACGAGGCGTCCGCATAGAAGCCCATATGCTAACAGAGGTTGAGGAATTAGGCCCTATCTAATAACAGGGAAAAGCAAGTACCATCAAGAAAATAAAGAAAATTCATGTCAATGAATCCTCTTAGAAAAAAACTTGTGCAGATTATAAAGTAGGAATTTTTTGTAGAGGTTAAGTGACGAAATAATTATCGAGCTACACAATATTCTACAAGTTAACGGGAAAGTACAGTGAGAAGACTATTTTATAATGCAGAACAGTTCTATAGGGAATGAGTAACTTTAGATGTTGACCGAATTGGAATCAGGATACTTAATCAACTGTAGTTTAGTTAAGATCAATGAGTTATAGGATAGAGTTTGACTTTCAATGAAGAGGACAGAAATATCAAATAATGCTGAGTAAAACTGTGGGTTTACATGTTTGTGAGACGTATCGATGCAGATATGGGATATATATTAAGTCATAGTGACAAAATCGTGTTAACTGAGGCTGAATATCTTGCAAATTTTGAAGGAATTATTATGCAATCAACGTGAGTAAAGTTCTGGTTATTATCTGTGTATACCAAACAGATGCTTGAGCTTATTTTCTATAACAGTATACTTATGTACTTATTATGAGTAACACCAAAGGACAGTCTAGCAAATATTGAAATAACCAACATGATTTTTTTATTCAATGAAGAACTACTTTTTTAACCTATATGAGAAGAACCAAAGTAATTGGCTGGATGGTCTTTATAATAACTCATAATTATTTGACTAAATTGAATTAAAACAGCGTAATGAGAAGACGAAGATTATCTGAAACATGTGATATATTAGCGCTATACATTTCGAACAATCTGATCACACATGGACTTGTCGAACTATTTGTATGAAAATTTACGAATATATTGTCTATATATATTGTCTATGTGTCGATCACCCACACATAATCTAGCCAAATGGTTGGCAAAGCTCTTGAACCCTGTCAGAAGCCATTTATGTAAGTCCTCATTGAAAGATACATTTGACCTTATTGACTGTTTAAATGATATTAATATCAAGGATAAGACTATGTACTCGTTTGATGTAAATTCTTTATTTACTAATGTACCTCTAGTAAAAACAATTGATATTTTATGTGACTATATTTCTTCTAACAGTCTTATATTCCCTATCCCTATTAATTTTTTAAAAGATTTATTGTTATTATGCACTGATAAAGTTGAATTCACATTCGAGGGCGAACACTTTCAACAGATTGATGGTGTCGCGATGGGCAGTCCATTAGGACCGTTGCTAGCTGATGTATACATGTCATATGTTGAAAACATGGCTGACGATCTCATTGGAAGGGTTTCACTTTATAAGAGATATGTTGATGATATAGTCATTATATGTGAAAAGCCTGATGATGCAATGTGCCTGCTACAGAAAATGAACACGGCTCAGAATCACATTAGCCTGACTTATGAACAAGAGACGAACAACCAGCTACCGTTCCTAGACGTATTGCTCAGTCGACGGGAGGATGGCTCGATCAGGAGGTCGATCTATAGAAACCTACATGGACAGGGCAATATCTTAATTTCCATAGCTATTGTCCAGTCCAATACAAACGTGGTTTAGTCAGATGCTTATTCAACAGGATAAACCGTATCTGCACCGATGACACCAGGGAGGAAGAAGCCAACTTACTGACGACAACTCTGATACAGAATGGATACCCGTTGAGATTTATCGACCGGTGCAAAAGTTATGTACCATTGAAAAGTATACAGTGTTCCGTTGCTAAGAAAATGTCTACATCTCATTACCATTTAGAGGTGATTCACATAGCTTTGTTGTGAGGAAAAGACTTAGATCGGCCATCTGTAAAACGTATTATGCAGCTAAGGTCATCATTGTAGAGAAGACCAAGTCCATGTTACAGCACAAACCGAAACAACATATAAACGATTACATCACATCCCACTGTGTTTATCAATTTACATGTATGTGTGGACACACATATATAGGGAGGAGTAATCGTGATATGCAGTTAAGGAAGGCTGAACATGTACCTAAGTGGCTACAAAAACAAATGACCTCAACAGATCCGATAAGTGCAGGTGACAAACATCCATCTTCGTCTATCGCTAAACATATACTAGAAACTAACCATAGGATAGACATGAAAACAGCCTTTAAAGTACTACATAAAAGTGGTCAGAGCCGAGTGCTTAAATTTATTGAAGCTCTTGCCATCCGTAAATTTAAACCCCCTTTATGTATACAAAAACAATTTGTACTCACGTTGAACCTACCTTGGTAGTATTGATTTTAATTTTCATACCAAGAATAAGGTTTTTCTTTTCCTTTTCTATCCCTTCCTATTCCTATGTTTCCCATTAACTTCATTGACCTTTTCGTAAATTTTCATATAAATAGTTCGACAAGTCCATGTGTGATCAGATTGTTCGAAATGTATAGCGCTAATACATCACATGTTTCAGATAATCTTCGTCTTCTCATTACGCTGTTTAAATTTATCAAAGGGACCAGTTGCTTTAAATTGAATTAATTTTGTTTTGGGTTGCGCATGAACACGTCACCGTAATTAAAACTCTTGTTCTAGCTGTCTAAATTCAAATATTCCGGTTGAGTAGACTTTGAATAAAAACTTTATTTCTTAACTTCAGTTCTGAGTAACACAGTTCTAATACAGATAAATTCAAGTCAATAATTCTTAAGGCTCAGCTTCATAAGAACTTACAAGGTGAAAATACCGATATAAAAACTTAAAACGTGAAAGCAAAATCACACATCTTATTTATTACATAGATTCACTAGTTATGGATTCGGGTAAACGGTACAATTAAGTAAAACTTAGAAAATTTAATCAAGTTGTCAAACCACTGGTTTATTTCTTTTTAATTTGTATGAAATAAAAGCAAAAAAGATGCAACAATGGTGTTTCAGAACAGAGGCGAATTCAAGGTAGTATTCTACCACACTGATTTCTGAAAAAGTTTATCGATCAATACATTTGCTGTGAACAATTACCTTCTCATACAAAAACATTTCAGTATATGAGTGTTTTGTTTCTCGATAAACAACATCTAAATACATACCTGCTTCACAGACACAACTGTTACCTCAATATAGTGATTGAACATGTCCAGAACAATAAACCATAAAAGAAACATGGCCTAGAGAGCGTATTGCTACAGTTCCTACCAAACCAAGAAGTCTGGTTAGAGGATCACAAGATCAAAAGTAACTAGGCCCATAGTTGAAATCTGTAGCGTAATTTGAATGCAGATCTCCAAGTCTTTATGAAATAGTAGAGTAGTTTCTGTGCATACTCAGAATTTCAAAGTCATAACCTCTCCCTTTTGCTTTTCCTGAAGGATGCGTTTGAAATGACTTATTTCTATCGCCAGCAATTAGACGTTTTGAATTATGAAGTAGACGTAACAAAATCTTTATCAAATAGGTTCAACAGTTTCATGTTTGACTGGCTTAAAGGGGATGTTTATTAAGCTCTCCAATCACATTGTTCGATGTGTAATACCATTCACAGTGGTTCAATATTGCAGACACCGCACTAGGAGGTAAACCACTGTTTCGTGATATAACTAGACTGTTATCAGAAAAAAATACTACTTACCAATGAATAAAATGTGCCACATTAAAGAAGTCAAAACTGTTACAAATATACAACTAGTTCAAGAAATATGTAATGCACTTTTTAATTTCGCAATTTTAGTCTTTGTATGACAGTTGTAATTCATTTTTCCTTTGATTTGTAGCCTCCATTTTTCGTTTGTCACTCGGAAAAACAAAACAGGTAGGGTAGGTGACGTTTGTTTTTCAAATGACAAGAACATCCAGAGTGCATAGACTAGCTGGAATAAACATCTATGAGTCTTTTATTTTAGTTTATTTCTTCCCAAATCAAGTACTTACTGTCAAATTGTTATCAGGACTTACTACGTTGTTAGGACAGAAGCTTTTATTCTAGTTCTAGGGATATGAATGTGATGAAAATCGGTGTAATACTGCTTTTCGGTGAAAGAAACATGTTAGATAAACAAGAAAATTTGCTTCTTTAAAAATCCTATACTCAACAACAACTATGTAATAGGCAAGTAGACCTTGTGTAGCAACAGGAAATTACAACTATCATGACAACAACTGATACCCGTCTCACAAGAGGCAGCTATCGTGCCGCAGTTGCTTAGTGGATAACGTTCTGTCGTTTGAAGTGATGGGTAAAGAGTTTGAGCCTAAGGGTAGGAGCAACATCACTCAATGGGGTGCAGGCACATCAAGCTGATGAGTCCCAGACAGTAAGAAACGCACATACTTGATTTGTCTGCTAGTCACCAAAGTCAGTTTAATGATTCAGTCGATCTGACAATTGACACAGTGTATGAACGGTGTAAAAATGTCTATGTAAAAACTGGCATAAATGTATTATCTTGAACAATTTGGTAATTGATTTCATTCAGAAAAGTGGACCCCATGGGAGACTAAAACTAGAACATATTCTTAGAAAGAGTAATTAATCTTTCATTTTATTCATCTGTTTTACTATTATGCCTGTGTTTTAGTATTTTATTGACATTCTTTGAATTTTGGATTTGAATGAAAACTGGAATGGTCACAAAGCCTATCTAAATTTAGGTAGGTGGAACAGAGTTCATATCCGTGATTTTCTGGTTTTAAGTTACTGAGCTTAACCAGTGCGTTGCAGTTTCGCGTTAGACGAAACAAAATGAAGATGAACTGATTTTGTGACAAATGTTCCTCAATAAGTGAAATAAAAATATATTAATAGTGGTGACTTGAATAGGTTTTAGGCATCCATGCGATTACTTTACATCTACGCCCTGCTGTTAATGGCTGCATCTTTCTTATCTATACAGAAGTAAGTAGAAAAAAGTGAACAAATCTGTGGAAAGTAAGTGAAAAGGTTTTATGCAGAAAATAGTGAGCTATGAAAATCATTTCTATATACTTAGATGCTTAAAACTATCAACAAGTGTGTGCAAGCAGATTAGTATAGAATATTCTCAGAAATATCTACACAATAACAATAAGTGTATACAGAATTCACCGGTAACGTTAAACAAAACGACAAAAGGGATTGTTACTTTTTTATCTTTACCTTCTATGGTACGATTAAATTAACTAAAATGTCAAATTTAGATGCACAACTGAATTCATATCTTTCGTAGATTTTAACATAACAATGGTAGTTATTAGTTGAAATGTATATTAGCCTACTGTAATTAACTTACATAATGTCGATAATCCAATCTGGCTGAAATGTTTTCAATTTCTGCTAGTAATGCCAAATCTTTTTTATCTCTTACTTCTTTATGGTGTCCAGTTGGTTCAGTTCCAATTTCCATACCTAAGAATTGAAAGTAGATTGAAAAAAAGAATAGGCTTACTATAGTTAGAAAAACAGTAATAATGCAGTGAACTTTCGGCTGACTTTTGTAATTGATGTAATTTATCTCTTATAGCCTATCAGGCTAAATTTCAAAAACATCTCTGACATTATATAGGTGATGTTAATCATTGCTTTGGGTAAGCCTATATAATTTATTAGTGTATAATGTCAAGCAACTACGAAATGGTCAACAGATAATAATGAAAGACATAATGTTCAGTGAACTTGAAGTCATAGTATAACTGTTTTACCGAAAACTATGACCTTGGTGACTAGCAGAGGAATCCAGGATGCGCATTTCGTCCTATTTGGGACTCATCAGCTGGGCGTAGTTGCACCCTACTGAGTTTTGTTATTCCGACCCTTAGGCTAAAACTCAGTACACTTCTCTTCAAATGCCAGAGAGCTAATCAATAAGCCACTGAACCAAGATAACCACATCTTGTGCAACGAGTACCAGCTGTTGTAATGATTTTGTAATTTCCCGTTGCTATAAAGGGCGGAATTGCTTGACCTCTGTTGGCGGATGGGCTCCTATGTGGGTGCCTGTGTATTGACGAATATTCTTGGTGTTACGTTGATCCTAGTGACCAGAAGAAGAGTCCAGAACATGCGTTTCATCCTATTTGGGACTGCACTCCACTGAGTGTTGTCCTCACTAGAGCTTGAACCCAGTTTTGATAACTACTGAGATAATCTCTTCTTGATGACATTGTTTGGCACTACCAAAAGCAATGGCATAACCTAGTGATTGTAAGCACAAATAACAGATAGCGAATAGAAACAAAACAAGATTTATTCAACCAGTCATCTGACTACTCTGCACATATTATTATTATTTTTATTATTAGTCCCTTGGGTTCCTAATGGAAAATAGGGCTTAAGTAGCACGTCTCCATTACATTCTGTTCTCTGAAATCTTTTGAACTTGGCTTCACGACAGCCCAGAAGCTCTCATTTCTTCCTCAAACGATCCCCTCCATGTCACCCTCCGACGTCCAACTCATTGCTTCCCATGGGGGTTCCACTCGAGGGCCTGACGCGAGATGTCCCCAGTCGGCCTTCTCAGTGTATGCCCAATCCAGTCCATCTCCACTTCCTTCTGCATATTTGTTAGCTGATAGGTTCTTGGTTGGTTCGTTCCCAGAGCTCCTTGTTGCTTATTCTGACTATTCTGGACATCTGATCTTCAGTAGCGGGCGTAAGCAGTTGTAGATGAACGTCTGTAGTTTATTGGAAATCCCTTTCGTAACGCACCAAGTCTCTGAACCATACAGAAGCACTGACTTGACCGACTTAGTGTTGAAAGTCCGGATCTTGTTCCACATGCTGAGTGCAGAACATCTTCACACTGGTTTCAGGCTAATGAACGCCTGTATTGCTTTCCGATTCTGACTGGTTTTGACATCCTTGTCTGTGCCGCCTGCAGTTGAAACGATGCTGCCTAGATAGGTGAATGAGGTTGCTTCCTTAAAGTTTCTCCCGTTGATGGTGAATGGAGTTTGTTGTTGTTGTTGGTGCGGTATCTTCATCACCTCTGTCTTCTCTACATTCACTTGAAGTCTCGTCTTCGCTGACTCTTCTGTCAACTTGTTAGTTTCCACCTGTATATCATCAACTTTGTGCCACATCAGACACAAGTCATCACTGGCGAAATCCAGATCTTCTAGGTTCTTTTCCGCAGTCCAGCCAGCGTATCCCCCTCTTCTCGCTCCTCACTGTTGTCTGCTGCATGACCCAGTTGACCACAATCAGGAATATCATGGGGGATAGTAGACAGCCTTGTCTTACTCCTGTCTTTACTTCAGTGGCATCAGAGAGCTTCCCATTGTGAATTACTCGGCATGTGGCATCTTCACATAGCTGTTGAATGAGGCTGGTAAAGGTCTGTGGTATTCCATAATGTTGAAGCAACTGCCTGTCAAATTACTTGTCGGTCGACGCTATCGAAGGCCTTTCCAAATTCGATGAAGTTGAGGTAGATGTTTGACTGCCATTCAATACTCAGTTCTATGATGATGCGTAGCGTTGCAATTCGGTCCGCACATGATTTGTACTTCCTGAAGCCTACCTGTTCCGGTCGTAGTTTCGAATCTAGGTATACATTAGTAAACTATCAAACAAATTTCATATCAAGATTTATTAAACAGTCTACGAAAAATGTGATAGACTGAATCAAGACAAGTGAAAGGTTCACTGACGAAGGGAGATGATCAAGTCCACGTAAAAAGTGGAAATTTGATGGTATTTAGAAGAAAGACTGGTTAACTGAGGAAATGGGAATATTTAATTTGATGAATCAAACCTAGATGAAATGTAACTGGTAAGGAAACACAGCAAAGCGAAACGAAACTAGAAATCTAAGACGTTACGTTGAAGCCATGCTGAAAGTTAAATACTATCAAAAGAGACTCAAGTTGGGAGATTTATTTCATGAAAATGATATGTTCTCTAACGGTTGAATTCTATTGACTGACAAAAGAAATGGCAAAATGATATTTTATAAGACTCAATATCCTATTTTTGCTTATGCCGTTGTCTTCCAGGTGTCCTTTAAACTCTCTAGAGCTTTTAGCGCAGAGTTTGTATCTACCATGTTTCCGGCAATTTCGTTTTAGCTTTTAATGATATAAGAGTAAAACTTGGGTGAAATGCGCATCATGGATTCCGCTGCTAGCCACGATCCATCACTACTATCATTAGAGCACATGCTCTATCGAGGCATCCTCCAGGAGCCCATATACCAATAGAGACCGATCAATTCGGTCCAGTCAACGACGGTATGATATAAAAACAATTATACTGTCGTAGATTGCATTCCCATTTTTGTCTGTATACTAGGAATGACACACAGTAGAAGAGTATCATCCACTGGATAATGTTTTGGAAGTAGATTATTGTACATGTTCATATCATATAACTCTACAACTTTCAGAGGAAGTTTATATAGTTCTAATCAACTGTGTTTCTTTATGATAACATGGGTAGTAAAACTTTCCACATATCTGTGACAGTTGTCGAATCATTTCTGTTGCATGTATTCGGTGTTGAAATGTTATCCAGTAAGTTAAACTGTTTAACTGTGTGACATTTCCAATAAACAGACTAAAATGGAATTCGTTTTCAATGGTTATCTGTTGCTAAGATTACAATTTGACCTCTAAACGGTCAAATAAGTTCGTACAAAAAAAGTTTGGTTGGCAAAGTAGTTTGACATCATATCTACTAGCAAATGGATTTATGAATAAGATAGGCGCTCAAATCCAACTAATGTTTAGTGATTTTGAAAAGGCCTCCTGAACTCTGTCTTAAGGAATTTAAGTAAATGAAATCAAGGTATGCACCAAAAAATATGATTCTGCAATGCAGTTGAATACACAAACTACTATTTCACTTAGGCATTATAAGATTTTGCTAGATTTATGTGCTATTTTTATTTGTTTCCATGAGGATTTCGCTTATCTATCAACAAAAAGAACTCAGATTTTGGCATGAAAGAAAGTAATTGGAGATGAAAAAACCTTATTTAGAAGTATAATTAACCATTCCGTGTGTTGCTTATTTCTATGGTATAAAAAGGCAACACATATACCATTCAAAAGTGATATTCTATAAATATAGAAGTCATAATCTGTTCTCCAATGTCGAGAAGTTAGTACACCGATGAAACATCAAATTCCTTTCCTTAAATCAGGAACAGATACCAGTTGAGTTTTTATTTGTACGATTGCGAACTTCATGCTTTTTCGCTTAGTAAATGTCTTGCCATTGTATAAAAAATGATTTCTATTATGTGTTTCAGTATTATAGCTGAGTTTAATCAGCAAAATATGATCGGCTAAAGAAAACCTGCTGCCTCAAGATTGTTGAAATGAGGTGTTGGCATGTGTTGCACCTTGAAAGTAAAACACTAACAATTTGTTGGAAATACAAGGCTGAAAGGTTGGACGCCGTGAAAATAAACGACGGAGTGAAAGTGGGTTCGAAACGTGAATATAATTTATTATGATATCTAAATGATCGTAGTTCACAGAACTGTGTGTAAATAAGCACATCTGCTCACTAGAAGTGTTTGAAAAAAATAGGTGGGATAATGAGTTAACGAAAGTCTGTAGTGCTAACTAAAAAATATCAGCCCATCACATCAGTAAGTTCGAATGTTTTACGCTGAACAAACGTGTGGCAATATTGATCTTGGTGACTAGCAGGGGAATGCAGGATGACTGTTTTTTCCTACTTGAGTACAGCCAACTATGTATACCTGCCCTTCCTCTGCTAGTTACCAAGGTCAATATAACACCATGAGTACTCAGCAGTATCAGGGGGTCGGCATGGGAGCCTATCTACCAACAGGGGTCGAGCAATTCGGTCCTGTGTAGCAACCGGAATTTACAAGTATGATAACAAAAACATGTAGCAAAGCGACGGGTAAGATTTGCAGATGAAGATGATATTGACTTAGGTTTGATTCCGTCTGAATTTCAGTATTTTGTCACTGATAGTAATGATGGGTCGTGGCTAGTAGTGGAATTCAGGATGTGTATTTCGTCCTATTTAGGACTCGTCAGCTGGATGTACCGACAGTATGATATAAAAACAATTGTACTAAAAACTGTACCCGTCACACAAGTGGCTATCGCTTCTTGGTGGTGTATTGGATAACTCTCTTGCGTTTGAAGCGATCACTCCCGAGTCCTAATCTCGATGGGAACAACATCACACCAGGAAGCAGGTACATCCAGCTGAAGAGTCCCAAATAATACTAAATGCACATCCTGGATTCCATTGCTAGCCACGATCCATCATTACTACCATTAGAGCACAGGTAATATCGAGGCATCCGCACACAATGCTTTATGCTAACAGATACCGATTAGTTTGCTCCAATCAACAACGGTATGATTTAAAAACAATTATGCTATTTTGTTAGTGATGTTTAATTACCGGACTTCAATGTCTTCCTGTGGACTAAATTCTTTAAAAATTCATAACAATGTATCAAGTTTCAGTGGACATAAAACCATAGCGTAGCTACACGTAACTACAAATAACGTGAAAGCAGTATATATAGAAGTCGATGGATATTTTCATACATTTATTTCCCTTGATAAATTTGAAGAATGGAAGAACAAAGACATTTGCAGAATAAAATGAGCTCATATTATTTCATGGCTTTTCATCAGCTGCAAACAGCCTACAATCGAAGTGAAATATTAGTAGTAATAATAACATAACATAATTTAAGCATGCAGAAATAAATGGAGATTTGAAATCCAGGATTAACAATAAGGTAATAAGTGAAAGAAACACAGGATTAATAGTTACAAAGCCTAGTTAAAACTAATGGCTATCTATATTTCATGAGATAGAAAATTCTGGAGCTATGGAGTGAGGGGACAACAAACGAAAATCAGTGTTTGTTGTTTTTTGATTATCCTGAGGGACTGAGAAATATCCATTCGACGTCCTGTTTCCACCATATGCCTGGCGATTCCACTCCTAAAGACTTTGCTAACATGCAGACACAGATTTCTCGGAATATGTTCATAAAATCGAGCAGACGCCCTTTTTTCAGTCCGTTTAATGTACTTGCTTCTACAAGCACAGGTGAATTGATACACACAGTTGGAGGTGACGTGAGATGGGTATTTGTCAACTTTCAACTATGTTATTGAGCATAATGTGTTGTAAACTGAGATCATTCTGGCATCAGGGAAGTCCTTTCTCAGTGCAGCTTTTATTCTTCTGTCTAATCTTCCAGATGTCTCATCACCTTTGAATGCTAGGTGAAAGAAAACAGGCTTCTTCTAAACAGTTAGATGTTTTGGTCTCTCAATAAATTATTTTCCATGCTTCATGATGAATTCCTATCTCATCAGATAAAAACGGCCATTAATTTTAACTAGGCTTTGTAACTATTAATCCTGTGTTTCTTTCACTTATTACCTTATTGTTAATCCTGGATTTCAAATCTCCATTTATTTCTGCATGCTTAAATTATGTTATGTTATTATTACTACTAATATTTCACTTCGATTGTAGGCTGTTTGCAGCTGATGAAAAGCCATGAAATAATATGAGATCATTTTATTCTGCAAATGTCTTTGTTCTTCCATTCTTCAAAGATGAAAAATTTGTCGCTTTTCTGTCTAACTCAAACCTATGCCTCAGTAATCCAGTCGTACATGAAAGTTAGGGACATTCGATTTATCATGATTTTTTTGACGAGAGTAAATAAACCAACCTATCTGCTTAAAAATATTCACAAGCAGACAGATTTAAGTTACTTACTCAATGGATTTGCGCAGCCCTCTTCTTGTGTTTTTCCCTAATACTGTGGAATTCTTAAAAAAACATGCGTCAAGAGCTCCTGAGTTTTTGAAACTCTTCAAACAATCTAATTTAAAGCACATAAATTTCACACATGGATAAATCTACATTGAAAACGGACATGCAAATTTTGATGTCCTGATAATTCTTAGAATTACATTTGACTATTGGACACATGTTTTTCATCAAAGAATCAGGCGATTAGCAATCTGTTTGCTAATCTATACTCCCGTGATTGACAATTTATATCCTAAGGTGCTCTTTTAGCTTTCGATTTAAAACAGTGTCACTGAAGTATGGAAGTATAGCTTATATGTATCTTTTCAACTAATTGAATACTTTGTTTAAACTTGATATAATTGATATTATCCTGATATTGAAACCCTTCACTCATTCTCACGTCTAAGGCGTATACACTTCATAATTCCGAAGGCTAATTTCATCTTGATTATCATCTCCCTAAAATCATTTATTCTATACAATGCCAATGCATATCATATGCATGATTTTCAAATTCATGCGAATCTCTTCCATCTTCCAACTACAGTATGTAGCTAAAAATTTCAACAATGAAAGTGAGAAAGGAATGTTGTTATTGGATTTAAAACTGAATGGATAAATCAGCTATGCTTACTGTTATTAGTGTGAAATAACTTTATACAAGTTCATAGTAAGAAATTACTATTTACATCATACTTTATTTCAAACTAAACATGCAAAAATACAATAAGCTTGTTGACTTATTATTTTTCCACCTTGATAAAGCTTACAAGTTCTCTTGAACACAATACTTGCAATAACACTTTGTGCAAGTCGTAACAGTGTCATGCCTATAAGTTCAGTAATGAAGTAGGCAGAGACCAGTTTAGTAATACATCAGTACTTCATAATAATGTTATCTGATATAAATAAATCAGGTGAAAAGTTATCAAAGTAAACAGTATTCTGTAGTTTTTGCTGCATTTGCATTGCCATTGAATGAATAGATTTCTTGATGATTTTGTATTTTAAGGTTAAAATATAATTCTGTTTTATAATGATATGCATTTCAGAGTCAATTTAACCTATTACTATTCTTGAATGCCTTTATGACTGGCTTCTCAAATGACTGGTTTCACATAGGTAAGTCAGTAACTAAGTCACACTTCAACCTAAAATGTAAACTAATTTCAATACTTAGAATGAGTGATCGGTCTCCTATATGAATTCGAAATATAATAAGTATATTTTGAGATATAAAATAATGTGTACATAGTATACAAATTATTGTTAATTATGTGCAAACCAGAATAGAGGCCTGTAGTAATAGGATATTATGGAGGCAATCGAGACTGACTCCGAAGACCACCTCAGAAACTGCTGGAATAACAAATATGGTCTCTTCTTTTTGACTGAAAATGCATTTTTTACATGAAATGAAGAAAATCAACTGATTATCCCAGTAGTGAATAGAGTGTCTTTTGGAGTAACTCGACAAATGATAACATAATTAACTCAAGACAAGTGATTTTGATGACTACCCTAGCAGCTGCTGAAATAATCAAACAGATTTCAGTATTCCGGCTCAGGTGGATTTTCACAAAATAAGGAGATTTAACTGGTTCTCATACCTGGCTTTCGGATTCGTTTTATTGCCACTCATTGAAGACTGACATTGCGATAAATTTAAGTATGTAAGGTCAAGCTGAAATAAAATGCTAGAAACGTACTTAAATTTATCAAGTATAATTCCTTGCAACTAAATATCTAATCATTTTTTTCAATTCCAGATTCTGATTTCGGGAATAATGAACTTTTTTTCTGGATAAAGAAGTACAAAGGGTTCTTACAGTCAACCAACAGTTCACTTGGGTTTCTAACTAATAAGAATTGTTGTACTACTCATATTAGGTCTAGAGGGGGTTAGGAGACGAGAAATTAAGAGTCACTGTAAATGTCACCATTGGAGCGACTGCAATATTCAACAACTTTTCTTTATTCTGACTGGAAAAAATTAATTTTCATAAGATAAAGAAGTTTAACTAATCATTCCAGTTGTTGTTAGGATGACCTTCAGAGTCACCTGCAAAGGTCTAGCAAGACTGACACCTTTACTGAGAAACATGAAGAAGGGCAAACTTACCTTACCAATTGTGGAAATAGCCACTTAGGTCCTTCTGTTGAATAAAACGACCATGTTTGTAGCCGAAATAAGTGGAACTTAACAGGTTTTTACAGAGGTTGCTAAGGCTCACTCATATGTGTGTTGACTGCATATAGAACAAACTTATAATTCTTGCAATATTAGCTAGTTTTCAGATTCTAAAATGAGTTTTCATCACAGACTGTCATCATTTGTGTAAGAAGCTATAATCGCTTCTAGGGGCAACTAATTCTAGAAAGAACTACTGGAAACCTGCTACCGCCCTTCATCTATTTCATCCTAGTCTTGGATACTTCAGCAGTTCACACTCGCCACGCTATTTTGGAAGGGATCCGGAGAATTACTCGTCTTGTTGACATTATTTGGTCGATCTCACATGAGGTTATGAGTTTGTACTTCTGAAAAATCGTAGCTTTCAACAAAACAGCCTTGCAGTAGTCAGAGCTTTTCAACAGTTCTCTAGGATTAGTTGAGTTTATATTCTATATCTCCTTATCAGAAGTTCACAAGATATTGTTAAAAAACTGCATTCAGTGACCACTGAGTTGTTTGCAAGGAAATGATGTGTACAGGCACATATTTAACCATAAACTGATGTCTGGGTAAACCATTTACTTAAAAAGTTTCATAAATTCGATATGTATTCATGGATGCAGTAAATAACAGCCTGTAAGTTGACACTCCAGCTACCAACCTTTCAGACTTTACCGTTAAATTGTAATGTGAAAGTCAGTTATGACGATGAGTACAATGAAATAAGCCTCTTTCAGATAAACAACCAATCACCTTTTACTAAGACATTTGAAGACTCAGGTGACACTAAAGTCGAATTTCAGATGTTGTTTAGTGTAATCAAACGATAGTAAGAATCAATATTTACCTACTTAAATTTGCAGAAAAGCATGAACTCTATTTTTATTTTCATGCTATATCCTCAGCTACTTCGGTTTAAATATAAAAAAGTAGCAATGTGATAGAATTTGTCAAGAACATTCAACTTGATTCCCGATGTGCTTCATCTGTAACTAACTTTAAGACAGTTGTTTTATATCTATTGTTTTTATATCATTCTCAATTTACTGTTTTGGCCTTAAGTATTTCTCTTGTCTGTTAGCCTGTATTACATTACTTTCAAAGCCTGAAAGTAGGATTTATCTGCAACTGCAAGTGGATTGATGACACTCAAGAATGTTACAGTTGAATTCTTATCTCCGATTGACCTGCTGAATGAGTTACTAGAGAATAAACAGTGAAACGACTTTAAGCTCTCAGTGATTACGTTTGTATTCCAACTCACTAGATAGAATCAATGATTCAAATCCCGCCCTCCTTTTTTGAGAACGCATAGCATGTAGACGATTTTTCAGTAATATCTCTTTCTTAAAATGTAAGAATTTTGAAAACGAACTGCTTCTAAGACAGTAATGATAAATTTCTTGCTTAAGAAGTTGCAACATAAAGTAGTGAACTTTTCTTTCCAGTCTTATGGCCTTTGAAAATGTTTTACTAGTGTGTCATGAGAAGTCAGCTAATATCGATACTATGTGAAGCCATGGTTATCTCAGACAGCCTTGTACGTAAGATTGGCAGCCGAATGAATTCCGTTTATTTTCAGGTTAAAAATACTAATTTCAAGTCACTAGTCATCATCGACTGATATCACTTAAAGAAAAATTGGAGGCCTGGGGGCATTGAACAGCTGTTTCGTCCTTCAGCACTCATAACCCTGTGTAGTCAGGGGTCGAACCTAGGGCCTTCCGATTCCGCGTTTCGCACGTTACCACTGAGCTACTTTGTCGGAATCCAGTGGTCCATATTTCCAACTTCTGTCAGTTTACGACATAGCGTGACAGTCACTCATTGTCATCATGACCACGGAACCTGAAGGTCCTGTGTTCCGTCTATGAAGGGGTCATAGGTGCACACTGCTGAGAAGTCCCATAGTAGGAGTAGTTAGCTGTCCTTGCTCTCAGGTTCCCAGTGTTCCTCCAACTTGTCAGCCCATGATGAATGAATCCCAACAAAGCACTAAACTGAAAACACTAATGTTATATCAATCATTTACCGCTTGTCGGTGTCAGCGATACTTTTCATTTTCATATCAACGGAAGATATTTAACATTAACGTTTGAAAATGAAGTCGTATAACTAACTACAGACACCTAACAGTAGGCAACTGGTTGTAGCAACCTATAATACCAAACTTCTAATTTACAAACCGCTTTTGTAATGAATCATTTCAAATGTTTACCATAAGCATATTTTTAGAAAAACAATTTACTATCAAATAAATTACATGTGGAAAATTATTTTCAAAGTCTTAGATACTATTGAATTCATGAAAATGTTTCTCTTAGAATGCCGTAAAGCTTTCAACAGGATTAGTTTTGATAGTAGCAGAGAACACTTGTGACTCATGATTAGGATGATAATTGTGTGATCATCTCCAAGCTTTGAGGTTTGTCATTAGGCGTTTCATTACCAAACTAGGTGACTTAATTAGCCTTTAATTCGCCTAATCCATGTAATTGAATTTTAATGAAGCTGCCTATCCTAGTGGTGGGATATCTAAGAACAAACGTCAAAGTTCAAAGAACTTCAGAGAATTATGATTTAATTTCATTGTTCATCTATTGCTTGCATTTTCCAAATGGGCTTTATCTTTGCATTATAGTAATGTAGTGTTAGGAAGCGGCCTAAATCAAAATCAAAGTTCAAGGTCATCAGCCGTCAAGGTGAAAGTTTTGGATTTCAAACTTGGTTTCGTTCCACTGTGTGGGCGGAAAACTCTTATTGAACAGTTTCGTCCTTCAATTGACCAATAAAAATAAACCTCCACCTTATGACCTACTGGTTACATTTTTTGATGGAAAGCTGTATATAAATGAAATGATCTTTAGCAAACAATGTTGTCTGCTTTGCAGTTACATGCCGATCTTTGTTTTCTGATTTTCACGGCTCAGTTAAGTGTCAGATATGAAGGAGAGCATTAACTACTCGTATTCAGTTCAAGTATGGCATTGCGCTATTATCATTCATCGTATTCACTATTATCCACTCAGTAACATAACATAGCTAGACAGATGTTAGGGGTGAATACATATAAATACGTGTCATGAAATCGGCAAACAAATGGAAAGAAATTATGTTTAGATGGTAGTACTCTAACTTACGTGATTCAAGTTCAATGGCTTCAATGCCTAGGCGATCATAAATTTTATACTTGATGTTTTCAATTGCATCAACTCCACGAATAGATTGTCTTAAATTAAAAAAATAATAATGTATTAAGTTATTAGCATAGATTAGGCAACTTTTCGTACACGCGAATATAAGCGCATAGAGAGTTTTACTGTACTTACTGTACTGTACTTCCTCTCACCTACAGATAGTGCTGCAGGTAAAGTTTTAACCTGTGAAAGCAAATTGTCCACTGACAGTGGTCAGTGTTACCATTGGTTGCTTTTGATATTGCTATGATAAAGAGCTAGGGTGTAACGAATGAACCGACAGAATAAAGTGGAATAAATTTCCATATTAACCCTGTTTACTCGATACAGTACAAAGACAAAAGTATATATACATGCATAAAGTCTTAAGGCACAATACATTTATTTTCAGTCATTTGGTACAACGTATTACATGGGAGATATTGCTAAAATCAGTTGGTTCTCTAATTTAAATGTAGACTTTTATGGACTTCTTTTTTTCTAATGAGACAGTAATATTAGTCTAGTTATGGTAACGATGGATCGTGGACAGCAGTGGAATCCAGGATGGACATGAGACCGATCAATTCGGTCCAGTCAGCAATGGTATAATGCAAGCAGTAACAGTAATATTAATCTGCTTAGCTACTTTCCAATGTTTTGATATCAATAAACCATCAGTTTCTGTTGTGATTTCTGGTTGATAACCTTAAAAATTACACTGTGGAAACAATGTTCTATAAAAGCATGCAAGTCTTTAAACTCCAGACGAATGATGAGCATATGATGTTGCAGAATGTTCTATGTAAGTCAAAGATCGTATGTTTAAACGGTTTTCTGTAGAAGAAACTCTCAAAGCAATTACCTTTTTTATCTTTTGTTTTAGAGCTACAGAATAAGAAAGAATCAATATTTCGTTATTTTAAAAAATATTTTCAAACCATCATAAAACGCTTAGAAAAATATTTTATTCTTTTCGTGGCACCAGTCTATGATTATTCAGTAGACGGTGAGGTGTTTTAGACAGTCAAATAGTAGTTAGTTGTGAAGAAGGGATATTGAACCAATACTTCATGTTAAAATCATTTTATTTATCCAAGAAAGCGAAATATCTTCATAAGTTACAACAGGATGTAGCGATTAAGCTTCCTTTAAACGGACTCTATTCAAGCATTTTTCAATGTGCATAAATTTATCCTTTGCTAAACTCTCTATTCTTGTGATTCACCGACTTGTGAGTAAAATTTTGTGGTAACTGAAGTTTCATCTTCACATCTGGTCGTATTTTCAAGGAGAAGTTCAAACAAAACGTAAGTTGATAAGTTTTACCCATATGACATCAATTTATGTGTTAACAAAAATAAAATTAGACCGCCCGCAGCTAGTGAAGATAAAAACGAATTACCACTACTGTTTGGTGTGAAAAATTTGTCGGCTGAAATTAGAACTGTAGTTTAAAAGTGAAAAGTTACTTTTATCGTAAGATATGAGCTACAAATTCTCACCATCACAAACATCATTTCACAAGATTTCTTATGTAAAATCATAGTAATTTAGTTAGATATTCACAAAACGAATTAGGAAGTCTATGACTTAGAGTGTAAAAATAATGAACAGTCAAATAAAATGACCTGGAAATGTCAAAATTTCACACTTATGTGATAATAAACTGTTACAGATTGGTAGCACGTACAGTCGAAGAAATATTGGTTTCTTGATAACTTGACTTCCTCTGCGTCTAGCGACTGTGAAAATTATTTGATCTGTAAACATGAAGATGCAGACGGGATCTTTTCGTTCCTAAAATGTAAACGAATACATTCCTCTAAAAGTCTTATAATTTGAGGACTAGTTAGTAAACTAATACAATTTAAAATCTGTTAAGGAAGCGCAATTAATACTTCGAAAAAAAGACGTTTAAAACTTCAACCCTTGATAACGCGTTTGTGTAACCATGGCACAAGTAATAGTCTTAATTTAAGACGGTTCATTCTGTAAGTAAAGGGAGAATTCACTTTCTACTCCGTAAATTATATGGACTTTTAAAGCTGCCAAACATCGCCTAGTTTACCAGTTCGCTAGTTACTAGCCGGTCGTAAGCACGGATAAAGAGGGAAGGTTGGGCATAGGGCTAGCAACCCTATCCTGTAGAACCAATCCAATCACTAAAGAAACTCCAAGATACAGAGAAAATATGAAAAGTGGAAAAACAAAAATAAACTTAGTCATCATTGGAATCGGGAAAACGAAATGATGCCAGCTGGTGAAGGACTTCGGGGAACCAATTAGTAGATGTATCTCCTTTGATGAAGTCAAAAGTAAGATAAAGACATAGGATGTCCACACGATGTTTGAAGCTGGCTGGCATGGCTGCCTAGATCACAAAAAGGATGAGAAGACATGGTTTACAAGTGCTAGGAATCTGCGAGGAACCAGCAGATAGAGTGAAAGTGGATTCTCCAAACTGTTAAATGAAGAGTCAATAATCTACTTTGATATTGCTACACAGACGACAACCATGAGCACATTGAGTTTTTGAGCAAATGTCATGATGTTATCAACAACATCGAAGGCTTTCATGCAGTGGGAACCAATCTACGCCTGCAGGATCACGATCACGACAGCAAGACTCAACTCAAAAGCAAAGAAAGTTACAATCATACAGTGCTACACTACACACCTAAAAATAATGCAGATCAAGAGAATAAGGAGTAATTCAACACACAACTACAATCAGTACTGGATAAAACTCCAGTCGACGACATCAGAATTTTAATGTGTGGGGTGACATGGATGCCGAAACAGTGGGGAGTGGACAACACAGGAAGAGAAGTGATCATGGGTGAAATGAATGAGAACGTGGAACTGTTTGGAGACTTCTGAACATTCAGTGATTTAGTGATTGGAGGCAATGTGTACAAACACAAGGATATTCACAGAGCAACATGGACTACATTAGACACCAAGACATACTCAAAATCAGATCGACTTCATCTCGATGTGATGAAAGTGAAGATGCAGTCTACTGGATAAAAGATGAGATGAAGGAGGGGAGGATATGTAGGTTGACACCACTCACTATCTAGTGCAAGGGGCCTGACTGGAAAATCAAGTTGAAAGCCATGAACGAAGCTGGGGATATACCACAAATGAAGTTGAACACCCGGAACAGAAAGTGAAGTTGGAAACTACAGAGGATATCTTCATGTCGTCAGTCATCAGGAAAAAGTGGGAGACATTAAGCAACATTTACGAGGAAAACTGTGTAGAAGAACACTGAAAGTCTGTGGAAGCAATGTGGAAGAGAAACCCGCATAACTGTGTTAGGATTGAGGAAGAGGAAACGAGACAAGGAATGGATGTCCACGGCTATCCACATGGAAGATGATAGATGGAGAGGAGGATGGTTATGGTGAATGAGATGGAGCAGTGCAGTGCAGGGATGAAGAACGAAAAGAAGAGCTGAACACAACCTATAAAACACTACACTGGAAAAAGAAGTAAAGAAGAGACAAAATACACTTTTAAGACACACCTTTAGAACAGGCTGCAGGTAGGAATGACAAAGACCTGATAATATAATACCAAATAACCAGATGACTATCTAGGAAGAGATGAACACAGATGAAACCAGTAAGAGAGAGAGTGAAGGGAACTCAGTTTAAAGAGAAGAAACAAAAGAAGCGATATGTTGACCACTGCAGAAAGTCACTGATTCGACCACCACCACCTGCAATTCGTCCAGATATATCACCAGCAGCCCAGCCACAGAACTATCAGTGGACACAAATCCTGCGACAAAAGCAAAAAAGAACTCCTGATCGCCATAAGGTTGCTGGAATCCAGGAAATTAGAAGGACCTGGTGAAAATTATCCAGAAGCACTGAAAACAGACGCAGAGACAACAGTGAACACGCTGACATCACTGCTGCAGAATGTTTGCAAGGAAGGAAGGAAAGGTGACTCCCGATTGATTGAAAGTGGGGCTATCTTGTCAAACTTCCAAAGAAGGGTGACCTAAGTCTTCACAAGAACAAGAACTGGTGCGGAATCATGCTCCTGTCCCTGTCCACCCCAAGCAAAATATTAAGTGACATCACCTTGGAGAATATTAAACATGTGCTGGGTTCAAAATTACGACCAGAACAAGTTGGCTGGCTTCAAGAAGAACAAATCATGCGCGGATCAAATTGCAAAGCTACTCTAAGCATCATCATAGAATAGAGCATAGAATGGCGGTCAACTCTACCTCAAACTCATCGATTTTGAAAAGACATTCGACAGCGTCGACCGAGAAGTGATTTGGCAGGTAGCTGCTTCGACACTGAAGTTTTAATGTCACTAAGCTTTGTCAACCTCGTTTAACAGCAGCTATATGCTACATGCAACATGCCAAGTGATTCGCAATGGAAAGCTCAGCTCAGTGAAGACAGGAGTAAGACGATGTTGCCGCCTACTATCACTGATGATTTTGCTGATTGTGGTCAACTCGACTGGATCGTAGAAGAAACCGTAAGGAGATTGGATCAGACATATACTGAGAAGACCATTTAGGTACATCACGTGCCAGGCCAGGCCCTCGAGTGGAAGCCAAGTGGGTAACGACTAGTTAAGTGTTCAAGTGTTACATGGAGGAGTTCATGTGACGAAGAAATGAAGGGTTGTGGGCAGTGATGGAGCCACGTCCAAAAGACTTTGGAGAATAGAGTGGAATGGAGACGTGCAACTGAAGTTCTATGTCCCACCAGGAACCCATTGGACAAATAATAGTGATAAAAATTTTAAAGCTGAGATAAAGTGATCTTGGTTTACACGTAATCGACAGAAATTATCAGAAACCCTCAACTTTTTGATTTTTTGTCGCTGCCACGTATACCACATTTTCGACGACGTGACTTATTCTGATGGATTTCACTGTAGTTTAAAAAACTCACCCATAGAATTGTAAGTAAGCTTCATTGTCTTATATGTTGCTATCCTAGTTTGTATGATGTGGCTAAACCATTAAAATAACATCATGAACTGATTTTATTATTATTTGGTGTCAAAGTATAGAAATTTAATAAGTATACCCCCTGTTATGCGCTTGATCAGCTAAAGAACAACTACTAGAGAGGAAAAACATGGTACCACTTGGTTTCACCGCTGTCACGTCACCTGCATGGGGCGTAAAACTTTTTAGTAGCGTGTCACAAAAGAATTTGAAAATAGCTCTTGCAGTTAAATAAGCTAAAAAAGAGCAGCATCCTTTTTATAAAGAATACAGACATCCAGATAAATTTAATAAAATATGCTAATATATGTGACTAATCTTCAGAAGAAAAAGCTTAAACATGCAAATGAAGAAAGATTGTCTTATTCCAGATATGTTGGCAATACATTTGTGTCTAAGTGAAAAATCTGAGGGAGGTTAACTAAACACTAAAAAGACTTTGTGACACAACAGTTATCCACAGAAGTTTATCAATAAGTACGTAAGTTCCAAAGACAATAAACTAGGAAAAATTGTCATAGGCAGGAACCTGTTTTTATTCACTGATGATAATGTCTCCGAAAGTGATAAGAAAAGGCTCAAAGCCGTACTGAACTGAACATTATCATACGGGCATATTGATCTCTCTCTATTAAACAACATTTTTACTTGATACAATGAAAAGTAAACAGGTTTTCTTCCCAAGTTTCCACTAACTGTGTGTACAGGTCTACTTATATCGACAAAACGGGGAGAAGAGCGTACCTTGGACACCCTGAATACGCAGAGCAAAAACTTATGCCTCGGGGAACAAGTGCTTTCAGTAATGCAGTAATTTGGTATCTTATTAATATAAAATATGAAGCACATACCTTGGAATACTTCAAGGTAATCAACAAATCATCTAATTTGAACCTTCTCAAGTTCATGGAGGCTGTTGCGATCAAATGATTTAAACGGGAATCGTGTGTTCAAAAAGGACAATAATAAATTTCTATTTCGTATGCTTACCAATATTTTCCTTTACCTCCTATTTGATGATGTAATCTTTTGACTAAATCCTATTTTTGTCTGTGTATAATTTTGATAATCGTTCTGACTACTGAGTTCAACTTATTTTATTATTGCCTAGTGTGAAACAGTCTTCATAGTAAATTTAAACAACTCAATGAGAAATTGAAATTATCTTAAACATGTAATGTATCAGCGCTATAGATAGGTCATGAGAAACGGTTAGATTTATCGAAGCGCTTGTATCTACAAATTCAAACCTCCAAACTTTATTCAAAAACAATTTGTACTTTCAATAAACCTACTTTGATACTATTGAATTCAACTCTTCATGCTACTATTGTTGGTGATCTGACCTGTATTCCCTCTCCTGTTAGTGTTCATCATGGACTGACACTAGTTGGAGAAACACTGTAAAACTCTGAGAACTGGACAACTGTTTCGTCCTAGTTTGGGATATATCAGCAGTGTGCACTCAGAATCCTCACGCTCTGTGGTCAGTACACCACCGCTGAGCCACTGAGTAAGAATCCGATAGTCCAAATATCATGCTTTTAACGAATACCAACCCAAAATCTCCAAAAGTGAATTAGTCCAGTCCTCATTGGTGACTCGTTTCGAGGGGTAATTCCAAAAGTTCCAATGAGAAGTCGTGACCATTGGAGTCAATAAAGTCGAACGTGAGGACAGTTACTCAACGATAACACTTGATGTAGGTTGCGCTATATCGTGAATTGTTATAAGTAGGAAGTATGGATCTGGTGGCTCACCGGTAACTAGCTGGCCACGGAACCTGAAGGTCCTGAGTTCAATCTCAGGTGGTTTGGGGTCGTGGGCGCACATTGCTTCAGAGTCCCATGCTAGGACGAAACAACTGTCCAGTGCTACCAGGTTTCCACTGTTTCTCTAACTGGTATCAGTCCATGAGGTTTACCGACCTGGAATCGATTCAATAAAATAAGTTTCAGATTTTTCATCATAAGCCTTACTAAACTTCAAATTATCCCAGCAGTTGTGGGGTTTAATTGCAACGAAAACAGTTATGATGTCGCATAAAATTAATATATTTGATTTAGTGAACATTTATTTTTCAATGTCATCAAAGCTACAGTAAGTGGATACTGCAAAGTGATGTATTGAGAACAGTCAAGCTCCTAAGTTAACGATAAAAATTCCCATTATTTGTAGATGAGGTGACTATAAAATGGAATAAATGCGCTACGCTTTTCATATTCCAGCACGAAACAAAACTCTAGTGAGTATTCTAAATGATTAGTTCACTTAAAAGGTGTTACCATTATATTTTAGTCTGTTTATTTGAAATATTACAGTAAAACAGTAGCATTTACTGGATAACTTTTCGGACACAGTTCATTGTCCACAACTTCGAGACAGACTTTATATATTCCTAATTTTCTCTCCTCTGTGATGATAAGGGTAGTAGAGTTTTCTGTGTATCTGGGACTACCCTTGTCATCACAGAGGAGAGAAAATTAGGAATATATAAAGTCCGTCTCGAAGTTGTGGAGTTACCTGATATGAATATGGACAATGAATTGTGTCCGAAACGTTATCCAGTAAATGCTACTGTTTCACTATGTGATAATTCTAATAAACAGACTAAAATGGAATTTTAATCGACCACAGTGCCCAAGTTTTACTCTTATATTAGTGTTACCTTTCTCCTATTAAAAAAATGAAAGTTTGAACATACCTCTACAGAGACTATGTCATGACGAACATATTGACGCGTTGGCGTAAGGGTCTAAAATTTTGAAGAATATTGTAAATTAAAAATTAAGCACTTTGTGTTCACAAGGCTAAAAAATAAGATTTATTCAATCAGTTTGAAAAGCGAAATAAATATTTTCAGTGAAATGATACTTCTGTAATGTTCTTGCGAACAGAATTATTCATTATTGACCATATACGTCAAATGCATGTTGAATTTCGATTGGTCTCACTTCAACATTCAGTATAATCATATGAGCTTTTCTCAATAAGTTATATCCTGTGGCTGTCTTGATTGAAGCTTCCTCACTGTGTTTGATGTAATGAAAACCGTCTTGATATTCTAACACAGGTTACTGACTCATAATTCTTGAGTACTGTTCAATAGAAGTTTCAGATTTTTATGAAAGGTTATATTGAATTACCTAGCCAGTGTTGACAGCAGGATTTCTTACAGATATGGTGATGCTGGACGACTTTGATTGCATGCATAATTATTACTAGTGAGATCAAGTAGAAGTAATTCAACAGTCTTGGAACTCACTAGTCTGGTGGGCCTGTATGCCAGCGAGTGTTAACCTTCTCTCATAAACTCATATGTCACCAGTTGTTCCAGACATTTTAGTTTCATGCAGTTCTACCTGATGCTAAGTGTAACCGAAACATCTATGGATGGCACCTCTATGCCATCGGAAACCGATCACTTTATTGCTGTTGATCACTAACATGAAGAAACATCACAATCTAAAAACAGCTACAATCTGTCGAATACGATTCGGCTAGAGTTTGTTTAGTAGCAGCTGAAATCATTGGTAAAGAGGTTATTCATGATGGAAGCTTGAGTGCTCAATGTAGCATGTATATTCCCCAGACAGCGCAAGTTAGGCTGAGGAATATTTCATTAAAACAAGCCAGGACCACCATCAAATGTCTTATATAAATGTGATTTATTCGGCAACCTAATCTAGATAACGCAATTAACTTCAGAATTTCATTCTAATTTACATATTTAATTTCATCTGTTTATTTGTTTCATATGTTGATAGATTAGAAACGTTCTAAAATGTTTCCCGTACGCATCACAACATAATGTGAAGAAAAAATCGACAACAATTACGTTTTCAAACATTCTGTACATCTCCAAATATTCTCAGATCTACTAAATACGAAGTGATAACCTTATCGAGAATAATTGTCTTTCCAGACGTATGCTATTATTCCATACGTGTCTCTTTTCGGTATCTTTCTAAGTGGAATTCAGTACTGTAGTAGTATGTCCGTCAAATGTGAAGTAACAACAACGCAGGTGAACTTTTGCTAAAGATTTGTCCATATATGCTATATGGTGGGCTTATCACGTCAGAAATGCATTATGATATGAATGCGTGGAGACTACGCTTGTCATAAAAATCTAATAAAAACTTTTTGTTCGTATTTTCATGTTTACGGATTTGTGAAAAGTGGAACCTGGATGTAGGAATCTTGAACTGCATGAACTAAATGTGATATATATTTGTTCCTGTTGAATGTACAATGTTTCCCCCAATGTTTCTTAAGACAGAAATGTGCCAAAATGATTAACTGTAAGGTTGTGAAAATGCTTACTTGAGTCAGACCTTAGCAACATACAAAAATCCTCAGAAAAAGGCTTTCATCGACCTATATTATGCAGTCATTGGTTTGAATCATGCCGAGATCCACTTTTTCATTTCACCTTCAATTATCACTCCGTATCAATACTAGTTTTCAAAACCATGGCTTTCTCAGATAGTCAGAGTTGTAACCAGGACAATTTTTTTGGAACGTTCCAACATTTTTGATGTTCATCGTCGGTCTGTCAAAAGCGGTAAATCATGGTGTCTTACTTTCTGCAAACTTGAGGTATTTCTGTTATATACCCCTGGTTTGCTTAACTTTTGCCTGATATTTGTCTGTAACCTTAAAATATGTTTATCATTGCTGTTTTTGCGACCCCTTGGCACCGTTTGCAAGCTTTTGTTGCTCATACTGCTTCTGAAGGCTGAACTCTCATTGATTATTAACTCTCAGCTTATCATTGAATTTAGCGTTTGTCAAGGTCACTCATCATCGCTCATAACAGTTTTGGCTGTTATTGAGATAGTTAAAGCTCTCTGTCAACAGATCATCTCTTCTTGTCTTTGGATGTTGTTGATATTGTTGTTGTGGTGGCTGACGTTCTGGTTAGCGATTAGGGTAAATTCGTGGGCTAGGTTTGTATCACTCGTAGACTGGTAGGTCACATTACCAATCATAACAATTTCATGCTCTCTTAACTGTTTCAACTTACTCTATCTACTTTTGAATTCTAAAACTTAACTGTCGAATCATTTCGACCAGAACTGGTGCAGGCTCTAAAAGATAATAAATAATGTGACAGTAAACATTTTCGGCCTTAGAGACAAAGTAAAACTTGTAGACAAAACATTTCGCATCAGTCTGAACAATTTCCATTCTATCACGGTAATTCACCTGGTTGTGACTAGCAGAAGAAGCGCATTTGGCCCAATCTTAAGACTCGTCAGCTGAATGTACCTGCACCTCACTGAGTGATGTTGTCCTCACTGTAACTCGGGCCTGGTACCCATCTCTTCAAACGCCACAGCGTTATCCACTAGGCCACTGAAGCACGAAGAGATGGGTACAGGGCTTAAGTTTCAATGAGAACAAAATCACTCACTAGGGTGCAGGCACATCAAGCTGACTAGTCCCAAATAAGACGAAAGACGCATTCTGGATTCTTTTACTTGCCACAACCAAGTAAAATACCGTAATAAATATCCAGGCAATGCCGAAGCATCCATGTGAAAGCTCATATATCAACACAGAATCCTGACATCAAAAAATTTATTTACTTACTGCTGGCGCTAACAGTTTTTCAATCAATTTAATACCATCCACGATATTCTCATCTTCACCAGCAGCATGCACTGCATTCACTCTAAGAGCTAATCGATGAATAGCACTTTCCGCTTCTATTAATAATGCATGATCAGAATAGTCTTTTGGAGTTGATTCTAATAAACGCTATAAAAGTGAATAATAAAGATGAAATGGAAATGGTAGAAAACTGTTTTGTGTAATTTTCTGAAACAAATGCAAACACAGTAAATGAATAATATCCATGCTAATGTTATGATGAAGAAGGAATAGTAAATTTGAGGCTTTTTAGCCTACTTATTTATCTTTCTCTTCATCAATCATTGCAAACATAAGGTTATAAATAACCATGTAACAAGGATTACAGGCTGAAAATAATCACATCACAAAGAATTACATATGTTAATGTTCCTTAAAGATAAGTATCTTTCTGTGAGCTTTTCTAAGAAAAAGTTTCAACCAGAGTAAATGTCGCTGAATGACAAATGGGCTAGAGATATTATTATTGATCATTTTAGTGAAAATAGTTGGACAGAGTAGAAGGAGACAAAAGCAGAAACTATGCAATCTTTTAACTCAAGTTCTTGCCCTGAAAAGTTTATGTAGTCAAAGATCTTATGGATGTATATTGTTGTTACATGAAGTGCAATAAGTATTCTTCTAGCTTTTGTCTAGTTAAGGATATCTAAATGCTTGGAAAGTGGATGGTATATAGTTTAAATGATCAAAAGGCTTCCATAAGCAACAAACAAATTTGAGCTCCCTGACAAAATTCCACAGGCTATTTTCTTTACAGTTCACTTTATAAATCTAAATCTATAGTTCATTCTAACGATTTATGTCCGAACGAAGGAAGTTAAATGACTGCTATAAGCAGTCAGCTATCAACTTACAGTGGAGTGAGGCATGAGTTCTAATAAAATCTAACCTTACACTGAAAGCCAATCTCTTTGGTGTGGTTTTCAAAGCAGGTGATTTCAATACAAAAAGGACTGGCCCGTATCCGGTAGGATTGCACTCAGATGGCACTTTTGAAAATTCAGCCAAAAGAAATGATAACGACAATCGCTTGCTGCATGAAACGGAGGCAAACGAAATGCATTAAGCCACCTTGTGCACATCTCTGCAGTAGGCAGTCGGTCACACCTATTGTGTGAGGACTATTGATAATCCCCGGCTACTAAAAACTCAGTAGTGGAACGCTGATAGTCATCTCCCTAAACCGCTTAGTCACAGAGCTATTTGCCTAGGAAAAAAGTGCTCAGAGAAATAACATTTACTGTTCGGCATGAAGGTGAAAAATAGAGAGAGGTCCATTGTGACCTGTAGTCCACTGATTCAAATCCACTGGTGGACATAGCTGGATCATAATACCATCAATTGCTATTAAACTGAGTTTTTGGAAAATTTATCTTCCTTCTCTAGAACGCATTTGAACCATGATCACATGCAGGTTCAGGCACGCATGAATCTGCACCTAAATGTATGGGTGAACTATTTGGAAAAAACCGTAGTTTAGCCAACAGGAATTACTGATACGAGGTGATTATTAAAGTAAAGTGAAAACTTTAACCGCAACATAATTCGAATCAGCACCTTGAGAAATACCGTCTCCATGCTCTGTCAGCCATGATAACTTGCTTCTGACCAGTTTTTATCTCCAATTCAATAAACAAGGGTTTCGCCTAGCCAATACGTAATTTCGTGATCCGTTAGAAATGCTGTGCGGCTAAGAATGCACATACAGTAGATTCAGGCATAAAATGAAAAGTCACACCAGCAATCCAACAGTTAACGCTATCCAATGAAAGGTATTTGATGTTATGTTAACGTAAAACAGTCTGTGATGTCTCATCAGTACATCAGAAACATAGACTAATGAAATAACACCACCAAATATTTTAGCGATTGAAATGGAAAAAGAGATATCGTTTACTTGTATGAATCATTAGAACCATACGTCTCACTTCATTTCAGAACAAGGTGAACTAAAAGTAACCATGCAGTCAGTGCTTTACTTACTGAGAAATAGACTGACTGCCAGCTTCCAGGCTGGATAATGAAGCTTTCGATAAATAAACAAACACTTTGGCAACAGCTTAAGCTCATTATGGTGCACTTGCGACAGTTGTTTACTCTGCTAGAATTCGCAGGTCTTGGAACCCCCAAAAAACATTCCCTTTATATATCTTACCTTTCAAATCATCAAACTGTTGATGTAGTTACAGAAATGCTCACTTATGCAGAAAAATATTTGTCATATCATTTAGTTTTTTGAATATGTAAATGTTATTGACAACGCAAACACTCCATCTATATGAAATCTGTGTTTATTAACGTTTCGTTAAAGAGTGGCAGATCTTATTTGTTATTTTGGAACTACTGTAACTGGTAGTTCTTCTCCAAGAATTTTTCATAATATTCAATGCATCTTACTTCCAGAATGAATTTGATTGTA
The DNA here is from genome assembly GCA_944470555.2 of Heterobilharzia americana. Taxonomy (NCBI): domain Eukaryota; kingdom Metazoa; phylum Platyhelminthes; class Trematoda; order Strigeidida; family Schistosomatidae; genus Heterobilharzia; species Heterobilharzia americana. The sequence continues at coordinate 31,752,443 of OX104129.1, read as the reverse complement.
ATAAACTGATGGTTCTGGTGAGATGAGCCTTCTTAGACCTGTGTTAGCTGGCATACTTACATCTGAATTCAGAAAACGAACAGAAAGTTTGTCAACGAATTTCAGTTTGAATAAATGCCACTGTTGACACTCTATTCAAAGATAACAATCGCAAACTAATTATTCGAACTATTCATTAAAGGGTAAGCAGATTAACCCTTAGTTGGTTAACAGATACATTCTAGAAACTACCTCTCTTTGTCTAACCCTGTGGATATTTTATACTATAGTACCAAAAGGTTAAGAGTAAAACAACTTTAGTTCTAATCATCATTGGATCCACAACTTCGTCTGCATATTCGGGAGTACAGATAAAGGTAAAATTAGCAGAATGATGTAGTACAACTTGAAACACTATATTTCCAAATGTTATTAAATCACACAAACAGCATAAACATTTCGAATATGAACAGGAATCCACCATCATTCTCACAGAAGCAAAGTTAATGACTGATTTCCTATTATTTCAACATGCTTCAGCAAACATTTCTTCCTGATTTTGACGGTACTTCGCAGTATACACATTCATTGGAACCATATATCTTCAGAAATAATGGATTCAAATCTTCGATTCTTAATTATTTGACTATATTAACGGTCAGTTAATAATATACCATTTTGTTTTAAATAACTGTAAAATAATAGCAAGACATGTCACATTACAGACCATGTTGATGGATACATGCGATTATACAAAAGTTGAGAAATGATATCATCTCAAAATAGTTTTCGGAATGACTCAAATTTATCAAATAATTTGTATGCTAAGAGTGGATTATCCATCGTCAATTAGTGAATGTCAAGTAACAGTGAATAACTATATCAGGCAAACACCTTGATACTGGCAATCATAGTCGTCACTAGTTTTTTTAGGATCCTACCCAATTGCGTGAATATTTTAATTCTGCACTTAACTACAAGTTATCGAGACAAATATACAGTTATAAACTACTGTCAAGATGGCAAGTGTTTACATTAATTTTATATGTTTTACAGTAGAAAAGTAGTGAATTTCATTTCTTTTTTAATAATTAGGTTATTCAATGAAAAATGAATAATTCTTGAAAAAAATGGTACAAGGAAAGAAGATGGGGTTATAAAACATTGAGTGCACATATTTAAGTGACAGGATAGTCTAGTAATTTCATCCAGTATGTTAGGAAATACATGAATTCGACATAGAATGATCTTGAAATATAGTTTATTGAAAAAAAAAAAAATTTCGTGTTCATTTAATCCACGTAATGATTCGCTTGCATCACACGTCCGAAAATATGTATTTATTTATTTCACTTCAGCGGCATAAAATCAATGACCAAATATAATATAAAGGAATTTCCACCGACAGTTGATTCTCAAAACGAATAACTTTGAATAATAAAAACGCCTTACTATTCAAGGAGCAATTATTTCTCTCTATGTTTTGAATGAGAAGATAAGCTTCGTTTAGATTTCCCACAACACTTTGATTATTATTCACGGTAGACAAGAGGAAAAACATTACCATTTGATTTAATAAAAATGAAATTTAATGCAATAAAACTTAGCTCAAGACTTCCATTATTCCTTTCAAAACAAATTTCTTTAGCAAATGAGTTACTTGAAGACAAATAATTCTATTTGGAAAAATATGAATGATGTTGAGAAACAAAGTTGGGTGCAAAATACAACAAAGGAATTAGAGAAAACAGAAATACAGTTATTTACACTAAAAACGCTATGAAAATCCTAACCAACGTGTTCTAGGGAGTTTCATTTTGCCCAATTTAATCACCTCAAGATAAGTCCTAAAATTGCAGATGTTAAATTCACCTTTCTTAAGAAGAAATCTAACATATCCCAATATGAAGTCAAAAGTCTAAAAGTATTCAAACAAAATTATTCCCAGTGTACAGGTGAATAACAATGTAGAATGTAACAATTGTGTCCAGATACTGTTGACCACGTGATGTCAAAGATGTAAGCAATGATTGAAGTTCAGAGAAGGTTAACATAGAATAAAACACAAACTTGTGGGAACCAGTCACAAAAGTTTCACCCATTACTCAGGACAGCAGACTTAGCTATCATAAGTTCCGATGAGATGTGTAACCATTATATTTTTTGTCAGGCAGCAGTGCTCTGAAAGTGGCAGCTTGAAGATAATTTCGCATTACATTCAATGCTGCCAAATATTACTGACCTATCTTTATTGTAAGATTTATCCTGTAAACTAATAATTTCGAAGGAGCATGTATACCCGAAATCACTTACTTAATTTGATCTACGGACCAACTGCAGTTAATAAGCACCGTGGTTAAATATAATTCGACAAAAGATTCATTTATTTGATATAGCACACAGTAATACAGTAGTATTTACTTTAAGACGTTTCTAGCATAAATTATTCCTCATTATCATTTCAGTATAATCATACAACTTTCGGTATTTGAATTCTATGCTCATTTCGCCCGGTATTTATTCTTTGTAGTAGTAATGGTAGTAGCAGTATCCCCAATCCTAGAAGATATATTTATGGAAAGTTGGGAAGACATCGATTTATGAACTTTCAATGTTTCACCAAAGATATGGTGGCGATATGTGGATGACATAATTACTCTAGTGAAATGGGAACATGTCGACAGTTTCATCACATATGTAAACTTAGTAGCAGGCGCAATCCTATTCACTTAAGACGTAGGAAATGAACAAGGAGAATTACCTATGTTCGATAGCAGAATAAAATGAAGGACAGATGATGATTTGGATACTACCATCTACAAGAAACTGGTACATCCTAACAGGTATCCAGACTTGAAGTCATCTTATTCAATGTTAGTTAAGAGAGGTTAAGTCGAATGTCCAAATGACAGAGTAAAAAACCTCACTGGTCTGTACAAGGACCTAAACAGAATTGAAATAAACGACAATAACCGATAATTGTCCCTCATAATTTATTAAGAAATTCGTGCAAACTCGTAGGAAACGAAATAATAACAGTAATGAAAGCATGAATAATAAGCAGAACGTGAGTAAAAAGGAGTTCACAGCCTCTGTTGTGTCGCCCTATCCGAAAGGTACATCAGAAACTTTTCTTATGGTTCTCAACAAAGGTGGAATCAGGGTGGCATTCAAACCTACGTACCCATTTAGATATAACCCAGCCTGAATAACTAGTTCACTAGTTGCTAGCCGGTCCTAAGCCTAGGTAAACAGGAAAGGTTGGACACACAGGTAGCAACCCTACCTCGTAAAACCAATCCAATCACTAAAGAAACATCAAATCACAAAGAAAATATAAAGCATAAAAGTAAGCTTATTCCTAGCTGGAGCGGAGAGATGAAGTGACGCCGATTGGTGAAAGCCTTCGAGGAGCCAATTGGCTTATCTGTCTTCTCTCGATGAAAGCGAAAGTAAGGATGAGGACATGGAATGTACACAACATGTATGAACTTACCAAGGCTGCCCAGGTTGCGAAAGAGATGAGGAGATATGGCAATGAAGTGCTTGGAATCTGTGAAAGCAGATGGAATGGAAGTGGACTCTCCAAAGTGTCAACTGGAGAATAAATAATCTACTCCAGTCGCCCAGAACAGAAACAAGAGCACATTGAGTTATGGAGTGGCTAACATGATGTCCCCAACAGCATCTAAGGCTTTCATGCAGTGGGAACCAATCTACGCCTGCAGGATCACGATCACGACAGCAAGATTCAACTCAAAAGCAAAGAAAGTTACAATCATACAGTGCTACACTACACACCTAAAAATAATGCAGATCAAGAGAAGAAGGAGTAATTGAACACACAACTACAATCAGTACTGGATAAAACTACAGTCGACGACATCACAATTTTGATGTGTGGGGTGACATGGATGCCGAAACAGTGGGGAGTGGACAACACAGGAAGAGAACTGATCATGGGTGAAATGAATGAGAACGTGGAACTGTTTGGAGACTTCTGCACATTCAGTGATTTAGTGATTGGAGGCAATGTGTACAAACACAAGGATATTCACAAAGCGACATGGACCTCATTAGACACCAAGACACACTTAAAATCAGATCGACTTCATCTCGATGTGATGAAAGTGAAGATGCGGTCTACTGGATGGAAGATGAGATGAAGGAGGGGAGCATATGTAGGTTGACACCACTCACTATCTAGTGCAAGGGGCCTGACTGGAAAATCAAGTTGAAAGCCATGAAGGAAGTTGGGGATATACCACAAATGAAGTTGAACACCCAGAAGAGAAACTGAAGGACAAAACTGTAAGGGGCATCTTCGCGTCAGCGATCAGAAGAAAATGGGAGACATTAAGCAACATTTACGAGGAAAACTGTGTAGAAGAACTCTGAAACTCTGTGGAAGCAATGTGGAAGAGAAACTTGCATAACCGTGTTAGGATTGAGGAAGAGGAAACGAGACAAGGAATGGATGTCGACGGCTATCCACATGGAAGATGATGGAGGAGGGAGAGGAGGATGGTTATGGTGAATGAGATGGAGCAGTGCAGTGCAGGTATGAAGAACGAAAAGAAGAACTGAACACAACCTATAAAACACTACACTGGAAAAAGAAGTGAAGAAGAGTGCGCAGAAGGACAAAATGCGCTTCTACAATACACTTGCAAGTGAGGCAGAACAGGGTGCTGGCAGGAGAGACCTCACAACATTATATCAAATAACCAGGTTACTATCCGGAAAGACGTCAAAGCAGATGAAAGCAATGAGAGATAGTGAAAGAAACCTAGTTACCAATGAGAAGAAACAAGGGAAACGATGTTTTGACCACTTCAAAAAACTCTTGAATCTACTATCACCTGTAACTCGTCCAGAAATACCACCAGCAACCGGTAAACTACAAGTGAACACAAGCCCTCCGACAAAACCAGCAGTCCCGAATGCAATAAAACTGCTGAAATCAGGAAAGCAGCAGGACCAGATGGAATTCCGCCAGAAGCACTGAGAACAGACGCAGGAACAACGGCAGATATGCTCACACCACTATTGCTGGAGGTTTACATGGAAGAAAGGGAAGGTATCTGCAGATTGGTACAAGGGGTACTTTGTCAAACCCTCAAATTAGGGTGACCTTTTGTCTTTATGAGAACTAATGCGAAATCATGGTTCTGTCCACCCCAAGCAAAATATTAGGCTGCATCATCCTAGAGAGACTAAAAGATGCTCTCGATTCAAAATTATCACCGGAACAGTCTGGTGGCTGGATTCGGGAAGAACAAATCATGTGCGGATCAAATTGCAACGCCGCGCAACGCATTACCATAGAATAGAGTACAGAATGGCGGTCAACTTGAGCCTCTCCTCAACTCCATCGATTTTGAAAAATCCCTCGACAGCGACGAACGAGAAGTAATTAGGCAGTTGCTTCAACACTACGGAGTGCCACAAATATTTATCAACCTCATTTGTCAGCTATATGACGACGCTACATGCCAAATGATTCATAATGGAAAGCTCAGCTCAGTGAAGCCATTGAAGTGAAGACAGAAAGGAGTAAGACAAGGCTACCTATTGTCACTCATAATCTTCGTGATTGAGGTGAACTGGATTATGCAGCAAATCGTGAGGAGCAGGAAGATGGGTATACACTGTTTGACCGATGAAAAGAGACTAGAAGATTTGTATTTCACCGGTGATGATTTATGTCAAATGTCTTAAGGCACAAACTGGAAGATCTACAGGCGACAACTAATAAGTTGACAGAAGAGACAGTGCATCGAGGACAGGAATTCAGGTGAACGTAGAGAAGACGGAGGTGATAAAGATGCCCAGCCAACAACAGCATCAACAACAAGAGGCACCAACCACTATTAACGAGAGAACCCTGAGGGAAGTAGTCTCTTTCACCTACCTACCTAGGCAGCATCGTTTAAACTACAGGCGGCGGTGGCACAAACGAGGATGTCAAAGCCAGGATTGTAAAAGCAAGACAGGTCTTCATTAATGTGAAATCAGTGTGAAGATCCTCTGCACTGCACTCAGTACAAAGAAAAAGATCCGAATTTTTAACACCAGTGTCAAGCCAATGCTTCTAGATAGTTCAGAAACTTGGTGCGTCATGAAAAACACTTCCAAAAAACTACAGACATTCATCAACAGCTGGTACATACGCTGGGTCAATAGGGAAGATCAGGTGGCCGGAAAGAATAAGCAGCAAGGAACTCGTGGAACGAACTAACCCAGAACCTATAGCTGAACAAATATGCAGAAGGAAGTGGGGATGGGTCGGATTGGATTGGGCACACACTGAGAAGGCCAACTGAGGACATCACGCGCAAGGCCAGGCCCTCGAGCGGAATCCACAGGGGAAACGACGAGTTGGGCATCAAGGCGAGGATGGCATGGAGGAGATAATATGATGAAGAAATGAACGGTTGTGGGAAATGGTTGAGCCGGGTTGAAAAGACTGCAGAGAAGAGAGTGCAATGGAGGCATGCAACTGAAGCCCTATGTTCCACTAGGAACCGAAGGGGAAAATAATAATAATAATACTCACTCACATATAAGATTCGTTGTATGGTTAAAGGATCCGACAGATCCAGTTAAGTAAAGTAATCGAACCTACCAAATGGCATGCAATGACTGTGAGGTCAAGTGCATAGGTGAAACTAGTCGGTCATGGTCAGTTAGATTAGCGGAACATATAAATTTAGTTGTATATAGAATTACAGATTTCAAAAGGATCAGTAATCTAGAAGAATCTTGCCCACTGCACTCCATGCATTAACATACAACCACACAATACGGTGAGATAAAACCAATGTAATTAAGTCAAATATAACCAGATGAAGAGAGAGATTGAATAATGAATCCCTGTTAGTCTAATCAAAACCAAACACATTTAATAGGAATGACTAGAGATGTGGAACATTTTACTTGCACTAAGAGCAAGGAATATGATGCTATAAGACTAATGAAATCAGATTCTGGAAGGTGTGTGATTACATTCATATGATAATGAGCAATAATCTACTTTCTGAACATCGAGTAAATTAACTATATCACTGTATGTTGTACATCAAATAAACAAATCTAATATGAAGTTAATAAGCCACCTCAAGTGAATATTATTTGTCAAGCAGTTGATAATCATTGACTTTAAATGCAAGTCAGTTAATAAAATATTCAATATTATGAAGTTGAGAAGTGATTTATGTAAATTATTGGTAAATGTTGAAAGTTTATGGATATCTATAGTTTCTCACTGTTACTCATATTTACTCCACATACTTTACTGGCTTTATGTGACTACAAAGACACTTACTTTGACAAGTAGTTCATATCGTGGTATCCGTTGAACAGGTTGTACAAGAAGTGCTTTAAGAGGAAGTTTGTTACGATTCATCCGTAATTTCAGCTAGTAAAGAGAAAAAAGAGTATATTAATAGCATTTAAAGTCACTGTCAACTTATAAAATTCCTAATCGTCACTGTAGAATATGAAATGCTACTTGTAGTCTAAAATACGAGATAGACTGAACAATTGTACATACATACAAAACATTAACAGAACCTTCCACTTAGAAATGTTGACTTGTTTGTCACTATAAGCCTGTCTTAACATCAGTATGAATATTTTTATATCAGTTCATAGATTGTTCATCACATACATTTCTTTTCTTGACATCTGACATATATTATCTTTATCTCCCAATCACTCGCATGTGTACAGTTTTGTTGTCCATGAATATATGGGTGTTCAGTGCATATAAACACTTAATACATGAATTATTCTTTCCATTTGTGGAATGCATTACTGAAGTAAATGTCACATTCCAACTCGTCAGTCGAAAATACCGGTTCAGAGTTAATACTGCCAGTAATTATGAGTAATAAAGTGAAGTATAAAGCAAATAACTTCATAAATTCATCTTTTATTTCACATAGCATCCGAATTCAGTTATAAATTATAAGCATTAGAATTGTTTTATGTTTAAGCGTGTGACCTGTGATTGTTCGGTAGAAGATTTATGATAGAGAGTAGTACATGGTATTACACTGTCGTGAGTGTTTACTAGAAACACTGAACATCACAACTTACATAGGAAATACAATTTAACAAAATTGAAAATGGAAGTGTAATGCTGAAAATGTCACCTTTATCCTATATTAAGCTCAAAATATATTTCAAAACACTTCTCAACATAGATGGACATCATTTATTTTTTGATCATTAAAACCTGGAGGCACTGAACAAATGATTCGTTCTCACTTTGGACTACCCAACAGTCGTGACTTAAAAAAGCGATTGTTTCCCAACTGCTAGGTTCTAAGGAGAACATTTTACTATTCATCCAGATAATGTAAATCCACTGGTGTATATTAAACGATGATGGTGAATATTTGTAGCTCAGGAGGATGATTTTGTTGTTGTGGTACCCTCTGAGCCGGACGGTTCAATCCAGAAGTTTTCATTGTCACTAAAGATAGAGTCATCAGTACAAACTTTATGAAGAAGTGAGCTACATAGTTTTCTCTATAAGTGGCTGACTAGCTTGTACTAATGACCTTGTATGTGGTTGATTGTTTCTGCCAGGTTCCATTATTATTCTTTTGCCTATAAGACTAAGGTTTAAGCCCGGCTACCTCATGAAAGGACTGGTTAGTACACATCTGTCAATATATGTAATAGCAAAGTCTGCTGCCTTGAAGAACAGGTGTAGCTGCTTTATCTGGTTTCCACAAATTTGTGTTTTATTTTAACCTTCTCTGAACTTCAGTCATTACTTAAATCTTTGACATCCTCCAGGCAGTCAGCATTATCTGGGTGAAGCTGTTATATTCTATATTATTATTCACCTGTAGATCAAGTTGAAGTATACTAATTTGTACACCAAGGATAATTTTGCTTGAATGGTATTTGACTTTAGTCTTCATGTTAAGATTTTTTGACTTTCTTTTTAAATCAGGTGAATTTAACACTTCCAATTTTAAGATTTTTACCTGAGGTGATGAAATGACTCTAAGTAAAACTGCTGAATGAGAACTGTGTAGTGTTTTCTTGGTTTTAAGGGATTGGGTTATTGTTTCTTTAAAAAAACTCAGTCATTTAAAGATAGCCGTACTGGGAATATCTTTTCCTTTGGAAAGTTTAACATTCTTTACCTTTTCACGATACTGATCAAATACTTTGACATTATTAATTGTACCTTCCAGTCTTTGAGTTTTTGAAAGTGAATTCTAACCCAGTTGCTAAGTGTTAACGTGCTAGTCAAAGAACCTGAAGTTCCTAGGTTCGAATCTTGATGGAGTCATGGGTGCACAGTGCTGCAGTCCTGTAAAGGGACGGAATGGCTTTCTAGTGTGGCCAGATATTCTCTGGTTCTCCAGCTGTTGTCAGTCAATGATGATTGAGAATCTGGATTCAATGGAATCTTCGCAAACCACCAAACTAAATTTGTAAGACTTAATGAATGGAGAAACTTTATAAATATTTGTTCAAGGTAATATAAACGGTGATCTCTCTTTCTTGACTATTAACACTTTTTGACATACATGTTGTATGCTAAATGTGGTTTATACTTTTTTATGTTTTCTAGTGTTCCTGTTTTACAAAATATTTGCGCTAATGTGAAGGATGATAAATCCTAAGATTAAGAAGCCGATCGTTTTCTGCTTATTAAAGGTATTCAAGTGTTATTTGCCTACACTGATTACTGATACAAAGCTACGAATCAGTGCCCAAGTTTTTCACTTATAGCTACGAATCAAAACTAACACCAATAAAGATACATAAGACTAGAGACTACTATTCTTTTGAATAAGCTATTCATTTATATAAGTAGTATAAACTAATCGGTAAAATATATTTTTCATGTCACTAGGACTAGTAGATAGGTGACTGGACACCTGGTAAGTTCACACCTGGATTATCCTAAATCTTGACCACTAAAACAGGATTTTACAGATTAGCATTTTTTGGTGGAATAGAACTGTCGTTGACTTTTATCCTGAATCTTTTTTCCTGTTTTCAGAGTGTAGCTTAGAGATATAAAATGGTTATTTGGGTAATCATTCACAAAATTAACTCATTCATCAAACTTTTCAGTGATTAATTGGTGACGGCATTTTCGTTTTTGCTTACTTTATAGATAATCACTTCTTATAGTAAGCAGTGAACCTGCTGAAGGGAATCCTGGATTATTTCCGCAACGGCTTATAATATTATTTTTTCCTAGTTTATTGGATGAATATGCAGCCAGAGCAAGCAACGTGCAAACTGATAAAATACCCAACTAATTGCATTAGTTAGGCATTTTTGTAGATAACCGAGTCACAGTCATTTCGTATATGTGATATTATGATGAAACGTGGCTTTTGTCATTATCAAGATATGAATTTCATTTTTTTTATTGCATTAACAAGGCATAACAGCAATTAGCGAATAACAGCATGTAGCATAAATAATCTGAACCCAATATGGCAAACTCAAAGACTAGCTGAAGATTCACAAAGTATCAGAAATTTCAGCTTGGTTTCAAAATTTGACAGTGAAACTATCTTCATTTGAAACTGACCTACATATTTTACTAAGAAGGTCACTAATGCTTAGTATACCAGGGAACTACTGAAATATATGCATGAAGAAGGTAAATTGTCGCCTAGGATTATTGTCATTGTTAAAAATCCAACTGAAATCTTATTTGGACAGAAAACTTTTCAAACCAAGTGGTTTGAAATCTTTAGCTACAATAAAGTGATGCAGGATGTGACAGGAAATCCCTAGTTTAAAATACATTTTATTCACATTCGACTCCTTGTTGTGAAAAAATTGTAGGACCGGGTATTCGGAAAACGATGCCCAAATTGTTTTTGATTCAAATCAAAATAAAATGTGCAATTCAGTCCACTACATCTGATCAAAAGTTTACATTTCCTAAACAAAAAAAAAAACTCTGTGAAAGCATGAATTAACACTGTAAGCCAATTTTGAGGGGGAAAACATCCTATAGCTTATAAAAAGGAGTGATTACATTTTTCTTGGTATCTTACCTCACAAAACTTTTGAAACGATGATTTTGTATTCCAGCATGTCTCCAATGTCTTTTCAGAATTTGAAAAATTATCTACAAATGTACAGTAGCACATTGCAACTGCTTCTCTGGAAAACTGATCAGAAAGGAGAAAAGAAGAATAACGGTTTTTGGAGTATTAAAACTTTCAAAATATCGTTACAAATAAGAATTCTTTAAAACTCAGGTTCTTTATCGAATGATCATTATTCGTTTTATTTCCGTATTACTACTAGTACATACACCCTTTCTGGTATTCATTTCAGTCATTCATATTCAACATTTAGACAATGTTTAGCGTCAATACCTTCAGAAGTTTGTGTTGATGATGTCGTCTTGAATGACAATGAAAGTTTCACAAGCCAACTATTCGGCTCAAGAAATACAACACCATCAAAATCATCCTTCCAAGCTACAATTATTCTTCACACATTGAAGTGTTTACACAGTTCGTTAGGCTACATTGGTTGTATGCAGAAAGTAATTTATAGTAACTGGTATAGTAACCAAGTCTGAATGAATTGCAAACTTCAGATAACGTCTTTCTATATGTAACTCTCAGCTAACTCATCAAAGTCGCTAGTAACTTACAGAAACTGCAAAGCTTTTGCTAACCGAATGTTCCTACAGTTGACTGCAAATGCTTTAACCTTTATGGTTTTGACACTTGTGATTTTTCGTTGCTGTACAGGGTCGCGTTGCTAGACCTCTGTTAGAAGACGGGTTCGTATGTGGATGGTTCGATATTGTTGATTATTCAGAGATCGACCGATTAGGCTCTGTATAGCAACAGGAAATTACAAGTATCATAACAAAAACTGGTACCTGTTGGACAATGGATGAGTATCGTGCCTTAATGGCTAAGTGAGTAAAGTTCTGTCGTTTTAGGCGAAGGCTGCTGGGTTCGAGCCCAAGGGGGGGAACAACACCACTCACTTGGGTCCGGGTACATTTAGCTGACGAATCCCAAATAAGGCGAAACGCGCTTCCTGGATTTTTCTGCTAGTCACCTAGATCAATATAACGCTTTTGCGTTGCTTTCTATAATTAACAGCAACAAAATCACACAGGTGGTTTTTTCGGGTTTATCAGCAAAAGTAGCGCGAATCAAGCATCAAAGTTTAGTCCGTAAAGAAGTGATTCTTATTCGTCGCTTGACAGTATGATCAGTCAAAAACGCACTAAGACTCATTTTCGGATATTATTTACCAAATGCAAATGATACAACTAGATGCTTGCTCTTCCTATTCGAGTCTAAACTCGTCGGTGGTGTAACCAGCAATTTTTTTAGGTTTTAAAGGCGAGTCGTATAAATGAAATCAAACTATCTGTCTTATATAAGCCGGTGTAAATTAAATCGTGTCATCGTTTAGTAAATCACTCATAAATTACATGGATCATGATGATAATTCTCAAAGCTGATTTATCATACAACAACCCATATGTGGCCTCAAAAGAATAATTTGCTAGGCATTATGAGAGGAGCTTAACTACCCATATAGTTCAATAGCATATCTCCTCAACTTATGCAACTACTGTATTAGAGACCACACTTTACGATATTAAGCCAAATGGTTTCTAAAGTTAAGCCTGTTGACATCACAACTGAGCAGTTTAAATATTGTGTATCTGTGGGAAATTTAAACGTTAGCGGTGTGAATTTAAAATACTTATCACTTTAAGTACCTGAGATAGTCGTGGTTTGGCGGTCTAGTATTGCTACTGGGTGGTGATTGAAGGTAAAATGAAAGTTTAGATCACAGCCGGATTTGAGCGATCGACCTAGTAACAATACTAGTCTGTCAAATCTCACATAGTAAAAATGATAATCGGTATGATGCACCCCCTCTCCAATTCAGTTAGATTTGGATTGGGATGAGAAGTCTTGACTGGGTAGCCAGAGTGAGTACGGTCAAGCGGTAGTAACGCATCACGAATTCATATGGTAGTCGGACAAAATCCTTTGTGATTGAAGTGAAATAAAAAGCTGGTCAGCAGACGAACCTAGTAGCTCAGTTGGTAGAGTAACGGGCAGGAAACTCGGTGGTCGATGGTTCAAATCCAATCGCTGTCCAAATTTTCGTTTCATCTTCAATCATCACCCAGTATTGGTTTAAAGTAATTATTAAAAATGGTCATCCAATGTTTGAGAAAATCAAATTATTTTTTTTCGCCTACAAAACTAAGAAGAATAGTATAGGTGAGGAGTTTTACACTTTTTAGATATCTTATGATGAAGCGCCATTACTTGCTGGATAGCCAGGCTACCGAAAACGTTTTATTCTTTTTCATACCGAGCTAATTACATAGAGTAGTTATGATTAAAGATAGTAAGTAACAGTGAATTCCACGAACTTCATCTTGTCCTAATTCTGCAATCCTTCTACTTGATTTTTATATATAATACCGTTTTTAACAGTGTGTTTTAAGTAAGTTGGACATCACAGTTATTACATGGGATGCATGATATCTCTCGTCACTAATACAGTTGTCTTTCAATCTTCAATTCGGAACTCATCAGTTGGACATTTTGTTGAAAAATAAAAAATCTGTAATCCAAATACGGTTTTATTATGGCAAACTCATGTGCTTATATATTCGTAAATGATTTTAGGATTTCTTCAGGATTCAAGAATGCATTTAAAAAGGAATTCAAAGAGAAATTCAATCGTTTACCTAAAAATGATTGTCTTACAAGCTAGAGAAATTAAGTTTGGTTGTATTATTACTGGTTTTCTTCAGAGATCTAAGAAGTTTTGATATCGATAGCGGATAGTGACTGGCAGTGAAGTCCAGCTTAACGCGCAATTCGTTCTGTTTAAAACTCGTCAGTTGGATGTAACTGCCTCCGAGTAAACCATATTGTTCCGACTTAGACCTGACCTAGGGAACCATCAATTCAAAAGCGACAGCGTTATCCAATCGGACACTGAATCACCACTTTTTGTCTAATGAGTATAGTTCATATGATATCATTTGTATTATCCCGCCATAGATTGGACCGAATCGATCGGTCTTTATCTGCAAATGGGCTCCTACATGGATACCTCTATACTGTCTGTGGCTAGCAGTGGTTTTGGAGGACCAGTGGTTAATGCTCCGGGCTCGAGTCCTGTTGGGAACATTATCGCTTACTGGAAGACAGGTATATCCAGCCGGCAAGTCCAAATAAGACGAAATGCGTCTTTCATATTCCTTCAATAACCACTATTGAACATCAATATCAAAACATTTTTTCTAATCAAAGACTATACAGAAATCGACATTTTGTTCAAGAATTTAAAAATCACTGAAAATGCAATCTTATTTTCAATTGAATAACTCAAAAGCAACGGGTGCTAAAACGAAAAATATGTAGTTTTCTTATTTCCATAAATATGTGCAGTTTTTTTTTCCGAATGTATATTATTAACGAAATCTTAAACTTTACAGCGATATTAAGTACAGGTCGTCGTTTTGTAAGTAGGTTAAATCATGTATAACTCTGTTAACCATTTCACTGTTATGCGCAGAGGTTGAATAAAAGTGATGGGTTTATTCAACAAAGTTTATGTAATACAAAATGAAACATGACAAAAGAGGAAAATAAGGCTGACACACACCTTTTTAGCTGACGAGTCAAATTCTAAGTTAGTGATATCCTCTGTAATTTTTTTTACTTGGAAACATGTATTTATTGAAGGTAGAAAGGGCAAATGAACTACTTATTTATTAACTTCTGTAAATCTCTTCTCTTGAACACCCTCATATTATAAACGCACCTTCAACGTAGATGGTCCACCTACTTTGTACAACACATTCTGGATTATGCAGTTAGGAAACATGAGAAAAATATCAGTGCTTTAGTTAATTTCAGTAGGCAATAGACACCCAGAATGCCACTTATATTGGCTTTGATTTAAATATTCAAATAATCATCTACAGTTGCCGTAATCCCTTATCTTTTTCAGTCGTATATGACATATCTGACTGTAGTGAACAGTGATGAGTATCCAAACCACTGAGAAGTCTATGCTTTCATATACGACCCATTCAATGGCTTACGGTAATAATCAGAAGTTATATAATTGATCTTTATTCACTGAAAACAAAGCGACCAGAAAATCAAAATATGTGAGTTAAATACCAGAATGGTTTGAAATTCCACCTTTTTTGCAATGGAAGTGAAACGTATTATTTATGTGATCTGCTGGCTAGCTTTAATGATGTTTTTACATTACTAAGGATGCCTATTATGATATTGAAGCTGATTGCCTTGCTTTATTCAAACTAATACTTGAAATTCGTTTATATTGTCCTGCGTTAAAACTTTATTTTGGTGACTATATCCTCTGGCATTTATGATTTAGACTGCTTTCTCTTTAGTTTAACTCTGATGTTTTTGAGAGATTTATAAGACTTGCTATCCAACGACTCAGTGGTAGCATGCTGACCATGGAACCTGAAAGTCATGTGTTCGATCCCTGGCGAGGGGCGATCATACTAGGATGAAACAGCTGTCAGCGTTACCAAGTTTCTAATGTAATGGAGAATATTTGTAGCTCAGATAGATGGTCTTGGTTGTACTGTGTATTCTGAGCTACGTTGTTTAATCATGAGGCTTTCATCATCTTTCTGGATGACATCATCAGCACTAACTTCAGCATGTAGCTTGGCCTTCAGGTCAGTCAGCAATCAGCAGATGTATGAACATAGATCCAATCTATCAACCAATAAGAAAGGTGATAAACGGCAGAGAGGTCAGAGGTCAAGCAGAAGAACAGCCAACAGGAAAGTCTATACAATCAATGACACAACAATCGAGAAACAACCAATCACAGAGCATATCATCAGAGCAAGCTACTAAATCACTCATGGAGAGATATTGACAGCTCGCTTCATACTGAAGTTAGTGCTGATGATGTCGTCCAGAAAGATGATGAAAGCCTCACGATTAAACAACCCAGCTCAGAAAATACAGTACAACCAAATTCCCAATTTTCCTCCAATCAATGTTAGTCCATGATGAATACCAACTTGAAAAATCACTTAGTCCTCACAACCCCAAATTCAATTGATCTAGTGCTCAGCGGTGACTAGATTTGTTTGGTGATTCCCGAACTTTCAATGAGAAGTTATGACCGATGGGGCAAACCTGGTGGCTGTGAGGCCAAATACTCAATGATGAAATTGAGTGATGGTTTCGCTATGTTGCAAACTGATAGTAGTTGGAAATACGGACCATTGGATTCCAACCCAGTGGCTCAGTGGCAGAGTACTGGCTAAAGAACCTGAAGGTCTTGAGTTCCATTCCTGATGATGAGGGATCATGGGTAAGCACTGCTGAGGGGCTCTATGCTTTGACGAACCAGTTGTCCAGTGCTCGTGGGTTTCCAATGTTTCTATAACTTATGTCGGTCCATGGTGAATATGAATTTTTCAAAAGACCTTTAGCAGCAGCCAATATTGAAATAAGGTGATAGTTTAAGGAAATCGTACTTCTTCAACATAGTAGTAAATTTCTACCTCTACAACATAATTAACTGACGGAAAAGTATAACAGTCGTAGAAAACATGAAAGCATAAAGAGTATTACCATATCAAGTAACTTGTCTCCAACTGTATTGGTTAATTCCCACATTTGAAGTGTATTCAAAAAGCTCATATGATACATAAGTAATTCTTGAACTTTGAAGAAATTGTATCAATTTGTTGATCATCAAGAATTTTTTCTTGTTCAGTGGTATCATATAAACCTATATAAAAAGGAAAAGTGTAGTTTACTATGATAAATGTTACGAAAAATGAATAATACCGTTATCTGACTAAAATGGTTTATTGATAGTGGTTAATGACGTTGAAATAGGATCATGCTGTCTCGAAATGAATACGATTTCATTAGTAATCGATAATCTTTCTATATATCTGATGGTATAATTTAAAACTGTAACTAAAAATATGGACAAAACGATAAATGATTAGGCTATTTTGTCTAGTAATAGATTGATTTTTTTTACTGAATGCACTTTCTACTAAAAGAGATTAAATAATCTAATAAAGAGATGGAGAAGTGGCGAAGTTTTAATCGATAGTTTATAAAGTCTTAACATTTACAGAAAAGTGTACTACTTAATAATTATAGTAGAAAATTTACTAATCTTTTAGAATGCAATGCGTGACCACTTTACTAACATTGTACATACTGAAGAAAGCAAGTTTTTCTTCAAGATATTACTTTTGAAGATAAATTCAGTAACTTTTTAAGTCACTTTTATTGATTTTTACATTGTATCTTATTTCTTTATTACTTTGGTTTATCCACTACTACTACTACTAGTAGTCAATAAACATTGCGCTAAGATGGAACGCAAGAAAACATGCGAAATATGACTCTAAAGTACTTCAAAGTGCGGCTTGGAAATTCTTTTTTCTGTTTACACACTTTTCAGCATAGAAAGAAAGAACTATGAACCCTTGTTTATTTGCGTGTGAGTGAATGCGTATAACTGTGTATGTGTGTGTACACAGTCTATATGCAAACATATCATCTATATAACAGCATATAACAATACTAACTTACAAACAAATAGGTAGGTGCACAAATACTTACAAAGGCAAACATTGCCGAACATTTTTCCTCTTTTAAGGTACACTGACCATTAGACTGAAATTCATTACACTCATTATCCACCACCGTGAATGTCAATATCAAATTCTTTTTCACTTTTATACTTCCTATGGTTACTGGTTGGTGTTAAATAGGTTCCAGTGTGACCCCAAATAATGTCATGTGATCAAACTAAGGTTACATATCCTTAAATGATGAGATATTCAGGTAAGATTGAATTCTCTAGTTAACAAATTTTATTAGTATCAAATGAAAAGTCCTCCTGACTAGTAATTTTTTCTTACAATTGAAAATAAACACCTGATAATTTTAGTTTCATAGTGATTCGTAATTTAAAAGGCATCATACTGTGATATCGAATTTATAAGATACATTCGCAATATCTACAAAAGATTAAAAATAAGGTATACAATTCCACAAACAAATAAGAATAAGCATTAATAGGAAAATAACAGGCTGTTGCCTTGCATCTTGATAACTAATCACAAAAAAGGCATACTGAAGTACTGAAGGACTACATATTTCACAACTATTAGCGACTTTATATTACTATTAATCTTGGAGGTATTTCAGTGTGTAAGAACAAAGTAAAATACTTTTTAGACAGATGCAATCAAAACGAGAAATATCTGTTGAGTCAGATATATATTGTTCATGTTGTTCAATAAATTTGATGAACTAGGGAAAAATGAAACTAAGAGAAAGGTCAATTTAACTAAAATGAATGAATATTCTCCATCGAGATATAAAACAAGGTGCTTATTTACGCCTTGTTCATGTGTTCGATTAATAGCCATATTTTGTGTTTAAGTGAATGAAAAATGAACCTTGGTATTTTAATATATGCTAGGAAACACTGTTATGCACCTCTCAGGCTTTTAGGCTTCAGATGAACTGGATTTGTTGTGTTCCCTCACATTCAATGATATTTTTGAACACTTTATTTAGGGATTTTATCCTGAAAACGTTGTTTGTGTCTCATTGTATATGTAAAGTGATAAAAATGTGGTTTTTATTGTAAAAATTTTATTAAACTTTTTTTATAAGAAATAGGTGGAATGTACCACTTTAAATACTATACTATCTTCATTCAACAATAAAATTATCACTAAACTTATTGAAACTAAATAATTCATCGAAAGGAGATGGATGTACATATGATTAGCAAACAAACTTCTAAAATCTGTTCTGTCTTGTTCTGAAACTTTAAAGAATTATACATTTTTATCACTACAAAGATTCTGATCAAAATTTGATCATATCTAGGTACAAAACTGTTAAACCTATAGTGGAGTCAGTAGTATGGGAGATTCTCTGTTTAATATGTCTACTTCAGACAATATATTTCTATTCACTAGTTCAATATTCCCAAAATGTTTAACCCGAACATTAGCTTTCATTATCTAAATTAAAGATGAGAGGTTATCGCAACTTTACGGTGATATACCTCTTCAATTTGAGAAAACAAAAATGAAGAAGACATTAAAAAGAACCCTTAGAAACACAAACTCATAAAATAAACTTAGAACTAAAAGAATAAAGGCATTTGATATATATCTTCTGATGTGATCACAATGATTTTATATCTATCAAGAAGTGAATCCAGTTTCATTGGAAAATGAAGAGAGAAATAGAAAATCTTAAAATCATCTTCAGTTTATAAACTTAAAAAAAATCTATTATCAAAAATATAGCCAAACTCACTTTAGAAGTTGTTAAATACTCTAAATTTTGCGCGACTGTTGCCTGATTTTTGTCGATAATTTATCAATGCCGTTTTCACGCTATTGCTAACTTTTGTTTCCCACTGCTCTGAAGACTGAACTCTCATTGGTTGCTAACTCTCTTAACCTAAATGTGGATTTAATGTTGTCAAGGTCGTTTAAAAATGTATATATTCAGCATCGCTTTCAACTGGTTTGATTGTTGCTGAAACAGTAAAAGCTGTCTATCAACAGTCTACCTTCTCTTCATGTCTTAAAATGTCGGTGGTATTGTTATTGTGGTGGTTGACGTTCAGAGTAGCATTAGAGCTGATTAGTTTGTGCTTTGCTTTCGTATTGCTTGTGAACTGCTGCGCTGGTATCACTTGTAGACTTTTCGGTCATACTACCGGTCACAGCAGAAGTGAAGAGTAAAGAATATTTCATGAGGGGTCAACTAAATAGCTGACCAGTTAGTTGTCTTCACTGATAGGTGACAAAAAAGTAAAAACCTGGTTCATGGTTGTTTTTTAACTATATGTTTAACATACCGCATGTTTCATAGATCTAATTCAACAATAACGATGAAATAAACATAAACTGAAGTACAAGAGTTACTAGAGACTGTTATACTCGAAGACTTTATCCTCTAAAGCAACCAGAGCTATGCTGAAATTTCACAAAAATAATGGATTTTTTCACTCTGGAAGGTATTTTGTTAATGCACAGATTGACTTCTCTCCACTTTCTGTTGAGAAGTAATTAGTGAGTACGAGAAGAAAAAACTGACACAGATACACATCTTTCTATCAGTATCCTGAAAGATATACGACCATATGGACCAATAATTTAGTTATACAGATTAACTGATGTTATTTATCTTGAGGAGGGATAAATGTAATGATGCAGGTATCCAAATTAATGTCAGTTTCATTTTATTCATCAACATTTAGGTACGCAAGCTCTATCAATAACCACTAAGAAATATGTGTAAGTCAGTGCATGGTACATAGGATGACAAATAGGTTAGAAGTTTTATTATTGTTTTGACTTGTTCTAAATATGCATGTAAAATATCTAATTTTTAAAAAATGGTGGCATATACTTACATTGACAAGAGTTGTTAGTGCGCTGACATATTCCTTTTCAACATGAATGAGTTCTTTGACTGTATGACGTCTTCTCGACTAAAAATCGAGTACAGAAAACAATTAGATCTAGAAGGATACAACCAGAAGGAAAATAAATGCAATTCCCTAGCCACTTAAAAGAAACCTGTGTCTTAATTTATCAAATAAATGAGTATACTTGCATATCTAACCTATATACTATTTAGGTAGTTGATGTTCATTCGACTCACGAGAGAGTTATTTTCAGTGACTACCTTAGAATTCCTTGGGTGAATGACATAGAGTATGGTTAAGGAGAAAACTACTACTGATGTGTTGACATGTGCTGTACTATATCCAGTTAATGGTGTGATTG
This sequence comes from Heterobilharzia americana, assembly GCA_944470555.2. NCBI lineage: Eukaryota > Metazoa > Platyhelminthes > Trematoda > Strigeidida > Schistosomatidae > Heterobilharzia > Heterobilharzia americana. Next base: position 31,731,595 of record OX104129.1, on the reverse strand, counting down.
TAACTTACTGACGCTATAGTTGCCTTTTATCTAGTGTGGATCTTATGTTTTCTTCGTGTCATTACAAAAAAATTTGAACAGATGTTTCGTCATATATCAGAGCACATTTATATTTAGTGTTATCGGATGCCACGTATAACTGGAGCTCAAAAGCGCTGAGATCTATGAATTAGTATAATATCCCTGACTCATCTATGAACTGGCATTTCATAGGCTGTGAACTGTGACGTTTAGCTACGGATTATCGTTGACCTAAATATGTCCAGCTTAAGCTAATAATTTGAAATTGTATTCAGTTTCATGGATGATAGCATGGACAATAGAACTTAAAGTTTTGCCTAGTACCTCTCTGAAAAAAACTCAGAATCATCAAATCTTGTGAGAAAACAACCATTCTATGCTGAAATCAGAATAACCAAGAATTGCATATACTACAAATAAGCTGAACTAAATTAAAAACCTTTTCTAAAATGTCTGTACAAAATATTCGTCGGTTAGAGGGATAATTAATCCTGAAAATGTCCACAAAACATTACCGTTAGTTGAAATTATTAATCATGTTTAAACGCATATATGAAACGAATTGCCATTTTTAAGAATCATTTAGAAAGTAAGTGCATCGTTTTACTGTAGCAATAAAACTTGAAATTGTAACCAAGGTTTAAGTCTAAATGATTCAGAAAAGTTTCATTTAGATAATTTCAAAAATCAATACAAAAACTGGTATGAAACTATTGTATTGTACAAATTCACGCCATCTTTTCTGAATAGAAAAGACGATCATATTACCTATGTTATGCATTAATTAGGTATTTATGATAAAAGACGAATAACTTTATTGACACATCTACTTTAAGTGTTCCATTTCATTTTTCTGAGTGATCAATAAAAAAGACACTATTAAAGACCGAATATTATCGCATCATCATACAATTCTATTAAGTCTTCATGAATTGCATCTTATTATTACTGTGTGCAATCAACCGTAGAGATGGCCAAAATATTTCACCACTAATGTGTATCACATGTGTTGTGTAAGACTTTATATCACAATTTTGTTATTTATTTACAACTACCTGATTTACACTATTCTGATTATACTGATAACCACTACGGAGAGCAAAATATCTGCCAAAAACCAAAGTACATGATCATTTATAGCTTCTAATTTCATTGAATCTCATTATATCAGAAGTTTTCTATGATAGAAACCATTTTGTTTATTCTAAAAGTGATACTTGGCTTGAAGATGTCAGGCTTGTTTCATAAGTTGGAGATAGAATGTGTTAACTCTGAAGAGTGTGTGTATCTGAAATGCTTCATTTGAATTCATGGGTGTTTGATGGTATTCTGCAAAAATATGATGAAGTGTATTCCTGTTTCAAAAGCATATTCAACAGAAATAAAAAATAAAGTTTTCGAGAATTTACGTCAGTTAGTGAACTCACCAAAACTAATGCTTTCTTGTCAGCTATCGAAGCCGATAAACTATCACTCTGAGAATCGTTTGTATCATCAGAGCGTGCTCCTTGTGTAACATGTGATATGCGTTTATCACTTTCAACTGGAAGTCTGGATGTTTCAGATGGGGAATGTGAGGACGCCCGGTCGTTTGTACTCAACTTTTCTCTTGTATTTCGATCTTCTTCTGCCTGTGTTTGACCACTGCTACATCCTCCTCCAGTTGAACTACTACCTCCAGTATCCAGTGATGGTAATGAACTTGAAGAACCTTTAAGTATGAAAAAGACAACTCAATATATACTATTACGTTTTGAATGGCATGTTTTGTGAATCTTTAATTACGGGGATGTAGCAATATGAAATATACACTTCAACTTTTTGTTTTCAACTCGTAGGAGACTCGAATGTTTTTGCAAAGCATTTTTAAGTTTAAAACAAAATTACTGTGATTCGAAGATGAATGAAACCTTTTTTCTTGACATGACAAAAGATTAGATGCATCTTGGAAAAACAACTTTAGCGAACTAATGAACTCTGATGACGTTGCTCAATGAATAAGATTCAAGGAGACAATCTTGTCGGTATTTCTAACTCCATTGGTTATTTCGATGCCATAACAGATACTGCAAACAAATGTTTGCCAAAATTTGAGATATAAACCATGATGTCTTTTATGAATGACTTTTTTTCAATTATGTTTGTCTTAAGAAATGGAAACACTTTTCAAGAAACTAGTTTCCATGTTAAAATTGATTTTTAACGAAGAATCAATATTTCAACAAAGAGCCTCTTTGAGACGATTTCATTTTCAAAGCTTTACGATAGCAAATTTATACATTTTTCCATTGTGAAGATTTGATAGTTAAAAATGGTTTCTTAGGCATAGCAACGCAAACAGTGGCATTAAGATCAAGAAATCAAAGGAAACTCTGATGAATGGTTAATAATAATCCAAATAAGTTTGGACATGACGTTTTGTGAAATGACGACACAACTGGGAACTAATCGTGATCAGACAGAACATGAGAACAAGAATGAGAAGCAAACTACCTAAGAGGTGAAGTGACAAAACAGGACAATTAAAAGAAAAAGTAAGAGGGGTTGGAGGAAATTTCAAAGTCTGAAAACTTAGACCATGGAAGGAGAAGGGGTTAAACAAACTTCTTTGGCGTACACGGTTCAGTTTTCTCCATATGTATGGCAAGATACAGAGAATACGAAAACATACAGCCTTTGGAAGGTTTACTGAGACTAGGTAATTCGTGCTGACGATATGTTCAGTTGTAACACTCCATTTTTAACTTTTTATAACCATGTGGGATAGTGCTCCTGAACCATTTTGGATAACTAACGTATCAAACGACCTATATATCCGGTTGCTAAAGACAATATGAACTGATATAAGCATATAGAAGTGGTCAGGTGTTTAAGTTATTCTATTTGAGTTGTTAGGAATCACTTCTTAGCTCACTTTTTTCAGAAAAGTAAGTCACTTCATTTTATTTCATAAGTGCAGTTTCTTCTGAGATCTTTATTAAAATGAGTGTTTTTGAATAGACTAAAACAGTGGTACTTTCTTCATTGTTACAATGTGCACTCATCTCTGCACATAAACGAGACTTCTTGTGATTCAAACATTCACTTAAGATATGTAGGACATGGAAGTTGTGCTAAACTTTGTGGGTTGGTTGAGTTTGTGAATACCGGAGATCAGTAAATTAGCCTTCTGCATATTTTCACTGCTTCTGTATGAATAGTGGACATTTTTAATAAAAGCGAAAGACGAAGATTTAAGCATCTATAGTTTTGTTTTCTAAAAATTTTATACTCCACGTATTAGTGAAACTAGAAGCTATATCTCGAATTTCTTAAAAAAGCGGCTGGTAGGTTGAAAAGTAGCAAATAAGTTCAATATCCCAAAAGTTTTAAAAGCGTTCAAATGGTATTTATTAGACATTTAATTACCTTTATCATCAGACAGGTAAGATCATTTAAACAACAGTGGTAGGTTTATCATATAAAGAAATAAAAGCTGGAACACCTAATCTTTTCAACTGCCGCCTTTTATTGATGCTTCAGAAAATATGTTCTAAATAAGTGTTAGCTTGTAGCAAAGCTTGATTTCATCAACTCACAAGTTTATATTTTGGTGTTTCATTTCAATGAACATTTTCATATGTGATTTGAATATTTTAGTTGAGATCATTATATGATTAAATGTTTCATTTTTTCCTGTCCACTTATTTCAACAATAACAATGATATTTCGTAAATTTTATGCAACCTGACTTCATTATCAAGTGGTTAGAACCGACTCTTCTGTGCACAGTTGAGTTTTATATTGATCAACATCACTGAAGATCAACTTAACTAGTATAATCTAATAATTTTCATTACTAAGAATTGAAGAAAAGAGATTTAGGTGAATATTTGACATTCATCCTAATAAATTAATTCCATTTAACTGATAAGCTATCTGACAATCCACTCTACTTATTGACTGATTAATGGAGGGTAACCAACTTCATATTGTCCAGTCATAATTGCTGATAGAATTGTATCGATCATTCTGAAATATGATCACCAGCCAGCGTGCTTAATATCACGATGCGCCTTTGAAAGATGTTACTCGGATGAAGGCAGTCTGCAGGAAACTCTAAATCTAGGTCTCATGCTTTTCGGCGCTAACCAGAAAGGCGTACATGCAACCTCTACTGAACTAGTGTCTCGGTGTTCCAGTCAGAGGCGTAACCAGTGAACTATTCAGGTCGCAAGTGATTGAATACTGGGGAGTATTCAACTTTATGTAGTTTAGATCTCAATGATGATCGTATTAGGCTTGCTGAGGAGTGCTAAAAGGCTCTAAATATAAGTTCACAGCTCCCCTCCGATTACCTACACCCAACTAAGATCTAATTAAGTGCATTGCAACTGCAAGCCTTCTAGTCTATAAGGCACATTTCAAAATGATTGATAGAGTCCAACCGGCACTTAGAACTAAACTACATGTAGTTGACTACCCTCCAAAAGCTAGTGAATACTCCTAGACTAGTCCTGCAGGAAGTCAACCGCGGCCTGAATAGCTCTGACTGCAATACTGCGTGGTGTGGGTTAGAATCTCAGGTGGTACATCATTTCTGTCGAGGTTGCAGATACGCCTTGCTGATGAGTGCCAGAAGTTACGAAACATGTGTCCAGCGCTTTTGACGATTAGCTTCATGCAACTGAAATGACTCTGCTGTTAAGCTGGTTTTCGCTTCTAGTTTATAGCGTTTTATGTTTACTTTCTTGAGTGACTGGTTTTTCACTGTAATTCTAATTCCATTCAATAACATAGACTGTCCAACTGGTTTGTTTGAGTTTTATGATTACCCACTTTTTCATTATCGAGTTCTAGGAGGCATATGTTCAGATTTTGGATACTTTTTGGTTTTGTTTGATTATATATACCGCAGCTTTTAGGCAGAATACTCCACACAGAAACGACCTATTGAACTGGGATTTTCCACCAGTGTCACACTTTTATATTTAATTTCACACACATTGACAGCATTTAGAATATTCCCTTATCAATGAAAACCTGCAAAAATTAACAATACTTATTTTGTTACAAATCCTTTATGACTGAATATTTTATGTTACAGTTCATGGATCGGATACCGTTTATGAGATGAGGTGATTATGAAGTTGAGTCTTCAGCTTCCTGTCAAACTATGATATCAAACATGAATCAAGCGGTTGGATTCGAATCAACAACCACCCGGTCTCACCTTCAATCACCATTCACTATCAATACTAGTTCGTCAAATCAAAGCTACCTCAGACAATTAAAATGGTATTTATTTGTGGCAAAAGCTTTCATGCACAAGAGAAGAGGTGGAGGGAGCATGTAGATCACACAGTGATCTCTAGGAATACGTTTAGACAAATACAGTCGAAGAGTATCTCCGATATTTATGGAAATGATATCATCTATGAGATTCAAGTCCATGTTACTCGATGTTGCAGTCAGAGATGGACCGCAACAAACCCCCTGAAAAACTGTATTGAATACATTGGAATACCGTTTTCATATCGACGTTGCATAAACGACTCGGTTACGAATGCCGATAAGCTTGAAAATTAAATCATGGGCTTGGTACCCACTGCTTTTAACCAAATAACAACTATCTCAGTGCATTAAGATAAGGAGTTTACTAGCCCTGCAGCATCATTGTAAAATGATCGATAGAATTCGGTCAACACTCAGACAAGATGAGATTAGTTAACCTCCTGTAACCAATCTATGTATACAAACATTAACTGAACTTCATTCATTATTGCAGTTTCAACAGTAACGTGGTAATTAATATTTAAAGGACAGAAAACTAGAAATATTGAATTCATCTCATCTTCTGAAAGTGGACAACTTTCTTTCTAGGAAGATATTCTCTCCTCATAAATACTCGAGCGATAAAGTAATGTTGGTAAGTCGTTCTGCGTGAAGCATCTAGACAACCTTCTGGATTCAAAAAACAATCAATTTGTTTAGTTCCTTCAAAAATAGTTAATCGTGTTTCCTTACCTTTTGGAGCAGAAACAAAGAAAAAAGTGAATCGGTCATTGGATAACTAATGAATTTAATATTAAGCACTAGTAGTTCAGTATTCACGGAATTTATCGATCACATTTTCAATATGTCCATAAAGTTTACTTATATTTTTTTGTGTTACACAACATTAAACATTGGATACTGAAAGGAAGATAACCAATTCATTTGCAGAAAAGAGTTTTAAATAGGGCAAGCTATTGTCTGGATAGATTACTGATAAAAATCCCTTCGAAGCTAAGTGAAACTGCTTGAACTGATTGATGAGAAATCGGTTTCAATGAAGTTTTGCATCCATCATATTGAATCTTGTCAACAAGTATGAAAAGTAAATCAGTGTGAGCGTCATAATTACTTCGAATATCTTGAACCGTATTATTGTGCATATATATCAAGTACAATGTTATTCGTTTATCCAACTAACATTTAGTTCTTCAGTAAAGTTACTTCAGAAATCTGTCCTTTCAATGTAGTTTATAGTAATGATCTTTTACACTTATTAACTATTAGTAATAAAAACGTTTTGTTAATAAGCTGTTCTAAGAAGTTCTACTCTATAAAAGATTCATTCAGAAGGCACAGTAAGTTACAGTGAGCATAACGATGTAAGTTAGTTGTTGCATAGGCTTCATATGATCAATTCAATCAGCCTATTATATGAAAAGTATCCCAGCAACCAAAATTGTTACTTGTATAAATGAAATTAGAAGAAAAGATGTTTCTATAGGATGTAACAAAAAACAAAGATTCTATCTGGTGGCTTGTGGAGATTCATTAGTTGATTTTACGACTGACATCAGTTGGAGGTACATAAGATACTTAGAAGCACTGAACAGCTGTTTTGTCCTAGTATTCGACTCCAGGAGTGCAGACCCATGATCTCATACTACCAGAGATCAAAACCAGATTCCGTAGTCAGCACGTTACCACTGAGCCACTGGTTTGAAATCCAGTGATCAATATTTCCTAGTTCTGTCGTTTTACGACACAGCGCGGTCTCGTTCCAGTGTTATCGTTGAGTTAATGTTCTCATACTTAACTTTATGACTAGCTTTGAGAGGTGACCAGTGGAGTCAACAAAGCCGAATAAGAGGACAGTTACTCAACGACAACATTGGAAAGAGATCACGCCATATCTTAATCCGACAGAAGTAGGAAATATTGCCCATTGGATTCTGACCCAATGGCTCAACGGTAACATGCTGGCCACGGGAAATATAGGTCCTGGGTTTGATCTCTGGTTATGTGGGGTCGTTGGTGAGCACTGTTGAGGAGTCCTGTAGGAGAACAAAACAGATGTCCAGTGCTCCCCGGCTTCCAATGTTCCTTCAACTGATGTCAGTCCATAAGGAATTACAACGTAAAAAGCAAAGATGCTTACTCGTCAACAGCATATAGTCTTTTTGAAAATAGCATCAGACTATAAATGTCATTGCATATTAACTGCGTATGTTATTATCAAAAATTCTGGGATATACACTTTTGATCTGTTTTCTTATTTGTAGCAGAGGAAGTGTGATAGTTTGTTCTTTAAGTACACTTTCTCCTTTTGTGTCATCGTTTCAAATGAGAAAGTCTAGGATGGGAATGAAAACGTGAAAGGTAACCTAAAAATCTTCTCAAGCTTTCAGCATTCCTAAATATTGTCATCAACGACCAGCTCACAGTAGATTCTCCTATGAGGAAAAAAACGTATTTCTTTACCAGTTCGATGGTTAATTCACGCATAACCTAGATAAAAGTATGTAAGCACAGAGCTTGGGGGATATGTTTCAATAACTTATTTCATTTTCTGAACAAATCTAAAATCAAATTCCTAACAAAAGCCCTTTACTTACAATAAACTCAATCACCTGTTACATTATGGATCCAACAAGTATTTATCTTTAGTGAGATGTTGACAAGACGACGATCAAAAAATGCATTCTCAGTCAGTTGATATGAACAAATTTCTCACTTTTCATGGTTTTCTTTTTCTTCATTTCCATTTTCCAGAAGATAGATACAAATTAAATGTACAAATGAAGTTCAATGGATTCCCAGTTGTATAAAGGGCTAACTGCTGCATTTTGATGTGTAGAAAAAGTTGAATTGCCTTTAAAGTAAAAATTTATATGTAGGTCGATATGCGTTTATCTACATATGAGTCATGGTTCTGTTGGTATTCTCCATTCCTAAACAACTTCAGTCATCACTTTACAACTAAAAGCATTGCTAATATCAAGACACTTTTACACAGTGATCTGCCGACCTTGTCTAATAAACAATGGGTAATTAAAAGCCATATGACATGGAAACTGCACTCATTACGTAAAGAGTGCTTTGTCATGAATCAGCAGTCTAGGAGGTAATGGTGTGGTGTTTGGCGTCATATGTTCGGGATTCGAATCTCAGTGGAAATCATATCATACACTGGAATGGAAGTAAATTCAAATGACGAATTACAAAGGTTTATTTGTCACTAACGGAATAGAAATATTTTTTTCATGGAGAAGTATTAGTGTACATTTTCGGGTTGCTCTTGTCTTTGTTTAAGCAGCTCCGTCAAAACTGTGAATAAAAAATGCGGTTACGTAAAATACTTCAGGTGTCTAAACCAATTGTCAAGTGATATGCAATGGAACTGTCCAGTTATGATTGATGAACAAAATGTATCAATCAATTCTACATTCTGACGACTAGATAGTAAAAATGATATTAGGATACATCATTGTTAGTATTCGACGTCAAAAGTCATCCAGCAAAGAATCCTACCCGATTAGGATTTCCTAATTGTCAGGAGTAATGTGCAAAACACGTACATACTCCTGAGTGAATTCCCTCCTGAAGACTCAAACCTACATCACTTAATGTTTACAGTGAAGATAAGGATAAATTATTCATATCAACTGATCCTCTATAAAGTTAATATATGTATATGAATGCGTCGTGTCACGATTTACATAGAAATTGATTCCTCTGTGCTCTCAAATGATGAATGTCTATCAACTAGAATCGAAGATATGCATTTCTAGAGATTGAAAACAAAAGAGAAATCGTGATTGAATATGGTGTATTGTAACTGACTCCTAACATCTAGCTATAATCACATACCACTTTCACACTTAAGAACTACCTTGCCTGTGTTGCAACCAGAATAGTCTAAATCACTTTAGATAGTAAGTGGAAGTGATATTTGAGAATTTAAGCAGAACTGAGACTAACAAACCAATTTCATCAATGGTTCCAACTAGAAGACTGTTTGCAACCAGTTGAACACCTAACGTAAGGATAACTGTATTCAGCTTGTTAATGTACTAACAAGATTTACCTGAAATGGTTTAATCAATAATTTTTTCGGTCACTATCATCGATAAATTTAAGAGTATTTAATGATTACCTTCTTTTACATTCATAGCTTATGTTGACAGCTGGAGTTAATTAAAAAATGAAAATAACCTAAGGTCAAATCCTGTTTTGATAAGCATCCTGTAAATTTCAGCAGGTTTCTTGTAGGCTTTTTGGGGGAATAACTTCTGCTGTTTACATCAGTTTTTCCTGCTTAGAACTACTTTACTACACAACAGCGACTTACTTTCAACAACAAATACTGTAAAAAAGACTAACAAAAAACTTCCTAGGAAAAACCTCATTTATTTACTCAGACTTATTGCCTTCAACAAAATACATGAGAGTTTCACAGGAAATATAAGCAGATTTTAGTTGACACCGTAAGAAATTTCATTATTGAATATAGCTCATAGCCAACGGCAGTCATTTAATTATTAAACGACAATATCAGTCAGTTTTCATTTCTAACAAAATCAACCTACCTTAACTGTTGTTATATTCGTGAACACTCATCTACATCCTCAATATATTTGGCTACTAAGGGAAGTTTCATTTAAAGTCAAGATGTTTCACTTATGAATTAGATTCCCATTTGAAACATTACTTCCAATCAAACAACATGTTGAAGGGAGCTGTTGGCTCCTTTTCAACGGGGTCTTGACAGTATTCACGTTAGTTGTCTCTTATCAGGAAGTTTCTCTTCTTATCCGCTTACGCAAAACTTCACTGTAATAATCCAGTTTCTTGATTCAGAGAAGGCAAACTAAGCTAAATCTTTAAATCCAGCTTGTTTTAATAAATTTTTGAGATTTATTTTTATTTCAGAAGTTTTTATATACAACTTTCCCGGACAACATGTTATACAGGAGTATTTGTACAAAAGCACTTTTCTTACTGCTAAATACCTGACCTGAATATTTTACAAGTTCAGGGTTAAGTAATAAATAGTAAACATTGCTTATTAGTGATATAGTCAATAATAAACAATATTCTATCAGTGTGTCATGATATCCTTCCCACTTCATTTGAAAAGAGATTAGAAATATGTTGTGCTGAACTACATGTATATTTTTTGTAGAAACACATTTTGAGTGTTATACAATGAATTTACGCAGTCAAGAAGTACATTGAACGTACCTCTTGAAAACAATGTTTCATTTTTATTCCTTTAAAAGGATGAGTTACTTGTATTTTGAGTCCACTTTTTACTAGCCAGATAGTATAAGGTATATTCAAAGAAAAGCATATATTGGTATTTCCATAAATTTTACTATGTTGTCCCATTAAAAATTCCTAGCACATAGCTGATCAATGAACATTTTCAATTGGAATACTGTGTAGCATAGCAGGTAACAATAAATGTACTTCACAAGGTATTAGAATCATGATGTCCACAAAAAAATACTTGTTCAAAATGGATACTACGAAAAACAGTGACTGCATAACTCTAGTCATGACATAATAAATAGTCTAGCAAAACGCTTTAAATGAGCGGTTTACACGTATTCATAATCAGAATATATTCCCTTTTGTAAATGTATCTATCACTGGTAGTATCTGGCTAAATTCATACAAGAAATTTATTTTAGATGAAATCTCTGTATCTAGAAGTTTTTATAGGCTAATGAGCGAATAACTTGATAGAACGACGAAGAATGAATATCTCAACTTATAACAATGCTTGAGTTTACAATTTTATACGCATTCCCGCCTATTGCAATCCATGCATTACCACACAACCACACAATACGGTGAGATAAACCCACTGTAATTAAGTCCAATATAACTAAGAGGAGAGATAGACTGATCACGGATTCTCTACTTATCAATTCTAGTTCTAGCACTGTTTGGAATCCTACGTATAATTTCTATATGCCTTTTTTATCACAACAGAGAGTAAATGCTAGTCAGAATCTAAGAAAGAAAAAAATTTTAGGACAGCGAGCAGGCCAGCCAGGTAGAGAGTCAGGAGAATATAATGTAAAATGTCGCAAACAAATGCAACTATGAGTAATAGTAAAAGCAGGCTAGAAGTAGCACAGCCGTGGTAGAATTAGCAGTAACACCATAAGTAGTGGTAGTAGTAGTAGTAGCAACTTCACTGAAACATTAATCTTGGTGATACTATTGCTGGGATGTATGAGGGTGCGAGTTTTAAAAATCACGCGTAGGATAACTCTGAATCTCTACATGACTAACTCCGTGGCACTGTGACCAATTCCACGTAGAGTCAGTCCTCAAACAATGACTGATTAATTAATGCCTTCCCGGGATACCTATCACGTAATCTATCCAGTCGAAAATCTCGTGTGAATTTCAGCTTAAGTGAATCATTGACTGACTGACTGATTGATTGACTAGAAACCAACAAAAGTATACTGAACATATAATTAACGTTTGAACTATTAGCACACAGTCACAGACGAAAAGCAAGTCAGCTTATTTATCCAACTATACAGCATGATAATGTAAGGCCCCAGTATTGTATAAAGGATTGTTATCTATCCGAACATTTCTAATTTGGTATTCTCACACCACTTTTACGGTATGAATAGTAGTTCATTTTCTGCCCCCATCGCAATACAATTCGCTGATCGCTTAACCTTTACTCTTGCTATACCAATGTCTCCAATTGGGGACAACGTCATATTTCATGTAAATACATATTCATTACATGCTTTTGGATTGATTGATAATTATATTCTTGGAAGAATAAACTCCCCATCATCCAGCTACCGTCTTCTCATCACAGGTTCGTCACAGGTTGTAGTCGGTGGCACTTGTGTACGAAGTTAGCTGTCAGTTTAGCGTGCCTACTATATCCGTTAGGAATATATAACAGTTGACGACGGAAGATATAGAAGAAAACCAGTTCCTGGAAAAGAAAGTCTCCATTAGTCATAAAAATTGAGGTCGAATACCTCATGCCTAATTGAGTATATTTCATGTCTCCCAACAATCTCGCCTAGTTAACTAGTTCATTAGTTACTGACCAGTGCTAAGCCCGCATAAGAGGGAATGTTGGGCATACTCCAAGCAAACCTACCCCGGAAAACCAATCCAATCCCTAAGAAACTTCAAAGCACAAAGAAAATATAAAACATTGAATTAAACCTATTCGTCACTGGAATCGGAGAGGCGAAATGACATCAATTGGTGAAAGACTTCAGGAAGTCTACTGTCCGATATGTCTTCTCTCCCACGATGGTAGTGAAAGTAAACATGGGGACATGGAATGTCCGAAGAGTGTTTGAAGCTGGCTAGCAAGACTGCTCAGATTGCAGAAGGGATGAGGTGGTATGGCACAGAAGTGCTAGAAATCTGTGAGGAATCAGCAGATGGAGTGGATGTGGACTCTCCAAACTGTCAACTGGAGAGTCAGTAATCTACTCCTCTGTTGTCATCCAGACAACAACCACGAGCACACTGAATTTCGGAGTGTTATCATGATGTCCCTTTGAAGAGCATCGATGTTGGGATCTCAGGCAATGGGAACCAATCTCCTCCTCCTCCTCCTCCTCCTCCAGGATCAGGATCATGACAGCAAGATTGGAGTCGAAAGGAAGGAAGGAAAGTCACAATGATACAATGGCATCTTACACACACATACAATGAATGGAGATCAAGAGGAGAAGGAGGAATTCTAAAGACAACTACAATCAGTATTGGAGGAGACCTCAACCAAGTTGGCGACATCGAGATTCCAATGTGTGAGGTGACAGGAATGCCAAGTGTGTTCGGACAACTCAGGAAGGGAAGCAATCATGGATTGAGAAACACTGTGTGAAATGAACTAGAATGGAGAACTGTATGTGGACTTGTGTGCATTCAACGATTTGGTTATTGGAGGTGAGGCAGTGTGTCGAAGCCCAAAGATATTCACAAGGCAGTGACATGGATTTGATTTCACCAGACACCAGGACACACTACACTAAAAATCAGATCGACTTCATCTCAATGTGCAGGAAGGGGAGACGCAGCCAGCCCACTGGACACAAGATGAGATGAAGAAGGGGAGCAGATGTAGGTAGACACCACTGACTATCCAGTGAAAGGAACCTGAATTCAAAGTCAAGTTGAAAGGCTTCACATGAGTTGGTGATAGACGACAGTTCAAGTTGAAGACCCAGAACAGAAAGTGAGGTATGAAACCGCAAAGGAAATCTTCACGTCGATCAGGCATCAGGAAGAGGTGGGAGAGGAAGATGGTGATGTTGAAGCAGAAGATGAACAAGTGCAGTGCAGTGCAGTGCAGTGAAGTGAAATGCAGTGTAGGGATTAAGAACGAAAATGGGAACTGAACACAACCTAGACACCACTACACTGGACGAAGCAGTGATGAAGAGTGCGCGAAAAACACACAAGATACTTGAGTGACACACTGACAAGTGAAGTAGAACAGGTTGTAGGTAGGAGAAACTTGACAATACTATGTGAAATATCTAGGTTACTATTTGGGAAGAAATCAATGCAGATGAAACTAATAAGAGATAGTGAAGGAAACCTAGTTACTGAAGAGGAGAAACAAAGGAACCGATGGGTTGACCACTTCATAAAGCTCTAAATTCGACCACCACCACTATCTACTGCAACTCATCCAGAATACCGCTGGCAGCCCAGTCACAGAATTACCAGTGAACACAAGCCTTTTGACAAGAGCCGAGGTCCTGAACTCACTGAAGCTGCTGAAATTCGAGAAGGCAGCAGCACTAGTTGGATTTCCACCAGAAGCACTGAAAGCAGACACATAGACAACAGGGGACATGCTCACAACACTACTGCATAAGGTTTGCGAGGAAGGAAGGAAAGGTGCCTCCCGATTGATTGAAAGAGTGGCTACCTTGTCAAACTCTCAAAGAAGGGTGACCTGAGTCTTCGCAAGAAGAAGAACTGGTGTGGAATCATGCTCCTGTTCCTGTCCACCTCAAGCAAAATATTAAGTCACACCATCCCGGAGAATCTTAAACATGTGCTGGATTCAAATTCACGACCGGAACAGGCTGGCTGGATTCAGGAAGAACAGACAATGTGTGGATAAAATTGCAAGGCTACGTTGTGGATCTTCATAGAACAGAGCGGAGAATGGAGGTCAACTCTAACTCAACTTCATTGATTTTGGAAAGGTATTCGATAGCGTCAACCTCGCCTGGTTAACTAGTTCACTAGTTACTAGCCGGTCCTAAGCCCGGGTAAAGAGGGAAGGTTGGGCATAGGGCTAGCAACCCTACCCCGTAAAACAAATCTAACCGCTAAAGAAACTTCAATGCACAAACAAAATATAAAAAAGAAAAACAAACTTATTCCCCGCTGGAATCGGAGAAGCGAAATGACGCCAGTTGGTGAAAGCCTTCGGGAAGCCAATTGGCCGATGTGTCTTCTCTCGATGAAAGCGAAAGTAAACGTGGGGACATGGAATGTCCGCACGATGTTTGGACCCAGTAAGGCAGCCCAGATTGCAAGGGAGATGAGAAGGTATCACATCGAAGTGCTTGGGATATGCGAAAGCAGATGGAATGGAAGTGGACTCTCCAAACTGTCAACTGGAGAATCAATAATCTACTCCGACAATGTCACCCAGACGACAGCCACGAGCACACTGAGGGGGTGGCTATCATGATGTCCCCAAGAACATCGAAGGCTCTCATGCAGTGGGAACCAATCTCCTCCAGGATCATGACAGCAAGATTCAACTCAAAAGGAAGGAAGGTCACAATCATACAATGCTACACTGTGCACCTACAAATAATGCAGAGCAAGAGAAAAAGGAGGAATTCTACAGACAACTTCAATCAACACTGGACAAGACGTCAGTTGGCGATATCAAAATTCTAATGTGCGACATGAATGCCAAACTGGGAGGGGACAACACTGGAAGAGAACTAACCATGGGTCGAGAGGCGCTAGGTGAAATGAACGAGAATGGAGAATTGTTTGCAGAATTCTGCGCATTCAACGATTTGGTGATTGGAGGCAGTGTGTTCAAGCACAAAGATATCCGCAAAGCGACATGGATTTCACCAGATGGACACACTAAAAATCAAATCGACTTTATCTCAATGTGAAGAAAGTGGAGACGCAGTATACTTAACACAAAGTCAAGAAGAGGAGCAGATGTAGGTTCAGACCACTCACCATCTAGTGCAAGGAACCTGCCTTCAAAATCAAGTTGAAAGCCTTCAAGGAAGCTGGTGATAGACCTCAATTCAAGTACAACACTCGGAAACTGAAGGATGAAACTACAAAGGAGATCTTCAAGGCAGCCATCAAGACAAAATGGGAGATATCCAGCAACATCACTGTAGAAACTTGTGTGGAAGAACACTGGAAGTCTTTGAAAGGTATGTGGAGAGAAACCTGCACAGCCGTATTAGGAAGGAAGAAGAAAGAAGACAAGGAATGGATCTCGACGGATACCTGGAAGCTGATAGAGGAGAGGAGGATGGTGAAGCAGAAGATAAACCAGTGCAAGGATGCTCAACGACAAGAGGAACTGAGCACAATGTATAAAACACTGAACAAAGAAGTAAAGAAGAGTGCACGGAAAGACAAAAGATACTTCTACGAAACACTGGCAAGTGAAGCAGAACAGGCTGCAGGTGAGAGAGACCTGACGACATTGTATCAAATAACCAGGTTGCTATCAGGGAAGAGATCAACGCAGATGAAACCAATAAAAGATGAAGAAGGAAATTTAATTACGAAAGAAGAGAAACAAAGGAAACGATGGGCCGACCACTTCAAGAAGCTCTTAAAATCGACCACCACCACCACCTGCACTTCATCCAGAAATAACACCTGCAGCCGCTGAATTACAAGTGAACATAAATCCCCAACGAAAATGGAAGTCCTGAACGCCATAAAGCTACTGAAATGCGGGAAAGCAGCAGGACCAGATGGAATACCGCCAGAAGCACTGAGAACAGACGCAGAGACAGCGGCAGACATGCTCATACCACTATTGCAGAAGGTGTGGAAGGAAGAGAAGGTACCTGCCTATTGATAGGAAGAAGGGTTACCTTGTCAAACTGCCGAAGAAAGGAGACCTCAGTGCTTGCAAGAAGTGGCGCGGAATCACTCTCCTGTCCACCCAGAGCAAGCAAAATATTAAGCCGCATCATCCTGGAGAGGCTTAAAGATGCACTGGATTCAAAACTACGACCGGAACAGGCAGGCTTCAGGAAGTACAAATCATGTGCAGACCAAATTGCAACGCTTCGCATCATCATAGAACAGAGCATAGAATGGCAATCAGCTCTCTACCTCAACTTCATCGACTTTGAGAAGGCCTTTGACAGCGTTGACAGAGAAGTAATTTGGAAACTGCTTCAATACTACGGAGTACCGCAAACCTTTATCCGCCTCATTCAACAACTATATGAAGATGCCACATGCCAAGTAATTCACAATGGGAAGCTCAGTGATGCTTTTGAAGTGAAGACAGGAGTGAAACAAGGTTGCCTACTATCCCCCATGATATTCCTGATTGTGTTCAACTGACTGGATCATGCAGCAAACAGTAGGCGGCGAGAAGAGGGGGATACACTGGACTGCGGAAAAGAACCTAGAAGATTTGGATTTCGCCAATGATGACTTGTGCCTGATGTCACATAAACTTGAAGATCTGCAGGCAAAAACTAACAAGTTGATAGAAGAGGCAGGGCAGCGAAGACGGGACTTCAGGTGAATATAGAGAAGACAGAGGTGATGAAGATACCTCACCACCACCAACAACAACAAACTCCAATCACCATCAAAGGGAGAAACTTGAAGGAAGTAACCTCCTTCACCTATCTAGGAAGCACTGTTTCAACTACAGACGGGACAGACGAGGACGTCAAAGTCAGAATCGGAAAAGCAAGACAGGCCTTCATTAGCCTGAAACCAGTGTGGAGATCTTCTGCACTCAGCATAAAGTATGAACAAGATCTGGATTTTCAACATCAACGTCAAATCAGTGCTTCTGTATGGTTCAGAGACTTGGCGCGTCACGAAAGGGATTTCCAATAAGCTACAGACATTCATCAACAACTGCTTACGCTCGCTACTGAAGACCAGATAGCCAGAAAGAATAAGCAACAAGGAACTCTGGGAACGAACCAATCAAGAACCTATCACGCAACAAATATGCAGTAGGAAGTGGAGATGGATTGGGCATGTACTGAGAAGGCCGACTGGGGACATCACGCGTCAGGCCAGTCGCTCGAGTGGAATCCCCATGGGAAGCGACGAGTTGGACGTGTGTACGAAGGTGACATGGAGGAGATCGTGCGAGGAGGAAATGAGAGCTTGTGGGCTGTCGTGGAACCAGGTTCAAAAGATCTCAGAGAGCAAAGGTCACTGGAGACGTGCTACTGAAGCCCTATGTTCCATTAGGAACCCAAGGGACTAATAATAATAATAATAATAATAATAATAATAATTCGACAGCGTCGATTGGAAATTATTTTGGCAGGCAGCTGCTTCAACACTACAGTTTTAGTGTCACACAGCTTTGTCAACCTCATTCAAAGGCAGCTATATGCTACATGTCAAGTGATTCACAATGGAAAGCTCAGCTCAGTGATGCTTTTGAAGTGAAGTGAAGAGAGGAGTGGGACGATGTTGCCGCCTACTATCACTGATGATCTTGTTGATTGTGGTCATTTGGACTGGATCATCCAACGAACAATGAGGAGCTGTGAGAAGAGGGCCATCTGCAGTTCGACCGTTAAAAACAGGTTGAAAACTGGAATTTCGCTGCCGAAGATGATTTATATCTAATGTTGCATAAACTTTTAGATCTACAGCCAAAAACCAACAATTTGACAGACGTGGAATGGCAGCGAAGTCGGTAATTTAAGTGAACGTAGGGAATAGAGAGTTGATAAAGATCCACAAGCAGTCACAATTACAACAATAACAAGATAAATCATCATGAACGAGAGAAACCTTAAGGAAGTAGTCTCTCTCACCTACCACCTAGGCAACATCGTTTCAACCACAGGCGGTGGCACACATGAAGACGTCCAAGCCAGTCAGGATCGGATAGACAGGCCTTCATTAATCTGAAATCAGTGTAGAGATCTACTGCAACGCACTGCACTGCATTCAGCAGTGCATAAGGTGTGAACAACATCCGGATTCTCAACACCAATTCAGTCAAGTCAGTGTTGTTATATGGATCGGAAACTTGGCGCGTTATGAAAAGCATTTCCAACAAACTGCCACTCCATACTGAAGATCAGATGGCCAGTATAATAAGAATAAGCAAGCAGGATCTGTGGCTGGCAACAAATCAACCAAAAACTCATCACCCAACAATTATTCAGAGGAAAGTAGAGATGGATTGGATTGGGCATACACTGAGGAGACCGTTTGGGTACATCATGCATTAGGCCAGGCCACATCATGCCCTCCAGTGGAAGTCGAACGGGAAGCGACGAGTTGGGCTTCCGAAAGTGACATGCAGGAGATATGAGGAAGAAATGAAAGCTTGTTAGCAGTGGTGGAGCCAGGTGCAGAAGACTCTAGAGAACAGAATGAAATAATGACGTGTTACTGAAGCCCTATGTTGCACTAGGAACACAAGAGACAAATAATGATAGTAAATCCAGTTAAGCAGAAATCACATCAAAATCTAATCATTATAAAAAATAACAGTTGAATTAACTGTGTAGTTAAATTATCACTTTTTCCTGGTCTTAATTAATAAGTAGAAAATATTTCACTGATTTTTCAAGATAACACCTTATTCGCTCTAAATCTGTTCACTTATAAACTACATGAAAGAAACCACACTGATTTAAGCAATTTATAAGGGATCAGGTGAAATATTTTTCCAATCTTATGAACATAGTAGTGCTGATTTCATTCCTAACTATCACCAAGATTAGTTATTCAATTGATACATTTCATCTGCAAACAATTCAAAGCACTTTAAAACTTACTGCCTATTTTTTTGTTCAGTTAACTATACAATATACTTATGTGTTATATAATCAAGGAATATTAATGCAGGGAAATTATGCCAGTATTACGAGATCATATGAAATGTCAGCTGACTTACAATAATAAATCAAAGTGTATTAAATTGGATTGTTGATTTGAATTATTAGAAATATGAGAGAAAACTTTGCTTTAATTCTTTCTTAGATTTTGTACACAAGTAGACATTTGCTTAAATTGTAAGTTCAATTTCAACATATTTATAGTTTTTGTATCATAAAGAGAACTTCTACAGGCTGTTACGTGGTGATGACACCCTCTTAGAGGTTAAGGTAAGATTATTCCATGATTTCTTTTATTGCGGATAAGGAATAATCGATATAAACCATAAATCTATAAGTAGTTTCCATAATGAACTAAAGAAAGGAGTGAATCATGAATACAATTCCTAGAGAGTGTATTCTTAACTTATTCTCATGGGTATAGCAGATGACTTTCTGATTTTTTTTCTTGATCTGTTCACTGTTAATAACCGTTTTTCTGGACTACAATAGATTTAGCTACCATTGTATACCTCCAGAGTAATCTACTTAAAAGAATAAATGTGTTGATATGAAGGTTCTCAAGCTATACACTCACTTCTTCATGTTTCCCTAATACATTAAATTAAAAGCTCTTGTCGACTTAATGTTGCATTGGGCGCTTTCGGCCTAATCGAGGCTCAGTAATTTTCATCACGACAAATATATCTTATCACGTAATCGGTTTTTATTCTCATTTTTAAGAAGAATATAATGACAACAAATGAAAGAGTTGTATCGAATGTTACCAGTCTATATGATGATTTTAGTTTCCGTTGTATTTTTGTTTGTGAAATAGGTTATTCCAACACTGTCATTTCAATTCACCATGTTTCATGAAACAATGTTTGCGAACGTAGTGTTTTATTATCACATGAACCTAGCAAGACTACGTTCCAGTAAATTTCGTTTATGAAAAACCGTCGTCAACCACTTGCTTAGTTATTATCAACATCATACTGCTTCCTCCCCAAAAAGCTGAGGAATGTAGACGATATTCTGTTATGCTTAAAGAAAACTATTCACATATAGACTGGATAAATCTAGCTGAGAAATTATAGAGGACGTTGCTTGGTTGGAATGTGTGACTGAATTCGCTAGTTCATCTACCACATAACTGCCTGTACAAACTACTTCATCATTGCATGATAAAGACTAACAATATGGAAAAAAAGAATATGGCATCAGAATAGGTTTTAGTTACCAAGTAAAGCACTTAGAGGATAAAAGTTATACGCAGTCAAGCTGTGTTCGACCCACTATATCATATTAACGTTTTGTGGTTAACTGAACTGATGAAAGTTTTGATGACGAAGATTTCTGTAAATTTCTTATGTTGTTAAATACTTCGGTTTCTTAACGTAATAGGTGACACGAATGTTTCGGTCAATTTTATGGGGTCAGCTGTTGTTATTTTACGCATTTCAAGTGTTGAACGAGATTACGGAGTTGTTTTCATATGTACACAGTGACCCAAATCAACCCATCAAGATCAACCTAGGACCAGGCATTACTGCTTAACGTCCAACTTGCCACACCTCATATCAGTACATCAAGTAAAAAGGCAGTGAGGCGCAGGATGAAGATAAGAGAATGCAGTCAAAAGAAATATAAGTACTCAAAGAGAGAAAAGAAGAATGAGAAAGTGGTGAGATTCGATATAGCGTCGTTAGGATGAGGATAATGTGTGTATACATCTGCGCCACTGACTTAAGTTCTGAGCTATATCACCTAGGGTCCCCAAAGAATGGTTTCTCTTGTCCCGTGGCTCCCAACCACCTAGTCTGCATAGCTGTACATGGCGCAAACCAACAGTCAGAGACTTCAGACATTTGTGCCATGTTTTAGTCTGGCCACTTCGGGCCTTTTTCCAGCCTGGGCCTACTTCAGCCAACATTGTATGACGAGACAATCGGTGACTAGGCATACGTAGTACGTGTCCCAACCATCTCAGTCGATGAAGGTTCACAACCATGTCAATTGATTTACCTCTATTCCCTAAAACTCTACTCCTGACTTGTGGGTTACTCACGTGGCAACACCAAGGAATACGGCCTATGCTACGAGGCAACGGTAGTCAAACACCTAAAGCCTTCTCACGTCTTCCACCTTCAGTGGACATGTTTCACTGCCAGCGACCCAGATGGTTTATCAGAAATATAATTCAGACAGTCATTCCTAAAATGAATGTTTACTGTTTAGTACAGCTTGAATAAGCTCTACTACTGAGAATGAAAGTTCTAATTTAGACCGCACTAGATACACCGACAGCAGATCATTTTTCAATCTGAATATCTAAAACAGCTATTGTTGATCCAACTATCAGAAGTCGTTAACTCTAAAAACGGTATTTTATAAGTGTTCATCAGCTGGGACAAAAGCTTACAAAGACAGAAATCTGTAGAATTTGAGTCTATGGACTAGCCACCTGAATAAGGCAGGAGTTGGTGATTACTCTAAATTTTTCTACTTAGAATTTCCAATGTACTATGAATTCCACAGTTAGTTTATTCCACTATTTTCTGGTCCATTAACAGTGCAATTAGTTATTTATTTTTTTGTTCATTGTTCACTTGTCACTATGTAGAACATCCCTCTTTCAGTCATCAACTACTATATTTACGATGAAGCAACTTGTGCGTAATTCACTCAACTTTCAAATATTCATTTCATCTCTCACAAAATGTATCCACTCTTATTTTTATGCTTGTTATTCTGTGATTTTTGGTGATAACTATTTGTTTTTAATTATGATACATTGAACCTGAAGAATTCTACTAAACTTTTAAGAATTTGTAAAATTCTGCTCATTTCACTGCTGAATTCATGAAAATTTATGTATACAGAATGTTTTTCATCATATCATTCTTACAATGCAATAACTTTCATTACTGAAATTTAGGAGATAATTTCTTGACTTCTTGGTAAATAGAAGAGAATGGTTCACTATAGGCCCTGTTTATCAAACAATATAAATCGTATAAAGAAAACAATTAGTTCTGGCGACTAAATAACTACGGGAACAAATAAATTTAATTCATTCTATTTCTTCAGGTGTTCGGATAATTTGTGCACGTGCCGCTCCAAAGGAAGCAAAACACGTCAGAAAACCACCTATCAAAAATTTCCTATTGGTAATAAATACAAACTGTTTGTATAATCTAAAATCTTAGAAAAATACAGTAGGTAAGATGTTAAACAGTAAAGTGATCGAAGTCACTCAGAGAAGATTCGATGCAACAATTCCATGAATCACGAAAATGTGAACATCTGTGATAAGAATAAACCGATACCATCGCAATTCACTAGCTTATTTACAGCTATACATATAGACCGGATCAAAAGTGATCAACTACTACAGTAGAAGCTCACGCTGGCCAGTTGGTGGAAAGTAGACAGACAATTTTAGGTGGTTCGTTATATCGAGCTTACAATATACAGAAGAGTCTTCAAATAACAATACAGAGTTGGAAGACTAGAATTTCTATTCAGAAGCTTCTTTTCTTTTTGCGACTTACTTTTAAACACTTCACATCAGCATATTAATGGTGGGCAGTGGCTAGCAGGGGAATCCAGGATGTGCATTTCGTCCTATCTGGGACTCGTCAGCTGGATGTACCTGCCTTCAGTGAATGTTTTTCCCACCGGGACTCAGTGACCATGTCATACAAGCAATAACGCTAAAACTTTACATCAGCATTGTCAAAAAACAACTGTTTTTTATGCTTCTGATTTTTTTATATAGTAAATACACAAAATTATTCCTAACTTAATGCATCATTTAAAATTGCATATTGTTCACCTCTCGATTGGGATTCACACTAACCTACTTACTATTATTTCACTAACCTATTGAATATTTCCAAGCTTCTCTGAAATATCATGTTCCCAAATGAATTATCTAAGTACAACTTGTAGAAGATAAGAAGTTTAAAAATGAGTTAAACATGCTGTACAGTTACTTGTAAATATATCACACTTGAATGTGATTGTGTAACTCTAGAGAATGACCTCAGTAAAACAAATTTGTTCACTAAGGTATTTAATTTTGATTAGAAATTTCTTAATTAAAATTATTCAATTATACAGTTTAAAATAGAAACAAGTCAGATAAGTCAGTTATTAGGAATCTATGGTGACTGTCAGTGGTCTATGTAGACTTCACTTTCCTTTGAAAATGACTCGTACTTTAGTAAGTCTAAGATATCTATTCTATCATGATAGGCCTTTCTGAGACAAGTAATATCAATGTCAAGTAGTTTGTCTAAGAAACGATTACTATCTCGCCTTTTCTCTCATAACAGCATCCAAAGTTCTAGTCCTCACAATGAAACCAGTGCATATGATACACGCTCAACAGACGAAACAGTGTATTTCCACTTATTTATTATCTTAAGTACTTTGAAATCACACTGTATCTATAGTATATTCAAAGATTCTCATGCTGAGATACAGAAAACGTCTGAATGGAACTAATGCACAATTTTCATTGGTGGTATCGTTAGATAAAGAACTATATTTTAATACGAAGGAAACAATGACCACTAATACAAGTCATACTAAATAAAGCTTATATAACAACATGTTGGACACTGGCAGTCCTTATAAAACTATTTTTGGAGAATTCAGACTAAAAAAATGTTTTTCTTTAAGCATAACTCGATATAAACTGTATTCTTTTGAATCGTCAAATCTGTTATTTCCGTATTTAATTGAAAAGTTTGATTGAATTCTCTATCATCTAGGTAGATTAGTGCCTTTCCACTTTACGTTAGACATTTAGATATAGACATTTTATTTTTTTAAGCTAGTTTTTCAATACAGTTTACAATTTCGACTTGTAATGTGTTTTACAGGTGAAATGCCTATTGAAATTTTAAAACTTACTCCTAGGTAACATCTTAAAGAAAGCTTAGATATGAAAATCATAATAATTCTTTTTCAGATCATTAGTTTTTTAATTTAATAGCAAATAATACTTACTATCTTCCAGTATTTCTAAGATATATAACCAACTGTAAGTAATATCTTACTATACACTGTTTTACAGATGAATATTGGTTTTAGGATACTGATTATTTTCGTATATTTCCGCTTATATTCACTTGAAGAAAATGGTGAAGGAAGAGATATCACAAGTATGAATGTCAATTCTTGTTAGACTAATTGTAATTATTTTTTTATTGCTTGAATACTTTCATCTTACTACTGTTACATTGTTTTGGTTTCCAATATCATGGGTAAGCCAATAAAAAGTTTTTGTCTGTCGACGTAATAATTATCTTCTTCGACAGAATTACACATTATCGTCTAAACAAACTTGTCTATATTTTAGTATAAGCATACAAACAGGCATTTATCATGTGCACTTAACTATCTACTTGGTTTTTCATATCGTAATTCCTATTGACTAACTTCAGTTCGATTACTAGGATTGGTGTTTTCAACCAAACTTTCACTTGTTAACAGATAAGATTATTAATAGACTTTAATATTACAATCAAAACAGTAAGTCGAGTGCAATTCAGTATTTCTTGTCTTATCGTTTAACTATAAAGTTATACATTTATCTCTATAGTAATATTAATTAAGTTGATATACATAATGTCCATGCATACTGAAACATGTAAGCATAACAAACATCCCGTGATATCTTCAAAATACTGTACACTGCCTGTTAAATACTAAGCCTTATGTAGTCTAGCAAATATCGGTTAGATTTCTTTGTTCTAAAAGAAAGAGGAGAACAGGTTGAAAGGTAGAAAAATGAACTGTGGAAATTTTAGAAACGTAGTGAGTGGCAGTTACGAAAGAAACAGAATTTTGTATTATTCGTAGTATGGACGTAAATAGCCTACATCATATTATATCCAATTTCATAACATTTATTTCGTATCAGTCTAAATGTTTTCCATTCACTTTGTTGTTGGGGCAAGAAGAAGCAAGCTGAGGCTGAAAATTATTCTGATTTTACAAAAAGATGAAGATATGAGTACATAAAATGAATAATCTCTCTCTCTCACTATACTATTCACTACTACAACGAACATGTTAATTTTACACCACTACGTTTCAACTTTTTAGGTTTGCTACCCTGCATTTAGCGTAAATACTATATTTGCCTTTTTGTGAAATAAATAATTTTGAGAGAGTTGTGGAACCTGAAGGTCGCGGGTCCGATCCCTGGCGGGTCGTGAGTGTGCGCTGCTGAGGAGTCCCGTACTGGTCGGACGAAACAGCTGTCCAGTGCTCCCAGGTTTCCTTTGTTTCTCCAAATGATGTCAGTCTAAGATGAATCGTAACTTGAAATAAATAATTGTAAATTTCCTTTTCACAAATATCTTTTGGCAGGAACATCCAACTAACAAGTCTCAGAAAGGTGAAACGCACATCCTGGATTCCACTGCTGGCCACTAGTCATCAATAACAGTTTTAAAGTTTAAAATACAGGCAATATTCAAACGTCTGCATAGGTCCCCATATACCGACAGTGACTGTTCAGTTCTATCCAATCATCTACGGAGGTTTCCGATATCTGCTGTGTATTTTATCTGGTAAAAAGCAACGCGTTCAACTGAAATATCTACGCTAAAAGCTCTATGTTTCTTACTTACTTAAGTCCATGAAAAATTATTAATTTAAAATACATGTGATTGTGAGACTTAACATGAATGGTTTCACTACTACTGTTTATTAAATACACTGTGGGAATTTCTAAGGGTTACATGTTGAATTAATTGTCATGGTGAACAGAGTTGTATGAATTCCGTAGGTTGGCCTTATTGACTGAGGTAGTTTATATCCTTTCTTCGGGTTTGCTACAGGCTAAAACTAAGCCACTTACGTTTTTTCCTGGATAAATCTTTTGTATTCTGAAGTACAGATGAAAGCCATTAGGTCTAAATACAACCTTTCTTGCCTACATTTGAACTCTCTAGTTCAGTTGATGAAACTATGTAACTTTATCTGACACACCCATCTCAAATCGAAATTAGCTATTTATGAGTCGACAAGGTTGAGTCACATCAACAGATAAAAAGATTTTCTACTTAAAATGCTATCCTTTACAAGGACTGTATTAGGTACACTTTGAGATACAACATCAGGAAACAGTCCATTTAATCCCCAGTTAGATTTGCAGTTGTAAAAACTCACTGAATCGCTTAGTAAGCTTATTTACATGTGAAACTGGAAAGCGTTGGAACGCATTCTGTACTGCGTGGTAGGTTGTAGTTAATCAGCGTTAGCGTTACAAAATAATTGATATCACAGTGTTCAAGGATTCACTCAGCGAAAATGATGAAATTTGTCGTACGTGATCTAAGATGTTCTTAACGTGTCTCCCGAATCACTTGCTTTGTGTAGGCGTCTTAGTCCTGTATGACGTGTTACAGTCGCTGTTCTGCAGAAGGAACTCAGGCTAAATGATACAAATTTATTTGCTTTCCATCCATCTATAAAATATATGAAGGCACTAGGAATCAAAGTTAACTTCCGGCTTTACTATACCATTTCAGCCAATAACTGTGCACATAGTAACTCAAGATTTTGTAATAAACTACTCATGAACTAAATTACAACGACGTGGAGTAAGTCATCAGACTGCAATACAGGAATATCAATCAAATTTTGAAATATCAAGGCGTGCCACATATAGTGTTTACCTAACTTTTAGTGGGAACCAGAAATTAAAATATCAGTTTAAAGAAGAACCTAAATACTTCCCTGTGTGAAATAGTATCTTATATGATACGTAAAAAGTGTTTCCTTGTTGATATCTAAAATTCTGGCTAATTTGTAGCATCTATGTAACACTTCTGTTAATACCACTTGTTCCAGCTGACAGTCCCAAATAGGACGAAACATGTTCCTGATTCCTCTGCTAGCCACAACCAAGTAAATTATCATAACTTTGTTAAAATGCAAGTAAATCTATTGAGATTGGGATACGCTAAAGTCACATAACAATTGTGACTGGAAAAAGTTTTTACATTGAACATATTGGATGAAGTCATCCCTCTATTCATCATGGCTAAAAATGTTTTGCGAAATAACTACAGTCAGCTCATTCAAAGTGGAATCTGTAGATATTAGTATATCCTAGAGAGATGTAACTCATATTCTTCAGACTGACAATTTATTTCTCAGTGACAATAGCTTATATATCAAGCAAGCACTCAAAGTCCTTATCAACGCTTTCAACAATTCAAAAGAAATAGCACTGTAAGTTTGACCTACAAGCACAAGCAATGAATAACCAGAATTCAGGATGAAATCTAAAGTATTCACGTGTATTGCTTGTCTGGTACTAGACTATCCTTTTCCGTTTGATCATCATCTTAGCCAAATGGCCTTAACATATGATCTCATAAATTTCTGAAAATAACTTTCAACGTTTTCGTCGTATAACGATGCATTGAAAGATAATATGAAATTTTTCAGTCCAAGCACTAATTCAAATGGATACCAAGCGAATTAAATGAATCCTTTTAAAATATCAGACAATGCCAAAATTTGTTCTGGATCTCGAATAAGTAGAGAGTTTGTAAGATATGATATGCAGGAAAATCAAAAGTTTTCAATGTGAATCTAAATTACAGCTCAGTTACCGATAAAACGTGTAACTTATCAAAACCTACGCTACCAGTTAAAACTTATCACCAACTATGTGACATTTTCGTTGATAAATATATATTTGTTGGTACACCTGCGTGTGAATGACTATCCGAGTTAGACAGCTCATAAATATGAGATAAATCCTTATACAGCCATAGGAACACCTACACTTGAGAACTGCTATTAGTGCAGATGGCAAAACAGGTAGTCGCCTTACTGAAAATTATGCGACTGACCTGGAAACTACTTCACATAGTGTTTATTAGAGTTTAACCAAATAGGAGACACACAATTAAAGCCAAGCTTTGCAGCGTAAAAACATTGTCTTCACCTGAAGCGTAACATCACTTATTTACTTCTTCCAGTTCATGAAGCTCTTGTTCGAGGTCACATTTAGCTTGAAGTATTTAAAGGTGATGAATTACATAGAATCTTTTCTTTCCGAAAATACATGAATAAACCAACTACTTTTAGTTCTGTACATACAATCCATCATATATCGTGTGCTTACATCTGAATGAAATCAACGATGCTACAGTTCTCAAAGTTTAAACAAATTTCATTTTTCATTCTTCAGATACAGAAGTAACCGGTTGCAACGGATCAGTATTCTGACTTGCATTGGTCTCATCACTAATATGACTAGTATCATACATTCATCTTTTAGAAAGAAATCTCAAGGTAATCGAGGGGAAATCTTATCCATTCAAACAGAAAATGTTGGTTATTAGATTGTTTCTTCAAATGTATTTGTGGAAGAAAACTAATTATTTGCACTAAGCTGGTGTGCTTTCTAAGAATCAGTCACACAAGCAAATCCGCATTACATATCGTGTTTTTGTAGGCTACACCTAACACTAGCGTTCCTAAGTTAGGTTTCATTGTACAAATGTTTTAAATCGATAACTAGAGACTGTCAACACCATGTACTGGATCCACAAGCTTGCTACAGATGTATTCCTGCTTCTAACTGTCAAACATTTAAACGCTTTCACTAACATTACGTGAATTGTTCTCTATCGTCTTTTCTTTTGTTTACTTTCATGTCTTTTTATGATTACCCACATCCATTTTTGCGTCATATCGAGTAGAAAAACTTGAGTAGATTACCTCATATGTAAGGTTCTGTACTGAACAATTGTATAGCTTAGGCCTGCCAGTTGAAACAATGAACACTTCTTACTGGTACCAGTTCATCAAATCACTATACCATTTCATTCTTCTTGAGAGGATTCACAAAAAAATATTTATTCTGAGGTGAAATGTTTTGTAGAATATGCCAGTTTTAGGAGTTTATAACCACATGAATATTCCTGCTAATTAATAACAAACCAAATGGTGTTTTTGCGAAAGTAATTTAGGCTGAGAAGTCCCATACTAGGACGAAACAGCTGTCCAGTGCCCCCAGATTTTCAATGGTTTCCCAAATGATGTCAGTCCATGATGAATACTATTTCTAAATTAAAAATCCCCATTCATCTCAAAAATACTTTAAAAGGAATAGTTTAGAACAGATGAAGCGAAAATTAGCAGCAGACTCAAAAACAACAGGTGGCAGTATGGAAATGTTTGCTAGTTTGTAGCAAAAAATTAAGTCAACTGATGATTTTCATTTCAGGCTTTGATACCTCTACCTCTACGGTATTTCATTTTTTATGCACTTAGTAAAATATTACTGTTCACAGCTATTCAATGGAAACTTAGGTCAGCAACTTGTAAAGTAATTTATATACATCGTCCGCATGTAACTAGACAAGCGTATATTTTCTTTACAAGCTTGGTAAGCTTAAGATAAAAGAATAATTTTTGAAGTCAGTTAACTTAGATTAATGAGTAGACAAAAGACTGACCTTTAAAAGTACATACGCTTTTATACTTTGGGGATATATGTTGCTCAGTCATCCTTATGCCAGTTTGCGAGCGCCTTTATATACTACGGAGTAAAAATAATGTACTTATGTTGCAACATGAAACTCATTTGTTTGCAGCGTTAGAGAACGTAAACGTTGTACCACATCTGATCCTTTTTTTAAAAACACTAATCTCTTGTAAAGACCTCAAGTGTTCGATAAAAAAACTGTACTCCTCATTGGATAGGTATACGAAGGAATTCCCAACGTTTAAACATTATTACGAAAGATGTCGAAATTTCGACGAAAACTTTTAACAGGTTTATAAGACGTAGGTGGTCTCTGAACCATTTGGAAAATGTCAAATAATCTTTTTCAAACCAATGAGAATTTCAAGCTGAACGAGGTTTATCCGAACATTCAATTTACCATAGGATATAAGCGTAATAACAAGTTCAGTTTTTCGGACCTCAACTTGAAATAAACAGATGATGGTTCGATCGAAAGAACCAACCAAACAAACAAGACAGTGTGGATTTGCCAAAATAGTTTATAGAACAGCTGGATATTTATGCTCTGAGGAAACGTTAGAAGAAGAACTAACGTTTTTGAAAGTTTGTTACATAGAATGGATATCCGAAGAGGTTCATTATGCACTATGAGAAAGAACATGTCAAGAGAAATAACCACCCATCTGTTGAAACGAGGAAGCTATTTATTCACTTTGCATTCAAGAAAGTTGCAATATCCGAGACAATCTACACAATAATCAAAGGAACACTAAAAAGAGGTTTATATACAACCTGTAACCTCGCCTAGTTAATTAGTTCACTAGTTACTAGCCGGTCTTAAGCCCAGATAAAGACGGGAAGGTTGGGCATAGGGCTAGAAACCCTACCCCGTAAAACCAATCCAGTCGCTAAAGAAACTTCATCTCGAAGGTGGTGAAAACTGATTTCTGGCTTTCCTCCTCTTCTTAACAGTGAGTCAAACACCTCCATGCAGTATATCACATATTCGATTAAAAACTCTGAGTACTAATTGCCAACATGCCAATGAAGTCGTCGTTAACTTCAAGGCTTTCCAAAATCTCACATTTAAATTCGAGTACAGAATTAATTACATCATGAATAGTGATGCTTGGACAGGTTGATTAGAATATAGGTAGCCAATTACCATTGACAGTATGGGCAGTATTTTTTTGAAACACTTATATGGTTGAATTTTGTCATTCGTGTCGATGACAGATATCTATATCGGGATGTCGACATGATGTTCAAGCGTTGAATTATTTCAATTCGAATCAAAGTTCAATCTCGGATGTATTTTTATCGTTTGTTTGAGTCGGTTCTCTCAATTGGTATAACTAGTTTGAAATATATTCAGAAGGAGTGGAGAGAGTGGGATGAATACAAGAAGTTTGATAATCAGTTGAATACGGAGAAAAGCTAATGGGATTACTGAAAATGAACACAATAAATTATTTTTACAGCAAAGAAAGATGCATGCTGAATCCTTTTGTTATACGTGAGGGTAACATAAACCAGAGAAGTCTGATTCATTCGTATATCAACCCCAATCTAGAAGCATATTCCAACTTCCATTAGTCTGTAGGCATTTTGACTTCATATGCTAAGCCTTTCTAAGGCATTACATTTCTGGAACCTGAAAAAACTGTAGTCTGTAAGATCATGTAGAATTCAGTGTGATACATCAAAGACTAATCTGACCACAAGAAGGTGATAATGGTTAACAAACCAATTACCCAGTGGGTGTGAGTACGTTGATTGGTTGTTTCCTGCTCGGTAAAGTCAGCGACTCACTAGGTTTAGGTAAGAACATTTATAAATCGGAAAACCAGCATGGAAAATGAAGCGGATCCAAAAACTGGAGTGAAATCTCATTTTTCTGTTTTGTAATTAATCACACATATATTCAACTCTCTGGTGGATTCATAACACCACTTGTTATTACGTGCAGAAATATTCAGCAATTATCTGCTGCGAACATAACTGACACTTCACAACTTATTTCTCCAACTGTACAGCATGATAATGTAAGGCCCCAGTATTGTATAAAAGATTGTTATCGATCTGAACATTTCTAATTTGGTATTCTCTCACCACTTTTACGGTATGAATAGTAGTTCATTTTCCGCCCCCATCGCAATACAATTCGCTGATCGCTTAACCTTTACTCTTGCTATACCGATGTCTCCAATTGGGGACAACGTCATATTTCATGTAAATACATATTCATTACATGCTTTTGGATTGATTGATAATTATGTTCTTGGAAGAATAAACTCCCCATCATCCAGCTTCCGTCTTCTCGTCACAGGTTCGTCACAGGTTGTCGTCGGTGGCACTTGTGTGCGAAGTTAGCTGTCAGTTTAGCGTGCCTACTATATCCGTTAGGAATAAATAACAGTTGACGACGGAAGATATAGAAGAAAACCAGTTCCTGGAAAAGAAAGTCTCCATTAGACATAAAAATTGAGGTCGAATACCTCATACCTAATTGAGCATATTTCATGTCTCCCAACAATCTCGCCTAGTTAACTAGTTCATTAGTTACTGACCAGTGCTAAGCCCGCATGAAGAGGGAATGTTGGGCATACGCCAAGCAACCCTACCCCGGAAAACCAATCCAATCCCTAAAGAAACTTCAAAGCACAAAGAAAATATAAAACATTGAATTAAACCTATTCGTCACTGGAATCGGAGAGGCGGAATGACATCAATTGGTGAAAGACTTCAGGAAGTCTACTGTCCGATATGTCTTCTCTCCCACGATGGTAGTGAAAGTAAACATGGGGACATGGAATGGAGAACTGTATGTGGACTTGTGTGCATTCAACGATTTGGTTATTGGAGGTGAGGCAGTGTGTCGAAGCCCAAAGATATTCACAAGGCAGTGACATGGATTTGGTTTCACCAGACACCAGGACACACTACACTAAAAATCAGATCGACTTCATCTCAATGTGAAGGAAGGGGAGATGTAGCCAGCCTACTAGACACAAGATGAGATGAAGAAGGGGAGCAGATGTAGGTAGACACCACTGACTATCTAGTGAAAGGAACCTAAATTCAAAGTCAAGTTGAAAGGCTTCACATGAGATGGTGATAGACGACAGTTCAAGTTGAAGACCCAGAACAGAAAGTGAGGTATGAAACCGCAAAGGAAATCTTCACGTCGATCAGGCATCAGGAAGAGGTGGGAGAGGAAGATGGTGATGTTGAAGCAGAAGATGAACAAGTGCAGTGCAGTGCAGTGCAGTGCAGTGCAGTGCAGTGAAGTGAAGTGCAATGCGGTGTAGGGATTAAGAACGAAAAGGGGAACTGAACACAACCTAGACACCACTACACTGGACAAAGAAGTGATGAAGGGTGTGCGAAAAACACACAAGATACTTGAGTGACACACTGGCAAGTGAAGTAGAACAGGATGTATGTAGGAGAGACCTGACAATACTATGTGAAATATCTAGGTTACTATTTGGGAAGAGATCAATGCAGATGAAACTAATAAGAGATATTGAAGGAAACCTAGTTATTGAAGAGGAGAAACAAAGGAACCGATGGGTTGACCACTTCATAAAGCTCTAAATTCGACCACCACCACTATCTACTGCAACTCATCCAGAATACCGCCGGCAGCCCAGTCACAGAATTACCAGTGAACACAAGTCTTTTGACAAGAGCCGAGGTCCTGAACTCACTGAAGCTGCTGAAATTCGAGAAGGCAGCAGCACCAGTTGGATTTCCACCAGAAGCACTGAAAGCAGACACATAGACAACAGGGGACATGCTCACAACACTACTGCATAAGGTTTGCGAGGAAGGAAGGAATGAAGGAAGGAAAGGTGCCTCCCGATTGACTGAAAAAGTGGCTACCTTGTCAAACTCTCAAAGAAGGGTGACCTGAGTCTTCGCAAGAAGAAGAACTGGTGTGGAATCATGCTCCTGTCCTGTCCACCTCAAGCAAAATATTAAGTCACAGCATCCTGAAGAATCTTAAACATGTGCTGGATTCAAATTACGACCGGAACAGGCTGGCTGGATTCAGGAAGAACAGACAATGTGTGGATAAAATTGCAAGGCTACGTTGTGGATCTTCATAGAACAGAGCGGAGAATGGAGGTCAACTCAACTCAACTTCATTGATTTTGGAAAGGCATTCGACAGCATCGATTGGAAAGTATTTTGGCAGGCAGCTGCTTCAACTCTACAGTTTTAGTGCCACACAGCTTTGTCAACCTCATTCAAAGGCAGCAATATGCTACATGTCAAGTGATTCACAATGGAAAGCTCAGCTCAGTGCTTTCGAAGTGAAGTGAAGAGAGGAGTGGGACGATGTTGCCGCCTACTATCACTAATGATCTTGCTGATTGTGGTCATTTGGACTGGATCATCCAACGAACTGTGAGGAGCTGTGAGAAGAGGGCCATCTGCAGTTCGACCGTTGAAAACAGGTTGAAAACTGGAATTTCGCCGTCGAAGATGATTTATATCTAATGTTGCATAAACTTTTAGATCTACAGCCAAAAACCAACAATTTGACAGACGTGGAATGGCATCGAAGTCGGTAATTTAAGTGAACGTAGGGAATAGAGAGTTGATAAAGATCCACAAGCAGCCACAATAACAACAATAACAAGATAAATCATCATGAACGGGAGAAACCTTAAGGAAGTAGTCTCTTCCACCTACCACCTAGGCAACATCGTTTCAACCACAGGCGGTGGCACACATGAAGACGTCCAAGCCAGTCAGGATCGGATGGACAGGCCTTCATTAATCTGAAATCAGTGTAGAGATCTACTGCAATGCACTGCACTGCATTCAGCAGTGCATAAGGTGTGAACAACATCCGGATTCTCAACACCAATTCAGTCAGGTCAGTGTTGTTATATGGATCAGAAACTTGGCACGTAACGAAAAGCATTTCCAACAAACTACACACATAGATCAACAGCTGCCACCTACGCTCACTCCATACTGAAGATCAGATGGCCAGTATAATAAGAATAAGCAAGCAGGATCTGCGGCTGGCAACGAACCAACGAAGTAAAAACCTGTCATCCAACAAGTATGCAGAAGGAAGTGGAGATGGATTGGATTGGCCATACCCTGAGGAGACGGTTTGGGACATCACGTGCCAGG
Organism: Heterobilharzia americana; assembly: GCA_944470555.2. Lineage (NCBI taxonomy): Eukaryota > Metazoa > Platyhelminthes > Trematoda > Strigeidida > Schistosomatidae > Heterobilharzia > Heterobilharzia americana. The sequence continues at coordinate 31,696,576 of OX104129.1, read as the reverse complement.
TCAGGCCATGCCCTCGAGTGGAACTGGAATGTAAAACGACGAGTTGGGCATGTGTGCGAAGGTGACATGGAGCAGATGATGTGAGGAAGAAATGAAGGGTTTTAGGCAGTGTTGCAGCGAGGTTCGAAAGACTTGAGATAGCAGAGTGCCCTGTAGGCGATCTACTGAAGCCCTATGTTCCGCTGGGAATACAAGGAAATATGATAATAATCAAATAAGCAACGTAGATGTTTTCAAATAAATGGCTTTTTATGTTAGTTCTTGACTCCGAATTAATTTCTCATATGGAATTAGGACAGACCACTGGAGATTTTTATTCGAATACCTTTCTGGAAAGGCAAACATAAATATATCATGATAGGAATGGTTATAGTTTCTCTTGTTGTCATTGAATGCTTGAGGATGACTGAGGGTTAACAATGCGAATCGCTTACTAAATGGCAATCTTAACCTATTTCAAGTGATTCAAAGGTGCAGCTATTTGGGGAAAGAAAAGTCAATCTTTGAATGGCATGATTTTTCCCATTAGACGTTATTTCAAACAGTTGATATGCCATTTTGCATCAAGACATATTATTTCTGCACACTAAATGGGAATGCTTTCCTTCATGAATGAAGCTATTTATTAGTGCTTAGCTGACATATGTGATTTATCTTTGGATGTGCTAGCTACATTGAAAACCTTAAGATTCTGGAAATTCTAAGTAAAATATAGTCTCATTGGAGTGAAATAGTACCTGTCTAAGAATAAGATGATGATTGCTTAATGTTTATCAAAATTTGAAATGACCTAATTCAGGAGAGGCTATTGATTTAGTCACCTAGCTATGTGATGTAAGTTGGCTATGGAGATTACGATTCTCTTGTAGAAACGATTTATACATGAATTAGCCATCAGGTGGTAACCGTCTCGTTCAAAACATTTACTAAAGTCAAACTAATAGTTATGCTATTCGGCCGGCAAGTTAAAAACCATAACACTAGTCTAGTCATCTAATAAATAGTCTATATCCTAGAAATGTTTTATGAATACATCCTTAGCTAAAACGGTTTACACTGATTTTATCCATGTTACTTTCTGATCGAATCAACAAGCATCAGTCCACTTGAGGAAATTATATGAATATCTTGTGCTTGATAGATTCTGATATTGATTAAATTGGAAACATCTGAAGAGAATCCATGAAATAGACATGAAACTTTGCTGTACACCATCAGTCATAATCTTTAATCGACTTTCCTGAATCTTGGTTTCTAAAATTTACACTTGATAGGCAGGCTATGGGAATTCATAACTATATTGACTACCTTCTACAGATCAAATTGGACATCGAATCAAGTTTTACAAAGTATTGACTTGATCGTGGATGGCTTATTGATGAGGCCTAGTTTAGCTAAGAATGACACAAATTTGAGTTTTTAGATGCAAAATAGTTATCTACCATTGCCAACAACTTTCAGTAAGCATTATATTTCTATCAAACAAAATTTTTAACTGATTACCTCCCAATGCTTAATATCATAATTGTTAAGCACTATGATTATATACGGTGATCTTATTACTGTATTTTGCTTAATAGCGGAAAGACATATATGTATTAGAGATTATCAATTTTCCAAATGCTTTGCTCTTTAACATGCACAGATACTTATAGAAAAGGTTAATTTTATCGATAGAAATTCTGATGTCATATGAACTTTTATGCTTCCCACAGTTAAATACTACCTAGGAAATCATTTGTTTATCTTAATGCCTGCGTGTATACACCTACATATATACATATGCATAGTTATACACATACGAAGGCAAATTTTAAGCGCATTCGCTAGAACCAGAAAAGCTGGTTACTATGCTATTCTTTTGGCTATCACCTGATAATCAAGTATTCAATGAGGTAAACCTATTTCATGAGCTGGAATCGTTTGATAAATTTCGGCAAAGCAGGATGGCCTAGATTTGTAAAATAAAATGATTTCATGTTATTTCAAGAATCTACAATCTAAGATTATGCTGGTAATTAGAATATGGGATTAATTAAAATTAGAAAGTCAGTTTCTCAAGTAGTACATCGAAGGCATTGGTAATTTATATAGTCAGAGAAAGAAGATTCGTATAAGAGGGTATGAAATGTAAGAAAAGGAAAATAACTGAGTTACAGCTTTAGTCTGAAAGAAATGGTCTCAATATAATAGAAATTCGCTAAATAAGTTAAAATCAGTAGAAAGGTAGAAGAATTATTAATTAACATGGAACAATATCAAATTACAGTTAACATGGAAATGACAAATTGACCACACTCCTCGTCATTAGGCAGAGGTCAGGTTGAAAGCGTTCTATATCACATCATCCCCTCCATGTCACCTTCGTACACATGCCCAACTCGTCGTTTTACATTCCAGTTCCACTCGAGGGCATGGCCTGACCTGGCACGTGATGTCCCAAACCGTCTCCTCAGGGTATGGCCAATCCAATCCATCTCCACTTCCTTCTGCATACTTGTTGGATGACAGGTTTTTACTTCCTTGGTTCGTTGCCAGCCGCAGATCCTGCTTGCTTATTCTTATTATACTGGCCATCTGATCTTCAGTATGGAGTGAGCGTAGGTGGCAGCTGTTGATCTATGTGTGTAGTTTGTTGGAAATGCTTTTCGTTACGTGCCAAGTTTCTGATCCATATAACAACACTGACTGACTGAATTGGTGTTGAGAATCCGGATGTTGTTCACGCCTTATGCACTGCTGAATGCAGTGCAGTGCATTGCAGTAGATCTCTACACTGATTTCAGATTAATGAAGGCCTGTCCATCCGATCCTGACTGGCTTGGACGTCTTCATGTGTGCCACCGCCTGTGGTTGAAACGATGTTGCCTAGGTGGTAGGTGGAAGAGACTACTTCCTTAAGGTTTCTGGAATTCATGTTGATTGGTGCTTGTTTGTTGGGTATCTTTATCATGTGTAACAATCTTGGCGACTGTTAGCTAATCTGTCTACCTTCTTGCTACACTAAGCATTCGAAAAAAATTTATTTTGGGCACAGTAAAATGTGCACAACTTATCACCAATATTGTAGTTTTTTCAAAAACTGACTGATAATTATGCGAAATTATGTCTAGAATCTTTCATTCAATGTCTTAAACTTGGTGCATCATTCAGTCTCTTAATAAATTTAGACGAAAAGGATTATAGTGAGAAATTCTTGGTATTTTTTCTTATTTGGTAAACGCCATGTGTAACAGTGGTTCTATCTGAAGTTTCACTGACCAGCTGTAAAATTGGTTACTCAACCTTTGAGTTCAGATAATGATATGTATTGTAAACCTTTCTTTTTCATTAGTTCTGAGATAGTGTCTCCTTTAGAAATCTAAGGGGGGTCACATATTTACGATTTTAAGAATGGTTCACTCAACTTTCGATTTTCCACAAATGTGTGATAAATTTGCATAATTTATTGTATAGACCCAACCTACTGATTAATTCTATGAATTTCAATCATATTTTGATTTCCATCCTTTTCCGAATCAAAAAGTACAAAATTAGTTTATACCTTTCCCCTTTGATTGTCCTTAAATCTAGCGATTGTTATATTCTAAACCAGCTAGTAAATTTAAATGAAGTTTCTTTTAGAATCTTCGCTCGTATGAAAACGAAAATGCTTCCATTAGTAACCAGGGAATTTTCAGGTCTATCATTTCATTCACTGAATATTATGAGCAGCATCCAAGAAATGGCAGTTAGTAGGAATACATTGTAAAACGTTATGAGATAATGCTACTCTATGCTTTAAGTCACCTTGGGTAAAAAGTAGCTTTCTTCAAATTCAACTGCCTAAGAGTAATACACTAAAATAATAAGATTGGCATTCAAAACCCGGAACTTTTACCTCAATAAGTAGGATTTTACTATAAAATCTCAAATAGTTATCCATGTAGGATTCTCGATTCTACTTCTTTGAGATATCGTATTCTGGTTTCGACCGATCTAAACCAAATAAAAACGTTTTTTTGTGTTTCATACTTGGAATTTCCACTACTAGTCACCGAGATGAATATTACATCAACAACTGCCTACGCTGGTTATTTAAGATCAGATGGCCGGAAATAATAAGCAACAAGGAACTCTGGCGACGAATCAACCAAGAACCTATCACTCAACAAATATGCACTGGAAGGAAGTGAAGATGGATTCGGCATAAACTGAGAAGGCCGATTGGGAACATCAAGTGCCAGGCCCGTGATTGGAACCCATATTGGACGCGACTGGTTCGGCGTTCCAGCTGAGATTGTCATGGAGGAGATCGTTCGAGGATGAAATGAGAGGTTCTGGGATGTCCTGGAGCCAGGTTCAAAAGATTTCAGAGGACATAGCGCATTGGATAGTGCTATTCAAGCCTCATGTCCCATTAGGAACCCAGGGGACAAATAATATAATAATAATCCGGCGGGATCGAAGCGCACACATAGGAGCTCGTCTGCAAAAGAGTTTTAGCAATTCATCCCTGTTGTAATTACAATTATCAAAAAAGCAACTGATACTTGTTGCACAAGTGGTGGCTCTTATGATCCACTGGCCTAGTGCCTAACACTTTTGTTCTTGGAGCGATGGGTCCCTGGTTTGAGCCTCCTTGGGGACAACATCACTCACTGGCATGCAGGTACACGCAGCTTTCAAATCCCAAATAGAACGAAACATGCTTCTTGAAACTCACTGTTAGTCACCAAGATGAATAAGAGATATTTCGTGTTTCACTAACTAAACACTAGCTAGTCATTTTGAAAAACTTTGCGTACAATACATTTGTTTGTTTTTTAAACGGGAGCGAATGAAAGAAAGGGAAAAGAAAACCTATGCTTCATTTTAAACAATCGCTGTTAGATTACTTATTGGTTCTACTGCACACTAAATTGCAAGACTACACCTAACCGGATTTTATTTATTCGTCAAATACAGAGTGTTATGTTCAATTGTACAATCAATGGTTAAAATAAAGATTTTCTTAAAAATCCACCCTTCAGTTCTACATAGTCCGTTTCATCAAACGAAACAATTTTACTCATTCTGGTTAGTTATCACTTCTAAAGACCATTTGGATGAATTTGAACCTGAGTTTCTTTGTTGTAGGGATCACCTAATACGTCTGTAGTTTAGTGGATTAGTCATCACGTCATGCTATGAACTCATCTAACAGCTGGAAGAAATATTCAGTACCTAAGATGTGTATGAGAAGTGATAAGCAACTGAATGAATCTCTTGGCTAAATCATGTAGGCTATGACATATAGATTTTTCCATCTCGATTCATAAATCCAAGACCTTGAACTTATCAAGTATATTCTCACATACCTAACTGTGTTTTGTAATGGTTAGAAAAAAGAAGCATTTTGAATCTAGAAAACAACCACGCCATGATGGGATGGAGAGAATTCACAGCTCCATTCAAAAACTGTCGTGTAACTACTCAAAAATATTGGCTAATTGTAAAGTGCAAGATAGCTGAGAAAAAGTATGTGTAAAACTGCGTTGTCTCCGTTCAAAAGCGCGATTATAAATCTTTCCCAACCCAAGTTGAAGGAAACTGATAAACCTTGAAGTTTTGTAAATTTAATGACTTCAGACTTGTATGAATCAATGTATTAACTATGGAATACCAATATTGAAACGTCTTAACTTTTTAGTCAGAAACTTAGGTTAATATACTTTCAGCTTATTCAAACCGCAAAGTATATTCTTTTCTCTGAAGACTTTTAGTAGTAAAACAAACATATATTGCTTTTCAGCATGCAGAAATACGATGGAAATGAAACTTAGCCTTCAAAACAAGGAGAATACAAGGAAATTTTATCTAAGAATAAAGTACAAAATGACAAAAGTAAAAAGAATAGCACTAAACATGCTTTGGATCACCTTAAACTCAATTGATACATGTTTTTTCCTATACTGGACTGGCGGAATGCCTAACTTGGCAGAATAACAGAGAAACACACTAAGTCCCCTGCTTGTCACTGAGTCATCCTGACCCCCTTATTCACGAAATATAAACATTATTTCATGAATCTTGTCTTTCTAATGGGCCATCTTTAGTTAGCAGTCTGGCTTCACGAGAACTTTCGAATTTTTTTTCTTAATTCATTGGGTGACTCAAAAACTGAGATTCTTGTCTGTCTCAAAGATCTATAGCGACTCATTGTAGTTTCACGCTTTATTTTTAGTGATAAATACTGAAAGAATTAGTCTTACCTCTGACTGACCATTAGACTGTGCAAACTGCCCTTTAAGTAACTCAGAAGAATAGTCCCCTAAGAATAAGTTAGTTTTCAATGGATATTCCGTCAGCAATACAGGAAAGAACTCTTCTTTCTTGTCAGAAATGACATGAAAAAGAAAAGTCTCCTAGAAAATCTTGTTATTTGCATGTCAGCATCAAAGATGTGTGATTTCAAGGCATCTTCTAAAAAAGTGTCATGATAAGGAGGCCAGATGTGACAGTGAAGTCAAGCCAACCGAGAGGGTTGACACCGTCATGTCTCATAAAACGTACTTAATGTTTAAGCTGACTATGCGACACTGATCACCTATAACTAACCACAGATTTCTAAGCAAGAATCAACATCTGGTAAAGTTGATTATGAGACCCATGAATAAAACAAACAAACAACAGGGAAACGACAGTTTTCAGGAAGACTTCTCTTAAAATGGAAATTTAGGGGTGAAGTAACATTCCTGATGCTCTTTAGGAATGAGGTACACAACATAAAAATAATCCTCTTTCATACAGTGAGATAATTGTGACTTTAAAAACCATAATCGGATATCCTCCATGTATACTAACTATATCTGTTTCCCCTGAGAATGTGGTTATACTTAGTCAATAAACAAAAGAATCAGTCATGCAGTTCCTGACAAAAAATAACATTGCCTGTAACAAGAAGGTTAATATGTTATTTGTAAATTAGGTATATTCGTGGATAGTTACGATGATAGAGGAAGTGACACGGGATATTTATTGACAACAACTTATGTTCTGCCTCAAACTGACATAGTACAAAAACGGTTCATCATATATGAATGGAGCACCAACTTACCTTCTTCTGAAGCAGTAAGACCACTACTTTGACCTTGAGAATGTAACAGATTTTCACTTGCTAACAGTGGCGATTGTCTGTAAACGGAATTAGTACCCTGTGAACTAGGTTCTGACTGATGGCCAACTTTAGAATGTTGCTCCCTTCTGTTAGGAGGTATAGTACTTAATGCACTTTTACTACGAAATACATTACTATTTCTGTTCTTAGCATATCCTTTATCAGAAGAAGAGTTGGAATGATCTGCATCCCTATTCTCTATGTGTATTTGTTCTGGATCAGTGTTGGACTGAGCTTGAGGTTTAATTGAGTAGTCTTGTAATGTTGTAATGTCATCACTGTGAAAACGAGCGTGATATGTATCTTTCAGTAAGTCCTTCTGCAGACTTTTTTGAGAATCAATGTTTTTTTGTCCTGTAGTACTTGAAATCAATAACGTCGTAATATCCACATCAGAACAGGATGCTGGTTCTGCAAACTGGGTATCTTCGAAACTAGCCTGGCGTTTAGAATCAGAAAGAGGATGCAGCCTTGAGCATGTCGTTCTGACTGTCCGCTTACTACGTAGACTACTTTTGTTAAGTTTAGCTATCTGATTGAATTGCTGAGCTATACTATCAGGAATGGCATCTGAATTCAGGAAACTCACAGTAATCAGGTCTACTTTGGGACCAGTAATATTAGTGGTGCTGTAGTGACAGTAGTGGTATTGGTATTATCACTGGCGGTGGTTATGGTTGCTGTACTAGTGGCGTCAGAAACAGCAACATCAGTTGTAGCAACATCTGAAACATTTGCGGTGGAATCAATCTCTTCGGTACTTGCATCCACTTGTTCGGAAGGCTTGCAAGCATCATCTTCGAGTTTACTTTCATTACCTGTCATCTTCTCAACTCGACAAATCAAAGATTTTCCTAAATCATGAAGAATTTTATCGGAATCACTTTGGTGATTAGATTCAGTTAAGGCGATAAATTCTTTGCCTAATGTTTCAGGACATGTATTTGCGCTTCCAATTGCTAAGGGAAGATAATAAATATGTTCAGTTCTTCTGTGTTCTTCATCAAATGAAATTTCCTCTTCCAGGACAATGTTGAACACTTTAAAACCACATGATTCATCTTCTTTAGTTTTTTCGTTTTCAGGTTGTAAATAATTTTTGTTGTCTATAATTTCCTCAGTTTTACAAATAAGTGGATCAGTCTGTAAATTGGTGGTTATTTGATCTTCATGTGTATTCCTGTCTTCACGATTAGTTAAGTATTCCTCAACATCTTTGGACATATTTTTAACAGATTCAGTAACGAATTCTTCATTTAAACTATATGTATTCATTGTTTTCAATGCAGTTCAACTATTGAATAAACTAGCGGTACAATTCAATCTACTCTTGTGAATCACTGAATCATTTTTTCCTCCTTACTGAAATTGTGCTGGATTTCATTAGCATATTTCTGATAGATATTTTTTTTGTTTTTCATAGTATCTGAAATTATATCAACAAAAAGGTGTATTCAAAAAAAAAAAAATAAATGAAACAGAAAGATGAACACAACCTGTGCCCATAAATATATCAAATATCAATTCTTCCTTAAATCCATTGCGAAAAAGTAATCAATCAAAACTGATCACCAATCAGAAATTGGGTGTATAGTGTTTGTTATTTGACTTTGCTTTAAATAACGCCCACTTTCTAAGCCTATATGTATACAGTATGTGTAGTGGCAGTAAGTAATACACCACACATATTCATATCACGTGAAATAATTCAGTACTACAATGAAAGCACAGTCCATACTTCTGATTATTTAGTTCAGGTTAGTTGGTCAGTTGGTTTGTTTGTTAATCAGCAAAATATTTATCCTGATTAAGTGACCTATAAATGTAACAAAAAGAAAGTGGATATGTGTGTGTGTGTATGTGTGTGTGTATGTGTGCGGGAGACAATATGAACATTTCGATAGACAGATAGACCAAACACAAATCTTTCTTTATTCAAAGTGTACAAAAATATGGAATATTCAGACTATTTTACGCTTGTGTAAGCGTATAAATCATTATTTTCTTCTGCAGGTGTTATCTTGCATTTGTCATTACTCTATGGAAGTTACTGGTGTGGATAGTTATTAGAGTATTCAAAACTGTTTTTCGTGGCCCTAATTTCATTGTTTCTTCCACATTGAAAGGTTTCACAAAAATTGACCTACCTTTTTAATAGATACTCACAATCCTTTTTCTGTATTAAAAGTAACATGGAAATAAGATAGGAAACAAGGTGTAGAAGGAAATTAAATGGATCCGTTCAGTTGAAAACTGATTATTAGGGTTTGTTCTTCCAGATTTAACTGAAACATTTACATTAGAAGACAATTTTTTATTTCATTTCTACTGATTCTTATATTAGTAAAATGTTTGTTGTTATCAAAGAAGAATTCAGACACTATGGTAGAGTTTTATTCCACATTCTGGATGGTAACAGTTTTCAGTTACTACGTCATGTTTTGCACACAGTTGTTTATTCCTAATGTTTCACTTGTGATGAAGGTGTAACGACCAATATAAAACGCAGATCAGCTGAGTGTTTATGCACAAATGGATTTAGTGATGAATGGAATCCAGCTTCATAAACCACTCAGCAGTGATGGAGAAGCATCTGTTTCAGACTGCACAACAGAATGGGAAATATATGAGGTCAATTTACCAGATTCTGTTGAAAAACTTCAAAAGCAAACGATACTTAGGCTTCAGTTATGTATGGACGAATCTCAGAGTGTGTGAAATAGATGCTGAAGTAAGTGAGCACGAAACTTAACCCGTATGACAGAAAATCTTTCGAAATAAAACAGAAAACTTACATTAATGGTAAACGAAACCATAGCGTTCACAATCGTGATGACACTGAAAAGCAAAAATTCAAAATCTCGGTAATCTGACTGCGAAAATAAGCAACCTTAGAAGCATAGACAAGAAAACGAAGAAGAAATCAACATAGAACCTCGCATACAAGTGCACTGCTTCAAATTGCTATACTTCACAGTAGTAAAAAAAGAACAGGTGGATAGAAAGGAAGTGATATAAGAGTGGGTGAAATTGAGTCAGAGAACAAACAATTTACAGATGGTGATGACTGCAAATATGCAAGTGTTAGCAAATATTAGAGAGTTAACACATCTGTGCCACTGTGAGCGATTTCCAGAATGTGGCCGAAAATCTTCAACCACTGACTGCTATCATCTCGTTGATTCCAGTAGGTAGTCTATATTTCGTCACACGGCTCAGAGTAACAGTTACGCACTTCACCAACTGGTGCCACGTCTTAGTTGGACAACCCTGAACCCTCTTCTAACCTAATTAACCTTACCTGACATATTGAGGTAGGCGGTGGATCGGCATGGGTGGTAAATTTCCAAGCCATCTAATTTGATGACTGTTCACAAACTCACTGACCAAGTTAACTGCTTTGCCTAGTAGCCTTTGCCTGACCTCTACATGGCCCACATGGTAATTCCACTAAACGCGGGCAATAATGCGAAGGCACCTGTGATCCAAACCCTATAATCGCTTCAACTTTTAACGACCCTTTCTCAGCCGTGTAACAGGACAGAACTATCTACAGTGCAATATACTCTTCCTTTGATGGATAAATAGACACCTTACTGGCTCCACAGAATACTCATGTTGGCTAGTGCCGAACCCGCCATACAGTAAGATATAAAGAAGGTTTGACAAGTATGGAACACAGGCCAAACATACACAGATTTTGGTTTAATGCGTTCAGAAGACTGCATTTTGTCAGCGTCTTCACCTAGCACGACAATATCGTCTGCACACTTCAAGTCAATCAGATGACCTCCAAGGAGTGGGCCAGTCCCTATGAAGTAAGACATACCTAATTTTATGTGCGTTAATACGTCTATAACGATTCTAAATAGAAACGGTGACAGTGGGCATCCATAGTAGGTACCAATAATTTTCGTTAATTCAAATGACAACTCTTCATAATCTTCATAACCTCGGAAACATAACAGATACATAAGTCAGCACAGAACCTTCAAAATCGATCAAAATCCACTCAAAACCCTTCTGCACATTCTCGCAAAAAGCAATGTAACATGGCTATTGTGTGATAGTCGGTGATACTAACTGTTTGTACAAGCCCCACTTAGTGGAGTAGTGTTTGAACCATGACCCACTGGTTGTTATCCATCTCTCTGGGCCAATCAGTCACAACTCCAAACATGGAATCTTGTAGAGAAGTATACTAGCCAAAATTGGCAAAAAAAAGAAGCAAACTGAAAGTGAATGATACTATTCAAGCAGAAAAGAGTGTGGAAAGAGAAGAGTAAACATTTCAGAATTTTGAGAATGACAAAATTTGGATACCGCCCTTTTATTGTGATAACATGAGATCAAGTCATAACACACCTCAAAATACTAACTCCTAATGTCTTTGAGATCGCAGTCCATTACCGTGGACTTTAACTCACGACTCAGATAGTAAATTTGCAGTATAAAGGAATAGAATAGAATAGAGTGTTCTCAGATGAACCTTCAGAAGTTACTGCCTAAGAAACGGAAGCTGTTTAACATGCACTGGGATTTAAAAGAAGAAAATAAACAACCGTTTAGAATATGAAAAGTAGTTATATCATAAGAGAATCGCCTAGTGATCATTCCTTTACGATAGTCATGGAAAAGAATGAGGTTGTTTGTTCTTTTGAACCCATAATGTTGGAGTAAAGTGCTGAGTAGCTAATGCATTAAGTATATATCCAATTGCTTTATTCTTTTATATTTTAGATGACTTCGTCGCGTTTAATGCAAAATTTGAAGGAATTTATGAAGAAGGGCCAAGGATTCTGAGTTGACTAAATATTCCGTTAAAGAGTTGAAGATGTGTTCATTCCATAGACTTCAGGATAAAAATTTGACCTGACAGGACCGAATATATTAAGCATTGAGTAAACAGATTATATAAAAAATACGTTTGTCAAATCTCAATGACGTAGAAAAATGAATTTCTGATGTTTCGCAACCTCATGAAAGTCACTTTTCTTCTTTTCGTCTCTTAGGCTAAATATTCTTCGAAAGTGCATTTCGTAGGCTGGCGCATGCTAAAGCGGATGTATTTGGCTCTACGGAAGCAAGTCAAATGATAATCAACACTATAACTACAGGTGGATAACGGTTCAAGATGATAAACACGCATCGTGAGTATTTCAATCAGCAAAATTGGAGAACGTAGGTGATCATCTTGCTGATTCTATGGAGGGACAGAGGGGCGAAAATCAGTAAAATCTTCATACGGTGTTTGATGGTGTGGTCAAGAAATTCCATTGTACAAATTAAATCCCTCAAATGTCAAGGCTTGAGGCGGTTTACTTCTTCATTTGGCTCGAATATATTCCACTTTGAAGTATTTAAATAATAAATACAACATTCATCAGATAATCATTTATAGTTTTTAATGGAGAGAGAAAGAAAGAAAGTAAACCTTATTGTATAGAAATAATAATTTCTTGAATATGAAATACGCAATCTTGATACAGTATTACATTTGACTGTTTTCACACCTATTCCATATTACCGAATGACTAATCGATTCACACTTCAAAATATTTGACATTTTTCATTCGACTAGATGATATTTGAAAATATTCCTTATGAAAACCTAAGGAATTTAATGTTTATATCTTCAATTTGCATCGGTAAATGACTCTAAACTTTCAAACACTGGTTTCTATCTGTTTGTCTGACCTTCTTTCATATTATGCTTCGGATATGCAGAGGTTGAACAGTCATCTGTTATATAAAGTTGGATTTTGAAATCAGAAAGCATCAGATTATTTGATCAATTCTTATATGTGTTGAAATATGTCCTGAATGGTTTGATGTTGACATTCTGAACCATTATAATACTTAATACGACTTTGAAGAAGAAGGAACTCCTCCTAGTTTTTCGGTACACATTACTGGTGATTTCAAAGAAGCATAGGTTTATTGATTTATGATATTTTTACTTAACTGTTTGACAGCAAACAAGCCCAACAAGTGAAGTGTTGCACAAGTATTAGTGTAAACCTTCTCTATAAGGGAAATAGAAAGGGAATGGAATCAATGATACAGGCATTCATGCTTTTGTAAATCTGCATCTAACATAGCCTGGATTTGTACTCATGTATCTTTGCATCAAGATTGATAGACCAAATAATAAACTCAGTAAAAGTTCCAGGCCTTTGCCGGATGCAAGTTAAAACGTCACAGCGATTTCGGCTTGGTTGATTGTCTTTCACATAGTTAATGTTGTTCATTCATCAGACAGCATAGCTGTTGATGAATTCTCTCACATGAAACCACATGATTCATTAGCCTTTCACTGCTGTCAAAGTTCTTATCTGTCTACTATCATAGGCACAAATCTGCCAAACCACAACTGTCCCACGTAGTTACATCAATAACTAATCCATCACAGATCCTCTGGGATTCGGCTGAATTCGAATTTGGATGGGAATGAGTTATTAATCGCCTAGTATGATGAGTTTCAATTCATGGTCTTATTAATAGCAGAAGTGGAATGGTTGTACTAAATCCTCATTCGCTAGCTGCCAGCTTCATCTTCAACCATGGCAAAACATTTAGTGAAGCTGCTCACTCCGACAAGTGCCTTAGATGTCCCTGTATGGTTTGATTTTAGGTTGAATGATATTGAATGATATACAACAATTAGATATATTGCAAGAATATACTTTCTTCACTGGTCAGCAATTTTACGGAGCAGGACAATACTACCTTCGAGGAACATGAACAATTAGAAATAACTTTCACAGCTATCTCCCACTATTTTCCTACTCAAATGTTTTGGGAGCTGCGTTGCTATTCAACGTTTACCTAAAGCAGTGGAGTAAACTATGAACGTAGAGTGATTATCAGACATCTCGCAAAATGTTTCCCATCGCCCAAAGCATTTTTTGAATGTAGCAGTACGGAAGTGCCAGTGTCCACGAAATATGTCTCCGCAAACTGGTGAGGTGAATATCAGAACTTCTAATTCCAAAACACTTCACCTGATGTATATTCAAGTATTCAAGTTGTTGCTTCATTTCACTCGGCGATAACAGAGGTCAAAATAGTATTAGAAAAAGGAGTTGAATACCTTTGGTCAAGTGAGTCATTTAATTCAGTTCAGTTCGATCATAGAAGGGATTTTACTGTTCTAATTAGAAGCAACTAATAAATACACTTTCGTCAGTGACAAACGTGCATTTCTCGTCCCCCTTCTTCAAAAATTCATGAAGTATATTGAGCTACTCACTATCAGTAAGTAGGATAAGCAAACGTTACATGTATTTGAACTTGCTACTTGAACTACTACTTCTACTACTCTTATCAATAACACTGACTATGCCCATTTTTTGAGTTGAAGTTGTAATGTTGATAAATTAGTGTTTTATACGAACATTTCAATATTTATTTTATATTTTCTGATGAAATAGGACAACTGTATATATCGGACTGATCAGAAATGAACTACAATTTATACACAATTATCTAAATACATCAACCACATCTTTCTCTCTGACTTCTGTGGCAAATATCCATGACAGCAAGAAATTGACCTGAGTCATATGGAAGTAATGATAAGACTATACCTACCTTACACAATCAGTCATATATTTCAGGTTTAAATGACTGACTACGCCACCACATCTCAGATTTAATGACGAGATGAATTTTAAATTGACAGACATGGTTACATCAGGCTAACTGGGTATATTTGTAGCTTCGTTGCAAAATAACAATAAGAATATGTCAGCCGTAATCGCTAAATAGACACACACTATGCCGTCTCGATCACGCGAACACTGTAACTGATTAACCAAGTAATAGGATTCTTTCTTCCTCACTGACTGACTGACTGATGTAGGATCTTTATTCTAAAAGTGAATGATAGATATTTGACGCATTCCATATATATTACATGCTTCGATCTAAACCAAACAATACGAATTCACTTCAGTGAATTCTACTGTATAGATCATGATGATGAGGTGCTGAGGTGGTGTCAGAACTGCCTACGAATGGATTTAGTGTTCACAACAAAGGAGACAGTCTTTCAGTTACTTGTCAATCTAAAACCTGGAAAATCCACGAATTCCAATTAGTTCCACCCCAATGACTACAACTCCCTACCTCAACAAGTAGTATCAGCATCTTCTGTCAACGCGTTCAACGAGAAACTAGATCTTCACACAGATATCTTTTGAAACGATGAACACACGACAACTGGTCCACTATCCTTATCACTGGAACTAAACCTGGAAGTCAACGTGATCAAAGGTTTAACTACCAAAACTACTCATCTGATAATGTATTTACAAGACAGGATTGAATTAATTTGTAGGTAAATTTAAAGGTTTAAAGTGAGTCAGCCTTTTTGTGAAATGATTGGGCTCAACTAAATAGGCGTTTATGTGATTACAGTAACTTAGTTGGGTTGCACATCGGCTGAAAGTAATTTCTGATCATATCACCTTAGATACGGTCTTAGTTAGCATTCTAGAAATGCACAACTGCCCAAGAAACATTCCAGCTATTCACTAAAGCAGATTTGTTTATTTAAATAGCTAGTTGATACAGTTAGCAATGTGTTAATGGGCGGGCTATTTAACGTCTAATCCAATCTTCAGAGCTCATAGGAGTTTGCTGATCGAAATGCTACTGTGATGTGGTCTGTAGTCAGTAACTGAACTTTGTAATTAGCTATTTTTGATTTCGGACGACCAGAAGCAGTGAGTACAAAACTTCGACTGTTCCATCTTTCCAACATGTTAACTCTCGTTTAAGTGTCATGTTTAGAACTTAAAATAGGCCATTTCTTCTACAGTGATTTTAATTTATTATTGTGGCCAAAGACTCGTCCAAATGCTTTTTGTTTACGTTGTCAACTTTACATTATGCATTTCAAAAAGTGGACAATATTTCCAATGTCGACCTCTTCTGCGTAATCTGTTAATTAATAAATTAACATAAGCCGCTTCTAATTGGCTATAAAATACATGTAAATTCTATGTGCTTGTTGAGTAATTGGCTCATCTTTGTACTCTAGTTCTTCGTCCTTCCGTACTATGGGGCTGTATCGGTTGAATAAACATGCCCAACTCACACATGCTTTTCCAAAAATCAGTTTCTTACCAGTATAGATACAAGGTAGGTGCAAAAACCATGACATCTAGTGCTCTTCAGTCACTTCGATATCTTACGATTTGTATTATCAGACCTGCACGTAATCACATTAGTATTATGTAGTCTGCAAATATATGGAAAATTAATTCCTGTTTCCACAACTCCTTGATTTCGCAGTCCACCTCCACTGAAGATTTTCAGTATCAACGCCAGGCACTGGTTTACTTAAAATGTGACTAATATCCGTGCTTAGTGAAAGAAAGAAACATAGACGAAGACATACGCAGTCAGAACACTGAGTCTAGATGACATGGAATCAGTCGGTGTATTTAACATACACAATTTAAGACAAGCAGTGAAAGTGAAAACAGTCGGATTTAGTATTTCATAGATTTCAGTAGAACTTATCAGTCACTTATATAACTGAACACAGAGGCATTTGCATATCTATGGTCAGTGTTCCTTATTTTCTGTTTCCCTACGGAGATACTGCCAGATTCTACAACTGATCCATGCTCTCCCAGGCACACATGGGGTTACGATAACTATCCACCTAGGAACCTCTCAGGTTTTATTCGCCATCTTACTTGAAGTCTCCCACTGCAGGATACTCACAGCCACAAATCTATAGATAATTCCTTTTTTTCTATCTATCATCAAGGATATGACACAATTCAATTCAACAAGTATTAATCAGCTAGTGAATATCATTAAGTGGGATAATCATGTTATGTGTAATTGTTTCGGCTGTGCAGTTCTTGATAGCGATTTGAGTTCAGGGAACAACATTCTTTATCTACTATCATCACGCTTCATACTACACATCCGAGCTCAGTGTCTAGACCACTTAGCCACTGCACTTGCTACGATTAAATATCATAATAGTTGTTTGTATCTAACTGAGAATGCGTTGTGTAATGCCTAGTTTCATGGTATGTTTTCACAAAGGGGAATACATTTGCTTCAGGTGAAACAGTGCTTTGTCAAACATGAGGACTGTCTTTATAGTAATATAAAAGATTGACTAAGGTACACACGAGATGATTGATCATTTGTACAGTTTTATCTGATAAACTGTAACTGATGTGTACGTTTCACTATGACACTTCTTAGCGATGGTTAAGTAGTATTGTAACTGTTCAACTCTAGTATTAAAAAGGATTCCGGTGATAAAAATCTGGGAGAGACTGTAGAGTAAGTTCTCTGATACATGAATTATCAAAATCTATTACTAAACACCACTCGTATATACAAATCACAGATATTGATGTAGAGATTTTGCCAGTCCACACAGACCAACATTAATCTCAGCGTCAGACGCCTGGAACAACCGTCATGTGCTCACATCAATATGATTTCACCCGAAAAATTGTCACATCAAAATGTGTAGTATGTAACCGCTTGCAGTTTTATTATTTTTAGTTAGAGTAAACCTTGAGCGTTATGGTAGAGTATAGATCCATACTTGAATTGTTTATTTGAAATAACTAGCACACAGAGGTAATACAGTATTATTTACTGGATGACGATGTTTCGAGCAAAACTGATTACTCATATCAAAGGAATGATATGCCGTTCAAACCTCACAAATAGATAGTCTATACCTTCTTGATTGATTTATTCTAATCGTAGCAGGAGTTTCCAGATTATATTCACAGTATGTGATGACTGAATAAATCCTGTTACATGTATTACACGTGTGTCGATGTTGTTCAGTGAAGAATGATTCTGTGATCCATCTCTCCCTCAGCTTATACCACCATTCACAGTGTGATTATTGTCAGTGGATGCAGAGTGGTAGCCGAGATTTTCTCTAAATTACTTATGTGAATAGGCTCCATCAATGTATGATTAGCTAAATGTTCGTGTTTTGCTGTTCCGACGGATCCTGATCGGGTGTTTCCACTTATTTTATATGCGACGTCACAATCATTGCATGAAATTTGATAGATTGGATTATCTTGTAGAATTGGCGCTGCTGTACCACTCAGCCTACGATGTCACTCTCTCTGAGTGAGTTTTTGGGTATAAATGCCACTTTGGTTTCTGCATACTCTAGCTGACCCATCATTTAGGGTGGCATAATGTGACTAACCTGTAGTCCAGTATAAGCGGGTTGCTTAGACATTTTAGAGATGTGAAGTCCAAAATACGTATGTATACATATTTTTATATTTTAGAATTATATGAACAGTGACAGCTATCTGAGGAGATTATATCTCATTTGCCCCATTTCGCCTGGTCTTACAGTTAACAGAACACAACACATCCACCCTATGAAAGGGAACGGATGACAGACAATTGACCTGTTTCAATGTAGCAGTCAATTTGTTCATCGAAAGGTGAATCATGGTGCCTATCTAAATCAGTACATCGCTTCACTGGACCCTTTTGCACCAATATAAGAAATATATATCCTTGTGAGTGATATGAAGTGATGTGATGTTGAAAGTAACCTGACTGAAACGTACAGCACATTGAAATGTTTTGTCCCTCTAAATATCCCATCCCGTTCCACCTCACCCGATTAAACTACACATATCTATGTTCATAATAATACTGATTCAGTGGTTCTGTAACAGTTCGTAAAATGAATGTGAGACAGTTATTTATTCTTCTTGTAAAAAAGCTTGAAAAGTATAATTTTACACTGCCTACCTACCTTTACCTCGCATTAAATTGCCAGTTCCATCCGCATATTATTTAACACGCCTTGGAAATATCATGTCTGTCTCCCTTTGAAATAACTAAGCAAGATGGAAGCTGAGGCAACAGCGTATATAGGAAACCAACACATTCGACTAGATACTGGGATTTCACATTACTTTACCCAATATATCTGTCACCTTAGGCTTCATAACATTAGTAATATGGCTACGGAGCTGAGTTTGCCTGGCAAGTCAGAAAACCTAAATAAAGGATTGAAATATGTTTGAAAGAGACACAACTTTCTAATAACTACTACGCTCCAGTAATCATTCAACAGTTTATAAGGAGTGGTGATATTAGTGATGATTGCAATATATCAAAAAGGGAATTGTCCCCATTTGCAGTGTTCCCATGTGAAGAAGGGATTACAGAAATTTCAGGCGGAACTGCTAACAACTGAGGGATTAGACCGCAATTTCTACTCACAAACTTACTCAGAGAGAAACTTTGTAGGCTAAGGGGGAAAGTAAGAGAAGGAAACCCAATATTTCTCCCTTCTAAGAAACACTCAGATAAATGAGTTGGTTGTCAGTGTCAAGCTAAGATTCGTTGGAACATATTCTCCTAAATCTTTCCATTTCTTCAAAATGCTAAGTGACATCTGTTAACCCTCTCTTTGACAGTTTTCAGAAAAGACGCTCAATTTGGAGACTACTGCTTACAAGTTTTCTGAAGCTTTGTGTGAACTGTCAATTGAATGTTGTGGTGAGAGGTAGTTGATCATTATGCACTGACCTTTATTTGAACGATGCTGGAGGGTTTCGGCACAGACATTAGACGGTTTTCCTTTAAATCTGACTGTATAGTTGTAACAAAATCATATTGGTGCTTATATAGTTTCTTACATACAAAGCAACCAGGGAAAGCTATAAATCAGAGATAGAACAGTTTGATGAAATGATTTGGTATGGAAACCAAAAGGACATCACTTGAAGACCAGTCAGGTCCTACAATTGTTAATTCATGGATTTCATCTATAAAGTGAAATCACTTAAAACGTATACAGAAAATAGGCACAATTTTTTGAGATATTGTTTTGACTTTGGATTTACCCAGGTGTCTTCAGGTAGAGTATCAATGCCATACGACTGAAGTCATCTGGTGAGAAGTCCTGCTTGACTTAGGTTCTGTGCTTGTTGACAACCATCAGCGAGGCGTATCCATCACTTTGGGAGGACTGATATCTACTGACAAACGTTAACCATTGTCATCCAGCTCTGCATCCAGAGACGTCAATACTGAGATGCATGCACCTCAAAAGACATCATGTAAGATTAGGCTTAGCCGACCACCTAAAATCAACCAAGGTGGACAACAGTGCTGATCCTCTTAGCTTGGCGACCATACTACCAAATGAACGATAACAGATGGTTAGTACTTAAGACTAGCCAATATGAAATGTGTAACTTTTCCGTACTCATCCATTTTACACTGCAAATGTTCCTTGATTTTCGACATGAAAAGAAAGGCGCCTCTTTAACAATTTACTTACTTGATCGTTTACTTACATATATCAACCAAGAAAGTTTTTAAACTACTGCTAATAACTTCATATATTTGGCTGTGATAGTGAGTTTACGTTCCCTTCCATTAGTACCTGAAAACTTAGGAATACACGCTTCAGGATGGATATTTCTTTTCCGTTGACAGCCACAAATGTCGCCCTTAAAATTTTATTACCCAATTTTGAGTTGTGTACCAGTAGATAACTGATTGTTTCAAGTGGCTGCTACATTGAATATGTCAAGTGATGAGGAAGTTATGATTGATGTACACTAAGTAGCTAAAAGTGACCACAAATATTGATTTATTACATAAAAAATTATGCTTCACTAAACCGTAGGAATCCAGTAGAAAAATATGCAATTTGTGACCGTGAAATTCTATCTAATGAGTGAAACAATCACTTGTTAGAAAATAAATGTGGATTTATAAAAGTGATGAACAAGTCTATCATAACTCTGTTGTTATATAAAGTTAAGGACATGGAGTAACCTACACTAGGTTAAGAAAGAGAAAATACTTCACATCCCCCTACTGACCAAGAATGTTGACTTACATTGAAGTCAACTCTTGTCAACCATTGATAGCTAGCCAGGTGATGATTTATTTAATACGCTTGTCGTTACGACTCTTTTTAGAAGGATAAAAATTGAAAATAGAAGTTAATATTTATGCGAAATTAATCCTCGCTTTCGATATTACTATTTCAGTTCTTGTACCACTGAGAATAATGAATTAGACGAAGTCTAAATACGTTATGAGGAAATTTATCTGAGTTCGAGTGACTATGAGTATGACTGCTGCAACAGATTTGTCCAGTAGGTGCTTGTTAAACATCTGTTTCTTTAGCCATAAACTATGATGCTCATCCACTTGGACAGTAGAAGTGAGTGTAATCCCAAACCAAATGGCTCAGTGAAACTATCAGTGAGATGTAATTATGCTATTAGCTAGTGTTAGCTGATTCCTTCCTGTACACTGGTAACTATTTAGTTTCAGTTACTGTGACATTTCGCTCCAGAATAACGACCGGAAATAACAAGTATCAATAAACAATAATAATAATAATAACTGATATCTTTTGCACAAGAGATGGCTGTTGTATATCAGTGGCCTAGTGAATAACGCTTTGGCGTTTGAAGCCGTGAGAACTGGCATCGAATCTCGATGGGACATCATCACTCAGTGGGGTCTAGGTATATCTAAATGATCAGTCACAAATACGATAAAACGTACGTCGTGGATTGCAATACTGGCCATCAAGTGATATACCCCCTTATTATCTTTTGTTTCAATAGGTCATTCATTTATTCTGCTTTGTTCTTAAAAGTGCAGTTATGTATAAACAAATGTATTTGTTCTACACTGAAACCATCAAGTTGGTTTAGTACTTTACCAATGTAAAGTTTTTATTACTTATATTTCCCTTAACTTCATCACCTTAAGAATAATGGCCCATTGTCGATTAAATTTCCCTGAGGATACTGGATTATTAAGTTATGAGGGGAGTTTAACCACGTCACCTTTATTTTCCATATTCAATGTTCAATATTAGACAATAGCGAAGTGATAAATCCACTTCCTATTGGTCCGATCAATATTGATAAAAATGCTTATCTAACCATTGGTAAATACTTATGCAATAAGCATTCTGATAATGAGGAATACTGGTAAGTTTCTCAGGTGAAAGTGTTCTCCTTTTCTACTGTTTTGTCGGTCGATAGTATAGTCGGATGAAAAACTGGAGTGTAGTCTGTTTTTTCCAGTTAAGATGTCTGATATTCTAAATTATAATCTCTCTACCTGCAATAGTTTTTAATTCTTCAAGACATGGTAATTATGCCCTCAGACATTTATCTTCACAATCGAACAGTCACCACTCCCAAAAATTATCAGTGAAATGTAAACGAGGTGTTTCATGAATCCCTTCGAAACGGTACAGCAAAGCAAGAACAACAAATTTCGCAACATTCAGTGACTTCTTTTCAACTGAGAAAAGACTTAAAAAAGAATCATAAGATACATACAGAGAAATGTCATCTAAGTAGATTTGATTAATGAAACAGTGGAAGAGGAAGTTCATTGGTGAAAGATGATGAAAGAACTATTACGTATTAAGCAAGGCTGAATGAAATAAATTGTCTCGACAAAAATCAATGCCACACAATGTTTATGTAGTCAAATTGTCAGTTTCCTGCATGTAATAGATGGAAAAAAGGAATCAAGGAGATTACGTAAATACACGTGATAGTTTAAAAGCGTTAATACAAGGCTAAAAATGAAACATGGGTTAAGGTAAAATGGGTCTGGCTCAAACAGTTAGGACTGTAGAGATAAAAAGGAATTGTTTGTAAAATCAGCTACAGTAGCGGGTGAAATGACCGAAGTAAGAAAATGTGGACGAATAGATTTCGACTGAGTGGTAACGCTCTCACCTGAGTTCGATTCTTGACGCAGTCATGGTCTAGCCGTTGAACAACCTATCTCCTAAGGAAATTAAAATGTCCAAATGAGAAAGTACTGTTTTCTGGTTTCCATATGCTTCAGTTTCGTTGATAAGTGAATATACATGTATGGTTTGGTTCCTTCAATGTTTGTAACCTCAGTTAACTACTGATTATTATTCGTCAACCAGTGTGTCCTGGAAAACTCCACGCACTTTCCCCCAATGATCAACTTCAGATGAAAATCATATTGTGCTTTACCTAAATTCTTTATTCACTGGATCTAAGGTTTATTCTTCATTTATTATGTACTATTTTTTTCAGTGCGACTATGATATATATTGACTTTAGTGTGTTATAACTCGAACTTAACTAATCTTCATCTTATAACAGGGCTACAGTGTACTGGTTAACTTTGCCATCAAATCATCAAAGTTTTTCGTGTACTTATTATTTTTATGTGTGCATATATGTGAGTTTGTGTGTACGCTTCTATTATCCACACTGAGAGGTTGCTTCGGGTGAGTTTAATAAACGCCCACATTTGTATTTACTTCATCCTGACTTACGGATTGGTCAGTTGCACCTTCAAATAAAAGTGTAGACTATTGATTAGCTTTAGTAATCAAGGTTTCAAGCCATTTCAGCTAAAGTAACAAGCAACGTATGCTACTAAAGAGATCTAAACATCTATCATTCAGCTGAGTTTGCAGAAAATCACAGGCGGTTAGTTTTAGTATTGATTAGAACCAATGTGAAATATGCTTCATATTTCATTCATTCTCATCTCATTATTACTGATTAAGCAAATGTGACTCTTGTATTTAGATTGAAATTTTTATCATACTGCTTACTTGAGATGATGCTAGGGTGCATGGTTTCACTTAGCGTGTCGATATCGATCAACCTTTGTGCCGTAGTCAACTTGATGGTTAGCAGTGGAATTCAGGATGCAGGTTTCTCCCTGTTTACGACTCTTCAGCTGGATGTACTATCAACGCAGTGATTGATATTTCCATTGATACTCGAACCAAGTGTCCATCGCTTTAAACCCAAAGCGTTACCCACTAGACTACTGAAACACTAGGATCTCTTGTGTAACGGCTATCAGTTGTTGTCTATTGATATTTGTATTTTCCTGATGCTTCACTGGATCGCATTGCTTGACCTCTATTGGTAGATGGGCTGCCACTCCAAAGCATTGATACCATCCGAGTGTATTAGAGTTTAGAGCTATGGGTGCTAGATTCAACGAACAGCGGTGTATTCTATAACACATTGAATATTTGAGAGTAGAGGGGAGGAAGTAGTCAACTCAGTTTCCTCGATTGTGGATACTGATGAAGAGGGTGCACCTCCAGCCTTTGAACCCTCACTTTCTTTTGGAAAACTCGAGTACCATACCTCATCAATGCAGTCACTGGTAAGACATATCGGTCTCAAGCAATCTTCTGTTAACTATTCCAAACGATTCATTTTGAGTGGCGATAAGTGGTTTGTAAGTACTTGTACTGAAGACTCAAACTTTATTTACGTTTGGAATGATTACTAAATTAATTCTTTTCATATTTTAGTCCACATGTGTATGCTAATTAAGCTACTGAAATAGTTCATAGCTTTTATCAAATTGTATGGGAAATATGTAATACGTTAATAACAAACTTTTGCAGTTTACTTAAAATTTTGGGCTATCAGAAGGCTTCCATAATATATATTACGTCAAATTACTCCTATTATGCTTGTTTTAATTATTCAACTGTGATTTAATAGTAAAATGTACTCTCGCATCTCCTTAAAATGTATCTAACTTATCGTCAAACAGGTTAACAATTCAACTGAAGAAAAAAAATTATAGTACATGGCAGTGAGCTCTTGAGTTTGAAACAGTTCACTACATAACTATTACAGGGTTGGTTAACAGGATCTACAAACTTTTATGCTGGCTGAACAAACCTCCACCCCGTGTACAAAGACATACTCACCAACTAGATGAAAACTTAAAAGCATTCGGTCGTTGTGTTTTATTGCTTATCATACCAGTATTATTAACATTATTTAACTGCAATGGTTATTTAATCTGAGAATACTGTATATGGAGTAAATTTTTAACCATCACAATGAGAATTTCACCCTGTCCGGAATAAAGTGATTATTATTATTATTATTATTAGTAGTAGTAGTAGTAGTATTGTTGCTAGAAAGTAGAGGAAACAATAATAGTCACTTTGAATACCTGAGATAGTCATGGTTTGGCAAACTAGTATTGATGCTGGATGACAACTGAAGGTGAAATGGAAATCTGAACCGCTGCTGGATTTGGACCAGCGACCCCCTGGTTTCCGGCCCGACGCTCTACCAACTGAGCTACAGGGTCCAACTGCTAATCAGTATCAATACTAGTCTGCGAAACCATGGCTATACCAGATAATCAAAATGATAATCAGCTTCATGCTCCACCTCTCTCATTCAGTTATATTTCGAATGGGATGAGAAGTCCTGACTAGACAGCCAGTGTGAGTAAGATCAAGTGATAGTAACGCGTCACGAGTTCACAAGGTAGTCGGGCAAAATTCTTGGTGGTTGGTTGAAGTTATATAAAAGTCAGTTCAGTAGTCGAGCCTCGTGGCTCAATTAATAAAGCATCGAGCAGAAAACCCGGTGGTCTCTGGTTCGAACCCAGCTGCAGTCCAAGTTTTCATTTTATCTCCAGTCATCACCCAATACCAAATCCATAATTACATCCTCACTACAAGCAAGTCGGTGAACTTAGTTTATTAATGTTGTCTCCTCAATTTGAAGTAAGCCTGGCTGTGAAGAATCTATTCACAACCTGAAAATGTTCATTAACCTAGGTTGTTTGTTTTACAGTTTCTACTGAATAGTGTGACAATGTCAAGGTCAGGGATATAGAAAAGCTACCAGAAACTTCTAAATGCTTACTTTATAGCTGTTAACCGAAAATAGGGATATAATCCTTCTTCTCAAACCAGATTACATAAATGCTTACATGTACAGAGCTAAGGGTCTAAAAGTGAGTTGAATGTACAACTGTCGAAACAATCCTTGGCTTATTCTCATAGACATGATGTTCAAACAAACAGTAATAATCTGCATTTGATTATTTCTGGTTATTTTTCTATCTAATCCAGTTGAAAGTCTAAGTTAGTTAAGAGTATTTTCAAGGCTTTAGTTATAACAGGTTTTTCTGGTCCAGCTGAGTTTACTAAATGAGGTGATTAAAACCCCAAAAATAATAGCTAAGACTTGATGATAGCTGACTCAGAAGTAGGTTTCTGTCAGACACCCATCAAAAATATGATGCTATTTTTGTCAGCGTAAACAGGTCTGAGTCAGATAGCACTTTAATTCTCAGAAATATCAACGTTGTCACTCTTTGTGCAGCATCACAAACGAATAGTAAACTAGTGATTTAGAAATCTATAATTGGTGTCTTTTTACAAAATTCATATAGATTAATTAAGTCACCTGGTTTTACAACTAACAGAAATGTTTCAAGTTCTAGCTTTTCTAACTGTTCTGTTCTTTCAGAATAATTACTACATACTGAATTCAGAGTTATTTTAAATATCAGTGCAAAGTTCAAACTTAATGATTTACATGAGAAGGAAAGAAGTGTTGCCGAAATGATTGAAATTTCTAGCCTGTATATCTTAACAACATGACTATCTTAGTGAAACTATCAGTGTCGGCAATATCAGCCAACCAGTGAGATAATAACAAAGTTGGGAACTCTACCTACATCCAGCTTTATCACATTTCAAAGACACTTGAAATATATCAAGGGAATACAGGACTAATAAGTCATCAGTGAAGTATATAAGGTCGTCTAGAGCTGAAGTGAATTTGATATGAAAATTTAAATAAAATCGCCTCTAAATTTTTAATCTTTATAACATCTATGACGATGCCATATTGGAAAGGTGCTTATGAAGAAAACATGCACCTCGCATGATGTTACAGTCCGTCTGAACCTTTAAATTCACTAGAAAGGATCTTAGTCGAAGTGAAAGATGCAATTCCCTAAGATGACACATCAAATGCATCTGAAAAACCAAATGTTCGGAATCTGAGACAATTTGTATATAAAAAGAGATATAGACCGGTAAAAATTAGGGTAAATGACATGTTATGTTAGAAACAACCGCCAAAGAATCAAGACCAACCAAAAAACTTAGAAAAAGGATCAGTAATAGATATGCATGCAATCGAAAGTGGACATATTATTAACTTTGAGAATATAGAGATATTGGGGAAAGGTTTCCATTCGCACAAAAGAAGATTAATCGCCAACACAAATGCTGTAAACTGAAGAGACGGTGTACACTTTTCACTTATATGGTAACACATTAATCCAACAAAACCATTATAAGGTGATCCTTTCTAAGTGAAGCTTTAATGACAGTGGCAATTACTGAATATTCATCAGTAAACTAGCATCCTCATACAAGTACAGGAAACAACACATTCTACAACATGCATACACTTTGACTGCTGGCCATTTTTCTCTGAGAAATGACAATATGGACTTGTAATGAATAATTATAATCAATGAATCTGGACAACAAACCATATAATTAGTGACCTTATTATTACTATTATTTGTCGCATGGGTTCCTAGTGAAACAAAGGGCTTCAGTCTCACATCTCCAGTTCACTCTGTTCTGTGCAGTCTTTTCAAGCTCTCACCACGACCGCTCACAAGCTTTCATTTCTTCCTCACATGATCTAACTCCATGTCACCTTCGTACACACGCCCAATTCGTCGTTTCCTCTTTGGATTATACTCGAGAGCCTGGCGCGTGACGTCCCCAGTCGACCTTTTCAGTGTATGCCCAATCCATCTCCACTTCCTTCTGCATATTAGTTGAATGATAGGTTCTTGTTTGGTTCGTTGGCAGACCATAGTTCGTTGTTGCTTATTCCTATTATTCTGGACATCTGATCTTCAGTATCGAGTGAGCGTAGGTAACAGCTGTTGCTGAATGTCTGAATGCAGTGCAGTGCATTGCATTGCAGTAGCTCTCCACACTGATTTCAGATTGATGAAGCCCCGTCATGCCGAAGGCCTGTCTTTCCGATCCTGCCTTCAACGTCTACATCTGTGCCACCACCACCTGTATTTGAAACGATATTGCCCAGGTGGTAGGTGAAAGAGACTACTCCCATTAGGTTTCTCCGGTTAATAATGATTAGTACTTGTTGTTCATGCTGTTGTTCGTTGGGTATCTTCACCACCTATCTCTTCTCAGTGTTCACCTGAAGTTCCGTCTTCGCTGCCATTCCACTTCTGCCAACTTGTTGGTTTTCGCTTCTAGATCATCGAGTTTTTGCCACAAAACATGAGACATAAATCATCATCGGTGAAATCCAAATCTTCTAGGCTCTTTCCATCGGTCAAATAGCGTATGCCCATCTTGCTCCTCACAGTTTCTTACATGGTCCACTCCAGTCGACTACAATCAGGAAGGTCATCGGCGATGGTAGGTGGCAATGTTGTCCCACTCCTGTCTTCACTTCGAAGGCATCACTGAGCTTTCCATTGTGAATCACTTGGTATACAGCATCATATAGCATATAGCTGCTGTTGAATGAGGTTGATAAAGGTTCGTGGTACTTCGAGTATGGAAGCAGCTGCGTACCAAATTACTTCTCGGTCGACGCTGTCGGAGTCCTCTTCAGAATCGATGAGGTTGAAGTAAAGTTCACCGCTATTCTACTCTATGTTCTACGCTGATGCGTAGCGTGGCAATTTCATCCACACATGATTTGTTCTTCCTGATTCCACCCAGCCTGTTCCGGTCATAATTTTGAATCCGGCTCATGTCTGACATTCTCCAGGATGATGTGGGTTAATATTTTGCTTGGGTTGGACAGAAAAAGGAGCATGATCCCACGCCAGTTACTGCGAAGACTTAGGTCTTCGATTTTTTAGAGTTTCATAAGGTAGCCCTTCTTCCAATCAATAGGCAGGTACCTTTCCTTCCTCCCTTTAAACCTTCTGTAATTGTGGTGTCAGCGTGTCCACTGTTGTCTCTGTGTCTCTTTTCAGTGCTTATGGATAAATTTCATCTGGTTCTGCTACTTTTCCGTCTTTCAGCAACTTTATGGCATTCAGGAGTTCTTTTCTATTTTTTCGGAGGACTTGTGTTCACTGACTGTTCTGTAGCTGGGGTGCTGGACGAGCTGCAGATGGTGGTCGATTCAAGAACTTTTTGAAGTGGTCAACCCATCGTTTCCTGTGTTCCTCCTCCTTGTTAACTAGGTGTCCTTCAATATCTTTCATCGGTTTCATCTGTGTTGATCTCTTTTCAGATTGTAACCTGTTTGTTTGAAATAAAGTTTTCAGGTCTCTACTACCAGCAGCCTGTTCTGCTTTACTTACCAATGTGTCTTAAAAGTGTATTTTGTCTTTGCGCGCAGTCTTCTTCATTTCTTTGTCCAGCGTAGTGTTTTATAGGTTGCGTTCGGTTCTTTTTTTCGTTGTTCATCCACACACTGCACTGCACTTGTTCATCTTCTGCTTCACCATCACCATCTCCCTCTCGATCCTCTATCATCTTCCATGTGGAGATCCATGTAGATCCATTCCTTTTCTTGTCTCTTCTTCTTCCTTCTTAATACGGTTATGTAGGTTTTCTTCTACATAGCTTTCAAAGAGTTGCAATGTTCTTCCACGAAGGTTCCTTCAGGGATGTTGCTTAATGTCTCCCACTTTTTCCAGATGACTGACTGATGTGAAGATACCTTTTCTAACTTCAGTTTCTATTCTGAGTGTCCAACTTGAACTGTCGTCTATCACCAACTTAGATGAAGTTTTTCAACTTGACTTTGAATTCAGGTTCCTTTCACTGGATAGTCAGTGGTGTCTACCTACATCTGCTCCCCTTCTTCATCTCATCTTGTGTCTAGTAG
Source organism: Heterobilharzia americana (assembly GCA_944470555.2). Taxonomy (NCBI): domain Eukaryota; kingdom Metazoa; phylum Platyhelminthes; class Trematoda; order Strigeidida; family Schistosomatidae; genus Heterobilharzia; species Heterobilharzia americana. Next base: position 31,666,726 of record OX104129.1, on the reverse strand, counting down.
GCTGGCTACATCTCCACTTTCTTCACATTGAGATGAAGTCGCTCTGATTTTTAGTGTAGTGTGTCCTGGTGTCTGGTGAAACCAAATCCATGTCACTGCCTTGTGAATATCTTTGGGCTTCGACACACTGCCTCACCTCCAATAACCAAATCGTTGAATGCACACAAGTCCACATACAGTTCTCCATTCTAGTTCATTTCACACAGTGTTTCTCAATCCATGATTGCTTCTCTCTCTGAGTTGACCGCTCACACTCTGACATTCCTGTCACCCCACACATTGGAATCTCGATGTCGCCAACTTGGTTGAGGTCTCCTCCAATACTGATAGTAGTTGTCTTTAGAATTCCTCCTTCTCCTCTTGATCTCCATTCATTGTATGTGTGTGTAAGATGCCATTGTATCATTGTGACTTTCCTTCCTTCCTTTCGATTCCAATCTTGCTGTCATGATCCTGATCCTGGAGGAGGAGGAGGAGGAGGAGGAGGAGGAGGAGGAGGAGGAGGAGGAGGAGATTGGTTCCCATTGCCTGAGATCCCAACATCGATGCTCTTCAAAGGGACATCATGATAACCACTCCGAAATTCAGTGTGCTCGTGGTTGTTGTCTGGGTGACAACAGAGGAGTAGATTACTGACTCTCCAGTTGACAGTTTGGAGAGTCCACATCCACTCCATCTGCTGATTCCTCACAGATTTCTAGCACTTCTGTGCCATACCACCTCATCCCTTCTGCAATCTGAGCAGTCTTGCTAGCCAGCTTCAAACACTCTTCGGACATTCCATGTCCCCATGTTTACTTTCACTACCATCGTGGGAGAGAAGACATATCGGACAGTAGACTTCCTGAAGTCTTTCACCAACTGATGTCATTTCGCCTCTCCGATTCCAGTGAGGAATAGGTTTAATTCAATGTTTTATATTTTCTTTGTGCTTTGAAGTTTCTTTAGGGATTGGATTGGTTTTCCGGGGTAGGGTTGCTTGTAGTATGCCCAACATTCCCTCTTTACCCGTGCTTAGCACCGGTCAGTAACTAGTGAACTAGTTGCCCAGGCTATGTACTCTTTGGTTATATATCATAATGTTATTAGATAATCTAAATATTCTGCTGAAAAGCTGTTGGTTATTTGGAGAAACTTCCTGAAAAATCATGTTGTAATTTTTTAAACACACTGGATTTGTGGTAAAATATAGTATTACGGTGATTAAATCAAACTCAGCGTCCACCTTCTTCCAAGACATTTGCAACAACTATGATCTGGATGTTGGTTATCTTATAAACATTTCGTTTTACTGACGACAGCAGATGTCACGAGATGAAAGTAGATTTTCTTACTTTACATATGGATGCAACATACGATTACTTCCGAAAGTCCTCTTCTATGTAGGTACGAAGTTTAGGGACTATGACTGAATGTTATTCCATATCAGATCGTTCTATTTCAACTCCCTGTCTTACTTTTTAAATGTTTTATAGCTTGTAATTTCTTATTTGATTAGTAGTAGAATTTTCTATATACCTTAAATCCATATTGAGTCATTTTTATTACACGTGTTAGGCGTTGAGTCTATGAGCAGAGATTCAGTGATCAATCTCACTCTGTTACTAGCTATATTAGTTTTTGAGACTGTTGTTCTGTTCCTTCCCATTTTGTGGTTGCATGTTATCGCATGCATAGCTTTGCCTCAATTCATTTTTAGATTGCTCGTCCATCCATAACTGTGTTGGGTTCTTGAATTCTGTTTACCTGATTGACCCTCATCTGTTATTTCAATCTATGTACGTGACCCCAGAGTCACTATAACGTATTTCTGAAATTAGATTATTCTGTCTAATTGTGTCATTCAAATCCATAGGCTAACATAGATTGCTTTCGAGGAAATTTGTAGGTTTGAATGCCGCCCTAATCTGAAGCCCATCGAGAATCAGAAGAAAGGTTTCTGATTTCCATCCTTTGTGTGGTAACATTATAGATGCCTTGAAGTTCTTTTTAGCCGCGTTGTGATCATTGCTTTTCCTAGTTTTATGCATCATTTAGAATATCCGAATAAATTTAGGAGGGTAATTATGACGAAATGAAGCTTCTTTTATATGTCTCATTGCTTCATCTACATTTTTAGATCTACTCAGTAGACTTCAAGATGAATTGCTTCAGTATTCAACTAGGCTCACCTTTACCTATTAGCTAACGTAGAGATATCGAATAGAACCCGATGTCTTCCTTAAAATATTTGTGTCCAGACCACCGTCTTGCCTTTATCTTTTATAAGCTAACACGGCTACTTCTTCCTATTCATCTCCTGTGTTAGACGTAGATTGTATCTTATCTGCCAGTGAGTTTATGCGTGTGAAGGAGCTATGAATATGTACGGACTGAACATGTCCCTATCATCATCACTTGGAGAATCACTGAAGACCTTGGACCACTGAAATATGCTTCATCTTAGTATCGGACTCTGCAATGGTATGTACTCATGATCCCACCAGCAGTTGAACTCAGGACCTTCAGATCTCATGGTGAACGCATTACCGACACAATCAATGAGTCGGAGTTTATAGTCAACAGTTTCTCACTTCTATCGATTTGCGATGTAGCCCGACCTTCGTTTGGTACCACCGTTGAGTATTTGTCTTCATATTCAACTCGGTTTGACCAACATGTCATGATTTCTCATTAGAACCCTAGAAACTCTATGGGAAAGTAAGTGACTGATGTCATTCTAAACAACAAAGTCAGCAGAAATTTCAGAAAGAAATAAGAAATGTTTATCAGTCAAATAAAGTTGTCTAAGAACCTTGAGACCAGTTGGATTTCATAACATGTAGTTCCTCAGTGATTTATTTGAAATGAATCAGATCAAAAGTTAGGCTATGCAAACTAACAGATCCTGATCAACTGTTTGGATGAACTTTAAAAACTACCTGTTCAATGTAAGAATTTATGTATCTCAATGAAATTAGATTTCGTTGTAAGTACCACAACTGGTGTTAATCCTTGTAGAATACGAACAATATAAAAAAATTTTAATACAGTGAGGCATGAAATGAAATTCAGCTGCTTTTCTTATGAGTTTCTATGGAACTCATTTCAAAATAGTCGTATTACAGTAAGACTTTATTGCTGTATAAGTATATACTTCATTAAATGAACAAAATCCATCCGAAATTGAACTCCACAACAGTCCCGTAGTTCTACAGTTACAATAAATGAAATTTTATTTGTTCTAATTTTAAAAAATATTTTATAAATGAAAGAATAGTTATTCTTGAATTTCATTTTCTAGATGACCTAGTTTAGTAATTGAGCGCTAGTTGTTCTATTGGATTGAATCTATAACGATTCAAATTTGAAGGATAGTCAGTTTCCAATTAAACATGTCAATTGTACTTCAAGGTCAGCCATACGCTATTTATCCTTCTGCATACAATCCATATGAACCAGCAAACTACAAACGATTTGCAGCCTATAGTAAGCAAATGCATAAAAGTACAATCTGTTTTTATCGTTTAAAAGTGAATACATTTTCAATTATTCCTGCCTGACTATTATTAATAATGTAAACGGTTGTGTTCATCACTGACTGATATTACATGGAGAACCATTGGAAACCTAGGGGCATTGGATATGAGACTCCTCAACAGTAGGAACTCCAAGTCGATGGCTGAATAGTTAACGCAGTCTTGGTGGAACCTGAAGATCCTGAGTTCCATCCTTGGTACGGTCGCAGATCTATACTACTGAGAAAACCCAAACTGGGACAAAGCATCTTTTTAGTGCTTCCAGATTTTCAAAGGTTCTCCGGAGGATGCCAGTACATGATGGATACAACCTTGAAAAAAACCTAATAAACTCGAAACTTTTATCATTAATTTTTTTTTCAACCTAGTATGGTATTATAGAGCGGGTGATAGTGACACCGAGACAAAATGTAGAATCGCATAGACTGGTCACTTCCTGTTTTTTCTTTAGCAGTTTGACTGCTCTTGTGGAGCAAGTTACGTCAGCCGCTACTCTAGGAATTTAATTTTGCATGCTTGCGAATAACTCCGAGAGTGGATAAGTAAAATTATTTTTCTTGACAGTTCTAGTGAAATCGGAAGGAATTCACAGATACAATTTTTCAAAGTTATACTACCCATAATTTAAGCCTTGACTGTAATTCAGAAATATGGGATTTTAATATATTTAAAGTCTGCAATTCACATTTCTAAGAAGAGATGAAAAGTTTCGTATTTTCAATCACCCAGCAATAAAACATCTTATCATTCGGAGTACTCTTATAGTTCAGTGTTCAATCAGAGATAGAAAAGCGAGGAAGTTGCTTTTTGTGAATCTCTTACAGATTAAATACAGAAGCACAGTTGTGCTCATTCAATTAAGTAGGATTTTACTGTGTACTGAATTGCTTCATCTTTATCAGATAACGAAATAAAAAAATAACCGAGGCATACTTCAGTTTTCACATAGTGTGTTCATAAGAGATAAACAGGTCACTAAGCAGGCAAAAATTCAATAGCATTTCTGTTGATGTCTGAATGTATTTGAAAAGATGTTTACGTACTATCTGGGTGTTCATAGAGAATGAAGCACTTGTTTAAAGTGATCGGTCTTCGTGACTAGGAGTAGAATGTTTATTTCGAAAAGTCGAGAAGTATTTCTTGGTGACTGTGAAAGATACAGGTTAGGTTGGTGTCTCGTAGATTCTAATTTACTTGATGGCTAGTAGATGAATGCAGGATGCACGTTTCGTCCCTCTTGGGACTCGTCAGCTGGATGCACTAGCACCCCACTTAGATTTTTTAATCATTCGTTTTAATCCAAGGTTTCCCGGCTTTTATTTATCTGATGTACGTGCTTTAATCAGTTGTCATTCACTTTCGGATTTTAAAGTTGGCTGATAATATTAACAGCTAAAAGTATCAGGTCAAACTTTTATGGTGAACACCATAGATATACGGTCGTAATAAAATGACTTGAAATACAGAACAGGCTGTCCCGGCTTTCATCAATAGAAAGACATTTAGTGACTGCTTGAGAAGACGCGGGGAGATTTAAATTCCAGTCTAAAAATGATTACTACGCAAGACATAAATGTAATCGAATAAAGTTATTTAACATTTTGTCATACTTTCCAAAAATAATTACAAAATAGATCAACACTTATCATTTGTTGATCTTGGGTTGGAATTCATCATGGACTGACAACAGTTGGAGGAATATTTGAAACCTGGAAGCACCGGACAGTTGTTTCGTCGTGGTATGGGACTCCCCCTGCTGTGCGCACCCATGGCCTAGCCCTACCAGCGATCCAACTCAGCACCTTCAGGTTCTGTGGCCAGCAAACTATCGTTGAGCAACTGCGTTGGAATAGAATGGTCCACATTTTCTACTTCTGTAATGAATTCCAACCTAAAGTCAATTAATAAATCCCCACATACTTACAGATAAGCTTATCATTTGTTCTCTGTTATAAATTAAATGTCAATAAAACTAAAAACATTAAGCTACTTAACAATTCTCTGACTAACCTACGTAAATGCTTACTCTAGTGGAGCTGTGGCTTTTTGGTCCAGGAAGTTAACTCCTAGCTGGTGGATGGGAGGTGAAAACCGCTTTCGGTTTACCGAAGTTTGAGGAGCCAGGTAGCTTTAACACACTAGGTGTGACTCATTGCCTACTACAAGGATGTTCACAAGGTTGTTAAGTGCATTTTAAAGCTTACATTTTTAGCAAATGTCCTCCTAAGTATTGAGTTATTTGATTTTGCAAACTAAGAACACGATAGGATGCAAAAGAGCTAATTTTCATATTAACTTGTGAAGAAAAATAATCATTATTCTATGAAACAGATGGCAAACAGCGCAAAACATGTTGAAGTGACAATAACACACTTGGCTAGTAAGTGTCAGGAAGAGACCTGTAGAAATGGAGTTAACCGAAGTGAAAAGAAACCTGCTGATTACGAGAAGAGTATTTGTTCTTGCGAAATCGCATGAATAACTTTGAACCAGGCTAATCTAAAACAGTAAGATCTCTGTTTCGCATAGTTTTAAGTAAATGTTTTAGTGATTTAAGTCACGTATGACCTTCAAAAGAGAAGCTTGTGAGGAGTTGCTTGATTTTAAGCATTTTCAGTCACGAATCAACATCAGTGAGGAGGTTATTGAAACCACTGAAGCATTGGACAGTTATTCTGTCAAATTCTAGGATCTCTTGTAAGTACGCACCAACAAACGTCCAAATAGAATGACAACGTGATGCTTACTGGTGGTTTTTTTTCAAAACAGACTTCGCAAAATATTTTAAGTAAGAGGTTATGATCTACGGAATTCATGAAGTTTGATGAAACACCAAATATTCACAGCTTACATTGCAAAACAGTCACACTAGATCAAAAATTGAAAGATGTTGGAAAAAAGAGTCGCTAGACTACGAAGTAGTTACTGAGTGTTGGCGGACACATTCTAAGCTCGATTTGATATGAGTTTATGGAAATGTAATGGTCAAGATACCTCAGCTACGAAGAAATAGCTGTCCAGCATTTGAAAGTCTTGAGTTTCTTTCTGTTTGATATAGATCCAATATGTAAAGCTTAACCGAACTCTTATTCTTCAATCCACTTGAAGTTGGTACCATTCGTGTACTACATTCCTTTGTGTGCCAGACGTAAGTGAGCTAACAAGTATAAGGCCTTCATTCTTGACAATCTGAATTAGTCGTGGTTAGGTAGACCAGTGTTGAAACTGTGTAGTGCTTGAAGGTGAAATGAAAGTTTGGACGGCGGCTGCATTCGAACCAGCTCCAAGTAGCAATACCTGTCTGTCAAACCACAGTCATCTCAGATAGTCAAAAACGATAATGAATATGACTCTGTCTCTCTTTAATTCAGTTCAGTGAAATAGAAATCTGACCAGCAGTCGAACTTCGTAGCTCACTTGATAAAGCATCGGGCTGGAAACCCGGTGGTCACTAGTTCCAATCCGGCCGCAATCCGACCTTCATTTGATTGCTTCTGAGTCTAAAGCATGGGCTTTAGAACTTATTCATTCTGTTATTCTTTTACTACCCTCTTGCTTTTGAAGGGAACTGAAGGGAATAATTATGTGAAAATTCCTCGTTTCGCTGAAACTAAAGTTTGTAAAAATACTTCAAGCTTCACTGACAGTATGTCAAGTTTAACTTTGAGACATTATCTGCAACTTGATTAACTCTTCGAATTTCGTACTTGGTAGTGATATAAGTACCCTCTTTATAAGTCACTATTTTGTTACCTATGTAAACATGACTTGAGGATAAAAAGTCTAGTTTTCAGTAATTAATTCACTCATTGTCTCTGCGCTTGATGATCGATATGCCAGCGTTTAACCCATACTTTTCGAATATAAAGTACATCTGAGAAATACTTTATATCACAGATTTTCAAATTCTGACTAGAATAATACGAACTAAAGACGATGTGTAATTGTCTAACTCTGCACTATGCGGTTAAACAATAGGTCAAGAACACTCTTAGGTTCACAAAACAGAATTCAGTTTTTCTAAGAAGTAACTACCAGAGGAAGTTAAAGTGCTCAAATGATTTATATTTATGAGATCATTTTCATTAGGTTAAGGAAAGCTGTTGACAAATGAATTCAATGTTTAACGGCATAGTAAAACTCAGTAAAATACTTAAAATTGAGTCTCAGAACGAATAATTGTAGATCAACAAAGAAATAAAACATTCACTTTTATTTCTCATTAAATACATGGAAAATGTCTCTTCTCCAAAAGGTAGTCTGACCAAATTTGACCATGAAGATTGTGGAGATATTCATGAAAATGGTTCATCAAATGAAATACGACCAGAAATTCTCTCTGCAAAATATTCTTGTTCAAGAGAGTCTAGAGAGCAGAGACCTCTTGAAATTCCCAGGAGACCAGTAACAAGCGGACATATGAAACAAGCTGAAAGAAGACCACAATTTAAAACTATTAGGAAACAACTACAGGAAAATAATGATTTAGGCTTCAACTGGTTACTAACATCCAAGATCAATTTAATCCCGAGAGTAAGTTTGAATGTTGAATGTATGATTGTTTTGAGTTGCTATTGTGATAAACTTGGGTAACCCATGGGTGTGTAATTGGTTTTTATCATAATATAGAGGCTTGCTTAAGACCAGTAAGTGAATGATAGCTGTGTCATCTTTGTGTAGAACGCCTCAACAATAAATATCCATGACCTTATACGAAGCCAAGTTTAGGGTATACATACTTTTCAGCGATCATGCTGTCGTTTATTAGGTCGACTGAAATTGGCTGCTCATGGTTTCCACGTCTGTTATGAGCAAGATTATATATAAGATGGGCTCTACTGTTAACTAACTGACGGAATAAGATGTGGGCCACTGTATCTCGACTCAGTGGTTCAATGACAACGTCCCGGACGCGGGAACTGAAGGCCCCCTGTGTGCACTGCTGAGAAGTCCCATACTAGGACGAAACAGCTTCCCAATGCTATAAGATCCCCAATATTTCTCCAACTGATATCATTCCAAGATCAATATCAACCATAAATTGAAGAATCTGATCTTTTGAATTTCTGAAGCACAACCTATTTACCATCAGGATTGAGTATTTCGAGCCTAGTTCTCCATGGAGTTATGGATGCGCATTGGTTATGCCAAAGTTTCTGTTTTGTAATGAGTATTACTTTTATGCTGTCTTTACGGTAAGAACACACCTATGGCAGAAAAGTAAGGTGATTTTCATTTGAGAAATGCATATCCACTCATATAGTATGATATTTTGTGACACAAGATTGTTCCACTGACCCATCAAAGTAATTTCCTCCAGAGTGTTTGAAATCTCTTCATTCGGGATGTAGAATGCGAAGGAAATCTGTAGCTTAAGTCTCTTGTATGTTTTTGTATCATAGTTTTGCAGCTGTATGATTCTGATGTGAATCAAATAAGTTGTAACATTGTTCAATTCAATGTTACTTTCATTCGTCATACTTTAATAAAGCGACTTTGTGTTAAGTATGGGTCAACGGCAAAATGTCACTTTATCGTCAATAAGCTTTTTAACATGTAAGATTCAACAGGATAAATGCAACTGAGAGCTATGTGAAGTTAGAAGGCTGTATGGTAGCATTGACTATTGGTTCTGTTTACAATAATAATTGGCGGATGGATTTGTACAGTGACGACATTCGAGGTGATTTACCAGTGTGTAAGCCACAGGTAACAAACGTTGAAAGTGACAAGTTCAATATGGCCGACTTATAACTCAAAACTCTGACGAATCAGACAACATTCAATGTCCAGACAACAAGACAGCTAATCAGAAGAATGTAGGAAACTGTGTCCATAAACATTAGTTACTCATTAGTAATATAATCAATAACCTGTTAAATGTGACAAATAAGATTGGAAAAGTATTACTGTTTAGTAAAATTGTACATGTGTTATCTCAGGTTGACTTTGTTAGGATGATTTTTAATCATAATTTCAACTGTTCTTTGGGTTTTTTTTCAGCGGAAATGGCCACAGTATGTGGGTGGTAGGTAGTTATTTTAATTTCAGTTCAGGCCAAAATATCTTTGGTGAGATGGCGAAATACTGAAGTATTTCCAAACATTCTTTCTTTCAGGCAAAGAAAGAAAGATGAGTATGTTGCAGAATGTGATCAGTCAATGAGTTGACCGAAACAACTTGGAACTTATAGATTACTGCTTAATTTCACCGCATATGTAGCTATTTTTCTGTTCTGTCCTCCAGTAATATGCAGACTTAATGCATTTTCGATCTGTTGTTTAGAAATAGACTATAATAATAAAACTTGGGAAGTGGATGTGATGCATTTCCATTTGAGGGGATTTATTGGATGTATCTCATTGTGGAACAGTGTTATTTACTGGATTGCGTTTCAAATGTAATTTACTCTCTATAATCATATCAAGATAACTACTCAACTTTGAGACATGGTGTAATTATTTCTTATTTCCTCACCTTCTTTATACTGTAGGTAGTAGGATTTTCCATATATCCGGAACAGGTGCTGAGTCATTCCTGTTGGACGTATTACGTGTTTATTTGACAAACAAAGATTCAGCTATCCCATCCAATTGTGTCGTTGTGAGATTGTATGCGTATCTATGGCAAAGCCTTTTCCTAGATTCCTCATCTTTCTAGGATCTACCAACTTTAACCTAGTTAAGCTTTTGTGCTCGGATAGCCTAAATGACCGAGGTGGATTACTTTGACCTACATATTTGAACTCGAAATCGTTGCAGGGGATTTGGTTAACTAAGATATTCTGCTTGATTGGCTCAGTAGGATCTCTGACTCAACAAAACTTATTTCTACGTGAGTTTGTACGCAGCCCTTTGTGTTTGAGGTCGAGCAACAAGAAATCCTTCTTGACCTAAGTTTCGTGTCTGCAGGTGCTCTGCAGCAAACAGTACCTGTAACCGTAGTCAAGATGGTATTCCGTCAGTGGTCTGAACCTGCACCTCTCAGTGCTCGAGTAAGACAGCTTACGATCAAGCTATCTAGGATATCACTGACTTCTTGTTGACTAGATTATGAATACAAATCAGTCATCAGCGTGTAATCTATGTATCTGTTTAGTCCTGTGTGCTTAGATCTAATTGGGTTAGGTTTAGAAAACCAAAAGAATTCCATTTTTCCTACGGTTGTGGTTACACCTTACTGATGAATACAGAAAGCGGTAGTCCTCACTAACTACCTTCTAACATGTGACGTCGACATCCAGTCCATCACAATGTCTTATCCCTAAGCTTAGTCACCAGATTTTAAACCTGATCTGACCTACTCCGGTGGCGATTGACCTCCTGTAGGAATGGATGAGGTGCATTTAGGCGAACGTTTTCTTTTCCTAATTTTAATTTTCAATCAGTGGTGTATCTTAGCATAGCAATATACACTTTTACTTTTAGCCAATAACGTCAGTTACCAGGAAAACAATTATACCGACTCCAAACATGGATATGTTTGAAGTGAAGAATAATGATTTTGATAATCGAAACTCTGTTATCAAAGTAACATCAGCTTCTCTTATTCATCCTAATTGTTTGCCGGATAGAAGACCACAGTCAGCAGCCTCAGTAAGTTATCTTTTCTTGGAAGTAATTTTGTTTTCAATGATGTCTACTGAAAAAATAATGACGTTTGATCTATAAAATTACAATGTACCACTAGGAGTAGAACAATAAGGCTTTACAGTGCATTGACTTCTAAAGACTTACTTGGTTACCAGAAAATTTTCAGCACAGATTGAAGCATCCGAAACAGCCTATTAGTTTTTAATTTGAATTATTTACCAGTATGCATTAAAGATTGTATAAGAAATGAACCCTATAACCTCCAGTCTTTGTAATGTGTACAATACCCTTTAGTCAGTAACTCAGTTGAAACAATAATACGCACATTTTCTAGCTTGTTGATTCACAACATAACACATCATCAGTGAATATATGTTAATGTTTGTGAATATTATTTGATTCATCATTCCTGTGAGTGACATGTGGTCACCTGATCGTATGGAAGTGTCTTCATTAATAGACTTTTATGAGCTATAGAATCAAGATAAACTAAGAATCGCCTTGGCTGTTCAATACTGAACCAGGACAAACCACTTATTCAATGTTTATAAAGTTACAGTAACGCTCTAGGAGATATGAGGTGTTGATGAAAACTTTTCATACACAAAATATTTTGACAAATATAGACACTTCATGATTTTGCACTGATTGACAGCAATGACCAGGTTTATTAGTACTGGCAGTCTCCACTCAATACCTTGCTGATTATAACAGAATTATTTATAGGACGTATATGTTATAACTGAATTCATGGTGGCAAACTGTGGAGCCCGAAACCTGTATTTCGTCCTATTTGGGGCTCACCAACTCTATGTACCAACACACCAGTAAGTGATCTTCCTACCGAGGCTCGAGCTCAGGACCCTTCACTTCAAACGCTTGAGCGTTATCTACTAAGCCACAGCGGCATGGTAGCCGCCTTTGGTGCAACGAGTGTCAGTTTTTGTAAAGATACTTGTAATTTCCCGTTGCTATGTGCCAACAGAAGTCGAGCGATTCGGCCCTGTATAGCAACGGGAAATTACAAGTATCATTACCATATCAGATTATTTATTTGAGTATAACGTACAGTGATACAGTATGTTTATTCTGTCGATGACGTTTCGGCACAAATTATTGCTCATACCATCAATGTAATCAAATAACTTCAGACATTTGGTTTTACAGTCCTGTCCCCACCCTATTCTGTTGTCCTGTGATAATGCACGTATTACAATAGCGAGTTCTTTTTACATAACTGATCTATTGGGTCTATCATTCTATATTTAACTAAATTCCTATTTTCTAATCTAACTAACGGAGATCGGCTAGATTGACCTTACAGTCATTGATGGAATTTGTCGTTGGATTATTTCGCTCAGTTATCTATAGATCCCTAAACTGACAATGTTTATCTCTGAGTGACATTGTAGGGAGTTTAAATGAGTTCAAAGCCCCAGTTATGCAACGATACAAGGAAGGAACTTGAGAAACTTTAACTGGGATTCTCAACAAGCCTGGAATTGAAGTGGTTGATTTCATTTTCGCTTATTCAGTAGTAGTAAAGTTGATTTAAATAAATTTGAGATAGTATAAGTCAAATGATAAATCAAAAATATATTATATGTTAACGATGGATAGTGGCTAGCAATGGAGTCCATCCAGGAAGCGCGTTTCATCCTATTTGGGACTCGTTACCTGGATGTAACTACCTTCAAATGAACAATGTTGCATCCACTTGGACTCCAACTGAAAACTATCACTTAAAACACGAGAGCGTTATCCACTACGCCTCCGACTCACGAAAGCCACTCCTTGTTAGATGGCCTATTGGATAATGTTCTGGCGTTTGAGGCGATCGTGACAGAGTTTGAGTCTTTGCAGAGACAACATCGCTAACTGGGGTGCAGGTAAATCCTGCCAGCGAGTCCCAAATAGGACGAAACGCACGCCCTGCATTTAACTCCCAGCAACTACCCATCAATTATGTGTAATTAAAATAAGGGAAATATCGAGGCATCGGCACAGGTGTCCATATCCCAATAGAGACCATTCAATTATATCCACTCAGTGTTGGGATAACACGAGCAACAATATTTAAAAGAAATTATCTTAAAAATGTACACTACATGTTGATAATTGTAACCGTTGATAGGTGATACACATATCCAGTTGCATTCATTTTAGAAAGGATGTTTACATAAGTTCAAAGAAACTATGTGTTAAAGCCATCTGTACACTTCCAACAAAATTAGTGATACTAAAAAAGAGTTCGGTGTCTAAATAAATATGCTAATTTATTGCTATGCAGCATTTTCGACACAACCTGCATAGTTTTCTTTCAAGGGCCAAATTTGCTGAACTAATTCTTGACAATTTCTAAACTCAGTGAAGAAAATATTCGTTGCAACGAATCATTTTCCGAAACCGTTCAATCATATTTACAGTTACAAAGAGAATTAAGGTTCATCAACGGCGAATGAGTCAAGATATAAGGTCATTAAAACTTGTTAAAAACGTCATAAGGTGATTATTTATAGGATTTCAACGAAAAAGTGAATAAAATGACTTAGGGAGATTATGATCTAAGTAAAACTCAAGATTCGACGTACCACTTTTGAAGGCAGAGATGGAGCTTAAATCGATAAATTGCCAGGGTTTCCATTATGCTTAGGTGACTAACCCACACTTTCTTCGGAATGTCTAATTTGATTTTATAAATAACTTTGAAGGAAGATTATAGTGAAACTTAGTGACCAGAATGAATCAGATATTCAAAAATTGTGGTGTCAAACGGTTTTTATTCCCTTTTAGATAGTGTTCGGATAAAACGTTCTTTGCATGGCATTTGCAATCAGCTCAATAAGAGCAGGTGAATTAGTAATCGCAAATGAAGGTGGCAAACAGTGATAGTTTATCGCTTACGTATCATCAAATCTCTTGTTAACTGGAGAAAATAATCTGAAATTAGGTGGAAAAGAGGGTCTTCCTCAGTGGCCCCTTCCATCGATTCTTGAGTATCTGTGCCTATGCATCCCCTTAAACATATACAGTTATATTTCAGCTGACCGTCTCAGAACTAGAAGCACGTTAAACACTGACAAATACCCATTACAGATGCTAAGTACCACTAAGAATAACATTATTCAACTTCATATATATTGGTTAAGAGATAACAACATTAATAGTAATAATAATGACAATCGGAAATGAGTTCCACGTTTCTTATAATTATTTCTTATTGTCTATGAGTGTCATCTCTGCTTGTACTTATTCCCTTTGAAGCAGTTCAGCACCAAATATTCCTTTAAATCTTCCAAGGACTGCTACCTTGAGGAAAATACTCACTGTGATGTGCAGGATATATCATTTAGTTCCGTAAAGAGGAATGTGAACATCATTTCTCTTCTTCTTTACTGTTATCAGCTCCAACTCTTGCAGTCACAGCAATTCCCTTAAAAAATAGCTACAGTTCAAAGATCTACACTTCTTTGTACTAAATTCTGTTAGATCTCAGTTTTCATCCACAAGAATCAATCCTCATAAGAGCTGCATACGATATAGATACATAACAATGTCCTATATTAACAATAATGACTTATTTTTGCATGGGTTTAATGAAGTTCTAGGAAGAAGTCGTGACCAGGAAGATGAAACATGTTGAGAGCGACAATGACATGTAAGGATGCTCATAATTCATCGAAAATTGACAAAAGTAGGAAATCTTAATTTTATAGTTTGATGGGAAACTGTTGAAAATATATTTGTTTGAAGCGTGTTTTCCAATTACTGTAGTAAGAATATATGAATTATTTTGAAGACTGAAGTATTTTGTGAAATATTAGCATAACGGCTATTGTAAAACCTGTCAACAAGTCTCTTTCTATGAATTGCACATGTCTCAGTTATTTAAATCGATTAAGTCAAAAGGGTAGGTGGATTTTATGCCAGTATGTTTACATTTGTCGGTTATCATCAAACGTTTTTGTTGCAGAAAACAACTTCAGCTTTCTATTTTGTTTTTCAGAGTAATCTAGCTTCATTCCATCTAACATCTCCAGGAACTAGTAGAAATATCTCAGCTTCCACTCCACTTGTTACTACACCGGTTTCACATTTGTCTGCAAGATCTACCGAAGTAACGAAGCCTGATCGACCGAGTAGTGCACCATGTTTCGTAAGTAGTCATAATTTACGCTTGATAAAGGCTTTATTGAACTGTTTTCATTTAGTACCGATGAAATAGTTTGTAACAAGTTCCTCAATTCCTTGATCATTAGAACTGAATAAGTTGATTTCTTTCTAGAAAATGTACTCATTTGTTACTTTACCGATGCAGATTATGCAAACCTTGACGAACACTTATGATAAACACTGAGATGTTCGTATTGAAGATCCCAAGTCTTAAAGTAAAGTGCATGAGTGAAATGAAGTGCAATAAGTTGAAGTGTTTTTCTTTTTAACTCTTTCCTTACAGAAACTAAAAATTGAAGTTACGTGAATGTTATTTACTGTCTGAAACAGTTTTGTACCGAAATTCATTGGTGGGTTCTGAGGTCATACATAGCACCATCAGGTGAACTGTATAGACAACTATTCTTGCAAATGTATAAGATGAGAAAAGTAGCATTGTACGCTTGATGATTAGTTTACAGGTTATTTCACCGATAACCAGGGAAGTAAATTGATTTCCTGTCGTTAACTTTTGTGACAGTTTAGATAAGTTCATACATATTCGTGCGTAAACAATAACACTGGATCTTTCAAGTTGGTATTCATCATGGACTAACATCAGTTGGGAAAGCATTGGAAACCTTGGAGCATTGAATAACTGTTTCGTCCTAGTACAAGACTCCTCGCAAACCCCCAAAATCAGCATTGGGTGTGGTATAATCACCTTACAATTCAAATAACCACACCTAAGTTTAACACATGCAGTTCAAGTTCAGAAAGGAGGTGGACAAAAGGTTGATTATAATAATAATAGAATTTATATTAAGATGTACAAAAAATGCGAAAGAAGGTTTATGGAACAAACCCATGTTACAGTAAGAGCTAGATGAAAATAACGCCGGAATATGTTTGCCTTTCTGTGGATGACTGAGTTCTTCAACCATTGATTTCTATTATTTCGGAGAATCCATACTGGTAGCCCACATTCCTGTACATGGATCAGGCAGATGTGCGTAGGTTTTACTGACTGATATTGTTGTTGAAATTCTTTGAAAATAATCCTACTGCAGAAAAATAGTTCACTGAGGTAGAAAATGGTTGATCATTTATCACATGATGTAAATGCTTAACACTCTGAAGACCACAACTTTGTGACCTGATCGCATTCTTTACCTAGAAATCTACATCTGACCTCCGCGTTTCTTGCGTAATGGTCTCAGTTTACATCTTCATTGCTATGAAACCAATAGTGGTCCAGCACCTGGAATAATCTCATATCTTTCACCATGATTATTCACGTTAAACAGCCTTGGAGTGGGAGGGAACAAACTTTTGTATTTGAACATCACTCTGATGCAATAACTGGAGCAAGTCTGTGATATCTAATTAAGTCTCCTGTATCCATTACCAGATTTCATCAGTCACTAACCCATTACAGTTGATGCAACTTAGGAAGCAAGCGTTCAGTACATTCAGTTGATTCACCTTTTTTTATCACTAGGTGTCGGTCAGTGTTTATGTAGCCACTAGTACTATGCGGTCATTCAAGATATTTTGAAGATAAGATTCTCTCGGCGCTTTCACATTAGGTTGACTGAAGAGTCATTGCTAAGTAGACCAGTGCCTGAAAAATTAAAAGTTGTCACAAAATTAAAACTAGAAAGAGTTTATATCCTTGAAAGAATCAAGTTATTGGAAACATTTTCCAGGGCATTTGAACTTGTTATCTATATCAGCTGCAAACATTTGACCAAAATGGCTTTAAAATACAAATGTACCTTCAAGGTATCCGATACAGTCAGATATATTGTTATAAAACTTCCTGATCAAGGCAACACAATACCACCCTTAGTTTAAAAAATACAGTTAGTATCAGACTCTGACATGCATTATATTGTTCCAGAATTCGTTAGAGGGGTGAACATTCCTTGACACACCCAAGTTCAGTTCTGAACATCGTTGGTCTTTCTTGGATGTACTGTTCCTGAGCTCCTGATAAATACAAAACAGTTAGGAAATCCAGTTTCATAGACTGTGTTAGTATCGCAAGATAATCCCTATTTTCCTTGGTGACTTGGACAACCAACCACCGATTCTGGTCAGAGGATATCATATTTGATTCGCATACACTAGTTATTACCTCTATCATTTCAGCCATCCATAAATGTCTACGTTAGCCGTCCCATCAGGACCCAATACCTTTCTTTTTTTCAGATTATTTACAACTCTATCAACTTCAGTAAAAATTTATGATTCTTACCAAGGTGAAACTGGATGACAGCTCTCCGAAAAATGGTTGGAGATCAGTTGAAGCTTTCTATGCCTCGTTTAAAATTTCTTCCCTTTGAGCAGTTTACTGACGCATTTTTCTTCACTAAAGTCATGTTCGTATCTGGATTTTTCAAAATCTCCCTGCTTACTCTAAACAGTCTTTCCCTATTCATCCTCATCAGTACCTCCTGCGTCTCTCTAGTCTATTCTGCTTATAACGATTGTCAGTTATTACATAGGCTGATTATCATTACGCACTGAAAGTGATTAGCTATTCACCGTGCGTGTAACTTACAGATATGCTCCTCTATATATCCACTCATTCAGATAAAGTCAGTGGCATCCACCAGTACCCATTCAGAGTCCTTACTTCTGTTTTTGAAGCATACTGGATATTGGATAAATACGGTTGTCCCTGTTTCGTTTAATCTTTGGCCCCCTATATTTTCAATATTGGCATTTTCTTCTTCGAGTTGCATTTGAAAACACCCTTCATTTTTGATTTGCTGAGTTCATCACAGTGCACACGTGGAACAAGTACACTAATGTACATGCAGCGTCTAAAAATGCACTTAAGAGAGTGGCAGTCAGTCAGAATCCTCAAATTTATCAGTATGGTACATTGTGTATACGAGCTCACCATTGCCTAATGTTGCTAGTCACTGGACCAGACGACGTCTTTATATCTACTATTTATCGACACTTGTAAGCGAACATATGTTACGAACAAACATAACTGTTGGCTTTATGCTGTTTCATGTAGTACTCTTTCTGCATTGACCACTCAATTTAGAAGCACAAAAGGAGATTTCTATAAACATGCTCAATTTACTACGACGAAACTAAACATTTTATGAAACATTAGAAACACTAGATACTTTTTCAAAAAGTTTATTAGATAACAGACTCAGCGAAATGAAAATTACTTCTCTATGAATAAGATTTGCTTCATCTAATAAGGACTTTTAAAATCTTCACACAGACTTTCATACTACTCGCAAGTAGTGCAGATAAACACAGATATTCATAACAGGCTGAATTACTTCACTCTTACAAATGATAATTCATTCAATTATATACAAAAACATTCATTCATTTTAGGTGAAACAGTCTTTCGCATCCTCTTCGTGCGGTGAAAAGTCTCAATCCTATGTAGCTGAAGATGTTGTGGTGCAGAACGACAGTACTGACGGATGTACACCAAATGAAGTAGGAGAGCAAACAACAGATGATAGAGAGACAAGTAAACAGGAAGAAGTAAACAAAGAGTTGAAGGATTCAACTATCACTTTTGATAAGAAATTACTGAAAGAATGTAAGATAATACTGGAGGATGGATATGATAGGGCACTCAGACGTTATGGATGGAGAATGGAAATACCTGGAGATCCTTTAAATTTGAAGTAGGTAAAAGCTTTCTACGTGTTAATCTTATTGTCTTTTGATGTGAACAAATTTGAGGTGACTTTCGCTTTCATTCTGGAAACTGACTGATATGTGAAATTTTAGGCTAGAAATTCATGACCTCTGATATCTACATTTTATTCAAAGAACTCCTTGAAAAATATTCCTTAGTGTTTACACACTCATTCATACTACTTGGTATAATCTGACTAAACAGATTTATAAGTGTTCATCAAAGTCATTGGCAAACACATTTGGTTCCTGAATACTCACTGGGAAAGTAAATTGAGTTCAATATCAATGTTCAGCTGAAATTTAGAAGGTGAGAAATTGAAAGTGGTACTGACAGTTTTGATTTGAATTTCAATTGATTCAGGGACCATACTCGTGGTGTTTTTACTCATTGAGATTGACTATCTCTAGAAATAGATTGGTCGAAAAACTGACGATATCGTTGATTGTTATCTGCTTCGACGAGATCGATTCACTTTGACTTGGTTCTTATAACATTTAGCAACAACCAACCCTGTATAACTGTTTTCAGAAATCCTTAAAATAAGAAAACCACATTGATATTCATCGTAGACTGTCTTCAGTTGGAGGAGCGTTGGAAACATGCAAGCACTGTACAGTTTATTCAACCTGGTAAGGGACTCCTCTGCAATGCGCAACCATGATCCTCCGTCGCCAGAAATCGAATGCAGAATCTTCAGGTTCCGTGGCCAGTACGTCACGATTGAGCCACCTGGTCGGAATAACAATGACCCGTATTTCTAGCTTCTATCAACTGACAATGTAGCACGACCATGACCCAATATCATAGTTGAGTATTTGTCTTCATGGCCACCAGGTTTGCCTCGCTGGTAACAGCTTTTTATTGGAGCTACAGGAGTCATCTCTCGAAGCCAGTCACCAATGAGCACTTGATAAATTTTGAACGAAAATCAAGTTATTAAGATCCTGAATTTAGGCACAAAAGATAGCATGAAACAAAATGACTAGCCTTTATCTAAAGTGACTAAGATCCCATTTGCCATTATACGATCTCGTCAGGTTGAAATTGTCCCTTCGTTCACTTCGTTTCTTGTTTGACATAGAGTCATAGCTTTGGTGAAGACTACTGCTGGTGTTCTTGTATTGGTTGTTAGTTTACTTAGTGACTATAGTACGAAAAATTATCTGCGTGTATGCGCGAAAATTTTGAAGTTCACTTGTAAATAAGATTTTGGAATTTATACGTTTTCACAAAATCACTTCGAAGTCGAATAGAATGGTTTTAATTATTTTCAGGTCTCCAGAACAAAAACTGTATATAGTAAGATAGAGCAGCAGGAAATTTTGAGTTAAATGATAATTTTAGTGTGTTATATGATCAAGGAAAGTCTTCATTTCTAATAACATCGGAGGAAAAGCTACTCAAAGCTGGTAATTAAAGACTAGTGAACTCTAGAAATTGGCTCCGTTTATATTGGAGTTACCTTGTGGACATAACTGTTTGAATAAACGTTACAATGTATTTGTCATGCAAGAATCTTGAACATGTGTGGCAAAATACGGATTGCAAATCTAATAGGGTTTTCACAAGCACCTAGAAAAACAATACTCGATTAGTCTACTTTCATATCTCGATATTAAAGGAGATTGGATAGAACATGAGCGCTAAGTTGAGAAGGTATAGATTGGACATTAATACACATGGACATGAATTCCTACTGCTTTATACAATAAGTTAAATGAGATTCGAAACTAAGGCTGCAACAAATGTTTGCATATTACTTATTGTAGTAGTCTGGGTATACAAACTAGTAATTTGGTTTTTGATCTAATTAGAGAAGTCCTTAAACCCAGAGATCGAAGCATCTTTCCGGGATCTTTGTTTGCAGTTAGTCAAGTACTTTGTACTGCATTCTGTTGGGACTGGAACTATATACGAGTGACATTATTGTGTCCAAATATTTGTTGATTGATTAACAAAACGTAAAACTTCTGTGTTTGTTTCAGAGCACCACTATTGCCTAAACGCTTACCATATACAGTGAAATTCCAGTTACTCCCAACTCAACCACAACCACCGAAGATGAAGAAACAAAATATTGAGACATTCTTTCAACCAACTATCAAAGTTCCGTTATCAAGTTTCACTGTTCATCCAGACTTCACTTCAGAATGCTACAATACACATAGAAATTATTTGATTAAAAATGGTCTGTGGAATTATGCTACGAGGAATTATTCATTTGCATACTGATAAGATTCATTATCTTTTAACCTAACAGTGACTTCTTATATTTTATGTACAATATATATGTATTTTGTTGTATCGTGTTGATTAGCAGTGGCTTTTCGAGTTGGTTGTTAAGTTAGCCAGTCACGATAATAAAGCTGAGTTACACTAGCTATAAATGTTGTTTCTACAACCTCAAGCATGCTAGGAAGGTTAAATGAGTAGTTTTCAAACCACAAGCTGGAGTAGTCCCTCACTTCGTTGAGGTGTTAGTGTGAAGTTCTAGAAGTTTGCTTCTGTCAAGTGAGTTAGTTCGAGCTATTCTTTCATAATTTCAGTCACAAACAGATTAGCTGCTATTCAGCTTTTCGATAATTTGAACTTTACGTTCTAGCATTACTAATTTTTATGTAAGATTATTGAATACTTCTTTTATCAAGTACATGGATAATTCATCATCTTCCATTACGAAATGACCACCAATTTTCAAAAATTAGAATTGTATCCAGCATGTTGATGGTTTTCTAGTTACTTCGTGACTTATGATAAAGAATGGGGTAATCTTGGATTGCACTTTTCTGCAACGTCAAAAGCTGAGTGACACTAAAGCAACAGGTGTAGAAGGATAACACGAGAGCACTTTTATTATTTCCAGAATCCTTATCAATTAGTTGTAAACTAAATCATATCAAAATGTACACGCTACAAATATTGAGCATACTCTCATCAAGTTGACAGGAATTTATTAACAAGATTAACCGCTAATATAAATAATTTGAATAAATAAAGCGTTGGAGATCGACAGATATGTGACAGAAGGCTCGACTATTTATTGGATTAATAGGTGAACATTGTTGAAAGAGAAAGTTAAAAATAAGATGGAAAATATTTATCATCCATGCAGTAACTTCAAAATATTTTCAGTTTATAGAAGTATGAAGAGTGGAGTGGGCAGCTTTCAAGCAGAAATTAGGGTTTGAAAAGAAGACAAAATATGCAAGATAGAATCACGTTACAAAAGTTTGCGCACATTTTATTATAAACCAAATACAACGGTGACGAGAGGTCAACAAATATATCTTTGAGAATACATGGATTTGGCTACAGTTTCTTCATAACTTACACAGTTCTGGCTAGCAGAATAGTCCAGGACGCGCGTTTCGTCCTATTAGGGACTTGTCGTCTGAATGTATCTGGACCCCAGTGAGTGATGTTTTTCCCATTGAGATTCGAACTTCGTACCAGTCTATTCAGGTGTCATCCGCTAGATCACGGAGGATCGATAACCAGCTCTTGTACAACAGCCATTTTTTAATACTATTTATTGATATGCTTGTAATTCTCAGTTAGTTTGCTGGATCGAATTGTTCGACCTCTATCGGCATACCTTCTTCAAAATGTAATTGGCTTAAGCTCTTTCTCCTGTTCATCACTTTAAGCAGTAAATGGCTGTCAATATCGTGTCCAGTATCAATCTTGTAACCTGCAGTCATGATATTCAACACAAGCTGATCGTGCATAGTTAGAATAGTGGGAATATAATATTAGGTTGCTAAGTGCAGTTGAAGGTAACATGAAGTGGGAATTATTCCACTCTCAATTGTCACATACAGAAATTCATGGGGTGAAGGTAGATAAGCTTGGTGGACAGATGCGTTCTTCACGACGTAGAATTCAATCGACGCTTAATTCTAGCAGCAATTTCATGAAGCTTGAGCGTAATTTCTGAAAGAACAGGCTTCTTCTCCACACTCTATTCTTCTCATGTCAGACAAAACTTGGTGATGTGGTTTTGAATCTCAGAGAGGATATCAGTACCATCAAGGTTGTACATATGTCTTGACGATGAATGCCAACAAGCATGAAGCTAGAAGTCAAGCAGAGATTCCTGTCGATGATCTCTAAGCAACTAACTTCCCACATTTGTCAACACACCTCTGTGGTTAACCCTTATCAATAAAGAACGTCGTACACCACTGCATCGGTTCAAGCTCATCCACTTCAAAGTTATGTGTAAAGAACAGGTGGGCAGAAAAAGAGTGATACGAAAGTAGAAACATTTGTGCCAGACGATAAACATTTTGAAGATAAAGGCTAGTGCGGACATCCAAGTTTTAGATGACAAATGGCTAATACATGTGCGCCACTGTGATTGATTTCCAGCCACGTCACCAAGAGTTCGTAACCACTGATCCCTTTCACTTATGAAACCCTAACCAGGCAGTCCACATCGCCACATGTGACTGAGACTAGCAGTCAGGGGCCACGTGGACTGGTACCACGTCTTTGTCTGGCTACATTGAATGAAGTAGTCGACACATTCATCCACGTCACTTCCTATCATTGAAGTGGGAGTAATAGCAGACCGGTCCAAAGCCATCATCTTATTTTGATAGGTGCATGCCAAACGCATGTCAAACATACTCAGATTTCAGCTGGGCGTCTTACCCTGGCAGGATAATATCGTCATTCAGATGGCCTACAGGTAGCTGATCTGCCGATGTGAAGTCAGACGTATCTAAGGTTACGACTATTAGTACGTCTGTATAGAAGCTAAATAAGGATGGGGGTAGTGGACAGCCATGATGAACACCACTAGCTGTCGTCACTTCTGATGAAAACTCTTGATAAGCCCCTACACGGCTGCCTGAGTTCGAATAGGGAGCTTCGATGTACATTACATTATATACTTGCTCATTTCTGTCTTCATATTGAGACGCTGTCGCATTACCTTTCGGTTGGCAGAGTCAAACGTCACGTTCAGATAAAGAAAGATGGCAAGTGTCGGTCACTAGCAAGTATGTCTTTATCTCAGAACTTGTCAAAGAGTGTAATTATGACCGATAAACCCTTGTCCAGATCTGTCTGAAACCTGTCTGGCTTTCTCCTCGTTGCGTTTAGTGGCGTTCTCGCATCTCGTATTATTCTGTCAGTCACTTACACTCGATCACTTCAGGAAGTAAGCATCGCACTGCTGGTAATCCAAAGGAAAAACCTTTCTGCCACCACATCTCTGGCCAGTCAGCCATATGACTTCTTCCCCAGACCCCGTCATAGTGTATCAATTCAGACTACAACAGTAATTGCTTTTCCTCGTACCATTATCGAACAGACCATTCTGGCATGAAAAGAAATCGGAAAACATGAGTTCCAGCCAGGGTAGTTCGTCGATTCATTGTGATAGACAAGCCTGACCACCACTTGTAGGTGGCAACTATTATTTGGATTATCACGTGAACATTTCTCGACAACAGATAACTCCTTATGAAGTTTTTCTCTCGAACACACGTTTCTGAAATAGTTAATCAGAGTACCAACCAATAACATTTTACTGTTCATATGACACAGGGTTTTGAAGGTGAAATAAAGTTCACACTAAGTCTGCTTCCTATCAGTATACTTTTGAACTTTGCCACCTGTGTCACGTCAGGCACCAAGATCCAGGAAATGAGCGTATTGATATGTTCACACTCCATTGTGAATCTTATATCAGTATGAACATCATTGAGATTTACTACACGAGACTCACCACTGAAGTGATTGCAAAGGACAAAAGCAGCACCAACATGTTTGGCATGAAATGCTTCCTCATTGATTGCTCCCTTCATCTTTCTCTACTCCGGACAACCATGAGTAAGTCAGACAGTATCAGAGTCAAACGGCAAGAGATAGTGACTCGATCAATTTGGAGATATGAAGAATTCTCGAAATAGAAAAGGGCATCAGTTCCTTGCAGTTAATATCTAATAAATGAGGAAGGTTTAAGTGTTGAAACATAATCCTTCTGGGTCCTTACCCTAGTTGCAAATGAATTCACAAATGTTCAGAACTACACCACAATACTGTTCCTTTTTCATAATTATAGCTTGGCTTCCAGATGGAGCGTGGGTACTAATTTCCATTCCTTCTGTGTGATGACAAGGATAGTATAATTTTTCACATATCTGTAGGATCATTTCTATTGTATGACTTTGGCGTTGATTCGATAAACAAGGATTCGGTTGTCAATCTCTCCCTCCACCCAACTAAGTTGGTATTTAATGCTGTCACTCTGTCCTACCCTATTGCGTGATTGTGTGTAATTCCATGCCAACCTTTTTTATAAATTTCCCATCTTATTAGGATCCACTAGACTCGATCTGGCTAATATTTTGTCTTCTCTCATTCTAATTACCCTGATCGACTAATTTCATCTATATATTTAACCTTACAATCATTGCAGGAGATTTAGTAGACCAGATTATTTTGCTTAATTGCATCAATAGGGTCTTTTAACCTTGGTTCTAAGCGAATTTTTTGGTTTAAATGTCACTTTAATTTCAGCCTTATTGAGAACTCTTCGTAATGCTTCTGAGGTGGCTCCTTTGTATAGTAACACAGAAGAGACTCTGAATCCTCTCTCAACCCTGTCACCATTACTAATATTACTATTAATATTTGTCCATTAGGTTCCTAATGGAACATAGGGATCCAGTAGCAAGTCTACAGTGCGCCCTCTTCTCTGAAATCTTCTGGACCTGGCTCCACGACAGACCAGAACCTCTCATTTCTTCCTCAAACGATCTCACCCATGTCACCCTCCACTCGGACGCCCAACTCATCACTTCCCATCTCGGCCCAACTCGAGGGCCGGGCTTGACGCGTGATGTCTCGTATCAGCCTTCTCAGTGTATGCACAATCCAGTCCATCTCCACTTCCTTCTGCATATTTGTTGAGCGATAGGTTACTGCTTGGTTGGTTCGTTGCCAGCCAGCCAACCAGCCAGAGTTCCTTGTTGCTTATTCTGACTATTCTGGCCATCTGATCTCCAGTATTGAGCCGGAGTAGGCAGTTGATGATGAATGTCTGCAGTTTGTTGGAAATGCTTTTCGTAACATGCCAAGTCTCTGAGCCATACAGAAGCACTGACTTGACTGGATCGGTGTTGAAAATCCGGATCTTGTTCATACTGCATGCGGAGTGCAGAAGATCTCCACACTGGTTTCTGGCTAATGAACACCTATCTTGCTGTCTTTCCGAACCTGGCTGGCTTTCACGTCCACGTCTGTGCCGCCATGTTGTTGAAACAGTGCTACCTAGATAGGTGAAGGAGGCTACTTCCTTTAGGTCTCTTCCATTCATGGTGATTGGAGCTAGTTGTTGTTGTTGGTGGTGGTGTTCGTTGGGAATCTTCATCACCTATGTCTTCTCTACACACACCTGGAGTTCCGTCTTCGCCGCCTCTCCTCTTCTGTCAACTTGTTAGTTTTCACCTGTAGATCTTCGAGTTTGTGTGACACCAGACACAAATCATCGTTGGCGAAATCCAGATCTTCGAGGATATTCTCCTCGTTCCAGCCAGAGTATCCCCCTCTTCTCACTCCTCACTGTTTGTTGCATGATCCAGTCCAGTCGACCACGAACCAGAATATCATGGGTGATAGATGGTAGGCAACCTTGTTTCACTCCTTCCTGTCTTCACTTCAGTGGCATCAGAGAGCTTCCCATTGTGAATTACTCGGCATGTGGCGTCTTCATATAGTTGTTGAATGAGGCGGATAAAGGTTTGTGGCATTGCGTAGTATTGAAGCGGTTTCCAAATTACCTGTCGGTCAACGCCGTCGAAGGCCTTTTCGAAGTCGATGAAGTTGAGGTAGATGTTTGACTGCCATTCTATACTCTGTTCTATGATGATGCGAAGCGTTGCGTTGCAATTTGGTCCACACATGATTTGTACTTCCTGAATCCAGCCAGGCAGCCTGTTCCGGTCGTAAATTTGGATCGAGTGCATCCCTTAGCCTCTCCAGGATGATGCGGATTAATATTTTGCTTGCATGGGGTGGACAGGAGAGTGATTCCGCGCCAGTTCTTGCAAACACTTAGGTCTCCTTTCTTTGGAGGCTTGATTAGGCAACCCTTATTCCAATCAACAGACAGGTATTTTCCTTCCTTCCACACCTTCTGCAATAGTGATGTGGTGTGAGCCTGTCCGTTGTTGTCTCTGCGTCTGCCCTCATTGCTTGTGGCGGGATTCCATCTAGTCCTTCTGCTCTCTTGCATTCTAGTAGCTTCATGGTGTTCAGAACTTCGACTTTAGTTGGAGGATTTATGTTGACTTGTAGTTCTGTGTCTGGGCTCCTGGTGGTGTTTCTGGACGAAGTGCAATTGGTGGTGGTGGTGGTCGATTCAAGTGCTTTTTGGAGTGGTCAGCCTATTGTTTCCTTTGTTTCTCTTCTTTCGTAATTATATTTCCTTCATCATCTCTTATTGGTTTCATCTGCGTTGATCTCTTCCCAAGTAGTAACTTGGTTATTTGATACAATGTTGTCAGGTCTCTCCTACCAGCCTACAGCCTGTTCTGCTTCACTTGCCAGTGTGTCGTGGAAGTGTCTTCTGTCTTTCCGTGAACAGTATCGGAGTAGATTATTGATTCTCCCGTTGACAGTTTGCAGAGTCCACTCCCATTCCATCTGCTTTCTCAGATTCCTAACACTTCTATGCGATGTCTTCTCATCTCGTTTGCAATCTGGGCAGGCTTGCTAGGTTCAAACACACTGCGCAAATTCCATGTTACCATCCTTACTATATCTTTCATCGAGAGAAGATACACTGGCCGGTTGGCTTCCCGAAGGCTTTCATCAACCGGCATCCTTTCGCCTCTCCGATTCCAAAGAGGAATAATATTGTTTTTATTCTTTATATTTCGTTTGTGTTTTGAAGTTTCCTTGGCGGTTGGATTGGTTTTCCGGGGTAGGGTTGCTAGCCCTACGCCCAACCTTCCTTCTTTACCCGAGCTTAGGACGGGCGACTAACTAGTGAACTAGTTGACCAGGCGAGGATATTATTAATATTAGAAGTGGAATTACTATTGATAACATCTGTATGACTACTACTGCTACTACTACTACTACTACTACTACTACTACTATTTCAAATATGTTTCTCCCGACTTCTTATTGAAAGAAATACGTCCAAAACGCCAGCCAGTAAATGAGTCCATTTCACTATTGGACACTTCTAATAAACAGACTTCAATGG
Source organism: Heterobilharzia americana (assembly GCA_944470555.2). Lineage (NCBI taxonomy): Eukaryota > Metazoa > Platyhelminthes > Trematoda > Strigeidida > Schistosomatidae > Heterobilharzia > Heterobilharzia americana. Next base: position 31,638,547 of record OX104129.1, on the reverse strand, counting down.
AATTACAATCTACCACAATGCCCAAGTTGTACTCCTATATTTGTGAACTGTACCTGTTTTCCATTTTCAGGTCAAAAGTCACTGTTGATGTCCACATTTTGATTGCTTGACGAATTTCATTCGGTTTGTGGGTTGGAGGTTGGGTGACACATGAAATCTTAACTTTGCGAGATCATACATTGTCTCTGTGTCGTTGCCTGATGATGTCATCTAGCGAACTGCTACCAACGGAAATCTGAATCATGCAAGCGGGTGTGTGCAAACATCACACACAAGTAAAGCCACAGATGATTTGTATAAGATGGGAAATTACCCAACTGTACTGATTACGTAGGATGATGTTTCGACTTGACTCTTGTCAGACAAATATTAACAGAATGCTCAGTGATAGCTTCTTTTATTCTCCTGAGAAAAAGCTGTTCTGATTGCCTATCATATTAACTTCTCATTATACTATTTCTCCTCCAGGGAATGATGTTCGCAGCTCAAATCATTCAGGATGACAAGACAATTACGTGTCCACCGGATCAATATATTCTGGCAGCCTTCGGAATCTGGAGTGTTCTTATTGTTATTGAATATGGAGTTGAAGTCGGAGTTGTTACTTTTATTGCAGACTCACAAAATGACGGTATAATCATCGAAAGTCTCCGGGAGTTTATCGTTCTACTGCAGTCCCATTAACTTATGTCGCATCACAAACTAGAACATGAAAGATGAACCTCATGAATGAACCTTGTATTTTTCAAACACACTTTTGATTACTCACCAACTTCCCCTGATTACAATTTATCAATTAATTGCTGAAACCTGTTGTTGCCGTGTTGCGTAATCAAAATAAATATTCTAATCGCAGAAATATAACTTCTCGTGAAGTTTGCAAAGCCGAAAACAAGAATATTGGAAGCAATTAACGACTTCTCGCAAACACTTTCTCAGTGAACTCATCGAAATATTGTCAGTAGGAGGCGTTAACAGAGGTTATTTCGATGGATGTGGGCAGGTAGTTAGTGTGAATGTAGATCGTTATATACACAGGTTGAAAACTACATTGATTAACTTTATTCATGGTGACTCTGTTGGCAGGCGACAGGATAAGTTACCGGTAGACCAAAACTTTGATGATCAAAGAACGTTAACTGCTTATATGTGTTTTGAACACAATGGTAAACTGCAGTCAGTGTGATGGAATTAAATTTCACTTCAGTTTATTAGTCGGATATCTCACACTGCAAAATGACATTGTTTACTGGTAAGATAAATAGTGTTCTTTCCCTTTGTTACATATCTCGCTAATTAACTGAAAGTGGATACGTACGAACATTTGAACTAAACTTCAGATGAAACAGATAGACAAGGTATCGTGTAAAGAAGAAATTCTCTTCGTATTTTGTCCTCTTGGATGACCCATCGCGAACACATGGAAATATGGTTTCGAGGATTCTCAGTATATTTCACCAGTACACGCATGTACACTCTACTCCCTTATGATACAAATGCGATTCATTGACTGTCACTACAATTGTAAACTACAAACTGTGGTGAGTTACGTATTCATTTAGGATGATGCATCCGAATGCGGTTAACAGGTTTTCATAGCCTAACAAAGAATTTTGATTTGTTACGTTGACGACACTTTTGTAATTACTAAAAGAATTGGATAAGGATACACGTTCAACCTCATCAATCCAATCGTTGAACGTATTCAATTCAAAAAGTGAGAGGAAGAAAGCAACGAAATCATGAGAAGTTCTCATGAGTAGAACACACATCGGAAGTGTACAGAAACGTGATGTGAACAGATCATCTTTTGAAATACAACTGTTAAACCCAATGTCTAATAGCGAGAGTCTCGTACAAACACTTCTCATACGTGCCAGGAATCATTGCAGCTTTTAACGGCAACATATGTCGGAAGAGCATCACATTTGCAAAGTGTTTAGAAGTAGCGACCATCCAATCAACCTATCGTTTCATCCAGTCAGTACTAACGTGGTACACAAACCAACCAAATCCCTGCAGAGCGTCTTATGTGAGCTGAAGGATCCATTGTCCAAGGACGACAAGATGAATGTAATGTGCAAAATTAGTTGCAATGACTACATGGGTCTATCCAGTCACCGAATAATCCGAAATAATTATCAGCATCAACCAGCATTTCAACGACGTGAGATCACTATTGATACCGACGAATTTGGGTGAGTGCGCCCGCGACTTCGATTGACATGAAATGAAAATACTGAGACAAACAGGCTGAACAACAAAAATGAATTCTTGGAAGTGTAGTACTTCAATCAAATGGCAGCCGACAAACACGTGGATAAAGACTCAATATACAGAATACTAAGAAGGGACATTCAAGTGGAAATCGGCCAACCAAACCAGTCACTGGGTCGGAAGCATAGGCCAAGTAATAATGACAGGTATAAAGGTCGAACTTTGGATAAATAGGAGGATAAAGATCACCACCCCTCATGCGCAAATAACATTCAAAATTAGCTAGTGTCCTTACTGAACATTCATGCAACTTGAAGATATTTCACTTCATTTTGGAGTAAATACTGATAAATTCATCTAGTCTGGTGATGAAATGTTCCAGAAGAAACCCTAAGTCTTTGAGACCACAAAGCATTTATCATCGTCAATTTCAGCTACAAATATTCGCTACTATCTCAAATCGACCATTAAAAGACGTCGTTGAATTAAGCAACAAAGCTTTTAAATTCGAAACCTCACGGTTGGTCGCCATGTTGGTCGTGGTATATTCTGCAGGCTACGCATATTATGAGCTTCCAAGCTATTATTCTTAGTAAAAGAAACAAAAGATCAGCTTTGCAATGATGTTCCCTCTACAGGTTGATTCAGAAGACTGACATCTGCCGATTAAGCGGTGTGTTTCTTAACTGTGCGATCCATAGATGTATAAGGGAAGTTTGATGCTTCATGAAATAGTCACCCCGGGATGCATCCATTAACACCACAACAACAGCACTCACGCTTTCTATCAGTTTGACATGTGAACAATATCAACGTCCTTATAACGTTGATTGGTGGCAGTCGTCTGCCCGATAAAGCTCTGTTAGCTTCATTTGTGACAACATCCCTCGAATCTGCAATACCACTTCAATTATATCTCCTTAAATTCACGACAAATTCTGCTGAATTCTGCATTAGTTGACCGACAAACAACCTTAGCATACTCTGTATATGTTCCTTGTAAAAGTCTCCTGTTAGAAACTTCAAACTCTTTCTTGCTTTCATCACACCATGAAACGTTTTTAGGGTCTAAGAATGTTTGTAATAGAAAAATAAAAACCAAGTGTGTTTTGAAGCCGAATGTGAAGAACATGAGGATCATTTTGATGGAGTTACAAGTTTTTAGTTAGTTGCTATCGCTTTTGTCCTAGTCATAGACCGTTGTACATGCTCATTCAATGTATTTCCTCTTATTTTATTCGTAGTGATTATAAATGATACTGAAGCAGCTGGATAGGATACTGACCGAGCATTCGCCACTAAGTTGACAATCCCAGTCAGTCATTATATGTGTATAATTCTCGTTGTCGACAATATACTGCAACACTTCATGTTGTCTTTTAACAGCATCACGTCTCCGTTCACCAGCAGGAGCAAAGCGGAGACACATAATGGACAATCATAAGTAATCTGTGAAATCGATATTCACTACATTGTTATTCAGTCTGCTGAACTGTGACAATGAATGCTTTCCAGAGTAAATCATCTCAAACGTTGAACAAACAAATCTACTTATTGTCAGGGGAAGCATAGCTTATACTACCATTCGATTACAACAGTCTAATACTCAGTGCTATAGGACACATTTTAAGTAATCATACTGATTTTAATCAGTGCTGAACTGATGTACAAAGTTTCTAGAAACCATTACATTCTCTCCACCTCTTCCAAATAAACTTTAAACTGATGATACCACTTACAGAAATCGACTCAGAGAAACACTAATAATATTCAAGAGTGGACTTTGATTATAAATGAAATAATTCTACACTTGAACATCGTGTCGGCATATCTCTCATTGACAATAAAGTTGGTGGATTCCTATGTAAGTGTTTCAGTAAATTACTGCTCACCTAGTGAATGAGAATTGAAAATTAAAGTTGTCAACAAGTTATCCACTTATCATTATTCATGATGAAAATGAACTCTGTACTTCTTTATGAACGTGGCAATGTGAGCAGAATTCTAACTAATGTTGCCATAATTGCTGAGTCAATAGTTGCGAGTTTGACTTGTAAAGTTCTCATGAAATATTGAGCAAGGTTGTGAATTGTATGCAGGTGTTTGAGTGCTGACTGGTGAGGTGAAGTGGAGAGCTGGGAATCAATATTCACCACGTTTACAATGAAGTATAGTGAAAGGATTATCAAATGGTTCATGTGATATACTGCTAGCCATAGAGATTCATCCTATGAGAGTTATTCTGCAAATAAAACATCACACTCCTACTGTCTACGGCTATTGTAACATTCCTCGGAAACGTTTCGCAGTTCAGTTTTGACCACTTCCTACCTATCCAGCTGTTTCAGTATCATTTATAATCACTACGAATAAAATAAGAGGAAATACATTGAATGAGCATGTACAACGGTCTATGACTAGGACAAAAGCGATAGCAACTAACTAAAAACTTGTAACTCCATCAAAATGATCCTCATGTTCTTCACATTCGGCTTCAAAACACACTTGGTTTTTATTTTTCTATTACAAACATTCTTAGACCCTAAAAACGTTTCATGGTGTGATGAAAGCAAGAAAGAGTTTGAAGTTTCTAACAGGAGACTTTTACAAGGAACATATACAGAGTATGCTAAGGTTGTTTGTCGGTCAACTAATGCAGAATTCAGCAGAATTTGTCGTGAATTTAAGGAGATATAATTGAAGTGGTATTGCAGATTCGAGGGATGTTGTCACAAATGAAGCTAACAGAGCTTTATCGGGCAGACGACTGCCACCAATCAACGTTATAAGGACGTTGATATTGTTCACATGTCAAACTGATAGAAAGCGTGAGTGCTGTTGTTGTGGTGTTAATGGATGCATCCCGGGGTGACTATTTCATGAAGCATCAAACTTCCCTTATACATCTATGGATCGCACAGTTAAGAAACACACCGCTTAATCGGCAGATGTCAGTCTTCTGAATCAACCTGTAGAGGGAACATCATTGCAAAGCTGATCTTTTGTTTCTTTTACTAAGAATAATAGCTTGGAAGCTCATAATATGCGTAGCCTGCAGAATATACCACGACCAACATGGCGACCAACCGTGAGGTTTCGAATTTAAAAGCTTTGTTGCTTAATTCAACGACGTCTTTTAATGGTCGATTTGAGATAGTAGCGAATATTTGTAGCTGAAATTGACGATGATAAATGCTTTGTGGTCTCAAAGACTTAGGGTTTCTTCTGGAACATTTCATCACCAGACTAGATGAATTTATCAGTATTTACTCCAAAATGAAGTGAAATATCTTCAAGTTGCATGAATGTTCAGTAAGGACACTAGCTAATTTTGAATGTTATTTGCGCATGAGGGGTGGTGATCTTTATCCTCCTATTTATCCAAAGTTCGACCTTTATACCTGTCATTATTACTTGGCCTATGCTTCCGACCCAGTGACTGGTTTGGTTGGCCGATTTCCACTTGAATGTCCCTTCTTAGTATTCTGTATATTGAGTCTTTATCCACGTGTTTGTCGGCTGCCATTTGATTGAAGTACTACACTTCCAAGAATTCATTTTTGTTGTTCAGCCTGTTTGTCTCAGTATTTTCATTTCATGTCAATCGAAGTCGCGGGCGCACTCACCCAAATTCGTCGGTATCAATAGTGATCTCACGTCGTTGAAATGCTGGTTGATGCTGATAATTATTTCGGATTATTCGGTGACTGGATAGACCCATGTAGTCATTGCAACTAATTTTGCACATTACATTCATCTTGTCGTCCTTGGACAATGGATCCTTCAGCTCACATAAGACGCTCTGCAGGGATTTGGTTGGTTTGTGTACCACGTTAGTACTGACTGGATGAAACGATAGGTTGATTGGATGGTCGCTACTTCTAAACACTTTGCAAATGTGATGCTCTTCCGACATATGTTGCCGTTAAAAGCTGCAATGATTCCTGGCACGTATGAGAAGTGTTTGTACGAGACTCTCGCTATTAGACATTGGGTTTAACAGTTGTATTTCAAAAGATGATCTGTTCACATCACGTTTCTGTACACTTCCGATGTGTGTTCTACTCATGAGAACTTCTCATGATTTCGTTGCTTTCTTCCTCTCACTTTTTGAATTGAATACGTTCAACGATTGGATTGATGAGGTTGAACGTGTATCCTTATCCAATTCTTTTAGTAATTACAAAAGTGTCGTCAACGTAACAAATCAAAATTCTTTGTTAGGCTATGAAAACCTGTTAACCGCATTCGGATGCATCATCCTAAATGAATACGTAACTCACCACAGTTTGTAGTTTACAATTGTAGTGACAGTCAATGAATCGCATTTGTATCATAAGGGAGTAGAGTGTACATGCGTGTACTGGTGAAATATACTGAGAATCCTCGAAACCATATTTCCATGTGTTCGCGATGGGTCATCCAAGAGGACAAAATACGAAGAGAATTTCTTCTTTACACGATACCTTGTCTATCTGTTTCATCTGAAGTTTAGTTCAAATGTTCGTACGTATCCACTTTCAGTTAATTAGCGAGATATGTAACAAAGGGAAAGAACACTATTTATCTTACCAGTAAACAATGTCATTTTGCAGTGTGAGATATCCGACTAATAAACTGAAGTGAAATTTAATTCCATCACACTGACTGCAGTTTACCATTGTGTTCAAAACACATATAAGCAGTTAACGTTCTTTGATCATCAAAGTTTTGGTCTACCGGTAACTTATCCTGTCGCCTGCCAACAGAGTCACCATGAATAAAGTTAATCAATGTAGTTTTCAACCTGTGTATATAACGATCTACATTCACACTAACTACCTGCCCACATCCATCGAAATAACCTCTGTTAACGCCTCCTACTGACAATATTTCGATGAGTTCACTGAGAAAGTGTTTGCGAGAAGTCGTTAATTGCTTCCAATATTCTTGTTTTCGGCTTTGCAAACTTCACGAGAAGTTATATTTCTGCGATTAGAATATTTATTTTGATTACGCAACACGGCAACAACAGGTTTCAGCAATTAATTGATAAATTGTAATCAGGGGAAGTTGGTGAGTAATCAAAAGTGTGTTTGAAAAATACAAGGTTCATTCATGAGGTTCATCTTTCATGTTCTAGTTTGTGATGCGACATAAGTTAATGGGACTGCAGTAGAACGATAAACTCCCGGAGACTTTCGATGATTATACCGTCATTTTGTGAGTCTGCAATAAAAGTAACAACTCCGACTTCAACTCCATATTCAATAACAATAAGAACACTCCAGATTCCGAAGGCTGCCAGAATATATTGATCCGGTGGACACGTAATTGTCTTGTCATCCTGAATGATTTGAGCTGCGAACATCATTCCCTGGAGGAGAAATAGTATAATGAGAAGTTAATATGATAGGCAATCAGAACAGCTTTTTCTCAGGAGAATAAAAGAAGCTATCACTGAGCATTCTGTTAATATTTGTCTGACAAGAGTCAAGTCGAAACATCATCCTACGTAATCAGTACAGTTGGGTAATTTCCCATCTTATACAAATCATCTGTGGCTTTACTTGTGTGTGATGTTTGCACACACCCGCTTGCATGATTCAGATTTCCGTTGGTAGCAGTTCGCTAGATGACATCATCAGGCAACGACACAGAGACAATGTATGATCTCGCAAAGTTAAGATTTCATGTGTCACCCAACCTCCAACCCACAAACCGAATGAAATTCGTCAAGCAATCAAAATGTGGACATCAACAGTGACTTTTGACCTGAAAATGGAAAACAGGTACAGTTCACAAATATAGGAGTACAACTTGGGCATTGTGGTAGATTGTAATTCCATTGAAGTCTGTTTATTAGAAGTGTCCAATAGTGAAATGGACTCATTTACTGGCTGGCGTTTTGGACGTATTTCTTTCAATAAGAAGTCGGGAGAAACATATTTGAAATAGTAGTAGTAGTAGTAGTAGTAGTAGTAGTAGCAGTAGTAGTCATACAGATGTTATCAATAGTAATTCCACTTCTAATATTAATAATATCCTCGCCTGGTCAACTAGTTCACTAGTTAGTCGCCCGTCCTAAGCTCGGGTAAAGAAGGAAGGTTGGGCGTAGGGCTAGCAACCCTACCCCGGAAAACCAATCCAACCGCCAAGGAAACTTCAAAACACAAACGAAATATAAAGAATAAAAACAATATTATTCCTCTTTGGAATCGGAGAGGCGAAAGGATGCCGGTTGATGAAAGCCTTCGGGAAGCCAACCGGCCAGTGTATCTTCTCTCGATGAAAGATATAGTAAGGATGGTAACATGGAATTTGCGCAGTGTGTTTGAACCTAGCAAGCCTGCCCAGATTGCAAACGAGATGAGAAGACATCGCATAGAAGTGTTAGGAATCTGAGAAAGCAGATGGAATGGGAGTGGACTCTGCAAACTGTCAACGGGAGAATCAATAATCTACTCCGATACTGTTCACGGAAAGACAGAAGACACTTCCACGACACACTGGCAAGTGAAGCAGAACAGGCTGTAGGCTGGTAGGAGAGACCTGACAACATTGTATCAAATAACCAAGTTACTACTTGGGAAGAGATCAACGCAGATGAAACCAATAAGAGATGATGAAGGAAATATAATTACGAAAGAAGAGAAACAAAGGAAACAATAGGCTGACCACTCCAAAAAGCACTTGAATCGACCACCACCACCACCAATTGCACTTCGTCCAGAAACACCACCAGGAGCCCAGACACAGAACTACAAGTCAACATAAATCCTCCAACTAAAGTCGAAGTTCTGAACACCATGAAGCTACTAGAATGCAAGAGAGCAGAAGGACTAGATGGAATCCCGCCACAAGCAATGAGGGCAGACGCAGAGACAACAACGGACAGGCTCACACCACATCACTATTGCAGAAGGTGTGGAAGGAAGGAAAATACCTGTCTGTTGATTGGAATAAGGGTTGCCTAATCAAGCCTCCAAAGAAAGGAGACCTAAGTGTTTGCAAGAACTGGCGCGGAATCACTCTCCTGTCCACCCCATGCAAGCAAAATATTAATCCGCATCATCCTGGAGAGGCTAAGGGATGCACTCGATCCAAATTTACGACCGGAACAGGCTGCCTGGCTGGATTCAGGAAGTACAAATCATGTGTGGACCAAATTGCAACGCAACGCTTCGCATCATCATAGAACAGAGTATAGAATGGCAGTCAAACATCTACCTCAACTTCATCGACTTCGAAAAGGCCTTCGACGGCGTTGACCGACAGGTAATTTGGAAACCGCTTCAATACTACGCAATGCCACAAACCTTTATCCGCCTCATTCAACAACTATATGAAGACGCCACATGCCGAGTAATTCACAATGGGAAGCTCTCTGATGCCACTGAAGTGAAGACAGGAAGGAGTGAAACAAGGTTGCCTACCATCTATCACCCATGATATTCTGGTTCGTGGTCGACTGGACTGGATCATGCAACAAACAGTGAGGAGTGAGAAGAGGGGGATACTCTGGCTGGAACGAGGAGAATATCCTCGAAGATCTGGATTTCGCCAACGATGATTTGTGTCTGGTGTCACACAAACTCGAAGATCTACAGGTGAAAACTAACAAGTTGACAGAAGAGGAGAGGCGGCGAAGACGGAACTCCAGGTGTGTGTAGAGAAGACATAGGTGATGAAGATTCCCAACGAACACCACCACCAACAACAACAACTAGCTCCAATCACCATGAATGGAAGAGACCTAAAGGAAGTAGCCTCCTTCACCTATCTAGGTAGCACTGTTTCAACAACATGGCGGCACAGACGTGGACGTGAAAGCCAGCCAGGTTCGGAAAGACAGCAAGATAGGTGTTCATTAGCCAGAAACCAGTGTGGAGATCTTCTGCACTCCGCATGCAGTATGAACAAGATCCGGATTTTCAACACCGATCCAGTCAAGTCAGTGCTTCTGTATGGCTCAGAGACTTGGCATGTTACGAAAAGCATTTCCAACAAACTGCAGACATTCATCATCAACTGCCTACTCCGGCTCAATACTGGAGATCAGATGGCCAGAATAGTCAGAATAAGCAACAAGGAACTCTGGCTGGTTGGCTGGCTGGCAACGAACCAACCAAGCAGTAACCTATCGCTCAACAAATATGCAGAAGGAAGTGGAGATGGACTGGATTGTGCATACACTGAGAAGGCTGATACGAGACATCACGCGTCAAGCCCGGCCCTCGAGTTGGGCCGAGATGGGAAGTGATGAGTTGGGCGTCCGAGTGGAGGGTGACATGGGTGAGATCGTTTGAGGAAGAAATGAGAGGTTCTGGTCTGTCGTGGAGCCAGGTCCAGAAGATTTCAGAGAAGAGGGCGCACTGTAGACTTGCTACTGGATCCCTATGTTCCATTAGGAACCTAATGGACAAATATTAATAGTAATATTAGTAATGGTGACAGGGTTGAGAGAGGATTCAGAGTCTCTTCTGTGTTACTATACAAAGGAGCCACCTCAGAAGCATTACGAAGAGTTCTCAATAAGGCTGAAATTAAAGTGACATTTAAACCAAAAAATTCGCTTAGAACCAAGGTTAAAAGACCCTATTGATGCAATTAAGCAAAATAATCTGGTCTACTAAATCTCCTGCAATGATTGTAAGGTTAAATATATAGATGAAATTAGTCGATCAGGGTAATTAGAATGAGAGAAGACAAAATATTAGCCAGATCGAGTCTAGTGGATCCTAATAAGATGGGAAATTTATAAAAAAGGTTGGCATGGAATTACACACAATCACGCAATAGGGTAGGACAGAGTGACAGCATTAAATACCAACTTAGTTGGGTGGAGGGAGAGATTGACAACCGAATCCTTGTTTATCGAATCAACGCCAAAGTCATACAATAGAAATGATCCTACAGATATGTGAAAAATTATACTATCCTTGTCATCACAAAGAAGGAGAGGAAATTAGGATTATATAAACTTTGTCTCAAAGTTCAGGGGTGTCTTGAGATGACTATAGATAATGGATTGTGTCCGAAACTTAATCCAGTAGATGATACTGTTTCATTGTTTGACACTTATTATAAGCAGATTGAAAAAGGGAGACTTCATGTTGATGGTGAGTAGACGGAATGGGATCACGAGAAGTTTTGATTTTGGAAGAATGTAAGAAGTGTCCTTAATCGCAGTTTGTCACTGGTGGAAATACTTACTGTCCAGATAGTTATCATCATGTAGTTATTATTATCAAATTTTGTGAAGTACACAGAAGTGCAAACACCTGAGATGATATGCAATAGAGACCATTTGTATATTATACAACCTAATAATCTCATATTTATTTTTCAACACACTGAATGAAATCTATTTTTAGACCTTTGACTAGGTATTCGCCACTTTCTTTTGTATTACTTTCAAAAGATTCGTCTTAATTATCCATCTGGTCACCGTTAGCATTTGTGCAGTATGTTTTACACTTCTGCATTATAGGACTTTATGCAGGTCGAGATTTGTACAGAGATTGCAGAAAACTGCTAATCAATATTTTCATATAGTCAAAATGTTAAAACTGTTGTCAGCATTGAGATGTAGTGCTTTTATGTTACTTCAAATATATGGCCTATCATTCCCTAAATGTTAGCTTCCTCAGATGAAATTATATACAACGATAAGCTTTTGTGTTGGATAGACTTACTTATTTACCAGCATAGTCATAACGTGTCGTATGAAGCATTACAAAACATCGATCAATTCTATAATTTAGCTCTGCTGATGGTAAAACATTTGGCAAATTGTTTTTTTCTTAAAATTAATCATGGTATACTCCAATAAACAGCAGCTAACAAATGATTCAACTCCTTCATCAAAACAGATGATGCGCATAGAATAAAGCCTACTCTCATCAGCTTTTTCGCATTATTGGTTCATTTCGCTTGCATTTGACAATTGAACCAGTTTGCTGTAAATAGCAGACATCATTGAATATTCACTCCTATCTGAGTGAATGTGTTATCGGTGATCTTGAAATGCTTTCCGGTATCTAAGTCTTTGAAATTCATTCAGTGTTGACATCGAGGCCTATTGTATTGCCTAGAACTTCATTGATGTTCAATAGTAGAGAGATATTTCATTATTGTATTCCTCCCAATTCAGTATCCTAATAGAGTGTGAATACGAATTGAGACTCCGACATTTTATCAAGCCATGAATTTCGGACCACAAATATGATGCAACATGGTCATTTCGGAGTAACAATAACAGAAATTGTTGGCACGGTAAATGTGCACCATCCAAGAGGTGTATGTGCAGAATTTTGTGATTTGTAATTGGTATGATCTGGTTACATATACATATATGAGAGTGGACACTTGAACAATAACCTACAGACTTCACCATTCATAGTCGTCTATTTAAGCAGTAAATAGTAATGGTCGTAAGATAACCGGTGTATTGCAACGTCTGAATATGTACAAAATTGTTGACATGATTGGTATGCATCATCCAAGGCGTGTTGTGTTGAGTTTCATAATCATGCTGGATGCCGTCTTATGTTTGTATGTTAGAATTCAGTGACTGCTAATAATGACTTTTTCTCGATGCTGAATTGCTCCAGATTTCTATGTGTTCATGTATCTCATATTCATATTTCTACTCCGCCTTCCTGAAAAAGAAATTGCTAGAAATTCTGGAAGGTTCTGAAAGTTTTCCAGATTGTAAGTAGTTTATTCATCTGTTACAATTGCCCCTTACGAGACAAATCATGAGTCTTAACATTGTCTACTGCTCTGCGTTGAAATATACTGCCTATTCCAGTCTGCCATTTAAATGCTCAAGTGTGACTGGTGCAAAACAATCATGTATCCACCGTACTAAGACCAAGAAGAGAATTGTTGCGGGAAAATAATCTTTTCAGCGTATTTCGTTCACTGAAAATTTTAGAAGCTTTCTTCGCTTTGCCTAATAACCTCATGAACCAGGATGACATTTCGGGTAGCATGGATGAAGTTTAGGACCCGCTGTCCATTTCACTTCAAAGACTAATAGAAATCACAGCTACTCAATAACCGAAATATCCTATACTAATAAAATCTTACTACTCTGCAGTCGTCAATTATCGGTTTGCGCACTTACTTTAAATTGGAATAATTGGTGATTTAATATGGTTTGTATTATCAAACTGCCTGATAAAGATTAGCATTGTAGGAAAGTGAGTAGCCTTGGCAGTGTAGCTTTTTATGAGTTGTTTGGTGTAAATGCCAGTGCTTCCTTCCTTCTATTTCCAGACAACATTATTGTCACTAGATACCCTCAATGCAAAATTATCATTATTTCGGAGATACGGAGAGTTTATTGTCAAGACGTGAAAAAAGCCTGAGTAGGAGTACACCTATGCTTTGTTCATTAGATGGACTGCTACACAGAATATTAAAATGTTACGGCATAACACAAATTTCTTTCAAACACCATCAGTCGCATATGTATGGGGAGTGATGCATTGGTGATTTCAGCTGTACATCTCTGAACGCCTAGATTTCGAAAGGATACATTTATAAAACACAATAACTTTGCTTACTGGGGCGAATCCTGAAACAGCCGAAACACCTTGCAACAGAAGCGCTACCTGAAATAGAATGAAAAAATGAAAACGAGAGAACATTACTAAAAAAACTTGTTCATGATCATACACTACTTATCGGAGCTTATCGCAGCAGTACTACGATTATCGTCGTTCAATTCAAACAAATTTGGCTAATAGGACTGTATTGCAAGTATATTGTGTCTGACCAGTCTTCTTCGTGAGGAGAGCATATGGATCCTCCGCCTAGTGCATATATTGAATGACATGATTTTCTGGAAGCATATAGGGTAACATTACCAACCTCTTGTTGGTCGATTTTGAAGATAAGTTGTGGGTGATTCTCTTGCTTTCACAGACAGAAGTTATTTATCTTTTGAGTGTCATCCTCACTATTGCGCTACAAAAACAGCTCAGGATCATTAGCTAGAGATAGAATGTATGAACAAGTATTCGCGTCTAGATGTCGATAAGCTCAACCACACTTGTGAAATTATGTTCACAACCTTATCCCCTCATTATCTGAAAGATATTCATTGGGGAGTATTGATCGAGATTACTGAAAAACACATCAGTAACAGAAATGAAATCGACGTGCTTCATTCCAAATTCTCTTTCACATTATTGTTAGGCACAGTAAACTTACACTTCTCTTCTTCAGAATGAAAAGCATTATCGCTCCAATTGTACCAACAGAATAAGTGGTCACAACGTAGATCAAATACCACGTTGCTCTTTGTGTGATATCGAATCTGCCAATGAATCCGATGATGAAGAACAGTCCACTGATGAGAAGTGTGATTATCCAGGAAACCAACATTTCCACTGCATCTGCATCTGTGAAAAGTAGTCCCAGTCCCATAGATAATATTGTCACCTAGATTGAAAATGAAGTTAAGAAGGATTTGATTTGTTAGGAAAGATTACTGTGAACGCTTTTCGAAGGTAAGATATTTGGAGCATTCTGAGAGATACATCATGATATGTACTAGTGTGAATCAGAACAAGAGATAAACTATTTACGACTGCATGGAATAGCAAGGTATTCATTGCTTACAGTTGTGAACAACATGAAGAAATTGAGTGGCTTCCTATGTTGAAAAGGCTTGATCAGCACCAGTGAGAGACCAAGCAATATTCCAAATGATCTACATAAGAAAGGGAGAAAGTGGTGTTTGTGAAAGTCAAATACTGAGATTGACTTCAGTTATAATGATGGATAGAATGAACACTTTTGATTTGATGAAATGATTTGCTTAAGGCATTGCAATTAGGAACTTATTTTCTGTGGTGTTGAGTGATTCCTTGCATCTTTTATCTACAACATGGTGACAGTGTGAATGACACTGCATTTGAAACTGCATAGCACCTAGTTGTGGAAAGTTTGATGAGTGGCTGTCAACTAAGTGCAGTAGGTTATTAAGATGAGAAAATATGAAATTATTTATGCATTTCTGCAAACAATTTATCGGTTGCAGTTTGTATTTTGGAGTGAGAATATACATCATCTTCATAAGTAGGATAAGTGGAGGAAGGATTGGATGACACTTCTAGGTTTATATGACATTCATTGTGGTACTTTACCACACTGGAGTCGACTTCAAGTTGTTGACAATAATGTAGGTGCGAGTGGCCTCTGACTTCAACATCTTCCACATCAAATGTATGTCACTTATCAAGCCAGTTGAGGTATGTGGCAGAGAGCCAACAAACATAGAAATTCAGGCTTGATTATGCAATGTCTAACGATAGCCATTTATGCATTTCGAAGGAAATTCATGATGAACATACGATGATCTTTCAAACTTACATTAGAACCAATGGACTCCAGCGAAATAGATGTACCTCTTACCGGATTATAGGTCTAAACAAAATCATGAGGTTATAGTTCTGGGGTGAAAATAAACAACAAGCATACAATTGAAGCACGGTGAAGCCTGCGGTCACTGAAATAATCGTTTCTACAATCAGTAGAACAACAACCTGTTTAGGGATATTCAACTAATTAACTCTCGTCTTACCCGACGAGCCAGTTCCGTGACTCTCCTCACTGGAATAGATTCTCTTACATATTTCACTAGGATAATCAACAGTCAGCATTTCCACGCTTACATTTCAACGAATTAGACATTTTGTTTCTCCGTCCTTATGGTCTCAAAATGCTTCTCGAAACAGCCTAAAATGCAACAACACAGAATTCATATGCATATATATATTCCGTTTTTCAAACTCGGATAAAGAAGTTGTAGTATAAACACTCAAGATATATTCGGCTTATATCATTGTTGCGAAAACAATACTGATACTGATGATGTAGAATAATCAATGGGCTAAAATGCTAGTCCCCCATCAGAAGTTTATGTTTATTCGGACAAAATTCTCAGAGCAATAAATATGAGTTGACCGCCAACTGTGTGTGGTTATTAAGCTTTATTAATGAGTGACATGTCTTGTTGATTCAGTTTGCAGGCTTGTGAGGATTTTATGGATTTCTGTTTGATACTCATCAAGGACTATCTATCCTCAAGTGTTGATTTCTAAGATTGTAATGAGAAGTCGTGACCAGTCGAACATCGCTATATCATGAACTGTTAAAGCTCAATGGCAAGGTGCTGAAGATCCTGATTTCAATCCTTGGCCGATTCGTGGATGCGTACTGAGTTCAATACAAGGACAAAATGGCTGTCTAGTGCTGTCAGTCTTCAGATTATTCTCCAAATGATGTCAATACATGATGAATACCAACCTGGAATATTTCACTGAATTGATCTGAGAAACTAGCCATCTACTTCTCACTTAATGCTTCTTCCCAATGAAATGGTAGGTATTGTCATGTGTGTTCCTCTCAGTGCAGTGATTCTCACCGTCACCCAATATTCCTTCTTCTATCAGGCTTGTAGCAGACGAGTACACAGGACACTTTATATCGGATGTGTTTCACTGTCATCAGTTTGCATTTTCAGTTGTTATTTATATCTCAGTCAACAAAAGGTCAATACTCACTTACCTCTCACAAA
The DNA here is from genome assembly GCA_944470555.2 of Heterobilharzia americana. Classification (NCBI taxonomy): domain Eukaryota; kingdom Metazoa; phylum Platyhelminthes; class Trematoda; order Strigeidida; family Schistosomatidae; genus Heterobilharzia; species Heterobilharzia americana. Next base: position 31,621,755 of record OX104129.1, on the reverse strand, counting down.
AATCTGAATAATCGGAAATCTATTCTTCTTGTATTACCTAGGATAATAAGGCATCAAACATGATATGGTTGGAATGCTGCTCTTTCGTCATGTCATTATTTGTAAAATGGTGACAAGTAATTCCTTGTGTTTGCGAGGTGTCAATAGAATCCATTGTGTGTATGTTTGCAGTAATGTCATGAATACGGTTGTAGTAGTCGTTGCGTATAAAATCAATTGATGTTTTGGTTTTTTGAACTCTGCTGTCCACACCATCCGTGGAAATACAGAATATTAACCCTGGAAATATCTTGAGGGGAATTAATGTGACTTTCACATGGTCATTGATCAGACATTCGATGACCTTTTTGTGATATTCGCAATAGGTGAGAAGTAATGAATATGAAAATGGTTCGGAGAGACTTCAGTATTCTGTGAAGGAACATACAAGCTTTGACTCACAGATCACAAGTAGTTTAATCAGTCGAAATGTAATATGATGCACAGGTTTCTACCTTGTCAACCACATTGTACATGTGATGAATATGATTCAGTAAGAAATTAGGACTAAAGGCAATAACGTTTACCAGTTCTTAGTGGCCGATCTATTTTCCAATTCACATCAGTGGTGGAATATCCAATGACTCTCCACTTGTAGATAGCGCAGCTGACTAGAAGCCTGAAATTCAGCTTTTGTCAGTCACATAATCCTAATTAGATTTCATGTCATAGTGACTAAATGTTTGAGTGAAACCAACACTCCAAGGTAAAGGTGTTTCTCATAATGAAATTGGGCAGTTCACTGAATGTGGTTGAGAACACAGCCACTTGTTGTTTTACATACCTCCCATGTGAATGTGACCAATAAACTGTTCGAAAAGCCAATAAATCCAGTGAGTAATTTTGTTACATTTTAAGAAAAACCCAAGAGAAAGAATTTGCACAAAACAAACTGAGAAGTTTACCCGGTCTTGCATAAGGAAGTTTTCAAACTGCGATATATCTAAGTGGTACATGGGATCACAGAAATAGTATTATTCAAGTCTTACCTCATAAAATATCTGCAGTTTGATCCACCTCATTCATCATCATTTAAGTACCATATACTAACCATCTTGTTCAAATTCCATTGGCTGAATATGTCAACGAATCGCACATCTTACTTCCATGCATCTTCGGAGCAATGTCAACCAATAAGTTGCCAGGCAGATTACTGCTGAAAATCTTCATGCCACAAGCTACGATGAACTCCAAATAGCATGGGTTATCAAGGAGCTGTTGTGATGGTATTTACTGTAAAGTAAAGATCTATTTCAAATGTAGGTTATCCTCACTCTCTTCACATTCTGATGAAATTCTCGTCTGACTGAGATTCGACAGAGTTAGTTGTCACGAAACGATTGTATTTTTTCTATAGGATCTAGCATCAGAAAGAGGACATATGTGGGAAACTCAGCCAAGGGCTCTTGAGTAGAATATGCCAAGTGATCCAGTGAGAAATAACACGACAGTGGGAAGTTTGGCATCTGGAAACAAAGGAGCACAAACATGCCTCAACGTGAACTGCTTTGTAGTGAATCAAGTGAAAACAGATGCAGTCAGTCGCACACAGGTAAGCGTTAAAGGAAAGCTGTCGTGTTATTTCTTACTGGATCGCTTGGTATATTCTGCTCAACAGGCCTTGGCTGAGTCTCCCACATATGTCTTCCATGCAGCTTCAAACTGCTCACCAGTCACCTTATTCCTGAAACTAACCTCACATGAATAGATGAAATTCTTATTTGATCATTTTATATTTTCAGTACGAGTTCGCTATGTTGTGCATATACATCGACCGTCAGGCTTTCTTCAATCCACACATGTTCATTAGCTGACATGCGTAAATATGTCCATGCCTTTTCAATTCAATTGATTCTTTGGAACCTATAAAAGTGAACATAACATTAGAAACAGTATTTTCACGCACTGATGCTTCTATTTCCCTGCCAATTTTCGAAAGAAATCATTCCATTTTTCTTTTCGGTATACTTTTGTATGCTTGATCAGGAATTCACCACGATTAATATCTTTGGTATGCAAATTTACACGCTGTCAGGTATCTTTCATTCAATGAAAAAATTGATAACTGCTGCTGACGGTAACTACATCAACTATGGATTGGAGTTATGCATATCAAAATCCAGGTTGGTGTCCCTACTTCAACAACCAAAATGAAGCTCTACCAGAGCCTGAGAATATCGAATGCCTGTTCTACCAGTCATTGTACGTCATATTTGCATGGAAACACTACCAATATCGTTTGACTACTGAATCTCAAAGAAAGTAGTCTGACTACATCGATGTGCTTAAATGAGGCAATGCATCTTGAAGTCACTTCATTCTTCGAGCAGGACATATCCAAACAGCACATTCATATTCACTTATTAATTGGTCTATTGACTTCCGTCACCATCCAGTGGGAAAATATGCGTGGGATATGTCCCACTTAAGTTTCCATGCCCCAACAGACTAAATGTAGCGCAGCTTTCTGAAAAGACATTCTTCTAGGATAATTGACCAATGAATTCTTAATCTCAACAGACTCATAGCGATGGCCCAATTTAAGTTACTGATATAAAGCTGAGGATACGACGACTCTGACATTCCGGAACTAATATTGATCACCTTCAGAAATCAGAGTACACCTAATCTCCTAGAAATGCTTTAACAAAAGGACCGTCAAAATTAGAGAACTGGATTCATCTTACATTTTGGTCGCACTACAACCAATGCAGTCGGCAAAATCTTAACTGCCATCAAAACCCTCTATACTTCTTGGAACTGTGTTACTGATATGGAGCATATGGCTTTCGTCATTCGGGATTTTCACTAAGTTATCTCAATTGTGTACTGGTTGATTTCCAGTGCAGTCACCAGGAGACCCACTGTAGTGCATGACTAGAATGACCTGCAATCCGTTATACACATGGCAACCTTGGCATTCACGAGGTAGACGCAGGTACTGAGTACCACCGAATTGTGTCGCTTGCAGTTCCTTCACGTTGACACCCTTACACATAACAGTGGAACGGATCTACGCTTCCCAGAAAGTCATGGTTGCTCCCACTAGACTAAAAGTGTTACCAAGCTACTAGAGGGTTAAATACATATACGACTAGGTTAGAAATCGCAAAATCAACAGTGATTCACGATTTGTGGATAAATAAAGTTAATGCAACTAGAAACACAATACTTACGATGATGAAAAGTTGTGTAATTGATTTCAAGCCAGCTGTTCTTAATAAACACACATGAAAATTTGAAATTTCCCTCAACAAAATCTTGTACATGTCACTTAATATTTCATCAGCTTATTCATTGGCTGAGTGATGCATTCACCGAAGAAAATTTGTGTGCAATGATTACCTGCATATAAACTTACCTTCACTGAAACAACAAGTAGTGTCAATGAATACAGTAGGCACACCTTTTAATTGATTCCACTTTAAAACTGATAAATGTTTCGCCTTAGAGAGAACCTAATGTACCCATGGGACTGATTATCGTGTTACAAATTTGCTCTTTACGAAGCTTTAAGAAGCTTAACATTTAATTTGAAGGTGTCGTAGAAAGTGGCCTGCAAGAACCTCTGTTCGGTATTGTATTTCCATAAATTATCAAAGATCACTGGTTATGATTCTGCTACAAACTAGCTTATCTTTTAAAATTCATTCATTAGCAAGAGCAAGGCATATATCAGCGAAGAAATATTTCAGTTGGAAAGAAATATTTCTTCACTGTATATGCCTTGTTCTTGTTAATGAATAAATGGGTATATTTCGTCAGTTAAAATTCATCCACCAACACATTACCTTGAGGCCATCAGCTAAAATAAGCCCATGCTAAATAGTGTCACCTACAGCTGTTTAACTACGAATTGAATCAATATTCAACATGCTGCTCACTTCAGCCTTACAGCCTCCAAATAATCATCTGACACCACCAAGTAGGTCTAACGAAATACATCAGACGTTCCACGCATCTTTTCAAATGAGAAGGAGCTTTGAGAGTCTCTTTTCTGAGATAAGACAGTTCGTTACAGAGCTCTTTTCACAAAACTAGCTGTTTCTTATTTCACTCCACTGAAATGTATTTTATTTCCTCATGTTTTCATTTTCTGTCAATAAAGGTCATTTCTCTTCTTCGTTATCGTACTGCATTCGTGCTGAATGAATTCCAAATTTCTCGCTTCCCAGAACTTACCCCTGATGACTTTCAGTCGGAATAACTCTATATTCACCTACTCACTCACCTATCTTGGGTCTATTTTTCCCTAATTAATAACGTCTTTCTCTTCCTTATGCGAATCCACTTCAAGATTTCACTCATTTTGAGGATGAAACGTACTCAATAACAAGTATTTTTTCATAAGTCCTAGGTTCTCTATCATTATGATTACGTAGTTTTGAAGATAAAATTGTTACAGCGAGAGTACTTTGAGCTGAAATCCTTATTTTTTCTGGTGAATACAAAACTTCCAAATACTACATGAACAGAAATTTAAGCAACTTTACAAGAGTGATATTATTCGACTGAGAAATGAACTGGAAGTTAAAAATTTCTGATGATTTTTGCGTAGTACATTTGAAGTTGAGAAGTTATATTAGAACTAGGTAGAAATTCATGATCGCAATCATATTTCCACACAAAAGGGTTTGATCATAGTAGAACCTGGTTTATGTTTTCTAGCATTTAATTGATAACCAGAATATTAATTAAACGCAATCCATAAATGAATACTTGCGTCAATAGGTTGTCATAAGTTTCTACAGCTGTATGCGTCGAAACAGCTTAAATCTATATATTTTACAACGCATTACGCTAACATTTGGAAAAGGCTTTCGCATGATGTGCGATGCTGCAAGACCACATCCCAGTTTCAGTCAATCTTGAGTCACAACATCAACGAACTTGGAGTATTCGGGATTCTTAATGTACCATACATAGACGATAGCATGTTCCTCATTGGTCCAACAAACATCCAGAGTTCAACACGTAATAATCTGATGTAACCACCTAGGAACCCCGCCTTTTTGATCCCATGTTATTTTTATTTTTCTTAATTTCATCATAGCAACCAACTTTGATGCGAACACTTAGGTGAATTCGGTACACGAAACCCAGGATGTATACTTGCAGTCACATAACACATTCTGGAAAATGGGCCACTAATTCAGAACATTTGTAACAGCCAAATAAGAATGACTGAAACTTGTGCCGTAGAAGAATATTACTGCACTTCTTTGCACAAATGAAGCTAATAAACTGGATTAAACATTTGTGTGTTGTATGAAAGATATTACATCGTTATTAAAAGTAAATTACCTTTTTTAACATATTTAACACTAGTTCCATATTCTTTTCTTTTGCGAAATATGAATAAACTTCGTCCCCGTGGAAAATCACCATGTACAGAAACTTTAATTGTCTTTTTTTCTTATTGTATTCTGCCTATTAACTCTAATTATTTAAACCTACTGTTGAGCAGCAAAGCTGCAACGACTAGAATTGTCATATTAGTTCACGCCTGTAAACAGGTGTGGACTTGCATTTGTAAGAATAAATTATCACCATTATTATCCTGAAATGATAGGAAATTTCGCTGCTCAAGAGGATAATTTTAATGGTGTGTTCTCTGAGCTCGATTGTTTAACCGTGAAGCCTTCAACGTCAGTCTAGACAACATCATCAGCACAAACGTGAGAAAGAAGTGAGCGATGAGGTTTTCCACGAAGTTTATTTAATGGATTATTTACTCTGTACCACAAATTCGCCTTGTTCATCATCCAAATAGATAACTTGTACTTTGTTATTATACTCCTCATTAAAACTATCCACAGCTAAACGAAAGCGTCTGTCTGGTCTAACAGACCAATTCACACTAAAAAATTACACCAAGGAGCATTGTACCCATAGATGTCTTTTCGCTTTGCTGCAGTAGACATAGCATCAGATGACTGGTGGGAACTAACAGGCATATTAGGAATAATGCTAAGAGTATCTGACACTGGGATGCCCAGTATTTGCCAACCTATGTGGAAAAAAACAAGACAAAACTTTCTTATGAAGTCAGAATATAGTGAAGAAAAAGTGAGCACTAGAGAGTGTGTATACTACCATTAAAACTAAATAATTAAAAGTGATGGAACATAATAAGTCATCAAAGTTAATATCGACATGAGACCTGGGATTATTGCGTAACGGTCCAAGTAGCTGAGCACTGCACCGACATATCGAGCAAGAAGGCACCAAGATGAAAGGTAAACAAACAAGCAGTCAGTAGTGGTAGAAATCCATGAAAACAGAACAAGTAGCAATGGAACAATGGTGAATTTTGATGTGAATATTTGGACGAAGATAATGTGCAAATATATTTATCCCACGAACGGCAGTTTGGAGTCATGTCACGTAGAATATCCAACTACTGATTTCGGTTGTCATGTGGACTACAGCAAGAAGGTTCACATTCCTCTACACGACTCAGACCACAAACCAAACCACGTTTGGGGCGAGTACATTTTCGAAATGAAGTGTAAGTAAGGAAGCAGAAGGAATTCCATTTTTCGCTTTAAATATCTCAACTAGAAGAATATATATACAGATGAAGAATGGGATAGTAAAGAAAAGACAAAAAGTAGGGAAGATGGAAGTAGCCATTATTTTACTGGACGCCAGTAGAGAAATAATGCTTAAACATGTTCTTATTGTTGTGATGCCTGAGTTTCGTATTAAACAATGTTATTGTTCTGAACATTTTAACGTGTCATTCCCATATCGTTTGCTGTATGACTAATAGTCTATTTTCTGCCCCCATTGTAATGGTTGATTGGTTGATTGGTTAACTTTTACTCTTACTATGCGAATTTCTCAAATTGCGGACAAGGTCGGTTTTCATGTGTATACTTATTCACGTGTTTTGGATTGATTCATTGTTATTATATTATATTCGCGGAGTAACACACTCTCCCATCTGCCAGCTTCGGTCTTCTCTCTATTCGTCCCGGGGTTGCAGTCAGTGTCTCTTGCGTACCAAGTTAGCTGTCAGCTAAGCACACGTATTATATTCGTTTCGGAATATATACATATACCATTAGCGCCTCGAACCCATGACACTTATGAATGCCAAGTTCAGGTTCGATGAGTTCCATTGAAACAGCCTCAGGTATCCATAGCAAGCATGGACAAGCTACACGTTTTAAAGTTTTAATATATGATATTTACCACTAGCAATATTGAGTAAATCATAACCTACCCAGCACGCACTTAGAATGACACTCAAATTCAACTATTTCTGTTTACATCGAATTAGGATGCTCAAATACAATTCTTATGTAAAAGTGTGAGTCACCCGATTTCACACATTTAGAAGACAGCATTGTGAACAAAGATATGATTAACAAATTCTGTTCCTTCCCCATGTGTACGCTTATGTGTAGCACTAACCATCCATGGAGTTTGTGCTGGGATCTTAGGTATTAAATAATGGTCATTCAGCTTAATACTAATACTTCTGAAGACTGCAGGTACAGTTTTGAAAGGCCAGTCACTGTGAGTGCTGTTGCAAATACACATTCACTGCACTCATGCAAACATAGCGTAGTTATATTTGAATGTTGGCTGTTCGCACCTTCATTCTTACTAGCTGTTTAAAAATGATAATTTGAATTTGCCGTGATTTGTAGGAGGTATGAAACACATAAACGCAGAAGAGACTGAACCCGTTGAGCACTTTAGTCATTCCTGTTGTAAGAATTCTCAGGTAGACTTGTTTGCATTTCCACTTGTTATCCTCAGAAGGCAACCGTAATTTTGACACAAAAGTTTGAACTAGCAGAAATCATGGTTTTCAATTTCAATATCGCCTTCAGAAGAGAAATTTCCACATGCTGCTGGACGATTGTTATAAGGGATCACCGTCTGACGTTTATCGTTTGTCATACGGAAAACACTTTGAAAATCATTTATCCATCTAATATGTGTGGTGGAGGAAAAATCACATGGGATTGTTCGTTAATGAATAGAGCAGGTTAAATAACAGTGACAATTTGGTACGCAACGATGAAAGTATTGTGAAACTGTAATCATTTCTGAGTTATCTACTTCACTTCTGATATTCAAATCAGTGGCCAGACATTTCCACAAATTCAGATGCGATTGTCAAGCGACTGACTTCACACGTCAACTATGAATTATTTGTTGTAAGAAAATCTAGCCTCAGTACGAAGAAGTATATGAAAGACCCAGTCAATGCCTCTTGAGCAGAATGTGCCAAGTGGGACAGTAAGAGATAGCAAAACTGCAGGAAAGTTGGCACCTGAGAATAAATGAACAGAAACATGCCTCGAAATGAACTGTTGTGCAAAGAAACAGGTGGAAATGGATTAAGTCACCGGCATGCGAGTGAGGCGTTCCTAAAGGAAATTTCATCAACATTCGAAGAATGTTATACTTTCTCATCACTTTATGGCAACTGAGTCTGTCGAATTTCAATCAGACGAGAATTCAGTCAGAATATATGATGTGAATTAGTGGATAATCTGCATTTGTCAGAGATCTGCAGTTTGCATTAACTACCATCACAACCGTTACATGATAACTCACGCAATTTAAAATTCATCTTGGCGTACATCATGGTTTAAACCAGTAATATACCTTGTAGCTGATTGGCTGACAATAAATCAAAGTGATGTGGAAGCAAGGAATGTAATTTGTTGATGAATCAAGCCAATAAAAACTGGATGAACCGACTAGTAGATGGTACTTAAATGACAGCCGAAGAGTTGAATCACTGACAATAATTTTTGAAGTAAGTAAGACTTGTAATATACTATTTTCACGATTTTATGTACAGCTGTAACACGTTTCACTCTGCAAATTTTCTTCCATAACTTATGCATGACTGAGGAAACTTTTGAAATTGTTTCATGTTAATCTGTTGTTTGGGTATTTGGCACTGGATGTTTGAGTTCAGTTTACTGATCCCATTCATAGGGAAGAAATTTTAGGTAATAACAGACTGTATAAAGTGTGTTTTTACCTTTATAATCCTGGCCTAGTATCTTTACTATAAGTAGAACACAGGTATATGGAGGTGCCCTCACAGGATCCCATATGCCAATAGAGACAGATTAATTCGGTCTCATCAACGAGGTTATAATACAAGTAATAACACTAGTGTAGTGAATAACGCTCTGGTGTTTGAAGCGATCGCTCCTGAGTCCGAATCCCGGTGGGAACAACATCACTCACTGGGAGGCAGGTATATCCAGCTGACAAGTCCCAAATAGGACGAAATGCACATCCTGGATTCCACTACTATACACTATCCACATTTAAAATGACAAAATAAACAAATATTTTCTATTAATCGTCAACGTTACGATCTTGCTAGGAAGATCCTTTTCAAGAGTATGAATCTGACATTACGTTTTCAGAGCAAGATATGTAAGCGAACAATATTGTTTTCAATTAGATCCTATTTAGGCTTTACTCTAATATATTTATATTAGTCTGAATGATAACAGGATGGACTATGTAATATATAGAAAGGTTCATAGAATGTATATAACTGAAAAAGGAGCGCAAATCTGATGCAGATAGTATATCAATAAAGTATTATGTAATAGAAATAGACAAGTTGTTAAAATGCAACCAATATTCTTTGGACGTGATTAAGACGATTAGGAGAAATAACACCGAAAACTATTCAAACAAGTGTAAATTCGGAATAAATCATGTGGAAAGAAATTGTATTCTCTTGGTATATTGTTTACAACTGCCTATGCGAGTCATTAATGTTTGCCATATTAGTGGGGTGTCTTACTCATCTTTCTGTTGACCGAAGGAGGGTACGAACAGATGTGCAGATCTTCTGCAACGGTCCGCTCTTTGTGGGAAAGAAAACCCTTTTGCAGGACCTTTATCTTTCAGAATGATATTTGATGGCCTGAATATAAGGCATGAGCCGCTATGGCAGAGCTTCTGTACCAAAACTTGGATATTAGCCTGTCAGATTCATACTCTTGAAAAAGATCTTTCTCACAGGATCGAAACGCTGAGGAGTGATACAAAATATTCTTTTATTTTGTCACTTTTTCTAATATACTACGCCGGGATTACACAAGAAAAAAACACTATATGATGAGTCATACTAACTCGGTGTCCAAGTTTTTTCAAACCATTCAGTTCATTGTTGGTCGTGATACATTAAAAAATAATGGACTGTGTTGCAAACTGCCTTCAGTGGACAGCATATTTCCACTATGTGAAAAACCTAACTGCAAAATAAACATGGATGTATTCTCCACAACAATGAATCCAGCATTCTGATTTTGTCTTTAACCGGGTGTGCCAATTGGACTAAAACATTCTGCATGGATGATTAGAAGTGGGATTAGGGATACATGACAGGTAGAAAACTCCAACCAAACCCTATGGTCAGCTCAAGTGCATACAACCAGAGTTTCATTGTATGTTCCATCGTTGAAAGCAGTCATATTACCTCCATACTTGATCGGAGTGTGGAAACTGTCACAACCTTTCAAAGATATGTATTTGCAGCCTAAGGGAAACTAATATATTCACACAGGTGTGAATATACTTCAGTGTGTTTTGCAGTCACCAAAGCCTTCAGTGACATATCGGGGGTTTCAGCGATGCATTGTTAAAGGAACTCAAAAACTGATCGTTCACAGAAAAGTGTCTACAGTTATTTCCCTTAGTCTTACTTTCCATCAAATGATATCGATCACATATACAACGTAGTCGACAAATTATAGGACTATTAATCATAAAGCAACTAGACTGGTTAAACTGGTTGTCATCTATGAGTCAATTCATGTATATTTCTCTGCAAAACATGGAATGCTGTCCAAATCACTCACATTTCAATAGCGTCTGACTTATTGCGGTTATCACAACAAAGATGTCAACGAATGTCTGATCAATGAATACGTAAAAATCATGTTTAGTTTCTTCCACAAAATGTACGAAGTTGTTTGTATGTATTTAGATGATCGGCACTGTCAGTGTTTTGCTTACTGGTGGTGACGAGACTTATGGAAGAGCAAACAATGGATGACTGTGGGAACCATTCCACTCAGGCGAAAACAGATTGCAAAACCTATTATTTCCATTCACATATGAAGTTAGTTCAGGATGTAGATAGATAAATTTTCGAATCAGTCCAATAAACAACTTATCTCGTTAGTAGATACTGATAACCACACACAGGCGCTGGTCAACATATGTAGTTATAAAGATGTAATTTCATCACAACATTCATTCGCTACTGACATGGGAGTGATGCTTTGACTGACTGGTTTTCGAGATCTATGAATATGAGTAGTGTTTTCACAACAGTGATATATCTTAAATATACTCTGAGCATCAAACTTACGATGAATTTACTAGTGTTCGGAATACAGAATTTGTGGTATTTTTTTATTGCTGCATTTCAGAGTGTTTCCAGAAGCATATCTGAACCATAAGGACAGTGAATTGAAATGCAGGATTCTTTGAAACGTAAGATTGGAACTGCGTACCTTCGATTATCCTAGTGAAATATATAAAACAGGCTGACCCAGTGAAGACATTTACGAAACTAGAGCTTCGGGTAAGATAAATGTGAGTTTATTGAACATTCTAAAACAGGTTTTTGTGCTAGTGATTGCAGAAATCATCATTTCAGTGGCTATGAGCTTCGTCGTATATTATTTGTTCGCTTCTTTTTTATTTTTGTCACATAACTATTATTCATTGTTTTTATTTAGACATAGCAAAACCTTGATCGATAAATTTATTTGGAGTAAACTGATTCTGATGTAAGTTTGAAGGGGATTTTCTTCATTGTGAATTTGCTTTGAAATGTTTGAATAAATTTCAATAGACCATGTATTAATAAAAGGCCTAGAATGCTTAGTTCAAATACTCTCTTCCCACTGATGTAAAGTAACTAGAGAAGTAACGTTCATGTAGTATAGAGGACACAATAAATGGAAAACACTGGTAGGTGGATGGATGGATGTTATATTTTCACACGCTAATAGTTGTATATATTCCGAAACGAATATAATACGTGTGCTTAGCTGACAGCTAACTTGGTACGCAAGAGACACTGACTGCAACCCCGGGACGAATAGAGAGAAGACCGAAGCTGGCAGATGGGAGAGTGTGTTACTCCGAGAATATAATATAATAACAATGAATCAATCCAAAACACGTGAATAAGCACACACATGAAAACCGACCTTGTCCTCAATTTGAGGTATTTACATAGTGAGAGCAAAGATTAACCAATTAGCGATTTAACCTCGCCTGGTTAACTAGTTCACTAGTTACTCGCCGTCCTAAGCTCGGGTAAAGAAGGAAGGTTGGGCGTAGGGCTAGCAACCCTACCCCGGAAAACCAATCCAACCGCCAAGGAAACTTCAAAACACAAACGAAATATAAAGAATAAAAACAATATTATTCCTCTTTGGAATCGGAGAGGCGAAATGATGCCGGTTGATGAAAGCCTTCGGGAAGCCAACCGGCCAGTGTATCTTCTCTCGATGAAAGATATAGTAAGGATGGTAACATGGAATTTGCGCAGTGTGTTTGAACCTAGCAAGCCTGCCCAGATTGCAAACGAGATGAGAAGACATCGCATAGAAGTGTTAGGAATCTGAGAAAGCAGATGGAATGGGAGTGGACTCTGCAAACTGTCAACGGGAGAATCAATAATCTACTCCGATATTGTCACCCAAACGACAACCATGAGCACACTGAGTTTTCGAGTGGCTATCATGATGTCCACTTGAAGAGCATCGAAGGCTCTCACCCAGTGGGAACTAATCTTCTCCTGCAGGATCATGATAGCAAGGTTCAACTCAAAAGGAAGGAAAGTCACAATCATTCAATGCTACGCTATGCTCCCACAAATAATGCAGATGAAGAGAGGAAGGAGAAATTCTACAGACAACTGCAATCAGCACTAGACAAGACCTCAGTTGGCGACATCAAAATTCTAATGAGAGACATGAATGCCAAAGTGGGAGCAGACAACACAGGAAGAGAACTAACCATGGGTCGAGAAGCGCTCGGTGAGGTGATGAACGAGAATGGAGAATTGTCTGCGGAATTCTGTACATTCAACGATTTGGTGATTCGAGGTACTGTGTTCAAGCGCAAATGTATCCACGGAGCGAGGTGGATTCGATTTCTTCAGATGGACACACTACACTAAGAATCAGATCGACTTTATCTCAATCTCAAGAAAGTGGAGATGCATCAGCCTACTTGACACAAGGTCAAGAAGAAGAGCAGATGTAGGCTCAGACAACTATCTAGTGAAATGAACCTGCCTTCAAAATCAAGTCAAAAGCCTTCAAGGAATTTGTTGATAGAACACAGTTCAAGTACAACGCTCTGAAACGGAAGGACGAAACTACAAAGGAAATCTTCACGTCAGCCAGCCATCAAGACAAAATAGGAGATATCGAGGAACGTCGCTAAAGAAACCTGTATGGAAGAACACTGGAACTCTTTGAAAGCTATGTGGAAAGAAACCGTATTAGGAAGGAAGAAGATAAGGAATGGATCTCGATGGACACATGGAAGCTGATAGATGGGGCAGAGGAGGATGCTGAAACAGAAGATAAACCAGTGCAGTGCATGGATGAACAACGAGAAGAGGAACTGAGAACAATGTATAAAACACTACACTAGACAAAGAAGTGAAGAAGAGTGCGCGCAAAGACAGAAGACACTTCCACGACACACTGGCAAGTGAAGCAGAACAGGCTGCAGTCTGGTAGGAGAGACCTGACAACATTGTATCAAATAACCAACTTACTACCTTGGAAGAGATCAACGCAGATGAAACCAATAAGAGATGATGAAGGAAATATAATTACGAGAGAAGAGAAACAAAGGAAACAATAGGCTGACCACTTCAAAAAGCTCTCGAGTCGACCACCACCACCACCACCAACACCACCTGCACTTCGTCCAGAAACACCACCAGGAGCCCAGACACAGAACTACAAGTCAACACAAATCCTCCAACTAAAGTCGAAGTTCTGAACACCATGAAGCTACTGGAATGCAAGAAAGCATTAGGACCAGATGGAATCCCGCCACAAGCAATGAGAGCAGACGCAGAGACAACAACGGACAGGCTCACACCACATCACTATTGCAGAAGGTGTGGAAGGAAGGAAAATACCTGTCTGTTGATTGGAATAAGGGCTACCTAGTCAAGCCTCCAAAGAAAGGAGACCTAAGTGTCTGCAAGAACTGACACGGAATCACTCTCCTGTCCACCCCAAGCTAACAAAATATTAAGCCGCATCATCCTGGATGGAGAGACTAAGGGATGCACTCGATCCAAACTTACGACCGGAACAGGCTGTCTGGCTGGATTCAGGAAGTACAAATCATGTGTGGACCAAATTGCAACGCAACGCTTCGCATCATCATAGAACAGAGTATAGAATGGCAGTCAAACATCTACCTCAACTTCATCGACTTCGAAAAGGCCTTCGACAGCGTCCACCGACAAGTAATTTGACAGGCAGTTGCTTCAACATTATGGAATACCACACACAAACCTTTATCAGCCTCATTCAACAATTATATGAAGACGCCACATGCCGAGTGATTCACAATGGGAAGCTCTCTTATGCCACTGAAGTGAAGACAGGAAGGAGTGAAACAAGGTTGCCTACTATCTATCACCCATGATATTCTGGTTCGTGGTCGACTGGACTGGATCATGCAACAAACAGTGAGGAGTGAGAAGAGGGGATACTCTGGCTGGAACGAGGAGAATATCCTCGAAGATCTGGATTTCGCCAACGATGACTTGTGTCTGGTGTCACACAAACTTGTGGATCTACAGGTGAAAACTAACAAGTTGACAGAAGAGGAGAGGCGGCGAAGACGGAACTCCAGGTGTGCGTAGAGAAGACATAGGTGATGAAGATTCCCAACAAACACCACGACCACCACCAACAACTAGCTCGAATCACCATGAACGGAAGAGACCTTAAGGAAGTAGCCTCCTTCACCTATCTAGGTAGCACTGTTTCAACAACATGGTGGCACAGACGAAGATGACAAAGTCAGAATCGGAAAAGCGATACAAGCGTTCATTAGCCAGAAACCAGTGTGGAGATCTTCTGCACTCAGCGTGAAGTATGAACAAGATCCGGATTTTCAATACCGATCCAGTCAAGTCAGTGCTTCTATATGGCTCAGAGACTTGGGCGTTTCGAAAAGCATTTCGAACAAACTACAGACATTCATCATCAACTGTCTACTCTGGTTCGATACTGGAGATCAGATGGTCAGAATAGTCAGAATAAGCAACAAGGAACTCTGGCTGGCTGGTAACGAACCAACCGAGCAATAACCTATCGCTCAACAAATATGCAGAAGGAAGTGGAGATGGACTGGATTGTGCACACACTGAGAAGGCTGATTGGAGACATCACGCGAGAAGACCGGACCTCGAGTTTGGCCGAGATGGGAGGTGACGAGTTGGGCGTCCGAGTGGAAGGTGACATGGAGGAGATCGTTTGAGGAAGAAATGAGATGTCCTGGTCTGTCGTGTAGCCAGGTTGAAAAGATTTCAGAGAAGAGAGTGGACTGGAGACGTGCTAGTGAAGCCCTATGTTCCATTAGGAACCCAAGGGACTAATAATAATAATAATAATTAGCGTTTTACACTACAATGGGCGCAGATAGTAGACTACTTCTCATACCGTAAAAAATGAAGTGGGGATGACACGTTAAAAATGTACAGATCGCTAACAATGTTTTATTCATTAATAAGAACAAGGCATGTATCAGCGAAGAAATATTTCATTTCGACGACTTCATTATCAAGCTGTACAGTCGTATTTATACTCGGTAAAGAAATATTTCTTCGCTGATGCATGCCTTGTTCCTGTTAATGAATAAATGGGTATATTTCGTCAGTTGAATCAATGTTTTATACAAAAATGGGTCATCACAACAATGTCAAGAACTTGAAATTAACTCTTGTGTTGAAATGTCCAGTAGTGATTATCATGGTCACCTAAATGAGTCATCTCAGTTCTTGCCCACTTATTATTCTAAGGCGGATGATTGTTATTCTCACTAAAATTGCGAACTGCAGCCGATAATTGGTATGTGGGAATGTACAAATTGTTTCTGTCTTCTAATCATCCCATTTAAGCTCTATTTCTAAGTTGAAAACCAATTATGGAACATCCCAAAATAATGTTCCCTGTAATTTTAGATGCAGTGGTATTCATGCTGTCGTCGTTTTGCAGATGAAAAATGAAAAAATCGCACAGCACTACAGAAAATATCCCCCTAATTGAAATGTCTTAAACAGATTTATTTTATCAGACCAGAAATGTTGATTTCATTCGTCATCATAATTGTAGTCAGTCTCACAGTTCGATTTTTATCAGCATCATCTTTCTCTCTTCCTATCTAGATTATGTGGAATACTTCTTGGTCTGTTACTGGTAATGGTCAAGCCTTTCCAACAAAGGAAGCCACTCAATTTCTTCATGTTGTTCACAACTGTAAGCAATGAATGCACTGGTGTTACATACAGTCGTAAATAGCCTATCTTTTGTTCTTATTCACACTAGCATATATCACAATAATCTTTCCAAACTGATCAACGCTTTCCTAACTTCATTTTCAATCTAGGTGACAATATTATCTATGGGACAGGCATTACTTCTTATGGATACTACGTTAGTTGAGATGTCAGCCGCTTGGGTGATCACACTTGTCATTAGTGGAGTGTTCTTCGCCATCGGATTTTTCGGCAACTTTGATATCACACAATGGCTTGGAACGTACTTAATTTACGTCGCAGTCATGTATTCCGTCGCTACAATTGGAGCGATAACTCTATATGTTTTGCCGAAGAGATTTGTAAGCTTAACGCATCTTACAACACTTTCTGAGAAATAACACTGAAGTTTGTTGCAATCACTGATTATGCAATCAACGGGTATCAAAATGCTTCGTGCAAGATACCTTTGAGATGAATGGAGAATAGGGTTGTGAAGATGACTTCACAAATGAAATCCAGCTAGTCATTAGCTAAATAGGATCATATGTTTGAAAATTCTATTCAAAACCAGTGAATTTGGGTTGGTGTCTGCTGTGTTCTAGTCAGGCTAACATTCAATATATAAGTAAAAATCTCTCCTTGAATATAACACATTAACCTACAACTGATTAACGAAATCAACAATTGGAACAAAATATCACCTCAGATGTTTCTCGAAAATGACGTAATTTGGTGTGTACACCAAACAAAATATCAGTTTGGTACTGAAAAGATGGAGTACGTGATTATGTAGTGTTTTGCGGATAATCTTCTCTCATTTTCATTTGTTAATTTGATTTTAGGAAGCGTTTCTGTTGCAGGCTGTGTCAATCGTTTTAGGATTCGTCCCAGTAAGTATAACCATTACATTTTAAAGTTATTCTCTCGAAAATTTCTAATCTTTACAGCGTCAAATACCGATACACAGAGATGCATTGCATTCTTACCGTATATAAGTAGTGCATCCCTGTTTATGCATACACGAGTGGTGTTGTGTTGTGTGAAAGAAATGTGTAATGTGTGATAATTAAACATGCTGACCAGCAGTTAAGCTTTTTGAAACATCGATCTTCGTGATCATGACGGATATCTGTACCTGGATGACAACATGATATTCAAGTGTTGAATTATTTCACTTCAAATCAAAGTTCAATATCAAGTGATTTCTATCGTTTGTTTGAGTCGATTCAACTAATTGGTATGATCAGCCTGAAGTTTATTCAGAAGAAGTGAAGAGAATGATAGGAATTCAAGCAATTTTGTCATTCAGGTCACTGCTGAGAAGAACCAATGTAATCACTGAGAATGTGTTGAAGAATGTTCACTACTGAAATATTGCGTTTGATTTGTAGCTCTATCTATCTTTGTCTTAAAAATGAATGAATTCCGTTGTTCAGCGTCTGATGTGATCCATTCATTGGAAGTATCCACAGTCTCAATTCGACACACTATATTCTCATTTTCGTTGTAGGCATCATGACTAGCCTATGACTGATGAGTGTTCGCCTCTGCTTTATCCATGCTGGTTGGCCTATACAGCATGCTGTAAAATGATGGTATAGAGTGTTCCACTTGATTAATGACAATGTCATGTATTTACATACACTTTCTGACTAACCTCCTGATTATCTGACTGACTGACTGATTGATATCGTCAACTTGTTTGAGCTACGTCGGTGAGTGCTGAGACTATGGTGAGTACCAGCATGGCTTATTATTCGACAGTCGATTATCGTGCATGGTTCATTTCTAAAGTGAGATTCAACTACAGCTTGTTCGTTCGAAGCTGAATCAGGTTGGAATGTCTTCCACGAGATTCTTCAACAATTAACGAGAAAATATTGATCATTTTGAAGGCTCATCCAATGCTGTGTAATACGGCATGGGCTGCTGGAATTATGCGGGGAATCCAATGCCTTTCAGTGAAGTGACCTTAGTACAAACAAAGATCCTTATGAGCGACTCCATTCATAACTGTTGAAATATAC
This sequence comes from Heterobilharzia americana, assembly GCA_944470555.2. Lineage (NCBI taxonomy): Eukaryota > Metazoa > Platyhelminthes > Trematoda > Strigeidida > Schistosomatidae > Heterobilharzia > Heterobilharzia americana. The sequence continues at coordinate 31,603,146 of OX104129.1, read as the reverse complement.
CTTACTCGATAGAGTCATCCAGACGAAAGTAGGAAGCTCTACCATTACTCAGTATTCTCTTGTGTGTCCAAGAAGTGCAGTTGGACGAAACGAGAATTCGTGGTCACTGTCAAATTGTGTTTTAAAATGTTTCATCCAATGATGTGTAATGGATGTTCACAGACTTTCTACTTGCTCCAACAGTACTGCATGTGGTTTGAAGTTTTTCTACAAAACATGTTGAAAACTCGATCGGACATATGAAATATGCACAATTGTCCATCAGTGATTCTACTCAAATTCTTATGAGTGATGACTCTCTTCTCCACAAATTCATTATAATGCTGTACAGTTGGGTTGATGATTTTTGAAATGTCATATATATTCGCAGTGAAAAATTGTTGAATATATTGCGCATAATACGATTGGTAGTGAAGTAGTTTGCTGAGGTGGACGAAGTAGAACGAGAGACATTTCCTTGTGACATCTTATTGCATATATCTATCCATACACATGTACTGAAGCAGGTATATTGGAGGTTAAGAAAGGAGGATTTTGACCACATTTCTGAGCATGTTCGAAGAAGAAGTTAACAGCTGGATTGAATAAGTCTTCAATATCTCTGTTGCTCTTCACTTTATTCATGTTCAACATGAAATTGATATCCGGACATCGTGTATAGTAATTAGAAACAGGGGAATCCAAAGTGATACCTAATGATGTTTCACGACAGGATTCCAACTGTTTTCCTTAACTTGTTTGCATACCACTGGAGTGGTAGTTAGTAAGCGATTGTCACCGAAATTATGAATTTCTAACTACACCATCGTCAATTTTCGTCCACCCTAATGAATTCATTTGTATTGATGGTATTCATTATGTTTTTATGCATTGGTAGATTATTATCTATTGATGTGTTAATGAGTTTTGATTGTTATTCGATTTCACTCCCTTCACCTTATCGTCTGAAATCTACTCATCCTATCTTCCTAGCTAATGTAAATCGTTTGACATTTTGAACATGCATGCTCCATGCATTTTGATGACGGAAAACGTGGTGAATTTCAGATTCCCACAATTTAAATCAAGTGCACATATTTTTAATTGAGGACTGCTGAGTGGTATGATTTTAGTAAAACCAACAACGTGAGCGAAGTAATATTACTTTTCAATTAGTTCCTCATCATTGGCTCAACACTAATATATAGCATTTTCAAAACGTAATATTACATATTAATCTAATGGTTAGAGATGTTTAATGAAAGGTTATCAATCTCAAATTATTAGGAAGGTGATAATTGATCAGGTAATCACGCCACTTAACTAAAGCATTGATTAATTATAGTAGAAAGATATTATTAACTTTTAAACAGCTTCTTACATCACTGATATTTTGTATAATTGTTGCGTAAATTGGTGTATTATTGACGGTAATTAGAGACAGCAGGGGGAGAGCAGGATGGCTAGAACTGTAATAATAATAATAATAATAATAATAATAATAATAATAATAATAGGATGGTAACATTTTAGTTATAATCAATTGTGGGGTGAGTGAAATGAAGGGTATTGTTGTAATAACTAAGCTGTACGGATGGCCAAGGGAAAGAGAGTGGTTGGACGAATTTTTCTGAGCACACAGAATTGGCTTGTTTAGGTGGATGCCTATGGCTTCTGCTGTATGTAGAAGACGAACTCGTAGAACAAAGGTGAGGTTAGAAGGAATGTGGTAAATGACTTTGAAGGTATTATGACTGCTAACTAGGCGGCCAGTGTCAATCAGATGCGAGAGTATTGAGCCTCATATCGCTCTGGTTTGCCCCTAACTTAGCCATGAAGGATGATGATCGGCGATTCGGCGACGGACTTGCCTAACTGTACGTCCAGTGTAGCTAGCTCCACAGAAGCAGTTGAACTGGCACATGCATACAGAAGAGGAGAAGTCAGGCAATCTGTCCATAGTTCGCGTGGTCATCATCGACCAGCCGTAGAATATACTGCATAGCTTTGCGGCATCAAATGATATTCTTATGGCATTTCTTAGGCGGTGTGTCACAATTTCGCTGATGATGTCACCTCGAAATTGTAGTCTTAGGAACAACGGTGTCCTGTGGACTGCAGGTATTCTGGCTTTCATATTGAACGTGTCCGTATTTTTAGCCAGAAACATCTCTGGATATCCATTACTACTGAGTAGGTCATGGACAGTTTGAAGCTCTTCATGAAAAGTATCATCTGAACAGGTGAGTCTAGCCCGATGGACCAAACATTTGACTAGATTATGCTTGTAGTGCAAGGTGACGGAACTCAAGAAGTGTGTGTATTGACCTGTTGACGCTGGTCTCCGATATGCACCTTTTTTACAGTTCCACCCATCTTCCTTGTCAGTCGGACATCTAAGAAGGTGATGTTGTCATCACTGTCTCAGTGGTGAAGGCTATCACTGGATGGACGCTATTAAATTCATCCAGTATAGTCCTTTTATTGTTCTCGTTATTCACAATCAAGAATGTATCATCTAAATAACGCCAGTAAAATTCTAACCCGCTTATGATACTTCCCAAAGGGCCATTTTCTAATTTTGCTAAGAAAAAATCCGCTTACATTGCGGTTAGTAGTGACTCCATACCGACGCCATCTGAGTGTCTAAAGATATCTTTGTTGAATAGAAAGTGTACATTCACTGTTCATCGTAAAGGAAGCTCTTTCAAGGTGGATTCCGTAATTCCAATTTCTACATTTTTTTTCTCCACTCCGTTGCAAATGAAGTCAACTATTTACATCAGACGGACGTCTGTCAATAGACACGATACGTCTAAGGATATAATAGGTTTATTATTCACATTCACATCCCTTATCCAAAGAGTGAAAAGTATCTTCGACGCTGCTCTTTAAAACCTCTTTATGCAATGGTTGCAAGAGTTGTACTAGTCATTTGGCTGTAACGTGATATGAAGAGTTATTTCTGTGTTTAGTTTAATTACTTCATTGTTAATTGTAATGATATACCTTATTCAAACTGTTGAATAGTTGAGATTTCGATTTGTCCTTGTGATGAAACAAAATGAAGTGGGCAGTAGGTGTCGAGCTAAATCTACCTGCCTGGTTCATCAGATTATTTGCCAAGGCTAAGAAATTCTGATTCCACAACAGGTCTCTCCTCGAAAACAGGAGAGGCACATCCACAATGGTTTCGTACAACTTGCATTCGAGCATTTAGATGAGCGGTTTACGTAAGCTATCAATTTCAACGTACAATAGTAGACAGTGTCAAGACGGGAGATGTTTCGGATGAGGATTGAAAGTGGTAGGTGTCTGTACCACATACGATCTGAACTACTTGAGGATGCCTAAAGATATGAGTAGATGTTACTTGAATACAACGTTATCACCAACAATTATAACCGACTTTCTGCATAAGTACTAATTCAAATCACACTATTACGAATTAAAGAGCGAAAGTGCACCTGTCGGCAAGTAATAAGTTCCCCTTCTTCTATTCGAACCATGGATTGCATGCTGGTCATCAGTGTGAAACGGCTGTATCATTTAATCACGAATACTACGACTCTAATTCTGACTCCGATTCACAGACGTCACTTTCATGAAGTCACCTTACCCGACTGACATATTACAGAATCCTGCGTGATTCTTAGCCTCCAAATTCCACTCCTTCACCCACTAGATTACACATATAAACAATGCATATAATTTCGGTTGTCACGAATCGCAGATGATGTACTCCATTGTATCTCCGGTTCGATCTTCATAGCTTCTACAATATGACTTGACTAAATATCTGTGAACAGAAGTAATCACACAACCAAAACAATAGAAGAGTGGAGGAGACAAGATTGCAGATAATCACTCTTCTACAAACAGCATCACAATTGTCATCACGCATTATACTCAGATTTCTGACTGATGAACCTGAAGAGATATTTGATGATATCAGTGAATGTTGGCACAGATTGTTGTGGAAATAAATTTCTGCCTTCATCGCTTACTGTATTCAATGCTAATTATTATACTGTCTCTCCTACAGACAATGGTGTTTGCAGCTCAAATGATTCAGGATGGGAAGAAAGTCGTGTGTCCACCTAATCAATATATAGTGGCAGCCTTCACAATCTGGTGCATTATAATTGTCATCGAATATGGATTTGATGTTGGAATAGTTAACATCCTTTCAATATGGAAGAATACCACGATGAATAGCACGAATGTTACGTTTCTCCACCGGCAGACATTTCTGCAGCTATAATATTATACAGTTGCTTTTTACTGCCAAGTGTGAAAGCGACAGATAAATCGATGTTTGAAATTGATCCTTTCGAAACTTATGCTTCCTGTTGTTTACAACCTTGCTCAGATAACCATTTGTCAGGTAAACAATGAAATATATCATAGGAAGTTTGTTACGTGGTACAAATATACTACTTATCAACAAACAACTTTTCGTCAACATGATACTGTCAATAAATCACATTATTATTTCTCAGTAATGAGGTGATCAACAAAATTCCTACTAATCATTGCATCCTCTTCCAATCTTTTGAATGAACTTCAGACTGATCATACCAATTAAGAGAATCGACTCAAACAAACGATAAAAATACACTCATGATTGAAACTTGATTTGAAGTGAAATAATTCAACACTTCAATATCATGTTGGCATCCAAATGCAGATATCTCTCACCAACAAAATATCGATTTTCAACCATGTGAGTTTTTCAGTGAATTACTGCTCATACAGTGAATAGAAATTGGCAGTCAAATTTGTAAATCACCTCATCGTCACCATCATTATCAACATAGGACCAGGCATTACTGCGTAACGGTCCCAGTTGCCACACCTCATATCAGTACATCAAGTAAAAAGATATTGAGGTGAAGGATGAAGATAAGAGAAGGCAGTCAAAAGAAATATAAGTACGAGAAGAGAGAAAGGAAGGACGACTAAATGGTGAGATTCGATGCAACGTCGTTAACATAAGGATAATGTGTGTATACATTTGCGCCACTGACATCGGTTATGAGCCATATCCCCTAGAGTCTCCCACTACTGTTTCCTCTTCTCCCGTGGACCCCAACCACCTAGTCTGCATCACCCCATATGGCTCAAACCAACAGACAGAGACCTCTAAACATTGGTGCAATGTTTCAGTCTGGCCACCTCTGACATTTTTCCAGCCTGAGCCAACTTCACTCAACATTGTGTGATGAGACAATCGGTGACTAGGCATACGTCACACGTGTCCCAACCATATCAGTCGATGAAGGTTCATAATCTCGTCAACTGACTTGCCTCTACTCCCTAAAACTCCACACCTGACTTCTGCATTACTCACGTGGTGACACTAAGGAATATGGCCTATGCTACGGAGGCAACGGTGGTCAAACACTTGAAACCTTCTCATATCTTCCACTTTCAATGGCTATGGTTCACAGCTATACAGTAGAACAGACTGGACTGCTATGCAGTACATGCGACCCTTAATAGACAACCGGATTTCAAGGCAGCGTCATAGGTGGCGTAAATTGGCAAAAGCCAATCGAGCCTTTTGTACCCATGCAGAGATTTCACCGGCCACTGAGCCACCATGGCTGATTCTACTTCCCAGGTAAGTCAAGTGGTCGACACACTCAACCACTTCACTCTCTATTGTTAGCCGTGGCACTGTTGAAGATCAATCCTGGAGCGAAAATTTGCATTTGGATGGTGGGAAATGCATCCCAATTATTCTCAAATTGTTGCTCAAAGTGTTCGGAAGACTCCGCATCTTGTCAGCGTCTTCACTTAACAGGACTATGTCATTTGCATATTCTAGGTCTAACAAAAATTCTCCTGTGGTAAGGTCAACGTCTGTGTAACCTGGCGACGAGCGGGAAACCTCCATATGAATATCTATGATGAAATTCAATAAGAATGGAGACAGTGGACATCTTTGACGGACACCACTAGATGAGCATAGCTCGCTGGACAACTCACCATAAGCTCTAACATGCCCACAAGTGTTCGAGTAGAGATCTTTCAATAAGGTGATGTACTTACTAGGCACGCCTTTCAGTGACAGACATTACCATAAGATCAACAGAGACAAATGCTGCCTTCAGGTTGGGAAATACAGCTGTTGTCGGGCGTCTATGTTCTAGTACCTGGTCGATACACTCGTGGCTGGGTCTAAAGCCCCCTTGGTTTTCTCGGGCTTGCTGTTCCCGAGCTCCACTCAGGCGTCGGAGAATTATAGAAACTAGGATTTTGGATACTATGTTCGTCAGGCTAATTCCTATGTGGTTATCACAAGAGGACTTCTCGCCTTTCTTGAAGACTGGGATAATCAGTGACTTAGATCAGTCAGAGGGGATCGTATTTAATTCCCATGTACTAGCTAACACTTCCGTTCACCTGACCAAGAGCACTGCACCACCATTATTATTACCTCAGCAGGCAGTCCGTCTGGTCCTGCTGCCCTTCCCCGTTTCAGGCTACCTACCTCTTTATCAACTTCTTCCAGTGTTGCGGGACCTATCTCTATGTCCCATACAGTCGGACAACGCAATGATGGCTGATGGCCAGTTAAACTGTTCCTCGAAGTGTTCTGTCCATCGTACCAGTCGTCTCCCCTGCGAGTGAATTGCAGATCCGTCCTTCCCCGCTATAGCCTCACTAACTGTTGCTGACCTTTTCGCCCCAGTCTCCTTAATAAGTCTAAATAACTGTCTACTATTACCGATTGCCGCAGCCTTTTCCATCTCTTTAGCCTTCGCTGCCCACCACTATTCGAGATCTTTGCGTAGACTTTTTCTCAGTCTACTTTTAAGTTGCGCTCGCTCTTCATTGTACTCGGTGCATGCAGGGATGCGTTCACGTGCATCCATTAGTTCGGAAGAAGCTGCTGATATCCACCCGCTATTTTTGGCCACTATTTTGGAGTCGGCTACAGTCTTCAACGCTGCTTTTACAGCGGACTGAAGATGGCACCGAGCTTCTTTGGGATAGGTGATAGTCTTTTGTTCCGATAACTGCCCACCCAACTTCTCACTGAATGCGACTTTGGTGTTTCCGTTGTCCAGCAGCACTCGTAGTGGTTTTGTTGTCAAATCTTTCTTATGTTCTTTGAGACGCAGGCATATACGCACTCGGACTAACGCATGATCGCTGTCCGAATACGTACTCTAGAAGGAGCGACAGTCTTCCATCGATTCCCTCCAGCGATGACTAATAGCAATGTGGTCTATCTGTGTCCAACGCTGGGTTGAGCTCGGTGGACGACACGACAGACAGTGTCTTTTTTTATGTCTGAAGTTGCTGCTGGCTAAAAATACTCGGTTATCTGAGCATAGTTGTAATAGGCGATCACAGTTATCTGTACGTTCAACCAAGATTCCGAAAATACCACCTAAGTGCCTTTTTACCTCAGTCAGTTTAACCACCACCTATGCAATCATCACAATTCACGATGAAAATTTATTCCGTACAAGCGTGACAGTGTAGCGTTTTGTACAGAATGATAACTGATGTTCTCATTGTTGCTGAGTCGACATTTAGTACTCCGGTTTTTACGATGGATCGGTAATGAACAGCATAGTTGTGAAGTGATTGCAGATGACTGACTTTTGACTGGTGAGAAGAAGTGGAAACTGGAAGTTACCATTCACCATCATTCTTATCAAAGTAGCATCCCGCCTATTTTTCGTTTGTATTACTTTACCGCTCACCACGTATCTGATTTTTAGTTCTTATTATGATTGGTGCCATCATTCCTAAATTCACAGACTTCACTTGCTCACTTCTACTTGCTCACCGTTATTCTGAATTCCGTTGGTGGTCGTCATCAGCAGTAGGGCGACTTCATGATTTCTGCTGTAAACCAAGTTTCAAACTTCGTGACAGTTCGTTTGCCAGTGAGATATTTATGTTGCGTGAAGACCAGTGGTCTAAATCTTAAACGCATGGCAGTGTTAAAGCTCTGAATACGAACAGCATTTATGCATAATAATTAACAGGCAAGTTCGGATTACATGCTTGACGGCAATATTTCAAATTGTCGCTAGAGTATCTATTCACTGTGTGGGCAGCAATGCGTTTAAACAGTTTCATGTTTGTATATCGACATTCATGTCAATGCAAATTATCTTTATCTGGATGCCGACATGATATTGAAGTGTCGAATTATTTCACTTCAAATCAAAGTTCAATATCAAGCGATTTCTATCGTTTGTTTGAGTCGATTCTCTTAATTGGTATGATCAGCCTGAATTTTATTCAGAAGAAGTGAAGAGAATGATAGGAATTCAAGCAATTTTGTCATTCAGGTCACTGCTGAGAAGAACCAATGTAATCACTGAGAATGTGTTGAAGAATGTTCACTACTGAAATATTGCGTTTGATTTGTAGCTCTATCTATCTTTGTCTTAAAAATGAATGAATTCCGTTGTTCAGCGTCTGATGTGATCCATTCATTGGAAGTATCCACAGTCTCAATTCGACACACTATATTCTCATTTTCGTTGTAGGCATCATGACTAGCCTATGACTGATGAGTGTTCGCCTCTGCTTTATCCATGCTGGTTGGCCTATACAGCATGCTGTAAAATGATGGTATAGAGTGTTCCACTTGATTAATGACAATGTCATGTATTTACATACACTTTCTGACTAACCTCCTGATTATCTGACTGACTGACTGATTGATATCGTCAACTTGTTTGAGCTACGTCGGTGAGTGCTGAGACTATGGTGAGTACCAGCATGGCTTATTATTCGACAGTCGATTATCGTGCATGGTTCATTTCTAAAGTGAGATTCAACTACAGCTTGTTCGTTCGAAGCTGAATCAGGTTGGAATGTCTTCCACGAGATTCTTCAACAATTAACGAGAAAATATTGATCATTTTGAAGGCTCATCCAATGCTGTGTAATACGGCATGGGCTGCTGGAATTATGCGGGGAATCCAATGCCTTTCAGTGAAGTGACCTTAGTACAAACAAAGATCCTTATGAGCGACTCCATTCATAACTGTTGAAATATACCTTACTCGATAGAGTCATCCAGACGAAAGTAGGAAGCTCTACCATTACTCAGTATTCTCTTGTGTGTCCAAGAAGTGCAGTTGGACGAAACGAGAATTCGTGGTCACTGTCAAATTGTGTTTTAAAATGTTTCATCCAATGATGTGTAATGGATGTTCACAGACTTTCTACTTGCTCCAACAGTACTGCATGTGGTTTGAAGTTTTTCTACAAAACATGTTGAAAACTCGATCGGACATATGAAATATGCACAATTGTCCATCAGTGATTCTACTCAAATTCTTATGAGTGATGACTCTCTTCTCCACAAATTCATTATAATGCTGTACAGTTGGGTTGATGATTTTTGAAATGTCATATATATTCGCAGTGAAAAATTGTTGAATATATTGCGCATAATACGATTGGTAGTGAAGTAGTTTGCTGAGGTGGACGAAGTAGAACGAGAGACATTTCCTTGTGACATCTTATTGCATATATCTATCCATACACATGTACTGAAGCAGGTATATTGGAGGTTAAGAAAGGAGGATTTTGACCACATTTCTGAGCATGTTCGAAGAAGAAGTTAACAGCTGGATTGAATAAGTCTTCAATATCTCTGTTGCTCTTCACTTTATTCATGTTCAACATGAAATTGATATCCGGACATCGTGTATAGTAATTAGAAACAGGGGAATCCAAAGTGATACCTAATGATGTTTCACGACAGGATTCCAACTGTTTTCCTTAACTTGTTTGCATACCACTGGAGTGGTAGTTAGTAAGCGATTGTCACCGAAATTATGAATTTCTAACTACACCATCGTCAATTTTCGTCCACCCTAATGAATTCATTTGTATTGATGGTATTCATTATGTTTTTATGCATTGGTAGATTATTATCTATTGATGTGTTAATGAGTTTTGATTGTTATTCGATTTCACTCCCTTCACCTTATCGTCTGAAATCTACTCATCCTATCTTCCTAGCTAATGTAAATCGTTTGACATTTTGAACATACTTCATTCATATTTCCTCATTCTTACATAGCATTTGGTTCGACCTGTTTTTACCCAAACTGCGCTTCGGAGTGTTGGTTGAATCTTGCTGTGTGCTGACAAACGGACTAGGTTGTCCGCTATATTTTTTCACGGAATTCTTACCTCTTTTTTTACACCATATCTATGTTTCTTTTTCTTTAGGCCAATAAATTTCTGTTAAATTGATTTGTGTATGCCAAAAAGTTTTATATAAACTGATGTACGTTGTAACTTTTAGTAAACAGCTGTTGACCAACCTTCAAATATATCGGATACACCTTGGGGTTGCAAAACTGTCAATGTTCTCGCTCTATTCAATTAATTCAAGCGGAAGAACTCTATTAAAAGAGAAAGATTTATTTCTATCTGTGAAATATCTGCCAAAGGATGTCTGAAATGTATAAACTGTTAATAAAGATGACAATAAACTTGAAAAATGCAAAGCGAAGTAAAATAAGGGAAACAAAACGTGCATTTTAAGGTCAAAGTGTGGAAATAGGATTATTATAACTCTCTGGAGCGTATAGGCTGTACAAATCATTGTGTAGTGCTTCGCACATATGTCGGGAACATACGCCTTTTGATAAGTTCAACACAAGTCGGTTAATGACCTTAAAACATTATTCATGATGGGATGAACAATTCACATGTAGATGAATTTGTTGTTCTTCAGTCAACCATGTTTAGGCGAACCACTCTGTACGCCAAAATGTATCTTCAGAGGTTTCGCTCACAGGAACTAATATTATCAACTTCACATTAGCATGTGAAATCACAGATACATATAAATGCCGACACTAACGTTACCTACCCTTCTCGTATTTTTGAGCAAAACAACAGCCAGAAAGTGCCAACCAAAGGCCAATGGAACAGTAGGTACTTATTGCATATTTCGATGGACGACTCGCTAATACTTCACTACGCTAAACTACTCAATATTACTGTAAACTAGCACTGCACCACTTTTTTGAAAGAAGTGCAGATGGATAATGGGGGCAGTGAAGAGAACTAAACGCAGCGGTAAATAGGCTATTCACTGTATTGATGGAATGATAGTGAAGACATTCGTGGAGATAAAAGTCAATGCAAATCCATCACTTTAAATTACCGCCTAATAGTTGCCTATATGCAGCTACTTGCAGTTTACACATATGTCCAATTTGCTAGCATTCACCCAAATTCGTTCGGCACGGAAAGTCAGTCTCACTTGAGATGATTCGAAACTTTTTTCGTAGAATCTTGATTCAGTCAAGGTTAAGTCAGTTTTAGATCATATGTACTACGTGATTCATCACTGAACTGTTTCTTTGTTAAAGAATTCGTTATGTCAAGTGAAAACAGATTTTACATTGAGACAGCATAAATCTGTTAAGATTGCGTTTATCTCTATCATCCTCAGCCCCTGTTATACTATCATAAAGTGCAGCACAACTGTCCACTTCCACCAAATATGCTGAGAATCCAATTCCGTATTTATATGATTTGTAGCGCAGAGTGATACCATATTATTTACTTGTTGACGTTTCCAGCAAAGCCAAACCAGCTGATCGGGGTCAGTTAGAATAGCCCAACATGGGAATTTAAGGAAACGATGGGCCAACCACTTCAAAAAGCTCTCGAGTCGACCACCACCACCACCACCACCACAACCACCCGCACTTCCTCCAGAAACACCACCAGGAGCCCAGACACAGAACTACAAGTCAACACAAATCCTCCAACTAAAGTCGAAGTTCTGAACACCATGAAGCTACTGGAATGCAAGAAAGCATTAGGACCAGATGGAATCCCGCCACAAGCAATGAGAGCAGACGCAGAGACAACAACGGACAGGCTCACACCACATCACTATTGCAGAAGGTGTGGGAGGAAGGAAAATACCTGTCTGTTGATTGGAATAAGGGCTACCTAGTCAAGCCTCCAAAGAAAGGAGACCTAAGTGTCTGCAAGAACTGACACGGAATCACTCTCCTGTCCACCCCAAGCTAACAAAATATTAAGCCGCATCATCCTGGATGGAGAGACTAAGGGATGCACTCGATCCAAACTTACGACCGGAACAGGCTGTCTGGCTGGATTCAGGAAGTACAAATCATGTGTGGACCAAATTGCAACGCAACGCTTCGCATCATCATAGAACAGAGTATAGAATGGCAGTCAAACATCTACCTCAACTTCATCGACTTCGAAAAGGCCTTCGACAGCGTCCACCGACAAGTAATTTGACAGGCAGTTGCTTCAACATTATGGAATACCACACACAAACCTTTATCAGCCTCATTCAACAATTATATGAAGACGCCACATGCCGAGTGATTCACAATGGGAAGCTCTCTTATGCCACTGAAGTGAAGACAGGAAGGAGTGAAACAAGGTTGCCTACCATCTATCACCCATGATATTCTGGTTCGTGGTCGACTGGACTGGATCATGCAACAAACAGTGAGGAGTGAGAAGAGGGGGATACTCTGGCTGGAACGAGGAGAATATCCTCGAAGATCTGGATTTCGCCAACGATGACTTGTGTCTGGTGTCACACAAACTTGTGGATCTACAGGTGAAAACTAACAAGTTGACAGAAGAGGAGAGGCGGCGAAGACGGAACTCCAGGTGTGCGTAGAGAAGACATAGGTGATGAAGATTCCCAACAAACACCACGACCACCACCAACAACTAGCTCGAATCACCATGAACGGAAGAGACCTAAAGGAAGTAGTCTCCTTCACCTATCTAGGCAGCACTGTTTCAACAACATGGTGGCACAGACGAAGATGACAAAGTCAGAATCGGAAAAGCGATACAAGCGTTCATTAGCCAGAAACCAGTGTGGAGATCTTCTGCACTCAGCGTGAAGTATGAACAAGATCCGGATTTTCAATACCGATCCAGTCAAGTCAGTGCATCTGTGTGGCTCAGAGACTTGGCATGTTACGAAAAGCATTTCGAACAAACTACAGACATTCATCATCAACTGCCTACTCTGGTTCGATACTGGAGATCAGATGGTCAGAATAGTCAGAATAAGCAACAAGGAACTCTGGCTGGTTGGCTGGCTGGTAACGAACCAACCAAGCAATAACCTATCGCTCAACAAATATGCAGAAGGAAGTGGAGATGGACTGGATTGTGCACACACTGAGAAGGCTGATTGGAGACATCACGCGAGAAGACCGGACCTCGAGTTGGCCGAGATGGGAGGTGACGAGTTGGGCGTCCGAGTGGAGGGTGACATGGAGGAGATCGTTTGAGGAAGAAATGAGATGTCCTGGTCTGTCGTGTAGCTAGGTTGAAAAGATTTCAGAGAAGAGAGTGGACTGGAGAATTGCTACTGATCCTTATTTACCACCAGGAACTCAAGGGAGAAATAAATAAATATAACAATAACAGGAATTTAGCCTAATATACAATGACGGACCCGAATAAGTTCAGTAATCTGTTAAAACACTCGGCTATTGCACTGCATTCATGAATACAGAAGCACACGACTGGGTGGGATGAAAGCACTATACACAAGCGCGTTTTACCTAGGTGTAGAAAGAGATTAGTTACTAAACCTTTGTTCATTGAATCAACACGCAACACATATAATAGAAATGAGGTAACACCCATACGAGAGATATTGAAGATTTCACTACCAATAAAACAAAGAATAAGTGGTGACAGGACTACAAATAGCAGATATCAAAAGTATTGTGCTTACATTGATCTGATAATGAGCAATAATTTATGCTCGAAACATCATCAAGTAAATAATACTGTATCATTGTGTGCTTAAAATCAAGTAACCAAATTTCATGTGCAATTACATTCTATCACAGTGCTCAAGTTTTGCACTTATATTTTACTGGGAATCTTTGAAATAACGTAATCTCGTGTGTTAACATCAGGTTGGTTAAGTCAACAGAATGTCTTTGGTGGAAAAACGTTTAGGAAAAAAGACTAGCCAGTTGGAATGATTATACTCTGGTGAACGGTTTTTGTGACTCGGACTGTCGTGGACTGGAGGACGCAATGTAAGACCTACAAATTCTGATTTGTTCTTGGGATAAGCATGTGCATAGCTATTTACGGGTGGACTTTTGAGCAAAAACGTTAGGCATTTCACCTTTCTGACTTATTCATGAATGCAAATGTGCACAAGAAGGGAATGGCTTCATTGGTTTTCATGTACAACCCACAGATGCATTGCTATCAAGAAACATTTTTCTCTGTGACTTCATCTAATCTCATAGCGCAAACATAGATATCTCAAATCTTCACTTAAACGAGTTGCTTTTGAGGTGCACTTCAAACGTGCATTTCACACTTCATAATGAAATCTACATAAATGTGGATGATTGTCACCACAGGATTGCCTCTAGAATACTTCGCTGAACATGAAATGGGTCCGAAATCTGCAGAGAAACCTCATTTTTCTATTTTGTAATAAGTCACACATATTTAACTCTCTAGTAGTTTGACATCACCAGCTGTATTATGCGCAGAAATAATCAACAATTTTTTGCTGCATATATATCTGACACTTAACAGATTATCAATCCCACTGTACAGTACAATAACAAATTTGCGGAGAAGGTCTGGATCACTCATTGGATCTAAGGTCAAATAAATGTTTCATAACGAATTTACAACAGATTTCTGTGAAGAAATTCCGAACCATATGAAATAATGAGGGAGCAAGAACTGACGTCGGAAACAAGAAGACTGAGATGAAGGAAGGAATTTTTACTATTGGCATCTTGTTCAACAGTCATCAAATACTGTACACGTTCCACTAAAACATTCAGTTGCACAATGTGCTTCATTACCTCTTCTCTTTATATCTTGATTTGCTTTTAATACGCTTAAGTTGTCTCTTACGCTTCTCCTGGCAGAATCTTTGCTCATTGCTGGTAATTGACTATGAGTTTTGTCACCCTCTAAAAACATACTACTTATATCCACTTTGATCAGCAACGCCGACTAAAGTAAGTCTATGAATAGCCGTTACACGTTGGAAGAAACACTACGAAATACAATTTAACAGTAATCATCGATACTCATTTTTTCTAACTGCACCACTGTGACACACCAACGAATATTGACCAACAGTCGACTTACCCTGGTTCATCCGAATGCCTTTACGGCCTGGTAAATTGTTCGTACAACTCGATCTTGTTGGACTGCCAGATTACATACATTTTGGCGTGACTGCTGCGTATACCAACCACAAACCTATTGCGAAGGGAAAAGTGACCATCCAACGAATCTGGATGATATGAGTTGAAAAGTATGATGAAGCATTCAGTAAGCAGTGGACCAGGTAAGGAACAAATCACTACCCAGCGCGTCTATTGCTGTAACTGTCTACCGATTATCCTGACCAATTCTGCCAACACCGTTATGATAATCTACAAATTTTTCCGAACGGTTTATCCAAATTCAAGTGACTGTGATTAAAGAATAACAAAGTGAACATCACTCTAGCAGAATAACATTGAAAAGTAGAGAAACAATATAGCTTGTTTTCATGGCTTCATCAAATTCGTCTGGATCGTCAACACAGAACATTTGGTTTTAACTGCATCATTCTTAGTTGAGATTCGATTGAGATCATCTAAATAATCGGTATTATTTTCGTGCACTGTAAACAAATTAGCCTTGGTTAAGTGGTCATAGTACATTGAGAAGATTATTTTCAAACTATTCGAAGACGTACATATTTCCATTTCAAGCTAAGCAGCATGACTACAATGCAAGATTTTCACCTCCCTACTACAGCATATCATATGTGTCACTTTGACTGTAGCAAGATAACTGCAGGCGGAAGTGGAGTGAAATATACAGTATAACCACAGGAGTACACACTTTTAATGAGACTGCGGTATGACAGCACTGTATAGGCATGTCACAGATCCAAATTACACTCAGTGAGTGTGAGTGCTGCTTCCTGACTATCCAGAATATGTGTACTGGATTTAACTTCATTGTACCTGACAGAGGATAAGGCTAGGCTATGTAGATTCCGACAGTCCTGTAGATATATAGAAGAGAAAGTTGATGACACAAAGGCATCACACCATCGAATGAAGGAGAGTATCATCGAACTGTTCCGAATTTTCGATATGGTATAGTGCATATCGTCTTTCAATTGTCATATGCCTCACAGAGGAATCAGACGACTGCACCCACATATTGTGGGACGCGAAATATCAAAGCTCACTCGCTTTATTATTGTTAGACAACACATTGTTTTACGCTACAGTGATTCTGCAATTCATACGCAGATTTGACATGACGAAATTGAATTTTAGAAGTCGGCCAGCAGGTGATTTTCACTCACCTATATTTCCCGTTTCACAGCCTCACACACGGGAGTGTATTCTGTACCTACAGGAAACCCATATCTTCACGTAAATAAGGATAAACGTCTAACAGTATAGATACAAAAAAGATTGCAAAGGCTATTTCTACATCAAGAAATCTCTCGGTAGAAATGAACTATGCACGATAATCGACTGTCGAATAATAAGCCATGCTGGTACTCACCATAGTCTCAGCACTCACCGACGTAGCTCAAACAAGTTGACGATATCAGTCAGTCAGTCAGATAATCAGGAGGTTAGTCAGAAAGTGTATATAAATACATGACATTGTCATTAATCAAGTGGAACACTCTATACCATCATTTTACAGCATGCTGTATAGGCCAACCAGCATGGATAAAGCAGAGGCGAACACTCATCAGTCATAGGCTAGTCATGATGCCTACAACGAAAATGAGAATATAGTGTGTCGAATTGAGACTGTGGATACTTCCAATGAATGGATCACCTCAGACGCTGAACAACGGAATTCATTCATTTTTAAGAGAAAGATAGATAAAGCTACAAATCAAACGCAATATTTCAGTAGTGAACATTCTTCAACACATTTTCAGTGATTACATTGGTTTTTCTCAGTAGTGACCTGAATAACAAAATTGCTTGAATTCCTATCATTCTCTTTACTTCTTCTGAATAAACTTCAGGCTGATCATACCAATTAAGAGAATCGACTCAAACAAACGGTAGAAATCACTTGAGATTGAACTTTGATTTACAGTGAAATAATTCAACACTTCAACATCATGTTGGCATCCAGGTACAGATATCTCTCACCAACATAAATATCGATTTTCAACCATTTGTGTGTTTCAGTGAATTAATGCTCATAAGTGAATAGAAATTGGCAGTCAAATTTGTAAACCTCCTATTTAATTATCACTATTCATAATCTGAATGAACGCAAATGGTTAAGAAAACAAACCAGATATCATTTACTACTTCTAAATAAAAATCCTCATTTATTTTAAGAAGATACATCACTCTATAGTGCTCATTAGTGACTTGCTTCCTGATGAATGTTATGAAGTTCTAATGAGAAGCCGTGACCTGTGGGGTCAACCAGTCGGAAGTGAAGTGGATGCTAACTGAAGAGGAAGACCTTGGGTGACAGTCGCGCTATGTCGTGAATTGACAGATGTTGGAAATTGTGAACCACTGGAAACTGACCCAGTGGCTGAGTGGTTAACGCGTTTGCCGTGAAGCCTAAAGGTCCTGAGTTCGACCCCTAACCAGGTCGTGGGTGCGTACTGCTGAGGAGTCCCATACTGGGACGAAACAGCTGTCCACTGCCCCCAGACTTTCAATGGTTCCCCAACTGATGCCAGTCCATGATGAATACTACTTCTAAATTAAAATTGTGATGAACACTACACTAGACAAAGTCGTCTCCCTCTTCGCCTTTGTTTATATGAACACCAATTGGCCATTTAAACGCCACATTTCATTGCTCATTTCAATGCATGTTGATAACTATGGGCATGAATTCAATTTTGACAATGTAGAAATCCTGGACACAGGAAGCACGCAGACGACTATCAGAAAATTCCTATAAGCTTGGTATTCAGGTCACTCAGTAATGAATAGATTTGTAGACATAGACCTAGTCTATCAACCAATGATAAACGACAGAAAGGCCAGACATCAAGCTGAGGAACAGCCAACAAGAAAATCTACGTAGCCAATAACACAACGATCAGAGGAAACAGCCAATCACAAACGAGTTTGTCTGGGCAAGCAACAAAATCACTCACAAAGGGGAACGGATAGCTCTTTTCATACCGAAGTTATTGCTAGTGTTCTGGAGGTATTCTGACCAACAATGGACTGAATGGCTTGCTAATGATGTCGTCCAGCAAGCTTCACGGCTAAGGAATCCAGCTCAGGGAACAGAATGCAGCTTTGATGATCCTCCTCAGCTACAACATTCTCCCCCATAAGTGTATGTATGTATCAATGTAGTACGAGATTTGTGTGGATGTATTTATTGGGACTTCGAGAATTAGTCTGGTGTAGTGAATATAAATTATTCTTCACATACTCCGACCTGTAAAAGTGCCTTCTGCTCTTTGGTAACATGCTTCGAGATTAATATCTGGAAACTGAAATTAGAAGGCCTGACAACCAACCAAGTTGGAAGTAAAGCGGATGACAATCGATGAACTCAATGAAATTCGGGTTATATAACTAATGGACGGATGTAGGAAGCTGTGAAACACTGAAATCTGAGTCACTGACTGAACAGTTAACTTGGCTGTTACGGTACCGGGTTGGATCCATCCTGGGGGTCATAGGTGTGTACTACTGAGTATTCTGATCTGAGGACGGAACAGCCGAATAATGCTCTCAGGTTTTCAATGGGTCTTCAACTGATGTCAGCCAGTGATCCTGACCACTTTGAAATAAGCATATATGCATATATGCATATATCTAATATAAATAAGTATTTACATGCGCATATACCTATATATTTTATATATCTATCTATTATCTCAAGTTTACTGAAGAGGTTATTTAGTTTGCCAAATCACTTTTAACTTCGGAATCTACTATATGTGGTGGTTTGTTTATCACAACTCTTTCTTGATATTTGAATGAGCACCAACATCTATGCTAAGCCAACATTCAATACACCTTTGATTTTGTCATCGAATGGAATCATGGAATACATTTTCAGCTATGATCAAAACGGGAAACGCATCCACTATTTTTAAAATATATCATGTACGCAACATATCAATCCATAATATATTGTCTTCCCATGCAAAGCAGGAGTCAACTTGAGGGGATTCTAAGCCTCTTTCGATTTTCTTCTGAAAACATTCACTTGCATAATTGATCTGAGAAAATAGTGCATCAAACTCCAATGTATATGCTATGCAGAAGAATATGAGAGTCTTCTACAGACATTCTCACGACAGGTAATTACCCTGCAACATACACAGATTACATTCTACTGTATTTTCACTTCGTTTTCCGACAGTATTTTCTGACTTAGGCAAAAGTTATTTTCATAAGCTTAAAGACGTTTCCTGCATTTCGTCGCCTCTCAGACCATAACTGTCAAATCAGACTAACTGTTTCTGAAAATACTTCGTAGTATTATTTGTTCTCTTCTCTACAGGTCTGTCTAACATTCATATTACGTTAACTGTTGAGAACGCACCATAGATTGAGTGTATATGAAGCAATCTCTCAGTATTCCGGAAACATATATTATATAGTAAAGATATTGAACGAGAACAGTTTTCAGGCATACTTGTAACAGAAACAAGAAGTTTCAGAGTCAGCTTGAAACTTCGTCTATGCAAGGCAATGATTCCACTTACATAGCGTAGGTATTCAGATGTTGGACAGACAGAGACGTTTTGGGTGTAAACCACCCTTGATTTTATAACACAACTAATTCACTGAAAAAAGAATTCCAACGAAATTCGGGAATTCTAGATGCACTTTGATTAAAACTTGATTAACAGCAGAAATCATGAAGTCACCCTACTGTTGATGACGACCACTAACGGAATTCAGAATAACGATGAGCAAGTAGAGAAGTGAAGTCTGTGAATTTAGGAATGACGGCACCAATCATAATAAGAACTAAAAATCAGATATGTGATGAGCGGTAAAGTAATACAAACGAAAGATAGGTGGGAAGCTACTTTGATTACAATGGTGGTGAATGGTAACTTCCAGCTTCCACTTCTCACCAGTCAATCACTTCACAACTATGCTGTTGATTACCGATCCATCGTAAAAACCCGAGTACTAAATGTCGACTCAGCAACAATGAGAACATCAGTTATCATTCTGTACAAAACGCTACACTGTCACGCATGTACGGAATAAATTTTCATCATGAATAGTGATAATTGAATAGGTGGTTTACAAATTTGACTGCCAATTTCTATTCACTGTATGAGCAGTAATTCACTGAAACACACATATGGTTGAAAATCGATATTTATGTTGGTGAGAGATATCTGCATCTGGATGCCAACATGATATTGAAGTGTTGAATTATTTCACTTCAAATCAAGGTTCAATCATGAGTGTATTTTTATCGTTTGTTTGAGTCGATTCTCTTAATTGGTATGATCAGTCTGAAGTTCATTCAAAAGATTGGAAGAGGATGCAATGATTAGTAGGAATTTTGTTGATCACCTCAATACTGAGAAATAATAATGTGATTTATTGACAGTATCATGTTGACGAAAAGTTGTTTGTTGATAAGTAGTATATTTATATCACGTAACAAACTTCCTATGATATATTTCATTGTTTACCTGACAAATGGTTATCTGAGCAAAGTTGTAAACAACAGGAAGCATAAGTTTCGAAAGGATCAATTTCAAACATCGATTTATCTGTCGCTTTCACACTTGGCAGTAAAAAGCAACGATATAATATTATAGCTGCAGAAATGTCTGCCGGTGGAGAAACGTAATATTTGTGCTATTCATCGTGGTATTCTTCCATATTGAAATGATGTTAACTATTCCAACATCAAATCCATATTCGATGACAATTATAATGCACCAGATTGTGAAGGCTGCCACTATATATTGATTAGGTGGACACACGACTTTCTTCCCATCCTGAATCATTTGAGCTGCAAACACCATTCCCTGTAGGAGAGACAGTATAATAATTAGCATTGAATACAGTAAGCGATGGAGGCAGAAATTTACTCCCACAACAATCTGTGCCAACATTCACTGATATCATCAAATATCTCTTCAGGTTCATCAGTCAGAAATCTGAGTATAATGCGTGATGACAATTGTGATGCTGTTTGTAGAAGAGTGATTATCTGCAATCTTGTCTCCTCCACTCTTCTATTGTTTTGGTTGTGTGATTACTTCTGTTCACAGATATTTAGTCAAGTCATATTGTAGAAGCTATGAAGATCGAACTGGAGATACAATGGAGTACATCATCTGCGATTCGTGACAACCGAAATTATATGCATTGTTTATATGTGTAATCTAGTGGGTGAAGGAGTGGAATTTGGAGGCTAAGAATCACGCAGGATTCTGTAATATGTCAGTCGGGTAAGGTGACTTCATGAAAGTGACGTCTGTGAATCGGAGTCAGAATTAGAGTCGTAGTATTCGTGATTAAATGATACAGCCGTTTCACACTGATGACCAGCATGCAATCCATGGTTCGAATAGAAGAAGGGGAACTTATTACTTGCCGACAGGTGCACTTTCGCTCTTTAATTCGTGATAGTGTCACTCGCATTAGCAGTCATACAGAAGGTCGATTATTATCGTTAGTGATTTCATAGTGTTCAGGTGTCATCTACTCATATCTTTACTCTACGCATTCTCAAGTGGCTCACCAAGCATTTCTGAGAGAACTCAAAATTCATGCAGATCATATGCAATCCAATCACCTACCACTTTCACTCCTCATCCGAAACATCTCCCGTCTTGACACTGTCTACTATTGTACGTTGAAATTGATAGCTTACGTAAACCGCTCATCTAAATGCTCGAATGCAAGTTGTACGAAACCATTGTGGATGTGCCTCTCCTGTTTTCGAGGAGAGACCTGTTGTGGAATCAGAATTTCTTAGCCTTGACAAATAATCTGATGAACCAGGCAGGTAGATTTAGCTCGACACCTACTGCCCACTTCATTTTGTTTCATCACAAGGACAAATCGAAATCTCAACTATTCAACAGCTTGAATATATCATATCAGTAAACTATTACCACTCAGCAATTCTCAGTTAGACGTATGTCCACTTGATTGGATTGTTGGGAACCGAAATTTACCACGATTTGCATTATCAAACTGTCTGGTAATCAGTATTATAATGAGGTGAGTAGCCTTGATGGTGTTGTGTTGTATCAGCTGAGTGGTGTAAATACCAGTGCATCGATCTATTTCTAGACAACACTATCGACAGTAGTTTCTTTCGATATGAAGTTGGCATTTCTGAGGAGATGTGGAGAGCATTTTGTCAAGAAGTCAAAGAAGCCTGAGACGGAGTACACTTATGTGAACATGTTCAATAACTGAACTACCGGTCAGCACATTTAAGTGTTACCACATAACACAAATTTCATTCACACAACACAACACCACTCGTGTATGCATAGGCAGTGATCCATTAGTGATGTACAGTGGCAATGTAGTGCATCTGTGTGTATCGGTAGTAGATGCTCTAACGGTTAGAAATTTTCGAGAGGATAACTTTGTAAAATGTAATGGTTATACTTACTGGGAGGAATGCTAACGCAATCGACACAGCCTGCAACAGAAACGCTTCCTGAAATCAAATGAATAAATGAAAATGAGGGAAGACAACTCTCAGATCATTGAATAATCATATACTCCATTTACTCAGTACTTCTATGCACATTGTTCACTTCAAACACATTAGGATAATAGTATTGTAAAACAAAATGAGATGTAGTTGACTGAACTTCCTCGAGAAGTGAACAAGCTGATGTTTTCATGAAATTTCTGAGGTGTGGCATTAATAACCTCTTGATGACTTCGGTAATCATTTGCAGATGAATGTTTACAGAGAGACGCCACTTGGATATGGAGTGTTAGCCTCACTAGCATATGGTAGACAACTTCCGAAATTCACTTATTTTGAAATGAATGCGTGAACACGTTGTCTGGTTTAACGGCTGATCAGCTGAATTGCACATGTGAAGTCATCTTCACAACCTTAGTCGACTATCGTATCAACAATATTTATCAAGGAGAGACGACAACTCGCAGATCATTGATTATCACATTCTCCATTTCAGCCTACTTCCTCAGTATTATAATGCACATTGTTCAGTTCAGACATTTTGAAAGAATAGAATAACGTTTTCAACTAAATGACGACTCACTGGACGTCTGCTTTAGGCAGCTTATATGATCTCTCTTTTACTATGCATATTTTATTACATCGTTTTAGTGAAGGTCTGACGTGGCATTACTAACCTCCTGTTGATTTTGATATCAGTTGTAAGCGAATGTTTCTCTTCAGCAGAGAATTAGCAGTTATATATCTATTGTTAGCCTTACTAGTATGTGGCAGACAACTTGCGTAACTCACGAATTCGGAACAGAATGTGTGGACACGTGGTCTTATTCAGGCGGCTGATCAGCTGAATTGCACATGTGAAGTCATCTTCACAATCTTATTCCCCATCATCTCAAACATGTCTTTTAGGGAAGTGCATTTCCAACATATCAACAGCAGAAAGGTAAGTAGTGATTGCAACAAACCCAGCATTATTCAGTGCAAAGTCTTACATTTATCTTGTTCAATATGAAAAGCGTTATCGCTACAATTGCAGAGACAGAACACGTTACCACAGCGTAAATAAAATACATTCTTATCCATTGTGTGATATCGAAGTTGCCAAAAAATCCGCAAGCAATCAACAATCCACCGATGAAAATTGTGATCACCCAAGAAGCCAACATTTGCATTTCTGGAGTACCGATTATGAGCAGTGCAACTCCAATAGATAATATTGTCACCTAAATTGAAAATGTGGTCAAGAAAGATTCAATAAATTAAGAAGATTATTGCCTATTGCATTTCGATAGTCACTTAATGATTTATGGTAGTATGAAGCAGAACAAAGGATAGGCTATTTACGACTGTATGTAACATCAGTGCATTCATTGCTTACAGTTGTGAACAACATGAAGAAATTGAGTGGCTTCCTTTGTTGGAAAGGCTTGACCATTACCAGCAACAGACCAAGAAGTATTCCACATAATCTTGATAGGAAGAGAGAAAGATGATGCTGATAAAAATCGAACTGTGAGACTGACTACAATTATGATGATGAATAAGATCAACATTTCTGATTTGATGAAATGATCTGTTATAAGCATAAAAATTAGGAAGTTATTTCCTGTGGTATCGTGTGATGATGCATTGTCTTATGGTATTTATTTACGCAATTAGAAGCAAATCTGCAGCGGAGAACATATTACTCAAACTTACACCAATACTAATTTAACCCAAAGAAACACTTCCATCAGGGTTTCGAGTCGTGGCATAAATCTGATCAGCATATAGGTGTAATCGGATGAAAATAAAACAAGAGCATACATATAATATACAGCGAATGTCGTAACCACTGAAATGAGGACTTCTACAGTCAGTAGCACAATAACCTATTTAAGAGCATTCAACGAATTCACAGTTGTCTTACCTGGAGCTCCAGTTTCGTAAAAGTTCTCTGTGTAACAGACTGCTTTACATATTCCACTAAGGCAATCAAGCTCGGTCAGTTCCATGCTTACATTTCAATGAGTCAGTCATTTCGCTTATCTGTCCTTGTGGTTCAAATGTGATTCTGGTAACAGCCTGAAATGCAGTAACACGGAACTAGTATATAATGCATACTTGGAACTCATTTCCACAGTCACCTATTGCTACTTCTTTTGCAAGGTTGTAGGCACGAGTTCACAATATATTGCAGAGTGGGTCTATTTCTCTTCACCATCTTCACATTTTCAGTTACCACCTATATCCCACTCATCCACAGATCGGTATTCACTAACCACTCACAGAAATTCATATATTGAGAATGCTTCGCTGCACAGATTAACAAGGATAAGAAGATATCAAGCGTGATATGGTTGAAATGCTGCACTTCCGCAATCACACTGTTTCCACAGTCGTCACATGTAATTCTCTATTTGTGAGGTGTTGACTCAGTACACATAATGTATTGTGGAAGAAATGCTATGAAATGGAAGGGTCAAGGCAGGGAGTGTGTGTGGAGCGAGGTGGTGTTTAGGCCACGTGAGCTTCGTGGTCAGCACCAATCGTCTAACTACATGAAAACTGCTTTCTGCATTTGCTTTGGGAGCTAAATATGACTTTCACAAATTTATTCATCAGACATTCGTTGACTTCTTCTTCGTGATACTCACAATAATTCAGATGCCAGTTGAGTGGCAAACAGATTATACACAATTCAGAAATCCACAGATGAACATACATGCATTAGCTCACAGTTAACACCTCGTTTATCCAGTGTATGCTCAATGTTATGGGTAGTCTTGTAGTTTGGTGGCCACATTGTAGACGTTGTCAATATGGTCCAATATATTGGTCGGTGAAAATGAAATAATGTTAGTCAATCGGCAGTGACCTATGTGTTTTTAAGTTCACTTCTACACTACATCCTCATATATCACTGAACGTTTCGGCAGTCAAGTTATGCATTGTCCCACACTCACATTCCTGAAAGACTGTGTGAGGAATCAATTTCAGAAGTTTCCTCATTCATAAATCAGTTGTGGAAGAGGATGTGCAGACTGAGATGCATTGAAGCAGCACACAAAATCACAGAAATAGTATTGTTCAGTGCTTACCTCACAAATTATCGACAGTCTGATTCAACACTTTCACCATCATTCAAATTAAATCTACTAAATTTCTCAACCGGTTTCTATTGGCCTAATATGTCAACGAATTGGATTTCTTGTTACCACACGTCTACAAATCATTGTCGACCAATCAATCACAAGGTAGATTCGTGGTGAATGCATTCACGCTAAACGCTAAGGTGAATTCCAAATGGTGTGACTTATCAAATAGCTGTAGTGATATTATCTGTAGTGAACTGGAGATCTCTGACAAATGTAGACTATGGACAGTGTATTCGCATTTTGACGAAATTCTCATCTGACATTGTTGTCAATGATCGATGGAAATGTAGTGCTTTCTTCGGATGTTGAAGGAAGGTTCGTTTAGCATTCACTCACTTGTATGCAGGTGACTGAATATGAATCCCCCAGTTTTATTGCACAACAGTTCATGTTGAAGCGTGTTTTCGCTCAATTGTTTCCATACATCTACCTTCCTGCAGTTGTGTTACAAGTCTCCCAATACCATTTGCCATTCTCTTCAAAGTAGTCCCTAGCAAAGTATTCTACTTACATCTGTCATATGATAGGATGTTCTTTTGCAACTAACTATTTTATTGTCTGTGTCTGGGGCTTATCTCTTCGACAACCTCATTCGATTGGATGGGAATGTCTGAACACTGATTTGAATTTCACAATCCATGCAAACATATGAGAAAATATTTCACTTTAATAATGTGTCTCGTCGAAAATATGTTTGGTGTTGACCACTGTGTATCGGATGATCACTCATCTTTCACCTCATCTCTTCATTAACGAATGATATCAACCTGGTACGTTTGTCGAGTGAATGCTTCCGAAAGCTTATTCCTTATTTTGGGACATCGACGTGGGAAGGTGAACATTCGTGACAACAGTCAAGGACTATATGGAAATGCTTATTCTGAAGGTGAGAATAACCATGATATCTACTATTTCTCAAATACTACTTAAAATAATAATTTTTTTTCTGAGGATACATGGGAAAAAAGGAAACAGAATGTGAGTATAAATATGTCTGTGTGAATAATACATAATAAATAGGCGATCATCGTGTGCATTCTGTTCTGCTGCTCAAAGCTAGTTTAATTTATCATATGACGGCACCCAGATATAATCAGTATATAAGTAGACAGCACCTCAACGTGATTGTGTAGTCTTTGGATGAACACAGTCGATTGGTATTTGTTGCTTTAATCCAAGTATCGGTCTTCCACAACCGTAGCCACCCCAGTCTTCAGAAGTGATGATAGTTGGCTGAATGACCAGTGATAAGTTCTTGACATCACCATGTAAGCCAGATGATTTGTTTGTGTGTCTGCGTACACTTGGATAAGGAACGAGCAAAGTGAATGAGGTCATATATTATATATATATTTCCAGACGACGTTGAGAACACTAAATCTATATATAGGTTAAAATGGTTAACATTCGATGAGAGTTCTGCCTTGATAGGAAAAGAGAATAAAGCGTCAACAACGAAGTGGAAACGGCCATGTTATCCATATTACACTCATTCAATAGTATGTATTATGTTGATGCAATAGTATGTAACCGCCTGAACACTTTTTCTCAGCTGCAGAGGTAATCTGAATAATCGCTCACTTTACCGAGCAGGAAACTGTGTAATCGGTCTTTTAACCATAATCACCGCCTTGTGGTCAGATTTGTGTGTGATGTGTCACAATGAAGTCTACACGATCTTGCAGACTAAACATTATTCAGCTTCCGGAAACGTGATGCCGTAGAGCGGCCTAGCACATGAAGTCATAATGCTTTCAGAGGAATTGCAGTGTGAATGTGCCACTCCTGAATATACTTCAAACTAATTTTACTGTAACGTATTCGAAACCTTATTGATAACACTGAGTATGTTTACTTTCTTTCTTTTTCAGGGTACAACACAGCAAACCAGTTAAGAGAAGTGGAACAGCAAACACGTAAACTTAACATTGACGAGGAAGTATAAAATCTTTGTTTGGATTGAGAGTTGTATGGGACCCGTTGAGTTCAAGATGCGACCCAAATAAAGACGATACTGCGTGATTCCTGTTCTTCTTCTGCCTGCATGTGTCTGCTGTGAGTCTGCGTGTCTACAACACTTAAGGGTCGTCGCAATACCAAAGAAGATAACAGACTCAAATAAACAATAAGATACACTCGAGATTGAACTTTGATTCGAATTGAAATAATTTAACACTTGAACATCATATCGACATCGTGATATAGGCATCTCTCATCGACACGAATATCAATAAATAATCATGTTAGTGTTTCAGTAAAATACTGACCACACTGTGAATGGAAATCGGCTACCAATATTCTAATCAACCTGTCCAAGCCACACTATTCATGATGTAATTAATTCTGTACCTCAATTGAATTGTGCGACTTTGGAAAGCCTTGTAGTTAACGACGACTTCATTGCCATGTTGGCAATTAGTATTCAGAGTTTTTCATCGAGTAAGTAATACACTACATAGAGCTGTTAGACTCCGCACTGTTGAGAAGAGGAGCGAAATCGGAAATTGGTTTCCATCAACTTCGAGATGAAGTATGGGTATGACAGCACGTGAAAATTCGTTAGCTCTCGTTTCGCGGAACGACCCCTACCGGGTGAACTACGAAATCATTTTCTCCGCCTGTCACCTAATTCGGCCCGAGAAATCAAAAACACATCCTCACGCTTCATGAACGTTGAATCCCAAGCCCAACAATGCCAAACGTGAACAGCGTGTTCAACCAATAAACCTCTGATGGTCAACCCCTAAAGCAAACATGGTAACGTCAATTAACTACCCCTCACGTTTGAGAGGAAGCTGCAGGAATCCCAGCCCAACAGCCGCAAAGAAATCAACTCCTCGAGGTTGCTACTACTGGCGGCTTTTTGGTTTGCGGGCTTGACGCTGTGGACCCAACAGTCGCAATGTTCTTGGTGACTTCCCATTTTAAATTTGTCGGCTTGTATGTGTAAACAAGCGCTATTGACTATATATAGGACGAGAAACTGGGTAAATACTGTAGTGCTGGTGGACACCGGCACTTCCGTGTCTGTTGTTAAGGCAGCCTTTCTCCATAATCTGCCAGGGAATAATCATATGACACCGTCCTACACAGTCCTCACGGCACCAGCATCAACCCTCACGGTACTTCTCGCCCAAAACTGCAGATCAGAACACTCCAGGTAACCCACCAGTTCCTAATATGTACACACGTGGCCTGGGATCTAATCCTGGGGGTCGATTTCCTAACCAGTCACTTGACATCCATTGATGTTACCAACGCACACACTGTAATTGATTCCACTAGCATACCGTTATACTCCTCTTAGACGCCAGCCCCCCTGTGTCCAGCCTAACGCTACCTCCAGTGGTATACCATACCACCGGTGACACACCCCTTGATAAACGCGTCCCCCAACGATTGGCCTCGCTTTTGAGGAGGTACCATGATTTCTTCGACGACAGAGATAATCCAGGGCGCGCTGGTATTGTCCAGCATGTCACTGATACGGGTGACCACCCCGCACTACGACAACCACCGCGACGAATCACCATCCACTACCAAAAGCAGTTAAATGCCATGATCCTTGATATGTTGCAGAAAAAAAGTACAATGCCCCCACCCTCCCTATGGGTATCACCTATCTTTCTGGTGAGAAAAATAGGTGGGTCTGTCCGCGTGTGCTTCGATTACCGCCAATAAAACGCTATTACGAAACGGGACTCCTTTCCGCTGCCTCGAATCGATACGACCCTGCATGATTTAAGTAGAGCACGGTTGTTCTCAAAGTTAGAACTAGCTTTAGGGTATAGACAGGTTGAGATAAGACCAACAGACCGTCGGAAAACTGCCTTCTTATGCCTACAGGATGGTATTAATTTCAAACTATGCCTTTTCGACTAAGCAATGCCTCCACCACGTTTCAATGTTCGATGCAGAATGTACTTAGTGAGTCGGTCACCCAAAAGTGTTTAATATAGCTGAGCGACATAAGTGTCCACGGGAAGTCACCAGAGGATCATCTTACCAACTTGCAGGCAGTCCTCCGATGCTTAAAGCGACGCAACTTGAAATTCAAGATATCTAAGTGCCACATTCTCCGAAGTGAAGTTACCTTCTTAGGCCACTGCATAGCGCTCAGAGGTGTATAGACTTATGCAGAAAAAACACACCTTATCATGGATTGGTCACAGCCCCACTCTTCTAATGATATTCGCAGCTTCCTCACTTTGGCATCCTACTACCGCCGATTTGTTCCAAACTTCGCCACGCTGGCTGCACCGTTTCACCGGTTAATTGAGAGCGGGCGGAAGTTCTTATGAACCGTGGAATGCCAGCACGTGACCGACGAATGGAAGGCGCGACTCTCTTCAACATCTGTCCTTGCTCTTCCGGATACATCACCATCTGCTGGATGCTTCATCTTGGATACCGATGCAAGTGTCCATGCCATCGGGGCAGTTCTTACCCAGGTCGAAGCAGATGCGAGTGAACGCGTAATCGCCTGTGCTAGTCGCAAACTTGATAACTGTGAGACACGCTAATCTACTGCGTGAAAAGAGATGCTGGCCCTCATTAAATTTCTACAACACTTGCGACATTACCCCCTCGGGCGCCATTTTCGAGTTCGCACAGGCCATCGTGCCCTTCAATGGCCACAGTCATTTCGTGAACCCGAGGGACAAGTGGCACGCTGCAGACACGTCTGCAGGAATATGATTTCCCTTGCGAATATTGCACTAAACGGCAACATGGGAATGCAGATGCTCTCTGTCGCCTGCCTAGCCCCTCAAGCGTCACTGCCTTACTCAGTATTGCCGTAGAAGGAGACCGGGCAGTCTTACAGAAGGTAGATTCGGATATCGAACTTGGTAATAATAAGCCATCTGCTAAGCAGCTACAGGACCGATCCCAAGTGACACGTTGCCTTTGCACCAAGTGGGGGCACCGTCGTCTGGTAGACGATGTCTTGTACCTAGTAGAACCCTCGTCACTGGCTTGCCCTGTATTACCACGGGCTAAAATACATGAGGTAATAGTCCAAGTGCACGATCAACTAGGTCATGCTTGAGAACGAAAAACAGAGAGCTCTATCCAACAGCGCTTTGGTGGCCTGTGATGCACCGGGATATTTTTGAGTTTTGTCGTACTTATGATACATGCACCCGAATAAAATAGCCCCCTCAAGCAGCGCGAGCCGCGCTTACCCCAATGTATACAGAAGCGCAAAACCAGCATGTGGGCATATACATCATGGGAACTATCACGGCGACAAAACGTGTAAATCGTTACTTCTTCGTGATGGTGGACTACAGTAAGAAATGATGCGAGGCTGTATCCCTGCGGCAACAAGATGCAGCGACTGTTACCCGCGCATCCATCGATACCTGGGTTTCTCGCTTTGGAACACCTACATCACTGCATTCGCACCAAGGATCCATTTTCGAAAGCCAACTCCTCGCATACTTTCGCAGTATCTTCGGCACCCGGGAATCCCACACTACTGTATACCACCCCCAGAGCAATGACTTAGTAGAGCACACCAACAGAACCATCAATAGACTACTTCGCGCATTTCTTCACCAGACACCCGCAGACACTTGGGATGACTCCATACCACAATGTCTCCTGGCTTATCATTCATCAGTTTATTCTTCTACAAGTTTTTCACCATCTCTACTCTTGTTCGGACACGAACTCCGCCTCCTTGTCAAACTTCAGAATTCACTGCTACCTTATGAGAGCATGGACCACATAACCTACATCCGCCAACTTCGGACCCGACTGGCAACAGCTTACCAGCTGGTGCAAGCACAACAACCTCCATCCAGGCACCACCAAAAAGAGGCTTACGGTAGAAACGTTTGCGGACCAGTATGCTGCTGGTGACCAGGTTTGGCTCCATCGTCCCGCAGCCCCGACTGATGCATGCCCTAAGTTCTACTCCCCTTGACAGGGCCTGTGTGACATTATCCGCTGCCGTTCACCTACCACCTTCATTATACGTCATCTACATCGATCGATCGAAACAGCCATCACTGTATATTACAACCAACTGAAGGCATTCCGAACCGCCACGCAAAAGATGTCAACGGACCTGTGTCATCCACCGCCAGCGACTCATCATTATGAAGTACCACCTGGAGGCGGATATGGATACGTGATTCCAGAACCAGGCAGTGAGGACAGTGCCTCTAAAGGAGGGGGGTGAAGCAACGTATTCGAAACCTTATTGATAACACTGAGTATGTTTACTTTCTTTCTTTTTCAGGGTACAACACAGCAAACCAGTTAAGAGAAGTGGAACAGCAAACACGTAAACTTAACATTGACGAGGAAGTATAAAATCTTTGTTTGGATTGAGAGTTGTATGGGACCCGTTGAGTTCAAGATGCGACCCAAATAAAGACGATACTGCGTGATTCCTGTTCTTCTTCTGCCTGCATGTGTCTGCTGTGAGTCTGCGTGTCTACAACACTTAAGGGTCGTCGCAATACCAAAGAAGATAACAGACTCAAATAAACAATAAGATACACTCGAGATTGAACTTTGATTCGAATTGAAATAATTTAACACTTGAACATCATATCGACATCGTGATATAGGCATCTCTCATCGACACGAATATCAATAAATAATCATGTTAGTGTTTCAGTAAAATACTGACCACACTGTGAATGGAAATCGGCTACCAATATTCTAATCAACCTGTCCAAGCCACACTATTCATGATGTAATTAATTCTGTACCTCAATTGAATTGTGCGACTTTGGAAAGCCTTGTAGTTAACGACGACTTCATTGCCATGTTGGCAATTAGTATTCAGAGTTTTTCATCGAGTAAGTAATACACTACATAGAGCTGTTAGACTCCGCACTGTTGAGAAGAGGAGCGAAATCGGAAATTGGTTTCCATCAACTTCGAGATGAAGTATAGGGAATGCATTGGCAAGTGGTTCGCATGCATATATTAATAGTTTTCACCATTTGTGACGTTCAAGTTGTCCAATAAATAAAGCGTTCCAATTTCACTCACTATTCACCTATTTTCATATTCATCGAGAACTTCCTCCAATCAGTCCCATATTCCTCCATTCATCTACATACCCTTCCACTTATCCAGCTACTCCAGCTTCACATATAGTTACCGAGGATTGGTTAGGATAAAATACACCTAATGAGCGTATTTGTCAGATCATGACAACCAATTTGCAAGTGAAGCTGATACCAACAGATGAACTGGGATTACAGTTGTGTTGTATAACTAGTTAACAGAAGTAGGGAACTGTGGAACACTGAAAACCCACTCAGTGACTGCACAGTTAACGTGCCTGCAAAGACACTCGAAGGTCCTGCATTGGAACCATTCCTGGGTTGTAGGTGTGTAATCCTGAGTATTCCACAGAGATAGCCATGAAAAGCAATGCGTTATACCATGCATTCTAATGTGTTTTCACTACGTTAATCGACAGTATTTTCTGACACAACCATAAGTTATTTTCACAGGCAAGAAGACACTTCCTGCATTGCATCTCATCTGAGCCCACAATGGTTACATCAGAATAACTCTTCCTGATAGTGTTGTGCACTAATTCTTTGCTGTCCTTTAAGCAGATCTATCTAACCTTTGTATTCCGCTAACCGACTAGAAGGCACGGCAGTTTGGTGTGTGTTTGAAGTTGTCCCTCAGTATTCCAGAAAATTCTAATATCTAGCGGAAACACTGAATGCGAACAATTCCCAGCAATACTTGTAGTGGAAATGTAAAGTTTCATTGTCAACTTGAGAATTGAACCGTGCGAGTTAATGAGTCGACTTGAATAGGGTGGTTATTCTGGCCTGGAATCGACATGGACAGTTCGGGTGTAAATCACTAGACTTTATGCAACACAAATATTTCACTGGTTAGCGGTACACTATAACAAAGAGGAGACAGATGGAAAGCTACCTTGATTCTAATGGTGGTGAATGGTAACTTCCAGCTTCCCACCTCCTCTAACCAGTCAGCAGTCAAACACCTGCTTTCTCTTCATATGCATTCTGTACACTACCTATTCGCTGTACAAACTGAAGTGGTAATTGTCAACTCAGCAGTAATGAGAACAGTAATTATCATTCTGTACAAAACGCTACACTGTCACAGGTACAGGATTCATTTTCATCGTGAACTGTGATAGCTGGATAGGTTGATTACAACATTGATTGCCAGTTTCCATTCACAGTGTGGGCAGTAATTTACTGAAATACTTACATGGTTATATGTCGACATTCATGTCGATGAGAGGTATCTGAATCTGAATCTGGACATGATGTTGAAGTGTTCAGTTATTTCATTTTCAATCAAAGCTTAATCTCTACTTGTTTCAATTGTTTTATTCATCTGGTTCTCCTGATTGGAATCCACATTTTGAAGCTAATTAGGAAGAGTTTAGTGGGATACAATGATTTGCAGGAACTTTGTTGATCAACTGAATACTGAAAAATTCCATTTTGATTTTTCGACAGTGGCATCTTCACAAAACGTCATATCTTTATATGCAGTATATTTATTCGAATTACTCAATGTATAATAACATGTTTTATCGGTTACTTAACAGATAGTTATCTGAGTACACCTCTTTGTAATGGATTGTATATATTTCGAAAGTATCTCAAGCATCAGATTCATCTATCGCTTTCTCACTTCGTAGTAAGCCATCAGCTATCTAATTTTATGTATGTAATACAGCCTGCTTGTAGAGAAATTTGAAAGTTGTACTGTTCATGGTGGTACTGCTCCATATTGAAATGATGCTAACTATTCCAACATCAAATCCATATTCGATGACAATTATAATGCACCAGATTGCGAAGGCTGCCACTATATATTGATTAGGTGGACACACGACTTTCTTCCCATCCTGAATCATTTGAGCTGCAAACACCATTCCCTGTAGGAGAAACAGTATAATAATTAGCATTGAATACAGTAAGCGATGGAGGTGGAAATTTACTCCCACAACAATCTGTGCCAACATTCACTGCTATCACCAAATATCTCTTCAGGTTCATCAGTCAGAAATCTGAGTATAATGCGTGATGACAATTGTGATGCTGTTTGTAGAAGAGTGATTATCTGCAATCTTGTCTCCTCCACTCTTCTATTGTTTTGATTGTGTGATTACTTCTGTTCACAGATATTTAGTCAAGTCATATTGTAGAAGTTATGAAGATCAAACTGGAGATACAATGGAGTACATCATCTGCGATTCGTGACAACCGAAATTATATGCATTGTTTACATGTGTAATCTAGTGGGTGAAGGAGTGGAATTTGGAGGCTAAGAATCACGCAGGATTCTGTAATATGTCAGTCGGGTAAGGTGACTTCATGAAAGTGAATTCTGTGAATCGGAGTCAGAATTAGAGTCGTAGTATTCGTGATTAAATGATACAGCCGTTTCACACTGATGACCAGCATGCAATCCATGGTTCGAATAGAAGAAGGGGAACTTATTACTTGCCGACAGGTGCACTTTCGCTCTTAATTCGTGATAGTGTCACTCGCATTAGCAGTCATACAGAAGGTCGATTATTATCGTTAGTGATTTCATAGTGTTCAGGTGTCATCTACTCATATCTTTACTCTACGCATTCTCAAGTGGCTCACCAAGCATTTCTGAGAGAACTCAGAATTCATGCAGATCATATGCAATCCAATCACCTACCACTTTCACTCCTCATCCGAAACATCTCCCGTCTTGACACTGTCTACTATTGTACGTTGAAATTGATAGCTTACGTAAACCGCTCATCTAAATGCTCGAATGCAAGTTGTACGAAACCATTGTGGATGTGCCTCTCCTGTTTTCGAGGAGAGACCTGTTGTGGAATCAGAATTTCTTAGCCTTGACAAATAATCTGATGAACCAGGCAGGTAGATTTAGCTCGACACCTACTGCCCACTTCATTTTGTTTCATCACAAGGACAAATCGAAATCTCAACTATTCAACAGCTTGAATATATCATATCAGTAAACTATTACCACTCAGCAATTCTCAGTTAGACGTATGTCCACTTGATTGGATTGTTGGGAACCGAAATTTACCACGATTTGCATTATCAAACTGTCTGGTAATCAGTATTATAATGAGGTGAGTAGCCTTGATGGTGTTGTGTTGTATCAGCTGAGTGGTGTAAATACCAGTGCATCGATCTATTTCTAGACAACACTATCGACAGTAGTTTCTTTCGATATGAAGTTGGCATTTCTGAGGAGATGTGGAGAGCATTTTGTCAAGAAGTCAAAGAAGCCTGAGACGGAGTACACTTATGTGAACATGTTCAATAACTGAACTACCGGCCAGCACATTTAAGTGTTACCACATAACACAAATTTCATTCACACAACACAACACCACTCGTGTATGCATAGGCAGTGATCCATTAGTGATGTACAGTGGCAATGCAGTGCATCTGTGTGTATCGGTAGTAGATGCTCTAACGGTTAGAAATTTTCGAGAGGATAACTTTGTAAAATGTAATGGTTATACTTACTGGGAGGAATGCTAACGCAATCGACACAGCCTGCAACAGAAACGCTTCCTGAAATCAAATGAATAAATGAAAATGAGGGAAGACAACTCTCAGATCATTGAATAATCATATACTCCATTTACTCAGTACTTCTATGCACATTGTTCACTTCAAACACATTAGGATAATAGTATTGTAAAACAAAATGAGATGTAGTTGACTGAACTTCCTCGGAAGTGAACAAGCTGATGTTTTCATGAAATTTCTGAGGTGTGGCATTAATAACCTCTTGATGACTTCGGTAATCATTTGCAGATGAATGTTTACAGAGAGACGCCACTTGGATATGGAGTGTTAGCCTCACTAGCATATGGTAGACAACTTCCGAAATTCACTTATTTTGAAATGAATGCGTGAACACGTTGTCTGGTTTAACGGCTGATCAGCTGAATTGCACATGTGAAGTCATCTTCACAATCTTGGTCGACTGTCGTATCAACAATATTTATCAAGGAAGCATATCTCACTCTTGTTCATTACTCACCTGCAACAGGAAAGCTACGAGGGATTGCAACAAATTCAGCATTATTCAGTGTGGATTCTCAGAAAGTGTTGTGGGGCACAATAAACTTACGTTTATCCACTGAACAATGAAAAACGTTATCTCTCCAACTGCAGTGAGAGAACACATGACCGCAGCGTAAATGAAATACATTCTTATCCATTGTGTGATATCGAAGTTGCCGAAAAATCCGATAGCAAGCAACAATCCACCGATGAGAATTGTGATCACCCAAGAAGCCAACACTTGCACTGCTGGAGTACCTGTGAGGAGCAGTGCAACTCCCAAAGTTAATACTGTCACCTAGATTGAAAACGAAGTGAAGGAAGTTTTGATGAGTTAGGAAAGATCATTGTTCATGTTTTTCCAAGGTGAGATGAATAATGCATTTCGATGGGCACATAGTGATATATGCTAGTGTGGAACAGAATCAGAGACAAGATGTTTACGCTTGCATGAAATATCAAGGTATTCATCACTTACAGTTGTGAACAACATGAAGAAATTGAGTGGCTTCCTATGTTGGAAAGGCTTGACCAGTACCAGTAACAGACCGAGAAATATTCCAAGTAATCTAGATATTAAGGGAGAAACATGGTGTTGGTGAAAGTCGAATTGTGAGACTGACTACAATTATGACGATGAGTAAGATCAACATTTCTGATTTGATGGAGTGATCTGTTTGGGGCATTGGAAATCGGGAGTTTTTTTCTGTGGTGTAGTGTGATTCATTTTGCTTTCTATCTCCGAAATGATGACAAGGTGAATGATACTGCATACAAAACTGCAAGGAATCTGATTTTGGGATGTTCGGTGTTTGCCTTTGAATTTAAAGCAGGAGGCTATTAGGATAATGGA
The DNA here is from genome assembly GCA_944470555.2 of Heterobilharzia americana. NCBI lineage: Eukaryota > Metazoa > Platyhelminthes > Trematoda > Strigeidida > Schistosomatidae > Heterobilharzia > Heterobilharzia americana. Next base: position 31,565,416 of record OX104129.1, on the reverse strand, counting down.
ATATGAATTATTTATTTAATTTCGCAAGTCACTTATCAGTTGCACATTGTATTTTGGAGAGGAAACTTATAGCATTTTCATGAGTAAACTAAGTGAAAGAAGAATGAGATATCACTTCTAATTCTCATTGCAGCATACGTCAGCACCAGAGATGACGTTGCTGACGTTCATCTGCATACCAGTGTATTCTGTTTGCACCATCATCCATACTACATGAACGCCACTTCTCCAGTTACTTTACATCAGTTGGGAGACAGCATGTGAACTTAGAATTTCAGATCTGATAGTGATAAATTGTCTGATGAGATTCATTTACGAAATTACATAGAAATTCATGACGGAGAAAATTTCACTCAAACTTACACCAACACCAATTTACTCCAAGTAAATTGTTCTATCAAAGTTTCCACTATTTCCCTAAATCTAATCAGTATATAAGTGTAATGGGATGAAAATAAAACAAAAGCATACAAATAAAGTACAACGAATGTCGTCACCACTGAAATGAAGATTTCTACAATCAGTAGTACAATAACCTATTTAAGAGTATTCAATGAAATCACAGTTGTCTTACCTGGAGCTCCAGTTTCGTAAAAGTTCTCTGTGTAACAGACTGCTTTACATATTCCACTAAGGCAATCAAGCTCGGTCAGTTCCATGCTTACATTTCAATGAGTCAGTCATTTCGCTTGTCTGTCCTTGTGGTTCAAATGTGATTCTGGAAACAACCTGAAATGCAGTAACACGGAACTAGTATATAATGCATACTTGGAACTCATTTCCACAGTCACCTATTGCTACTTCTTTTGCAAGGTTGTAGGCACGAGTTCATATGATATTGCAGAGTGGGTCTATTTCTCTTCACCATCTTCACATTTTCAGTTACCACCTATATCCCACTCATCCACAGATCGGTATTCACTAACCACTCACAGAAATTCATATATTGAGAATGCTTCGCTGCACAGATTAACAAGGATAAGAAGATATCAAGCGTGATATGGTTGAAATGCTGCACTTCCGCAATCACACTGTTTCCACAGTCGTCACATGTAATTCTCTATTTGTGAGGTGTTGACTCAGTACACATAATGTATTGTGGAAGAAATGCTATGAAATGGAAGGGTCAAGGCAGGGAGTGTGTGTGGAGCGAGGTGGTGTTTAGGCCACGTGAGCTTCGTGGTCAGCACCAATCGTCTAACTACATGAAAACTGCTTTCTGCATTTGCTTTGGGAGCTAAATATGACTTTCACAAATTTATTCATCAGACATTCGTTGACTTCTTCTTCGTGATACTCACAATAAGTCAGATGCCAGTTGAGTGGCAAACAGATTATGCACAATTCAGAAATCCACAGATGAACATACATGCATTAGCTCACAGTTAACACCTCGTTTATCCAGTGTATGCTCAATGTTATGGGTAGTCTTGTAGTTTGGTGGCCACATTGTAGACGTTGTCAATATGGTCCAATATATTGGTCGGTGAAAATGAAATAATGTTAGTCAATCGGCAGTGACCTATATGTTTTTAAGTTCACTTCTACACTACATCCTCATATATCACTGAACGTTTCGGCAGTCAAGTTATGCATTGTCCCACACTCACATTCCTGAAAGACTGTGTGAGGAATCGATTTCAGAAGTTTCCTCATTCACAAATCAGTTGTGGAAGAGGATGTGAAGACTGAGATGCATTGAAGCAGCACACAAAATCACAGAAATAGTATTATTCAGTCTTACCTCACAAATTATCGACAGTCTGATTCAACACTTTCACCATCATTCAAATTAAATCTACTAAATTTCTCAACCGGTTTCTATTGGCCAAATATATCAACGAATTGGATTTCTTGTTACCACGCGTCTACAAATCATTGTCGACCAATCAATCACAAGGTAGATTCGTGGTGAATGCATTCACGCTAAACGCTAAGGTGAATTCCAAATGGTGTGACTTATCAAATAGCTGTAGTGATATTATCTGTAGTGAACTGGAGATCTCTGACAAATGTAGACTATGGACAGTGTATTCGCATTTTGACGAAATTCTCATCTGACATTGTTGTCAATGATCGATGGAAATGTAGTGCTTTCTTCGGATGTTGAAGGAAGGTTCGTTTAGCATTCACTCACTTGTATGCAGGTGACTGAATATGAATCCCCCAGTTTTATTGCACAACAGTTCAGGTTGACGGTAGTGAGATCCATCATATTGCGTCATGATGCTGAGCTGCCTACTCTGGTTGCTACATTACAAAATGTTAGATAGTGTCCGGTCAGCAGAAAGGATTAGACAACATGAAGTTAATTACCCTCCAGTGTCCAACCAATGTGTCAATTTATCTAATTTACTGCGTACTTCTCTTTTCCGTCGAGTGTTTTGCATTTGTGTTGGTTGATTCCCTTCACCAATTTGTTGAAAAAAGACTCATTTCTTGTGTTCGGTCATAAGTGGTGGTTTGTTGTCGATTTGCTTGATTGTCCTGTCTTCTTGAATCCTCAAGTCGCTTTCCAGTTTGCACCTTCACTCGTCAAATGTTGTCACGATCGGATGTTTGCTTGTAGTTGTCGGTGTATGAAGAAGAGAATAGTCTTATCATGAAGTCCGACAGCTGGCTTGCACTTATTTTGGAGTTGTAATCCTGGTCTACCTGACTGTCGTACTTGGTGGTGTTTGAAATCGTTGCAAGTGACTGAAGTTAAAGTCGGTTGTTTCTTGTCCTTTTACCGTTTCTTTTGTTTGCATATGAAATGTGGCATTCTCAATATGTTACTGTGATTTTAAATGTATCTGGCAATCTGGCTGTCGTCACTGAGATATTGTTCATGTACTGGTGAACGATTATTCTGTTAGATTTTGTGATAGATTTTAACTGTGTTCATTTATAAAGAAATTTCTAGATGAAATTCTGAGGATTGCGGTGGATTTGAAGATTCCCAGGTAAAGCTTTTTCAGATCTCTTAGGTTCTGTATTACTGCAGTTTGTACCTGCTCGTCTGAAAACGTTTGTTACGCAACGTCGAATTATCGCTGTAATGGTTTGTCATCAGGTTTGTATGAGTTAATTTCCTACCCACTTAAGTTCTGAGCTATCCGTCGTAAATTTTATGGTCAAGATTTCTCAGAATGTCATGTCTCTCATTTTCTTCTTCTTCTCATGAATTTATTTCTCTGGAAAACACTAGTGATTTGTTCTTGGTTAGTTTCAGTATCATTTCTATTAATGACAACGCTTGTGTCGTATACGAATCACACTCAATACTAATCCAATGACTGGCAGGATTATTGTCTCCAACCGTTGCATGACTACCTGAGCATTGTTTCGCAAGACTAGTGATCCCACTGTAGTTTCTACATCTCGTTCCCCTATCTCTGCATCAAACTAAGAGTGTGTAGATGAGCAAATATTTATCAGATCCATTATTTCTGGTATCTTCTTACCGCTATCAGCTTGTAGATCGTCGTTGTTTTGAAGCATTTTGAAGACAGTTACTTTTTCAGACTTGTGGTCTATGAATGTGAAACGGCCTTTGACATAGTAGGGAATCATTGAATCACCTCCACATATCTAGGGACTGAGTTTCTGATTTGATTGTGCTGGCTGAGTTGTTGATAATATGGCTCTGTTTTCCTGCTGAGTACTTTCGTGGATGGCAAGATTTCAAGAGACTACTGACAGGATCAACCGGTAACAATGATGTTATTATAAGTGGATAAACCGGAGGTGATCGATAAGTATTTGAGAGAAAGCTTGAATATTTATTGGAATATTAGGCGAATATTGTTGCAGAAAAGGATGGGAAATAGTTATCAGGGATTGACTCTGAGGAAAAGTAAATTTGTGAAAAAATTAGAAAAACGCTTTGTCATAACCTTGCTGTCACTTTTTTTGTCTTTGTAGTAACTACCTGGTATAACGTGAATTATATATAAAGATTTATATGAGAGTGGATCGTTGGACAATAATCTTCAGTTTCCACTCGTTGATGGTTGCTCAGTTGCTCGATAAATGGAAACGGTGGTGAAAAATCAGAAGGTCTATTGGAACGTCAAAGAATAAATGTAACATGCATTTGTTTACTTAAATATTAACAGTGACCTTGGTTGTTTCTAGGCCTTTGCTTCCGAGCAACTGACAGTCTTCATCAACTGAAAATACTGAGGCTGTTAGTTTGCTGGGGGTGAACCGGTTAAGTGCATGACGTCTTTTTGAATGTATGTTTAAAAGCCGCGGAGGTTAGTGGACTAATGAACTATTTCCCTTGATTCTTTGAGCATCTCAGCTGCTATTTCACTATGTCGACATTCCGCATACTAGTTGAGGTTCCACGTTTTATAAGACAACACTCATGTTTGAAGCATCATTTCGTACTAATTCGTCATCCATAGATTCGTCAGCGAGCTTTTCACAATCACACTGTGCTAATAGAGATGGAAGCAGGTGCCTCGGGTAGTACTCGATGCATAAACGGTATGTCATAACGCATTTCACATCATTGCCTTTTAGGATTAGTCAAAGAAAATCTAATCAAGCCGAAGTATAGATGTAATGCTTTGTGAACAATTTCCTTTCAATATTAATTGACTCAAATCGAATTAAATTTGGGAGACATTTGACGAAACTGGAGGAAAGTATCAACATGGAGGTTGAGACGATTAATATTCGGAGAGACCTAGGAGGCATTGATCTGTCGAAAAAAATTATATTATCTGATTGGCAGCAACTGGATATGGACACCATGCTGGAGTAGCTTGACATGTAGTCAACTGACTCTACGTTTCGAGAAGTTGTCGCCGGTGAATCGACACCATTGATCAATTCAGACACAGGAGTGAGAGTTAGGTGAATTATGAACCTCATGTTTTGTCCTAATTATAGTAGGCTTTTTTACCGGTCATCAACTGCTATGAAAAGACTTTAAGAAGATAACATCATAGGAAATAAGTTGCCTTTGGGGTTCTTCCAATTTTACAGATGTCAACCTACAACTGCTACAGGCACAACAGTCAAGATGAAGAGGTTACGACGGAAAGAATAGTATCCGGCATCCAGAAATGTTTTCACAACATCTGTTATAGGATGCGGCAGTAAGAAAAGAGACTTTACAGCGTGGTGATAGTGTGTTTGCATTTTTATACTAATCAAACTTTCTTAGATGCTGCATACGGAGTGTTACGACCAGGAGGTGGCTACTCATTGAGGTGCATCAGACTACGCCAAAAGTACGTGCATATTACCTTTCCTGAAGAATATGCAGCAGGCGGACTAACATGTAATCAGCAATGCGAGTAATAAAAACGGAAATGTACATAAAATTCCTGTTTTGTTTAAAAGCGCGTTTTATTTCTTACGTCTGCATTTCTTAACATAATATTCTAATTGAAGGTTTTCCTTACCATAGAATTTGCATGTGTGTAGACTGAGTGCTTAGTCTGCAAGCAGCTGTCATGTATGTGGTTTAAAGTGCTTGAGATTTTAGTGCGAAATACTGGACGTTTATAGTTGCGGCTAAATTTCGGTTTTGAGTTTTGAGAGGACTTTGGAACTTTAGGAGTTTTTGTACAAGAGTTTTAGGTGGACTTTGAAATCATTGAAAATGCTGTTTAAAATGTTTGAGCAGACTTCGGAACTATTTGAACTTTCAAGTAAAAGATTTGGGGGGACATGAGAAATTTCGGAACATTCAAAAGAAACTTTGGTCAAATTTGGTAACTTTGCAAGTTTTGAAACTAATCCTAGACTTGTTTGAGAACGAGGATGGATCGTCTAGAGTACAATCTAAATATTTCCTACCGTTTTTTGCCCAAATATATCAAAGTGCACCCAAAGTGTTTGCTGTCTGTGTTCTTCCGAAAGTCCAGTGCCATACGCCTATTTGCAAGAAGCCGCGGGGAATTTCATGCTTTTATGATCTTGGGAATGTTATTCTACAATACAACACTCTTGTGAGAGAAATTAATCCACAGCAACCCTATTTATATGGTTTGGTGATTGTAAGCAAACCATTTGGGACCAGTTCTTGTTAAGTTAGATGCCCCTACTTTGCTAGACACTATTCGTTTCACTCACTCAGTTAGAAAATATAAATATTTAGAATAAATTCATGCTCTCTTATGACGTTTCCCCCTTCCTTATTAGGATCCCTTGGTATTGAATATACAGTGGATTATGAGCATAACAATCCCTTCATTTCCTAAATGGTGATAGTCAGCGTGATACAGATGAAAAACTTAAAACTTATATTCATAGGAGGATTACTTTGAATACAGTTTATTCAGACTTTCAAAACTACTGGTCTATGAGCAACAAAATGTATCTACTTAGAGAGCTTTTGAATCATATGAGGAAACTGTTTGATGAAGAGTTATTCATGGTTGAGAAATGCTCAACCAAAGAATGTTCATTGAAAATGTGAGAAGTTAGTTGATTAGAAGCGATTGGAAGCCATTTCTCCTTTACCTGATCGCCATGCTTGTTGGGAGTCATCAGCAAGTAGCTGATTCCTACTGTTTGTTTCAAAACTGCATCACAGTTTTGTCTAAGATGAAAAAGATCAGTCGCATTACAGTAGGTATGAAGCCTGTTCTTTACGAAATTGCCTTCTACGATGATGAAATTGCAGCTAGGATCAAGCATTTAATGAATTTTTTCGACGTCCAACAGAATGTATCCTTCTACTGAAGCAGGTATTCTTTGTTCAAATGACGTTGAATTAATATTTTAGGAACCATTTGAATGTTCAAAAACATGAATTGAATTCTACTTTGATCAGACACTTTTGTGTTGAAATATGTTTGGAATCTTGAATATTTACCGAATTCCGATATAACTTTTGAGTTTCAAGAGTATTCAGTAAAAACTCTAAGAGTTTTCAGCATCCAGTTTACTTCTCAGTCACAGTTTAAATCTCTCGTCAGGTTGCTAAAGTTTCACTTGTTCATGTGGTATTTCTACGTTTTGTATTTACCAGGATAAACAAATATTTCGGTGTAAAATATTCTCACTGTGATGATTCTGTTTCCACAACTGCAGAATCATAATAGTATACACGTTACGGCATGTGGAAATGTATTCGCATTAGCGAGAGACAAATGATGATAATGCATGAACCACAGATGCAAGAAAGGTAAGTGAGCAAATGTGTATTGCACGACTCCGACTGAAAGTCATAAGGTGGATATTATGGAAAGCGAGAAATTCGACAATCAATCAGCTGATGCGTAAGAAGAGAGGTGAACTTTATTGATCAAAGATAAAATATGAAGAAATATGAGACAATTTAATGAGGTGAAATAAGAAACAGCTAGTTTTGTGAGAAAAGAAATGTAATAAACTGGGTTGTATATGAATAAAGAGACCATACAAGTTACTTCTTATTTGCCAAGATACTATCAACTTTCGATAGGTATCGTTAGACTTTTCTGGTAGTATGAAATAATAATTTGGAGGCTGTGAGGTTATAGTTACCAGAATGCTGCATAGTAGTCAAATCTATAGGTGAGTATTACGCTGCCCAAATGATTGTAAAACGCATATTTTGTTATGAGACAGTCACATCAGTTCAGTCATTCAACACAACATCTGCCCAATGAAGACACTACTTAGCCAATGTATTGATATATATATATATATATATATATATATATGATTCTGCTGAGTAAAAATTCAAAAATTCATCCATGTTAGGTATGATTGCATGAGCATCACTCAATGTTTCATCTTCGTAATTGTAGCTTATATTAGTTGCATCCTAGTAGTCTCGTTGGATATCAAACATTACACCATCAAAGATAACCAAAGGCCAACTGACCTACTGCTCTCATTACTTAAAACTGAAACTAAGCCTAAGGTGACTTATCGGAAATTGCAGCTGATGAGATACATATGCGTAATATCAGTAGTATAGGTTTTATAAGCACTTAGGGTTTTGTAAGCCTTCAGAATGCCATCTATACAGCTGCTTGCAGTACAACCGTAAGGAAAGATGAATCCAGCCTCGTGGTTCTGTTGATTTTGGGTGTAATTTGGCTTGTGAAAGTGAGCAATTTATGTTCCAAAATACTGCTGTTGCTAGCCCAAACTTTCGCTGCACATCAGTAGGTTGGAGTGAACCATCATCGAGAGTTTTTCGGTATAATGGATTCTTGACCCAGAAATCCTGCAGAAATGTTCTTTATGGGAAGCTTAGCCACTCGCAGTCTGCAAGATTATGCAGACTTCAGTAGTATACATCTGAAGCATTTTTCCCACGAGATGGTGAGTACAGTCAACAAACCGACCACCTGGGGAAAGGAGATGTGTTACCTCCCGAGCATGAGGAATTATTCATCATGTTTCTTTTGGAAAATCTGAGATACTGAAAACCGGCGAGGAACGTGAAGCCTATCAGAACACTGGGGCAAAACCTCAGTGTAGTGTTTTCTAGTAAGTCAAACATACATTTAACCCCTTAGTGCCTTGACAACACGCTGAGTTTGCATTCTTGCTTTCTTTCCCTTTCTGTCACTATTATTCTTCATATAATAAATAAACTTATCAGTTATATTGACTGCAATTCTTAATTCTTGTTGTCTGTACTTAATCAAACCACTATCCTGCTGTTATTAGGAGGCTTTCAAAATTCAGTTTTTCTGAAAGACTTCGACTTGGTTGCCCAGTTGACCATTATAATCATTCTCTTTTATTTCAGGTCTTTATGCTCGTTAATAGAACTTAAGATAAAATATTTGATTTTCCGCAAGTCGTTGTTTGATTCATGTCACACTTAAAATACAGCTGTCTAATTTCCTAAATGAAAATGACAAAGGACTTTAAAACCACTCTGGCGACTTCCGAAATAACCAATCACGGCTCGATATAGCGTAGATGGTAGGTCTTTCATAAAAATTAGCCTAACTAGCCATCTCAGAAGTTTGCTAGGGTGGGTTTCGATGTCACTAAAAATGAGAGGTACATACTGTGTCCAAGTTTGCTGATATAATTTTGCCAACGGCTTATTTTGCAAGCTTTTCTAGCTGCTAATGAACATCAGTAAGAGTTCTATTTATTAGTACAACATAGTTATACTACTCTAACTTTTATTCAGTAGTCATAAGATATTAATATCATTGACTGGTAGATAGGGGATTTGTGGTCTTCAGGGGCTACTAACGTTTGATTTTGCCTGTTGAAGTGGCAGCACCAACCCAGGTAAAAATAGTCGCTTTATTCAGAAAAACGCGTATGCTGCGGTATGGAATTTCCAGCAAGAAAAATTTTAGCATATTCGCTTAACGTTCAATAGTTTTAAAAGAAATAATTATTAATTCTGTATAGCGTTAACAATAGCAGTATTGAAGGCATAAGTGTGTAATAAACAGCTAGTGTTCCAAAAGCATTTGTTATTGACTCAGAAATTAGCACTGAGTCAAATGTCTTTTTGATGGCGGTCATTGATCATTTACAAGTCAATTTCCGACCAGTAGAACGTTGTTTTCTCTGTACTGTCCTTAGCTTGAAAAACGAAGGCTCGAGAACACTTTAAATACGTGCGAGAGTACACGATACATTCAGAAAACACTTAAATAACTAAAGCAAACCAAAAGGGTTGGAGTTTAGAGGAATGTGATCGGTGGAAATTTTTTTAGTATCTGAAGATTTAAACAGGGTAACTGTGACTTCATTTTAATTCCGACATACTTAATGTCAGGAGAATTTAGTTGTTTATTGTTTTACTGAATAAAGTTTGTTCTACAGTCTGTAAATTAGTTGACCAATGAAAATAACCCGGGATGAATCCATCCTGATATATGACAGAGTTAATTGGCTACACTTCCTGCTGAAAACCTGTTATTGATTCTTCATTGAATATGCTTACTGATGCACCAATTAGCGACAAAATATAATTTACTAGGTGATGTTTCATGTATGAAGATGATCACACAACTTTCTTCATATGATTATGACTATTAATTTATACTGAAAATCCTGTTCAATAGATAATATTTTATCGCTGTACAATATAAAACAACTACATTCAATAGAGGATTATATTCTACCAAAATAGTCAAATTCTACTCTTGTTTTAGTTGTTAGTGTTGTTATTACGGAAACGAAATGCGGTTCCGGAGATTTTTGTTATGCACCTTCTGTACTGACTCTAACGAATGATACCAGAAATGTCTGAAGTATTGCAGAAAATTTTATTTCCCCCTAATCTGAGAGAATATGTTAGTTGCCTAAAACTGTTTAAATAAGGATTGTCAGTAAGCAAATATGGGAATATCAGGAATGAGAGAGGTGAAATTGCTATATGATGTTCATTTGATGTAAAGCGGAAGGCTACCAGAAGGTTGAAATGGTTAGACTATCTCTCATAGATTTTGAAAGGATTTATGAAATATGAATGTAACGATCATCAAAGTGAGCTTAGATAGTGAACCTCGTGTTTTGATGACGATATACCAAAATGAAAGGTGGTTGTCGGTCAGCACTCAGGACCAGACAACATGAAATTAATTCTTTTCAACCAACCAATCACTTTATCGAATCCAGTCCAAACGTAATCCTTTTTCATTTCTGAAACTTAAGGATTGCTGATAAGCCTAATTTTCTGTGAATATCTGGCAGTTTTCGAAAAATGAAAGGGTAAAATTCAACCTCAAAATTTATGAGGGTATTAACTTACGGGGAAATACCATCGATAAGAAAGATTACATTAACTGCGTGCATATTTACTATTCTTGATTCACAGGTTATCAACAACATCACATAGCTGGTGAGGAATGTAATCAGACAGTTACCTGCTTGACATCCTACATTATCTAAGGTGAAAAGTCTCGAAAACCTGAAGTGCCACCTGGTTATTGGATGCTAGCGTATAGCATTTTCCACAATTCGAATTTTATCATTACATCATGTGTATGATGAAGTTTCTTAGTATGAGATACCGAAAAGATTTACCTCCTGACGGTCTGTCTGTCTTTAATAGATGAATAGGATCTTTTCAAAGTACTAGTCTAATTGTTCCAGGTACTAGATATTCTGTAGTCAATACCTGTGTTCAATTAGCAAAAGCAAGTGGATTTTAGACTTTAAAATATAATCCTCTATTTATCGAACTGAATACTTTTTAAACAGTTTCAATCCACTCATCTATAAAAAATAACAGAACTATAGTGAGAATTCATTCACTGAAAATATTATCATCAAACTTGCAATTATCTTCAGTTGATAATTCCCAATGGATTTAACTATTTATAAACTAAGTTGTATATTTATACCTAGCGTTGTGTTTCATAACGTTTTTATTTATACACCTAAACAGAGATGTGAAACTATATTCCTTATTTTTCAAGAAAATAAATTGGTTATATTGTCACATGAATTCGTAATTCAGCGTCAATTTTAAAGGCAACAATTGTTTACTTCAATACTTCACAGTAACTTGAAGACACGCATAGAAACTGGTTTTTCTCAGTGAAGGCTAGTTTAAGTAAGATATGATATTTTAATCCATATATATCTTAGACATGTAGAAGAGATTTAGTAAAAGTGTTTTTGACTATGCTTCTAATCACCACTAATGCTGATTGTAAATTCTCCTTTAGGGGTAAATATGACATGGAAAGGAAAGGCAAATGATTTTAATTCGCTTTGAAGTATTGATGGTTGATGGAAAAAAGTAGATGTGTGTATGCGGATACTGTTTATATGAGCTGAGATATTTGTTAGAAAGAATGGTGGAAATCACGATTTGAAAAGTAGCATCTCTTTCTTTTTCTATATTTTTATATGTTCATGTCTTTATGATGATTCTTGTTGAGTTGTAGTTGACTTTCTGCCATTGGTTATAAATGTAATTTTCCTACAACATAAAGGAAAACGTTTGTAAACGAAATCGGTTTCACATATTACAAAGTACTGAGTCATTTGTAAATATATCGAGTTACAATGAATAATTCCAGGACTGAAATTACTTGGAGAACCACCAAAAGCCTGTAAACACTAGACAGCTGTTTCATACAAGTATCAGACTATTTAGCAGCATGTGCCTCTGATTCAGCTTGAGATCAAACTGAGGACCTTTAGGTCTAACGGTGAACTCATTGACCATTCGGTCACTGAGTCAGAATTGGATGCTTCACACATTCTGAGCTCTGTCAAATCACGATATAGTGCATTTATGCACCAAAACAATCACTTCCTACTTAGTTGACTTCACAGATCATGGTTACTCATTGCAATTTAGGGAAATCCATCTCGAAGCATGTCACTTATGAGAACTAGACGGTAATTCGGCTTGAGATTTGTGCAGGTTTATTTATTCTCAGTGATTCTTAGAGGTTATCCAAGTGGAGTGTGTCACTGGTGAATACTACGTTTAAATAAATAAATCTCCACAAACCTTAAACCAATGAATAATTCTTTGTTTAAAATAACATTATTTTACTGTACAAAACACCTGCAAAAACCGGCTGAAAAGAAATTTCAAGGTTTTTGGGATTTACTTATTCATTTCAGGTTGGAATTCGTCATCATGGACGGACATCAATCGGAGAAAAACTGGAAACCTTAAAGGAATGGACAGCCACTTCGTCAAAGCGTAGGACTCATCAGCATTGGGCACGCATGACCCTGATAGGGATCGCATGCAAGACCGTCAGGTTCCGCAGCCAGCATGTAACCACTGAACGACTTGTTAGAATCCATCGGTTCCTAATTCCTATTTCTAGTTGTTCACATTGTAGTACCACCCTCATCCAGTGTCGTCGTCGATTAACTGTCCTAATGTTTGACTTGAACGGCCCCACAATCCCTAAGATTGAATTAATTTAGTGCTTCTTGACGACTGGCTTCAAGATGTGATTCACGAAGTCCCGATGAGAAATCGTATACAGTGGGGGCAAACAAGTCGAACTTGGAGGCAGTTATGCAGCAACGACATGGGATGGAGGTTGTGCTATGTCGCTAGCTGAGAAAAGTAAGAAAAACAAACCACTGGATTCTTACCTAGTGTCTGAATGTTCACATGCTGTCCGCGGAACCTGGAGGCATTGAGTTCGATCCCTGGGGGTGGGTCATAAATCCGCACTGCCGACTGTCCCTATAATAGGACGAGATATATGTCTAGTGCTCCTTGGTAGCCACTTTACCTTCAACTAATGTCAGTCTACGATCAAATTCAACCTGAAACTGAGATGAGGTTATTTTCTATTGTAGTTCTGAACTTTGATTCTCAGCCATGGAACACCTTTTAGAAAAAAACAATGATATACGCAACACTATTATCAATACCTTGGCGTTTACTTTCCCATCTTCTGAAGTGGTACAAAAGATCAAAAGTAAAAACACGTAGAGTATAAACCCATTTTAGTTCGTTTCACTTGATGAATGACTTTTTCTAGGCGAGATTCACTACTAATAGTTGCATAAAGGTTAGTAAAAGCTTCATTCTTTGTTTCTTACAATTATACTGGCTCTGAAATTGCGGAACTTCCTATCTATCCAAAATAAGCGCTGACTCATTCATATCCAAAATGATTGACAGTGATTTCATACAAAAAGTTTCACTTCTCAGTAAATCATCCACACGTAGATAGTATTCCTTAAAACAGCTAACTTATTAAAACATACTGTATGCTGATATCTGAAGTGTATTTCAAGCACATTTAAATTTTTATTTAGGCAGGACACACAATGATCCCTTACTGGGGATTTGCTCTTCAGAAGTCTGTCAATAGGCCAATGCACAAGTGAATCAGAGACAGGTAAATGATTCGAATCGTATATTTTTCAGAACGAAGCATACTTATTAAATGAACACCGTCTACTGATTAAAAGAGGGGAGTAAAAAAATTAACTTACGGAAATTTTCGAACGATTTATATTCCACAACATCATGAAAAAAGTATCCAGTCCTACACAAGAGGATCATTTTGCAAATGATTTACGAACTGCATGGTACGGGTACACCTCTGATGAGCTCTGCCCGGAGCGTATGAAGCGGCTGTCCGGTGTTTAGATCACTCTGGTCTTGTTGACAAAATCTCCTCTGTAGGTCAACCTGAGAGATTTTTAACTATTCAAGTAATTCAGTAGTAGTTTACAGGACATTAGGTTAAAGACCGAAATGGCGGTAGCATACATATTCCTAACGAATCAGGTTTTTCACGGAATTCGTTTTGTACTGTATTCTATTGGAAGCAGTCGCGTGAACTAAGACTATCTCATTTAGTCTTATCTTATTCTAAGTCAAAGAAGGTGAAGGAAATATTCAGTGGTCATTGCAAATCTTTAGAGTCGAAGGAGTTAAAAAGTAGAATGTAAATGTAATAAATTTTATTTCAAGATGTTTTAATTGATATAGGAATAAATGGGAAGTACCACAAGCCGGAAGCGAGGTATATACATGAAAAGAGTCCATAACGTAGTATTGCGTGTATATGAACAATATGATTGTTATCTAGAAGATACTAATGTTTGTATCGTCTGAAAATTAACAGCATAGTGGATGCAAAAGCTTAGGCAATTAGAATAAAACAAGCAATACGAATACTTAGGAAGCTACAGCGTAATCTCACTTTTTGTAAACATGAGTACTACTGAAAACGTCCTATACAAGCTGCTTCTTCTAACTTAAACCTTACTGAAATCATCTACACTTTAATTATTTTAAGATCATCATTAATATCACCTTATCATTCCTATAACTCGTAGTAAGTAAAAATCATTGAGTGAAAAGGGTTCTTCCATTTAATTGTAAACTCTCCAAAATGAGTTCGAAAAAGAAATCTGAAGGCCTTTATGTCAATCGTCTTTTTATGTACTTGCTGATTGAGGAACATGTTCACCCACTTCTGATTAGTCTAATGGGCATTCAGAATCATGAACTAATTTCATTTTGACTGCAGAAAATCAACTTCCAAGCTGTTTTTAGTCCTTGTATTTGAGTTATGTGGTTCACGTTTCTGTTGTCTACATGGTGTGTAAAACATTTCTTTTTGAGAACCATTAGATGATTAGCTTTTTTTGCCAAGTTCTTCACATTTCGTAGTTGATACTTAAAAGTAGTGTCATTCAATGTACAATTATTACAGTATCTCTGCAAATCTTTAGTCTCTAACTCTTCTTTAGAGTGTTTTCAACATTCCGCACTCCTGGCTAACACGACTGACACTATTAGATGATTAGATCAGTATTTAATTACCTGAAGGAACCCAAAAGAAAATCCAGGTGATTCACATAAAGTTACATGTCATATTCCCGTTCTAAAATTCGTCTTCATGAGTTTCCTTATTTATTGACTGAAGTTAATTGAAGCATTTCATATCATACCTCCATTTTCTTAGAAAAACTGTCTATTGTATTGTCGATCTTGGTGACCGTCAGAAGAATTCAGAAAGCTAGTTTCGTTCTATTTGGGACTCGCTAGCTGGACGTACCAGCCTCCCAGTGAGTGATGCTGTTCCCACTGGAGATCGAACTCAGTAACTTTCAAACACCAGAACTTTGTGCACTAAGCCACCGGGGCACGATACACACCTCTTATGCGACGAGTATCCGTCGTTGTAATTTCTCGTTGCTATACAAGGCCTAATTGTTCGATCTCTGTTGGCAGATAGGCTCCTATATGGTTGCCTCGACACTGTTGAATACCCGTGATGTTACTACACCCAGCTGATGAGTGTCAAATAGGACCAAACGCGTGATCTGGATTCGTCAGCTAGTCACTAAGATCAGCGTAACATCATGAATACTCAACAGTATAGAGACATCCGCATAGAAGCCCATATGCCGAAAGAGGTTGAGCAGTTCAGCCGTGAATAGCGATAGGAAATTGCAAGTTTATGCCCTTTGTGGTATTGCAAAAAACTATACGTTTGTGTGTATTATTTGTATTTTGTATTTTGTGAGTTTCCGTCGTTGTTTAAACTGAATCTAATCGGACGTACCTGCTTCAAAAAGAGTGGTGTTGTTCCCACCGAGACTCAAGCCTACTGGATAATACTATGACGTTTGAAGCCACTGGTCTAAGAAACAGGTGCATCCAGCTGATGAGAGTCAATTAGGACAAAACACATGACCTGCATTACACTACTAGCCTCTGTCTCTAAATAATTTCTTTGTTTAATTCCATTAGAAGATTTAATGTTGCATTTTGTCTGGATAAACCTTATGCTTTTCATTTATTTGATTATTCTGTTTTTAACTGCCACCTGAATCATCTCAAATACTAAAAACCTTACTGCAAATACTTCATACTTCAGGCGTTAACATACGTGTGAATATCATTCAACCATTTACTGGCGATACGATACTGTCTATTCTCAACTGTCATACAGTATCATTCCAACCAAACAGTTTCCCTAACATTCTGCTCATTGGTTAATAAATTTATCCAGAGAGTGATTCTGCTGTTTATTTCATACTTGAAGATGATTTTATGGAACCTGTAAATTTATGGAAAACTCATGAATGAATTACTCACCAACCTGGCTTTTAGTTTCAACCTACTACAGGATCAGTTTTTCTGGTGCCTTTAAACACCACCCTTACAACGATCAAAATGACCAATTTTTGCTGGAAAAGCGGATTTTTTATAAAATAAAGAAGTCCAATTGGTTGTTTTAAATGTTGCTAGGGTGGCCTTTAAAGTCTAGCAGGTATTAAATTTTCTTTGTTTTCCATTTTGAACGCGGTAACAAAATCAAAACCTCAGCAAACTTTGATAGAAACTTCAAGATATAGCTGAGAGCGTTCTGAAATTTTTTTAGTTTGTGATTTTATGTTGGTATACATCACGGACTGACATCAGTTTGAGAAACAGTGGAAACCCGGGAACGCCGCCAGGAGTCAAACCTAGGACCCCTGGCGAGGTGATGGGTGTGTGCTGCTGAGGAGTCTCATACTGGGTAGAAACAGCTGTCCAATGCTCCCAGTAGCCTTTTGTTTCTATCTTTAGGCTTGTTTATGAGTCAAAAGATGCCATTATATCTTGAGATGCATTCAAATACCACTGGATTGGCCAAACTTTATTCATCGTAGATATTTAACATTGGTATAGTCTTAATGTCGGGAATGGCTTTTGTCGATTTTCGAAAACCGTTAAAGATGACAAGATGAGTTATGAAATCCACATATTTTCTCAAACTGTACACCATAGGAGTTGTCTTTAATGACACCCATTATTTATAAAAGGTACAAGGACATATTTAAATGAACTTCGATGTTTAATAACCCACGAAGCCATATGAATATTATCAATGTTTCACATGGAATGTACCAGGCAATCTTACTTATTCAAGAAAAAGTTAAAGTTGGGTTGAGTTGCTTGTGGAAGGTTATTCATTCATTTTAAGGCAGTATGCACTACCGACTGAAATCAGTTGGAAAATCATCGAAAACGTAGGAACACTAGAAAGCTATTTCTTCTTGGTATGCTAGTCCTCAGCACTGCGGACATATAGTCCTCACAGCGATCGAGAGTGAAAAACGAGACGAATGCCAACCTAGAATCAATAAATCCCTGCAAACCGCTAAAGTGAACTGCTATCTGGTGCTAAATAGTAATTTGCTTCCAGATGACATCTGTCAAAGTCTGAGTGAGTAGTAGTGACTAGTGAGGGTAACCAAGTTGGTCAGGAGCATAGAAACTCAATGATGGCACTGAATGATGGTTGCTGCATATCGTAAACTGACAGAAGTAGAAAGATGTGGACGACTTGACTCAGATTAATATAAAAGTATTGAGTATGAGAAACCTCGTCTAGTTTACTAGCCGTAAAATCAATCTAATCTCTGAAGAAACTTCAAAGAACAGGGGAAATATAAAAAATAAAAACAAACTTATCCTTGCTGGAATCGGGGAGACGAAATAATGCCAGTAAGTGAAAGCTTTTAGGGAACCAATTGGCCGATATGCCCCCCCCCGTCACTCGATGAAAACAAAAGTAAGCATGGGGACGCGGAATGTCCGAAAAGTGTTTTAAGCTGGCTGGCTGATAAGTCTGCTCAGATTGCAAAGGAAATTAGAAGATATGGCATAGAAGTGATAGGAATCTGCCAAAGTAGGTACATTTGAAGTGGACTCTCCAAACTGTCAGCTGAAGAGTCAATAATCTACTCCGATAATGCCACTCAGACGACAACCACGAGCACACTGAGTTTCGGAGTAGCTATCATGATGTCAACAGGAGCATCAGAGGCTCTCATACAGTGGGAACCAGTCTCCTCCTCCAGGATCACGATCATGACAGCAAGATGGATTCAACTCAAAAGCAAGGAAAGTCACAATGATACATTGCTACCCTACGTACCTACAAATAATGCAGATGAAGAGAAGAAGGGGAAATTCCACTGACAACTGCAATCGGTAATGGACAAGACCCCACCTCAAGTGGTGACATCAAAATTCTAATGGGTGACATGAATGCCAAACTCGGAGCAGACAACATAGGAAGAGAAATCATCGGTAGAGAAGCACTGGTGAAATGGACGAGAATGGAGGATTCTTTGCAGAATTCTGTGCATTCAACGATTTGGTGATTCGAGGTACTGTCTTCAAGCGCAAATATATCCACGAAGCGAGATGGAATCGATTTCTTCGGATGGACACACCACACTAAAAATCAGATCAACTTCATCTCAATTTGAAGAAAGCGGAGATGCAGTCTACTGGACACAAGATCAGATCAAGAGTGGGAGCATATGTAGGTTCCCATTACTCACTATCTAGTGCAAGAAACCTTCAAAATCAGGCTGAAAGCGTTCACAGAAGTTAATGGTAGACCGCAGTTAAAGTTGAATACCCAAAACAGAAACTGAACTGAAGGACGAAACTAAAAAGGATAATTTTCACGTTAGTCAGTCATCAGGAAAAAATGGGAGACACTAGCAACATTTAGGAGGAAACTTGAGAGGAAGAATACTGGAATTTCTTGGAAGAGACGTGGGAGGAAACCTTCATACTCGTGTTAGGAAAGAAGAAGAAGAGGCGAGACAAGAACAGGATCTTGATGGACATATAGAAGCTGATAGAGCAGGGAGAGAAAGATGGTGATAGTGAAGCAAAAGATGAACCTGTGCAGTTCAGGGATGAACGACGAAAAGAGGAACTGATTACAAACTATAAGACACTAAACTGGACAAAGAAGTGAAGAAGAGTGCTTGCAAAGACAAAAGACACTTCTACGACACACTGGCAAGTGATGTGGAAGAGGCTGCAGGTAGGAAAGACCTGACAACATTATATCAAATAACCAGGTTACAATCTGAAAAGTGATCAACACTGATGAAACCAGTGGATGATAGTGAAGGAAACTTAATTACCAAAGAGGAGAAACAAAACAATTTTGAATCCACCACCACCTGTAACTAGTCCACAAATACCACCAGCAGCTCAGCTACAGAACTGTCAGCGAACATAGGCCCTCCGACGAAAGTCGAAGCTATTGAAAGGCCATTAAAAGCCGGGAAAGTAGCAGGACCAGATGGAATTCCTCTAGAAGTATCTGAAACAGAGGCAGATTCATCGGCAACGGATATGCTCACACCACTACTGCAGAAGGTTTGCAAGGAGGAAGGAAAGGTACCTTCCGATTGATCGAAAAAAGGGCTACCTTGTCAAATTTCAAAGAAGTGCGACATAAGTCTTTGCAAGAACTGGCACGGAATCATGCTGCTGTCCCTGTCCACCCCAAGTAAAAATTATGCCACAACATACTGGTGAGATTAAAAGGTGCTCTGCATTCAAAATAACGACTGGGGCCAGCTGGCTGGCTTCAAGAAGAACAAATCATGTGCAGACCAAATTGCGACGCTACTCTCCTCATCATCATAGGACAGAGCATAGAATGGCAGTCAACTCTCTACCTCAACTCCATCGATTTTGAAGAGGTCTTCGGTAGCGTCGACCAAGAAGTAATTTGTTAACTGCTTCAGTGCTATGGTTTTAGCGCCACAAACCTTTACCAGCCTCATTCAACAGCAGCTGTATGCTATATGATTCTAAATGCCAAGTGATTCACAGTACAACGGAAAGCTCAGTGATGCCTTTGAAGTGAAGATAGGAGTAAGATAAAGTTGCCGCCTACCATCACGAATGATATTCCCGATTGCAGTGAACTGAATCATGCAACAAACTGTGAGGCACGAGAAGATGGGCATAAGCGGTTTGACTGATGGAAAGGGCCCAGAAGATTTGGATTTCACCGATGATGATTTATGTCTAATGTCTTGTTGCACAAACTCGAAGATGTACAGGAGAAAACTAACAAGTTGACAGAAGAGGCAGGGCAGCAAAGACGGGACTTCAAGTGAACGTAGAGAAGACGGATATGATGAAGATATCCAACCAACAACAGCATCAACAACAAGAGCCACTAATCACCATAAATAGGAGAAACCTAAAGGAAGTAGCCTCTTTCATCTATCAAGGCAGCATCGTTTCAGCTACAGGCAGCACAGATGAGGATACCAAAACTAGGATCGGAAAAGTTAGACAGGCTTTCATGAACCTGAAACCAGTGTAAAGGTTTACTGCACTCAGCATAAAGAGTGAACAACATCCGGCTTCTCAACACGAACATCAAGCCACTGCTTCCATGTGATGGTCAAAAGACTTGACGCGTCACGAAAAGCATTTCCAACAAACTACAGATATTCATCAGCAGCTGCAGTCTACGCTCACTCGATACTTAAAATCAGATAGCCGGAAAGAATAAGCAACAAGGAACTCTAAGAACGAACCAACCAAGAAGTCATCGCCCAACAAGTATGCAAAAGGAAATGGAGATGGATTGGATCGGGCATACAGCTAGAAGACCATTTGAAGACATCACGCGCCAGGCCAAGCATTGAGTGGCACCCAAAGGGGAAAAGACGAGTTGGGCGTCCAAGGGTGACTTGGAGGAGATCATTTGAGGAAGAATTTAATGCTTCTGGGTAGTCGTGGGGCCAGATTCAAAAGAAATTGGAGAACACAGTGAACTGGCGACGTTCTACTGAAACCCTGTGTTCCACTACGAACCAAAAAGAAAAAAAATAAGTGAAATTGGGTATGAACTATGGGTTCTGATTCAAAGGGTCAATGGCTTCATGTCCGCCGCAGAACCTGTAAGTTCCTTGTTCGATATATAGTTCGGTCAAAGTTAAGCACTATGGAGAGGTCCTAATCTATGACAAAAAGCTGTCCCCTCACTCCGTGTTTTCAATGGTTTTCCAACTAGTATGAGGCTGAGGTGAATACGACCATCAATAAGACCAAAAATTGTTTTGTATAATAAAATACCATCGACATTTCTACTGACCAGTATGGGCAACAAGCCAGATTATGCTGTAGGCGTCAGTTAATCAATTCACCCGTTGATTATTTATCAGTGAAGTAGATTTCGGCTACTTTTGTGATTATTTTGAATAATATTGAGCCATGGAGAAATGTCTACAATTATATGCTTAAATTAGTTGAATGTATTAGGCGAAATAAAATCAGAGGTAGTGGTAAATTATCTGCAGGTTTCTTCACAGTTTCATCATGGAGTAACATCAGATGCATAACTGTTAAAAATGTGCGAGCATTGCATGCCTGTTTTATGTTATTTAAAATTTGCTGGAGTTGGCGTATTCACAGATACCTAAATATTTTAGTAGAGGACAGTGAGATGTCATGACATCCAACTTATCACTCAACCAGTGAGCTGAAAACTGAATCGTCTACAGTTTACATCTGTTGCTTCACAGTGTGATATAATAATCATCAAATATCACTCATGGTTTTTATTCCTCATCTTTGAATCAGGTGTCTGCATATACTTTACTTCGCTTTTATTACTAACGGTAAGTGTATTGCTTTTTATTTGAAGTTTTGTAGGGAGAAATTGGCTTTAAGGTAGTTATCTACTAACGTTTAGTGCTCCGACTCTATAAAGGACGAGTATACGGCACTGCAGTTTATTCTATCCTGTTATACTGGTATGAGGTATGGAGGATAAAGGTGGAAAGCACAAAGCGACTAGAGGGTTTTGATCACAGACGTCTTCGTAATATCACTAGCGTTAGGTGGAATCCTCATGTGAGCAATACTAAAGTTAGGTAGACAACAGTAGGCAAGACAAGCAGGTCGACTGGTGACATTGTGGAACTGGGATGGCTCGGACATATACTACACATTCTGAGCCACCACCTACCTGAACGTGTCATTCTAGTGGAGGTAGGATTAGGTTAGAAGACGGTTCAGAAGGGCCAGATCAAGATATGCGTGGCGTCCCTCACTGTTGGCCTGAGCCGTATATGGAGATGTAGGCTGCCTAGTTGGGGGCCCCGAGATCAAAGCAACCAGTGGTTAGGGGCTCTTGGTGACATAGTGAACGTATTTACTCCCTGATATCTGAAGTTTGAACAGTGAAACTAATCTTCATCTTAAGATCGCTAATTCTCTCATATAACGTCATATACTTTAGTATCACGCTTTTTCTACAAGTTGTTTCTTTGTGTACTACTGCAAAGTGTGCCAACGTGAGCCAATACACCCGTGTGCGAAGTTCTCAATTGATTTTGTCCGTCTGTATTTCTGCTCCAAGCGCTTTAGTAGTTCTATGGATAGTGTTGTTTCTTGAGAAAGACTGTTCTAAAAACTATAATAATAGTTAATCACAATCATTCTCAGTAGGAGTACAGACTTTATATGAACACACATTTGATTCTCATAAAGGCTAATACGTGGCCTCAATAAGTTCTTCGTAGAGTCTCTGATTTCAGCTGTGCGTGATACAGGTTCTATAAGCTGTAAAAGCTTTGATTTTGCCATGGTTGTAGATGAGTGTCAACAAGTGTGAATATTCGATAAAATAGGACTTTCTGCTTACGGAATCCCTTCATCATTCAATTATTTTATTTGTAATCCTTCAAAGTTCTGGTTTAGATATTCCCCACTAACCCAGGTAAGCTACAATTATGCATGTCTCTTGATTAAACTAACAGTTGGCATGTACGTTTGTCTAAGTGTAGGATTTAAACAATCTGGTAAAATATATTTCAATTTTCGAAATCATTTTGTTTGTTCACTGGATGTCGTCTCAAGCAAATTTTATTTATCATATTTATACCAATTTGATATATCCACAATTTAGAAGTACAATTATACTTTAATTCTTAGGAGAACCAAATATTTGTTCAAGATTTCCGAAACCGGGATGGTTTACAGCTTTATTCTGTAGCGCAACTCCACAGGTGGTCTTAACTTCATATGTTTATGGGGAAATTATCTCGCTGAAAACATTATCTGGATTATTATTAGCAATGTCTCACTATTTGCCATATCTAAGCGTCCAAGGATGACATGCAGGAGATCGTGTGAGGAAGAAATAAGAGCTTCTGGGCTGTCGTGGAGCCAGGTTCAAAAGATTGCCGAGAACAGAGTGCACTGGAGACGTGCTACTGAAGCCCTATGTTCCACTAGGAACACAAGGGACAAATAATAATAATAAATTTGCCATATCAAACAATGTCATACCATATCCTATACAAGCGTTTATCTAATTTGGTTAATTAATGTTCTCGGTTGGAATATTCATTGCCTAAAACATCTAGATAGGTAATCAATTTTTATAATGAGTAGTTACAACCAGTAAATGCAGCCGAAATCAGAATGTAAGAAGTTTCATTTCTCAATCATTAATCATGTACTTTCAATTTTACTTTATACCTTAGCATCATATCTAATTAGTTTGTTGTAATTTTTACCCGTTTTGTTATTGACGAAGGAAATGAACATAAGATATGCATATTTCATATGTTGAAAATTCCCTGGGTGGCGTCATCTACAGCTGCTGTCCAGTTCAATATAAATGCTGTTTCATTAGGCGCTCAGTTGACAAGATAGGTTAGGTCTGCATTGATGACACAGAGGAAGATGAAACCAAGCTGCTGACATCAACAGTAGGGCAGAATGGACACCAATCAAAACTTATCAACTGCAACAAAAGCTGCATAGCACTTAAGGTCATTCAGTGCTCAGTACCACAAAAACGTCATCTCATTGCCATTTAGAGGCGATATACATGATCCTGATGTTATAAAAAGGCTCAGGTTAGCCATTTGTAAGGCAAACAACGCAGCCAAGAACATCATTGTATAAAAATGTAAAGTTCAGAATACAACTCAAACCAAAACAGCATAAACACACAATATAAACATAAGTTTACATGCATGTGTGGCCAAATACCGAAAGAAAAATATATGCACAGATTGAAAATGAAAACAGCCTTTAACGTATCACAAAAAGTTGTAAGAACCAAGTGCTTAAATTTATCTGCCTATCTAAAAGTTTATACCCCATTTCTGTATGCCAAAAATAATTTGTAGTGACTTTAAACCTAACTCAGTAGCACTAACTTTAATTTTCATAATCAGAGTGGTGTGATTTCGATTTCGTTTTTATTCTTCTCTTCGTGTTCATACGTTGCGTGATGAACGTTTTTGAGAATTTTTGTATGAATACATCCAGTGCTCCCAGATTTTCAATGGTTTACCCAACTGATGTTAGTCCATGATGAATACTACTTCGAAATTAGTTCCCTTTATAAATTTTGAAAAAAAACAATAAGATGACGTAATTCACCTGACTCTTGTAGTATATTGTGAGATATATTACATAATTCAGACAAATCATATCACTTTATTGTTTCGTTTAGATTTATAAAAAATAATTCGACGAGTCTTCGTGTGATGAAATTGTTTGAAGTGTATAGGGCATAGAAATCACATGTCATTATCTCTGTATACTTATTATGCTTGGAACAATTTAAGAATATTTGTAGCTCAGATGGTTGGTCCTGGTTGTATTGCCTTCTCCGAGCTGGGTTGTTTATTCGTGAAGCTTCCATCGTCTTGCTGGACGACATCATCAGCAATAACTTCAGTAGGAAGTGAGCTGTGAGTATCTCTCTGTGAGTGATTTAGTAGCTTGCCTTGACGAACTCGTTTGTGATTGGTTGTTTGCTTTGATGATTTTGTCATTGACTATATAGATTTTCCAGTTGGCTGTTCCTCTACTTGACATCCGAGCTTTCTGTCGTTCATTGCTTTTCTCCTTGGTTGATAGATTGGGTCTATGTCTATACGTCTGTTGATTGTTGACTGACCTGAATGCCAAGCTTATTGGAATTCTCTGATATTCTGTGTCCTTCCTCTGTCCAGGATTTCTACATTGTCAAAATTGAGTGCATGCTCATAATTATCCACGTGTATTGAAATGAATGATGAAATGACGTGACGTTTAATAGCTAATTTGTGTTCATGTAGACGAAGGCGAAGAGCATGACCACTTCGTCCGATGTATTGTTGACCATAATTGTTGCGGTTGGTTTTGTAAATGATATTTGGTTTATCATCTTTGGTTGTTGCATCCTTGGGTCTGCATAATAGGGATTATCGGAAATTTGTTGGTTTATAAGCCACAGCAATTCCAAGTGGTCTCAGTAATCTTGTCGTGATTTCTGATACATTCTTTATGTACGGTAGGATGATGTGTTTGCTGATTTCTGTCAGTGACCTTTAGTTGATGATATATGAGATAGGCATCTTCTGATAAAGTCTCACTGTTAGCCGTTCTTCTTTACAACAATCATCAAATAATTTTCTTCTTTTCTCCTTGAATTTGTTGGCCTGCAGTGTGTTCTCGCTTTTTGAATAGAGTCTACAAGCAACCATTTTTGTGCTTTGTTGGGTTGTGGCTACTGCTGTTGAGGATTTGATCAGTGTGTGCTGTCAAAGAACCACGAAACCAAGACTAACTGCTTTTAAGAAACATCGTCTTTTCTCAAGCCACCATCTCTTCGAGATGCAATTTATTCTCTCTGGTAACTTAAGGAATATTTCACATGTTTACTTCTCCTAAGCTTATTGTAATGACTTCACATTTATTCTAGACACTGAGGAATTTATTAGGCTGTTTTAGGAATTTGATGGATTAGTACTCTTAACATACAAAAAGAACCTCACTTGACGTGTAGCTGCGGTTGCTTTCTACTCACATATTTTGAACAATTTTTTTCGAGACATCTTTATTCATCTCCCCGTTTCCTGAAACAATTTTTGGCTGGTTAGTGTGGCAAGTAAATATATAAGTCGCCAGGCGCAAAACTTTTCTCATATTTATTATGACTTACACTGTAAGAAGTTTAGAGCTTATTCTTATTATTGTAATTTTCTTGTTTTCGCGAAATAAAACTGTAAAGAAAGCGAGAGTGAATAATGAAACTTATCACATTTTCATTTTGTGAGTCACATTACAGAGTTCACAGCAATCAGAATGCTAACGTTAACTTTCAAGCTTTGCGTTCAAGTTGCTGTGTAGTACGGAGTAAAAACCATCCAATTATGAAACATTCATGTAAGGAAACTTCACGGTCTAAAATCATTCTTGAAAAAATGTGCAAAAGACCTGAGGCTACTTTCCTCACAGAATATGTAGGTTAAGTTAGGGAAAAGCACTCAAACCCTAACTTATCCATTTGTATGCTTACTATTTTGACCAAGATTTCATGATTACATAAATCCTGCCCTCGCAATAACTGTCTAATCTACAACCACTGGTATAAGAACCCTGGGAAAGAAGCACCAACTAAATTTCTTTTTCAAGTCAGTCATCGTTGTCTACTAAACATTTATGTCTACAAAACGCCTTTGAGGATAATAACTTTGCAACGCTTACCTGGTACACTGTTCGCCTCCTTATGCTGCATTGGGTTTGAGAGGATAATACTTGTGAAATAATGATTGATGGATGAAGTTGCAAATAAGTGTCAGTTAACATCGCCTCATAGGTGTCCCACAGACGATTTTAGACTGGAGCTACTGAATATAAACATGTCCATTGACGAAAATTCTGGTGAGAGCCATGAGATTATAGACTAATATTGCTTATATGAGGTCTCGTAGCTCAACTGGTACAAAACCAGCTCAAAAATCGAAAGGCAATTGGTTCGAATCGTGTTTCTATCTCGATTTTATTTCAACTTCAATCTTTATCCCGTTAAAAATTTGTTTATCAATCAACTTTTTCTTAAAATGAAATCAGTCCCTAGGATGATATAGATGATTTTTGATTATGCATGTTTAATGAAAACAATCAGGCAAGTAGTAAATGATTAGACATCAAATATTAATTAATTAATGTTCACCTTACCATAGCAACATGCATAGAGTGTAGAACTCTTAAAATATTTATAAAACTCTTTTGGCTACAGCAAATATCCCACATAAATTGTGCAAATAGCCAAATCATAAGACCACAAACGATGCTCACGAAAACAAATGACCATAAATTGGTCACTGAAGAGTAACCAATTTCACATCTTGTGGTTCTGAGTGCTGATTAGATTCTATCGACCATTTTGCAATATGGTCACCAAAGCTAGGCGTTTACTAACGTAATGCACTTTGATGAGTTCAGATCTGTTAGATGTAATCAATGGGAAGCCCGGCATCTGGGTTGAAACACCACTGACTGCATTAGTAAGTGACTCGGGTTCGAAGCTCAGTGAAGACATCATTTCCATCATGGTTGTAGACACGCAGAGTTGACGAGTTCCAATGAGCACAAAACTGATGTCTAGCAGGGATTCCCACTAATTGCCCGTAACTAACCAACGTTAAAACTTTTCTTTTTTATAAAATATTATGAAGTTTTCAAACAGTTACAATGGAAGTATAGACTTGAATCACTGAAACTAAATATCATTGATAAAGAGTATATGGATGATGGCTTATTAAATCTTAAGTTCTGATCAGATGTATACAGACAGAGCTGTTACGCTGCTTTCCACAAATCATCGTAGTCTGTTATTGGAAATCCGTATTACATACAGTCGTTCAGGAGACAGAACGAAGATAAAGTGATGCACATAAGAAGACAGATACGTTTTCTTAACAATGGGTATTTTATAGCCATTAGAAAGCATAGCTGCAGAACTGCAAGTATTTGAATAAAGCGACCAAGTTTATACCATTAAAATGAAGTACGATCAGTGAGTAGATTCAGTTACTTTACGATATTTAAATCTGTAACTAAATGCGAAACATAAAGACCTTGTTTTCAGTTGCTTTCTCAACTATCTAATAGGATACGTAGTGCTCTAAGTAGACATGACATGTTCTGAAAGCAGTTTAACTACACCCTAGTTATGTAGATTCAATATTTAATGATTATAATTTCTGTCTTCATCATTCAAAATATTTTTGTTTCAGGTTTGTTCCATTTGTATGCAAACAAATTATTTATTTCCATTTTGAGGTTTGTGGGGATTTGCTCATTGATTTCAGATTGGAATTCATCATCTTGAACTGACTTCAGTTGGAAAAGCATTGGAAACCTGAACGCACTTGACAGCTATTTCGTCCCACTGTGGGATGTCTAAGCACTGCGCACCCATGACCTCACCCGGGGTCGGACCAGGGACCCTTAGTTCCTGAAGTAAGCGAGTCACCACTGAACCACTTGGTCAGAATCCAGTGGTTCATATTTCCTACTTCTGTCAGTTAACTTTGTAGTAAGACCTCCATCCATACCGTCACCCAGCAAATGTCTTCATATTCGAGTTAGTTGGCCCAACCGGTCACGACTTCTTACCTCTCAAAGCTAGTATTCAATAAGCAATAGAACAACTCAGTTTGAGGTTTCCAGTGTTCCTCTAAAGGATATCAGTCCGTGATAAATACACATTTAAGTCTTTCTTATCAAAAGTTATTCAATAGGACAACAATGAAGATTTTAATTATGATCAGTAAAACCACTTAACCTCGCCTGGTTAACTAGTTTACTAGTTACTAGCCGGTCCTAAGCCCGGGTAAAGAGGGAAGGTTGGGCATAGGGCTAGCAACCCTACCCCGTAAAACAAATCTAACCGCTAAAGAAACTTCAAAGCACAAACAAAATATAAAAAATGAAAACAAACTTATTCCCCGCTGGAATCGGAGAGGCGAAATGACGCCAGTTGGTGAATGCCTTCGGGAAGCCAATTGGCCGATGTGTCTTCTCTCGATGAAAGCGAAAGTAAACGTGGGGACATGGAATGTCCGTACGATGTTTGAACCCAGTAAGGCAGCCCAGATTGCAAAGGAGATGAGAAGGTATAACATCGAAGTGCTTGGGATTTGCGAAAGCAGATGGAATGGGAGTGGACTCTCCAAACTGTCAACGGGAGAATCAATAATCTACTCCGATATTGTCACCCAGACGCCAACCACGAGCACACTGAGGGAGTGGCTATCATGATGTCCTCAAGAGCATCGAAGGCTCTCATGCAGTGGGAACCAATCTCCTCATGCAGGATCATGACAGCAAGATTCAACTCAAAAGGAAGAAAGGTCACAATCATACAATGTTATGCACCTACAAATAATGCAGAGCAAGAGAAAAAGGAGGAATTCTACAGACAACTTCAATCAACACTGGACAAGACGTCAGTTGGCGATATCAAAATTCTAATGGGCGACATGAATGCCAAACTGGGAGGGGACAACACAGGAAGAGAACTAACCATGGGTCGAGAGGCGCTAGGTGAAATGAGAATGAGAATGGAGAATTGTTTGCAGAATTCTGTGCATTCAACGATTTGGTGATTGGAGGCAGTGTGTTCAGGCACAAAGATATCCACAAAGCGACATGGATTTCACCAGATGGACACACTAAAAATCAAATCGACTTCATCTCAATCTCGAGAAAATGGAGACGCAGTCTACTTGACACAAGGTCAAGAAGAGGAGCAGATGTAGGTTCAGACCACTACCTAGTGCAAGGAACCTTCCAAATCAAGTTGAAAGCCTTCAAGGAAGCTGGTGATAGACCTCAACTCAAGTACAACACTCGGAAACTGAAGGATAAAACTACAAAGGAAATCTTCACTTCATCCAGCCATCAAGACAAAATGGGAGACATCGAGCAACATCCCTGAAGAAACCTGTGTGGAAGAACACTGGAAGTCTTTGAAAGCTATGTGGAAAGAAACCTGCACAACAATATTAGGAAGGAAGAAGAAAGAAGACAAGGAATGGATCTCGACGGATACCTGGAAGCTGATAGAGCAGGGAGAGGAGGATGGTGAAGCAGAAGATAAACCAGTGCAAGGATGCTCAACGACAAGAGGAACTGAGCACAATGTATAAAACACTGGACAAAGAAGTGAAGAAGAGTGCACGCAAAGACAAAAGACACTTCTACGAAAAACTGGCAAGTGAAGCAGAACAGGCTGCAGGTAAGAGAGACCTGACGACATTGTATCAAATAACCAGGTTGCTATCAGGGAAGAGACCAACACAGATGAAATTAATAAAAGATGAAGAAGGAAATTTAATTACAAAAGAAGAGAAACAGAGGAAACGATGGGCCGACCACTTCAAGAAGCTCTTGAATCGACCACCACCACCACCTTCACTTCGTCCAGATATACCACCTGCAGCCGCTGAACTACAAGTGAACATTAATCCCCCAACGAAAATGGAAGTCCTGAACGCCATAAAGCTACTGAAATGTGGGAAAGCAGCAGGACTAGATGGAATCTATCCACAAGCACTGAGAACAGATGCAGAGACAACAGCGGACATGCTCACACCACTATTGCAGAAGGTGTGGAAGGAAGAGAAGGTACCTGCCCATTGATTGTAAGAAGGGTTACCTTGTCAAACTGCTGAAGAAGGGAGACCTCAATGCTTGGAAGAACTGGCGCAGAATCACTCTCCTGTCCACCCCAAGTAAAATATTGAGCCGCATCATCCTAGAGAGGCTTAAAGACACACTGGATTCAAAACTACGACCGGAACAGGCAGGCTTCAGGAAGTACAAATCATGTGCAGACCAAATTGCAACGCTTCGTATCATCATAGAACAGAGCATAGAATGGCAATCAGCTCTCTACCTCAACTTCATCGACTTTGAGAAGGCCTTTGACAGCGTCGACCGACAAGTAATTTGGAAACTGCTTCAATACTACGGAGTACCGCAAACCTTTATCCTCCTCATTCAACAACTATATGAAGATGCTACATGCCAAGTAATCCACAATGGGAAGCTCAGTGATGCCTTTGAAGTGAAGACAGGAGTGAAACAAGGTTGCCTACTATCCCCCATGATATTCCTTATTGTGGTGGACTGGATCATGCAGCAAACAGTAGGCAGCGAGAAGAGGGGGATACACTGGACGGTGGAAAAGAACCTAGAAGACTTGGATTTCGCCGATGACTTATGCCTAATGTCACACAAACTTGAAGATCTGCAGGCAAAAACTAACAAGTTGATAGAAGAGGCAGCTAAGACGGGACTTCAGGTGAATTTAGAGGAGACAGAAGTGATGAAGATACCGCACCAACAACTCAAACAACAACAACAAACTCCAATCACCGTCAACAGGAGAAACTTGAAGGAAGTAACCTCCTTCACTTATCTAGGAAGCACTGTTTCAACTACAGGCGGGACGGACGAGGACGTCAAAGTCAGAATCGGAAAAGCAAGACAGGCGTTCATTAGCCTGAAACCAGTGTGGAGATCTACTGCACTGCACTCAGCATGCGGAACAAGATACGGATTTTCAACACTAACGTCAAGTCAGTGCTCTTGTATGGTTCAGAGAGTTGGCGCGTCACGAAAGGCATTTCCAATAAACTACAGACATTCATCAACAACTGCTTACGCTCGCTGCTGAAGATCATATGGCCAGAAAAAATAAGCAACAAGGAACTCTGGGAACGAACCAACCAATAACCTATCACGCAACAAATATGCAGGAGGAAGTGGAGATGGATTGGCCATGCACTGAGAAGGCCGACGGAGGACATCACGCGTCAGGCGCTCGAGTGGAATCCCCATGGGAAGCGACGAGTTGGACGTCCGAAGGTGACATGGAGGAGGTCGTGCGAGGAGGAAATGAGAGCTTGTGGGCTGTCGTGGGACCAGGTTCAAAAGATCTCAGAGAACAGAGTGTACTGGAGGCGTGCTACTGAAGCCCTATGTTCCACTAGGAACCCAAGGGACTAATAATAATAATTAAAAATAACCACTTGGGGATGGTAATGTGACCATTTGGTTTATTCGCTTTCCTGATGTATCACGCAGTAAAGCAGTTTTATTCACTTGAGAAAATCTAGAGCGCATATTGCTGTTCACAGGCAGATACATTTTAAAACAAATCCAAGGTGTGAATAATTATGTTTTATTCAGTTTAGAGGTTTGCGAAGACTTGATAACGTTAAGTTGGCACTCATCATCTGGTCCGAGCTTCTTTAAGGACCAGATTTCCCCCCAAAACGTTGGAATTATTTCATTTCAAACACGCTGTGACTTACCCAAATGCAAACTATATCTAATGTCAACCGCTTACTAAGCTTTCAGTATTTGCCATAGTAAGCGGTAATATATTAATCATAGTTCATATAAATCTAAAATTGTCGAAGGAAATGCTATGCTACATCTATATACTGTCGATGAACTGGATGAAAACCAAAAATCAGTGTTTTTAGACATTATGTATGAAGTAATAAGAAAATAAGCCGAAATGTGAAAATGAGTTCGAAGAAATGCTTTCCGAAATAATTACCACGATGCAAATTCCCCTATTCGCCTGGAAAGGTATGTTCATAACTTCTCTAGTTTTTCATTGAATCAATTTCGAATGAACGTCAACCACTGGGAGGTAGATTTCACGACTTGAGACAGAATAATAGTCGAATGGAAACAGAGGTTCAGTTTTGGCATTTCATATCGCAGACACATGACCTAATTCCAACTACAGGATCTGTGGCTGGGAGTTTGAAAGCGACTCTTGTAGACAGCTGCTACAGATACAAGAATTCTAGGTTTAAAAAAAGTTACTGCTCACGGAGAAGTATAGAGAAACTCAAAAGTCGCTGAATATTCAATCCAGACCTCACTATAAGTCGACCAGATAAGAGAAGCTGTATAGTTCTATTAGAAAAAAATATCACATCATAAGGACCACAGTGATTGTAAGCGACGAATCTTAATTTCAGAAAATACGAGGTGCTGAGGATACGATCTTGAAGGTAAACCAAGAAATAATCAACTCCCCTAAGTAACTGAAAGCAAGACAAATTATCTCACTTGAAATCTATGAAGAGTTGGCACCTAGAGGAATTAATATTTCCAGATAAAATGGACTACCTAAAGCTCATGAAAATGATCTACCATTAAGACCAATTTTAGACAATCGCGATTCACTTCAAAACGCTATGATTAAGTGGCTGCATCAGTTACTGAGGCAAGTAAGAAAAAAATTCAGCAAACATAGCTTGAAAGATGTTTGAGAGTTTACTAATATTGTTAAACACAAGAGCATACTGGATAGAGTCATGCGAAGACTGGATGTTGAGTTACTGTTCTTAAATGTTGCTTGCACTAGTGGAATTGGTTCAATGTATTTTGTAAATTATTACAAAAACAAACAAACTGGACATTGAGCTACCTGTATACGGCTTGAAAGATTTCTTATTACGATGCATAAATTGAATGTTTAGTTCATTTTCGAAAATCTGTAGTGAAAGATAGATAGGCAACAATGGGTTCCGCACTTGGATCAGTGCTTTCTAACCTCTTCATGTCAAAGTTGGAAACGGTGTTTCGAAGTCATACATAGACTCAGTGTATACCTTCTAGATCATTGAGGGTGAAGGGGTCTTCATGAATGCTTATCACAAACCATCTTGAAGTCGAAGGTAAACACACTTACATAGTTTGCTTCCACTACAGCAAAAAGGAATTTGGTTCTGTGTCCATTTTAAAGAACAAAGAGAATCTGCTTGGTTGAATACGATGAACAAAGAGCCACAAGATTTGATGGACACCTTCAGACAGAATGGATACCATAAAAATTTCATTAGGAAGAGTATGATAAACGGAACGGAAAAACTATTCATATCCACCTATGGCAAGAAACAAAATACTTAATAATCTTCCATTTAGGGAGGATAATCTAGTCAAAATTATTACAAGTA
This sequence comes from Heterobilharzia americana, assembly GCA_944470555.2. NCBI lineage: Eukaryota > Metazoa > Platyhelminthes > Trematoda > Strigeidida > Schistosomatidae > Heterobilharzia > Heterobilharzia americana. The sequence goes on along the minus strand of OX104129.1, from coordinate 31,531,432 downwards.
GACTTCAAGCAGACAGCGCTTCCCGCAGCCAATCTGAGAGTGATGTTCAGCAGTAGGAGCATCTCACCACCACCGTGCAATGAAAGGGTCTTTCATATATTCATGGCACTGTGTATCTATAAATTCAGCTGCTTCTTTGAAGTTATCTGTTTAGGAAGAACTATGAGAACCCATTTACACCGTACGAAAGAACACCTACCAGTAATGCCGGCAGAAGAATAAAGAAGATTAGGTGTTTCATCCATCCCCACCTAATTAATACTGGCGACAATGTTGACAATATGTCTGGTTTGCCAGTAAAGCTATTTTGATAAAACTGAAGTTAAATAAATGGCCGATTTTGTTATTGACGGTTTGTGCTTGAAGACAAAGCAAAAACAGTGGCTTTCACTAAAGTTGTGAAGTAAGAAATCCCGTTTTGACCATATAAGTTAGGATTAGTTAGATAGCAACAGCTTCTGAAAATCCGTGTGAATTACCGTTGTTCTGTTTGTTTTCTACTTTACATATGTTGAGGGACTATAATTTGTGTCCCGTATCCAACAGTTCCGTATATATGGAATGTTCAAGGCTATTTGGCAAATTAATAGAAAAATTACTTGAAGCACTCTGATGGAATTGGTTCACAAGGATCCAACTGTTTTTTCAGTAATAATTTGTCTGATATGTACGGTTTGATAAAAAGGTCCGATTCCAATTGACATTTAGTTTACTTGTCGTAGTGTTTAAGTTATGAATATCCTATTTATCACTGGGATGCATGTATATACAGCTGATGGGTCCCGAATAAAACGAAATGAGCATTAAGTTGGACTCTACTGCTGGCCACTATCCACCATTGATGCAAAATTGAAATACAGACATATCAAGGTATCCGTGCTGGAGCCTATTTACCAATATAGACCAACCAATTCGGTCGAATCAGCGATGGGATAATACCAGTAACAACTTAAAAACTACATTCAACGAACAAGAAGTGAAGATCATAACCTGGTGGTGTAGTAGATAACGCTATGGCGTTTGAAGCCATTGGTCACGAGAACAAGTCTTAGTGGGAAGAACATCACTCAGTAAGAGTCACGTTCATCCAGCTGACGAGTCTCAAATAGGACGAAACGCGAGTCCTGGATTCCAGTTCTAGCCACTTTCCATCACTACTTTCTGTAAGGATCCTGTAATTTCGTATCCTAGAACCGGTTTATAAGGCGATAACCTAATATTACAAATATATTATATACTGCTAAGTTTGTTGCTCTTGCTTTAATGGAAATTAGTTAGGCGAACCCGCCTAATACAAATTCTTGTAATGTTCTCGTCAAAGTTTCTGTTGAGATTCTTTCAGGACAAGTGTAACACCTCTTGTTGACATAAATAAAAACAATTTATAAATATGTCCTTCAGACAGTTGTGTTAATCTCACTTATTCTTTATTCTCACAAATTGCATACAATACAGAAATTACTGAAGTACTTAACCCAGTATAACTCAGCATTAAATTTTGTACACCTGCTTGACATCGACTCAGTGACCTTAGTATCATTCGATACTGGATTTATTTTAATACCTAATAAATAAATTCTTGTACTTAGAGCACTCAAAAATGTTGAGTTACAAGTTAAGTATCCTCTTGTTCACTTTTCTTATTGGAGTAATTTTTGAAGTTAATGATAAAACCTGGTGTATGTATGTACGTTTTTCTTTTGAAAGAAAATCAAATTTGTATGAAAGAGTTGAAGAAGGACTTGTATGATATCAAGTGAATCCCTTGTACTTTGTCGTCAGTTAACATAACACTAGACAGTTATCATTCGATACAATCAAATCGCTTGACATAATATAAAGTTCAGTTTAGTAGATAGTGAAATGAATTGACCTAATTTCTCTCAGGCTTGTAATATTCATTATCAAAAAACACAAAATTGGTTTATATTCTTACACAGAAGTTGGAGTAAGATATACTTTATCGATGTCGAAGACATGATTATGAGTATGGTATGTTTCATATTTTTGTTTTGTGAAAGTTATTTAACTAGAAAAATTGACAATACTTTGAGTAGAGTGACTTATATTCAATGGTAATTGTTGTTTCAGCTAACACTGTTTTCACACAGTCGATCGGAGATGCTTAGGATGCTGCTGAATACATTTTGCGAAGCAGAGTCGGTAAGGAAAGATTGTTTCACTGAATAACGCTTTACCTGTTTGAATGTTCGCAATATTTCTTTCTATGGTCCGTTGCATTTAAAATAAGCTGACGGAAGTTTATAGTTGGTTTAGAGAAGAAAAGATATCAGACTGTCATTCTAGGGAAATAAATCAGACAAAAACGGATACAGATAAATTAGTTGAAGTCATAATTTCCCCAAATATTTTTGAAAATCTATACCATAGACCAGAATAAGTTTATTCTAGCTGGTGGTTGCCAGGTATCTAGTATTCTTTTCTAGAAAAATTCAAGAAGTATTCACTAAGAAGCTTAATTCATTTATTAAAACCTTAGTTTTAACATCCAGTGAACAAGTGATCGGTAAGTGGCCGATGTAGCTATTTACCTTTTAGCGGCTAACACTGGCTAGTGTAAAGGCTGAGTTCGCAACGTCACCACACAGGAAACTGGCACCATACTACTATGAATAGTATTTTGACAGAGAGCCTTTTCTCACCATAGATTTACGTTTTGTGACTGTCACCAGGAAGGAGTATCTGCAACCATCAATAAATTGGTGATAACACAAAGTTGCATCACTTTGTAGTGGTTTCACAGAATTTAGCACTAAGTTACTTATTTAGAGATGCTTAAAAATCCAAAAACATTTAATATATTTTTCGTTGTCTTTCTTGTCTTCATTTGATAAACTTTTCAGTTATCCGCTAACAGTTTAAATATTCACCCATACTTAAGAAGAAAAGATTGTCGAATATTAAAACCGGTGAAATATGAAGTGTGTTCATTGCCTTCTGAGTGCATATAACGTTCGTTACAACTCCACAGGAGGTCTGAGAATGAAAGTACCTCATTAGCACGTAAAATATTTAGTTTATTTTCTGTTATAAAATAAGCAAAAATAGACGCAACGTATCTTATCTTTGTAGATACAATCTGTCAGGGAAAAAGAGAAAGGCTGAGAGTGATAAAAAGAAAATTCTAACAACAAAATTAGACCAATAATAATAATCACTGTATTCCGAACAGAACCTTGGGATACGGTGTTGGATCTTTAGCATGTAATATTTCAGCAAACCCAATATCATTCAATTTGAATAGTGTTAATAATAATAGTAATACAACCTCCAATGTTACATAGGCAGCTGACATTACATTAGCGTCAATTTTGGACCAGTGAATGAGTAGAAATTGAAGTATAACTTTGGTGGTGGCAGCTGATTCCGCCAGTACCGAAATCTGCAATTCAACACAGTTATCGAAGGAATGGTAATCTACTGTATTTCTGTGTGATGGCAAACTGATTTCGTACTGTCGTATCGTTTACTCTCTGTTTCCCGGTTAGCCTGAAAAATGGCAGTTTGAAACCGTTTTAAAAGTGCCCAAGAGTAGTTCACGCATTTAAAAGACTTATTTATAAGATTAAAACGAATTGAAATGGAAGAACTTGATGAAATATACTAAGTGAAACATTTCTGGTTGCCTAAGTTTTAAACAGGTCCCCTGTTTCATAAAGAAAGAACAGACCGTCCTAAGGAGAAATTTCTTCTTCACAAAAGATACTCGCTAAAACTGTATAACTACTTTTATGCTCACTGCAAGAGATCACGTGTGAATTTTTAATAAATAGTAGATATTTTCAGCTTGCTTACAACTTGTCGCTTGTTGTTTTAATCACGTCAATAGCCTTCTTGAAGTTTCTAGGTGGAAACGACCGACAGAATAATATTGAATATGAGAGTGCTGCTAAACTTTATGAGATATTTGTACTGGATACGAATAGCGGCTGTCCTCCTCAGACCTCTTTTTTCACTGAGCTGTGAAAATCAGAAGTCAGTGACTGTCATATGACTGTAAGAAATACAACTTTATTTGACAAAAGTACGTCATTTATATATGGTTTTCCGTCAGAAAATTAAGTTACTAGGTCACAAGCTGGACATCAGTTTTCATTGGTCAGTTAAAAAATAAAGTCGTCCACTAAGATTCTTCCAGCCTACGTAGCAACAAGAAACAAGGTTGAAATCTAAAAATTCTATCTTCGTGGCTGATGACTAAAAATATTGATTTCGATTTATGCCACTGCTTATCCTTTCTGGAAAATTTCAACTTCAAGTTATCTAGTCAAAGTTTGAGTTCTATTATTCTTCTGAGTTTCTGAGTGCATTGTATGTGTTCTAGCGTCATTTGGTTCAGTACGTGGTCGTTAATTTTTATTTTAAAACTGAGTACAAAGTTAGATGCTATGTCTTTGGTTTCACGTTTTCCCCCTGACTGTTTTAGGACATTTAGTTTTCTTCACTAGTCAGTTTGGGGGATTTAACTGGCTGTTTGATGTCAGTGAGTATTAGCAATATGAAAACTTTAAAAAAACAACCCAATGAAGTATGCATTGGTTTGCAAAAAGTTGAATACAAGCAATACGGTCAATTTTATTCTCGATGATTGTAAAGAATTTTCTGCTCACCAAAACTGATCATTTGAGGGGAAGTTGTTCAGTGGTTACCACTGTCACTGACATTTCTACGGTATTCATTGTGGTCACTTTAGTTGTAGTCATAGTTTCTTGCTTTCTCTTCTCAGAAACTGTCAAATTTGCAACCAGCTATATCAATTACACCATCACCATCTTCCTGAGTTTAATCATTTACATAAATATGTCCCTCTTTCCAGACTTGAATGCAGAAAGAAAGACGACTGGAGCACAATAATATAGTACCATTTAATTTTTGCAGTTTTTTTGTGAGTTACAATTTAAAACTATTTAAATATCATATTATGGAAGAATCTGTGCATATCAGGACAAAGAAAGACAACGCTGTCTCTTCTCGAACGAACAATTCTGGCACCAATTGTTTGTTCCCTTTGGTCTCAGCAAACTTAAGAAGGTTCCAAATTTGTTATTTGTTGATTACTTTTAAGGTTTACAAGGTATCTGTTTCATGTACTGTATGGATAAGATGCCGAGTCACTTCACGACTGGAAGTCTTCTTTGTTCTTCCAATGTAACTTCAACCTTAGATACTCATTAACGTGTTTAAATATAATAAGTGACAACATGGGAATGGAATCTGTCTACTGTTGATTGTATCATGTGGCATGCCTTTCTGTAAGGAAGAGAAAGGATAAACTTAAGTGCAGGATGCGTTCTGTTCAGCATAGTTTTCAGCCTTCTATTATTTCATACAGCTACACCATAACCTTTGAAATAAACTTCACTTAGAGTAAACTTCTTACTGTATTTGCTTCAATTTATCGTCTTGACATTTTACCTTTTTATCAATACTTTTCTTTTCATCAGCATAGGCTTCACAGTATCCGAAAATAATTATTATTATCTCCTGACTAATACTGTATGAATGCTGCAAATTACAACATTAATTCCAGAACAGAATTATTTGTTGATACTGGACAAACGAACAAGCGTATATCAACATTTACCTGGCCATTGTCTAGTGGTTGAAAACACACACTAACGTTCCTGATCGTTTCACGGTTGTTGGCCTGCACTCATAAGGAATCCCTAGGACAAACGGTTGTCCAGTAGTTCGGCTGACCTAATTCTATGAGATGAACTATGTTGAAACCAATAAACTGCAGTAAACTACAAACTGCATAAAACACTATACTTATTTCTTCTTCCGAAATAATACTGTACCTAATTATCTTTTGTCAAAGTATTCAGCTGAGCTTTTTGTTGACAAATGCTCAACTTGTAAATAGCCTCCAAATCAAATTGACACCTAAAAGCATTAGGTGGCTAATATTCACGATTTGGGATTCTATAGTAGTGCACTGGTTACACCTCACATAATTATGAAATTGGAATCTTCAAGCACTGAGGAGTATAAGTCACTATTTGGTTGCACAGTCAAATTGTTAAAGTTTTTATTTAGGGCGATATATCCCCTATCCATGATTTATATATGCACCTGTCTTTATTGTTGACTGGACTGGTTACATACAGCTAAGCCGTAATCTTTCTGGTTATAAGTTTTGTTAAGTTCTGATGCATGGGTTTATTTGCTTTAAATTATTTGTTACTAATCATCAGTTGTATCCACGCATCACTAGTTGTTTGATAGAATTTCAAGGGTAATTTTCACTCAATAAAAATGCAGATTTGTACTAGGTGATGATTGATTTAGCTTTAACGAATCACCATGAGTTTTCTCGACTACCATGTGAATTCATAACGCGTTGCTTTCGCTTGATCGTACTGACACTGGCTGCCTAGTCAGGACTTCTCTTTTAATCGAAATCTAACTGAATTAGAGAGTGGAAGCATCATGTTGATTATCATTTTGACTATCTGATATAGTAGTGGTTTGACAGACCAGCATTAATATTGATGATTGGAAGAAAATAAATCTGGTCGGCAGTTGGACCACCTAGCTCAGTTGGTAGGGCATCTGGCTGAAAACCTGGTGGTCGGTGGTTCGAATCTGACTGCCGTTTATGCTTTCATTTCACTTTCAATCATCACAGAGTATCACTTCTAGTCTGCCAAACCACGACTATCCAAGACAGTCAAAATGACAAATATAGATTTGTTTATTATTTAATTTGGATAAGTATTTTTGGCGGAAAATTAGCGTTGTTCAACGTAGGCCTTAAAACTGAAACACAACATGTCTAAGTGTAAATCATATATGATAGTTAAACGTTTATGTAAATGTTTACGGCAACCTCAGCGTATGAGAAACATCTCCTGTGCTCGTCTTCAGTTTCTAAGACTAGTGTATGAAGCAATTATATTATATTTAAAGTAGATTCATATTTATATTCAACGTATAACCAGTGATTTAACAAGTTCAGATAAATAACTCGATAAATTTATATACGCGTAAACTTTCGTACTCAAGTATTCCCTGTGTCTGCAACCATTTTGAATGATTTCGAAAAATAATATTTCTATTGAGTTAGAGTATATGTGTATATCTCGCTTAGCTTTTGTAGTAGATATCCATTGAAAATCTTTTTATTCACGTGGTACTCACCGAAATTTCATCAGACAAATTCATCATACATTTTTAAAAGAGATATAAGATTTCACTAACTTTTCATGCTTATCTACAGACATTAGTTGTATGTTCATTATAGACGTAAATAGTTGACGACTAAATAGGAGAAATATATCATTTCTTAAGTAGGTGTAAATCTAAAGTGAAACTACAAACTATAATACAAAGTATTTAGAAGATAAACGTAAAGAGTGATAAATGTGTTTCTGAATCTTCAGTCATGGTAATAATTTCTTTCTCAAAAAACCTTGAAGCCAGTAGATATATATAACTTTTTAATAAAAGTTCATGGAAAGCTTAATTTTATTAGAAAAGTGTGAACAATGTCATTTCATTAGTAAAAAAAATTCTGCTACATAGATTTTAGTTTAGCGTGTAGTTAAACGTATGATCCAACTTATTTACACACACAAAGTCAAACTAATTACATAATATTTATTTAGTCAAAGTTGTATTTCTTATATTCTTCTAAATTGTCTAGGGACTTTGAATGTAACATGCTTCAAATTTGTAGTGAGACTGAAAAATAAAAAGTGTCACTTGCTGTTGGCTTTTCGTATGTAATGAAACATTCTATCTAGCTTTCATTTTATTAATTTCAAGCAAGAGGTAATCAAACTTAGACAGATTTTTGCAATTAAACATTCATTGCCTTTTTAGAAACATATGTATCTATATATCCATACCAAATTTGGAGTTGCATACCTACACGTTTTGCCTAAAACACGCTATGTTTGCACCTAGTCTTTTTTGGTAAATAAACTTATCTTTCATGCTTATCTAACCTGTCCTTCAAAATTAGAAGAAGAAATAGGTGGGTAGGCAGACAAATCTACCTTTCCATAATTTATGTTGAGCTATTTTAATATATATATGTATATATATATATGTCACTTTGACCAAATCCTTTGCCTTCAGTTTTTGATAATACCACCGAGTTAACTTCAAAAGTGTTTCTTCAACTAGATGCTATTTGTCTCTTGAACCAAAGTTGATATGAAATTAAGAGAAATTAAAGCAATTGGTTGATGCATACGAACTCATGTTAAATTATATTTCTTTGGTCAATTTTCCATGAAATTCAACTGTATGGGTATTATAACCAATGTAGAAGTAATGTCAATTAATTGACGAATCAGATAACGTAAATCACTACAATATATGTAAAACTTTCTGAATTGTATAGCGGCTGAAAGGGTTATAAGAGTTAGAATGCAGGACATTTTATCGAATACTGACTGAATCATCACTAATGTGGATTAATTTTGATATAAGAACAGAAGAACTAAATTTGTCACGGTAAAATCTTTTCAAAAATTCCACCATTCTTCTTTATTTACACAAATTGAATTATTTTGATGAAAATTGAGTGTTCTAAGAGTGGTTTCATCTAATCCGACACTGTAGTACTACTATGCGTGCATAGCCTCTTTCATATAGGTCGTTATACATTGGTTTTTTTGTGAATGGGTTGACTTTAGGAACATGATTGGATAAAGCGGTGCGCCTGGTATTTCACCATTATTTATCTCACAAACATACGCTGTAGAGGGAAATCAACTGAATAAAGTATTAAGTATTATTTTCACACGTCTCTTTGCACTTTTTTCGTCTCTATCATTTCTGAAAAACATGTTTTCTACAGGTTCCAATGCATTGTGCAACTGTCTGGACCACTCCTAAATATTTTTTCATAAAAGTGAAGACACTTGAGCATTGTGACTGAATCTAATTACCTTTTGTTTCATTGTGCAGCAAAGCAGTAGTGTTTTCTGCATAGTATATCAGACACAACTTACTGTTTGCGGTCTTATTGAGTAAGGTGATCCTGTATCAGCATCTGAATTCATCTGGATCTTTTCTGTTTCTCTAATAATTGTGCTTAGGGAAGCCAAAGCCTGTGAACAATCATTGTTCCAGTAAAAGATATTAGTAGCTTTGTGTAAAATTTCTAAAATCTGGAACCAGAATGAATGTTCAAAATGGATTTCGTCTAAAATATGTGAAATATTTTCAGAAACAAGTCAAAAAATTTAGCATCTGCTCTACGGGATAGGTTCTTAGGAATTCTTCTATGCAGCAGCAACTTCATTGGGAAGTTATTGTAAGTGTTCATCTCATTACTTTTCGTAACTATATACTGAATGAAAACACAGAGGAAACGTTCTTAATAAGTATGTCTTATCAGTGTCAATCTAACAAGGTACTGACACATCGTAGTTTTTCTTCAAGCTGATGTTCATCACTCTGTGAGATTAGCGAGAGCAGTGCCGTAAAACTTGGTATTGCTGGACTACTGTTTCTTCCGATTTTGAGACTCCTCAGAAATGTTGAACCATGACGTCCTGAAGGAGTAAATCTGAGACCAATAAGTTTCTCTGTTAGCTCAACGTTATTAAGAGACAAAGTCGGGACCCGTACAATGACAAAACAGCAATACAGGGCCTCCATGTTTACAGGGGTTCCCCAACTGATATCAAATCATGATTAAAAGCAAGTTGAAATCAATAAATCCCCTAAAACATCCAAGGTGAATTACTGCCCGGTGCTTATTAGTTATGTGGTTCAAGATAGGATTCCCTAAAGTGAACGCAAGGTTATACCAGGAACTCTCGGAAGTAGGAAAACATAGACTGTTGAACATCAACCCAGTAACTTTATATTAACATGCTCGTTAGGAAATCTGAATCTTCTGGGTTTGCTCTCTGGCAGTTTCATGCGCCTGCACTGCTGATGAGTCACACATCAGGAAGAAACAGCTGTCTAGGTCTACCAGGTTTTCAGTGGTTCCTCAACTGATGTCAGTGGGTGGGGAATATAAATTCCGGAGGAATAAATCTCCATAAACATCCAAACTGGATTGTTTTTATTTACCTCAATCTAGTCACATATGCAGCTAAAGCGTATCAATAAATTGTGATAAATTATAAGCGAAAATTTTGACGATCTCACAGAAGAACCAAGTGGTATACTGGTCGTGTGTAGGTTTTCTGATACAAATGGTACCCTGGTGTTCTAGAATATGGTGAATAATCTTTCTAGCAATATGATACTGACTTTTTAAGCCATTTTATCATCGAATTCTCCATCTCATCTGGTGATTTTGATTCTTTTTATTACGTATGTTTTTAATCCTTTGTAAAAATGTTTTCATGTTTTCTTTAGTCCATACTGCCTAATAATCTACAACTGGAGCTGAGTAACTGTGTGATGATTGTACTACCTAATGGTTCTTTAGGTGATTTCAATTTCTTATGAATACTCTCTGGAAATGAGGAAGTCTGTTTCTAAAGTAATCTTTTTTCTGCTGCTAGTATTACTGCTGTGCAAATATGCAAAGTGAATAGGGCCAATATTAAGGGGAAGAATTCATATCCTTCGTTTTTAGAAATCCAATAGCTTTATTCTTCAGTAATATTTTAGATATCTTAACCATGTAGGAAACCGTCGATCACCCTGCTATATCCGATTCTTCGGTTGTGGTCTTGATATATATCAGCTGATTCTAAGTTCATCATTGTACATTCCTTAATCTTTCTAAGAAGTCAGTATCTCTTAGAGTTGTTGATTGTGGTCTACTGTCCTTATAGTAACCACTATCATAAAAATATGCCATACTTACAACCACTTCGAATTCTGTGTTTAATTTGTTCACATAACTTCTTGTAAATGAATGAGAAAAATAGCTGTAGAATAGTTGTTTCAGTATTTCATATCACAAAAACCTTCCAAACAAATTGGGAAGATAACCATATTTAGATAAAACATGCTGAACAAATTAAAAGTAAATTGAAAATGTGTGTCAGCGTCACAGAAATATCGGGAAATCAGTGTAAATTAGAAACTAGCAGAGTTTAAGGGTGATGTACATTTTAAACCAAGACTGGAAATGTGAGAAAACTACACCTCATAAGATACTATAGTAAGGATTTCGGTTGTTCATTATGCAAATTATTATGAGCCAACAAGTACCCGCAGCAATATATTTCGATGATAAAGCTTTCAGAAATATATTTAAAAGGATTTGGTGAATATGGCAACAGAAGCTGTAGTAGAAAGCCGAAAGCGTATCACTGTGTTAGCAAACACTTAGGGCTATTTAAGTCTATAGTTTACCAGCTGCCTTCGAATAAGGCCTAATCTATTTTCCAATCATCGAGTTGATCATAGACGGAGAGAATCTGAGTGATATATTTGCTTTGTATACCTCCGCTTGTACATATATGAATGGCAAGTGTGATTCTTGAGGTTTCAGTTTTTATATATCTGACCATCTATACGTTTCTTCCTTAGGAATTCCTTCAGTTGCTTAATTACTCTTCTATCCGTCAAACATCCTATTTTTTGTTGAATTCTCAGGATAGACTGCATCTTTTGAACATAGTCAGACTTTTCCATCAGTGGTACGTTGGTACGTGTGCCTAATTCGATCAGCAGCACTCGATCATCCTTATAAAGACATTTTGAAGCTTTACGATGGTTCCTGGTTGACATTTTCTGCTGAGATGACGCAGGTATATGATACTGGTTTGCTATATCAAATAACCCTGCCTTGAATAAACTGTGTTTAATCTCACTCAGTAGCATAACTTCTAATGTCTGTTGATAAAAATTTTCGAAAAGAGCTTATGTGTCGATTCGGCCAGATGACTGTTCTATGGTGTGGAATTCGAAACAATGAGACAAAGCTTCATTGTAAAGTTTGCGGAGTTCTGTGCTGAGTAACTTATATATGTTTTTTCCAGGATTTTTTGGAAGTTCTTCATGAATCTTCTTTTTTGCTAGTGAGTCGGTTAAGGCTTTTAACATCAACCCAGATGCTTTTACACGTAGATCCTGTATTAAGCTCTTAAATTTTGCCTAACGTATGATGTCATTAGGAACTATTAGCAAAGAGAACGATGCTAAATTACTGAGATTCGCACAGTCAGTCACTATCAGAAGAACCCAGTAGAACTTACGCATCCAAAAAGAGGTAGTTGTTACCCTCCGATTCCCAAAGTATTCATTGATTGATTTCGTCATTCAGTATGATCCCTTCCAAACGTTCATATTTTCGCCCCTTTCTGAAAGCTGTTTCGCAATGAAATCCCATTTCATCTCCATAGGCTTACCAATTGACCCAGACTGACTAGACCTTGTCTGCTGCCAAAAAGAATTTTTAACTTTTCTGCATTATTAGCCCATCATATACACTTGCGCAATACTTTCTATTCAATTTTTCGATTGGTTATATATAATAAGATGGGAATCTGACTATATAAACATGAGTTCGATTTTACTGGTCGCAAATTATTTCACTTGAACTTCTTCAATCTGTATCAATCCATTCATTATCTCACGAGTGGACTACTATCTTGACAGTAATGATGGATAGTGGCTGGCAGTGGAATCCAGGATGCTCATTTAGTCTTATGTGGAACTCGTCAGCTGGACATACCCGACTCCCGTGCGTGATGTTGTTCTTGCCGGGATTCAGACTTGAGAGCAATCACTTCAAGTTGTTGTATTCCTCTCTCCATACATGTATTATGAATGTATAGCTTAGACGCAGTTAAAGAAAAAGGAGACGAAATACACACATGAAATTATCGTATTCTTCAAAATATATTCTTCTACCTCTGTTAAAATATTTTCTGTCTTCACATTTTCGAATACTCAGCTAAATAATAGCTGTATTAAAAAAGATTTTTTTTCAAGTGCTTCAATAAATTTAGACTTTACAATGATTTATATAAGTGTATGTAAATATATTAAAAATTTTAAACAGACACCGTTAGTGAAACCCTAATGCTTGGATTAATAGTGCTGTTTTGTTTTTTTCGGTGCATTACGGTATAAAACTCCTTTGGTCATATATCTAACTGAAATGAATTTTCCTTTACATGGTTTAAGGTGGTGGGCTAAATGTTAAACACAGATTTCACTAAATCTAAAACAAGATTTTTAAAAGAGATTAGTGGAAATTCATTTTCTTGTTTTGACTAAGGCTACAGTTTCGTTTTTATTATTTTCTAAAAATTCACATTTTTTCATCCATGCGTAAATATTACATATGTATATATCCTTTACATGCTTGAATTCGTTTGTTATTCCTTTTTTCTACAACAAATTAATTTATCCAATGAGTAGTTCTAAGTTTTGTTTTGTAGATATGTGAAACGAGATGGGTAAGGTTGATAAACAGGCATCCAAAATCATCAGTTATCAATATTATTCATGGCTTCAAGAATGAAGACAATTGAAGCTACTATTCTATAGTCAGCAGGCCGATTTCCGAACACTAAGTTTGCCTTTGAAATCCAACGGTCCAAGGCTTACTTCAGGAGTCACTGGAAAACTAAAGTTATCAACTGAGAAAATGTTACTACTGTCCTAAGGAATTATGTGTGACATTTTTCTTTGACACCCAAAGGAAATAAACCGTAAATTGTAGGTATGTTTCAGAAATTTCGATGAGTTCTGACAGGGATTTGACAATCAGTCAAAAGTGATAACGGTAGATTGACGACTGATATCTAGATACTCGGGAAAAATATTTTGACCACTTTTTCGTAATCGTGTAAATAAACTGCAATGGATCCTCTTACACACACTGGAAACAGTTTCTAGCCTAACTCCGGTTATAGTGTTCCACTGGTTATAAAACTAACACGTACAACCTCCGTTCAGTGGTGTTGTAAATACTTTCCTCATAAACCTTTTTTTAAAAGGTCATAAATGAAACATGAATTACGAATAGTGTACTGACGCAATCCTTAGGTTTTTTAACTACGAAAAATTAACTCTGAGAAAAAGCGAACCTTAGGGGGTACTGCTGAAATAAGATCGCAAGAGAAGCCATTATTCAAACATATACAGATGCACAGATATCGGAATGCTTGAAAGTGGGAGGAAAAGAAGAAAAACTATATTAAAAAGACTAGTTAATTTATTTAAGAGTCTTTAACGACTTGTTGGACAGCAATTCAAATGAAAATATGACTTCATTGTTAAAGTGTGTAAGCTATGAATTGAAGGTGACAGTTGTAATTACAATGGGAGATGAAAAAACACCTAACAGCCACTACGAATAGGAACTCTTTTGATTGTTAGGCACTTGAACCAATAGACCGAGTTAAAAGTAAACACTGGTGGGATAGAGGAAATGCAGTTCTTCCTACATGGGTGTCTACAGCTGCATTTAATTGCCGAATAATGACTGATGTTGATTCCACTAAGAATATACCAGAGGAGTCATCGCCTAAGCGCCACTGATATAACGTAGGAAAATAAGGATAAAATGGGCACAGTCAAATTGTTGACAGAACTAAGATCTACCCCCGGATTTCTATGGTTTACCAACGATTCATGAAACTAATGTCTCACTAAAATCCCTTGGGTACTGTACAGATTCAATGACATTTTCGCTTCCAGATAACTTGTACCTTTATTAAGGAGTCTCTAACTCGTCACTGCTAGCCTATGGAAAGATTATGATGGTTGTACAATAAAATCAATGGAATTCACCTTTTAGGGGAAAATAAGAAGTGGTAAGTTATGATGCTGTAACATTATGAAATTATGTTTAATTACAATTTGTTACCATTTTACATTTGAACTACTAACAGATGGTCCTATACCGCCAAGCTGATCTTCTTTGACTCAGTCTTATTATTAAAAGAGGTGGAACTGTTTCAGACACAATAATATTCACTCATAAAAGGATCTCATCAACGGAAGCCAGAGAAGTCAATGGGTTCTCTTGTGTCCCTTTTTTATTGAAAATCTTTCTGGGTGCCACAGCGAACTTTTCAGCTTCACTGGCCTCACTAGATAACACATTTGGCTAAAATCCTTCGATGATGCGTTGATCCTAAAGATGATGTTTGAGAGTTTTTGAAAATGATTGGGGGCACTTCTTATTAATGTATTAAATACTTTTGCGAACTTTTAAAAATTAATGTGCTAACCTTCCATTATGGAGAGTTTAGTTATACGAAGACGTCTAATTTTATTTCATAAGTATCAATGTATGCCTTAACTTAAAGCCCTTTTCTATAGAATCATCGATTACTTCTTGGTCTTAAGTAACGAATCACATTATGCTGCTTAACTAATGCATCAGCTGAATGATGTATAGAAAGACATATCCTTAACATGAGTAGATAAGAAGGATAACTAGGTGACTTTCTTGAACTAGTCTAATGATCGACACATAATGAATGGATAAAATGAACCGTTTGCAGGTTACATACTTGGTTAGAATAGTAAACAAATTATTAAATTTTATATTCACCTCAATACAAGCAGGCTTTAGCAAATTGCACAGAACATACACTGAAGTGGGAAGTTGTTTACTGATACGTTGCTACACAGCAATTGTTCTTTACACTTTTTCAAGTGGTACATAGCTACCAAGAGAATCAGACCTTCTACGCACAGTGTGTTGAAGAAAGTTCTTATAATTTTCTACATAAGGATAACTGTCACATGAATTGGTGCTTAGACAGAGACTGGATGCCACCAATAGATAACTGAGAAAATTAAGGTGATATATCCTTCTAAACCTTCATATTATGATGGTATCACAACCCATTGCATTTATCCCCATACATGTACATATGAGCTAACATACATAACATATCATTCTTTGGAAGTATAGAAATCAGGCCACATCTCTAAGTGTATTCAAAACAGATCAAATTACCTGACCTTATCACTGCTGGTAACATGCTTCTGATCTCCTCATTTATGAGACATATCAATGAACCAGGTTCCAAAATAAATGTTCTCGTATCAATTGAAGCCAGTTACAAAGCATATTAGGGAAATATACCAAAGTTTGTTGTGCTTTTAGTCAGTAGAAAGTTTGAATGAACTTCGTGGGTTTAAAGGAATTTTGACCATCATAATAAATCTTCCTTAATTAATTAAGTATGAAATCCAATTTCAGTAAATTGTTATTTTTATGACAGTTCTGGTCTACAGTTTGAATTTTCATTTTCTCACTCGAGATTTCTGACTTGACATACAGATATCTGAGGTAAGCACGTGTATAATCAAGTTGCGCCTTCTTACAGCTTTGTCGAAATTCGGGAGGATGCTGATGACATCGTGATTTTTTCTGAAAACAATTCTATTCGATGCTAAATAGCACTACATTACCTCGAGACAAGACCTTCAAATAAGTCCGTCAAACTGGGGAATTCACTAATTAAATTCTAAAGATTGACCCACAAAACATGCCACCCATAATCAAATGTCCTAAAAGTAAATACCAAAATATATATTATAACTAAGTTTATCCTCTTCGTTTTCATTCACGGTCACTTTTGTGATTGCGCATGCTAGGAATTTACGTCGCCACCATAAATTTTATAATCATTAACTTCTGAAATTTACATTTTCTATTCCATATGCTTGAGGGAACATTGTGATATGGCTGCAACAAACCTAAAGATAAGACTTACGCAAAGCCCATGTGCGATAGACCATAAGTAGGTCAAGCTTGAACCATTTCTATACCTTAAGAAGACCTAGCCTTCCACGGTGAAGGCAACAGGGAAGTATCAGCTGCTCTTACAACTCTGTCAGCCTTTAAGTCCCTTCAGATCTTTCTCATTCCTCCATTCTCTCTTTCAAAACATTCCATTACCATTAAGTTCTTTTTGCTTTATTCTTTATCTTTTATCCTATTACTTCATTACTTGATGCGTTGATATGAGGTGTGGACACTTGAACTTTTACACATTATTGACTAGTCCTATGTTAATACTGATGTTGACGATTATAACTTAGATCTGTGTATGCTATGATTTGTGAAGATATAGTTTCCAAGAGTTGTGAGGTACACCAGGAAAGTACTTTTCTACCTTAACGGCAGTTTTATTTATATCTGAATGGTTATTATCTGGATTGAGTTATACTCTTACTGGCAACATTTAATCATAGCTTTGTGTTCTTTTGTGTGATTTGCAGATAAGTTTAACAGGCGTTTACATCCTATGGAAAAGTCTATTATTTTATTATTACCCACGGTTATTACGTCTTGTTATTAGAAATATGTACGGCTTTGCCTTTTTATATGTATCTCCAACCTGCTCTCATTTTCAAAATAAGGATGTATAGTATAGCTACCGTGATTTATGGGACCATAGAAAGTGTATTAGTTTTATTTTGACTGAGGTTAGTTTGGAAAGTAGATTTCTTTAGGATTGTATCAGATATAGTTCTTCAATAAATTTCTAGGAAACTCTGAATGATATTAAATTAATTTTTTTGATGCACAACGTTAATCATATTCGTACGTCGTATAAACTACATTTCAGATTACAAAAGTGTGAGTGTCACCAAGCAGGCATTGTTACTATTATTTGTCGCTTGGGTTCCTAGTGGAACATAAGGCTTTAGTAGTACATCTCCATTCCACTCTCTTCTCTGCAGTCTTTTCAACCTGGCTCCATCACAGCCCACAAGCTTTCATTTCTTCCTCACATGATATCCTCTATGTCACTTTCGGACGCCCAACTCGTCGTTTCCCATTTGGATTCCACTCGAGTGCCTAGCGCGTGGTGATACTGAGTCCATCTCTACTTTCCTCTGCATATTTTTGTTGGGTGACTGGTTGTTGGTTGGTTCGTTGCCAGTCAGCCGGAGTTCCTTGTTGCTTATTCTTTCTGACCATCGGATCTTCAGTAACGAGCGTAGGCAGTTGTTGATGAATATCCGTAGTTTGTTGGAAATCCCTTTCGTAACACGCCAAGTCTGTGAACCATATAGCAGCACTGACTTGACTGAGATTGGTGTTGAAGATCCGGATCTTGTTAACGCTTTACGCTGAGTGCAGAAGGTCCCCACACTGGTTTTAAGCTAATCAACGCCTGTTTTGCTACCCTTCCGATCCTGATTTTGACGTCCTCGTCCATGCCGCCATGTTGTTGAAACAGTGCTAACCAAATGGGTGAAAGAGGCTACTTCTTCTAAAATCCTTTTTTGATTGTGATTGGAGCTTGTTGTTGTTGGTGGTGGTTGGATATCTTCATCAACTCTGTCTTCTCCATATTCACTTGAAGTCCCGTCTTCGCTACCCTGCCTCTTCTGTCAACTTGTTAGTTTTCGTCTGTAAATCTTCACGTTTGTACCACAAGACATTAGACACAAGGCATCGGCGAAATCCAAATCTTCTAGGATTTTTCCCTAGCCCAGCGTATCCTTGTCTTCTCGCTCCTCACTGTTTGTTGCATGATCTAGTCCACTACAATCAGGAATATTATAAGTGATAGATAGTAGGCAGCCTTGTCTTATTCCTGTCTTCACTTTCAAAGCATTACTGAGCTTCCCATTGTGAATTACTTGGCTTGTGGCGCCTTCATATAGTTGTTGAATGAAGTTGATAAATATTTGTGGTAATCTGTAGTGTTGAAGCAGTTGTCAAATTACTTGTCGGTTGACGCTGTCGAAGGCCTTTTCAAAGTCGTTAATGTTGAATTGTAGGGTTGACTGCCATTCTATACTCTGTTCTATGATGATGCTTAGCGTTGCAATTCGGTCGGCATATTAATTGTACTTCCTGAGTCCAGCCTGTTCCGATCGCATTTTTGAATCTGGCGCATCTGCTAGTCTCTCCAGCATGATGTGGCTTAGTATTTATGCAGGCACTGAGTAGTAAGTAAATGCAAAGAAACCTGAAGCTTTGGCTTTACAAGTAATTTCAAAGTGAATGCTGTATAGCTTGCTGAACTTTGGTGATGTGCAAAGGTGTACAGAAAGATATTAGCATCCAACAAATTACTTTGTCAGTTGGACTAGGTGTGATAGCCATGGTCAGACAAACCCGCACTATTGGTACTTGGTTGTCACGGAATATGATATGAAAATGTGAGTTGAGGCCTTCGGGTCACTGGCTTGGCGTTCTATCAACTGAACTACTAGACCCAACTGCTGACCGAATCCTAACTTCACTTCAATCCTCACTACCCGTATGAATTCACAATTATTTATATCAATAATCTGTTGATACAGTTGAAAACTGTTGTTATTGCCGTAGTCGCAGTTATCCAGTCTGGAATTATTCGTCAGCTTACTTCATTTACACATCATGAGTGTATTCAAAGAACAGGTTATTATTACTATCTTACTGATGTAATTAAGGTGCTTTTCGTTATTTTTGCTTGTATTCTTCTGTCATGTGTAAGTGATGTTTCAGTCATTCCAGTGACGAACAAAGATAAATGTTCATTTTCACTGATGTAATGTACTGCTTTCTGTTGTACTAGGCACTGTTTCATACTGCAGCAATTTATATGTGCATGAATTAGAAAGTGCTTGTTCAGTATGACATTTTGACAAAAAATTAACTAACAAAGTGATAACTTTCAGCTAATGAAGCTATGCTTTTAGGTTAAGTGTCTATCGCACAGAGAAAAGGAATGTTGTTTTCTCTAAAGACTTGAAAATATTTCTTTCTCGGTTTTATTTTCTTATTGACGATGCAGACTAGAAATAAGTTCTTTACTAAGCTACTTACTGATCTACAGTTTTAAGTTAGTAAAACGACTCATTACTAAATTCATAGAATCTTCAGTCGTAATTTGGTTATTATAAGGCTTTAAGTTAAATTAATTAAAAATATATTGTTAATGAACGTTTACACACAATGGAGTTATTTAGTTTCAGTAATACTTCGAATAAAATAGCTAGGAATTTACTTAGTACAAATAATTCCAACAATTGGTATTATCACGGGCAGTTATTTTGCTCAAAATATCACCAAAAACTAAATAAAATCACTGTGTGTAAACATTCGTCTAAAAAAATATTTAAAATAAGTTAGTTCATTCCATAGTGCAC
The DNA here is from genome assembly GCA_944470555.2 of Heterobilharzia americana. NCBI lineage: Eukaryota > Metazoa > Platyhelminthes > Trematoda > Strigeidida > Schistosomatidae > Heterobilharzia > Heterobilharzia americana. Next base: position 31,511,413 of record OX104129.1, on the reverse strand, counting down.
AAATTTTTCATTGATATAAATGTTTAACATCACTAAATAAGTTCATGAACACATTTTGCTCTTGAAAGATTTAGACTTCAGCTGTCAGAGACAATTTATTTATGTAAACTTTACTTCAACGCTATTTCTGTTGTTCGAAAATTCTAGAAAGAAATTAGATGAAGTTTTGCTAAGCGTTTCATTGTTCTTCAGTTCAATTTTATACAAGTTACTTTACTGACAATGATAATTTGGTTACCCTTGCAAAAAAAGATCAGCTGGTTTTTTCTTAAGATTTCAGAACTTTTCAGCATAATAACAACTTTATCCCTTCATAAATTTCGATGAAAAATGATCTCTACATATTTTTATCGTTACGATCCCATTAGAATGCTCATAATTATGATCTTGACGTATCACTACATGAGGTTTCGATTCGTTTACTAATTCTTACTTAATCTTACGTGATCTCTAAATCATTCACAAATACCGTACAGCATTTCATATGTTTTTATTGAATTACTGAAAGTTCTACTGACAGTTATAGATTACACTTGATTGATGTTTTCGATGTAACTTGAAATGTTAAAAATCTGTGTACCACAGAAAACTAATATCTACTTTGTGAAATTCAAGAGAATCTCTTTATGTGCCAGTCATATCAACAACGTTGAACTTTATTCATCTATGCTATATATTGTACAATACATTCAAAAAAGACAAATTAAACATTTTACACTGAGTCGCTGATGAAGCTCGGACTACACTTGTGTGCTAAACGATGGAATTATCTATTTTAAACAAGCCGACATCTATACAAATATAACTCATATGTAACGTTAACATTTTTACTCGGCACCCTATATTTATGAGACTATCTAGTCGAAACTTGACCAAGATTCGTATAAACTGAGTGAAGGAGTTTCGAGTCTGCCACGGCACATGCGTTTCCTAAAGACTAGATAGGGGTGGTTTTTCAGTCTAAATAAGCTGAATATTTGAGTTAAGTGAGGCTTTATATTGTTGGACTCATACCATTAATTATTTCTGTTATTATTAGGCAAACGCTTTTTTTAAAGTAGTTTCAAATTCATGAATCCCTCAAATGATTATTCTAGTATTCAGATTAGCATTACTTCAAGTATGTTGTATGCAAAAAAAATCAAAACGCTTTGCTTACATAAGGAATCTTATGTTTCAAATGAACAAGTGTATTACCTTAATTCGCGATATATATTCGACTATGACCGACTCCTTTTACGTCATATGCAAAAGCAATTAATGAGAGGAAAAAACAGTTGCGTGATTTGTTCTCTTGTTGAAGATGAATCTTAAGCATATTTAAGTAGACGTTGAAAGCTGAAAGTGGTTATAAAAACCTTAAATGTGAAACCTTATATCTGAATGACTATGTAATGACTGTTACCTTTCACCAGTTAATACACTATATATTAGAATAAATCAAGTATTTTTGAGTTTCATTTTAGGTGAGGTTAAACATCAGAAAGGCCAACACTGTGTTTAAAAACCTACTGGAAATGATATCAATGTACTCAGACAGAAATTCGCTTTCACTGTCTGTCCGCTTCCCAGAAGGTATAGACGTACACACCTGTACGAAGTGTGTTAGTAAAGCATAAAAATGAGTGTCTTATCCCATTATAATACGAACGATTTAGATATTATGTTATCTTCAGTCCCGTGGCATAATTAGACATTGTTATATTGTTAGTAAACATTTGGATACAACATTCAAAATAGTCATCGTTGTGTACCAAAATATTTTCAGATTAAAGCTTAACAATTTTCATTTACAGTGATAAAGAAAGTTGATAGCGGTCAACAGACATATGGTAAAATAATTGGTGTTTACTTAAAACAAATTGAACACTGAAATCCACTCGCTTGACATCCAACTCCAAAGGGAAGATGAAAATGTGGTCCATAGATCTTTAACAGAAAGCCCATTTGAAGTAGGCGGTTTATTAATTTTACAGCTGCGAGCCCTTAAGCAGAAAGGCAAATCATATTAATTCACTCTCTTCACGAATATGAAGAATATGCACAAATGATACCATCCATGATTAACCAGAAAACTTGTGACAAATCCTGATGAAAAATGGATACTTACTGAAATTTATAGACAAGAATCTAAAGCCGAAAGACGCCACAGTTAGTATGCACGCTCTGAAAAAGTCTTACTGTTCAGCCTCAGTTTCAGGGGAGATGACGCAGCAGATATACTAAGAGAAAGACTATCAAGGTTCATAAAACGAAACATACTTTCATGCCAATCTTAAAATCATATTCTCTTATCAGAAACTCATTCACCAGTAAGAAAAGGATAAACTAGAGCACTGGGCAAAATCACTGTGCGTATATTATTTTACTAGCTGCTGTGCAGCCAAGTACATAGGCTGTATCATGCACTATTTTATCTACCCCGCTTGAGAACACTGTCCAACTTAGCTGACAAGGAGAGAACGGAAATCCATCCCCAGCTCTGTAACAGAATATTTTGTAAGCTTCTAACACTTGGCTCCTTTCGATAAGCCCTTCGGAGTTCTGTGCAAAGTGAGACCAAGGAACACGAAAGGACAGTGGCTGAGACATCTGGGAGTATATGGTGCATTAGCAGTTCAGAAGTTTAAACGATAGTTAAGCGTTTAAAAGAAGCATGTAAAATCTTTTTCTTTGCAACCATCATAGATTATCCATCACTCTGAATAACCCATACATGAAGCAACTATTTTATTCTTTTTGTAGTCGTTTTGATAACTTCCCTATAATGCGAATTTCTTCTGTGAAGCAATCCACACTGGACTTTGATCAGCAACTACTCTGGAGTGATCCGATGTATTCACGAATGATTTCTTCTAGAAAAAAGTTTTCATTATTACAATCGCCTCTGTTTTCCTCTGTCTCAGTAGGGTTTTTTCTGTGTTCCCTAATACTTACTATAAACTTTAGTTTCTGTGTGTTTGAATGCAGTTGAATGGCCTTTTAAATCACGTTTATGTGCAGATGAATAGCTTGTGTCTAGAAAAGGGATTTTGACTCTGTCTTTCCTGACTGTTTCAAGCATTTTATATTTGTGACAATTTTCAGTTCAGAAAACAGGGTTGTACTATGTGTCTTTTGATCCTATTCCAACGAAAATATTCTATGAAAAACCAATATACGACTTTATATCGTGTCTTATTTACTTATTAAGAGACCTGCAATGACCATTTTTAACTCTTCAGCAGTTAAATAGCTTCGTGGTACGTACCTAAAACTGTTGTCCATTGAAGTTCAAGACTCAGTTTTCATAATATTTGACGTTGGTTAGTTGAATGTAATTATAAATATGCTCAGTCTGAAAGGTTCGGTAATCACTTTGTACTGCTAAAAATATTGTAAGGCTGAGCGTGTTTATTGCTTGAACATAATTCTTGTCAAGAGCATTCGTGAAATAGAAAAAATTGGCGCACTTTCATTTACAAGCTTTACTTTTGATAGGGCTTAGATTTTTGAGAAATATAGGATTCAACAAAGTAAAGCTAACTAGCCTTGTATTGACTGAGTATTTTTTGCTTTGCCTGGCAAACTATTCGTTATCCTTTGTTCACTTAAATCTAGGAACGTTGATTGACCTGCATAAAGCAGTTAACCTAAATCGTAGGCTACCAAAACATTTTTCACCGATTATATTCCATCAAACTCTTCCTTTTAGTTGGTTTTAGTCTTTAAAATGTCTTCTGGATGCATCTTGTACTCCTGAATGTTTTTAAAATGTTTTCGTACTTTCGTTTCTCAAGCTAACAACAAAACAAAGGAAAAATGTTCCTCGGGTTGGAAATGGATTTGTAAATGCTCAAAAGTACACCACATTACTGTTCGCAGGATACCTGTATGAGATTATGAATTTCTGTGCTGGCTGGTTGACTTAACTGCCATCATCAAAATAACACTCGATTTCGTATTAGTTTCCGAATCGAAAACAGATGCTAATGTAACACTAGCTATCCGTTTCACACTAATCCCTCCGATACTGTTATTATTAATACTATGCAGACGTACTGATTATTTCTTTTAGAAATATTGTGCGGAAAGCGAATTTGTTGAAATATTTCTTGCTGAAAATTCCATACTGTATCACACATGTTGTATGGAATAAAGCGATTGTTATTATTATTATTATTATGAAAACAACTCAACATCATTTCAGGTCAAAATTCGTCATAGAGTGATAGTAGATGCAAAAGTGTAGAGAACCTAGGGGGTAAGATAGCTGTTTCGTCCTAGTATGTGACTCATCAGGAGTGAACAATCCTGACCTCATCTAAAATCGAACCTTATACGTTCAAGTCCCATGGCCAGCACGTTATCGCTTAGCCAGTAGGAAAGAATCTAATGGTTAACAACTTCCTAATTCCTTTAATCCACAATACAGTGCAACCTTCATCTTACACCATCCTTGAGTATTTTTCCATGTATCCGACTCTATGTTCCATTTCACTGTCTATGACTTCTCAATAGAAATTCAGGAAATCTCAACTTGAAGGAAGTGATTAACTGGTTCGCTTTAGAGGTTTTCTAAAACAACTTTGAAGTTTGTAAGAAACTGCTTATTCATTCTTCTCTATTTCCATCTTGCAGTGCTGTGTTGGTAAATAACTGATCAACTTAATAATAACCTGTTGCTTAATATAAAACAACATTTCATCGATGATGGAGAATATATGTATATCTGACTTTGATGGTGTTGTGTCTTATGAACCAAGTGGTGTAAGCATGAAGCTTTCATTGACACTACAGACGACATCGTTAGCATAAACTTCAGTGTTTTCACCGCAGGTGGCTTGTCCTGGTGGCCTTGTGTGTGACGTGATGTTTCTGCCAAATTCTTGTCATCGTTTCCATATTTATTTCTATGGTTGTAAAGATGACCTGAATTTTGACTCTCCTTTTATTTCTTATTGGTTGATAGATGGAGATCAACAGACATATTGACAGTGACCCAATCTATCAATCAATAAGAAACAAAAAGAAGGTCAAAGTTTACGTCATCTCTACAACCATAGAAATAAATATGGAAACAATGATAAGACTTTAACAGAAACAGCCAATCAAATACAAGACCACCAGGGCTAACCACCTGTGGAGAAAACTCTGCAAATCACTTCTTTCTGAAGTTTGTGCTGATGTTGTTTTCTGGGATACCAATAAAAGCTTCATGATTAAACCATCCAAACCAGAAAACACAACACCGAAAAGAACTACTGACTTTAATGCAATCAATACTGATCCACCTAATTTATTCGCTAACAAACTTTATCTTAATTGTCTAACGGATTTCTAAGGGTTATTCCTTGTTTCTAACTTCTATTGAAAATGATTTTCGCATACTTTGAGAGGTCTAATCAGAGGAACGTTGGTTTTTAGATTTTTCTAGTGCACGTTCATGAGCCACTAATTTTACGCTATTGATGAGATGTGTTTTTCAAAAAACACATGAATTCTGTAGACTACTTAGTGGCTAGCAGTTAGATCCAAGACATGTGTTTCACTTCATTCGGGACTAATAGCAGGATGTACCAACATCCTAATGAGTGACGTCATTCCGCTGAGACCCAAATTTAGCATCTATCACTCCAAACGTCGAAGTACTTTCCTCTAGACCACTGTGGCAGGTGAGCCATCTCTTTTACAACAGGTTTCGGTTATTGTTCATTGATACATGTAATTTCTCGTTGTTATACTGCGCTGGACTTCTAAACCATTGAATCTCAGTGAGAACAAGATCACTCACTGGTGAACAGGAACATCCAGCCAGAGAGACACAAATAGGAGGATTCCATTGTTAACCACCAAATAGACAATATAATGACTGAAGATAAAGCACTAAATAGCAATGGATTTCATATGAAAACGAATGGAAATTCTCATAAATAAGTGAAAGAACAGTGCCAACATGACGAATACAGTTTAATTACACTATTTTAATCCTTAACTTTAATGCTTTTCATTAAAAGACGGTTTTTAAAGCCAGTAAACGTGAAAGCGGATATCTTCTTACATCTCAGCTCTACAAATGCTCAATACATCAAACAACGGTCTAAATGCGTAAACTTTGTCTATGAGGCCAAATTATTCCAGTCTAACAGATACTCTTCTAAGAAACAGAAAGATTTTACGGTGAAGAGAAATATCTTTTTGGTAGCTCATTTTTACTTACAGCTTTACATTTATCAATATATGAGGAAAATGATAAAATGTTCTGGACGAGCTCTTGGTGAGAGGTCAAACTTAATTGATGAGTGTTTGGAGGGACTAAAATGACATTACGTAACAAAGACATGGTCTTAATAATTTTTATAAAATCCAATGAGCACCAAGATTTCCTTTTCGGAAAAATAAACGAATAAAATACAAAATTAAATATAAAGGCAGATGCAGGGTACCTGATTAAAACCACGGTGGACAAAGTGTTTGAACATCTTTTTTCGAAATACATAAATTAGGTTATATATAAGCGTTTATTCCCTACCTTTTTTAAACGACTTAGTGAAAATTTTAGAGAAATTTGAAAGAAGTTTTCATAAAACCTAGACGTTCAGAGTCTATGAGATGTTCAACGATGGAGCTGGCGATCGTTTTGCTCCAACTTTTCAGTAATCAGGTTAAGTAATGTTTATGAGCAGATTTTTCAAACAGTCGCGTATTATGGCCAACGTACTCAGCTCTACAGAAGCAAGTAAACTTGTAAATACTTATTGATTAGGCTTAGTGCGCTAGTTTTTTTCACGAATAAGCTGTTGACACGAAAACACAATACAGAGTTTTGTAGCATGGGGACTTTGACTAACATTTATGAGGGTTCCTCATAGCAATAGCACCTTTCAATCTGAGATTCCTCCTGAGCACTTTAAATCTGTCCTTTACCTTTCCTATTTTTCATATTTTTTTGTATGAATTTAGGTGAGTAGTTATTCTCTAATAGCATCGCTGAGTTGGTATCTGATCCTTGAAAAATTGTACCATCACTATCCTGGATTTTTCTAATGAACGTTATTCCTCAAGATTCCGACTTTGAAAGTTGGTCATTCGCCCGTTTCAAGTGGGCTTCTCATGGATAGAACTCCTAATGGAATTATCAGAACCCCTTTGGAGTTTGATATCAGGAAAATGAAACATTAGGTTTGATTTAGCTTTCAGTGTACATCTTGCTGAAGGGTGATTGTCGTCAAAATTTTGAAAGAAGCGCTTCAGGTCAAGGTCTTCATCGCAAATAATGAAAGTCTCGTTTCCATCTATTGTATAGATCAAGTCGAATGATTTTTAGGAGCAGTGTGTTTTTCTCAAGGCTAGCCATGAACTAGTTGGCAACCAGAAGCTCGAGAAGTCCCTGTGCTACACCATAAATTTGTGTGTAAATTTCGTTATTTAATATGAAGTTAGAGTTGGACTTACTTCCTGAGAAGTTTTTTCAGGTAATTTTTGGCAGATCGACATCTAAATTTCTGAATCAGATGAAGTTCCACAAGAAATAGATTGTTTCAGCTAGAAGCAGGTTTATGTTTGGTTACACGATGTCCTATGAAGCCATTCTCCCTCCAGACAGACTAATATTCTTGAGTGACATAGTAAACTTGATGGTGTCAGGAGTGCTGCGTTTCAATATCTGGATCAGACGTCTTATCAGACTGATTCCTTGATCCCGATTTCTGTAGTTTTTCGCACTTAATTAAGGGATAGCAAAGAGTGCTGCTGGGGTTTTGCGTTAAAGGGCTATTTGTTATAATGAATGCGCTGTTTTTTCTGGAGGTTTGTAGAGATTTGTCAATTGATTTTGCGTTGGAATTGACATCAGTTGGAGGAACATAGGAAACCTGGTTGTACTGGACAGCTGTTTCTTCCTAGTACGGACTGATATCAGTCTATGGTGAATTCTAACCTTGAATATTTTGTTTTAACAGTTATAATTGAGATGCTAAATATTACTTTGTAATTTGAGCAGTTAACCCATGCCTTAACCTATGTCTCTTGGCTAATTATATTTTTCTTCAGTTAATACATTTTTGGAATCATTCATAGCAGGCAGATAAACAAGTTTTAATACTTCGTCGATTGGACTGTTGAACCAATGTAGTACACTAATCCTTCTTGCTTAGAAGAACACAACTTATAATATCATAATCAACGTATTTTTTCTTTTTTTTCTACAAGTGCCACTTAATACTTGATGCCAATAATCATGAAACTCAAGTCATTTATCTTCTGTTAAAGAAATTCCTGAATTAAATTCTCTTTGAGTTGATACTTTGTAACTCAGTTCAATGTATGCACTACAGGAGTTACGTAGATATGAAGCATAGGATAATTTTGAAATGTTTTGTAAATAAAACATACAAACAAATCTCTTTAAAGAGAAAAATAAGACAGTAATTAAGATAATTGTACATCTGTAGCATGAATTCGGCTTTTTCGTAGTACAAAGCATTTCAAAGCTACAATAACAAATTTAATGAGCATACATATAAACTGAAAGTTATCAGCCTACCACTCTTACACTACAGCATATTGGAACATTTTTACGCATAAATTAAATTAACAATATTTTTGCAGGGTCTGATCAAATAACTCGAGAAAACACTAGTTATCTTTATTTTTTCATACACATATCTCCATATCATATAAGTAAACATAAAGATATGTCCAAGAAACTTACTGTTCCTTTGTATTTATCAGTATATGAAAAAAAAGCCAGAAAAAAACTGTCTGGTGTTTTCTTTCAATCACAGAAAACGATATCCAGTAATGAAGCTAAATAAACTTAAGAAAGGTTTATCTCTCGCTTAGTGAAATAAAAATTTTTTTTTAACTAAAATAGAAATTAGCTTATTCAGGTAAGCTGAGATCGGGTTAACTGATAGGTTCTGTGATGCATGTGAAGAAGACGATTCAGCCAGCAATAGGGAACAAACACCCAAATAATTTAAAAGTCAATTTCTGAAGGCCTTTAAGTGATGTAGATTATTGCTCACTTTTAATAGATGCCAGTTGCTTGGTATCTGCGCAAACAAAGGTCGAGTTAAAAAAAGGAAAACGTCATGCAATATATAATCCAGCCTGTACAAATTAAAAAAAATACACATTGTGATGCTAAGATTGAATTGTTTAGATGAACCAGACTGTGAACTTCTTAAAATGGGGGAGACAACTAACTGGAACACTGGCCACAGGAATGTTCACTACGATGTAGTCACAAAGCAAACAAAAATCTGTCTATGTGGTACACTTGAAAAAGATTGAACAGATGCCTGAAGATAGCATTTGTTCTTCAGATGCTAAGATTTTGTACTGGTTGAAAAGTTTCGATAAGCCACTTAGCAACTGCATGGTTGGGGAAATAAATCATATCAAATATATGTTAGAAAGCAATAATGCTTTGAGATTGCAGAAGCAGATTGCTTCAAGTCTTCGAACAGAATGAGTCGTTTTTTAATTCGGTGTTCTGTGGGTATTTAGTGATTTTGCAAGCTGAAATTCATCATGAACTGATATCAGCTAGAGGAAGATTGGAAACCTAGGAGCACTGGACAGCCGTTTCATCCTAGTATAGGACTTCTCGGCAGTACGCACTCATGATTCCACCTGGCGAGGGACCGAACTCAAGACCTTCAGGTTCCGTGGCCAGCATCCTACCATTGAGCCACTTGATCGGGATACACTGTCCCATATTTCCAACTTCCAGTGCTCACTGGTGACTATCTTCCAGAGATGATACTTAAAGTTTGGCGGAGCAAACCTGGCCGTGAAGACAAATACTCACGATGACATTCGATGATGATCGCTTTATGTCCTGAACTGACAGAAACTGGAAGTATGGTCCACTGGATTCTGACCCAGCGACTCAATGGCGACGTGCTGGGTACGAAACCCGAAGGTCCTGGGTTCGATCTCCGGCGGAGTGGGATCACGAGTGAGCACTGCTGAGTCACATTGGGGGAAGAAACATCTGTCCAGTGTCCTCAGGTTTCCAATGTGTATCCAAGTGATGTCAGTCTATGATGAATACTGACTCGTTTTTATTTCGTTCTAAGGATCTTGGTCAACAGCTGCTAAGCTATTTCAGCTTCATCTTTTTGAACAGTTGTTACTGACAAGTCATCCTTTGAGATTATTAAGGGAAACTTTACACTAGAATCATGCTCATCCATGATGATGATACAAGAAGACTTAAAGGGGTTGACCAATACCAATTCCTTATTTGCAACGGGGTCTTTGACTTGACATTTCTGTTCTCTTGATGATTGTCATCTATTATTTGTTTTCACGCTGAAATACTAATGGCAGAAATTGAAAATATTTGACTGCATTCGTTCCTATACTTTTGTTAGGAACTGCATGAAGATGGTTCGTTATGTTGATTTGATTTTCGAACTGGATTTTGATGTAGAAGTCATTAAAAAATTGTGATATATGACAATCCTGAAACTGGCGATAGTTCTTGCAGTTGGATAGTAGGTAATGAAACACTTGAGTAACTAGACACATATTTGTTTGTTTAGACTTCTCATAAGTTTGAATCGCTCATCTTCAGAGCATCGTTTCGCTATCATATTGAACTTTTCTTCTAACAAATCACTTTCGGCAGCTGTACAGTCTTATTTATTGTAATTGCGAACAAGTAAATCTACTATCGCCTAATAAGTCAGTTGTATGTTATCAAGCAGAATATTTTAGCATAGAATACTGAATCGTTTCTAGAGTTAGAAGGAAGTCGAATAATCACGGGATGGTTAAGAAAAATGCACCGTCGATCAGAGTGCTCACCAATAGGCCAAAAAGCAATTATACTGGTAAAAATTATTATTTGGAGTAAGGTAATCTTAATAGCAATTAGAACTGGCAACTGTAGACGTAGGAAAGTCACCCATAAAGGAGAACAGTAACTAGCCACTCAGAGTAAGGTGAATGTTAAGGCAATGAAGGGAACTAAAGGTGAACTGTGATTATGAGGAAAACTGGAGAATGGATGTGTCTCTTCTATACAGAGAGTTGGGTCAACAAGGCTTATGCTATGCATACGTGACCAATTCACATTTATTGTTATTCATTCGTTATAACTCCGTAAAGGGTTTTGAAAGAACACTTTAGGAAAGCAACATGATTGAGACTGAACATATGATCCAGAATGGAACTGTTGCTTTACCCACATTCTCCCACAGTCAGTTAAGCAGCATAGTGGGTAGATACGTGTTCCGGAAGATTTCTCTTCGTGTAACCAGAGTAAGTAGCATTACAAGAGGAGGTTAACTGAAAGAGATGCATGAATGTAGCCTAAAGTGGAAGTTTTTTCTTTACACCTGCTTAAATCATCTGTTGGCTAGAGAAAACCATGCGCAGATCATTGTCATGTAGTGTTATTCAGATTGCTTGAGAACAGCGACAGTTGTATAAACAGTGTTGGTTTCTTCTCTGAACTGGGTACTTTGTTCATGAAGCTCAATATAAAACTTTCGATTATGATCTTCTTGAGATAGAGAAACAAAAAAAGATTCACAACCAAGCCATCCGGCTCAAAAATCACAATGAAACCAAATGTTTTGAAGACAACTACTGAACTCTTGTAGACTGATAGAGTAAAATGTTGTAGACTAGATATATACTAGTTGACGTTTATCGTTTGTTAAGTTATTTACATTTCAGCTCGTCAAAGGTTTCAAGTGATTTAGCCAAATCCTCCTTTTCCTTGCTTCGTGGTTTCACAGTTATGTATCAATCCTTTATTCGAAGCAGGAAAAAAGCTTAGGCGCTTACTGTGAATGTTTTCTTGTAATCAAAATGTGTATATGAATTTTTTAAGTTGAATAAAAAACGGCAATTCAGGGGGTGATTTGTGACGATGTATAGAATTCATTGTAATAATCATCACACACTAAAACCTGTTGAAGGAGCACTGACAACTGGATATTGCTAGGTAACGGCATTTGTCATACTTAAAGCACTATTGGGTTATTTGTAATTACTGTGATTTGTCACAATATATTGAAATGAAATATAATGAAATGTCAGTAGAGCAGATTTGGAGCTCCAAAACTAATATATTCTCAAAGGGAAACTAGCACAAGGACAGATGACTTACTGGTCAACTTGGAATATAATGTTTTTAATATTTCCTGTTTTGAGTAAAAACTATAAAAAGTTTTTGGTACTAATACTATTTGTAAGGAACTGCTATCACTTTGCTCTGGATTTAAAACAAGAGACTCTGAAATTCTTGATGATAACAGTAAGTTGCTCCTACCTTTATTCTTTGTTTCCTTATACCAATGTTCAGTTGGTAGATGTAAAGTGATCATGATTACGCCTTGGATGCAACATCTTAGAAAGGTTTTATACTTGTCTGAACTTGTTAGAGAAACGGATTTAAAATTCTAATTGAACTGATAAACTGTTTGAATACTGAACGTGAAACGCCTGTAACAGCAGTCAGAGACAGGTATGTTGTGTTATTCAGGTCAAAAATAACCTCTTGGTTTCCAGTAGACATATTGTCCCATCATAGGACAGTAATCAAGTCTGTATTGCCGAAGTCTACTTGCTCACGTAATTGGTTCGATCATTAGCACGATAATGAAAAGTCTGCTGATATCATAGTTACTTTTAAAACTTAATAACCATAATTTATTCAACCCTCAGGACTAGATGATATGAAACTGGTTACTATTAGGTGATTAGACATTTTAAATTTGGCGAGAAAAAATGGTTCAGTATGTTATTTTATGAAACAAGAACTACGTATCTTGTCGCTTAGCAAGCGAGGTATTTACTCAACTGACTACCATTCAACAGGATGTCATATCAGAAAATAAATTGCAACATATTTATGAATGAAAATACTTTTTAATAGAGAAAAATAAACTTTACAAATCACCACCTGATCGAAGTCCACCAAACAAATTTTGCAATGTGGCAACCAAGTGAAGTGATGTAACACTGTGATGAATTGTATTCTGGTTTCAGATAGTGTGAGTCAGTTGGTAGGCATGCTACAATGCGTAAGAGATAAAGAACAGGTAACAAAATCAGCAGAGAATTCAATTTAGAGGTTTGTGGGGGATTTGCTTATTGATTTCAGGTCAGCATGCATCATGGATTGCAATTAGCTGTTGAACCCCCCAAAACCTGACAGTACTGGATGCTTTTATTACCATGCTGTAGGACACTTCAGGCGTGTGCACCCATGACATCACTAGGGACTGAACCTGGGACCCTGAGGTTCAGTTGCCAGCAAGTTATCTTTAGGCAAATGGGTCGAGATGGAGAAGATCAACCTGATGTCAAAAGCTAATTTTTACAGAACACAAAAGCGAAGGTACAGTATTTGGGATAAACATATATTTACTCAAGTAATGCTAGATTAGTCATTTTCTCTTTCTTTTATCTATCTGGGTGTACACTTGCGAATATTTCTTGTGAAGTATGATTCACCGCAAAACTAATACTTCGTATTCGTTTTTCAATGGTTGGAACCGCTCTCAACCATGATTAAAAATATACCACTCAAAAACATGGTTTTCATTTTATCCTTAACTAATTTTTTATTTCAGGTCGGTATTCATCACAGACTGATATCAGCTGCAGAATCATGCGAAATCTGGGAGCACTGGACTTCTGTTTCTTCATACTGTGTAACTCCTAAGCAGTGTGCACCTATGACCCCACCAGGGATCGTACTCAGAGCTTTCAGGTTCCACGAACAGTACGTCGCCACTAATCTACTAGGTCGGAATCCAATGATCCATATTTCCTACTCCTATCAGCTAACGATATAGCACAACCTCGATCCAGCGCCGTCGTTGAGTAACTGTTCTCGTGTTCGACTTAGTTGACACAAGTAGGAAACATGGATCATTGAATTCTGACCGGGTGGTTCAGCTGTAGGGTGCTGGCCGCGGGACCTGAAAGTCATGGGTGCACACTACTGAAGAGTTCCGTGGTGGCATGAAATAGTCATCTAGTGCCCACAGGTTTCCAGTGTTTCTCTAACTGATGTCAGTCAGTAATGAATACCAACCTGAAATCAACACATCCCCACAAACCTCCAGATTAAACTAATTTCTAATATATATTTAAATTATTTGGAGCCAAAGAGAAGCCGCAAAATAAGTATGACCCAAATTTATTCCGCAGTTCTTTTTCTTTTCCCCTTAAAGTGGGAAGGATCAGATTTTTATTAAATCCACTAAGGAAAAGTGATTTAATTTTATGGGAACGACTTACAATATATTACTTAAGAGAAGGCAGTCAATAAGGATTTATGTGCAAAAACTACTTAGTTATTTGCATTCTACTTTAGCCAGTATCGAGTTATGAGGAAGCCTTCAATGATTGAAGACCTGAGTTCAATCTGTCAACTGCACAGTTTTAGATACTGATTTACATTAGCACGTTTTATCTTTTTATTGCTTAGGTTTACCTGCGATTAGGCTAGCTATTCTCTTGATTAAAAAACCACCCTCTCACACCCATAGTAGAAAACGTTCTGACGTTTCTTAACAAGCGCAACTGCAACCAATTGATTTATAGTGTATACAAATTAAAACGTGTTACCTATCCACCGAGGCCAACCAATTTGCACACCAGTTTCTGAGGATCCCTAGTCAAGATAACTTTGTTTCAATAAGCCAAGGTAATAAAATTCCATTACTTCTCTTTAACATTTTTAGGTCTCTTAGTTGACTGCGGATTGCCTGAAGTGTATGTTTGAAATGAATAAGATGCTACCCACATACGCACATAAGAAATGCTGTCATAACTACAGTTAGTGTAGACAGCTCAAATTACATGGAAGTAAAACGTATCTTGTAAACAGCATTTTTAGTGAATTTGTGACTACCAGCAGAGAACAGCCCTGAAAATATGTAGAGTACTCTATTATAGTAACCACCACTAATATTTTCTTGTCTAACATACACATCTCAGATGCGACTAGTGAGAAGAACACCTAATTTCCCACTATGCTGCAGTTTGAGTACATGGATGCATTCATAGTTATATATACAGACATTCTGAGAGGAGATTCTTTGAACCATTGTAAAGTCCATTTTAGCCTCATGAAAAACGGTGGTAGATTAAATATCTAACGTTTCTGCGGAACGAATAACTGCAGACGAGAAAAAGAAGGAAATGTTTTATCATGTAGAAAATGCCCATTTGTTTTTTATGTCAAATCTCAATATCCTGTAAACGGAACCGATTTAGTATGCATATATTACTGTCAAAAAGTAACATAGTTGAATGTCAACAAGTTAATTACAATAGAGAAAATAAATTGAATTTACTGTGTTTATGATTATGCCTACCACAGGTAGTGACTGTGATTTACACCCTTCATTGTAGTGACTGCTTACTGAACCTAGTTTCTGTTGCAACTTAATGATAGTCTGACAACGAATACCCAATTCTTTATCTCATTATAAGTGGAAGCACTTATATTAGTAATCATTTATTGTTAGTAGCTTATTACCCTACATCTATGTTGTACCTAATAAATTATGAAGTATGTCACTGGAGAAGAAAAGTTCAGATAGACATTGGTTAAACAGCTGGACCATCGAAATAATCACCTGTCAAGCACTAGTACGAAAAGCACTATGAGCCACTGCGGACATCCAATGTAAGTAGAGAACATTTTTCCGCTGCATTCTCTGTTTTAATTATCAGTAGAACACAATTTTGTCACGACATGAGCACATACACTTCAAATAATCCTCCGTTACTTGCCAGCGAAAGAACAAACAAGGAAGTTATATTATGATCGCCACTGATTACTGTTGTGAGTAATATTCGCTATTCCTTCAAGTCACTTAGTTGCCCCATCTCTTGAGATTGCATCCAAAGTGTGATGAGACACCTGAAGATTTGAACTCAGTCCAGTTACTCTTCATCTCATGGCACCATTTCTCTGCTGATTCCGAACAGCCACATTATAGGCAAACAGTGAGACGAGTGTAAGTCTTTTCGAAGAAATTTTTAACACGTGTTCGAACCAGTGGACCTTCTAATGTGCAAACCATCATTATGCGTTCAAAGGAAGCACGAGCAACCCCCTTTTTAACGTGGCCATCGTAGTGAACCGATCGTCCTAAATAATTCCCTCATGATGTAACGGTTTTAACTTCATTATCAGTTTGCTTATTTTCCCATATAAACGCTTACAGACATATATAACCTTTCTCTGTCATGCAATTTATCTTCACATTTGACAGGAAATTACTCTAGAATATTGGATCTTTTCTATAGGATATTCATGAATGATCTCGTCAAAAGAAAAAAACTTTTTTTCCTCAGTCATCTTCCGTCTTTTATTATGATCGAATAGGTTTGTTCTGATATTTCATGAATATCAAGGTCCATATATGAATAAAGCTTTTAGGTGGTAAATATTTTTCTGTGCTGTCCTAGATGTGGATGTGTTCATGGTTAGCAACATTTAAATTAAACTGTACAACTATAAAGTATGAACTATTGAAATAAATTTGGACACTTTCTGGCTATGAATTCTTAGGAACATTCATAGGTGGAATTATTTCGAAATAATAAAGTAAATTCATAGATTTCCTGGCCAATTCTTTAAAAAATCCTGTCATGGAATGTGGACCATTCATTCATTTAAATTTTGAGTCTGCCATAGATTTTATTGGTTCATTATTGGCGTTACTATCGCTTACATCCATGCTGCTAACATCATTAGCATGTGTGCTTTGTCAGCGTAGGTAAAGTAGTGTGCACTCACTACTGAACACTAGACGTCACAAACCTACAAGTAGTCTCATAATTACCGGTGTTTTCTGAAATACCGATGAATATGTATTATTGTAGTTCTGGGTTAAAACACTAGTGGTGTGTACTTTATGTCGAAATGAACTCTATTTTATTTACTTTAGCAAATTACTGCATCAGTTCCGGCTTTAAAGGTGATATTACTAATATCGAAATAATCCCATCTAAACACAAAAGCTGACTGCCATGAAGAACAATATTTTTCTTTACGACGAAATCACTCTCTCAGCTATACATTCGTGAATAAATAGTAAAAGGGATACGAGATTTCACAGTAATTTCTGACAAAAGTAAATATGAATTGCACTTTGAAGGGAAGTTACGTAAAGGGGGAAATAAACAGTGACAACAAAACAAAAATACTCATGTCATACATGGGCTATCCAGAGTGAACGACGATCTGCAATGATCATGGTTAAGAAAGAGGTTGTACTTACTTTATTTGAAAGCGTAATGAACGTTTGATATACTGAATTGTTAATGCTTCACCTATGACCAGACAACTTAGCCTGATACCTTTTGAGACGCTTGGTAGCATTATGCATAGAGTTTTTAAGGAGTTATCAAAAGGGTCCAAGTGTTCTGAGTTAACTAACTATTCGATTACAGAGCTGGAGATGAATTTCTCTCCTTGTGTGTTCTCAAGGGCATTGCATAAGCTGGTACATGATACAGCCAGTTTACTCGGCTCCTAGGAACAAGTGAAAAGGGGTATTAAATTGGCTGAATAAGAATTAATTTCTAGTGATTTATGGCATAACCAGATCAGGTATACTTTCATCTCTGACTAAAGGGGTTCAATCTTGAAGTTTTCATCTTTTTGCCAGACTAGATCATCAGTACCAACTTTATAAAGAAGTCTTGATATTAAAGTTAATATGAATGGGGCTGTCTAAAAAGACAAAGGTTGGTTACTATACGTCCTGCTCAGGTGATACAGTACAATCAAGATCACCAACCTGAGCTACAAATATTTTTGACAATTAGAAAAAGCCTGGCAAAATAATTTAGGTAAATATTCTAGATCTATACTTGTTGACTCATTAAAATATTTTGAAAAAATTAAAAACACAATGGTACTTTTCGAAAAAGGTAATTTGAATTTCATCTTTCATAAGTGACCTGGAGAAAGTCCAAATAAACAGCCCTGTTTCTAAATATTTACTTCAGTTCAACACAATACGATGAGCTTTTTAAATGAATCAAAAGGAACATCTAAAAATTATTTATGATCACACTGAAGAGTTAATACAGTTCCAGCTGGAAGTATCAAATCAAAATGAAATCTAACAATATGCCCAACGTAAGTTGGTCAACATTGAGGAACTGATGTAACCGTGTAATCTGTAGTGTTCAGCACCGACAGACAAGCCAATGACAGACTTGGATAAATAATCCGCCTCTAACAGTCTTAGCTTAGCCTGATGGTTGCAACTCTGATTTTGACAGTGAATGGCAATAAATCTATAGTGTACACTCATAAAAGTGATCTACAAAGCATTCATAATATGACCATTTTGCCTTTAAAAACTTTTCAAATTCTCACTTATTGTAGTACACTTATAAATGCAAGTTATGTTTTAAAATGCTGAAATAATCGAGAATATTTTAAGCTCAGGTGGATGGTCTTGATTGTATTGCCTTCTCCGAGCTGCGTTGTTAATTCGCAGTCTTATTCGTGAAGCTTTCATCAACTTGCTAGACGACATCATCAGCAATAACTTCAGTATGAAGTGAGTTGTCAATATCTCTCCGTGAGTGACTTAGTAGCTTACCTTGACCAAGCGGCTTGTCATTGGTTGTTTCCTTCGAATGTTGTGTCATCGATTGCATAGACTTTCCTGTTGTCTGTTTTTCTGCTTGATCTCTGACCTTTCTGTCGTTTATCATTTTTCTCATAGGTTGATAGATCGGGTCTATGTCTATACATCTGTTGATTACTGACTGACCTGAATGGCAAGCTTCTAGGAATTCTCTGATTATTTTTGTTTCCTCTGTCCAAAATTTCTACATTGTTGAGATTGAATTCATGTCCATAATTATCCAGGTGCATTGAAATGAGTGATGAAATGTCGTGACATTTAGTAGCAAATTGGTGTTCATGTAGACGAAGACTAAGAGGGTGGCCACTTTGTCCAATGTAGTGTTGACTACGGTTATTGCAGTTGATTTTGTAAATGATATTTGGTGTGTCTTCTTTGGTTGTCGCATCCTTTGGTCTGCATAATAGTGTTTGGAAAGAATTTGTTGGTTTATGAGCCACACCAATTCACAGATGTTTCTGAAAGATTTTTAAGATGGAAGGTGTTTTCATAAACGCATTTTTAGAGCAAGCGCTTGATTTTCACATGAAGTATGATACGTCACTTTCGTAAGTTTTCTTTTTAGATTCATCACTTTGGATAAACTCTTTTTCTTCAGCATTGTTCGGAAAAAAACGTAGAATTACATTAAAGAAAAATTTGTGCATTTGGGAAAAAATAAATTGGTTAGACCTCGAACAACACTTTTTCATAGCGCTTATTAGTAACGTACTCAGAGTTTGATATCTTGAAGTTCTAAAGAGAAGCCATGATCTGTGGGGTCAAC
Source organism: Heterobilharzia americana (assembly GCA_944470555.2). Lineage (NCBI taxonomy): Eukaryota > Metazoa > Platyhelminthes > Trematoda > Strigeidida > Schistosomatidae > Heterobilharzia > Heterobilharzia americana. The sequence continues at coordinate 31,492,009 of OX104129.1, read as the reverse complement.
TAAGTCTGAAATGAAGTGGATGCCGACTTAACACCAAGGTGAATATTCGCTCTATATTATGGAATGAAATTGCAGGCTACTGAACTCTATCCCATTAGCTGAATAGTTAACACGTTCACCGAGAAACCTGAAGGTCATGTATTTGTTCCTTAATGGGTTCATGGTTGCATACTGTTGAGTACCATGCCCGGAAAAAATAGCTGCTTAGTACTCCCAGGTTTTCAATGGTTCTCTAAATGACGTCAGTCTACGATGAATACCACCTTATTAAAAATAATTTTTTAATGAACAGCTGGACACAGTTTTGTTGTATTATCATGGTATTATTCCGAGCAAAATTACCACCCACGATCACACTAATTTATCCAGCATCGTCTTTCATAATCAAGACCATACTGCCAAGTCACATATATTGCATTGTTAAGCCGAGATATATGAATATGGATTAGGTTACCAATCTTTCCTTCCATCTGTTGATACTGTACTTAAAACTTCGCAATGTCTTAACCTGTATTACTTTTTTTATCCTACTAACGAGCTGCTATCAGTAAGCATTGGGCCAAATTTTCATAAGATTAAGTCATCGTTAGCTCATCTTTAGTTAGTCGTCGATGTCAATCCAATCTGATTTTAAGTAGTCTTGGCGTTTCATTAATATAGGTGTAAAACTTGGGCACTATGGTGGAATTTAATTCCATATTAGATTTGTTTATTTGATTTGTTACACACGGTGATCTAGTATTATTTACTTGGCTTTATCCCACCCTTTCGTGTGGCGTTTCACCGTCATCGTCAACATCGTAAACTACCCGATTCACTCTCTTATTCTCTAAAGTAGTGATTTAAAATACCAGTGTGAAATAGCTCTGAAAAGTAGATGACTTATGTTTTGTAGTTATATAACACGAACTATCATACAGAAATGCGTACAGTAATTTACTGTATAGAGTGAAACATTAAACAGACACAAAACTTACTTATATAAAAGAGTCTTGGAGGGAAAACGGATGTATTTCTAACCTATTTTTCCTTGATACAAACATGCTGAGTGCCTTTCTGTTAGACACCATACGCCTTTGTTTATCACTTAAATAATAGCTTCCTTAGCTTGCGGTTTTTCACTTCCGTTCCATTGTTTCTATTATTCTCGTGGTCAGACGTGTCCATGAGAACTTCAAAAAACGTTGTCTCATATCTCTGTTTATGCTTTCACAACTGTTTCATCTAATTTCTCATAACTTCAGCATAAACTAAGCCAGTTATTGATGGAAGTGTACTCGCTGAGTGGTTTTGATTTTTTGCGAACTGTTGTCATTCTGTGTAGAATAACTTAACACTTACACAAAACATAGTTATTTTCTCCTATATTGGTAATGTTTTTCAGATTACATGAAATAATTTTTTGATGTCACTTATCTTCAAAGGATTTTTGCAGATTCATTTTCACACGAACTGATGTGCAGGATTCTAATATATTACACAGATTTTAGGAAAGGTTTCTGCTTCACACTAAATACATTTTTCCGTTTATCATAAAAAGTTATGGTTTTACCATTCTCTTTAAATACGTCTACTATATTCTCAATAAGGACTTAAAGATAACTTTGTTTGCAAACCGACATTTCCTAGGTTCATCAACAACTTAAGTTCAGTGTGTTGTTCCCTTTATTGAATAAGGACAAGTGTCTAGGATGGAATCATATGAGAATTATGAATTAAACGCGTGACCAAGACCATTGTTTCACACGGTTTTACTTCCTTACGTGCACTGACCAACTTCTGAAAACAACTCACTATGTACCGTTGATTGTTTGCCTCTATGTTCATACTTAGCAAAAGTGTACATAAAAGAGAATTTTCACTGACAGTAATTCAGATTAGGCAATCTTTGTACATGCTCATAAAGTCATAGATGCATGAATATTGGTAACTGGTTGTAGACAACTGGTATGAATCCCTAACCTTAAGTTTCGTTCTATTTACATTCGTCAGTACGGCGTCCCTACAACCACGATGGAACTGCTGTCCCCTCTAGGTGGTGCGCATTAAGGTCTCAAAGCGGACACCAACTCACTCTGGGTTGCAGACATGACTTGCTGATTAGGCCCAACAAACACTAAAACTAGGTCGAACAAGGCCAGCTGCCCTCCAATACATAACACCTGCAGAAGTTAGTCGGTATGGTGAGCCACCTAGCTTGACGGCAACAATGCACGATGGTTGACAGAACTTGACCACTGCTCAGGACTATACAATGTGAAATTAGTTACTCTCTCGTGACCTGTCAGTATCAGTCTCGCAGTGTACTTGGCATACAGCCAAGTCATTTTTAAATCTACGAAACAGTCTGGTTTCCATTTGTTTACACCTTCGCTAACCAGATGATTGATTTCGAGATAAAGGTCTACTGATGACTACAGCATATATATTTCTACAAAATATTATTCACATATTCATCTAAGACACTTTATACGTCTTGTAAAAAAGAGCTTACAGTTGACGTTATGTGTAACTTTATTGACGTATTAACTTCATGATTATCTACGTATCATCAAATTTTGATGGTAATGTGCTAACTGAGCTGGACGACCAAATCAAATAACTCGTCTATCTCAGAAAACACAACACCATCTAAGCAATCCTCATGACCTGCAAATGTTCTCCAGCATCTATCATCAGATTATTTTGTGTTGCTTCGTCTGTCAGATGATGTACTAAGAGTATACTCAAACAACTGATGGCTAATAAATGATATGAATGTAGGTAGTCAGTGAGTTCTCTTTCACCTATAGTCTTCATCATCCCAAGTTACCTGTTACCGAAATTATATGAAAACACCAAAATGTCACACTTATTTATTCACTTTTCGATAATAACATAATTGGTTTTACTGAGCAATACTATTTGGTTTCTGTTGGAAAGTAAGCTTCATTGATGAATGTTTGATTTTTGTGTCTTTATATCCTGGATTCCATTACTAAACAGTGAGAGTTTATTTACTCTACTACTCATTTAAATTGTTAACATGTACATAAACTTTTTATGAAGCGGTATTTTGTCTAGGTTTGTAATTAATTACGAACCGAAAATGATTTCATGCAACATATTGAAACACCATTAATTATGAGAATAATAATTGAAGTAGTGTTCGTTCATTTTATGCACGTGTACATGTGTAGCTATATCTCACCACTTTATGCAGTTGACTTACAACCGATGGATCGTGAGTTTAATCACCGATCCATCGATCGTAGTTTGGACAAGTGGGGTAGTAACACATACGTATACTCACACAACACTGTGTGACTAATCGCCTTCTGTAAGAATTTGCACAAAGTTAGTGGAATCATCTCGATTCGCATCACAAAATCTTGTTGCCTAAACTTTCAATAATATCTTATTAGTGATATTAGGATGTTTAAATGTTTCATTACCGATTATTTTATAAAACCTCCCACTACTACTGACATTGTTCCATATCAGTAGTCGACCCAATAATAATAAAATCTTACTGTTGATTACTGTCTTGGGAACCTCTTGAATTTCTTGTCTGTGTTTGTGTAACCCTTCTGAGCAATTGTCGCAACATATTATGAGATCTCATTGTTTTCATGGAAGATGAATTAATACGTTACTTGGAAACATACACAAACTGACCTTCCCACTATTTCATATTTCGATGACTATCACTATGGAACGAAGTTAGTTTCACGGAAGATGTTTTAGGACTGTCACACATGTCTAGCTGGTTTGATCATGCACCGATGCTGATTGGATAAACATTAAAAATGCAGGTACAATGAATAGCTATTTCGTCCCAGTATCGAGCTTGTCAGAAGTGCGCACTCCCGGTCCCTTCAGCTGACAAGCTTAAGATTCTCAGATTTTGCTAAAACCACCACATCGGTTTGTCAGTGAGTTGGAATCCAATGACGAATATTTTCCTTTCGCTGTCAAATCATAACACTTCGCAGCCATAATCTAATACCACCATTGAGCATTTGTTGTCACGTTTGATTTGCTTTCCCCCCATGTCAAAGTTTCTCATTAGATGTTTGAGAAATCTCACCTCGTAGCATTTCACTAGTGCATTATTATTAGTCCCTTGGGTTCCTAAAAGAACGTATAGCTTCACTAGCACGTCTCCAGCGTACTCTGTTGTCTGAAATCTTTTGAACCTGGTTCCACAACAGCCCACAAGCTCTCATTTCCTCCTCGAACGATCTCCTCAATGTCATCCTCACCTGAAACGTCCAACTCGTCGCTTCCCATGGGGATTCCACTCGAGCGCCTGACGCGTGATGTCTTTAATCCGCCTTCTCAGTGTATGTCCAATCCAGTCCATCTCCACTTCCTTCTGCATGTTTGTTGGGTGATAGGGTATTGCTTCGTTGGTTCGTTCCCAGAGCTCCTTGTTGCTTATTCTTTCTGGCCATCTGATCTCCAGTATCGAGCCAGCGTAAGCAGTTGTTGATGAATGACTGTAGTTGATTGAAAATCTCTTTCGTTAAGCGCCAAGTCTCTGAACCATACAGAAGCACTGAGTTCACGTTGGTGTTGAAAATACAGATCTTGTTCATACTTTATGCTGAGTGCAGAAGATCTCCACACTGGTTTCAGGCTAATGAACGCCTGTCTTGCTTTTCCGATCCTGGCTGACTTTGACATCCTCGTCTGTGCCTGTGCCACCTGTAGCTGAAACAGTGCTTCCGAGATAGGTGAAGGAGGTTACTTCCTTTAAGTTTCTCCCGTTCATGGTGATGGTGATTGGAGTTTGTTGTTGTTGTTTGAGTTGTTGGTGTAGTATCTTCATCACCTCTGTCTTCTCTATATTCACTTGAAGTGCCGTCTTTGCTAGTGTATAGTGTACAGTAATTCAGTTTGAATGTTTATGGGATCAACTGACTACACTTAAGGCCTTGGCAGAGTCGTGGCTGCACTAGGATGAACCATCTATCCAATACGTTCAGGTTTTCAATGCTTCTCCAGTTTGTCATGAATAGCAACATGAAGTCAGCAAGTCCTCACAAACCTTTTAATTGATCTACTGTCCCATATATCACCATAATGAACAGCCAAGCACTTACAGAGATGCAGAGGTGTTTTAATTCTCAGGCGAGAGACTATATCTTTTGGTAAGTTAGGTAACAGGATCTTTTGATTGGCCAAGGGAAAACCACGAACATTCATGGCAACAGAAAGGGTAACTGTCATGTTAAAAGAGCGAGATCTGAAATATCACTTTTACAAAAGCAAAACAGTTTACGTAAAAGTCAAAGCACTGCATAAGAAGATTTCAAAACCATTTTATTTGTTGCTCAAGTTACTTATTTTCAAAACAACTTTATTTACTTAGAGAAAAGTAAAAACAGCCTTATATTTTTCTAAGATATTGAGAAGTATTAATTAGCTACCCAGTAGTATCTTCACATTGTTCAGCAGTTTATATTTCGAAAATTTTTATTGAAATCAAGCTTAAAACCTGGGAAGTGTTCTGTTGGCTACTTTGAAGCAGCCTATTGGGTTGAAGTATATTAATACAAGCGTTCCCACCAAAACCTATATTTGTATAAACAGGAAATTCTATAAACTGGAGACAAAAGCTCCTCAGAAGATCTATCTGAATGGTATATTTATCTTTCGAAATATCTACCACACTGAAATTGAATTTTGTAAGATGTTTCCTTGCTTGGAACAGAAAACATCCTCTATAGCACAGCATTACAGCTAAGAAGTCAATGATCTTTCATGAGATCGCTAGCTGTCTTTGATAATCAAATCACTTCAAGTAATGGTCAACTTCTTGAACTATTTGAAGTAAAAAAGAAAAATTGCACAATATAAGCATCCAGTTAATATATTTTTTTATGAATGTCCTGGAAAAAAATATGAGCCTCGAATCTGACTTAATCATTATAGAAGTAAGTATTTAAATGTGAAATACCAGGATTTTTTAGATAAAGAAAAGAACATTTTTCTAACCCTATATATTAAAAAATTTCAAAGATCCTAATCAATGTGTTTATAAAGGCAGAAGAAGCGCTTGGAATACCACCACTGTCTCATATCACAAAATTTGCTTGTATCCTTGATAGAAATGAGAAGTCCTTCAGGTGTTCCTTTTTAGACTATACTCCAGCATATGATTCTGTCCCAATACCTCTTTTGCTTGACAAGCTAATCAGGACTCATATTGAGTGCTGATGGTTCTCAACTGAATGATTTCCTGTCTAATGTTATATGGTGGTCGTCGTCCGTGAATGGTATTGTGCCTAAATCTTCAAAATATCAAACTTTAAACTTTAGTCTCTCATGTCAACACAACCTATGTAATCTGCTTACGTCTCATAATTCGTGTTTTGTTGAAAGTTGTGTAGTCAAGGTTGTTACCAGGTAATTTATCTCGGTGTATGCTTTTCTTCACACTCCTTTTGATTCTTCTATACCTTGCTAATTTCCAAAAGAATTTTCAGCCTAACTCTATATTTTAGGAAGCTGAGAGTATCTGGTATCACTTGGCTTCCACTGTTGTGTTTTATAAACTCCTATACTAAGCCTGTCCTCGTCTGTTTTTTCCTTTTGAGCTTTCGTATGTTGCTGAAAAATGACTTTGCTGTATTACATGTAAATTTGAAGACTGTTAGCAGAAGCAGTGGTGTACTTCTTAACTTTCTAGTTAAAATAGTTGTGGACGAACACATTAACTCGTGTAAACATCTACTAGCAGTTGTTTTATCAGATGACCAGCATTCTCTTCGCTCAAGGCTCTTTCTTGTCGGTTATCAAGAAAGACTGGGAGCAAGTACATAAGACTTTATGCAAGTGCTATATAATTTAAAAACCCTACAATACCATATTTAGCTAGTCTCCTGTGCGATGAAGAAAATACTACTCATCAGTTTCTCTTCTTGAAAGTACGTTAACTATTGAGTACACAGCTTGTTGTTATTTATGTATTATGAATCTAATTATTGATGCGAGTATCTACCTAAGATAGCTTTACTTTTTCAAGAAAGTTGCAGATAGAGCGGATATTCTTATCCTTTGTGCATGTAAATCATAGTTATTTTAATTTGCTATGTATATATATACACTGTTTCTGTATGACTGATGGTATATGACATGCTGAAGATTCTGAAGAGTATCCCCTAAATACCTTTCAGGATAAAGTCATTACTATTGTTATTAATATATTTATTAACAAGAACAAAGCATGTATCAGTGAAGAAATATTTCTTTTCAACGACTTCATTATTAAGCTGTACAGTCGTATTTGTACTGAGTAATGTGACAGATAGTTGCATTAAAAAGTTGCTCAGACAATATGCAAAATATACAATCGGTGGAGGTGGTGATATTTGTTCAAGTGGAAGAGATAGAAAATGGGTCACTGAATAAGAAGGAACGAATTGATAACAAGTGGTGAGATAAGCGACAAGTGCTGACAAAGAATTATAAAACGATAATGATTAATAGGTCAATGATTAAGGAATGAATTGATATTAAAGAGTGAAATATGGTTCAAGTGTTGTCAGTGAAGTGAAAATTGGTGATAATGATGATAATAGAAGAGAAGTATACCAAAGTGAAGTGAACTGAAATTGACAAAATGAACAAAATGAATTGTTAAGGCCAAGGTAGAGAAAGTGGTTTCGCAAAACGTTTTTGAATGCAAAGTTTCGGTTTTTGTTCATGTACAGCTAATGCTTCAGCTGTGGTGGAAGCGTAAACCTTTGGAGTAGTTCAGTTTAACTTAGTAAATTATTTTGAAGGATGTATCTCGAAGTGCTGAGTGTCAAAATTCAACAAGGTGTTCACATATGGATGAAGTCGTTTTCCTTCGCTAGCCTCAGGTGAACAAAACCGGGTAGTATTCAGCAACACGTTTTCATGTCTAAATGTGTCTAATGCTCTACTGAAAAAGCTGCAGCACGCTCGAAATATGTTCACAAAAATTTTGTTTTCATTTTCTAACTATTCTAAAACCATCCTTAAAACTTATTTAAGTAGGAAGTGGACAGTTGTTAGCATTCACTCCATTTGATTTAGCTTACAAATGACGATTTTATCACACTCAGTAGACTCATTTTATCAAAATGTGAACAGAAGAAAACGTGAAAATCCTTATCTAAACGGTAAAAATCACACACCCTGCTGCTTGACTAGACTGCAAGAAAACAATATAATTCTGTAAACAGTATCATGTACAAAAGTAGAGACATTTTCTAAATTTCTGTAGAGGCATTTCAAATTACAGACATAAACCGCAAGGTCATGAACCCAAGGACAGTTTTCAGTGCACAATATCAATATGAGGCCTGAAATTACCGCATAGAAGTGAAGTTGCAATTCACTACCTCAGCACACATAGATATAGGCAACAATACAGATGACGAAATCTTTTTAAGTAGATCAAAAGTCATTGAAGGCTGTGACAGAAAAGGAAGATGAATTTAAGCCAGTAACAAGTGCTAGGGATGCTGTACAACTTCAAAGAATTAGGACCTGGTTCTATAAATATGCTGTGAATGTTGCCCGTCGTGTAGTTAACCTCGTCAAGGTCAAGAATATGCGCTAATGTGGACAATTAGGAATTGTTATATGAAAAAATAAACGCGGTCACTGTATATAAGGAAGATACCAATCATTTATTATCTACAGCTTCAGTTATTGAGGAATGTTTTATAAAAGAATAGTGTTAATAATAATGGAGAATATTTGTATCTCAGGTGGATGGTCTTGGTTGTATTGTGTTCTCTGAGCTGGGTTGTTTAATCGTGAAGATTTCATCGTCCTTCTAGACGACATCATCAGCACTTCATACTTCATACAACCAAGTTTTTATAAGAATTGCATTATTTCGCGCAACATGTCTGAAATATTGTGGAATTCTCAGCAGGTTACATTTCAACGAATTCATTTCTGGTAACAATACTAAGCTCCCAGCTGGTGTTAGACTGCCGCTTACTCTGGGATTCAGACTGAATAAAATATCAAGTGTAAATTTTATGAGGGTCATTCGTGTAGTCAGTAAAACTTCCTGCATCTCGAGATGAGTTTCAAGGAACAGTAATGTGCTGTATTTCTGTCCACTTAAAAGTTTATTTCCATCCAGCATGACGTTATCCTTTTGATTTGTTGTTGCCGTGAAAAACTGCTGGCCGGAAGCATTTCAAAAATGCTCGATACTTCACTTCACTTTTGTAGACATGCTCCATAAGATTGAAATCAAGTGAAAAAAGAACAGTCTCCCTGAAGTATATTCAACAGACAATTTTTAAAAGCCTAGAGTTTATACTGGATGATGATTGAAGATGAAGTGAAAACACGAACCGCGGCTGGATTCGAACTAGCGAATAACGAGTTTCCCGCCTGACGTTCCGCTAACTGAGCTACGAGATCTAACTGCTGAACATCTTCCTATTTCACTTCAATCACCAAAGGTTTTGCCCGTCTACCATGTGAATTCGTGATGTGTTACTATCAATTAATCGCATTCATACTGCCTCCCTTGTCAGGACTTCTCATCCCAAATCACGAAGTAAAAACAGAGAAAGTAGTCCGCCAGTAAGAGTAAGGCGAATAATAAACCTATAAAGAATCTCAAGAAAGGATTATGATCAAGGCCGAATAAAAGGATGGACGTACCTCGTCTTCGCACAGAGCTCAGGTTATAATCCCTGGATTGCCAACTCCTGTGAAGGGTCTGTACTCCTCCCTAGCTGTTTGGATTGACTTTGTGCAGAATTTTCAAATGAAGCTGCGGAGATGTAACATGACCAGAGTTGAGTAAATATTGGGGAATAGAACTTTTGCTTAACTTGTATTGTCCTCTGAAAAACCATAAAGGATAGTTATCAGAGTTGCGTTTAGAAAGATTGTCCTTTATGCGGCCTACGTAATCAGTTCCACAAGAGCAGGTCAACTGATTGACACACAAATCAATGAATTTGTTAAGCAAATCTATGATTTGCGTTCGCATGAAATACATGTGCAAGGTATTCATCACTTTCATAGTGAAAATGCAAAAATTAGAAAGAATATCTTTCTTAAGTTGACATTCATCATGAGCTGGCATTAGTTAGAGAATCATCTAAAAAATAGCGGCACTGAACAGCTGTTTCTTCCCAGTACTGCAGTCATCAGCAGTGGTTGCACACTACAGCACTAGTGATCGAAGGTAGTACCTTCAGGCTTTAGAGAAAATCAATGCATCGGAATCCTACTTAGTCTATCCGCAAAATAGTACAAACAACATTCAATGACATCAATGAGCATTGATCCTCATTTTCATCTTAGTTCGTCCCACCAGTCATGATTTCGCACTGAAACTCTGTTTATTTATCGTCCTGTTTTACCCTTAAATGTCACATCTCGTACCAGGAAAGTATAAATAAGTAAATTATTTTATGAAATAAGACACAATTATTTGTAAACATTTCATCACTGGTTAGAGGATTGCTATCATTTCTAAGTTTATTTGCCAGTATTCTGAATAATTATTCAACGAATAAAAATTAACAATAAAAGAAACAAATCCTTAACAGCTATTTTCCGAACACCTTGCTGTGAAAGCTACAGTTTGTTAGCAAAATATTTAGATATTTAGTGAAGAGAATGTCTTATATTAATGGAGCTTACAAAAGTCACAAGTGGAAGCAAATAACCGTCTAAAATTCAGTCGACTAAGTAGTGTGAACAAGAAAAGGATAACGAGTAATTGGGATTCATACAAAGTGTTGTACAAGTCAGTGAATTCCTTGTGCATGTGAAGTATATGACTTCAGCCGTATTAGATGACTACTGAAGAATAAAAGAGTGCGTGACATTTTTTGCGTGCCAAACGTTTTCGTCAGGTGTATTTCATAGTGAATTGAATTACTGTGTGAACAATGTTCCGGTCATCGTGACCGCAGAAAAATCAAAGTAATTCTGTGGCCAGACGTAATGCTTATGCCATTCTTATCGTCCTCCAGATGTCTGGAACCAGAGCTAAATACTGTTCAGTGTAAAGGTTCGCTGTTGATTCGGTAACATAATCCTCAACTTATGAATCTGAATTTTAGAAACTCACTGATTCCCAGCCTGTTGTGTGGCTGTTTGGACGTGTATACTTAGCTTTCGAATTAAACTGGACATTGTACCAAAGTTCTACAGTAATATTTTGTTTACAATATTTTCCGGAAAGATAAATTCTTTTTGCTTCTTTTAATAGGTACAGTTTCGTGTGCATTATTGAAAAAGTAGACGTGATGCATACATTGTAACCAATTTTCGCCAAGTCAAATTGTATCGCAGTCTTTATACTAAGCAATGAATAAAATTGAAACGTAAGTTCGGACAGCGGCTGGATTCGAACCAGCAACCATCGGGTTCCCGGTCCAAAACATTAACCAGTTGAGATACTAGGTCCGACTGCTGGTCAGATTTTTATTCCACTTCACGTCACAAATTCACATGGTAGTTGGGCAAAATCCTTGGTGCCTGAAGTGAAATAGAAGCATGGTCAGCAATTGGATCTCTTATCTCAGTTGGTACAGTATCGTGCCGGAAATCCAGTGGTCGCTGGACAGAATTCGGCGGCGGTCCAAATTTTCGTACCACCTTCAATCATCACCCAGTGGAAATATTTGTTTGCCAAACGACGGTTATCTCAGACAGCTGACTGATAATCTATAGGTGTCGTTATTCTGTATTATCCCTCCCCTTTTTTATCATGCATAATAGAAAATATTCCCATCCAAAGTGCGGAATGACTTCAGTAGGATGTTTAGTGGTACTGTTCAACTCTAATGGACCTGAGATAGTTTCAAATGAAAACTGTACTCCAGTTCTGGGGTTTATTGTTCTTCATCAAACGTTAATTCTAATATTTACCTAATGCAAAAGTGAGGAAACTTCAGAGCTCACCTGAGAAAGCTGTACGTAACGTAAAGCCGAAAACATTGTACAGCATTTCTAAATCCGGAAGAGATGCATCAACAGCTACTTCTAAATGTGTTCATCACTTAATTATTAGGTCAAGAAGTTCCTAAGAACTTCTAAATTTTCAACATTTGCTCCAAAATAAACAGCATAAAATGGCCACAATAAAACATACAATCACTGGACAGCTAGTATTTATACAACACAGCAAACAAGAAGTCAACCAGGGTTTAGCTGAAAAATTGAAACAGTTCATTTTCTCATAACTCAGAGACCATAAGCCCATGGTAAAATTAAAATTTGTCAGTATGGGAAAGGGTTTATCAAACAGGTTTGTTTTAGTTGATGTAAATCTTGTGCATAAACTTAACCTCCATATTTTAATTTGAATTTCCTTAAGAATACAAACCCAATAAAGTGGAAGATTTCAGTAAAAACCTCACTTTGAGGTAATTTAAATCTACACATAAGTGGCTAGAAATATCTGACTACTAATGACATGTTGTACTTAGCCTGTCCGTCGATACCATTTAATAAAGTGCATTTCGATGTATATAATGATGGAATATAACTGTTTGATTCAGCCTATGTGAAATAAAAACCAGTTTTGGTTGTAAAGCATTCTTTGGGTTGGTTGATTCGAATACGAAGCTTCCATTATCTTCCTAGATAACATCATCATCACTAAATTCAATACGAAGTCAACATGAAATCCTGTAGAATCTGACAGAGGTCAAGCAATCTTACCCCAACGGGGAATAACAGGTATCAAACAAAAAGAGATGTCCGTCGCAAAAGTAATGTCTCTTCAGCCTTAGTGGTCTAGTGGATAATGCTTTGGTGTTTGAATTGATGGATACCGACTTCCAGTCTCAGTGGAAACGACACCACCAGCTGACGAGTAGCAAATAGGATGAAACGTTTGTCTTGGATTGTACTGCGAGCTATCGGTATGAATCCAATGCCAAGTCACTGCTTATTCTTGAAGATGAAATGGTTTGTTAGTAATAATAAAAACAATAATAGCTTTATCCCAAGCAATATATCTTATACAGTATGGAATTTTCAGCATGTAGTAAATCAGCAGGTTTGCTTCCAAACTAATATTTTTAAACAAAATGATTGTGGCATCTGAATGATATAATATCAGTATCACAGGCAATGATATGGAGAATAAAGTTTGTGCTGCATTGGTGTTTGGTGTTTATTAGTGTCGGTACATTCAGCTAGCAGAATAATGTACTATTCAAGATAGGTATCTAAAGAAATGAAACGGACTTAGTTCAGAACATTTCAAAGATCCCGAAGGGAATGTGATAGGTTCAGATGACATATTTAAGTGATTAAAACAAACTGAAAGGAAGGAATTTGCTAATATGAATGATGGAAAATTTAAATGGTGGCCTGCAACTCAAGCTGGTGACTAATGCTTTGATAAATTGCGTAGGGAGTTGTGTTTCTCATCAGATCTGCATAAATGCACTTCAACGATGAACAGATAATCGTGTATAATTAAAGACAATATCATAACTAAGGTACTAACAGTCATAAACTTGATCTGGTTTGTTGGTAGCTAAAATGTATCCAAAAACATTCCGGATGTAAGATTTGTGTTAACATGTCGTTAAAATTAGTAAAATTCATTTTCTACATGATAACTGAACTGATTTATCAACTACACTGCCTCAAGAAACTCATACATATTTTATATTGAAAAGAGTATATTTTTAGGTAAAGTTTCTGATATTTCAACTAAACGTTACATAACTTTTTCAGATTCTTACCCTATTCATTGATCAATATTCACAAGCTGCAACTGGAATCATTACGCCTATTTCCATTAGTAATTATTCATGATTTCAGTGATTCTCTTCCTTGAGTATTCTTCAGAAGTGTAGACAACAAGTGAGACATACTTTAATCAGTTCTACTTAGTTGCGACATAGTAGTTTTGCGAAGGCCTTAAAGGAAAGTATGAATACAGGGTTCTTTTGCACTAGGAAAATGAATGGATGTTGACTCGTAAATTCGTCAGGTTTTCTACCTTTAGAATACTCAGGACTTTAAAAGTTACTTATCAAGAGGAAAATCAAGGTAATGCGTAAACTGGGGCATCAGTGAGATTTCTAGCGAGTAGCGTTTTTCTAGCCTACCTTAAACTTAGACACTCAAATTTTCTTGGAAAATCAGTTGGAATTATTAGGTAATGTTGTTTACATATCACATATACGCCTTTACAGAAACGATTTGTTCACCATAAGAAGAATGATCTGTCCAAAAATTATTTGAGAATTCCATTCAGCTTATCGAAATTTGCTTACCAAACATACACCGAAATTATCGTTCTGGAAGTTATAAATCTGGTTCCACTTACTTTGCTAACTGCTAACAGTTGGTTGTAATTTCAGTTTATTAATTTTAGCTAACAAATTTTGACTAAGAGATTGCATAACCTGATATCAAAATTTTTACTCTGAGGTTGTAACCTTGGAATGCTACCAATACACACAAGTAACTAGCTAATTACTTCAACAGTACAACTTAGGCAATGTTTTATAGTGAAATTCTGTCTTATTGAATTGATTTATCCCACAGCTGGGAAGTATAACTTTTAGGAAACCTTTCTAATATTATATTTTAATAAGTGGCCAGTATTGAAATCCAGGATGCGTGTTTCTTCTCATTTTGCGCTCCATATGTGAACATACCTGCATCCCAGTGAGTTCTGTTTTCCTCGTCAGGACTCGAACCTCGTAACCATTGCTTCAAACGTGTCACTGAGGCATGATAGCTACTTGTAGTTTCCACTTTTTACGTCAGAGAGAGTTGCTCAAATTATATGCGAGTGCCTTGATCCTCCCTGAATATTCATTATATCTTAATTTACAATATTCTTCATTTTTGTATAAAGATCACCTCCATTCAGAAGTAAAGGTTAGTCTCAATTGGTTGTATTACCATATAAAGGATGACACATAAATTCATCGTTTGTTCAGTATCGTTTCTTTATTTGGGCTAAACTAATGCCAACCAGATTTACCAAAGAAAGCTTAACATTATTCCAAGTGGTTTTTGAAAGTATAAAGGTGACCCAAAACTCTTTATGGCTTGTGCCTCAACAAACCTTGAAATTGTTTCCCACAGGTCTTATGGATAGGCCTGAATGATGGTCGAATATTCTTTTTGTGCCTCAGTTCAATGATAAGTTTAAGTGTTGAGGAAATTAAACGTTTTTCTCCATCACCAACCGGGTCAGATGAGTCCATTTCCTTCTGAAATCACTTTGAAATATCCTTTGCAGCCCTTATTTTCAATGACTGATTAGTTTTCCCTGTGTGTGTGAATATACAATTTAAATTTGTGGATACAGTGAGATATTACGTGTTCCGAGGTATTCTATGGGTACATAAGCATCGAATTTTCAATTATTCCAACCATAGCTGCATAACTGGGTTTTATTCACGACAGCGTTAAGTTTCCGTCTAACTGTCAAGCTATTTACATCACCCATGTAGGGTAGCTTGATGAATACATATTTTTCTGGAACAAAACAAACGATAATTCGTTTTCCACCCTGCGACTTGTTTTTAAGTTTTATAATGATATGATACTTTAACTAAAATCTGTTAATTCACCATTCACTACAATTTTTATAGAATGGTAATGTTTGTTCTTGCTTTGTGGTACGAGTTCGGATAGAGAAATATTTTGGACCACACACTAAGTGTGTGATGTTCAAGTAGAGAACTGATGTTTAGAATCTGAAACCAAAATGTTAACACGTGTCCAAAAAACAGAAATTAGATTGGCCAAAGTGCTCAGAAATCTCTTCAGATCTTATCTCATTACCTTATAGTAAGATAAGAAGTGATGTCACTTTACATTTATTTTGAAGGATGATTAACGGACTAACCGTGTGCACTTATCTCTGCTTCCTTGAACTGATTAACGAAAAATGAGCAAACTAGGGTTCAGTCATCTGCTTTTGGAATTCATTTCTATCACAGAGAGACGAACCAGTAGGATTTATCACTTTCATAGATGATAGTTAGATGGAGGTAATCGCCACTAAGTTAAGAACCTAGGTTTTGTGCCTTCTGAAATTCGTCAGCATGGCCTATCCGGAACCCCGACCGGATTGATGTTTCACCTGAGATTCAGACCCACATCACCCAGTGTTGTAGTCAGCAATGTTACCACTAAAGTATTCGAGCCGCAAATGACCTCCTGTAGGACTGGATTGCTACACTGACTGGTCACTGGATGTCCACCAAGTTCATGTTGTCTAGTTCTAAGTGCCGACAGAATTCTATCGATCGTTCTGCAATGTGGAATTTTCCACTGAAGCACGTAGTGCTTACATTTTCTGGCAAAGCATTCCAAACGAAATGAGGATTTCAAGTAGGTATCGCAAGGACTGTCATCAAACATTAAATTTATTTTTTTACTTTTAGACCGACATATGCATAATCGGTTTTCTCAACCTTGGTTTAGTTATTTCGCCCTATTAATTGATATATCCTTATCAAAGTATAGACCAATTATATTATGCAGGGTTATTATCAGAAATAATTGTAAATTACTGTGTGAAAGAATTTATCAGTGGTTCAAATACATTTCAAGATATGAGATTCTAGCACTTTACATCATCGGACTGGATGTCCTTTCTCATCTGCCAGTTAAAGTGAAGTTTATCTATTAATCAGTGCATGCTGCTAAGGATTAGATCAGTACTGGTAAGAAACAACTATTAGATACGACGTTTTCTCATAAAAAGGAAATCATAGCAGAAGTTCTACATATCTTTTCATGCCCTATGACAGTCAGCAAAAAGACGGACTGAGTATCCTAACAAATATGGCAAATATTATTGACTCAGGTTATAAAATTTTAAGTAATATACCAGGTGAAGATTGAATACAACTTTACATCACACTACTTCACATGATTTATTCGTAACATATTCCTCCTTGCCTAAATTATAATTTATTTCTACTTCTTCCTGATGACTCATCCCAATAGTGTTTATTTCCAGACTATTTTCCTTGCACACTTAAAACAAGCTGCATGGAGGAGTGACTTTAAAGGCCAACCTAGCAAAGACTGAGATGACTGACTGACAAATTCAACGCAGAACCGCGCACACAGGTGCATCGGTTCAAGTTGCCACACTTCGTAGTACAACACAAAGAACACGTAGCTATAAAGGTAGTGATATTAAATTTTTTTAAATGGTGTGAAAAAAACAATCTGAAGATAATGGTTAGTGCGAATATTCAAGCCTTAAAAGATGTCAAATAGTGAATACATCTGCACCACTATGGTCGATTTTCAGCCATGTCACCAGACGTCTTTAACCACTGATACTTTTTGTCTCAAGGACACCAACCAAACAGTCTAAACCTCACAGCACGAATCTAACCTAATCCAAATTATGCTTGTATGACGGTGGCTTGGCATGTGTAGTAAATGTTCGGTTAATTAGGGTTCACAACATCATCAATCGACTTGCCAGCCTGACTTCAATATGCTGACACGGTGACACCAGCACACACCACCATTGCTACTATGTCATCTGTGATCAAAACTCAGAATTCTCTTCGTATCTTCTACTTTCAAAAGCCAAGTCTCACAGCCTTACTACAGGGTATTAGGGACTGCAGAAAAGGTTACTTGTCTTTTGACAGGTAGTTGGATATCCAGCTGGCTCCAAAGATGACTCAACTTGGCAAATATCAAACAAATCTGTATTAGTACTAAGAACTCGCCAGCAGCCACCCTGTTAGACGGGCTGATGCAGATCTCGAGTTGAATTGGCCGCCGCATTCTAGCATTTCATTTTGTATCACTAAACTGGGAGCATTCGCAACAGACCAGTCCCGGAGCGTCATTTTACATTTGACAAACGACAGCGAAACGCTTTCTAGACTAACTCAGATTTTCGCACATAGCATTCACAATACCCGGTATTTTGTAAGCGTCTTGATCTGGCAGTGCAGTATTGTCTGCATACTTTAGGTCAACAAGACGGCCTCCAAGGTAAAGGTCAATCCTTGTGAAGTCAGATGTACCTAATATTATATCCATTATTTTGTCTGTGTTGAAGTTAGGTAGGAACGGTGACAGTAGACACCATTAGCGAACACTATTAGCCGTCTTCGATTTACGTAACAAATCTACACAATCCGTGATAAGGTTGCGTAACTTCGAGAAGAGAGCCTTGATTATTCTTATATACTGGTAGAAATAGTCGATTCGTTTTTTATTATTCGGTTGGAAAGGCTGATTTCCATAAAGTGAGGAAGTCTTAGTTGTTATTTCAGTCGTTATCAGGGTGGCTTTAAGAGTCACTAGATAAAAATGAGTCATATTTACACAAAGCTTAAATACTAAATTGATAGCTTAATGTAAGGATTCCTACTCTTGAAATGAGCCTTTTAAGTAATATCGAAAAGTAATGATACAATTCACTTTTGTTGGTTTTTCTAATGTTCTTCTTTGGGAAATTTGCCTAATTCAATAAAGCTGAAACAATTATTTTTATAATGCAACTAATATGATTTACTGAAAATATCCTTTGACATCTTTGAAAAAGTATGCATTGGTAAAATAGTAATTTTAATTGTTTACTGTCGCCTGCTAACAAACAGTTTTGGAGAACCTAGAATCAGTATGAGAATTTAACAGACCGATTCAGTATTTGAATGAAAAGATTACTAGTTGCAATTTTACTAAATAGAAATCACTAGATGCACCCATTAGTTAAGATAAAAGGGACACATATATTGAATACAACATGTTGTCAGTAATTTGGCTAGATTGTTTCTTATTGATAACAATGAATAATTGTTCTGTATTCACACTGGAGAATGAATGTTGCAGACAGAACGTTTAACAATGACTAGTCGATTTAATAATTCTCGTGAGAAAAAACTTTGGGCATACTAATTACTCAGATTAGAAATATTTTCACTGGTTAACAATAAGTGAAAGGGTGAAGAAAGCTCAATGTATGTGTTACTGTACTTCTGAGACTTTCAGTAGCATTTCACTATCGAAGTCACCTTTTCGGTCATTGATAAATTTGGGAAGCCCTTCCTTTGTGGATATTTGCTTTGATCAGTAATTTGTAGAATGAGAAGTCTGTACCTTAGAACGATTTTATAAATAACTTGGAAAAGCGTTTCGTATCCACTAACTTTCATCATTTAACATCTGTTCACCAGTCCGGTCTTATAGCTCAGTTGCTTGAACACTGGGATGGTAACACAGAGGGTGTTGTTTCAGAGGATCCACTAAAGATTGATTTTATTGGGTAACTTGTAGTTAATATTTCTGGTACTGTGTTAATAAGTTAGAAGATATACTTACTTTTAACTGCATTCAGCTGGTTAGGTTAACAGAATGATTTGTCGAATCACAGTAGTTTCTTTTCATGAATATACCATTTGTATTTTTCTATTTGCTACTATAAACGTCAAAGTCAGTCTTTTCTGTTCTCTGCCGAGCAAAATTGTACTGAGAAGTCTTGTCTATAATTAGTGAAAGTTTTTGAGCAGTAAGAACAGAAAAAATTAAGTAATTTATTAACAAAACGGATCGATAGATTCGGCGTTAGTTAACTTCAGGGAAAGGCGAATGAATGTTCTATAAGTTAACAAGGAATACATTAGTGATTTTAGACTTATTAGTAACAAACCAACTAGACCTTAATTCATAAGTTTCACAGGCCAGTCAGCTCACAATAGACGATATTATGCATTCTGAGTTTGTCTTACTATGTGTTGCCTCAATTTTATGGCAAGTTATTAGACTCGCAAATATCAGGCATTCAGAAGCTTGTATCAGCGAGTTAGTGTCAGTTTACCTGAAGAATTCTTTCGTATTGGTTGTTGTGGCAAGTCCTTTGCTGCATACAGTGGCTTTCGTTATCTACAAATTCTGCCATATCAAGAACAGTGACATGGAGGCACTTAGATTTCCAGGTGCTAAGCATTTACTCCTTAAATTTTTAGGTATTTACACACAGAAGATATAGTTTGGATGTGCATGGTCGATCTGCTTTTTAAAGTGACAGTGCTGTGCTGTAAAGCTCACTGAAACCGTTAGTCGACAATTTCTTTGCTCATTTGAACAAGTAACTAGAAGCGTAACCCATCTGCATGAGTGATATATTTAGAGAATATTTAAGATAAGTCAGAAATTGAAGAAAAGTCTAAACATATCTCACTCAGAAAGTAAAGCTGTTGTATTTAGAAAGCATACTTACCGTACAGTTCGCTTGTATGGCAGCACCACTAATATTTGTTTTGTTCACAGACTGCAGGTACTGTAAAACTGAAAGTTTATGATTAAATTCATTTCGTATATTTTTCTGTAAAGAACAATGTGTTTAGAGTCTCACTAAAAGCTCAGTAGCCACTGATTGTTTAGTATCCGATTGTTCTGAATTTTGTTTGGTTAGGATTAGCGTTCGAAACCTGATTAAGTTCGTACATCTGTGATATGCTCCTTCTAAATTCAAATCACAGAAATGGTGTCCGCTCCAAAACTAAAGTGACAAACTTTGCTAAGGTGAGTAATCCAAGAACTTGGCCAATATTATCTATAAGATGACAGCCACATAATGAGATACAGCAGAGTATCAGTCCCAAAACGTAATCGAGTTAAATGAGGTAAGAAGTTGATTATTGAATCCTTGTTCACCGATTTAACGCATAACATGCGCCATGCGAATGGTTCAACACTGTTGCCAAATGTGTAGTAGATCAAATCATCAATGAAAATCAAAGCAGGATATGCGAAAAAACTATACACAAGTTAAGTCATGAAGTTGTCTATTTAGCTTTTTTCCTATCAACAAGTCTTTGTGCTTGGAAAATGATCCAATGAATAAAATGAAGCAGTACGCATTACGACAAAGAAATAAATAATATTTGCGATCTTCAGATGCAGGTCAGGTTGCACTTCTGTGAAGATTCTGTGTTTCATATAGTTATATTTCACTGAAAAAAGAATTTAAACTGAAATTTATGACCATTGATTATTCCGTAATGGTAAAGTAAACGTTCCGACACAACTGTCTGCTCTGCATCATATTTGTACATTGCAGCTTGCTTGGACCGTAGTTCTTTCACTTCAGTTTGTTTTAACCATGTAAATATGTCTTTCAAACGTATCATATACTCTTGCATATTTTTTAAAATATTTCCCACTAGTGGTTGCTTGAGTTAGTAACAAAGCGAGAAAAAATATATCACGTTAGATGAAAATAAGCTGTTCAGTGTGCAAACATACATCACATTTCCATTCCTCAGATACTCAGATTGAATTAAAAATTCATGTACTTGCCAGATCAGTCACTACCACATAACTTATGCTCGCATTTCTTTTTGATCTCCACTCTAAATTGGAAGCTAACCCACCACTTGCTGGCTCTTTCACATTACAGCCTTTAATATTGTTATAATAAGCATTATTTGGATGGAAGAATCATTTCGTCTGGAAATATTATTCAGGAAGAAACTTGGTTAAAATATTACATGCTAAGAATTCTATATTTTATCGCATGTATTGCTTGAATTAAACCAGTTATTATTGTGATGATTATTAAATAAACATGTGTATTATTTGAGTTTTAGGTATCAAACACAAAAATGTCACCTAAATGTATCAGTCGACTTGTATTATTCTTAATACCATCAGAAAGGAGCTAGCATCCAAAAGAAAAGTTGATGATGGTGATATCCATGATGATAAGTCATCCGTTGACCCATAGGTGAATATGCACAACCTCAAACATGCTTCTTGACACACCGAAAGTCCTGTGAGGACACTACCTACAAGGTAGGTTATTGGTAACTGAGAAGCTACACAAAGGAAAGTGAATCGTATATCCCGACTGTGAGATCAGGTTAACTTGCATCGAAAAGGAGTGGAGTGGATTATTACGTGTACCAACTAATGAACTTCAATAGCCTCTGGTCCTACCTAGTTCAGTGACTGATTTAGTGACAATAATGGCAAAATATGGGATGAAACTCTGTTCTTAGTCGATCATTGCCAAGGATACTGATAAAGACTTTGATCAGCCACGTATAAACGCCTGAGAAATGACAATTGTTCAAGACTAAGTGACACATTAAAAACCAATCATAGTCTCAGAGCTAACTTTCATTACTCTATAGTGAAAAGACAAACCAGAAATCTGCAGAAAGTCTATGATCCCATGGAGAGTAGAAAATGTCGGGGTTCCATAATCCGTGACTTTTTTGAATGTCATCTTGGTAACGTTCAAAATTTGCTAAACAAGCTATCATTTAGTGTCATATTCAAACTGGCAGGGGAGTAGGATCTTATTCTGAAGAATCTTTATAAACTCCAAGGAACTGGAGTGCTCATGCTCAAAGATGTGTCTATTGTTGATCGAATCGAAACGTCGAGAATTAGGAGAGGAATTGGAATTCTGGTTAACAACAGGAGAGTAAGATTAAAAAGTATCGGGCTTTCGTGTGGTGAGGCTTTGTAAATTTATAATACCAAAGCCTCTATGGACAGAACAAAAGCCTATGTGGATGGTTTTGTAAGCAAATGTCACATAACCTCCTGAACTTATTGACTGAGCTTAGTGATACAGTAAAGATAGGAAGTTGTGAAACAATTACCATCCCAGAAATTTTACTCTCGTTTGAGGTCAGTGAAAGCAGAACTAATTTACAATGATTTCTTCCTTTCCGAAGTGATAAACTAGTTATCAGAGATGATGATATCATCCTTTACACAAAGAACTCCCCGACAGAAATGGTCGTCAACAAAAGTGGGACAAGGGAAATACTGCGTTGCCGACTAAAATGCAGGGATGAAATGTCAACCTAGTTGTAGTACATAAAAGCCTTCCTCGTGAGACGGAAGACTTCTGCCTGAAACGCTCACTGTCGTAACAGATAAATACAGGTGCCCGGTTGCAACAGACTTCACTGCACTATCAGACGACGGGGCCAGCCGAACACCGAGAACAATACCTAGCTCGACTGATCATTGTTTAATACAAACAGCTGTTTCCCATTCAAACTAGAGCAGCAACTCCATACAAACATGTGCATGATTTATCAGTTCTAAACTTAGTAGTCTCTTACATATGATTTGCGCTTCATCAGGCTCTTTGCGTCCTTTGGCAAAAGTGATCATTTTCAGCTTAATACTAGCCGTCTTGTGAAAGACATCCCATCTAGACCCAAAGCGTGGGCTGCAAACGTCAAAGCTATTAACTTGGTAGCCTATTTAGAGAACTCAACATACAATTCAGAAGACTCAGCTAAGGCTCCTTGGTGCTCTTTAAGGTAGTTTTGCAGACATGTGGCTTGTTCTTTCCTTTTGTGAACTGTCACGATTAACTAAAAACTTTGTCTTCTATCTTGTGAAGCTGGCTGTGATGGAAGAAAACGTGCTGGAATGTTGCAACTCATCTCGGTTTTTGAGAGGCAAAGAATTTTTACAGAGGAGACTGGAATAAATGCATCGTTTCCATCCGTTGGTCCTGAATATGCTTTAACACAAGTCTGTGCAACATACCATGAGGTTGTTTTCTTACATACTTCATAGGAACAAAAAAGCATTGGAGTATCCTCGCTTTAATCGAAGAGACCTAAACTAATCGGTTAACTGAAGGTGATGAAGACCAAACAGAAGCTACGCCTGGATACTTTTCCAAGAACTTTTGATAGACGCGAATCCAACGGTAGAAGCATTGACATGCAACAGAATATCTGTGAGCATTACCATGATGTATTTCAAAAACGAAGTACTTTGGAGGTAGAACAGTTAGCGGGACTAGATGAAGTTAACCCGACTACTCAGAGACTCTACTATTACATTTGAACCATCCCTCAGTGGAAGTACATCCCCTTTCGTCTAGGAGGACACCATAGTCACACCTATTCACGAGACGGGTTCTAGACACCACCCATCATATAAGAGTCCTATGCTTGACTAGTGCTGTAGAAAGACTAGTTAAGAAATTAATTGTGATCCGCCTTAAAAGGGGCACTTTATTGTCTGGTTTGCAGCATGGAATTTCGGAGAAGTTTCTTTTGCCAGATGGACCTTCTTACAGTCAGAGAAAGTTAAGTATTGTCTAAGGATGACCAAATACCTGTAAATGTCATTTTCATAGATTTCAGTAATTTGTTCTACAAGGCAACTCAGTTCAGGTTTGTTCATGAAACTAAAATGTTTTGGAATTACTGGCAATCTGCTTGTATGGATCAGAAAGTTCATTGTTCGTGGGTGACAGAGAATAAGGTTCAATCACCGGCTCTCCTCCTAGAGGTCGGTAGAGAATGAAGTGCAGCTATTCACAGTCCGAAGTCAACTGGTGTTTCTACTGTAAGTAAATAAACCATCAGTTATCACAAAATCCCCGGTGATTCTCTATGCTGATGAGGTAAACGTTTGGCGAAAGTTTAAGGACAATGAAGATGTGCATACAATTTAGAAAGGCCTAAATAGTTTGTTAACCTGTTCAGAGAAATGCCTGATGTCTATCAGTGCAGGTAAACACATGATGATTTACATCGTCTATACAGACGGAAATACCTATTATGCTGCTGTGACTCCCCCTTCCATCTTCATAATTGACCCATGATGACTTCGAAGTTACAGTAGGTCATGCTTAGAGGACCAGAGAGCACTGTTGACCGGTCATAGCATGAAGGTTCAGGTTACGTCGGATAGTGCGCAGAAGACTAACAAAAACATGACGTGAGGAAAAACACATCCACATGCTTGGTTGGATCTTAGCTGGAAAACTGTGCACAGATAACAAATCCTTACCAGGGAGGTAACTCACACCTACTGAAATGAGGGTTCAGATAACCACCGTACTTATTACTAGTATAGTGACTTGCTTTGGTATTCCTCCACGGTGTACCAAATAAATTTGCATTCCTGTGTGAAAAATATGTGGAGCTTATGTGCGATTAGATTATTTGTATTATATAGGTTTGGTACATCTTATGCTTGTTTTAGTATTCATCATATTGAACATAAATTGACCTGCAAAGGGAACTTCGAGTAACTTTCTTCACAGCTCTACACACAGCTGTAAGGTAAGCTTCAGTTTTTTCAAAAACGTATAGAACTGTAAAGCTTAGACCTCTGCTTTTTTGCAACGATGAAGTAGCTACGAAGCAAAAACGATTTCAACCAGTGAAGTCAGTTTGTAACAAAAGATATGAAAGTAGATTGTGGAGGAGGTTACTCAGTAAAACTAAAAAAGCTATGAAAAGAAGGTTAATGGTAGCAAAAGGAGTTAGGTAGAACCTTTATGTACGCAGGAAAAAGACGTAATCGAGATTTTTTGAGCTACGTGGTCTCACGTTAAGTGTCACTTCGAATGAGATTTATACAAAGGTCTCGTGATCTGACAGAATACCATATTCAAAAATAGAATTGCTCATTGATCTGTATTTTGTTTTCCATAACCATGCAAGCAGATTTGTGTGAAGGGACAAGAAAGTGTCTTAGTGGTTCAGCCAGTATACGTAGCTCCCCAGAAACAAATAAGCTCACGTAAATTTAATCAGGTTCCCAACAGAAGGACCTTATCTTTAGTAGCTGAACGAATGAGAGCTTGCATGGGTAATTTAGGGATCATGGATGCAGTGAAGAAAGTTCTTCAAACTGTCTTCAACAGACAAGCTTGAAGAACTTGTCTTCCAATGTCAATGTTAAATTTCATACTTACTCACAAATATTTAACAGATAATTCTGGATCGTGTGGAACATATTGCTTATATTTGATACTTTTATCACTGAATAAGGTTCAGTACGCATTCCGAGCCAGAGTTTCTTTGGAGAATTCCAAATTTTTCATTCTTGTAACGAGACAGGCAATATAATCCATGTTTCTGCTTATACACATAAAGCTTTAACAAATCATCAACTGTTCATTTCATCTAGGTTTATGATGCATTGATCCTTGAGGTATTTCATCTCTTCTCCTTGACATGGGAAAACACAGAAAAGCAATTTTACACTCCGACTTGAATTCAAAATCCTTGGAATTCGTTCTAACCAAATACTTTTTACAATGAAAAGTTTATCCATACATCGCTTGTAGACTCCAAACAAATCGATAGCTGATTACTCGTGATTGACCGCGGAACAGTCTTCAGTTAGAAGACCAGTGGCGAGCCCTATATTTAATCGACGTTTCTGTTGATATATTTCTGCATAGGATAAAAGTTAGACATTAATTATTTACCTTCCGACTACCTGTTGAATATGTCTAGTTGGTATACTAACATTCAAGTTATCGGAGTCAATAAAACTGCACACCCAACATTCAGACGAAAATTAGTAAATAAAGAGTTCATTCGTAGTAAGGCCATTAACTTGCCACATATTTTCATCGCCTACAATTTACTGATAAATTTGATGTTTCACAACAAACCTAGTAAATGGTCCCAGAATTTCTTTCAGTCGCCATATCAAACGGCAGTATGGTTGTCCAGACGTCCTAAGAATTAAGTTCATAAGCAAACTTCCCTCGTGGAATTTAAGTAAACCGCAGGTTTACTGGATTATGTATCTAGAAAGGTGATTGGTTGCTGAATGGTGCTTCATTGCAGAACAAATCTAGAGGTATCTTGGTTGTATTGTGTTCTCTCAGCTGGATCGTTTAGTCGTATAGCTTCACACTGAAGTAGGTCCTGATGATGTCATCTAGCAAAGGAAGAAATTCTCTACGATTAAGCAACCCAGCTCAGAGAACACAGTACAATAAAGACCATCCACCTCAGCTACATAATATTCTCCACCACTTCAAAATCTTGTGGTATATCATCTTTCCTTCCTACTGGCCATGCAAACTTCATATTATTGTCAAGAATACTGTTTCACACTTGTTAACATATTTATGGTAATTCTTAACTGATACAAGTTGTGCAGCTATGATGAGAGTTTAACGAATCGTCGTCTTTTCGGATTAATGTCGTTATAATCCAAATCACATTGATATTCTTCTGAATATTGAATTATCCATATCTACAAAATAGGCTCACTGTCTCCTTATTACTTTCAGGTATTTCTATCATCTGCTTCTAACTTCTAAAAGCTTTTTTTGTGGAAGTTTTAATAGTTAACATTCGTTCTTATGAACTTCAAGCCCTCCATTACTTTAATGCATAGGTTCGCTTGAGGTTAAGTTATTGGTTGACCAAACTTTTCTCTCGCAGTGTGCACATCAAAGATCATAATGTTCATAATATATTTTGGATTCATTCCAGCTACCTAATGATAATGTGAGAATTTGATAAACTTTGAAATTCATTGTTTTATAACATCTTTTTAAAAGACTTGTTTTTGTTCATCTTTACATAGATCACTGTCAATCAAAAGATAATCGTAAGAATAAAGTTTGAGCATGAAGTTTATGATAGATAGGCAATTTTGTTATTATCCATGCTTTATTTACTTATTTTAAGTTCTAGGTATTATATTGCTTCCATTCATTCACTATTTATTATTGTTTTAAATGAGTGAAACTATTTGAGAACAGTGGTAGCATAATTGTCAGTTAGTTGGATCATATTATTTTGAATAGTTCCCCAAAACTTTATTTGTTCAGTCAAGATCAAATGTCATTCATTTTAGAAAATAATAGCAGTAAACTACGTGCAAGAATATTTAAGGTTATCTGTTTGATGGATAATTATCAAATGGATGAAACGTCAGTCTTACGAGCTGACCATAATGTGCGACTTCGGCATTACATCTCAGATACAGTTCTAATTGTTTCTTACACTTGCCACACTTTATATTGCTTGGGTTCAAAAAAGATGTAAGTCAAGTTGTGCCTGGTATTTCTCTTCATCATTCAAGTTGATGGTAGTCGGGAAATGCGATACCTGATGGTCGGTTTCTAAAGCCTTAAGCTAACCAACTTTCAAGATAAACTCATAACTATATTCTGTTCAGTTTTAGATGTTTTGTTCCTAAGAACACAAAGAAAAATGAAAAGTTAATTTGTTTGAAAATACATTAATAAATTTGTTTTACCCTGGTTTCTTCAGTAATTCATTGCTTAACTGCACAAACTGTGTAACAACTTCAACTGATCAATTTAACGTAATTTTCACTGTACTTGAAATTCATATCCATACAGTTTCTTGTTGCAAAACCATTATTTCTCATGAAAATACGTGGATTAACAATGTTATAATTACCATCAATAAAGGATAAAATAGTATAAATATGACTAAGATATTAGTCTGATAATCTAATGACCGTAAACCGATTCTTTATTTGTTTGTAAATCCATGCAGAATAGATAACGTAGTTACGTTGCTGAATCATGCCAACATAGATACACTTCCAGTTAAGATTATTAGAAAGCTAATCCTCATAGAATAAACTTCAAATATACAAATACATAAATACCTATGTGATAAGCTTTTAAAATACCAACAGAAGTACGAAACAGTTAAATTATGGTTTAGAACGGCATACGCCCAATATATATCTATGTTTACATTTGGTTGTTCTCTAAACTTTGGCTACATCTGGCAACAGTATCGGTATCCTCTTAGATCCCCTCGCTGGCATACGCCTGTCTCGCATAGGAAAAAACTAAGCAGACTGTGCCTGGTCATTTTTATATAATGCCACTTAGTTGGATAAGTGAGTTTTTCTTGATTTTGCTTAGTCACAATTTTGTCTGAAAGTTCCTTAGAAAGATATGCTAACTAAAACCTTGGTACTGTAGACAACTGAATGTGAACAGTTATCAACGTATCTACTGTTTTATTCAGGCTTTTAGCAATTGTAAAACAGCTGTCAGATGCACCATACAATGTATCAGTTCTTTATTGCGGTATATTATATTTGTCATCCCTTTTTTAATCCATGTCTACCACATCTGATATTCATCACTGATAAATTTGTGGATATTCAATCAGATTGGATCTCTATGACGCTATGGTTTTTGACTTCACCAAAGACTTCGAAAATATGCTATACGCTGCTTATTTGACAGATAATCTTAAGCAAACAAGTAGCACTTTCAAGAGCAGTAGTAAATAACATTATTCAGAAGTTTAAGTTTCCTATTGTGGAGGTTAGTGGGGATTTATTGATTTCCAGTTGATAGTGATAACGGACTGTCATCAATTGGAGAACCTTCGAAAACGTTGAGGCACTGAATAGCTGATTCGTCCTAGTACCAGAATCCTTATCAGTTTTCACCCATTAATTCATCAGGGACTGAACCCATGACCTTTAAGTTTCTTTTCGCCATCACAGTTATGTACAGTTTGTTTTAAGCACTTAGCTTGTATGAAGACTTGTATATTCTTCACAGAACCGTTTTAAGGAATCACTGTATGTTATCGATGATTATCGAGATCACTTTGCACATGCTGAAGAGTCACCTTTTTCTTATCTTATAATCACTATTATTTTGTGAGACGGACAGATAAACATAAAATTCGTGGCTCCGTAAAATTCGTACAAACCCGACTTGGATGGCAAAGAAAAGCGATATTGGGTTTTCACAGGAAATGGAATGAGGTGTTGAAATACTTGACTTCGTGAGAATACTGAATAAGTTTTACAAAAGTGAACAATAAAACTTTGAACGAGAACTTAAATTCTGTAGCTGCTGACATTTTAGGCAGTGTAAGACAAAACGCTAATCCTTGGTTAATGATTTTCACGAACTGTCTTGCGTTCAGTGTTGTTACTTACGGGAGCAATATCGCTCACTGGAAGCAACTACATCCAGCTGACAACTCCCAAATAAACGAAACGTGCATCAAGTGAGGTTAAACTGCCAGCCACTATCCAACATTAATATACTTACTGCTTAAGTGGAATTTTATTCAGAGATTTATGATAAGTAACATCTGTTCTGTTCTCATCCTTCCCTTTGGAAAATAAAGTAGGCTGTAATAATAGACTGAACAGATAGCATTATGCCTACAAAATGTAAATGTTAGCCACTTTTAGACAAGTTGATTGATTTTCTAATCAATAAGGCAGATTTAGAAGTAATGAAAACAAATCATGTTGAGAATAGAAGAGCATTCAACTGTGTAGATTTAATGTAGTAATATTCCCTGAATGCACTACATTTGGGATGCAAATGGGAATTTTGAATCATTTGTCATCACTACACCTCTATCACTACTACTAACAAAATGTCTATGACTAAACGTAATGATGAAGTGAAAAGCGTTTTTACCATACACTGATGTAACTCGATTTTGTTCAAATTGCCACTTGTAATCGTCTCATTTAGTGACACAGCTTAACAAGGAAAACATTCAAAACCTATGAAATTTTTATTGAGGCGTTAAATCATGAAGTTGTAGATGGTTATACTTCTGTTTCCCTGATCATCTATTATCTATGTCACTTTCTTGGTGGTAGTTAGCAGTAGAACTCAGGTAGTAAGTTTTGTTCTATTTAGAACTCGTCAGTTGGATCCATGTGCAACCCAGTTAATGATGTTGTTCCTACTGGAACTTCAAAGGTGGTTGTGATGACTCACTGGCCAAGTAAACAACCCATTTCAAATTGAAGTCATAGGAACATGATTCAAGTCTCAGTAGGGAAAATTTCAATCGCTTGGAAGCTAGTATATCTAAGTAGAACAGAACGCAAAAACTGTGATAATATGACTTAACAGATGAATTATATGAACAAGCTCATCGTGAAGTATTTTCAGTTCACAAGTTGATATTTATCAGTTGCAGAATCATTGAAAAACTGGACATAGGTTTTGTCCTAGTATGAAATTCACAACAGTGAACAGTCATGATTCCAACATGTCTCACACCCAGGACCTTCGGCTATGCATCCCCTTACTTCTTTCAGTTTGTGCTACAGCTCGATTTTCATCCAATGTCATCTCTGCTTATTTTTCTCCACATCCAAGTTGTTTTACTTAACTGGTGGTGACTTCTCATAAGAAGTGTGAAAATATGCAGTACTGGAATTCAACTCAGCGGTGTAATGGTAATGTGCTACAATCGAAGTCCCAAGCTCCAAGATTTGACCCTCGGCAGAATCACGGGTACGGGCTGCTAGAGAGTTCCATTTTTGGACGAAACAGCTCTTCAGAGCTTCCAGGTTTTCAGTGGTTTTCCAACTGATGTTATTTCATAATCAATATCAACTTGAAACTAAGGAATTCCTACAAATCTCCATACTGGATTAGTTCCAGTTAGCCGAAAAATTGTACAACAACTTTCTTGGACATAGTTTGATTCACCTCATTCACAAAATGTTTCCCAGAATTCGTCCAAGAGATGCGTTAAGTGTACATAGAATGCATTTGAGAAAATTCCCCTGTAATATAAAACATTGTGCTAAATATTATCGTTTTGTAAAGTCAAACAGTTTAGAAGGTTAACTTTCTCAGATAAATGAAATGGCTAACTGGGAAAAGGATATATTACTGTTATCAATAAAGTTTTGTTATAAAAATCAAATATTTGAATAATTCGTGAATGAAGTGCGAAGAATTTGGGAAATAGAATGATTCTAACTGAAAGTTGATGTAGATACTTTGAAGAAAATAGCACCTACTTGAAAGTGAATCATCGAATTTACCCGAAACTGATTTTTAATTTACTCATAACGGACAACTTGAAGTTCGACTAAGTTCGATTCACAAACAAACTTAAAACATGAAAATGAATAAAAAAAGAACAAATATTTACATTTCCAAACTATATGATGGAAACTAATATACACTGAACTTAAATAAAACTTTAGCTTTTTCGTGTTTTTGTAGAATATATAAACTAATGAACGAGTAAGTAGTTCACAGATTGTACACATTGAATAAAACATCTTTGTAAAGTGAATAGATGAAGTGTGAAATTGATTCAGAATAATTTATGCATAGCTATAACTACATTGGTGTAAGTATTAGTTATATATCTAGTGTCAGGGAGATGTCATCCCCGAAGTCAGTGTGCGCTGCGCATCAAAGTAGTAACCATGACTAACAGAATACAGAAACTTTAAATAAGACTATTTAAAGTCTTTGAAATAACAAAAAGATGAAATCGCTAAAACATGTGAGCTTGAACTAAGTGTGCAGCCCAATGAAAGCTGAAAATGATTATTTATCAGTCAAATGAGAAGTTACTGTATTCAGTGTCTTTTACATATCGTAAAAAGCAAGAGTACTGAAGTTTTCGGAATCTCATGATATCCTTTGCCATCTGCTCTTCAACAACTCGGTAACTATTCATGATTAGTTATACAAATATCATTATTCCTTATGACTTGATATCAGACAGCCTATTCATAGAATAAATATTTAGAGATAAGCGAAAGATAAACTTTAGTTGAAATAAATATTCGACTTTCTGGCAATTTTAAAGCGACAATTAATGAAGATTATCACTTTGACTATCTGAAATACCCGTAGTTTGCCAGACTTCTATCATTGATACTAGTGCTCCATTAGCTGAGCTACTATGCCCAGCTGTTGACCACATTTCCATCTCATTTCAATCATCAAGGGGTTGGGCTGCCTATCATGTGAACTTGTAATGCATAAATATCGTTGTATCCTACGCCCACTGGCTATCTAGTAAAAGGTTCTCATTCAAATCTAAATCTACTGAAATACGAGGGGAGAATCATAATGATCATCAACTTAACTGCATGATGTATCCGCAGTTTTACAGATTACTATTCATACTGGGTGATGATTGAAGGTAAAATAAAGGTTTGGGCATGGGAGGATTCGAACCATTGACCACTGGGTTCCAAAAACCAAAATGCTTGCATAAGTTGAGTGGTCAGCTGTTGAAACAGCAAGAAATTCACGGGGATTAGTTAGACTAAGGCAGTCAACATATTAAATTTGAGTTGGCAGAGCAAGTAGTTCATCATTACAATAGATTTGTGCCTAAGGCTTCCGGAAATTGTCATTCTTCCTTCAATTAACAAAAGGTTCATGTTCCATCCTTCTGACTACTACAGTTTCTATGTTTGATTTTTCAATTCAAAACTGCTAGCTCACCTTTATCATAAGTAGATTGGATAGCATTCACTACTGAATTTATATGTACCAAAGACCTACTGATGTATTCCGACTTCAGTATGGTAAATATGCCATCTAATTTCGCATCCGTATAATTTTGAAATAGTGGAGAACATTTGTAGCTCAGGTGGATGATCTTGATTGTATTGCCTACTCCGAGCTGCGTTGTTAATTCGCAGTCTTATTCGTGAAGCTTTCATCAACTTGCTAGACGACATCATCAGCAATAACTTCAGTATGAAGTGAGTTGTCAATGTCTCTCCATGATTGACTTAGTTGCTTACCTTGACCAAGCGGCTTGTCATTGGTTGTTTCCTTCGAATGTTGTGTCATCGATTGCATAGACTTTCCTGTTGTCTGTTTTTCTGCTTGATCTCTGACCTTCCTCTCGTTATCATTTTTCTCATAGGTTGATAGATCGGGTCTATGTCTATACATCTGTTGATTACTGACTGACCTGAATGACAAGCTTCTAGGAATTCTCTGATTATTTTTGTGTTTCCTGTGTCCAAAATTTCTACATTGTCGAGATTGAAGTCATGTCCATAATTATCCAGGTGCATTGAAATGAGTGATGAAATGTCGTGACGTTTAGTAGCAGATTGGTGTTCATGTAGACGAAGACTAAGAGGGTGGCCACTTTGTCCAATGTAGTGTTGACTACGGTTATTGCAGTTGATTTTGTAAATGATATTTGGTTTGTCTTCTTTGGTGATGGTGTCATCTAGAAGGACGATGAAAGCTTCACGAATAAACAACCCAGCTCAGAGAACACATTACAACCAAGAAATTTCACATCCATATCTTTGGAACAGGAGTAAATGTTTGAAGGGCAGTTTTAGATGAAAAAGAGATAAAGGTTCATAGATTTGTGTCTATAAGAAACCTTCCAATCTGAATGGCTGCTTTGACTTCAAATTATCTTCCGCCATCTCAACTAAAGTAGGGTTAGTTAAATGTCTAAGTAATATGGCGAAAGCGTTTACCATTGGGCCAGAAAATCTGCAACAAATATACTTTGTGTCTCAATAATTACCCACCTAAATATCTCTATATGCTAACACGAAATTGAAAGACATTAGCAGTATTAGTAACAATACACGTATTTTAACAATAATTTTACTACTAATTGTAATAACGGTTACAGTAATGAGAGAGAATTCAAAGCCTCTGACATGCTGTCATACAAGGAATGCACCTCGGAAGTGTTAAGAAGAGTTGTCAATACAAATGAGATAGGGCGGCATTTAAGCTAATAAACTCGTCTGGAAACAAGCTTAGTTGGTTAAAGGATCCTACTAATGCAACTAAACGAAATACTTTGGCTTAGCAAATCTTTTGCAATGATTGTCAGGCTAACTACACAGTTTAAAAATGTCAAACAGGGTCGATTAGTATAATAGAGCACGAAAGCTTAGTCAATTCAAGATTGGCAGGTCCTGATAAGATGAGAAATTCAGAGAAAAACTAAACTATAACTGTGCATGCAATTACCGCCATTGGGGTGCGATAGAGCAACAGTATTAAAAACGAACTTAGATAGGGTAAGACAGATTGATGGCCTAATCTTTGTTTATCGACTCAAAACTAAATACAGGTAATAGAAATGATTCTGCACCTGTCCCAGATTTCGCAGAAAATTCTACCAACTATGTCACTAAGGAGGAGAGAAAATGAGATCTATTTGAACTAAAGCTAATAAGATTTCGTTTCCAAAGAAGCTGAGTACGACAAAATATTTCATTCCACAGTTTGGTTTCAAGATGATAGGCGGAATGCCATTCAAACATTTATGTAGCTTAACAATCTGCTTTACTCTCTTATGTGCTTGATGCCGATGAAGCAGTTCTAATTAAATATCTAAACTGAAGGAATATTTGACACTTATCACCTCCATTTTCGAATCACAATTCTATCCTAAAAATTTCATATCGGTAAAGCAATTGATTCAATTTTAATACACTGAAGAAAAACGTTTGTAAACATCGTATTATTCATTGTGACAATTCTCTGTGCAACTTCCACCTAACGAATCGATCACAATAAAAACTGTTGAACCAGTTACGTCAGTTCGTCCATGAACATAAATGAAATCTGTACTGAACATTATTGGAAACATTTCCCTTGAAAACCCATATTTTATTGTCGTCTTTATTTTCATAGATATAAGGTAACAAATGTTTTATTCTTTTTGAGTTGAAAACATTTTCTTTAGATTAAGTTAACTAAAAGTGTATGTAGGATTTTTACTGAAAAAAACTAGCAATTTTGCGCTTACAGCTATAAAAATGTGCGTGAATATAAATCTTACAGTTGCAGATGAATAGAAATATCCTAACTGATCATGAAAAAAACCAACACCCCTAAAAGATATATGTTTATCTATTTTCCTTCAACATATAAAATATTCGATTGATACTTGGGATTTCCAGCTGTTATGCCAGAACAATTTTATCAACCTTCACTGATATTTGGTACATCAGTATTGCTTAAAGATTCAACAAAGTATTGCTTTCCTATTCTACCCCTTGGAAATCGAGAAAGAGAAATAAGTCAAACATAAATGTGAGGGCTAATAATACTACTAGGATGCACTAACTTTGGTAGACGGGTGGTGTTCAAATCCGTGAATCACTGGCTGGAATGTAACTAATAAGCTACAACCATAATGTACATTGAGAGATCACTTTTCATGCACATATCTACTTATTGAAACATTACTTTCTCGAAGAACATAGGCTTTCTGATTCCACAGTCTGTGGCAACAAATTTACAAACGATATCAACTCCCGTCATGAAGCCCGAATGTTCTGAGAAGAACATGAGGAAACTGTGGATGAGTATTGTTGAGATGTCTCAAAGTGAGACGAAACCATTGTTAGGTGATTTCAGCTTTCGAATAGTTCTTCAAATAGTGCTAATCAGTACTGAATACTACCTCAGAAGTAAAATTAACGAAACAACCGCAAACGACAGCACTAAACACTGAAGTGTAATCAATACTGTGTTCACATTCTATTTAGATGAACAATAACGAGAGGGAAACACTGATCAGCTCAAAATACAATGAAATGTTTGCTCCAAAACATGTTATTAACGACTACTAATTGAATAGCATCTTACTCAACACCTTCGCTCAGTCTGTTTGCATGGCTATTTGAAGCAGTCTATCAGATCAAACTAACCTATTTGTGAGCATTTATGGCTGACTACACTAGTGTTTCTTTTGCAGCTGAAAACAGTGATACATCTGTCGAATATTCATTCCTCTCTTATCAGGTTAATTGAATCAACCCGTTCTTTTGGAAGTCCTAATGACAATTTCATTCAGAGTTACAGTTTATACGAAGATACATCAAGTTTTGTCTGCATTGGGCATACAGGTAGATAAATTAAAATGGTTTGAAACCAATGAAATATAAGAAAGAATAACATTCAAACTTATCCAATTGCAGTTGTTTCAGTACTTCTTCAATTGATATAAATCCAAGCTGAATACTACTGTATTATTTGGTGTCGTCTAATTGGTTAAAACTCCATGAATGATGCTTTTTGCGTAAAATTTTCGTCATGTTTCTTTATGTTCCAAAATTGATGCTCTGAATGTGTTGCAATGGATTCGTCTCTAGGTAACTTGGTATTTCTTAACATTTTGCTAGTAGACAGTAAAAGTCTTCAATTGTATATGCATCATTTTGTTGTATTATGGCAGTCATTAATAAATACAAACTCACTTCCTGCCTTTATTTAACAATTGGTGATTTTCGACATCCGGATGTGTTAGACATCTGCCACAAAACGTAAGACGAATAGACAACTAAACGGTGATTGTGAAAACAATGAAATTACTTTTTGTAGATCATTCCTACCTGAAATAATGTTTGTATTAGATGGCTTTAGTGTACTTCAGTGACTTCATATACCACCTAAAAATTAACTTAGTAATTTAGAAATTGAAGAACTAAATGGTGATGAAATAAACACAAGATATGTGTAAAATGATTGATAAAAAAATTAATCACAATTTACATATCAAACGTTTATCAACTGTCATTTGCCAAATGACTTCGCATTCTGTTTGACCTAGAAAAAAAGTTAGATGATGACGTTAAAAGTTGGCTCCTGCCATCAACTTAAACAAATGTGAGAGTTGTAAGTCACAGTCTACAGTATAGTTCTGCGAAGAATTTTTTTATAGCGGTCTGATACCACAAAACGAACATAAGAGTATTGCTGCAATTCAATCTGCTTGTTTGCCCTTCATGTAAAAGTGGTTACATTGTATTGAGCAAAAATTATTGATGAAATGGGTCTGTTCAGTTTCACCATGAACAATTTCTACAATCTCTAATCTAATCACTTTTACTAATTATGGATAGATTTCTGATAAGGTGAAACAGCGATATTGCAAACAGTGAGAATCTTTAGTTTCTTTAATTTTATTTTATAAAACTTTAAAATGTTTTCCTTACCTGATCTAGTGAAAATTAGAACATTGTTTTCCTGTTTGACTAATGCTTTGCTGAATAAAGAGTGAAGGTTAGTAATGAAGTGTCTACACTTAGAACATATCAGTCAAATGTTATCAAACGGTAACAACTAAATCGCTTTGGTACATATTTGCGTATCTAAGTTCTGTTATATAGTTAGGAAACAAGAAATCTGATCGTATTCCGGTTACATCAAATAAAAATTATATTAATTTGATTGAGATAAAGCAAGTTCCCTAATTGTTTCAATGGAGAAGTGTACAATACTGAAGGCATATAAATGTTTTGAATACATCCGTTTGAATGTTATTAGGGTACATAGGAATATTTATGAATGCTGAACATAACAAGAAGGGTTGGTCTCTAATTATTCGCATAAAATCTTTCTATTCACATTCACTTAAGTTTATACGTCGTCTGTCATTTATCGTTTCAAAGTTTTCATCTCATATCATCATTAAAGTTTAGAAGTTTATATAAACTGGAATTTATTACAACATCAAGCGAAAAATGAATAAACTTCCTTCTGACCTTCATTCCAGTTAACTAGATGTATATCATAAACTTTATGAAAATAAAAACGATAAATGGTAGGTTAAAAAGAAACAGATATTTATTTCCTGTCATGCAAAGTTTGAGGATATTTGACCAACTGAGATGAGTTCACTGGTAGGTACTAATACTTATTCAATGGTAGCCTGCTTGAACCTTGGAGTACCAAAGTTTTCCACGGAACACTTGCATCAAAACTTTTTCCCTCCAGCTTGTCCAATTATTTTAATATTTCATCTGAACTTGTTATGTATTCTTGCATACATTTAAAATGTTTTGAGATCGCCGCTTACTGAGTTAATAACAAAAAGAAGAAAAAATGACACCTTATATAATAGACTTTTGTGTGCAGAAGTTCATCATATTTCTATCTGTCGGATACTTAGCTTTGGTTGCGGATTATTGTACTGACTAGATAGGCTCCTACCACCAAACATATGCTAGCTTTAATGTTGACTATTCACATCAAAACGGACTCTAATCCAACAAAAGCTCGCTGTCTCATATTATTCCCGTAACACTATTATTATTAACATTACTCAGATGGAATAATCATTTCGTCTGAAAACATTGTTCAGGGTGTGACGTTAAAATATTACATGCTGAGAATTCCACACTTCATTGCATACATTTTTCGGGATAAGGTGATCACTATTATTAGTATTGCTTACAGAACGTTTTCTCATTTCGACTACTCATCAGGTGAGTTTCTTAATTAGTTCTCAAGCATCATCGACAGATTAGTGCATAACAGAAGAGCATCTTTCTAAAGGATGCTGTTGAACAACCTCTTGGTATCTGCTTTGATGACATGAAATTCATCCCGCCAAACGTGCAAAAGTGAACTTCAGCCACATCTGCAAGTAAGTTGAACAAACCAATACAGGGATAGGTATTATTGGCCTTGTTGTAGGGAGTTGATTGTTTGTTCTGTGATCATAATAATAGAGCAATAGATCAGTCAGTCAAGATGAAAAACCGCTTAACCTGAAGATTACTATGTGGAGTCTCGCTAATCACGTCATGTTTTAAAAACCGTTGTAGTCTCAAGCACATACATAAAAATCGTACTTTTCAATTAGTATGTTGAAGACAAACTTGGAATCAATCAGAAAAAGCCTTTTGACATTCCATCAGTATGCTTCTACACCAGTAACAATTCATGACGGTTTTCCAGTCAGTTTAGTCAAATGCCCTACATTATTTTCTATACATATAGTTTAGAAGACTTCAAAAAAATTACTTCATTGTTTGCCAAACAATGATTAGTTCACTCTTGACTGATGCCGTCATAGCTACATCCTACATTCACTTTAAGTAGCATTGGCATCATTGCAGAATATAATTAGCCAAAGTGAGAAGGAAGACACATTATGCAGTAACTACTATTTCGATAACGATTTACCTTTAAAGTTATTTAAATAGAGTGTAAACCAAACTAACTCACTACCTGGGTCTTCATGTAAGCTGACTTGATTAAATTTGATATTAGAGCATATTTTCACAAGGAAAGGGCTAAATTTCACTTACCTACAGAACTTTCAGTAAAATTTGTCCTATGGGACGGAAAAAACGCGAATATAAATGCTAAAATGTAAATGGAATTTGATGCTTCTGAAAATTTTACTTACTAAAACGTATTCATCATGAACTGACATCAGCTGAAGATCCACAAAAAAGGCTGAAACCAATGCATAACTTTATCGCCCGAGAACTGGGATCGAACTCAAGACCTACATGTTTCGTGCCGACGCATTTACCGTTCAGCCACTTGTAAGGAGTTCAGTTGTCCAGAGTTTTCTACTTCTGTCAGTCTGCGATATTATGGGGCTATTTACCAAGATTTTTAGTTGGCATCCACTTCACTTCTGACTGGTTGACCTCATAGTCCATAGCTTCTCAAACTACAACAAAACACTTGTTCAGTGCTAACAGATTTTTGAAGCAAAATGGTAATCAACAAAAGGCCTCAGCAGATAGTCGCACTATATAGTGCAGCGACAGAAATATGAAACTGTGGACCATCCAGTGGCTTACTGGCAACATGCTCGTCATGGAGGCTGAAAGTCTCAGGTGGGACCACTGGTGGAATTATCGATGTGCACTGCTGAGTGGTCCTATGCTGGAGTGAGACAGCTGTTCAGTGCTCCCATGTTTTCAATTCGTCTCCGGACGACGTCAGTCTGTGATGTGTATTACTTTGTATATATATATATATATATATATATATATATATATATATTCATACAATTTGTGTTAGTGAATATTTTCTTTAAAATTAACTGAGAAGAACTAATTATTTTGATTCTTCCTCTAAACAAAAGTTTAGATAAACAAGTAAGTAAATGAGTAAACAACAACAAAATTTAGATTCCTAAAACTGGAACAAGAAGAAAATATCAACAGTTGTGTTAAAATTATCCTTAAGTGAGTAGAGCAGTGCAGCGAAAAAAGATATTTATTCCAACTCTAAACTATGAGAAACTGGTGACGGGGTGGTGATAATTATGACCATTATGATCAGTAAGGTGATAATCGTGTTACTAATGATAACAATAAAATGACCATCACAATGTTATTAACTCTATTGAGATCACTTCATTATTCTTATACCAATATTTTTATTTATTTAATGTCCATTATATATCTGTATACATACGTCAGTAGTTGTTGACATTTGTTTCTGTTTAAAATTGTAACAATTCAAATGAAGCAACGTTGAAACTTTGCTGGACTGCAAACTCATATAACCTTGATCATCAAGTCATTTTCATACATCCCAGGTGAATATCACCATCAGTCCAAATAACAATAATAGCAATAATAAGAACATCAACAGAGGTGTTATCAGTAGAAACTCATATGTTTTTGTCAACATGATATTAATTGCTCAGGTTGTTGACAGCTTTCTTCTTCTAATTGAACTTATCAGTTCAAATACGTTTTCATATCTGACGTAACCATAGTTTGGCACACGTGTATGAATGCCAGGTGACGACTGAAGGTGGAATGAAAATCTAGGCAGCGGTAAGGTTGACATTAGTGACCCTCAGGTCAACATATCTTCAAGCCTTTGGTGTTGACCTTGAGGTCACTGGTTTGGATTCTGCTGTGGCTGTGGGAAAAACAAATAAAAGGATTACAACCTTTTAAATGCCTCTGAAATGAAAGAACCCTCTTGGTTTAAAAAAGGGACGAATAGTTCCAAGTTATTTTAATTGGGATTGTAAACAGGAGTTAGTGATTATTTCTTTGGATTTTTAAAATTATGCTAACTGACGCTTATGATGCAAGCTATTGAGGGACTATCTTATTTCAATGCCTTTCGTTGTGAGGATTTATTATTCACGTAAACGATGTAGTTTACTGTGGAATGTTTTTCTGCAGTTCAGTTTCACTGAAACAATGTCATTTGGAGTAAGGGGCTACTTAGATCGATGAATTCTTAGGCTCTCACTTTGACCTACACTTCTCTCTCAATATTTTCATTGCATCCTTTTATCTCTGTATCAGAATCAACTTTAATATTTTGGCTCTGAGTGTCATCATACATCATTAAGTATCATACTTCAGAACATAATTCCCCGTAAAGAATCCTTTCAATCTAGCTAGATAAAGCTTGACATGTCTTTATAAAACGGTCTCAGTCGTATGGACAAATGTAGACTACCTGCTTGGAGTCTCGAACACGATAAGGATCAAGGGTTGAGCACTGTTGGTGTTATGGCTGAAAATCACCCGCAGTGGCATAGATGTATCCACTTTTTGACAGTTTATATAGTTTGAAT
Organism: Heterobilharzia americana; assembly: GCA_944470555.2. NCBI lineage: Eukaryota > Metazoa > Platyhelminthes > Trematoda > Strigeidida > Schistosomatidae > Heterobilharzia > Heterobilharzia americana. Next base: position 31,450,190 of record OX104129.1, on the reverse strand, counting down.
ATCTCCACCAACCTTTATCTTTAAACAATTTCTTCGCATACACAACTTTGTCTACTTTGATATCACTCCTTTTCTATTCACCTGTTCTTTGTACATTACTGTCAGATGCGATATCTTGAACCTATGCTTTTGTGTGAGAGGTTCTACTTATTTTCGAGAAGCTGGGTACTTGTAACCAAACATGTTACTTACCATGCATAACTTGTATTCTTCTCGGTATTATTAAGTGAATTATCAAAACGGAAGATTTTTGAAAATTCGCTTTCATGTTGAAAACTGTATCAAAATATCTAACTACATTACTAGTTGACTTCAAAGGTTGTGACAGTTTATTAAATAAAACTTTAGCGATCACCGAGAATTTATACTTGACTGTGTAATGTGAGAATTTCAATGAAGAACAGAGAATAACTGATCACTTGACTCCTTCTCCCATGTTTCTGAGATTCGCAGTAAAAGAAAAAAACTGCGAACACTAGATTTATTATTCAGGATAAAAGGGGAAATAAAGTTGTAAACCGTCTCTATTTGGTTGCTTTATATGTCCATTCACTTCCAGTTTTGGAGCAGAAAAAAGTCATCCGTCGTACTGATGGATGGTGAACTGGTGACTCTGAGCATAGGCGAAGAAGGAACGTTCACTTAAACCATTCAAATGAAGTGTTGGCCAGTCGATTATCTTACCTTTCATCTTAAAAACTGTTATATTTATATGAATCAGTGGATTTCTTGAAGTTTTCAGTACCTTACTTTATTATAGTAATCGCCAAAATAAGTACCACTATAACGTACTAATTATATCGATTTGACCATCTTTGGTTAGGTAGATTTATGTTATTGGTACTGGATGATAGCTGAGGGTTAAATGAAAATATAGGTGGCGACAGAATTCAACCCAAAGACCTCTATAATACCAATCCGAGGCTCTACGAACCGATGTGCGACTGAGGTGGAGTTAATATCTGGTCAACAGATATGAATCTCCTCCTGCTATCCAGACCTTCATTGCATCTTCAAACACTACCCAGTATCAATGCTAGTTATAGGTTTAATGAATTGCTTCTGTTTTCCGAACAAATTTATGCTAATCGCGGTAGCTGGTATTACTATATATAGAGAAATAAAAGTGTTTTTCAAAACTACTACTGTAAAGCAAAAGACTAGTGTGAGTATAGTGTAACATTCTAGGATTAACTGTCATTTAGACGTGACTGGGAGCACTCTTGCCCAAAAGATTTTACCTTGAAGATGAATAGGTGTATCCTATTGGTTGGTTTTGACCTTCTGGTTAAGCAACACAGATATTTTTGTACTAATGAAATAAAAATTGATTTGGGTTTTTTTCCTCAGTATAGATACATACAATTCGTAACTGTTACCAAACTGGTTAATTGCAACTGATTAAGGTATCGGGCGAATGGTCTGCAATCGCCATCCACTTTATTTGTATATGCTGCTTCTTAATGAATACGCCTGCTTGCCTTTGTCTACCGAAATCTTCCACCGAACCTATACATCAAACCTTTTCCTCTCAATTTGTTTCAGTGATTTAAAAGTTATCCAAACATATCATGTACTCTTGCTCACTTTTAAAGTGTTTTCAATTCGTCATTTTCTTAGTTGACAACAAAACAAAGAAGTGTGTTACATTAGATGGAAATAAGCTGTTCAGTAAGCAAAAAGACATCATATTTCAACTCCATGGATACTTAGCTTGAATTCCAGATTATTGTACTGAGTGAGTAAACTGCCACTACGAAACTTATGCTCGCTTTTCCGTTGATTATCCACTCTAAACTCCATTAGCTGACTGTTTCACATTATTGTGTCTAATACTGCTATTATTAACATTATGATCCATTTTAATACCAAAGAAAAATGACTATATCTATTGAACGTTCCAATTAATTGACCTTGAAAGCATATAACTTGAATAATAAGCAGTCAATAATGAGTAATGTCTCAAGCTTGGCGTAGATCTTATCTCCTGACTGAAACTGTTAGCCGTCTGTCTCATACAAACAGATGAAAGAAATCTAAGAAAATAAAAAAAAGTTGTTCAGAGAAAAAAACTGTTTTCGGTGATTGCACTCACTAAGCCCGTATTATTGCACTCATTCTATCTGAAGGTTTTTAGAAGCTTATTAATTGATTTTTGGTTGTAATTCATCACCATTATCATCACCATTCCAACTTAGAATGAACAATTACCAATCTCACGTCTCCTCCAGCTGTGTATATCAATTCACCTGTGTTTTGGAAGCAAGTAGATAGGATGGACCAAAAAAGGGCCGCCTATTCAATTTTATGAGTATATTCCAATAAATCTGTGTCTAAAAGGTGGCAAGGTCTATACCGGAGCAATTACCATTCACCTTATACAAACATTACATCAGCAGATGTTTCTCAAGATTTTACAGTTTTTTTCATGTAATTATGTAATCTACTAGCTGTTTAAAAGCCCCTTCTCTTACAATGCTGTTATCTTGTCGATCCTTCTTTTCCGCAGCTGCGAAAGTTTCCATCTCACTTTTCGATTGCAATTGATTTTCATCAAGGTTTGTGATTACTAATCCTGTGTTTCCTTGGCTTTACCTTGTTGTTAATCCCAAGTTTCAAACCACCACTTATTTCTGCATATCTAATATATGTTATGTCATCATTACTTCGACTCAGTCGTAGACTGCTTACAGCTGATGAAAAGCTGTGAAGTGAAATGAACACATTTTATTTTGCAGATGTCTTTGTTCCGGAATTATTCAAAAATGTACAATTAGTTTCATGTATGCAAAACAGTTACTTCATCATGACAACATTCAAGATGAAATATCTTTTTTAAAATCTTAATATCATATTCAAAAGGTATGGTAACAGACAAATAAAAGAACAGCATTGATGAAGCAATTGAATGCTACTCAGGATGTTATAGAGATATCTAAGTAGAGATGAATAAGTTCGAATAATGAGTTGAGTAACATGATAAATATTTAATGAATGAATTGTTGTCAGGGTGGGTGAAGAAACAAGTAATAGTTGATCGAATGCAAGAAATGAATGGAAGGAAAAGGTAAAAGTCACTGAAAATTTTGAAACGTTAAAGGTTAAAACCATGAGGGGACAAATGTGGAACAAGACTGCTTTATATGCAAAGCTCTGATTTTCCTGTCTGAATTGTTAAGGCTCCAAAAGTAGAAAGGAAGTGGATATGCGTTAACTTCGACAAGTTTCTTTTCACTTTTACACAATTTTGGAGGAGAAGATTGTTGAAATTGAATGACCAGTGTAGGCGAAGTGTTTCATTATCACACGTATTACAGATCTCCTGTTACATCTTTTTAGCCACACTGGATAGTGTTCATAGACACTTTTGAACGAGAATTATGTCGTACGATCAACATTCTTGGCCCCAAAAAGTTGGTGAACTGATGTACACACATAGATGTGGTTAGATGCAGTGGGTCGGAAACGAGTAGCTAGGGATATAATTATGTTTCTCTCCCGACCAACTGAGCACTGAGTCTCAGAATTGTATCAGTTGTCTATTTTATGCAGGTTTTGTGTGAATCCACTTCCTCGAAAGCTGTAATTGTACAGCTTAGTGAAGAAGGTGGTTGAAAAGAGTCTTTCTACTGGACCATTTATTTTCATTTTCGTTCATGTCTCTATGGGTATTTTTCAGCGAATGAAAATATTTTTATGTATCAAAGAACTATGGGTTAATACAATACGCACCTTTACTTAACTATATATATTAACAACATCGACTAAAGGCTAAAAGGGCTGAAATACTGTATAAAATGAACTCGAGAAATCAGCAGTAAAGGCATACAAAATCTTTTATACCAGTTCTGTGCACATACATAAAGTGTTATAAACATTTAATGGCAAATAATCCAAAGAGTAGATGTGTCTTGGAGATGGTTTGTTAGGAAGAAATATTAGATGCAAACGGTGAAATGCTGGACGCCCGTTAAGGACTCGTCAGCCGGATGCACTTGGATCCAGTGAGTGAAGGTATTCTCACTAAGCCTACAACCCAGCACTCATCAGTTCGAATACCACAGTGTTATCTGCCTGGCCACTGAGTGACGATAGCCACTTTCTGTGAGAAGAGACCAGTATGGTTTTCACGTTATGGTTTGTATGTCTGTAAGTTGTTGACTGGATCGAACTGACGGGTACTACTGGCATATTGACTGCCTTGCGGACACCTTGATACTGCCGGTATTTTAAATTTCATATTAATGATGAATAATAACTTTGTTGTCGTTTGATAAGAACTTACCTGTGAACTTACCTATGTAAATATTCTTTTCTGCTTCACAAGTGAACGAGTGCCAACGCTGGTAAAACGTTCTGACAAACTGATGCTTAAAGCATATGTAAGATTATCTAGGTGATACTTATCTGTTGATACTACATGATGGGTGAAAGCGAAATGAAAATTTTGGGCCACGCCCGATTCGAACCAGCAACCAACAGATGTCCAACATGGCGTCCAACAGACCGGGCTATGGGACTAGGCTGTTGATATTTATCTACTTCAAAGATGCTAATATAAAGTAGGTCCTTCCAACTCTAAATGCTAAACTAACCTGGAAGGACACAAACTCATACTTCTGAGTCTGAACTGATGCGTAACTAATACTAAGCGACATGTTTTCACCATGATAAAAGTTTTAACATCAAGGAAATGTATATTGGATTGCCACTTGAATGTAAACAGATAGGTTGATGTTAATGCTGTAAGAAAAGTTTGTTGTTTGTACAGTATACCAGAACAAATAAATATATAAAAACATCTATTTTTGACCAGCTAAATTGTCGTGCATATGCGCACATGGATAGAAATCACTCATCGCAAACCATTGAGAAATATGTAAATAATACATAGAAGCTAATGAGATTATTCTAAAGCCAGTCCTTATAACATTGGACTTTTGTTACTGGTAAGTGGATAGATTTGTTGAAATGTGTTCTCTAAAAGGGTTGAGCTCTTCTGGCTCACTGGGAATCATTAATCAGTACAAGATTTTTTCAAGGTGCCTACACTATTTTAGTGATAATGACAACCATCTAGGGGTCAGATGTTTTATTGAAGGTCTAAATAAACAAAACAAGATACTTTTTGATTTAGCATTTTTATTTCCTAACGTCTCATGATAGGAAGAAATCAGAATACTGGGCTTTGAGTGCAGTGGACTAAATAATAATATTTCTCAGTGATATTCATCCTCATTGCTGTGAACAGCAGCCTCAAATCGATATTCAGTAATGCAGGTTTATGTGAATTCATTGATTTCAAGTCCATATTCCTCACGAATTGATATCATTTGTGGAACCCGAGAATTCTGAAAGCAGCGGACAGGTGTTTCTTCCCAGTTCAGGACTCCTGAACAATGCGCACTCAAGTTGAACATGAGAACAAGTACTCAAAGACTGCGTCGGATAAACATAGTGCCTAATCAGTAATTGACCGAAACATGAAAAGTGTGGACCATTCAATTTCTATACAGTGAACCAATGTTAACGTGCTCATTGCAGAGCCTGGAAGTCTTGAATTTCATCGCTGACTGATTATTGACTCTGGACCGCTGAGGAATCCCATGCTAGGACGAAACCTATATCCAATTCACCAACAATTTTCAACGCCTCTCCAACTGATGCCAGTCCTTAACGAATACCGACTTCAAATCAATATTCTTGAAGCTGTTATGATTGTATTCCTTTGAAGTTAAAATTTCCAGCTGTACATATTCTGACGCATTGAGCGTATTCATGCCAATGAACTGTTAATGACGCTTGAGTTTGCGCTGAATTGGTTATCTGTCATGATTAATTCTCAGAAAGAATTGACGATAAACGTATCAGTATATCTCACTTCACTTTTGAAAAACGGGGGTGGGGGCGGTTAGAATTGAGAATAGTTTAACAGATATAAATTCGATATTGCAATGTTTATAAATTTGATAAAAACAACTTCTAGGCATCAGTTTTGTTTTTCTGTGACCAGTTAGTCGTCTGATGAAGTATATCAAAGTTAAACAAGTCTTCTCTTGAATGGAATGAATTGTGAGTGTAAGTCCTTAGCATGGAAAGTTTCAAAAATAATCAGAAGGCGTTGGGTACTGGCTTTGAACATAATTAGAATATTATCTACTATCATTGTAATATAAAGCAAACCTGAGCGTTTTGGCAAAAATGAGATTTTCAATCAAATTATATTTAACAGTAGTGCCTTAAAACTAACTGAAATATCTGATGAAATCGTCTTTGGAGACTTAGTCTGAGGTGACGTAACAAGCCCTTTTTATCGGTACAACTATTAGGCACTGTCCCATACTAGGGACTGAACCAACTAGTTCTTTTTCCTAGAATTAGAATGCCCCTTCAGCTGATATGACTCTGTGATGAATATTTAATTTATATGCTGGATAATTAGGTCTCACACTTGTGATAATTCGTAATTATTGTCTTGGAAAGACACAATTTTTCTCTAACTATTCTCAGACATCCATGGAGCATACAGTTCAAAAATGCTTTTGACGATTTTAATCATATTAGGACGACACTTGTGAGAAAACCTTCCTAATTACATTATTCTGCTGGCTCTTTCTCTGATAAGTTACTTATTGAGTGAATTTTCAACTATATGACGACGCCACATGCCAAGTGGTCCACAATGGGAAGCTTAGTGACGCCTTTGAAGTGAAGACAGGAATGAGTAAAGCAAGGCTGCTTACTGTCACTCATGATTTTTCTGATTGTGGCGGACTGGATCATGCAGCAAACAGTGAGAAGCGGGTAGGTGGGCTTACGCTGTTTAAACAGTGAAAAGACTCCAGAAGATTTGGATTTCGCCGATGATTTGTGTCAAATGTCATGTCGCACCAACTCGAAGATGTGCAAACGAGAACTACCAAGTTGATAGAAGATGCAGGGCAGCGAAGAAGGGGCTCCAAGTGAACATAGAGAAGACAGAGGTGATGAAGATAACTAACCAACAACAACAGCAACAAAAAGCTCCAGTCTCCATCAACGGGGGAAACTTAAAGGAAGTAGCCTTTTTCACCCATCTAGGTAGGAATGTCTCAACTACAGGCTGCACAGACGAGGACATCAAAGGCAGCATAGGAAAAGCAAGACAGGCGTTCACTAGCCTGAAACCAGTGTTGAGATCTACTGCGCTGTACCCAGCATAAAGCGTGAAGAAGATCCGTATTTTCAACAGCAACATCAAGTCAGTGCTTCTGTATGGCCCGGAGACTCGACGAGTCACGAAAAGCATTTCCAACAAACTACAGACATTCACCAACAACTGCCGCCTACGCTCACTCGATACTAGGAATCAGATGAGCAGAATAATAAGAATAAGCAACAAGGAACTCTGGGAATGAACCAAAGAAGCAAGACCCTATCGCTCAAAAAATATTCACAAGGAAGTGAAGATGGATACAGTGAGAAGGCCGACTGGAGACATTAAGCGCCAGGCCGTCGAGTGGAATTCAAATGGGAAACGACCAGTTGGGCGTCCGAGGATGATATGGAGGAGATCATGTGAGGAAGAAATGAAAGCTTATGGGCTGTTATGGAGCCAGGTTGAAAAGACTGTAGAGAAGAGAGTGGAATGGAGACGTGCTAGTGACGCCCTATGTTCCACTCGGAACCCAAAGGATAAATAATATAATGATAATGTGCATCGCGATGCTGAGCCTTCTAGCTTGGCGGCTATATTGCAAACGCAATCGATGGGATGTGGCCTGCACTCAGGACTTGACAACATGAAATTGGTTGCTCTCCCACGACTAAATAGTAAAAGTTCAACTTTTTCACTGAGCTTAGTAAAATGCCTCTTTGGCGTATGGTATTCCATTACTAAATTTCAGGAAAATGTAATTCGTGAGGAAACTGTTTATAGGCATCTGCTGAAATGGCGGTAAGTTTTCCAACTACTTTGTAACATCTGTGGAAATATTTGAGACTTAGTCTACAGTTAATTGTATTCGGACGATCTAGATTATCGGAGGGTAACGCGATCTTCTCAAATAAACGCATACACAGATTGATTGGTCACTAAACAGCAAATAGTTTCATCTTATCTAGTCGTAAGTACTGATTTGGTTGCCTTCCAGTAACCAACCAATTGCTCCAGTCCAATCTTATAGATGGTTAATCATGGCTCGAATACCTCATTGGTAACCTCACTGACTGCAACACTAAATGATGTGAGTTCACATCCCAGAATCGAGATCGGTTCCTTCGAGACTGTAGATACACTTTACTGGTGGGTGCCCTCAAGCAGGAAGCCTAAGTTGAGCTTGAACTGCTGAAGATACCCGGTGAATGGAGATGTCTTGAAAATCTAGAAGAATATTGCCTACTAGTGTTTTTGTCATAAATCGTCTTTTTTCACGTACCAATGGTGTTATTTAAGCTTATTTAGTGAATCAATTGTCAGGCAATGGTTTAAAATTCCTAAGCGAATAGCTGATGATATACTATCAAAGGAGTACCGCTACCGTTTTATTTCACTGCATTGCTTAGCCTACAGTAGGCTTTCTTTGCACATTTTAACTATAGCCTTGTTACTGTTTCAATACAATTTTAATCCTTATCAACTATATACAAAGGTTTGTTGTTTGATTGAATTGGTGTGTGATTAGGCGAAAAGTTAGAGAACAGTTGAGTCAAACGTAGTTGCAATAAACTTTTGGCTTTTAAATGCATATCTTTAATATTATTTTTCACTGAAGTTTACTGGTTACGGTTACTATCACAGTGATACTCGTTCATTTTGTGACCCACATAGTCTGGTGTTTCTCGCTAAGAATATGGCAGTACTATGCCTTTAAGGCCTAGGATCGAAAGCAGACTCATTGAGTATTTATTTAAAATCTACTTATCGTAAGTGTTTTCAAGGGTTACGGATACTGTGGCCCACCTTCTTTATACAAGACCTTTATTCCTTACTGGGGTATTACTACATTTTAAAATAATTGTTGTCTTAATTATTTTATCCAAAGTGTTTGAAAAGATTGAAAACATTTAATAGATTTCTTTGAAGAAAACCATATTCTTTTTAGCTCATCTCAAAATTCAGTAAATTCTTACTGAAAGCGGTTATTCAGATGCATAAACATTTGATCGCTTGAAAATGCAATCCTTGACCGCAATCATAACTAAGCACGGTATGAATTCTACTCAGAAGCAGTGGCCTATCGTAAGAAATAGGCTCATCTCAAAGATGATGTCTGTTCATTTTCCAATGATTCCTGCCTCGGTGGTAATAATGGATATTAGCTAGCTGAGAAAACCAGGGTGCGCGCTTCGTCTTATTTAGGATTCTTCAGCTACCTCCCAATGAGTATTGTTACTCCTACTAGAGCTAAAACCAGAGGATGACCACTTCAAACGCTACAGTATTATCCACTCCGTCAGTGAGTCTGGATAACAACTTCTTGTGCAACGGGTATAGTTCTATGATCTTGCTGAGCCTTAGCAGTCGAATAGTATTTTAACTTATTTCAACTACTGTTACTTTGCCAGTTGTTTAACAATTAACATGTACAACTTGTTTTTGAAGATTATTTTATTTCAACATTCTGACAGTTGGCTTCAAAACTGACTCGGGAAATGAAAAACAATTTTAGCTACAAAATCATTTTAGCACTCCACCTCCACAAACAGACCATTTATACGTTAATTACAGAAAAAAAATATAACTGCTGTCCCATTTAGTTTTCTATTCCTGCGTGGACTTCTATGTAACGTATACGCGAATCCGTGAGCGCAAATCAGTCCGATGTTCAATGATTAGCACGATTTCGTCTGAGCAACTAATAAGTTACTGAAGTATGATTATAATGAAAATCAGAAAATAAAAACTTTACCAGTAAATAAAATTAATCCAAAGTGGAGAATAGTCTGTACTTATTACTGTATATTGTCTTAAAAAGCGTCATATTTTCCTAGTTATCCCTCAACAGGTTAAATGGATTGATAGTCGCTGAATCACCAAAATGTCATTGTAATATTACCATAATTTACTCAATTTCCTGAGTAATTCCAATTATATACCTGATGATATCATTCATTAGCTATAAGGTGTTTAATATCAGGTTAACTAACTGAAATTATCTTGCTTCGGTGGATATGTGCTGATACGGGGTGATGATTGGAAGTGAAATGAAAATCTGAGCCATGGCAGGGTTCAAACCGGCAACCTCTAGGTTAATGGTCCGGTCCTCTGCCTACTCTTTCAAAACCAGACTTTCAAACCACGATTATCTCAATAGTTTAAGTTCTAAGCAACGTAATTCTTTCCCTCTCTAACTTACAGCGATTTTGAATATGATGAGAAGCCAGTGTAGAAGGGCTGAACGGATAGCATGATGCAATTTGCAGCCGGCTTCTGTGGCTGAATGGGTAGAGCATCAGGCCTGTCCAGCAAATGTCACTGATTTGAATACTGATGCGGCCCATATTTTCATTTCACAGCCAATCCTCACCCAGTATAAAACATTTAACTACATGACGTTCGAAGTCGAAAGTAGTCAAAGGGCATGAAAAGGGGCAATGTATGCGGCAAAATTCGTTCTTATTGCATTATGATGAATTACTCAGTGACAATTAAAAAAGACATCTTTGTTGCTTAGCTTTTAGACACCGGGGTCACTTTACCAATAAAAGAGGAAAACAAATGATGATGCATTGAACATGTAATGAAAAACAAATGGCATCATTTAAGTTTCAACGAGAGGTCGTGACCAGTAGGGCAAACCACGTGGATGTTAGGACAAATATTCAACGATGACACTGGGTGATGATCATGCTATATAGCGAACTGACAGAATTAGGAAATATGGACCAGAGGATTCTATCCAATGGCTCAATGGTAACGTTTTGGCAGTGGACCCTTGAATAACTCTCCAAAAGGTTGAGAAGTGTCTGCGCTTGTTAAATAGATATTTTAAAAATACAGTTTACATCTCTCTTTATCAGTCATGCTAGATGCTGTTTGAAAGTGCATTTTGCAGAATAATTCAGCATGACCAATGTACTCAACTTCACAGTAGCAAATAAACCCTTATTTGAACATAAGTATTTGGCTGAGTCTCCAGCTTATCGTTCGCATACTGTCAGCTTTAAATAGGAGTACATGCTTCAAGGACTGAGAGTGAAAGGGTTCTTAACAAGCAGTTTGAGACTGTCCGCGGCACTTTTCTTCTGGACTGTAAGGTTAAACGAAGGAATCAGTTTCAAAGCAAGGTGTATTTGTTCAGTGATGACTTTTGACCTTAAATTTTAGTCTGTTATAGACAGTGTAACCCTTTTTCTACAAGACGTTTTTGGAAATTCTTAAAATCTATCGTCAGTAGTTTCTTGCCTGAATACTTCTTGATTCTTGACGGGCGGGAGTTAAATGAATCCAAATTCTACTACTTTAGGAATGTTTCTAGAGGCCTTTCTCTACACTGATACATCAGTTCATCAATTAAAATCATAAACATAAAATAACATATAGGAAGTAAGAAATTCATTGAAATATAAGCAAAAGACGCATATTCCTTTGGTTGGTTGACCATTTCCCCAAGAATCTTCGTCAGATGGGATGTAAGATTCTAATCAGTGCAATCAACAGATGTCTCGTAGACACAGATCATCAGGTTGTTATAATAAACGTACAATAAGTTTCCAGATGATTATGCTTCGCGAGACGGATTGCTATGAAGCGCTCTTAGCATGACCTGTGCATACAGAGTTTCCTGAATCTTTCCCTCCTCTAGTGACTATGATTTGATCTAGTTTCATTTTACTACAAAATCCTTTATTTTACTCTCCTATCGTTATCTAGCATCAATGTACACTCTGTTTGCAGTGATGATATTACACATAAGTGGATAGAATTTTAAATGGTTTACAGTTAGGACCTATCCTTGCGGACTTCTTATAAGCAAACTAGAGAATGGACCTTTGGAGGTCGTCATCAACAAGCTAGATAAGTATGGTAGATTGCTGGTAGATCGCTGGTCGGGATATGGATAAGAATGAACTGTTTAGGAATTTTAAAGTACATGCTATTTACTTGCCTTAACTTGTGAAGCAGCACACAAGGAGAAGGATCACTTTGCAGAAGAGTGTTTAGAAGAAACAAATTTGCATGTCCCCATACACACTTCCTTAGCTCGACATCTAAACGGTACGAAAGGAAATTATTAAAGTGCTTGACTGTCAGAGTAAGGAAAATCTGCACAGCCGACACTATAGAATGAGTTACTGTTAACTTTGAATTTAAACTCAGAGGTTTCAATAGCTTGATAAAATAATAATTTTGTGGAGGACTTACAAATCACATGGTTCCCACTGGGTAGTTTTCCAATTTCTCAACAGTACTGTCAACCGAGATCACACTGCATGATCTCTATCAGACAAACGTCTCATGAACTAGTGAAGTCTATTACTACTGAAAGACGTGAGTAGTTAGAAACCACCCAGACTGAGCTGTAGTATTTCATCAACCATATCAGAGTGATTGAAACACCGGATGGTCATTTGCTTGTTTGCGACTGAGCTCATCACCTGCATACCCAGATAAATTCAGCTCACAAAGCCAGCATTTTCAGATCACCCGGACCTGGCTAGCTGACAAACGATGATAGATTTAATGTCACAGGGTTTAATAATTTAGATCTATACAACTTTACATGCTCATTCCTTATACAAAAACTGAGGTGAAAACAAACTCAGTATACTATACTAAACTTCTTACCTGTTTTAATGTTACTTGTAATTACCCGTTGCTATACAAAGCCGGATTGTTGGACCTCTGTTGGCAGGTGTGCCCTTATGCGGATGCGTCGATACTGATGGATATTAATGATTTTATATTGATATTCGTGATCGGCAAAGGAGTCCAGGATATGCGCTTCATCTTGTTTGGGACTCATTACCCGCATGTATCCACGCCCTGCACCAACATCAATATAATATTATGAATATCCGGCAGTGTCGAGGTATCTGCATAGGAGCCCATCTGTCAACAAAGGTCGATCAGTTCACATCTGCACAGCAACTGCAAATTACAAGTATCATTACCACAACTGATACTCATTGCAAAAGCAGTGCCTATCATGACTCAGTGGCCTAGAAGGTAACACTCTGGCGTTTGAAGCGGAGAGTACTGAGATCAAGCCTCAGGAGGAACAATATCACCCACTGGGCTTCAGATACATCCAGCCAGATTTCTCTGTTAGTCACCAAGATCAATATAATACTTATTACTTTGTTATTTCTATTTTTAATCACTGAATAAATACAAAACAAATATCATGTCGATCATATTTTTCTAATGGAATTACTAATTAAGTTATGTCGAAGCCACTTGCGATCTTTTTCTGTTTTGTTGATCATATCTACTTAGAAACTATCACTTTTTAAATGTGCAGTTATCTACTATGCATTTTGATTCGAGGAACAAAATAATTCTGTGCATTTTGTCCTAAATGTGAATATACACTAGTCTGTCTATTTCTCCAGAATACACTAGTAACTAAGCAAAAAGTGTATTTGTGAGTGCATAGAAAAACTCAGGCATAAAATGTAACTGTTAAAGCGACGTAATAATTACAGCTATGGCAGAAATTGTATTCTTAAGGGAATTGAGTGAAATATTTTAAAATTGATAGTAAATTTTGATTTCATATTATTATCATCATTATTTTACAATAAGGGATAGAACAACAACAAAGGCAGAGCATTACTCACAATCTCTAAATGAGTTTTTGTATAATTAACAGTCAGAAGAAGAGTATAAAGTAAAACTTCAGGAAATAGGAACAAATGAAAAAAATTGAATATATAAGTGTTAACTATTAAGTTGACTTCATTTAAACATGAATAATTTATTTTACTTTAGTTTCATTCTGATTCTTGTTACCTTATTGTTTAAATGCATAAATGTAGAAATTAAACCGTTATAAACTACTTGAAAGTCATATCAACTTGTAATCAACTTGCAATGATTTACGGCTAATAATGCGGAAAACTAAACTGTCAGTATGAACACTAGACAATTTAAGCAATAACTTTCAAATTGATTCTTGTGTTACTATGAGATTTTTAATTTTCCGTAAAATATTTTTTAAATTAAATGATTATAATTCCAGACAAAATGAAATGGATGTAGGAGGTTTTTTAATGAGTAATTAATGAATAGTTGTAGAGGTAGAGAAATATATCGGCAATATTGTTGCCTGTATTATCCTATTGTTGATTTAACCGAGTCGATCCATCTCTGTTAGCTTTTGGGCTCCTGTGTGGATGCTTGGATGTTGCCTGCGTTTTAATTATATATTTTTGATCGATAGTGGCGAGCAGTGGAATCCAACTTGACGCATGTTTCGTTCTATTCGAGACTCACCAGCTGCATAAGAAGTTATCGTAGCTCAGTGGTCTAGTAAATAACATTGTGACGTTTGAAGCGATCAGCTCTAAGTTCGAGTTCCAGGCGGAACAACATCTGTCACTGGAAGGCAAGTAATTACAGCTGACGAGTCCGAAATAGGGTGAAATGAGCACCCTGAATTCCACTACTAGCCACTTCGCACCGAAAACATATGTGTGTCTTTGAAATTAATGTCTCCGCATAAAAGTGAAATGAAATGCAATGATCTGGGTATTTGTTATATCATTTGACTTGGAAAAGCTTTTATTCCATTTATTTATGAGTTAAATAGGCAGCTTTTATTCACACAAATTTCGATAGAGATATCTGAGTTGATAAGAACACAAAACTTCAAAATTGCAACATTTGGAGGTTTAATCACTTTTGTGTTCTGTCTCAAGAAGACCGATCTATGCAGACCTAACCACTAGCTGCTAAGCGGATATGGTGATTCGGTATGCATGCCATAACAACCAAATATGCTTTACTGGTTACAGCAGACTTTATTTCAAGTTTCATCATATGAAGAAAGTATGTAGGATAGTGGCATGAAGAAAGGCAGTTACCAGTATAGCATAAATAGCTCAAGCGGTGATAGGAGCATCACGGCGAAGTTATTGACATTCACTGACAGAAAAGAACCTATTTTGACCTAGTGATTGACTTTACAGTTCCCCACCCAGCTTTGTCGGACAGTGATCGATTCTTTCTTTCTCTGTAACTCTCTGCATACGAAAGGTTAAATTTATGCAAACACATAGAAGTTATCAGATTTAGCAGCCTTCACTACGTACTACTGGAAAATGACTAGTAAATCGGATACAGTATTGTGGCTAGGAAAGTTTTATCAACCAATTTGATGAGTTTCGTGACCACTAATTCGGTAGCTACATCTCTTTTCAAACAGACATTGAGATGCATTTAGGCACCATTAGCATTTACCGTCATCACGAAGCTTCCATTACGGATTTCCTAAGATAACCATCAGCAGACCAAGTGTTTCCTAACATCATATTTCCGCATTCCAGCTGTCAGTTATCATCTTGTTGAACTATGAAGTAGGAATCAAGTTTTGTTTTCAAGTAAATGAACTATTCGTTTGGAAGTGTAAACTGTCTTTTAGATGACTGATATCAATGTAGTGAAAGCAGATAAAGATCAATAATTATGATGACATAACGCGGTTTAACTGAAATTCACTAATGACTGCTTAGATAATTGCCTCCAGACTTCACATCTAATGGTTATTCATTTTCTCAAATGAAAGCAGTAAGACAACGAAAAGTGACTGCACGGTCAGTTCTGTGGATAAACAGCCCTTTTCTTCCAAGTTCACAGTGATATTGATTGGTTAAGTTAAAGCATTTCTAGAAGACTATTCTCCGTTGGATTTATTTATTCAACCAATCTGATTTATGCATTTATGATCACATGTCTATCTCGAAAAACTTCACAGTGTGTTAACATCAGATATCAGATAGTTCGTGTTACTATGATGTCTGGACAGTAATACTTTGTTGTATCACAGATTTTGAATTATTTGACAAAATGGCTACAACAGGAAATTTTGCCAGCTTGAAAGATTCTGCAGTACAACAGCTGTTATTTTCACCAGTCAATGACACTAAGGAATACTGCCATCAAGTGTAGAAAAGATTTTTTCTAAGGTGCTAAATATGTGTTAACCATCGAAACGTTAACACACATCATTGTTCCAGCGACTGAGATGTAATGGGCTAAACAAGTTTTAACACTTAGTGTACTAATAACAGATTAGCTGATGTTTTAAGGAGCATCCACAAGTAACAGAAATTAATATATTCGTGGTTTTGCCGAATATAAATATGATTATCACATGAGTATTGAGTAAAAAAGTCAATGTAACAGACATTTACCAAATAATATCCATTGAAAAACCGAGGCTCGTGTATGCTTCAGGTGGTGGAGTGAGATTACTTCTAACAAAATACAAGTAGTTTTAGTTTCAACCTCCATTCCAATCGAATGTCAAGTAAAATTTGTAATTTAGTCATCGAACAGTCTCCCATCTTGAGTATCATTCTTTACAAGGAAGCATTTAAGTCTTCAAGACAACATACAGCTTTGTAATCCTTCAGACCTGCCAAAAGGGTACTATATAAACCTATCGATAGTATAATTGATAGCATCAGTTAATCGTAACCATTTGTCTAGTACAAAAGATATATATCTGAAGAGTATATCGTTGGATTATTTTTAGCTAGAAATCTACATAACACTGAATAACATGAGAAATAAATGTTTGGTGGCTTTTCCTACTGATAGTGTAATGCATGCGTTAATGTTAGTTGGTTGAATGTTAAATGATGAGAGTGCCTGTAGTTAAACCCACAGCCTGTTGTTTCGTATGCCACTTAACTTCAATATTTCTTATGAATATAAGTGACGGTAACCAAGACTTCAATTTTTTATCTTTCAAATTCATTGGTACTCGAAGTGAATATTACTCTTCTCTTTTCGACACTCATGGGCAGAACATATCTGCTAGCATGGCAAAACCAGTATTTTTCGAGTGATGTAAACTTGCATCATTCATTGATGAATTCAGTGATATAATCACTATACTATTTAAGTCATGATTAATCTATTGCAGTTTTAGGTATCAGGTAGTAACTGGTGTATCTTTAAAGCCCTTACTACATTTCATTGATCAAAATCCCAGATGGTTGTAGTCAGTTGGCAGAATTGCTACGTAATGAGTTTCTAGCTTAGTGACTATAATAAAACAATGCGTAGAATGTGGTCGGACAGGAAATGTGTCACTCTCCAGCGATTTATTGATTGGACTAACAGAAGTCTATCGATCATTTTTTTCTAGTATGGTCACCTAGGTTCAAATCATTGTGTGTGAGATAGTTTACTTGCGGCTGTTAACCCAAAACCGAGGTTCACAGCTTCTCATTAAATAAAGCTCGACATTTTTCTCAGTATCACAAACATGGACATTTTGTGTAAAATTATATGTGATCACTTTAAGACTGTGAGTACTTACTGCAGTCATAGAGTGTTCTGATTATACCATCTGACTTCCTGCGCTGTGTTTTACTGTGTTGCCTTTAATCTTAAGTTTATACAGAAAACTAAGCTCAAAAATGCTCAAAACTATGATTTTTTAGCTTTAGCTAAGATGCATGCATTTCTGCAGCACTGTCGTTGAAATAATTAATAAAAAAATTACTGAACATCTTAACTTTTCAGTCTTCCCAAAGGCATGTTAGTCTTTCGGTTGAATGATATAAGTTACTTCATTTTTGAAAGTCCAATCATATAATGACAACTTTAATCTGCTTCCTGCTGGGATACTGATAACTTCAGATATCGCGTCACGATATCTTGTGTACAAATTGACAGCAGATGGTGTTGAATAAAGAATACAAATAACCGAAATTCGGGATAGCAACGAAAGCGTGAAATATTAGTGTTTTCACTACTGGTCATATATAGTCAATAGGGATTATATCTTTTTTCCTTTCTTATTGATGGCTAAGTTGTGGAGAATGTATCAAGTGTGATCCGTCTTTGTCCATACTTTTCTTCTGATTTTTATCGGTCCCCCCATATCTTACTGATTTCCAGGAAAATGGCTTGCCTGACCTTATCTATGGGAAAACTTTTATTGTCTGGCATAACAACGTCGACTTATACGGTTTCTTAACTCCTGCGTTTTGCCTATTCATACCTGTTGTTTCCATTATTATTTCTTGAACTTGGGGAAGAATCCACTGTACTGTGTAGGATTTTGAAGACTTTTGGTAGAACGAGCTATATGCCACTAACCGTACTGATAAATCCAGTTGTGCGTAGGCATCTGAACTCTTGTAGACACATGGCTTAAAATATTTTATCTAATGACAAGCATTCTCTGCATCTGCACCCCTCTCCATGTCTGCCTTCTGGGAAGACAAGCAGTGAATATGTTGAACTCTGTGCATGCACAACCACATATAAAAATTCAGTCATACCTTATTTAGCTTGTGTATTGTTTAAAGTAAATCATGTTAGACATTTTCTTAACAATCAGCTGTGCAGTGGCGAACAGTTTTCATGTCCTTGAAGTCACCAAACATTTCAATCATCCTGTTATTCGTTATTCTTTATTATAGATTGTTAATCAACACCACTGTTAATAAATTTTGAAAACTGTTGTATAACAAGTAAACTGATAATGAGGATTCTGTATTGTAAACATAACTGTAGTTCGGAATAAGGCAAACATATCATTACTACTACTGTTATGATAATAATAATTGTTACCTAAGAATGAGAAAGAAATGTTAAAATTTTAAAATCATAAACTAATTTATTATTTATTGATGTTTGAAGAGATTTAGTAACATTGAATACAGTGGCGACACTTTAGTAGTCCAAGTGTCCACCTCAATAAATCACCTGTGTATCTCAAATGATTACGTTTCAATTTACATAATCGAAAAACAGTTAGTTTTTTATTTCATGAATGGTTTCACCTAATTTTTAACAAACCTGATCATTTCCTTGAAATGGCACATGATTAAACCGGTGAATAGCGTACAGAATCTCAGAAGTAATTCAGGATTTAGCTTACCTACGTCTTTCCAAATTTTGTCATTGGTTTACAAAGTAAAAGTATCATAACACTGGGGAGTGGATAACGCTTTGACGTTTGAAACTTTGAGTACTGTGTTTAAGTCTCAGCAGGAATAACATTACTTACTGGGGTGCAGGTTCATGCACCTGACGAGTCCCAAACAGGACGAAACGTACATTCTAGATTTCACCATGAGTCACATCATGAATACCCGGCTTCATCAGAGATTCCACATAGGAGTCTACACGCTGGCAGAGGTCAAGCGACTCGACCTTGCACAGCAACGATAAATTAAAGGCAACAAACATCATCAGATCGGAAAGTTACTCAATACAGTATCATTTTTTTAAAATTCCAGAGTCGATTAAAATCTGTTGTCAAAAATTTCCAAACCACCTGACTTTACGCTACATCTTTTTGAGGTTCTCCTTCACTTAGCGGAAAATTTACTCATTTAAGACTGCCATATGCTACAGTCATTAGAATAAATAACAAACCAAATAAAGTAAATACATTTCTTAAATCTGAAAAGAAACGGCGAATAACTAGATTGAAAAAGTATTTGTTACTGGTGAGAAGTGCGATTTAACAAATGACTTTTGAGCTATGCTGGATTTGAATGGCGGCTGTTTATCACTTGATATGTTGTTGTTTTCACTGGAAATTGGACTTGGTGCACACTATGTAAACTGGCCATACCATTATTAACTAAACTGTTGGGGAGCGTCAGTACTGTGGCTCATATTCAAGCATAGGTTAAACAGTTTAGCCAACCAGTTACCAAAAACTATACTTCATAACACACTGGATAATGTAGTAGGCAAATATAATGCATTGAAAGGCGATAGTAAGCTGATTTCCAGCTTCTCACATCTATTTATGCAATCACCGTTCACAGGGTTGTAATAGTCAAGATGTAATTGGAGTAGGATTTCTAACATCTAGCAACCAGACACGACCTTGAACTTAGAGTTTTGGAATCTAGTAAGAATCACTATGACCAACAATTAAATTCACCTTGATAACCTAGATGAAAGTTGAAAGTAAAATGAAAATTTGAACCGCAATGGGATTCAAACAAGTGACCACTGTGTTTCGCAACCGATGCTCTGCCAACTGAGCTACGAGGTCAAGATTCGGATCAGATTTTTATTTAACTTCAATCACCATGGGTTTTGCCCAACTTTCACATGAATTTGTGACGCACTTTACTACAGCTTGATCGTATTCACACATGTATGTTTCTCGCAGTTTTTGAATTTAGACTGGTTAGAAAAACTGAAATACTGCCGAATTGCGCAACTGGTTTAGATATTTTATCAATGTATGTGTTTGCTTTGTTCTGATCTGCCCTATTCTACTATTGATGAAAGGAGGGAGTGTATGGAAGTATATATTGTTTCACTAAGAAGGGATTACTATCATCACTTTTAATTAACCGATGAAATTAAGCATAACGGATTATGCAATATTCACAGAGATTATTCGTCTTTATGAAAGGTTTGTGATAATAAGTAGCAATAAGAAATAAGATTAGCGATAAACTAGATAGACAACATGTACAGATAATAATAAAACGGAAAAGATGTCTATTTTCTTTTCTTTTGTATCATGTGGTACTTGTTTCATTCCTATGACTCTGAGTGTAAGTCAGCAGATATTTTCAATTCACTTACATGCTATGCACATAGTTACACTTTGTTGTCGGCTTTGGATTTCGCAACACTCCGATAAAGTATTTTGTGTTTAAGGTTTATTCTCGTGTTTGTTATTCCATTCATTCTGTCATTAAGTCGCATCAAAATAAGTTATAGAACGTATGTATTCTGCAGTGGTAAATTCTCCTTGGTATATAACTTACTGCCTGGTAGCAGAGAATAAACTCAAGAAAAATGCGGAAAGCGACTTCTTTTCTAAGTCTCTCTTATGAAATTAGTAGCAGGAAAGCAACAGAAAATCTTGATGAGTTAGTTAATTGTAGACTTACTGTACTAACTTCAACTTCAGTACAATATAAGTCAACAGGATTAAGAGAGCACTATACTAACCTTTCTAATACGAACAATTAGCTAAATTCTAACTGCATCAGAAACTTTTCCCTGTGTTTGTCTGAAGGAAAAAGGAGAACCACGATGCTACTAATGTAGTGCTCAGTATTCTGATGGATTTCAGAAAGTGATTTCAACCGACGACTATTGTTGAACGCCACCGATTATGAAATATCTCATATTTTTGACAATCACAATCGAAAAGATTCCGGTTTGCAACTCAGATATATGGAATATGATGTCATCAATTCATTTAGATAGTAAACCTACATCACTTACCGTTTTTAGTACAGTTTTGTGTTGTTTCAATTCAGCAATATACACTAAAATCTTCTGCGACACTATAGCAATGTTTTAGTGCGAATGAGGCCACGAAAAGTGAATTCAAAATACCTATCTTGCAAATAACGCTTTGATAGAATTATTGGAGAATAGTCTAGCAAAACGTGGTTTGGATAGTAATGTAATTGGTTACATTTGGAAAAAATTCGTTGCATTTCAACTGCAGAAAATCTCATGCAATTAATTGTGAATTAATTCTATCCGGAGGTTTGTGGAGGTTAATCAGTTGATTTTAGTTTGGAATTTACCGTGAAATGATATCAGTTGAAGTGAAATTGGAAACTTGGAGCACTGGACAGCTGTTTTGTCCTAGTATGAGACTCCTCAGCAGTGCTCACCCATAATCCTACCCAAACAGGAATCAAACCCAGGACCTTGGGGTTCCGTGGACAGCACGTTGTCATTGAGCCACTAGGTAGCAACCCGTTCGTCCACATTTCCTACTTCTGAGCGTTCACGACACAGCACAACCTACATCCAATATCATCGCTGACTGACTTTTCTCATGTTCAACTGGTGTGACTCCACTGGTCATGACTTCTTATTGAAACTTCCCGAAGCTAGTTCTTTATGAGCGCTAGATTAATTCTATCTGGGGGTTTGTAGAGGTTTATTAATTGATTTTAGGTTGGAATCTATCATGGACTGGATTAGCTTCATAATGTATCTACTCGATTGCAGCCGACCGTTTGTTGGAATCCATATTTCCTAAAGTATGTCTCAGTATTTGTTGTTACATGGTTTATATTTTCTGTATCATACGACAAAATTTACTGGTGTATAGTGGTGAATATTTGCAGCCTAATTTTTTTGGTTCATAAGACCTCAGCATTTGTTGTAACTTAGTTATTACTCGATTGTGAATTTGCAGTTCGAATATTGTATCCAATGTTGAAAATTTGTTTGTATTTCTGTTTCATTGAAACTGTTAACAGTAATGTAAAACGTTTCTGGTAAATGTCAGTGATAAAAGCAGATGTTAAGTATTTGGCATAAACAGAACTGTCCTTTGGTTTAAATGTCCTTCTCTAAGCATAAAAATTCATAAAACCAAAGAATATTCCTTGGTAAAACATGGTAAGGAAATCTTTTTATTCTACTTTAATGAAAATTAGTAGAAAATGCAGATCTTGTAACTTGTGGAGCATAACTTGTGAACTATCTAATCGCACATCACAAATTGATGAATCGTTTATCAATGTCATTGGCATTTAAAACAGCTTCAGCAAGTAAGATCACAGTTAACCAGTTCAAACGTTTACATTGACAATTAACAAGTGATACAGAGCTTCTCGAATACCATGTGAATTAAGTGAAATAACCAATAATTTAGACGACATTTCTATTTTAGAACAAAGTTGTTACTAACCTAATCAGCTAACTAGATGTTTTTACCGAAAATTAATCCAGAAAAGTTAACTTTATATGCACCGATTCTAAGTCTATGATGAAGAATAAGTTTAGGATAAAAACCGACTTTAGACGAACAATTATCGATCTCTGCTATGTTTCAGTATTTGAGATGACTCGAACATGTGCTATCTATCAGATTCTGATGGGTGTTTTTGGATCTCATAGAAGGGAGGATGAAACCCGCCCTGATAAAACTCTGCCTACCTTAAGTAAAAATAGCAGTGTACTTTTATCCATGTCAAGTAGGATATATGGCAATGGTGATAGGAGTTTGACTCCTTTAAAGATTGGCATATAAGCAGCTTAGGATATTCATTTAGATGAATGAAGCGAAAATTCTTCGTCAGTATATAAGGTCAGCTTCATTCTGAAGATGACTTTACATATGTTAGCAAGATCATATAGGTGAATAGCGCGTTTTTATTTAGCCTAATTATCACAGACTCCTTAATCCTTGTAGAAGTAGTAGATGCTATGACTGGTTGAAAAAGTGGACTGCTCTTTTACTGTACTTGTTACATATTAGGAAAGTTGCTTAGAAAAATTGTTATTTTCAGTACGAATAACACTAGTTTTTAGTGGTACTCCACTGATGTTCTGGACATTTAGAGAAACTTCTTAGACATTTGTTAAATAATCACCTTGGATTACCCACGCCCAAAAAAGACTAGTTGTGTTATCACCATTAATTGATGAGGTCTGTAGAGATGACTGGAATCATGAGTTCCAGAAAAGGAGGACTTCAGAAAGTCTCTTTTCACCTGCTCCTAATTTTCTAAAAATGCAATGAACCTTTTATCCGTAATTCTAAAAGTAACTTTGCTTCTTTTCACAGTAATCAGAAGAGCTGTACCTGCGATATATATTATTATTTTTATTATTAGTCCCTTGGGTTCCTAGTGGAACATAGGGCTTCAGTAGCACGCCTCCAGTGACCTCTGTTCTCTGAGATCTTTTGAACCTGGTTCCACGACAGCCCACAACCTCTCATTTCCTCCTCGCACGACCTCCTCCATGTCACCCTCGGACGTCCAACTCGTCGCTTCCCATGGGATTCCACTCGAGGGCCTGACGCGTGATGTCCTCAGTCGGCCTTCTCAGTGCATGCCAATCCATCTCCACTTCTTCCTGCATATTTGTTGCGTGATAGGTTCTTGGTTGGTTCGTTCCCAGAGTTCCTTGTTGCTTATTTTTTCTGGCCATCTGATCTTCAGCAGCGAGCGTAAGCAGTTGTTGATGAATGTCTGTAGTTTATTGGAAATCCTTTCGTGACGCGCCAAGTCTCTGAGCCATACAAGAGCACTGACTTGACGTTGGTGTTGAAAATCCGTATCTTGTTCCGCATGCTGAGTGCAGAAGATCTCCACACTGGTTTCAGGCTAATGAAGCCTGTCTTGCTTTTCCGATTCTGACTTTGACGTCCTCGTCCGTCCCGCCTGTAGTTGAAACAGTGCTTCCTAGATAAGTGAAGGAGGTTACTTCCTTCAAGTTTCTCCGTTGACGGTGATTGGAGTTTGTTGTTGTTGTTGATGGTGGTGGTGCGGTATCTTCATCACTTCTGTCTTCTCTATATTCACCTGAAGTCCCGTCTTAGCTGCCTTCTGTCAACTTGTTAGTTTTTGCCTGCAGATCTTCAAGTTTATGTGACATTAGGCATAAGTCATCGGCGAAATCCAAGTCTTCTAGGTTCTTTTCCGTCGTCCAGTGTATCCCCTCTTCTCGCTGCCTACTGTTTGCTGCATGATCCAGTCCACCACAATAGGAATATCATGGGGGATAGTAGGCAACCTTGTTTCACTCCTGTCTTCACTTCAAAGGCATCACTGAGCTTCCCATTGTGGATTACTTGGCATGTGCATCTTCATATAGTTGTTGAATGAGGGGATAAAGGTTTGCGGTACTCCGTAGTATTGAAGCAGTTTCCAAATTACTTCTCGGTCGACGCTGTCAAAGGCCTTCCAAAGTCGATGAAGTTGAGGTAAGAGCTGATTGCCATTCAGCTCTGTTCTATGATGATACGAAGCGTTGCAATTTGGTCAGCACTGATTTGTACTTCCTGAAGCCTGCCTGTTCCGGTCGAGTTTTGAATCCAGTGCTCTTTAAGCCTCTCCAGGATGATGCGGCTTAATTTTACTTGGGGGGATAGGAGAGTGATTCCCGCCAGTTCTTGCAAGCACTGAGGTCTCCTTCTTCGGCAGTTTGACAAGGTAACCCTTCTTCCAATCGTCAGGTACCTTCTCTTCTCCACACCTTCTGCAATAGTGGTGTGAGCATGTCCGCTGTTGTCTCTGCATCTGTTCTCAGTGCTTCTGGCGGTATTCCATCTGTCCTGCTGCTTTCCCGCATTTCAGTAGCTTTATGGCGTTCAGGACTTCCATTTTCGTTGGGGATATGTTCACTTGTAATTCGCGGCTGCAGGTGGTATTTCTGGACGAAGTGCAGGTGGTGGTCGATTCAAGAGCTTTTGAAGTGGTCGGCCCATGTTTCCTCTGTTTCTCTTCTTTTGTTAAATTTCCTTCTTCATCTTTTATTGGTTTCATCTGTGTTGGTCTCTTCCCTGATAGCAACCTGGTTATTTGATACAATGTCGTCAGGTCTCTCTTACCTGCAGCCTGTTCTGCTCACTTGCCAGTGTTCGTAGAAGTGTCGTTTGTCTTTGCGTGCACTCTTCTTCACTTCTTTATCCAGTGTTTTATACATTGTGCTCAGTTCCTCTTGTCGTTGAGCATCCTTGCACTGGTTATCTTCTGCTTCACCATCTCCTCTCTATCAGTTCCAGGTATCCTCGAGATCCATTCCTTGTCTTCTTTCTTCTTCCTTCCTAATACTGTTGTGCAGGTTTCTTTCCACATAGCTTTCAAAGACTTCCAGTGTTCTTACACAGGTTTCTTCAGGATGCTCGTCTCCCATTTTGTCTTGATGGCTGTGAAGATCTCCTTTGTAGTTTCATCCTTCAGTTTCCGAGTGTTGTACTTGAATTGAGGTCTATCACCAGCTTCCTTGAAGCTTTTAACTTGATTTGGGTTCCTTGCACTAGATAGTGGTCTGAACCTACATCTGCTCCTCTCTTGACCTTGTGTTAAGTAGACTGCGTCTCCATTTTCTTATATATATATATATATATATATATATATATAAAAAGTGGATTTCTGTAGAAGGTTGTCGAGTGAATTCGTTAAGTCACAGTATGAAAAGTGATCTGATGACGAGAAATTCGCTGTCCAACAAATAAATTAGTATGAGGTTTTCTCCTTTCTTAGTCAAAATGTTTTACATAAATATATGTCTACCATAAAGAAGAGTAATGACAGTGTCAAAGAATTCACGGCCTCATTTATCATTGCTTTTCCTTTACTGGTTTGTGAATTTGATTTTCTTCGGAACAGAATAATTAATTTAACTTCGGGGTGGATAACCTTAGCCTGTTTCTTAACGGTGTATTGTTTAGCTTTCTCAACCGATAAGATGGCTAGCAGAAGGAATTGTATTGGGAAAAAACATTCCTGTCTTAATCCCGCCCTTCTATCATCTTTTAACATCTCTTTCAGAGACGAATTTCGATAGTCTTTGATGACTTGGTGTCATAAGAATCGCAGAGTTTATTGTGGACTTCATGAGGTGTGAATTTTCCTAATTAACGAATAAGTAGCATTTGAAAGGTTATACTCGGCAAATCGTTATTCCATACCTTTACTTTGATCACTAATTACTAGTTACGTTCCTGGTAATTATCAACAACTACTTATAATCAAAGATGTTTGATGAAATCGTTGACTAAATTGTCTTTCAACTGGATGAACACACTCTAACACGTGTAGAGCTGGTATATGAGTAACAAATGGACCATACAGATAACAGTGAGTTCTTATGATATTTGGAAGTTATACATTACAGCCGAAATCGAATCATACTCTGTATACTTCAAGATTAAGTCGGCTTCATTTCATCTTTTCTATAAACTCACCATGCGACTGAATTCAAAGGCAGAGTTTGAATTCTTGCCATTATCCATAGGAAAACATCGCTCAACATGTGAAGTGCAACATAATCAAAACGACAGTGTCATGTCTCATTTTGATTAAAAATTCTGAACGCTTCTATTGATATAATATTCTGTAATGCTACCACAAGTGTCCTGAATGTGGGCTTCGATAATTTCTTAGAGAACGAGGTGCTACTTTTCGTCCAGTTGCCATACATTTTAATCAGCTTACTTCAAAGTGTATATCACCAGTGCTTAGATATTTGTTTTGGCTGTTGATTTTGATGTTGTGAAATAACACTTCTTATCTGTTTCCGATTTTTCTAACTCAACAGCCTCAGATATGCTCAGACATTCTTTAGAGTCTCCTCCGTCCTAAATGTTTGCATTGTTCGGCCTCTATCTTCTCTAGATCTCCTTTAGTCGTATAAAATGTAACCGCCTTGTCTGCATGTTGGTGACCTACCATTCGATAACTCAGTATAATTGCATACTACAAAGAATCGATGTGGGAGCATCTGTCCGAAATTTCATCAGTATGCGTATTCAGTACTCAAAGAGACCCTTCCTTAAATACCATAGTGAGAATATTTCTTTTTTTGATCATATGTTTTTCACGTTTCTTTTAGCTATACTTTCAAAAACAGCCATCTAACTTCAGTGCATTGCATATATACTGAAAGACGAAAACTATTTTAAGTCTGAAAATAGGAAAATATGCAATGGAAAGAAAGATATTGTTTTTATATGACAATTTGATAGCTTGTTATCTGCCAACCGGATTTCTGGACCCATTTAATGATGTTTTGTATTAGGAACTTTTATATTAACTTTTATTTCACCTGTCTATTCATTGATTGGTCATTATGTTTAGCCAATAAACTGTCTCAACATGTAATAATGAAACCTGAAAATAATATTGTTACAAGTATGCAGTAGACAGTTTCAAAATGATGGAATATAGGTTGTGAAGAAAAAATACGTTAACCAACTGTATCTATTTTATGACATTTCCAACAATGAAAACATTTAAAAAGAACTCTGAAATGCCTGCAAACAACCAGTGTGCTGAAATTTTCGATCTAGCTTGTGAGTTACATGTGAATCCAGCTAACCGTCAATCACATATGAATGTAAAGAATTTAACATCATCAACTTCAGAAGTCACATCTCCTTCAAATCCAATATGCACTGACTCACATTTATACGACACGGCTGTTAATCGAATGTTTACATTGGATTCTGATTATTTCAAAAGGCCTCAGTTTCAGTGTCTACCCAACTGTCAAGATATTCCATTAGCGTCAGAAGAGAAAGGATTGTCAACTCTTTTCCCATAGTTGGCCATACGCATCCACGTATTCGCTCACATCTACGGTCACACATTGTTAAAAACTCTTCACACACAGCCAATACACATTTATCCCCAGGTAAATTGGAAAATAAATCTTTGCCATTTTTACAAACAGTGCCACACTTTATTTACATTAATAATCCTAATAACCAACTGAGAAATGAAAAGGAAATGCGTTCACCTATGGACCTTCCAATGAACTAATTGAGCCGATAAAAGCATCAAATGAAGATTGTGAATATATTTTAGAGAATAGTCACATTGTTGTCCAAATCTGTGTGTAAATTCTTCTTCATCTCAATGTGAATGCAACAGAAAACATGGAAGAGATTGTAATTTCAATGATATTCTATTCAACAGTCATCCAATCCATTATCCTTCATGTGATTATCAGTGTCATTCACGTACACAACTACAAACCGGGCAGGATTATTCATTAAAAGGATTTATTGTAGAAGAAGATAAAATCAAGTGTGGTTCGAATGCTTCATCATTGGAGAATTATGAATCTGGTGAAAAGTTGACCAACTCAAAGACACGTCTATCAAAACACATGAAATGCTGTCATAGGTGAGTTAGTTGATGCATAAAAATGGTCATTTGATGAATAATCTAGTAATCTGTTCCAACTTGAAAAGTAAATGACACTGTCTTTTTGATAGTTAGGTTTCGACTGAAATTCTGGTTAGCTAAAGCGACTACAGGCAGCAGGCGATATATGTTACTGAAGATTCAGTAAATGAGCGCAGTTTAGCATTTCTGTACCGTGTTTTCCGAAAACAGAAACTGAATTCACTTCTCATTGATTTTACCATCGGTATTGCACCTGTTATGACAATAGCATCAGAACTAGTAGTACAACACCTGAGGAAAGACAGCGTTTGCTAACACAATAAGCAATTACCTAGTTGCATAAAAAATGTTATATAGAAAAATAATCAAGACATTATTTGACGCTTGTTATTCTTCAGAATCTTGTCAAATGGTGATATTTATCTAGAAACGATAATAAAACAGATGACAAAAATTTCTATTGGAAAATGGAAAAAATCAGCGATTAGATTATTTTTCATTTAAGTAGCTTAATGAGTTCAATTCAGCGATGTCATCCATTTTTTGCAAACTAGGCTTTGAGTTACAGTAAACTGGCAAAACCTGTCGATACTGCATAGCAAGTATTCCACAAACAAACAATATAATCCACATATGAACGAAAACAGAAGTATTTATTCACAACAGTACAGCATTCATATCTTTATTAGTAAATAGTACGTTTCATTTTAAAAAAAGTATTGATAAATGCACTCTACTGCTTGATAAAAGAAATTTTACTGCCACGAAGGGCAACCTTTTCAGTGATTATTATGCGAGTTCAATTAAGAGCAGTTATAGAATTTATTCTCTACCTTGCCTCATAAATAAGCATATAATGCACTTATTACACTACTTACCACCTATATGTATCTGAGAATTTTGAAGACAATGGTTTCAAAGGTTGGACAATAAATATTTCTTGTAGTTTATACGTATACATTTGTTTAGCCTAATGACTGGAAAGCTGAGTTTTCTCTGATTAGCAAATCATATTTTTAGTAGTGTGACAACAAAAATCAATCAGTCTTGATGGTTTGCGATAAGCATATCATTCTGGCGAAGACTTTGTATCGAAACACTATTGAGGGTGTTAGAGCCTATAGTGAATATCAGTGAGTTGCATATGTCCAGATGGGTTCGACAAGGTTACTTCCTGTTTTCATTTCTACTAATATGGATCACAACAATTCTCGGACTTACCTTACTTACATTGTGTAGCTTTAGATGGATTGACCTTCTCATAGGAAACCGCCTGTAGACCTGGAATATGCACATGGCAGAATTATATTAAGTGGAGATTCTGTAAACATGTGGCGTCTTCTGGACAACTCCAGTAACTATTTAAACGTAGTCTGAATCCATTTTTAACCACTCTAATTAAGTTTTCTGCTCCTAGACTGATCTGCACTTGTGTCTCGTCTGACTGCCGTAAGCCAAGTGATTGGACAAACTCACTGTTGATCTTACTTGAAAAAAAATCAGCCTTGACAGGTCAGCGGCAAAAGAAATTTCCACATGAACAAAAATGTCTCACTCCATAGTTACAAACATAACCATCCATGACGCATACTCAGTTTCAGATATACGGTGCAGGAGTTCACTATGTTCTACTTCTCCAATAAAGTTGGAGGACGTGCAAAAACTTCAAGTGTTAGACCGTCTATAGTCTTGTAGCACTACCCTTTTTTCGATCAACCATCTTGCAAATAATACGAAAGTTAGGCGTAGAATCTTATGCGGAAGACGTCAGTCATTTGATTAGGTTTTTAACACTCATCCAGTGAGGAGCGAGGGAATAAGTTGTATTTTTTTAGTCACCTTTTTGCCATAGTGCGACGTTACTCACGGCATGAGCAGGTAAGAAGAAGGTAGAAAGCGTCGAAACATGGCGTCAATCCATAAAGTCCCTGACTGTTGGTCTGTGACCTATAAGGTAATGTAACCTTCATGGGTAGGATACGTGTGGCAGCCGAAATCAGCGGTTGGAGACTACAGGCGACAAGGGGCAGAATCACTTTCAGAGATGCAGGCACGTCCACAACTCACCTTCGTCCTGATCATCATGCAACATTTCTTTACATAATTCCTCCCTCACCTTTACTCACTGTGATGTTTTGTAACTTCTGATTACATTTATCCCTATTTTCAATCTTATAACTTGCTGCCCTGTAACCTATTGTGGGGAGTGACAACTCAGATTGTATTGCGGTAATTATAGATTGCATATTTACATGAACTGAATGAATGACATTTTATACTGAAGCACTTGCAAAAGCTGTATTAACTGTTATTGTTTCACCAAGAATATGACTGAATTAAAACTTCGAAAATGCTAAACATACTGTCTGTATTAGATAGACCAGTGGAACAGGAATGTGTGATACAAAGGTAAGGCAGCCCATGGAAGAGCACAAGCGAAAAGTCAGGAAGCTGTAGAGTGTTTAATATAGTTAATTTGACTTGCTTTCATCACTGCTGACATATACTTAAACGCTTGATAACGTAAGAAACTCTATGAAATAAAATGACTTGACCGTTAGCTAAAGTAGATGTATATAAATAAATTTCATTTAATGAATTGTAATTAAATATTTGTCTTTTCCTATCGGCGTAACATGAATCATATTATTGTTTGACTACTATCCTTGATTTGGCGCCAAATTAATTATGATGAACTGATATATGATTAATGTGTAGGCAGTTTTTTCAGGTTTATTATCTAAAAGTACTTCAAATTCAGCTGATAACAACTAATATATAACTGGGTTACTTTCAAAGCATTAAAATATTAACAAAATATTAGACAAAATCGTCAAAGTAATGGATTAAATATATATATTTGCCTGAGGACAACTGTTACACCTATTCAATGTTTAACAGTTGATATTTTGAGGGATTGTTTCTCCATATCGTGGACAGAAATAAAATCAGCTATAGACAGTCAGTTGTATGAATTTCACAAACACACTAATAACAGGAGAAAGAAAAATAGGTCATTTAGAGCTATGAAAGCAAAAGTTATACTTTAAAGAATATAACCATTTTGTTGACTAGTTATAAAATGAACAAAAACTATTAATTCATAGCATTATTGAATGTTGAACTTAAAAAAGGAAAACGAACTTTTATATCGAACAACACTAGTTTTAGACTCGATTACACGTCTCTCTCTCACTCTCCTTCTCTCTAGCTGTGTGAATCAAACATGAATAAATGAGGAAATGACGTGAACTACGTTAATGTAATAAAAAGAGTAAAAATGTCACTTTACTGAAAGTGGCAGAGGAACATATATATATAAGTCTGGTTTTTTATTTGTATTGTGAATGGGATTACGTCTCAACAACTGAAATAGTGAAATAATAGTATTATTTGGGAACTAATCAGAGACTTGAAATAAATGGATTGATGCGTTTACCCGAGTTCGCAGTTTTGTTTATCCTTCCAAGTATTATCTACAGATTGAATCAACTATCAAATAATTAATGATCATGAGAATGCTTAGAGAAACTGGATTTTCGAATAAGATATTCTGATTCAGTGACTTTGACGCTAAGGTTGAATATCAAACCAGGAGATCAACTCTCATTCATCGCTTATATTTATTGAATATTTTGATTTCCTCCAAAAGTGCTATGCTTTTCAATTATTAAGGGAATCTTATTGAAGACAAGACAATCTGCCAGTATTTTGTGATGTCAGCTAGCTTCCAAATGACCTCACATCTTTAAAAATCCCTCACTCTGAACAAGGTCTCGGCACTGCATTTCTGATGTAGTCTTAGCTTAAGGGGTAACCAATTATTTGACAATTAATGATCATGGATCAGCATAGACATTTTTGCTAGAATATGGTGACTAAGACGTCACTTTGGATTTTGATTTTATGTATTGTCAGTGTGAGTGTAAAATGACAAATCATCAACATATGTTTCTACAGACAAATACACAGACATCCAAGTAAGCTTTCGGCACTGATAAACATTCATATGAATGTTCTGTGCCTAATTGATATCAGATGATGATTAAAGGTGGAATGAAAATCTGATTCATTGCAGGATTCTAACCAGATGCCTCCGAGTTATCAACACAGCTGAGCTACGAGATCCGCCTACTGCCCAAATATTAATTTCATTTCAGTCACCTAGGGTTTTGCCTGAATACCGTATGAATACGTGGTGCGTTCCTGTTCGTTCATCGAATTCACACTAACTGCACAGCCGGAACTTCAAAACTGAAATGAATTAGAGATGCAGAGCATAATATTAATTATCATTTTGCCTGAAACTAGATTTCCGATTCACCTTCAGTCATCACTCAGTATGAACAATCGAAGTTTGACAAATGAAAGCTATATCAGGCAGTCATGATAAGCACTCAATCTAAAGGTTTGCAGGAATTACTTGTTGAGTTAAAATTGGTGTTCATCACGGAATGACGTCACTTGGAGACCTATTAGAAACCCGTCATCAGTGGATACATGTTTCGTCCTAACACCGGACTTGTAAGAAATGAGTAGCCATGACCTCTTCACGAATCAAACCCATGGTCTTCAGTTTTCCTGACAAGCACGTTCTCCTTGAGGCATAGAGTCAGAATCCAGAGACCCACACCTCTTACTTTTATCAGTTCTTAATATAGTACCACTTTCATCCACTACCTTCACTAACTGTCCACATGTCCGATTTGGCTTACCCCACCGGTCAGGACTTCTTATTACAACTTCTCCAGTCTCATCTCAATTCAAGTCACTAAACAGCATTAATGATCCTTAATATGTTCATGGGTGAGCACTACTGAAGAGTCCCATAACAGAAAAAAACGGCCTTGCAGTCATCCGGCATTTCCATCGGTTCCCCAACTGGTGTCAGACTATGACAATTGAAAATACGACTTTCATCTCATTTGATTTGATTTTTATTTGGATGCTAAATTTTTCTCAGGTTTTCGTTATTTTGTATAACTTGGTTAATAGTTTCGTTAACTTATAAACTGTAGATTACTATAACCACTACTCAAACTCATTTATGAATAATACTATATTGATCGGTGAATAAATGTTCAAAGAATATATAGCTTGTTAAACAGTAGCACATAAACATTCTAGAGTATTGGATCCTAAAAAAGTGCATTCCACTAATCATTTGTATCAGTTAATCACGTTACATTACTAATTACTAGTCAACTGAATCAATCAACTATAAAAATTGCCCATTTCCATATTGTTTTATATTATAAAAAACAAAATTCATTGAAATAACACATTCGAAGAAATGTCATGCCAGATATTTTTTAAATAATGAGCTTAAGACTGACTCATATAAAAAATTCACTTTCTTATTATATGCTTTGAAGCGTAATATGCCAAACGTTCGGAAAAATTAATCTTTTTGGAAAGATAACTTATGAGCAGAATGTTATGACATACTTATGGTACACATCCTAAAGAAATAGCTTATTTATTTTACCTTTGAAAACAATATATGAACAGTAAGTGACGATTCTTCTTTATAAGTATTCTACATTCCCTTTGTTGAAAATTCATCTCTTCATAATTTGACTAGGCTTCTAGAGTTTGTATGCAACGCAGGCGCGGTCCAATTCACTAACGAGGTAGAACAAGGAAA
The DNA here is from genome assembly GCA_944470555.2 of Heterobilharzia americana. NCBI lineage: Eukaryota > Metazoa > Platyhelminthes > Trematoda > Strigeidida > Schistosomatidae > Heterobilharzia > Heterobilharzia americana. Next base: position 31,415,782 of record OX104129.1, on the reverse strand, counting down.
ATTACTCAAGTCGGACTGCAGAATGAAAGGAAGGACAGACAGTAGTTTGAATGCTACCGCCTACAGAAAACTGACACATTCTAACAGGTATCTAGGCTACAGATCAAATCATCAAATGTCAGTTAAAGCAGGTTTAGTCAAGTGTCTAAATGATAGAACTTGAAAACTGTCTACTCACTGCAAAGACCTAAACAAGGAACTAAAGCATATAAAAGAAGTGCTAATAGTTTATTACTATCCTCTACAGTTTATCAAGTAATTCGTATGACCATATAAGAAATGAAACAGTAACAGTAACACGTGTATGAATAACAACGATGACAGAGTAAAAAGGAGTTCACAGACTCCATTGTGTTACCCTCTTATAAGGAGGGTACATCAGAAACTTTACGTGGGATCCACAACAAAGCAGGAATTAGAGTGGCATTTAAACCTACAAACTCACTCAGAGATAAGCTTTATCAGCTGACTTATCGGTCCGATAGAACCAATTAAGCAAAATAATGTAATGTATCAGATTCGTTTAGTGACTGTCAGGTCAAGTAAGTAGGTCGAACTAGCGGGTTGGTGTCAGTCAAAATAGCCGGACATAAGAATTTAGCTAAATATGGGGTGACAGAAACCAATACAAGTAATAATCTAGAAAAACACTCGGCCATTGCATTCATTAAAACATAACTACACAATTGGATGGGTGGGATAAGACCACTGAAGTCCAATATATTAAGTGGAGACAGAAGTCGATTACTGTGTCTTTGTTCATTGCATAAACACCCTAGACAAGTAATAGGAATGACGCAACACCTATACCAGTAGTTATTGAAAGCTGTCTGATTACATTGATGTGATTGTGAACAATAAGTTGTGCTCGGAACGTCACGGACAGAGTAAATTATACCGTATCACTATGGGCCATATATCAAATAAAAAAATCTAATATGGAGTTAAATTCCATCACAGTGCCCAAGTTTAACACAGATGTTCTGAAGGAATAAAAAGCACCATAACACCTTAGATTATTATTATTTTGTTACAAGTCGTATCTCAGCTCTAGTCAAATGAATTCCTGAATATTTTCCGACTTTACCTTAGGAGACGTCAGTGTATAACTAGGTCAAACAACTCACACAGAGAATCACCGTATCAATGTGCAATGACTTCTAAGTATACAAACAAGATACTGTCAATAGTATACAGTGATAGGTGTCAACCATCTCACCGCAATCGATTTAGTTACATTGTTCTCATCTTAAAACTTATTTTGTCTAAAGGATGTTACAGAAAATTTTTAGTTAGCATTCTACTTCATAATGTGTAAATTAAATCAAGAGGTGTCAGTATACTGAGATATCAATTCTAGTCACATAGATTCCTGATGAAATCTAATTTTCAACTGATGAAACTGTACTTTTGAGCAAGCAGATTATTATGTACAATATGTGTATTCTTTTATACCATCTTTTATTCCTTTCATCGTGTCTTTCAGTGTACAAAACGTTGTAGTTCTACAGACTCTGATTCTCAAAATATATTTCTTTGCACTCGTTTAAATTTCATTGCATTATGATCATTTTTAAGTTGGTATTCGTCACGGACTGACATCACTTGAAGAATCACTGAAAACCTCACGGTACTGGATAAATATTTCCTCCTAACATACGACTTCTCAGCAGTGCGTACCCATGACCGTGTGGTCAGATGCGGTAAAATGTGGACCATCGGGTTCTGACCCCTTGATAGCCGTAAAACCTAGAGGTTCTGGGTTTGGTCATTAATGCTGTCATGGACATGCACTAGTTGTGAGTCCCTTTCTGGGATGAAGCAGCTGTTCCTTGCTCTGAGACCCACACACAATGCTAAGTCAACTTGGAACCTCGCACACAAGTTTACTGGCTCAAGTTTCAATATTTCATAGTACCACTTAAAGAAAAGGTGGATGGAAGAAGAGTGACATCAAAACATGATTTGTCAATCATAATTCAATAGTCTGGTAGGAAATGCTACAGTACTGTAGGCAACAGGTGCTGAATTTACGTTTCAGTTCATTTCTTGGCTTGGATTGAGGTGCATTCAGCTGACGATGTTCAAATAAGTCGAAAGGCACACCAGAAATTTCAGTACTAGCCGATATAGAACATATAAACAAGAAATGACTATCACCAATATCAATAAATGAGCACAAGATGCCATGACAACTGATCAGTTCTGTCCTATGCACTAACGTGCAAAACGATTTGAGTTAAAATAATAATTTCTCAATTTTAATTCATTTTATATGCATACTTCAAAGAAAAAATAAATGTCTTACTTTGGTGAGACAGCCTCAGGGCAAATGTTTTTAATCAACTTCATGAGCATGAGGGTAGAGTTTGTCAAGGACTGAGGTAGTTTGAAGAATCTTTGAAAACCTAGAAGAACAGGATATCTGTTTTGTCTTAGTATAAGACACCCTAACAATAGACACTCAAGGCACCGCCAGGAATCTATCTCAGGACCTTCAGTTCTTACTAACGACGAACAAGTTAACGATTCGCCCCCTGGCTCAGAGATCCATGCTTCACAGTTTCCAGCTTCATGACAGAGAGACTACCACCTAAAGTCCTCAGTTGATATTCGCTTATCTTCGGAGTGGCTGACTTTACAAGTCACGAATTCTCACTAGGATTTTGGGATATATCGAAACGTGTCACCAATGAGCATGTTTCAGTGATATATATTGAGGCTGATGAAAATTTCACTCTTCAGGTAACATTCATCATGGACTGGAATCAGTCGGAGAACCATTGAAAACCTTGGACATGGATAACTGTTTCGTCCTGATTGCGATCACTGCAGAGGTATCCCATGCTGCAACGAAAAACAGCTGTCTAGAGCTCCCAGGTATTCAGTAGTTCTGCAGATCATCTCCTGCCGTGATGAATATTACCCTGGAAATAAAATCCCTAGTAACCTCAAAATGCATTTATAATATTGGACTACTTTTTCATTGACTGTAAAAATATATGAAGAAATTTGAGGGTTACTGATTCAAATGGGAAAATGTGTTTATGGTAAGATATCCTAGAATTACGTTTTAATCGTAAACCTTGTTATTTATTTTTGTGTTCAGGGGGAATAATGAGTAAGAAAAGTTATACTTATTGGATGATTAGGACACGATAAAGTTGAAACCAGTTTTCCAGATAGGAAAGAAGACTTGTTTGCAACCAAGCGTTAAAATCCCTTTGGTGGCTTTTACTAATGTCGAATGTTCCCTGTACTGTTAGCTATGTATCTAATCTAAAGTAATCCAAGCATAGTAGTTCAGCTCTCGAAATTTGGTTTATAACTGAGAAGGTAAAATGTCTTGTATTCACCCTTTACATTTCTACATTTAAACATAATCCCCGAAGTTTTTCATAGCCGTCGTGTAGCTTCGAGGTTTCGAGAAAAAGCACCTACGTCCCAGTATCGGATTGGTTGAAGAGACAAACTCCATGGGATATGTCATTCTAGAAAGGTCTAGTAATAGTCACAGCCACTTTAGACATATAAATAGTTGTATTTTGTACTTTCTTTTACCTGACTCCCTTTTTACTTACTCAAGAAATAAAAATCCGTCCGAGATGGAATCTGAACGTTATTGTTCAAGTGCTGACCTTATTTATATATTTACTACGTCAGTATTCATAATGTTGGTTTATTATGTGAACCAATAAGAACTCACATATGTCAGTAGTCAATAACCAATACTCACCTAAAGAGAGGTGGCACGTGTAACTCAGTAACCCAGTGTGTAGGAATCTGAAGATTGTACCCATCAGTTCTAAGTTTGTTTTTCAGTGAAAATACCATCACATTGTAATGTTGATCAGTGCAACTGACTAGCTGCAAATAAGATGAAACACACGTACTCAGTTCCACTGCCAGTCACTGTGAAGGAAATCTTTTCATTTTACAGTAAATAAGCTACGAAATGGATTTTTACATTCTTTAAAAAACCATGAAGTAGTAGAGAAGTGTTTCAAGGTTTTGTATGAACATGGGTAGTAGATAATTTTCTATAACAATGAAAAACACTGTGAATGGTTAGAGTTGGGAAACATTAGTTTTCTTCAAAAACCAGAGTTAATTTATTATTGGTTAATTTAACTTGTCATGCATTATACTTGCCTGCGTAAAAGGCAAATTTCTCGCATTTTCATTTTCATCCCATAAAGGATTGGTGAAACGATTTACGACTCAAAAAAGCAATTCACTTTGGTTCATTATTATGTAGACATTAAGTGAATGTAATAACTTCCAATAACAATAAATTTATCACATTTTATTGACAACAGTCAATAAACATTTCCCTAACAGTAGGGGGGAGAAAAATGAAAATTTGAAGTTTTCTATTCCTTTGTGGCTGAATGGATGACATGCCCATCGCGAAACATAAAGATTCTTCGTCCTATCTCTTATGAGGTTGTAGATGGGTACTGCTGAGAAGCTGTATACTAAGTCAAAACACCTGTCAAGGTTCCTAGTTTTTCAATGTTTCTCCAACTGATATCAGTCCGTGATGAATATTACCCTAGAAATAAAATCCCCACAAACCTAAAAACTGAATTAATGAACTTAAACGTTTTCTTAAGCGCTTTTGATAACATGAAATAAAGTGCACAGTTTTAATCTTGACTAAAATGTCATATTCAGTACATGCTATCTACCACGCTAATCATATGAATGATTACTGAACAATATGCTTTTGCGCTGAAAACAGGGGACTTCTAGTCACATCTTCTGAAGAAGAAAGTACTGAATAAAAATACGTAAAGTATTGTTTGCCGGATAGTTTGTCCGACAATATAGGAACCGTTACTAATCAGTTTACGTGATAACGTATGACTGAAAATGATATTCTTCAGTCAGACAAAGCATGCAGACTTATAGGAAATTACTAACCATTTATTATTTATTATGGAATATCATTTAAATATTTCATATAAAGTGACATGCCTGTTCAGTAGTAGCTAAATGGTCGGTGTAACCATAGAACTTAAGTTATATATATAACTTCAAAGCATTTTATGGCTTATTAACTGCCACAACTAATACTTCTATTGCATCGACCATCATTACCGCTATTAACATAATTATTTATCAAAGGTGAGTCAATTATTTTTAGATGAAATCAGTGTACCTTTTTAAAAACGGGCGATTCGAGTAAAATTGTCGACGAGTTTGTTTCTTTAATGACAACATTTATAAACAAGGTTTTATTTTTAAAATATTTTAGGGATTTATTAAGACAAATATTACAATAACTTTGCATTTAAAGCAGAGTTTACCAAGGAAGGTTATAGTGTGATGAACACTTAAAACTGACTTAAACTACCTAATAGCTAATTCTCATACACGACTTTAAAATGCGTCACACGCAGGTCTTATATACGAGCATAAATGACACATGTATATTTATCCGATGCTTAATTTCAATAATATGTCTAGCTAAAGAGGAGCTCAGACGTTTGTTTTTAGCATCAGTCGGATAAGACGACTCTATCTGTTACTGAAGCCATCACTTAACATGTTTTGTGACTTATTTTCAATGAACAATAAGTCGTTTCTATGATAATAAAAGAGTTTTAGACTACCCGTTAGCCATTAGGAGGTTTAAGTCAACTATGAGCATTCAGAAACAATTTTTCATTTCAGATTTGACTTCGAACACAAGGTTATTGTACTATTAATCTTTTATAAATGAAGTTTAGCTATAAAATACCAATGAGGTATGAAATTAGTTTCTGACGTTCCGCGGCGAGCCCGTCATAAATGATGACAAACAAGCGGAGCTTAAAAGCAAAATATATGTCTAACATTCCACTAACTCTCCTGGGAATATATTTCAAAGGGATAAAAGTCATAGGCAGTAGGATTGAACAGGAGAATCAAATGATGAGTCCTGGATTAAAACAGTAGTTCTACTATTCCGCCAAGGTGTAACGGGAAAGCTACAAAGAATTTAAGATAACATCAAATTAGAGCTTTCTAAAAAGACAACTAACATCCTCGGGAATACCTTAGTTCACTTGAAAAATAGAACTCTGTTTACCTCACCACAGAACTGTGTCTAAAAATTAGACTGTGTCGATTATGATGCTTATTATATTAGAGAATCATCCCATGAGACATCATTAGGGCTAAAGAACATGCAAGGTACACAAAACGATCTGTAAAACTAAAGAACTTACAGACTGAGTCGACAATCGTGGTTTGTGTCATCTATTACAGTCGAAAAATTGGCGTTGAAGACATCAGAATGATTAAAAAGACATATATTCAAACTACAAGGAAAGACAAATTGCCGATTTCTAATCCACTCAACAGATAGGAAGGTTTAATTATTCAACCAACTTGGACAGTATATTTAAACTGATGCGTTACAAAAAATGCTCACTAAACTACCTACAGAAAAACAAAATGAATTCCACATCCATTGGTGATCTTTTGTTAACAGTCAAGCAGTTTTTACAGGTGAAAGACATTTATCAAGACGATCAACTAGGAAGTTCTAGTCACTAAGTGATTTCAAGGCCACTACATACAACAAATGATAAGTTCAAAAGAATGATCCTGATATTGTACTTTGCTCTTTCTAACAAATAAGACCTAATTTAGATTCATTTCACACTGACAAAAATTCCAGAAAATTTTAAGATAATGAACTAAGCCACTCAGAAGTTAACAGGAATTACTTACCTTTTTATAGATTTAAAGGCAATATGACCAAGAGATTTGGATTCTCCTCAACAAGTGATGAAATCTGTCATATTATTGGTAACATAAATGTAAATCATATATCATATAGAGTTGGGACTTTAATTGTTTAAGGCAAAGCGCATCCTCAAAAAGCCTCTTTAAAATAGTAAGAGTATAGGTAAATGTGGATGGAACGGTTGGTTGTTATGTTCACCAACAATTTTGTTCAAAATAGAATACCCATAAAGACTAAAACATTCGCTCTTGATGATTATATTTATACAAAAACCCACTGACATTACTGGGAAGATGATTAATACAGACCGACGAGATAATATCTGAAAACATCTTCCTTTTATTCTAATCAATAGTTAGGATAGTGATATCATTCCTCTCATTAGTTTGGAGGTTTACCGGATTTTGATTGGCCCCCTAGGGGTCATGAGTGATCTTGAGTTTTCCTTGGTTCTCTAACTAACGTCGTTCCTTCATTATTACTACCCAAATGTTATTCTGTTTAAACACCAGTAACTACCGAGTTTAGCTTGCCGGGTCTTCAGTTCAATCCAACACACAGAAAACCGTGAATCCAATTCTTTGAGCTCAGCAATGTGTGTGCTTCTCCTAAACAGACTCAAAATTCCAATTCAGATAATTAGGGAAACAGATTGAATAAATAAATATATTTCCTGTCATTTTGGTCTTTGTCATCAGCTCTACTCTAATATATCAGTTTACTCGTGAACTAAAATATCAAGTATGTCGTAGGGAGTCAATAAACAATAATTGTAAATTTTAGGTAAACTATAAAGATGATACGTTTGAGAGATCAAGATGTAAATTACACGGGATTAAAGATCGAAATTATAACAATGTGAAACAAGTTATTCTTAGGCAAATTGCACAGTAACTAGTAGTGTAAGCGGAGTTTTTCTCTCCAGAGGCATGGAATGAAAAATTAACAATTACATAAGAATAAGAAAGTAAATGAGTATTGGTAGAACAAGAGTGGGAGATATGTGCAAATTAATACTGGAAGTTGATGGTTACGGTAATGAAATTGGTTGAACAGATTTCTCTTGAATACAACAGATAGTTCTGTAAAGGTGGATTACAACCGCCTCCGCTATGTGAAGTAAATAAATGCGTAATCCATGTAGTAAAGTAGCTGGTATTCGATGAATACTTTTGAATCCTTTTGCAGTATCCACTTGATTTCCAGTATTGAATTAATGTGCATGTATGGAGGTCTTTATATTTCTGATCTATCTCTTAGTCAGCCATATGCATATCCCTCTTCAACTGATCCTATGGAGCAAGTAACATTGGGCGTGCAATGAGGCAGGTCCATTATCAAATTTCTAAGCACCACTTATCGTGGTTGCATAACAATCAGATTAGTACAATGTCTTGTTCTACACTGACAAGTCATTGAATTTAATGAAGTTTGGTAAAAATATAAAAGTACAAGTTGAACTTGGTCATCATGGTAATTTTTCCTCCATATCACCTGTAGCCTGTAACCGATAATTCCTATCGTCTCGAGATCACAAACCTGGCAGCCTACAAACCGTACACAGTTTAGACAAACGGTAAAAAGTTTCATGGACTCCTATCATCCTTAACTCAGCCCTGTTATATCTGACATCCCATGTGCAGGTTTGGCATTCCTAACACAGGTTAAAACCATCTCTGTGAGAGATGTTTTACAACCACATCGACTGCGATATGTCTCTCACGTATTACGCGAAGACTAACCTATATATCCATCATGTAGTGATTCAGTCTGGCATGAGCAGTGCCATGAAGATGCCTGTGGTCAAATACCCGTAACAACTTTCTGCCCTCTCATTTCAACAAACATGCCTTACAGTCGAATAAAAGGACACAGTGGACTTCAGCGCACTGAACTTATCTTTTTACAAACGATCCAAAACAATTTTCACCCATCATTCAGAACCAGTCAGCAATCAAATCTTGACATTATTCAACTCAATCTATGGACTGGAAAATACTACTGTATTACATGTGTATTTAGCATGAATTTTATTAATTTTGGAAGAGATTTCAACCACAGAGAATGTTACAGCCAGGGAATATCCCTAAGGTTTTTTTGAGATCATATTCCAGACATATTAGTTGTGGATAGTGGTTAGCAGTAGAATCCAGAACGCGCGTTTCGTCCTTTTAGGGACTTGTCAGCTGGATATACCTGCATCCCAGTGAGTGCAGGTAGAAGGAGCCACTGAGTACCCTGAATTAGAAAAATAAAATTTCGAAACGTTGCCTATGGAAACCATTTTTGCGTATGCTAGAAAACTGAGGTTGACCATCGTTGAGAAAGCGGAAGAATGTACACTGCTAAGTTAGTTCTTTAATATATTCAGAAACTTAGGTGTGATTGGAAATCAAGTGACAAATTAAACAGTCGAGAAGTGTCGTCATTTCATTAGTCACTGATTCCCAACTTTTGCGCTTTGACTAGGCCTGTTGCCTAGTGATATTTTGCGTCATTATCAGCTTGTTATTAGTAGGTATTAATTTCAAATAACGAAGTGGTGGATGAGTGGCATATCTGAGGTGTCAGCGGTAAGATCGTTGCTCCGGACACTGCTTATTCAATTGTACAGCCCTTCCTCCGATTTTTTCGACAGCTTCTAGGTGACTTTAGAAAATAGTTCTGTTACTAAATAATGTTGACTATTTTATCCGATATAAGGATGGCACACAATGAATTCAGATAATGTGATATCGTAAGCTGAGTGAAAGGAACATTTCTATTTAGGCAAAAGATGACAAATCTTTATGAAATGTTCAGTAATGAAACATCTTTCGAAGGCATATTCTCGAGAATATGTATGTACGAATGTTGAGGTAGAAAGTTTGTGAAGAACTGCCTAGTTTTGAGGGAAATTTTCCAAGAGCTGCAATCAGTTAAAATGCTTACTGAAACATAAAGCACTAGACAAATACTTCATTTTTTTCTGCAGCTTTTCAGCAGTGCACACTCCACTTCTTCTTAGAGGATCAAATTCAGGACCATTAGGCTACTCGGTTAGTAAATTAATGCTAAGGCAACTTGCCAGAATATTTACAGTTTCAGCGTATATTAGAATGCTGTACAAACCAATAAGGAGTTCGCTAGAGGCAATTATCAACTGGCAATGATAAGCTATGTCATCTATTCGCAGGTTTTAACATAAATTCATCAGACGACAGAGAATGACTGAAAAGCTTTTTGTATATTTGAGCAGATAATGTGTATGCAAATAACACAGATAAGTAGTTTCTGTCCCTAATCAAAGTTTAAATGACTGGTGGCTTATGTAACTAGATTTTTTATTCACTTATTTAGAGAATAATGTATATGAAATGTAGTTGCTTCTAAAAAATCAGTTATCTGACTACTCCTGGCTCCAATATTACTATTAATGATAACTGAGTATTTCAGGATACCACTGAATCACAAATTAGTAGTGCTTAGGAATACACAGCTGACAAAAAAGTTGTTGGTTAAATTTGTTTCTAAGTGTTCAATAGAAGATTCAGTGAGTAAAAGAGTATAACGTGAGCATTGTGGTAGAGTGCAAAACCCATTTGAATTGATTTATCAGAGATATCGAACAGCGGAAAAATATTATTTACTGGATTACGTTTCGGAAATTATTTGTTGTTCACAGTCATATCAATATAACCATACAATTTTAAGACAGCACTAATTTCCTCACCTCCCTTGTGATATGGGTAGTAGGATTTTCCACATATCTGCAACAAGTGTTCAGCTATCCTTATTGCATGCATGCAGGAAATATTTTTCCTACGACTGAAGTGTGTGACTGATATTAATAACACAAGTGTTAATGTTAGTAATAATATGGTTGGTAATAATACTGGTCATACAATGAAAAGGCGATTCAAGGCATCTACATACAGCATCACCATACAAAGGAGGCACCTTGGAGAAATTATGTAGGATTCTCAATAAGGCTTTGATCACAGTGGCATTTAAACGCACAAACCCAAATAAGTATTGTGGGTTAGAAGATCATATTGATCCATTTGGATAGAATAAGCTAGTTTAATGAATCCCTTGTAATGATTGCAGGATCAAATACATGGGCAAAAGCAGTCAAACAGGGTCAATTAAGCTATCCGAGCACAAAAACCTAACTAGGTCGAAATCGGTGGAAAGATACAGAATTTAGAAAGAAGCTGAGCCATAGTTATGCATAACATAGCAGAGTGAAGGAAGAGACTGAAAACTGAATCTTTGTTTGTCAAATCAACGCCAAATACATGCAATAAGAATGAATCAGCAACTATCCCGGATATATAGGAAGTCCTACTACTCATATCGTAAGGGGGTGAGGGAATTAGTACTATATAAAGGATGTCTCATAGTTGCGGAATTATCTTGATATGGTTATAAACAGTAAGTTATGTCCGAAACCTAATCCAGTTAGCAATAATGTTCCATTATGTTCCAGTTCTAACAAATCAGCTAAAACGGAAGGTTCAGTGAGGTTCTGTAAGACTGTAAAGTGAAATAAATCGTCTTCATAAAAACTGAATCACTTAACTAACACATTTACACCACAGTACTACAAGACAAAATAAAATAACTTGATGATAGTAAAAATGATACACTTCTAAAGATCGATCCAGTCAGGTATCGTGTACTGACATGGGTATCGGAATTATCATTTTTCATACCAAGTCAGTAGACTTCATATCATCGCATCAAGATAGAAGGCAAAGAGATCAGAGATGGTTGGAGAAAAAACCAATCAAAATCAGCATGTTTTAAAGTTCAGAGAAAAAGCCGTTAGATACTAATGGAATTATGATAATGCGTATATGCGGCTGCATCAGTGGGATCAATACTGAGCTGTGTCACCTTGATTCAGAAACAGATCAATTCAAAGCCCTTAAATCTCACCCTTACTAAAAGCGCAATAGGGTTCAGCAAGTCAGCCTCCTACTTTATCGTTGACAGTGACCACTGAGTACCAACTATTTCTTCTCACATGCGCACTTTAGCATAACAAAATAAGATTTCATCTCCGATGCTAGATTGTATACTTGAATTTTTAGAGCCGCAATCCTCTTTGGTAAACAGATTCAAATAAAAAGTGTACTCATTAAAGATCGGTTAATTGCTGAATCTTAAAATGCTCCCTGAGCTGAGATTATCATCATGTTACTTCTTTTGCTAGATAATATGCACACGCTAGCTAAATACCGGTGCTTGCCTAATACCGTGTTCTGGTAATTGAAAATCGTTCAGTACAAAGCGTTCTAGATAATAAAGACGTATATAAACATGTACTAGGGAATGGTTTAAAATGCTTTCAATCTCTACCAGACATTTGGCAGGAATGCCTTCAAACCCAGTTGCTTGGGAAAAAAACCGATGCCTGCTGAATGTTTCCACTGGTTTGTGTTACCATCATTACAAGCTTCTGAGAGGATGCTCCTTTTAAACATTTAGTTAATTTCATTCCAAGATTTTCATATGTTCACTGATTGTACAGTTGAAATGTTCATGCATTTATTACTGAATATTTTCGACAGTAAAGAAACAAGACAGATTTTTGAAATGGATCCTTAAGTTCAAACATGTAAGCATAATTTAATTGAAACCAGGCGTAATGTAGGCTGAAAAAAATCTTAGAACCTCTCTATTTTTTCGGTCTGAAATCCAGAGATTTTTTGTGAAATTGCACCAGGTCGTACGAAAGGTACATTGAGCCGTGTCAAAACAATAAAGGAAATTTGGAAAGTCAACCTGTAAACCTATATATCAGTAAATGTTTGAAGATAATGTTTCTATATAATATCTTCAAGTAAATGTTTTTTGTCGTTTCTACTGTCTTAACGTCAATGGAATAAAGGTTTTTCTACCTGTCTGTTCAAAACTGTGTACTGCTACTATTAAATATAGATACATAATTATCACTGGTACTTTTCAGGCTTAAGCCCCTTATCAACGATAGAGGGGAACGGCATCTGATGAATGTTTAGCTAACTTCTTGAATATTCTTATTGAAAAAACAGAAGCTTTGTTTGTTTGTTTAGTGATAGACAGCTGTTCATTTATCATGAATTACTTAATTGATATATCTGTAACAAATTCATATCTTAAGAAAAGAAAGCAGATGGTTGCAATGAAAAAACATCTTACTTGTCGATGAAATTATCCTCTTAGCTGTACAATAGTGAGTATATAATAGAATGGATTGGACGCTCCAGAGTGATTTCCGGTCAAACAGCAATATAAACTGCATGATAAAGAGAAAGTTACGTAATCTGTAAAGACCTTTAAAATGGGGGAATAAACAAAAGAATTATAAAATTGAAATAATCACGTCAAATTGCAATTATCAAGAGTAATCGATCCTTTATGATGGCCATAACAAAGAAAGATATTGTACAGACGTCTTTTGAATGCATACTGATGGCTTGAACTTTTGAAATGCTAGTACTTCAGCTATGCTAAGATGTTTAAACCTCATTCCTTTTGAGGGGTCATCCTTTTCTAGTTTTGAAAGACATATCAAAAGGAGCTAATTATCCCGTGATTACTAAATGTTTTGTTACAGAACTGAAGATGTACTTCTGTTCTCTGTTTATCAGCCACGATGGGTAGTTCTCGTCAGCGCGTTGCATAAGCTGAAACTTAGGACGAATAATGTTTCTGGTTCCGCATAATCAAGTAAACTGATACACACAATTTGAGGTTGCCCAATCTTCTAGCTTATCCTCTGCATACTAACAAGTCAGTTTCTGACAGGAAAATGTGTTCCGAAGACAGACACGGAAGAATGATTTTTTGTGGACCTGGATGGTCACTTACTAATTTTATCTACATCATTGTTTCTCTCGAATTCGAGGTTCAACGATAAAATCTTTCTCGGAACAGCATGCACGCGTTCTGTGACACTTATTGGCCCTAGTCTCTTGACTCCAAATTTCAGTAGTTATCCATTTTTCATGAGGATCTTACGTAAGTTAGCTAGTTTACCCTTGATCGTGCCCTTCATGCATATTTTTCGTATTCTTGAGGAGAGTGAATTGATGAGATTCGTCTTCTTGGTTAAGACTGCGTAGCTTTGAAAATTAATAAACTGCCCACTCCAAGTAAACTTTCTGTGAATAATTCTTTGGATTAAAATATCAACTTTTCTTTGAATTTAAAAGTCAAGGAAGTGGAATTCCGAGTTCAACACTTCTGCTAGACCGAACGCGGTAAAAGAATGAGTACTACTGAATCCATATCCTCTTTAATCCTTAGTGGGTTTGCTCTTATTTTCTCATCAACCTAATGTAAATTGGGAGTTCGTAATTGTTTCGGTGATGATATTTAATGAGATTCAGTCCGCAATTCACTCCTCTCTTAGGCAAAACTTCAGTTCAAGCATTTCATGCTTTTCCTTGTGTAATGAATGATTCCCACTCCGTCAACTTTAAAGTATCCACAGACAAAATCTTGGTGTTCACATGGACTCGATACTTGTAGCGGACAACCCTGTTTGTTTCTTATTAGGCTAAAGAAAGATGCAAATGTTCTTACTGCAAAAACAATGTACCGTACCGTCCTTTTCAAAGTATTCTAGGGACACTGTCTACCGAAAGAAAAACGCAGAATGCTAGGTCCAAATAAATATCATTTTGTAAAAAGTCTAATAACTTTTTAATACATAAGTTTGTTTACCCTTTAGTCATCTTTCAATGAGAAATCTACTCATGTCACGGTTCAAGATGAAATTACTCTAAACTGACAGGATACGCAGTACACCTAGCCCGAGGAATCTACTTTCGATTCACCTTTTTGTGTACAAACGCTAAAACCGGTACACTTCTGTTATTGCGCTTAAGTTAAAGAACAGTTAAAAAAATTATCGACTAAGAAAATGTTTTACAAAGCAACCAAAATAATTTTTTTACTTTTTAAACAAAAGCGATACAAAACTACTGATATTTGAATTATTTCCATAAAATTCTATGTGTAATATGAATTTTGGAGGTGTCGGAAACAAAGACGTTGTTTGAGTAAGTGGATTTATCACCTAAGAAACTTAAGTAATTAACTTACCCTCCGGACACTTTCCTTTTTGTCAAAATCCTTTATTAAATGAAAAGCCATAGGTTACAGAAAAATTAACCAGCAGTCTTAGTATTTCAGTGTCAGATGTTGGAAGCTAATGATTGCCAGGAAGCCTTGTTAGATTAGGTCATGAATATGTTCGCAGTCATTAAATAAAACAAACCTACAAACATAGAAAGTTTGGTGTATTCATAGTGATTTCCGCGTATGTCACTCACCACTGATGTCAAACACTTCACTGCTGAGTTATTCAGGCCATGAGTGACCCCCTGGATGATTAAGTTATGCAGGTACATTGTTCCTCAGTGGGTAAACAAAGTAGACGTCTATTTGTTAGCACTGAGAAGTTAATGAAGCATGGGTACTATGTTCCAACTATAAAATGGTAACTACATTAGGAGAGAAGCTTTGTAGACGATTGACTGATAACTTATTCCCAAAGAGTTGTCTTAACAATGGCACCAACAGGTTAAGATCAACTTCATCGTCATCATAAGAGGCAAAGATGAAACATTCTTGATAGAACTAATAGTTCAACTAAATTTAGTCAAAAGTAAATGTCAGGCAAGCTACAAAGTTCCATCTTGGTTAATTTTAGGCGTGGTAGAATGTTACTACTGCTTATCAGTGATAAAGTTGGTGAATCAGAGGAACCTGAAGAATTTCTTGTTGGATAATACAGTTTCTTTATCTGAATCCCGGTTGGATTTTGACTTGGTAGTCGGAAAAATATTGGATATCAAGTGAAACGTTATGCCTGTATAAATGGCAAACTGTTTGGTAAAACTAATTTTCAACGTTTCACGCAAGAGTTTGGTCACTAATTCTTCAAAACATGGCTGATAATCTTGCTGAAAAGCTATTACAATTTAGTCACAGTTGGACAAAGGAATTAACTACACCCCCTTTTTTAGCTTATTTTTCCGATGAAGCTGCGATCAGACTTCCATGCGAAACGTTGGAATTTCTTATTTCAATTATACTCACATTTAGACGAATAGAACTTATAATACAGATTTGCAACTCATGAGGATTCGGGACTCATATCACTTTTCTGCTTGCTGTCTTCGGTGACTGACATCAGAAAAGCATGATATCACAGAGGAAATATAGTTGGCTTTAATGCAGTAGAGTGATACTGGGCTTATGAATTAATCTAAAAATAGAAAAAAGATGTATTTCAATTCCAACAATGGTTGTTCCTATACTACTTACCGCTGGTGATTGCAGGGAGTTACAATTCCTATGTGGCTATGAAGAGATGGTTTAAAACGTCCAGCTGTCTTTAGTCCTTCTACATCATGGATAAGGACTAATGCAGAAGATGATAACAACCAACAAGACTTATTGGCCACTAAGGTAGTCAATATGAGATTAGAAATAAACAACATTTATAGCTACTACTATAAAGTTGATAAAATAGTCAATATAGAGACGTAGATAACTCTGTTCCCAATCGACCGTCTTATCCTACAACTAATGGATTTGCAAAATATTAACTCAGCTAAAAATGAAGAGAGTTAATATAAAAACAAAGAAACAATGCAAATTCTCCTGCTGAAGTATCTTTTGGGGAATACTTTTATTGAATTCGGAGGTTTGTGGGGATTTCCTAAGTCCCCACATACCTCTAAATTAAACTGAACTAGTGTTCATTGGTGACTAGCTTCAAGAAGTGATTCCTGAAGTCCCAATGAGAAGTCGTGGCCAGCGGGCAAACCTGGTGGCTGTGGGGACAAACACTCAACGATGACACTGGTTGATGGTCACGTTATGTAACGAACTGATAGTAGCTTAAAACGTGGAGTACTGGATTCCGATCAAGTAGCTTAATGGTAACGCGCTGGTCGTGGAACCTAAAGGTCCGGGGTCTGATCCCTGGTGAGACGGGGTCATGGGTGCGCGCTGATCCCCATAAGAGGGATAAAACAGCTGCCCAGTGCTCCTGGGTTTCCAATATTCCTCCAACTGACATCCGTCCATGATGAATATCAAATTGAAAACGTAATTCTGTCCCCTGTAGAGTATAAAGTGAGTCCAACTGCCATAATAATGCCTTCTTGAGTTGTCTCCGTGACTTGGTATTTTCTTATACATCGAGGATCAGTCTTATGTTTTGTGGTCACTCTACAGAAAGTGTTATCTCAGATAGTTTAACCTGAAAAGAAGTTATTACTTCAGCTGTACAACCCATACAACAAGTGAAGCTGAAAAAAAGAAGATAAGATCTATATTTCAAGGAGACTTGGTTCATTTTTTAGTAAAAAATATTTTACTAGGTCAGGAAAATGTTTGGCACTTGTTTGTATCCTTAAACCTGGAAAACAGTTATAGTTACCTGCTTAAACAGCTGCTTGTTTTCACATAAAAAGCAGCCATGAAAATAATAAATAAAAGTCAACTCACCTGATTACTCAACAGTAGATGCGTTGGTTCGAATCCAGATCTTTTTCATAGCATTCAAGATTACAGATTCAGCTTGATTCCTTTTCACAAGATTATCAGTCAGTGCATGGATATAGTCCTATTAGATAATGAAAAATCAAAGAAGAGACAATTCAATGAAGGAAATATTCTGCACGAGGAATAATTTTCAAAAGATGTATAGTCGTAATTATAGTTATAACAAAATGTGTCAAAATATGTATCCATCAATAGCTAGTAGGTTAAAACAAAGTCATCAAAAAACGGTAAATAGTCACAGGGGGAAGGTCAACTCAGGGTCATCAAAAAATTGCTTGTAGGATTGCAATTAATGAACAACTAATACGGAAGTGAAGAAACAAAGTATCTTCAGGAGACTACGACCATGGCAAAATTTGAGATTGAACTTATCTCTGTTGAATGTGTCAACGCCGAATTGCCAAAACTTCTTATATGCTCAGTAAACTAATCTCTGCTCACTTCAAAATGGTTGATTTGACTTTATAAATGACTTTAAAGAAAGATTCTTGTGCAGAAGAGTGACCAGAGTTACCTAAATGCTTAGGAATCGATCTGTTATTGTCTTTTCACCGGTATGTGGACAGTTGTGCAATATAGCTTTCGGAGATGCAATTACGTAGAAAAATCACTGTGTGGCTTATGTAACTAACCCCACAAGAATAAGCATATTAGTAAACACACATTAGGTCAAACTAATGCGGTAGTCTATCCTTTCGGCAACCACGAATCACCTGTTGAATTGCTACTTGTCGATATTTTACTAAGAACAAGATATTCAGCGAAGAGACTCTTTTCAACGAATTTATTTTCAAGCTGTACAATCGTATATATATATATATATATATATATATATATATATATATATATATATATATATGAAAAATTGCATCTCGTGAGAAAACCTAGACACCATATAATAATAATGATAATAGTGAAACGGATGATAACATACATATTTGTGTTTATGATAACAAAGTACTCTACGCAGTATATATGACGTGGTTCATAGAAGGTGTATAACTCAGAAAGGGGTGCAAAATTGATGAAAGTGGTAAATCAAATAGGTGTTACGCAATAAGATTAAACAAGTTGATCAAGATGAAATCAATGTTCTCTAAAAAGATTGAGACATTTAAGTGAAATAACACTAGGAACTAATCAAAGTGAAGGAGATTATCATATCAACAATAGTGATAAAGGAAGGATATAAAAATTAATTTAACAAAGGGGAAAGGGAAACTATAATGGGGTGGGAAAATGTTATGAGCATGGTAAAAAATCGTGACTGTACATACTTCTTCTGTACACATAGACCAGGTTTTAGTTTATGAATAGCTAAAGCCTCCGCTGTTTTAAGGAGTCAAAAAATAAAGAAAATGTGGGAGGTTTGGGCGGATTCGATAAATAATTTTAAATACTATATGATGATGATAATAATAATAAAACTGATCGTGATATAGACTTTTGTGGTTTTGATAACAATTGAAGTATGAATGATAACAAAGTAATATATCTTTCATAATTCATTGGTTATCCTAATCACAAATGCCTATGTCATCATCCGTTTTATTATTATTGTCATCATCATCACCATCATCATATAGTGTTTGGTTTTCCTCACCGAATATAATTTTTTTAGATAATTTTAAAGTCATTGTCTGAGTTTGTAGAGTGATGGAAATCAATCAGATGTTCTAGAATGGAACTTCTAACAGACTTTCTTTCACCCTTACAAAACCAACCTAGAACATGTTGTCGTATACGCGTAGAAAGCATTTACTGGCTACAGCCGATGTACTTTGCTTCACAAGAGCAGGTGAACTGGTAGATACACATAAAGCCTGAAAAACGATGAAGCTTATCCTTAACACAAACGGAGAAAAGTTTATGATTGATAAAAGTCGACTGAAGTCTTGCTGCGAAGAAAGTTCTATTGATTGATTTACATAGACGATTTTTTAGTACATCTGATGCTAGGTCACGTTTGAATTCTAGGCTCATGAACAATCTTTTCTCTGAGACCGAGTGAATGACCGGTTTAGTATATCTTTCTAGCATATTTTTATCAATAAAACGGCATGGGTAACCATTTTTAACAAGTATACTTTTGTAAAACAGTAGCTCTTCACCAATACAATCTTCACTACAGATATTTCTCATTGGATAGCAGACATTGAATTAAATTTCTTTTTTCTATTGACAGGTATTCAACTTAAAAAAATTACTTAGTTGTCCGTTTCACATTGCTTCGCCTTAGATGGATTTTTTGAGGTATCCATTCCTACTATATTTTATTGTCAGTCAACTGTTTATACTAATGACAGGGTAGGATGTATTCTGATATTGTAAGCTTGAAAGTTCAAAGAAATACTTTTTTGCAAATAAATGATTAGCCAATTAATATTAAGTTTATTTTAAAGTATCTACAGTTCGCCTAAGTTTCAACCAACGTAATTATTGACTAGCCAGTTGTAAAATTTGACAATGAATTAAAAAACAAGATATTTAGACATATCACTGGATTTCTCATTGAATTTCTTAGTCACTTTAGAGATTTTTAATAAAAATATCTTTTCTTGATGAATTTGCAATCTCATACATTTTCTTCCCGCATATTAGTGGGTTGTAAGTAGTATTTAAGGATAATTATTAACAAAGATGAATTAAGATGAAGATTACCATTTCAAAATGATATCAGAAACTTACGAGTAAGGATCGATGAAAATAGAGCACGGAAAACAATATAATTTGGTTTTAGGTGGGTGAGGATTTATTCTTGTTATTATTATTTTTCCCTTGGGTTCCGAGTGAAACATAAGGCTGCAGTAGCACTTCGCCATTTCACTTTCAACCTGGCGCCACGACTGCCCACAAGCTTTCATTTCTTCCTCACACCATCTCCTCCAAGTTACATACGGGCACCCAACTCGTCGTTTCCTCTTTGATTTTCACTTAGGGGCCTGGCGTGTGATGTCCGCAATCGGCCTTCTCAGTATATGCCCAATTCATCTCCACTTTCTTCTGCAAATTTCTTGAGTGATAGGTTCTTGGTTGGTTCGTTGCAAGCCAACCAGAGTTACTTGTTGCTTATTCTTTTTGGCCATTTGAACTTGATTTATCAAGCGAGCGCAGGCGGCAGTTGTTAGTATGTGTCTGTAGTTTGTTGGAAGTGCTTTCCGTAGTGCGTTAAGTCTCAAGCATCACATAGAAGCATTGACCTGAATGACATTAGTGTGGAAAACCTGGATCTTGTTCTATATACTAAACTGTGTTCATGAAGGACTGAAGCCATTTGGGAAACTAAGAAAAACCCAAGAGTGCTTATTTTTATACATTTACCTGATTGGCATACTTCATCCTATTTCCTCTCATCAGTAATTATTGTTATCTTCTTTTCTTCTCCTACATCTTTATTTTCTTTAATCAGGTTAACAATGACACTGGTTTGTGTCTTGATATTCACTTGTCTATGCTATCGAATTATTGACTATTTCAATCGATATGAAATGATGAAGTCATTATTTGTGTATAATAAATATTATATGCCTGAAAAATCAATTGGTTTGCATAATAATCGTAGTGAGAATTTCAAATCAACTTCAAAGTCGGTGAATAAAGAACTCAAGAAATTAAACTGGTTTACTATAACATTGTGCAATTTAAATCCTATGAGGTGAGTGGTAAAATATATACTTTATCACATATTCATTCAATACATTTTTTATAATTGACAGAGTCAGAGATAGAGAGAGAATTGAATGCGTTCTCATTTTATTTACCTGACAAAATCGGTACCGAGAAAAAGAAATTTATCAGATTTCATTTTTCATTGGATTTGTTTGGCCTTTTTCTTTGATTGAAAGAAGCATGAAAGTATTCAAAAAGGATCGGTGATCAGTAGTTTTAACTGATTTACACCAAACGTTTGCTGCAGATATCCTTTGCAGAGAAGATGTCTGCGGTCTTTGTTAAAAGAAGCGAATCGAAGTAGAATATTTGTCAGTATCGATTTACATCAAAGTTTCAACTTATAATATCTGAGCTAGTCGGAGACATATTTACTTCGTACTGACTCAGATTTCCCTATCATGAAGATCAAACGGATTTGAAAATTGATACGGAAACAGTTGATATACATGATTTTAGAGTTTTGGTTTTTAGGAATTGTATTCAGTTCAGAGTAGCAATCAGTACGAATTGATATGAGTTGGCAGAGCTGGGAAGCTGTTTCGTCCTGGTATATGACTTTTCAGAAAAGCGCCCCCAAGACCTCTCCAGGGATCAAATTAAAGACCTTCAGGTCCCGCTCAATGTGAACTTGTTAAACATTTAGCCTTTGGATGACAATGAAATGGTCCGCAGTTTCCTGTTTCTGTCAGTTCATGATACAGTAGAACTATCCACTAAGGTATTTATTTAGCATTCACTTCATTTTTCACCTGCTGACCCCATTAGAACTTCTGGATATCCATCTCCAAACATGTGACTAGTGAGTGCTAGCCAGCAATGCGGTTGTTGTACAGCACTGCTATTCAAGTTCATTATTTCTTTCAGCAAATCTTTCAACATCATCTTCGATTAATAAAACTGGTGCTACAGTATGCAAAATGAAGTTCACCTTAAAACGTTTTAAGTACCGAGAGTAGTAGTTTCTACTTAATGTTTTTACAAGCGAATTGGTTGATTCGTCTTGACCAATAGATAAAAGTTTGGACCCTTCATATCTGTTCATTCTACATACTTTCGGTTTCAGCGTCTGCTACTTAAATGCTGAAAATAACTCCAGCTAAACGGCCATCTGATATTCCATTCTACAAACTTACCTGAAAGGTGGTTTTTGAGAAATTCCCTCCATTGATTCGACCAGAAAAATTCATAAGATGCGGTCCGAATATCAACTGATAATGAATAACCCTCTGGTACTATCAGTTTTATCCTTTCACGCGCTCCCTTACAGTATCCATTATAGATTGAATAGCTTGGCTGTAAAACCTTCAACCGAAGCACTTACCGATACCAGCTCGAGTTGTTCGTCGGCTATTCCTGAGATTTCAGACACACCTGCCTGATGAGTATCTCGGATCACTACATCTAAACAAATAAGACTTTTTTTGTAAAGAAACGAAGAACATAAAGCGTAATCTATGATTGTACTTTGTATGTTGACTTATAAGCTCCAGTAATGCTGCATGTTTTGCTCTGACTTATATGAAAGCTTATTTACACTAGTTCAGGATTATTCACCTTTCGAAATTTTGTATTCGGTAAACATTGCTTGAGGAGGGAAATTTTATGCTAATGTTCTCATCATTCAGTGGCTTTTGTAGTTTAGAAAGTAGTTTCTCACACTTTTATTGATTTGCTAGATGTGGCACACAGTGTAACAGCATTATTTACTGGATTACGTTTCGGAAATTATTTGTTGTTCACAGTCATATCAATATAACCATACAATTTTAAGACAGCACTAATTTCCTCACCTCCCTTGTGATATGGGTAGTAGGATTTTCCACATATCTGGAACAAGTGCTCAGCTATCCTTATTGCATGCATGCAGGAAATATTTTCCTATGACTGAAGTGTGTGATTGATATTAATAACATAAGTGTTAATGTTAGTAATAATATGGTTGGTAATAATATTGGTCATACAATGAAAAGGCGATTCAAGGCATCTACATACAGCATCACCATACAAAGGAGGCACCTCAGAGAAATTATGTAGGATTTTCAATAAGGCTTTGATAGGAGTTACATTTAAACATACGAACTTGAGTAAAAATATGCTTTGTAGGTTAAAAGATCCCATTGATTCAATTAAGCAGAAAGCCAGGTATAATACATGGGTGAAAGCAGTCGAACAGAGTCATTTGAGGTATACAAGCACAAAAACCTAGCTGGGTCGAAATTAATAGATGTGAGCAGGATAAGGAATTTAGAAAAAAGCTCGGCCATGTCTATGAATAACATAGCAGAGTGAAGGGAGAGATTGATAACTGAATCTTTGTTTATCGAATCAACCCCAAATGTATGCAATAGGAGTGGCTACTACCCATATCACAAAAGGGGTGAGGAAATTCCGACTAGCTAAAGAATATTTCAAAGTTGTATAGTTATCTTGATATGACTATGGACAACAAACAATGTCCAAAACGTAATCCAGTAAATAATAATGTTATATTGTTTGCTGTATCTAGAAAATCAATAAAAATGGGATTATATTCTACCATAGTGCATAAGTTTTACTCTTATATTAAAGTAGTTCCTTCCACAAATGTTTTCATGTGAGAAAGCTCATATTCTGTTTATGTCATATTACACGTTCAGAACTTTCACTCAAAGGAAGTAAACTGCAATACGCTTTAAGTGTATGTTATTATTCTAGAGCAGTATTTGACCTCTGAAGGTTACCATTCGAGTCAGCATGCTTAAACTAGTATAAAACATGGATTCACGAAATTTCTGTTACTTTCTGAAGCAGTTATTAAGATAGTGTAATTAGAAAACGAAGTTTATAGGAACAATATGTTCATTGTATATTAACGGAATGCATCTCGAACAATCTAGTCACACTATGACATATCAAGTCAATTAAAATAAAACCGAAGAATAAATCGGGAACAAATATAACAGTAGGAGATTAAAATTAGGAAAGATGAGAACAAAAAGGAAGAGTGATGTAGTTGGCCTTAATGTTGACAGGAAAGCAAAGTTTAGGTAGGTGTAGTGTAAGAACAAATTGTTTTTGTATACATAAAGGCGACGTCAATTGACGTATGAATATCGCTTCTACATATCTTGGTAAACATTGCTGACTGCTTCTATATAAAACTGTGAAAGTTGTTTGAATATTAGTTTTTCCACCTGTTTCTGCATATCCACATATCTTTTTCAGGTTGGTACTTATCGTGGACCAGCACCAGTTGAAAAAACATCGGAAAATTTGAGGCACTGAATAGCTGTTTCATTTTGGTATGAGACTCTTTATCAGTGCTCAGCCATAACTGCACCTGGGATCGAACACAGATCCTTCGGTTCCCTCACCCATTATGTTATTATTGAGCCACTGGAGTGAAATCTAATGGTACATATTTCCCACTTCTGTCAGTTTAGGATATAGCGCGAACTTCATCCAAACCGTTGCTGATTAATTGTCCTCATGTTCAATTTGGCGGACCCTACTAGTTAAGCTGATATGTTTTTGAGGCCATTCAGTTATATGTTCTCTTATCCTCACTTTTGTGACTCGTTCACTCTACACATACATCCAAAGTGGTAAACTCAGTGGGGTGTTAAGTTATCCAGTGTTTAGGTTTGTGGTGAAGTATGTGTTTTGTCTTTTCCACAATGACAAGCTAAGTTGTGTAATATGTTTCTCCAATAGTTTATGTCATCTGGATGTTAGAATACTTTTTATGAACAGAATGCAGTGTTGATCCTTGTATCCTATTCTTCCTAATGACTTAATCATAGCAGAAAATAGGAGTACAAAAGATAACAGGTAGGTTGAGGAACCATTGAGGTAGTCAAGCAGAAATATTCTTTGATATTAGGCTTTTGAACTTTGCACCAACTACGCAACTGGGATGTATGTTGAACATCGCTTAGCAATGCATATCATGTAGAAGAGTGATAAAATAAGTGAGATGAGGATGGAAAATTGTAATGTAGCGAGATTATGATATGGGACCTAATCACGATTTTTTTCAGAATATAATAGACTCGAGATTACAGGATTCACACAGCAACCGTAAACAGTAGTTCTTGACTTTCCTTAGTACGACTTGCAAGTCAGTGTTTTTAGTATCTACAGCCATCATGACATCATTAACACGATGTACTTTTCTCTTTTCTTGTTAATTTTACTCGAAACGACTGATCTGAACAGCTACACCCTGTACTGGCACATAACTGTACTAGTTTCTATATTGATTTCGGTGACTACGAAAGGAATTCAGGATGCGCTTTTTATTCTATTTGGCATTCGTCAGCCGGATATACCTCATGAGTAATGTTGTTCCGAGGCTCTAACCCACTACCCATCACTTCAAATGCCAGAGCGTTTTCCACTAGGCCTTTAAAACATGATAGCCACTCCTCGTACAACCAGTATTAGTTGTTACTATAGTGTTTGCAGTTTCTCGTTGAGTTATATGGTTGAGTGGTTCAGTTCTGTATAGGAATGTACTAGTTTTAGTTTGCCAGTGTACTTTACTATACCTTGATTAGTTTCTGATGTTCAAAAATGTGTTTGCACTTGGTGATGCCTCTCTCATTTTTTACCATTTGTTAAATTACCATAAGAAAGATAACTAATCCCACTTTACAAATTATACTGATTCTTTTCCAATTTCCGGAATTCTAGTGAATCAGTAAAAAACAAAAGTGAAGTTCCTAAGTAGATCTTGTTTTTCGGTCTGACTAGTTGAGATAACCATTATTCTCAGACTTATATTGATACTGGTGTGATTGAAAGTGAAATCAAAGTCTAAGTCATAGCAGGGTTTGAAACAGTGACCGCTGGGTTTCCACTTGGGCGCTGTACCACCTGTGTAAGCTAGGAGACCGACTACTGATGAGATTTTGATTTCACTTCAGTCATTCAGGGTTTTGGGAGACTTCTATGTGAATTCGTGATACTTTTTTATTACTTGGTGGTACTCACTGTGGCTGTCCAGCCAGGACATCTTGTCCAAATCCAAATCCATTTGAAGTACGATCAAGTCATAGTAACGCATCATGAATTCACATGTTTCCGAAAATCGTTTTAAAATTTACCCTTTACACATATCTCTATCATCAGTGTATGCAAAGTTATTGTATAGTGAGTAGTTAGTAAAGATACAGAAAAGGATATTACCGGAGATACAGTTATCAATTCTTATCTAACTACGTGTTTTATGAAAGGAGATCTGGCAATATTTGCATGAACAAAACTGACTGTCTGCCATATCCCAGTCCTACTTTTATTTATTATCTGGGTTGGGAAATCACCAACACCCATCAGCCTACATAGGACGTTTGCTATATTCGATATGAAGAAGACGTTTCAATGAATGGAACATGTACTTTAAAAAAAAAACAATACCTCCATGACACTACATTTACAACAAACCTTGTTTTACACTCATGGTTACGTCATCTGCAAGAGAATTTAAAGTCTATACATTAATGACGGACTTTTGATGTGGTAGGTTGTGAATTCGCAAGTTTCTGCTTACCGCGTAGTTCACCATGTTGTTGTTTTCAAGTAACTCTACTATTTTGTGGAAAATCTATGATTCACAATTAACACTTCTACTAATGATGAATAGCGGCTGGCAGTGGAACTCAAGACGCATGTTTTTATTTATTACCAGCCGCTGTTCATCATTTGTATCATGGCTGAAAATGTAGGCGATATCGAGGCATTCACACAATGGCCCGATAAATTTTATCTAATCATCGACGGAGATTCACAAACTATGATATAAAAAAACGCACTGATACTTTATTTTTTAAACTGCAATTCATCAGTATTTATGTAGCATTTAAAAAAATATTAAGGTGGTTCTCTACGCAGATTAGGATGAGCTGGAAGAGAGTTGAAGACCTGGAATCCATGGGCAACTGTTTCATCGTAGGTTAAGACGCCTTGAAGGCTTCTCTGTAGTATCATGGTTGTGAACTGAGGAGGAGTTTTACGCTAGGATGAAGAAGAAGAAAAGCAGCGCTCCCAGGTTGTCAGCCGTCCCGTAACTTATGTGAAGAAAACTAACTTAAATTCAACTAGTCGTTACAAAAACATGATATTTGTCGTCAAAGTACTTGTGACATCTATATATATTTTAACATAATAAATTCATTTAATTTAAATGATAAAACATGGTTCCAGAATGTCTGATTATAACCTAAAGCAATTTGTTTATAATGTAATAAGTTCCATCTCTTTTTATCTTTTGTCCCTACTATTTTTTTCTCTAGAGGAAGTGCACTGTTCACTGTACAGAATGGTTCGCAAATTTATGATATGGTGTCACGAGGACGTCAAAATGAAATTGACTTCAATGTAGAAACTGTAAGACAGGCGAGTAGACTCAACCGTATCTCTATAGAATTACTCAAACAAACTGGACATAAGTTGACTGACATGCTGAAGTAGTAAGCGTTTTACCTGATGAAAGTGATAGCATAAAAATATTTAAATTTTTTATTTAAAATAATTTCTTCGGGATTTTCTTCCAATTTTTAACACAGATGAAATGAATAAATGTCAAAGTGAAGCAAAACTCCTGGGTCTAATCCGTGGTTAGTAATCATCTGTTGAAATGATTAAAGAGGAAATGTTACCTTGGGAATCGCTCATTAAATTTCTACACCAAAAAATTTCATACGCAATAAACTGTATCATTGCAGCATTTCATTGTTATTTTACCATACAAGTGCCTTCAAAAATTTGGTAAATTACCAGTTTGTTTCAAAAATTAAGGTTGAATAGAGTCACTTATTCGGTTTTAACCGTGTTTCTTCAGTTGAGGTCTAGTGTAAAACATACACAAAGGCATATAGATTATAAGCAATCTAATTCCCAACGCTGTCCTACTCAGTTACTTTTCTCTACAAGACCTCATGGATATTTTATTACCTGTATTACAATTGGAGCCAATATAATGAGCTTCAGTGAATGACAACAGTGGGTAAATGGTCGTTTTTCTGCCGTTCTCACACAGAAAATAGTTTACCCTACTTTACAGGCTCTACAAAACTATGAGTAAAAAATCCTGAAATTAAAGGGACCTAGAATTTTAATGAATTGTCTGAGATGAGTGTTTTTCACTCCTTTTTCAGCATTTTGTTGACTTCTGTGATTCATCGATTGTAGTAAACATAAACAACAGATTGATATGCATCACGAACTGAAATCAGTTAGAGAAACATCAGGGAACTTAATGCACTGGACAGCTGTTTCGTTTCAGTATGGAACTACTCAGCACTATGCACCCACGACCCGGCCATGGGTTGGTCCCGGACTTTCAGGTTCTGTGGCTAGCATGTTACCATTCAGTCAAGTAGTTGAAATCCAGTGGTCCATATTTCCAGCTTCTATCAGTTTACGATACAGCGCTACCTCCATTAAAAGCTATGGTTAAGTAACTGTCTTCATGTTCTACTTGGTTAATCCTACTGGTGATGACTTCTCATCGGAAATTCAAGAATCACCTCTCAAAACTAGTCATCAACGGTTGCCAATTTAATTCAGCTGTCCAGTGTTCCCAGGTTTCCAGCGTCCTTCCAAGTGATGCCAGTCTATGATCAATACCGATTTGAAACCAATGAATAAATCGCCACAATTCTCAAAATTAAATATGCAGCAGAAAAAGATAACTGTTAGTTAATTGGAGACAATCGATAAGAAGTCACGCGTGATCTGGAATTTTTATTTCTTGACACTCGTCGACAATACGGATCTGATACCCAGAGAAATTGTCCTGATTCAAGACACCACTGAGACATTCAGGAAGCAACTAAAATCCTGTAGAACTAGATTAGATACGTTGATTACTTGCTGGAGGACATCAAGAGTGATTACTGACTTTTGTCGGTCACTTTACAATATGGCCACAAAGCTTCGAGGCTCACTACAGTGACACACTAGAATGTTGTTAGTTGCTTACAGTCGTGCAGCGTAACTTCTCAGTAAGCGTATGGGTCTTGAACTTTTTAAACACAAAGACAGGATAAGGTTCTCTTGTCGGATGATGACATGACATGTTCGTTAACGGGGATAAATATCCCTTCATTGTTTTTTGTTTCGTTAACATACCATAGTTTTATCAGCAGTAAAATAATAACCCTGAAAGTGTTTCTACATGTGTTTCAACGTTGTGTCGACGAACTTTACACAAAACATGCTGGGAAATTTATGTTGACAATGTATTTCAATAAATCGAAGACTTAAAATTCCTAAATCTGTAGTTTAGGGTGAAGTTGTTCAAAGTAATCTGTTCTCCGAGCTAGGATTTCAGTTAGCAGATGTTTCAGTGTTGTCAACAGTGCATCAGAGCTTCACAATAAAATATATTGGGTTTTCATCTACTGTCATTTCGCATCAGTAGAAACAGAGTACCTGTGTATGAATGCCTACACATTAGCTTATATTAGTCAAATGAACTCAACAAAATACTTAAGGAGGTTTAAGGAGGTCAATCACGAAACATGTTAAAAGATTTGCAGCACAGAAAGGGATCTGACCAAGTGAAGCGTTCGGTAGGAACAGTTTCAACCAGAAGTCTGACCAGAATGTATACAATGAAATCAGTTTTTTAAAGGGTGTAATGATCGTTTACCTACCTATAATAGTATTAAAATTTTTAGTTGCAATAATTTTGTATCAATCTAGCTGCCTTCTAAAAAGAACACTCTATTCTAGAAATAATAAACAAATTAGCACTCTTTTTGTTATTATCACCTTCATCATGACCCAACACTCGGATATCTAAATTTTAATGCGTAATGACTTAAACGAATTAGGTTAAATAATTTTCTCACATTAATTATCGGACTCATAAACTGGTATAATCTACTCTTTCATGGTGTCGTGAAAAAGCTTTTACCAGTAGTGTTCAGTTGTGAATAACCGAAAGTGACCAGAAGTTTTCCAAGACTTATTCGCATGGACGTTGATTCGGTTAGGAGCATTTTTGACTACATTAGAAGATCATTAAATTAGTTACTGCCTATCTTGATTTGGAATAATATCCAAGCTAGAAATAGGTCAATTCAAGGCTAGAAGTCACCAGATCAACATTCGGCATCATGAGGCAAGGTCTTTAATCGTTGGTTTGAGTCGCGCGGAGAGTCTGAGATTGCCCGGTTGTGATCTTTATGAAAACAGGAATCAGTAATTGCGGACTCTAAGTGATATGGCTGAAAATCAGTCACAATAACGCAGATGTATTTGCTCATTGATATCTGCGAAAGTTTTAATATCTTCACTAATCTTCAGATATTTTTCCTCTTTCCTACCGCACACCAGTTGTTTACTTCTGTATAATTTTTTCCTACCCTCCTTTTCTTCACACGCTGCTGTTAAGTGTGGAAAATTAAACCACTTCACTTCTGTGCGATATTCCATGTTTATTTTTTCTGTCCCCCTTTTTTACATATAATGCACAATTAGAGACAAATAACGGGCTTAACCTTCATCCGTTTTTACACTCATAAATAAGGAAGAGGACAGAGATATTTTATCGAAGATTTGTGGCTGTAATGCTAACTAAACAAATCAGAAACTTCATCACAAAGACATTGCGTCACATTGTAATTATTTAATGAAATCATGTAGGTAGCTAAAATTTTCCTGCCAATAACTGACTTTCTATAGTCGAAATTCAAAATTCCAACCACTGAAGTGTTGTTTTTCAGCTGCCTTCTGATCTCATGGGATGATATTTACAAGTTTAGAATTATGGTTGATTATTGGAGGCAGTCTGCAGGAAGCCAAAAATTTAGGTTTCTTGCTTTCTGGCACTTGTCAGCGGCGCGCATCCGTAACCTTGAGGGAACTAATGTCGTCTGAGGCTACAAAACTACGTCACCTAGTGCTGAAATCAGCGAGGTATTCAGAGCGCTATTAACCTCTTGTAGAACCGTCTGAATTAAGTATATTGACCTGTCTGTGCAAAGCACCAGTTTTATACTGTCTTGTCCTTAATTCTGACTGAATTCTGTTGATCATTTTTATGATGCCGTCATTGTGGTAGATACTGTTGACTTCATAACCATCGTTGTAAAATAAAGATATCCAAAACGTTCTGATTTCTAATCACACATCTGCAGAACAATCTTCATCTTGATAAAACTGAGTAACAATCTGCCTAATAGTCCGTCGCGTACATGAGCACACACGTTACCGCCGGACTTTTGTTTAAAATGTATGGTACTTTTTATTGTTGGCAGAGTTTATAGGAATTTCTAGCACAGTTTTCCTGTACTGGTTCACTGTTTTAAAATGGTTAGGATAAAAGTTTCTTCGCCAACCTTCAACTTTCCAAGACTGAAACCAGTAGTGACGCTACAGCAACACCATCTGACCGTACATGATACTCTTTTGTTTAACACGTAGTTTACATTCATTGTATGTATCTTGAGAGGAGCTCTTTCAAGGGAGACAAAGACTGTTTATATTTAGCTCCTTTGCTTCTCCAAATGTGAAGTACACTGTTTCCATTGAAGCACTTAATTACTGGTTGATTCAAGAAGAATTGAATGATACTATAGCAAGAAAAAGTAATGACTCAGTAATTATGATAGTTGATACGATTTATGAGGAAAAGTATGAAAAATCAATTATAATCTCTCCTCTGCATACAGCATCTTCCATTAAGATATTCAGCTGATCATAATAGATCTTCAAGTAACAATAATATATAATAGGGTGTTATAATTCCGTATACTTTTAAATATGTTTCATATTAACTGCTTAGTTAATCGGTTGATGTTTGATCAAAATTGGCTGCTACTTTTTCCGTTAATTGGGAAGATAAAAGTACCAGCTACATAGATTGACATGAGCCGATGCCCAAAACAAAAGCTCATACTTGCGACAGTTAGGGCCGAAAAGACTTGACACTATTATTTAGATTATAAAAAGAAGTTCTGATTTTTTGACAACACACGAAAACCATGGGCTATCAGTTTTACCAGCAAGCCTACTAGTTAGAAAATCCTATACTTCAAATGCTGTGACTCTACTGTCATGATTTCATCAACTAAGAACATGGGTAATATGTATAGTATCACATTCACTGGTAACCTTTATCAGCTGCTTACAAGTTGAACATAAAACGGCCTAGTAGATAACGAATTGGAGTTTGAAGGAATGGGCACTAGGGTTCGAGTTATACAGGGAATAACACAAGTCAGTGGGGTGCAGATATGTACAGCTGACCACTGGCAAACAAGACGAAACGTGCCTCTCGGATTCTGTTGCTAACCGCCAAGTAGAATACAACAAGACGAATATTTTTGCAGTAATGAGACGCCGGTGCAGAAGCTCATATGCCAACAGATGTTTATAAATTTGACCCAGAATAACGTTGAAAAATTAAGAGTCGTAATGGATAAATAAAAAGTAACAACAGCGTATTTATACAAATTGGATTTATGGAATCTTAAAAGGCATCAACTATTCAGATATGCAGATAAAACAATGAATTGTTAACAACACACGATATGCAAATGTTTTTTGTATTGACAATTCTATCAGTTTTACTAATTCCTCAAAAATTTCAGTAAAATCGTTAAGTCATTATCCTTCCTACACAATGCGTTCCACATTCCAGTCAATTTTAGTGAAATTTCGGCAACGACTTATGTGTTGAAGCAAAAGAGAGCAATAACTTTAACTTCAATTAACTTCCAAAAGCGAACATCATACGTTTGCTTTTTAATAACAATAGTAATTATAAACGTTTTATTCCAAACAGCATTTATGATACATATAAAATACTCAACATTTAGTAGTTCACCAAATACGCTCCCTAAGCTGTACATTTAAAAGAAATAGTATTGCTCTGAATAATGTTATTAAAGGTGACAATTTGAAACATCCGGCTAGTATTACAATAACGTCTGGACTTTAGGATAAATAGGAAATCAAGTGTAGTTATGGCTGGGGTAGTTCAGCTAACCAGTACAAAAATCCGAAATTCAATCAAGTATCCTAGAAATAGTAATAAGCTATATTTTCAAGGATTTATGTATGCATTTACTTGGTGATGACTGAAGGTGAAATGGAAAATTGGACCACAGTCGGATTCCAACCAGCGACCACAGGATTACCGGCTCAAGCTCTACCAAGTGAGATATGAGGTCCGACAACTGACCACATTTTTATTTCACTTCAAAAACCAAGGGTTTTGTCCTACTATCATGTGAAAACGTGACGCGTTACTACCGCTTGATCGTACTCACACTGGCTGCCCAGTTAGAATTTTTCATCCTAATCCGAATCTAACTGAATCAGAGAATGGAGCGTCATGTCGATTATCACTTTGGCTGCCTGAGATGGCCGAGGTTTGGCTCTCCTTCTCTCTAATTCAGTTAGATTTGGATTAAGATGAGAATTTTTGACTAGGCAGCCAGTGTAAGTACGATCAGGTGGTAGTGGTGCGTCACGAATTCACATAGTAGTCGGAGAAAACCCTTGTTAATTCAAATAAATAAAAATATGATCAGCAGTCGAACCTCATATCTCACTTGGTAGAGCAATCAGCCAGTAACCCTTGGTCGCTAGTTGGAATCCGACCGTGGTTCAATTTTCCACTTCACTTTCAATCATCACCCAGCATCAGTACTAGTCTACCAAACCATGGGTATTTCGGATTGTCAAAATGACTTGCATTTCCATCTGGCACAACCTGTTTCCTTTATTTCATTCTTAGGTGAAGCAAAGGAGCTATAATTTTTGCTTGAGATTAGTTTTTCACACCTGAAAATGTCAACGTAAATCAGGCGTATTGAATGCTATGACAGTTTTACAGTTACCACATAGTAATATTCCTCATGCACATGACAATCTGAAGCTAAAGAACAGCGTTTCGCTACACAATTGCCTTTGATTTTCTCTTATTAGTGACATGTAGGCTACTTTATATTCATTCTTTGCTGGAACTCTGAGTTAACCTTGTAGTTCTGAGTATTAAAGGAGCCTAATTCAGTCAGTAATAAATGACAGTCAGTTATTATTATCATCAGTTTTTCAATACAGTTTAGAATAACTTTAGTCTGTTATTACCTTTTGCATGTTGCAGTTAGAATCATTAGCTTATAAATGCTGTAAGATCTGCATAACTCCAGTAATCTTAATGGGCTAAATTGAAACGAAACCATTATCCCAAGCTGGTATCCATCATCACCAGAGATCAAGCTCATGACATCTAACTCTAGCAGAGAGTTCATTGGTGATTCAGTTACTGGGTTGGGGTTGAATAGTCCACAGTTTCCCTCTTCTGTCAATTAGTAATATAATGCGACTATCATTTAAGATCATCAGCTGACATCCTCTTCACCTCTGACTTATATGACCTTACAAGTCACAGCTTCTGATTAGAACTTTAAAATAGCCAACTCGGAGCATGTCTCTAAAATGCACTAGACAGTAATTCAGATTAAGGTTTGTATGGAATTCTATTTATTACAGAGCAATATTCATCACAAGACATGGGGTGGTTAGGGGAATCCCATTGAGGAGTCCGATACTAAGGTCAAACAACTGCCAAGTGATCTTAGGTCTTGTATATTTCTCCAACTGATGTCAACCCTCTGATGAATACTACCATAAAGTCAATCAATCCACATAAACACCAAAATTAGAAACCGTTCATTCTCTTTCTTAAGACAAGCTTAATATGGAGATGATTATGTTGATGAGAACATGTCAAGTAAATTCACCCAATATGGGTGTACAAAGACAAATGAGGCAGCCAAAATAAAGAATTGAATGCTCATTTTAAACTACAGATTCCAGTGCAGTGTTGTTTGTCATCTGAGGAGAAAATTGAATATTCCCTAGTCTTTGACCACAATAAAAGTATAGTCATACTGACTACTCCAGTGTAAAAATTTGCAGCAAGATCCAGGAATTAATAAATAATGTACAAAAACACGTTAAAAATATTTCTTATTTCATTCATATGAAATAAAAGACTAGGTTTTTATCTTCATAATATTTCGAGCAAAATTACTGCTCGTGATCATACCAGTATTTGGAATATTTCAAGAATATTTCTTCCCTATTCATTTATATATAGAATAAATATCGCTAAAATATTCCAACTGTTGGT
The DNA here is from genome assembly GCA_944470555.2 of Heterobilharzia americana. Taxonomy (NCBI): domain Eukaryota; kingdom Metazoa; phylum Platyhelminthes; class Trematoda; order Strigeidida; family Schistosomatidae; genus Heterobilharzia; species Heterobilharzia americana. Next base: position 31,380,683 of record OX104129.1, on the reverse strand, counting down.
GTGATCATGGACAATAATTTTGCTCGAAACAATACCAAAATAAAAACTAATCTTTGTATGTAAACTTCAAATTAAACATTTATTTATAATGCATAAATCCATTCTACAATGCACAAACTTTTCATTGAATCTGTCATCAAAGTATTAATTTGTTAGTTAGATATGCATTATATCGTGAACGGAAGGGTAAGCCTGGTGGACACGAGGACAAATACTTAACGATGACTCTCGGTGATGGTCGTGCTGTGTCGTGAACTGACAGAAACTGGAAATATGAACCACCGGCCCTGTGGAACTTGAAGGTCTTAGGTCCGATCCTTGATGGAGTGATGGGTGCGCATTACTGACGAATCACATACTAGGGCAAAACAGATATCAAATGCTCCTGGGTTTTCGATGTTTCTCCAATTGATGTCATTTCATGATGAATGTCAACCTGAAATAAGTAAATCGTTACAAATCCCTAAACTGAATATCTTAAATAAACATGACCGAATAAACAGAATAAAGACTCTTTGAAATAGGTAACTAGTTTCAAAGCTAAGTAAATATAAAAGAATGGAGGTCAGAGACGAAAAATACATGGATAAGACAATAAACAAAGTGTGATTTCATTTAAAAGCCGTTAAGTGAAGAATGTGTGAGATGTCGAATGTGAATATAATTCAGATTAAATGTGATAAGATAAAGAGAAAGGGATATAGTAATGTGACAAAATAGAATGAAATGAACTGAATCAGTTTTTTACACCCGTAGTTTCTTTCTACCACATTGGGTCGAGTCGCTCGACATGTGTTGCTAGATACGCTTCTATACGCATGTCACTATACTGCCCGAATATTTTCATGCAATCGTGTACCAAGTGGCTAGCAGTTGAATCCTATTTGGGACTCATCATTTGCATGTTCCTGCATCGAATGATTAATGCTGTCGCCACCGAAACTCAGAGGTCGTTCAGTTTGACCCACTACAACTACAGAAAATCGTAAGCATCATCAAATGAAAGCTGCTGCCCTTTGCAAAAGAGGTGGCTATTGTGCCTAGTATCCTAATGAGTTATGGGTTTAGGCCTCAGTGGAACCACCATCACCACATCAACCTGACGAGTCCTGAGGAAGATGAAACACGTGCCCTGGATTTCATTGCCAGCCACCAAGTAGACTACAATGAAATGAAAAAGAGATAGCTGTATGAAACAAGTGGCCAACATGATCAGCTAGGGACAGGTTTGTGAAAGCGACTCCTGCTAACACACGATAACATCGCCTAGGATGGTTGAGTGGAACAAAGTATGGAACACTAGATTTATCAACCTCTTCACAAGTATTGTAGTAAAACCATGAAATCTTTGAATACTCACTTGACATTATTTACAAGGTCAAATAAAACCTGTCGAAATATGCGCGCATACACTCACTTTGCTTCATAGAAGCCTTAACAACTATTGGATAGCTGGTTAGGCTAAAGACGACAGTAACTCTGGCATTATACATGATTATGATGTTCATAACGGATAAATTTCAAATGAATGACACGTATACATAAAATATGGAACAAAGATAAACCTGAATTTTAATTTGATGTGTGATACACCATTTTTGATCTAAATCACTTGGAACCAATTCACGAAAGATTCTCTGTAAATGTCCCTTCAGTGTAGAGACAATAGACGCCGTTATTTGGTATTACACCATAGGCATGTGCATAAAGTGATTTGTGACTTTATGCACACACACAAACATACACACTCAGTGATTCTGACCAATCAAGTCATGAAAGGCTCTAACATGTGTGATAATGGTATCATTGGTTATTCTTATTCCATACTGTATGTAATTATAATTGGTTATCTTCCAATTAGTATAAAGTCTCTGTTATCGTGACTGTGTTACTGCAAATATCGGTAATTAATTTTTGTATATCCTAGACTAATTAAAACTGTTTGGTGAAATTGCTGGTAAACCAATGGACCTGACCATTAGGACAGCTAGAAATGTGCACTTTACAACCTCAAGATGTGTTCCGCTCATTTCATTGTGGATTACCAATTATAGTGCAAGTAATAATTAATTATTCAGTTCCGAAAACGGTGAATACTCTGCATCTGCCACCAAATATGTCGCTTTTTTCTTGCCATTTCGTCAAGAAAATATCAAATGATTTGAGAACATGAAACGGTTCCACACTTCAATGATGTTATGATACCCTATTTGATTAATACTAAATACTGATAAAGACAGAATCAGCTAAGAATCTCTCACACAAGTCTATCGGTTAAACTTGCTGTACACAGTAGTATACAAATAACACGTGGATAGGAAAGACTGATATCGAAGTATACAAAAATATGCACAGGGGAAAAAATTTAAAACTGAAAGTTAGCCAGATTTCAGAAGATCTCAACGAGTGAATATATCTGCATCGTTGTGACCGCAAAGCCAACAGCTTCGATGACCTCAACCAGGCTGTCCGCACCTCCATATATGGTTCAAACCAGCGAACAATAGTCTCATGGACTGAAACTGCGTCATAAACTATCCACCCTGAACCTACTTCCAATCTAATGTAACTTCTGCTAGCGTTGAACGTCGACGTAGATGCTGTCCTGGCATGTGCAGCGCGCATCCTTCAAGTTAGTGTTATCGTCTTATACTCCTTCATTCCAATTTTCGTTTTCTCTCACAATTAATTTAAGAATGACAGAATGTTGTTAACTGCGAAAACTAATTAATGCATGTTTGGACAAGTCCAGGCTGTATGATCTATTTGTTGAGTGTATGACTGTTTGCCTAGGCTGGATCCAACGCACTGATGACGATGTCTAGCATGACAAATTCAAAGTATGAGGAAGTTTTTAATACAAATGGTATATATGAAAATTGTATATCTCACTGTCTATTTCCAACGAATCTTCTCAACTAGTGCTTCGAAATGAAACATGACATTTAAAAAGCTAATAAACAAATAGCATGAACTGTGGGATGCTTGTTCGTGAATCTTTATAGTACACTGTTCATCTGATTCCAATTAGTGTACTGGTAGTTCCTTAGTAAGTCCTGTTTTAATTAGAAACTTTCTTGTTACAGTTCAAAACCTATGTTGCTTTGAATTTGGATAATGAACGTCTACTTAAAGTTAGCACCACATTAAATAATATTCTACGACCTAATGTTTTCATGCAATTTTATTTTATTCAGCTGCCACACTGGAAATGAACGATGTACATTTCAGAATTTCACATCTGTCCTAACAACTTATGGACAGTGTTATCGTATGAAACTTGAACGATCAGGTGAGATACAGTTAACCGCTGTACTTTAAAAAAAACTTTAACTAAAGACCATATATGTCTAAAAAGAACATTTTGACTGTGTTTGAAAGTTACTTATCATCCTAATTTTTATCTTGCTACCTTCGAAATTCCTACCTGTTCATCTATCTAACAGTAATAGTTGCTTCAACTGTGAAGCATTTTTTGCACCTCTCTAGCACTAGCTACATTTAAAGTATATTAAATGAATGAACGACTGTGAGGAAATTGTCAGCTGGATATATACCTGCACCTCAGTGATCGATGTTGTCCCCCTTGAGACTCGGACCCACTACCCATCACTTAATTCACTAGGCCACCGGTACACGAAGCCACCTCTTGTGCAACAGCTTTCAGTTATTCTATGATACTTTTTATCTCCTGTCGAGAGAATGAGCCAAATTTCTCGACCCCCAATGGCAGATAGGCTCCTTTTTGCGTATGTCTCAATACTCCCTGATTACTCATTATGTTACAATCTGCTTGACTGCTCAGTAGTGAAATCTAAGATGCACGTTTCTTCCTTGTTTGGATTTATTGGCTGATTGTGCATTCACCTAAATGGAAGAAGTTGTTCTTACTGAGACTCAAACCCACCATAGCGACGGGAAGCTGCAAGCATCAAATAGCAACTGTCGGGAGAGTTTTTAAAAGCGAGTCTTCAGCTCAAATGTTTCGCTGTAGGTTTATGAATTACCAAGAAACCGAAATCATCATGCTGTTCAGAAAAAGTGATCTATCAAACATTTTTAGCTTTTGTGATTTATCTTGAGCAATATTTCCCACTAGTGGATTATCCATAAATCAAGACCCCACATAAGCTATCCTTTTTACTTATCACTGCATTACAGACATTTCTTTCAATCCTCTTCCGTTTCAATGACTTCGTATCTCTGCCAATAAAATAGTTTGGTTATATCACCGTGAAAATCATAGTGAGCATTTTGTTTAAAATATGAATTTATTATGTTTCTCATGATTTAATAAAGCTGATAGTCTGCTGCATAGTGAGGCTGTATGACATTCAGATATGCATGTTAAACTAGGTTTTATTCTTTTTTTCATATGGCTGCTTCTTTGCTAGATAAAGTTTACCGTAACATCATATGCTATTGAAGCTTTTCTTAGCACATTAAGTCAGAAGAAAATAAATACTGAGAAAAAAGTCACAAAGGTTAACTTAGTATAGTTTATATAGTCGTTTGTATTAGGTTTGATTCTTTTAAGTAAAGTGTAATACCGAATGACTGATAACCTTCAAGTGACATCTTAAATGTAGCCTGTTTTTCACCATAGACTTAATTGTGTAAGACAAATAGTTATGTATTAAAGACAGTAAATTCACTCATCTTAAGTAGCACTGTATTCTCTCTGGTGTTTAATAGCCTGATGGAATCTGCATGACAGTTAGCATCCATATAAAAGTTCATAAATCACAAGTACCTGACACCTCCATAAAACTTGTGCTCATACAGCGATTAAGAAGCACTGAATATTGACCAGTAGTGAAGCATGAGTTTCATCAACTTTATTGATACACATTATTGATAGAAATCAAGCCGCATAAAATATAGTTCCCGAGGACTAATTACCGTTACTAACGTTTCAGTTCCAAGTAAAAGTTGTCTTTAAACATCATAAATTATCCATTCAAAGCTTGTCCTTTGTTTATGACTACTTTAGTTTCAACAGCCAGCTAAAATCAATTATATTCTTTATAATCCTGCTAATACTTCTATATATAGCTATCCAGTGCCATTACTCACAGTTTTGAAAAGTGCATTTACGGTACTTTAAACTTATACTTAAACCCAGTGATTATTTGAGAATAACCTGCTATTCTTTTATATAGAATCAACTTTAATGCTAATTAAGAAAAGCGATTGGATCGCTGTTAATCTGCACACTGACTAATCGATAAAAGTCAAAACAAAATACCAAGCTCCTTAGCATTTTCAGAAGCATGTTTATCCGAAGCTATATTTTAATATCACCTATGGCTCTATAGTTCATAAACTCATCACCTCATGGACCAACCTTGTAAACTGAAAGGTTAGTCAACAGTCTCACGCAGTCTTAAGACACGGTGAGTGAATGAGAGATGGAGACCGCATTTAAATACATATATACATCGAAGACATAAGGTTTCAAGCACACGTTTATAGAATATTTCAATTTTATAAATTTTGTTTGATGAAATATTCCTAACACCATTTGATAATGAAGTTGGTTGGGAACCCTTTCTCTAAAGACTACCTATTCTGGTAACATCCTCAGCTTGTTAAAAAAACGGATATTTACTCAGTCACCTGCATTAAACTGTTGACTTCTTACGAGAAATGTACTTTGGAAAAGTAAATAGAAACCTTTTTATGTGAAATTGGTTTTCACTACAGATTGGCATCAATTAGAGAACTAATGAAAAACTGGAAGCACTGGAAACTTGTTTCATCCAAGCATGAGATCTCAAAGTAGTGCGCGTCCATGACACCACCAAGAATTGTGATCAGCACCTCTCAGGTTTCTCGACAAACACATTACCATGAAGCCATTCTGTAGGGATCCAATCCTCAACACTTTCTTAGATCTGGTGAGTTATGATCCTTAGGGCAAACCAAGTTGACGGAAGTGGGAAAATGTCGACCATTGGATTTCAACATAGTGACACAGTAGTCACGCACCAGTCAAGAAAGTTGAATTTAGTGGTTTCAATCCTCAACAGAACCATGAGTGTACACTCCTCAGTAATCCCGTACTAGGAGACGACACAGATGTCCAGTACTCCCAGGTTTTCAATGGTTCTCCAAATGGTATGAGTCGAAGATGAATACCAACTTGAAATCAATGATTAAATCCCCACAAAGCCTCGTCGTGAAGCTTTTGTGCTAAGACTTTATTCACACTTATGACATATTCTTCAAATATGACCTCACCTCCTATTCGAACCATGATGTGCACGCCAAGAAGTTTAATAAAGACATAGCTTCACAGAATGACACCGCTACGAAGCTTGTGTTTCTCACAATGATAGTGACCTTTCAGATATTCCGCTTCTTCATTCGCAGGAATGACACTATATATCGTTGTCAAATAGGAAATGAGTAGGTAGAACCACATAGTTTCATCATTTCTCTGATCAAACATATCACACAGCATGTTTAATTAGCAAACAACATAAGTTTTCAGCTTGATGAATAAATATAGGATTTTCCTAGAAAAAATAATGATCGGTCATACGACTGGCATTCATTCGGTAGAATAAACAATATTTTATGGGAAGTATTTTCGAATATTTAACTCATTTTTCAATCACCTACTCACTTATTGAACCTCGCCTGGTTAACCAGTGCAATACTTACTAGCCGGTCCTAAGCCCGGGTAAAGAGGGAAGAATGGGTATATAGCTGGCAACCCTGCCCCGTAAAACCGATCCAACCGCTACAGAAAGTTCAAAGCACAGACAAAATACAGAAAATAAAAATCAACTTATTCCTCACTGTAATCGGAGGGGCGAAATGGCGCCGGTTGGTGAAAGCCTTCCGGGAAGCCAACTGGCCGATGCGTCTTCTCTGGATGAAAGCGAAAGTAAACGCGGGGACAAGGAATGTCTGCACTAGAAAGACTGGTCAGATTGAAAAGGAGATGAGAAGGTATCACACTGAAGTGCTAGGAATCTGCGAAAGCAGATGGAATGCAAGTGGACTCTACTAACTCTTAACTGGAGAGTCAATAATCTGCTCCGATGTTGTCACCTAGACAACAACCATGAGCACACGGAGGGCGTGACTATCATGATGTCCCCAAGAGCATCGAAGTGGGAACCAATCTCTACCAACATCAGGATCACGATAGCAAGATTCAACTCAAAAAAAGGAAAGTCACAAACATTCAGTGCCACGCTGTGCACCTACAAATAATGCAGATGAAGAGAAGAAGGAGGAATTCTACAGACAGCTGCAATCATTACTGGGCAAGACCCAGTTGGCGATATCAAAATTCTAATGAATGGGAAGACATGAATGCCAAACTGGGAGCTGACAACACAGGAGGAGAACTAACCATGGTTCGAGAAGCGCTCGGTGAGGTGATGAAGGAGAATGGAGAATCGTTTGCAGAATTCTGTGCATTCAACGATTTGATGATTGGAGGCAGTGTGTTAAAGCACTACGATATCCACAAAGTGACATGGATTTCACCAGATGGACACACTTAAACTCAGATCGACTTCATCGCAATCTCAAGAAAATGGAGACGCAGTCTACTTGACGCAAGGTCAAGAAGAGGAGCAGATGCAGGTCCAGACCACTATCTAGTGCAAGGACCCTACCTTCGAAATCAAGTTGAAAGCCTTCAAGGAAGTTGCTAATAGACCACAGTTCAAGTTCAACACCCGGAAACTGGAGCACGAAACTACAAAAGAAATCTTCACTTCAGCCAGCCATCAAGACAAAATAGGAGATATCGAGGGACATCCCTGAAGAAAGCTGTATGGAAGAACACTGGAACTCTTTGAAAGCTATTTGGAAAGAAACCTGCATAACCGTATTAGGAAGGAAGAAGAAAAGGCAAGACAAGGAATGGATCTCGACAAACACATGGAAGCTGATAGAGCAAGGAGAGTAGGATGGTTAAACAGAAGATAAACCAGTACAAGGATGAACGACGAGAAGAGGAACTGAGTAAAAGTCACTGAGAACAGACGCAGGGATAACAGCGGACATACTAGCACCACTATAGCAGAAGGTCTGGAAGGAAGGAAAGGTACTTGCCTATTGATTGGAAAAAAGGCTATCTTGTCAAACTTCCGAAGAAGGGTGACCTAAGTCTTTGCAAGAACTGGCGCGGAATCATGCTCCAACTCTGTCCACCCCAAGCAAAATATTGTGCCACACCATCCTGGAGAGACTAAAGGATGCGCTCGATCCAAAAGTATGACCGGAATAGGCTAACTTCAGGAAGTACAAATCATGTGCAGAACAAATTGCAACGCTTTTCATCATCATAGAACAGAGAATAAAACGGCAGTCAAATCTCGATCTCAACTTCATCGACTTTGAAAAGGCCTTCTATAGCATCGACCGAGAAGTAATTTGGCAGGCACTTGCTTCAACACTACGCATTTAGTGCGACAAATCTTTATCAGCCTCATTCAACAACTATATGAAGACACCACATGCCAAGTATTTCCAATGGGATGCTCAGTGATGCATTTGAAGTGAAGACAGGAGTAAAACAAGGTGGCTGTCTACTATCACCGATGATCTTCCTGATTGTGGTGGACGGGATCATGCAGCGAACAATGAGGAGTGAGGAGGAGAGGATTCACTGGACCGGGAAAAGATCCTTGAAGATTTGGATTTCGCCGATTCCCTGTGTCTAATGTCATACAAAGTCGAAGATCTATGGGCAGAAACTAACAAGTTGAATGAAGAGGTGAGACAGCGAAGACAGAACTTCAAGTGAACGTAGAGAAGACAGAAATGATGAAGATACTCAACCAACAACAACAAACTCCAATCACCATGAATGGGATAAACTTAAAGGGAGTAGCCTCTTTCACCTAACTAGGCAGCACTGTCTCAATTACAGGTAGCACAGACGAGGTCTTCAAAGCCAGCTTCAGAAAAGCAAGATAGGAGTTCATTAGCCTGAAACCAGTGTGCAGATCTTCTGCACTCAACAGAAAGTGTGAACAACATCCGGATTTTCAACACCAATCCAGTCACGTCAGTGCTTCCATGTGATGCTTCAGAGACTTGGTGCGTTTCCAACAAACTTCAGACATTCATCAGCAACTGCCTACACTGGCTCATTACTGAATCTAAGATGGCTAGAATAGTCAGAGTAAGTAACAAGGAACTCTGGTTGCTTGCAACGAACCAAGGAAGAAGCTAACGCTCAACAAATGTGCAGAAGGAAGTGGAGGTGGATTGGGCATACACTGAGAAGACCATTCGGGGACATCTCGCTCCAGGCACTCGAGTAGAACCTAGATGGGGAACGACTAGTTGGGCGTCCGAAGGTGACATAGAGGAGATGGTGTGAGGAAGAAATGAGAGCTTGTGGGCAGTAGTAGAGCCAGGTTGAAAAGACTGCAGAAAACAGAGTGGAATAGAGACGTGTTACTGAATCCTTATGTTCCACTAGGAACCTAAGGGACAAATAACAATACTCACTTATTGATATTGAATGTTTTGTCTTACTCACTATTAGTTGCTTCAAAATTATTTCGTAACAAGGTTAAATTGTTTACTTGGTTGTGGCAAGCACTGGAATTCAGCATGCTTGTTTCCTACTACTTGGGACTCGTCAGCTGTTTGTGTCTCCACCCCAGTGAGTGATAGCGTTCCCACTGAGATTGCAATCTCATACCCATCTCTTCAAACCCCAAAGCACTATTCAGGTGGTCACTGAGGCATGATAGCCACATCTTGCACGACGGGTATTAGTGATAGCTATTTGTTCATATGCTAACGAAGAACTCATCCAGTAAAACAATGAATAATTACATGCATATCAACAAACAGTAATAACTAATACTGACTGTACAAAAAGTGGCTATTCTGCGTCAGTGATCAAGTAGATAAGGCTTTTGTGTTTGAAGCGATGAGTAGGAGTTTGGAGTATGAGTGGGAACAACATCATTCCACTTTACAGTCCATGTAAATCCAGATGATAAGTCTTAAATTAGATGAAACGTTAGTCATGATTCCTCTGCTAGTCACAACCAAGTAAACTAGCAAGATGATATTCAGGTAGCATTGAGGCAACCACATTCCATCCCTAAGCAAATGGAGGCTGAACAATTCGATCCAGTATAACAACGGAGAATTACAAGTGTATCAACAAATAGTAATAAAGTTACATTTGACCTAGGACACACGATAAAGTTAAAATCACTTGGTTACACTGTTTATTTTTTCTTGCATCAGTACTCCATAACAGTAAGATACAGAATGACATGTAACATTTAAGAACTAGCATACATTTGTGATCATATTTAGATACAATTTTTATCCATTTTACGCTTGAATACATTGTACAAATGTAACATTTTATTGAAAACACTGAATTTCTTAAGTTTGTTACATGCTTGAAGAGGAGGATACATCACAATAAAGACATAAAACTTTACTAATAACAAAGAATAATCAAATCGAAGTAAACAGCTGATTACATAACTTATTTATTGAGCAGTTTATATATACATGTGAATGTAACATTTGTTTTATTAACACTGCCCAGTAGAAAGAAAAACCTCTATCATATATACAAAATATAAATAAGACAATTTTAATCTGAATGTCTTGGTTCATTTACCAGAATGAAAAACAGCCTGTAGTAAAATTGCTCCAAATAACACCATGATTATGTTGATAACGTCTTTATTGATATAACCTATTTTTATTTGCAATCAAAAGAACTATATTGCGAGAATTTTAGCTATTGGGTTATGTGATTGAATTTGGGAAACCTTAGCAACAGATGAAATAGGATTAAGCTTTTGTAAATAACTTACAGATTGAACTGTCTCCGTAGACATTTCTCGGAGTTGAGTAGTTTTTCAACTGCAAACCCAACTATACTGCCAACAGGGTTTTTACAGTAGTAGTACGTTTTACTAGTTTACAACACTTTTGTGTCAAAGATCACATCTTCAGAGCGGTGCTTCAGTTTGTTATTTGAAAAGAACTACTCAGCTGTGAAAAATGTCAACGTGGACAGTGCAATTTATAAACCACTTGCAAATTGGTCATCTTATTTCAGGCATCCTAATTCTAACAAGTCAACTAGCCAGATACAGAAGATCTAGGTTCATTTAGCTTTAGGAACTAAATTCGTACAGGCATACCGCTGATGAGCTGAGCTCTAAACCACCATCCAGTGCTTACTTAGATCAGTGTGATCTAATTGGCTGAACGTGTATCTGAGAGGCTTCTAACTACTCAGGTCGTTCATTAGCAGTATATTTGGCTAAAACCATATGCTGAAAAGCAGTTAAGTGTCAAATTAGTATTCATCATGGACTGATATGAATTGGAGAAGCAATAGAAAACTAGGAGCACTGGAAACTTGTTTCATCCAACTAAAAGTCGTGATCAGCACCTGTCAAATTTCTCGACAAGCACATTAAGAATGAACAATTAGTTTGGAATCCAGCAGTCAACATTACCCTTTTTCTGGTGAGTTGTGACCGTTAGGGCATGTGATCACTAATACGCAAAGATGACATTGACTGAAAGTCGCGTAATATGGTTAATTGAGGGAAGTGAGAAAATGTCGACCATTGGATTTCAACATAGTGACTCAGAGGTAACATACCAGTCAAGAAAGTTGAATTTAGTGGTTTCGATCCTCAATAGAACCATGAGTGCACACTCCTGAGGAGTCCAAAACTACTGTAACGACTAGATGTTAATAAGCTTTTTATCTAGACCGCAGGTAGGTAGGAATATTCGGGTTCACTACGAAGATCTTTGAGGATAAAATGGAAGAGAGGACATGAGCCAATGACTCAGCAAGTATACAAGATGTATTTGTATTGAATAATAAAAGGTAACTGACAAACAGTAGAACTTGACAACGAAGAGGTAAGATAGCCTAAAAACCGAAACGGTAAACTGAATGAGTAAGGATTTGAATGCGTCACACTAGAAGATAATACAGCTGTCCAATGCTTCGAAGTTTTCAATGGTTCTCCATGTGATGTGAATCTGGGATGAATACTACTTTGAAATAAAATCCTTTTAAAAAGGATAGTGGGTGGCAAAATTGTAACTTATATAATAATTAAATTTGATTCGATTATCAACTTCTTTCAAAACATACGCAATAACTATGGCCTGAATTTTTATAATCTAGGTAATAATATTGTCTGCATTCCATGACAGTTCGTAGATTTTTATTTGTTTCTTTTGTTTATATTCCTACTCTCAGACGATAATGAGAAAGCTATTCCCGGAATACCATACAGTAAAATTTGCCATATTGTTACAAAGATAACCTCTGCATATTCTAACTTTTGAATTAAGAAAATCCAACTACGTGCTGTGGGTCTGAAATTCTTTTTTTATTACGATAAAATTTCATTCTCATTAAAACTTATTTTTAACACCCACATATGAAACTTTATAATAATTATCATTGATACGTTTCCTCTTTCTTTCTACTTCACTTTCAGTACATGAAGTTAGCTTTGTATTGGACTCACAAGACTACGATTATATAATACCTCATCGTGGTTTGGTTGGCTTTCGTTTATGGATACATGCCAGTGAAAAGCAGGCTTACAATATGCTTGACTTGAAAAATGATCCACGGCAAACTGTAGATAATGACAGAGGATTTCAACTTTACTTGCAACAACAAACTGGTATACAATCAAATGAAATTATTGTCAGCACAGAATTTCAAACTCTAATACGTGTAGCTTTAGACATGAATGTAAGTTGCATAACTAACTGTTAGTTTTGCATAATTTGTGCATATCACAGACTGTTTCGTAGACCGATACGATAGTTTAAAAATTACAACAAACAGGAAAATAAGAAAAAGAAAAGCATTTCAAGAAGCTCATTGAATTAAACTTCTGAGCTAAGTAACAAAGCAGGTGGAGTCAGTTTTTAGATGAAGACAATTACGATTTACAGAAAAAGTGTATTACCAATAGCACGACAGGTATTTTGCAGTTAATCTACCGTCATGATGGATTTTTAGCAATAATCTTTGTTTAGTAATGATGGGCAGTGGCTAGCATTGAAATCCAGGAATCCAAGAAGTGGCTATCGCGGCTCGTGGTGTAGTGGATAACGCGCTGGCGTTTGAAGCGATCGCTCCCGAATCCGAGTCCCGGCATGAACAACATCACTCGCCGAGAAGCAGGTACATTCAGCTGACGAGACCCAAATAGGAAGAAATGCGCATCCTGGATTTCACTGCTAGCCACTGCCCATCATTACTAAACATAGTTAAAAGACAGGCCATATCGAGGCATCCGCATAGGAGCCCATATGCCAACAGAGGCTGATAAATTCGGTCCTATCTACAACGGTGTAATACAAGCAATAACACTAAAGTAATCTTTGTTGTTTTAATTTACCTGATCAAAATTTGTTGCAAATCAAAACTGGAAGTGTTTGTCCATATGTACGGTCTTCACCAATCTCTACTGTCTTCTTGGATCAGTGACATATCTTGATAGCGCCTGTTTTTAGTATTCATCATTACATTTTTTAGTTAATCACGATCTACTTTTAATTCATGGTTACACAGGCTCAAAGAAATAGGTCTGGAAACAGTTGCAAATACGGTTACTAGAAGTGTTAAACGTAAGGTGGATTCTTTAAGACAATCTTAGAGTTTGCATCAGAGGCTAAAAGTCAATATAAAATTTACGGTTTCGAGGTTTGTGGTGATCCTACTGATTTCAGCTTAGCATTCATCACGAACTGACAACAGTTGGAGAACCACTGAATACGTAGGAGCACTTGACAGGCAGGTATTTAGTACGTATATGGGACTCAAAGCATTGAATCCCCATGACCTTTCCAGGGATCAGTTATTATAACTTTTTTTTGACATTATATTCCTCAGTCATTAGATTTTTTATCTCGAACCACTATCGTAGTCCAAATAACTTATATTAGCGCATCAATGAATATTCCTTCATGAGGTTATTGTATAAAAGGTTATCTGCCAGGGAATACTGTGTAAACGTCAGCCTTCTGAATGACAGAAGTCACTAGCACATGTTAAAGGTAAAATTACCTTATTTTGTAATAACTTTCATTTTTGTACATCCTTAGCTTGAATAGTTTAGATGAATAAACGTCGTTTTCTTACATTCCTGCCTACCCAGGACCTCAGGAAATAAAGTGTACATTAGAGCAAGGGATGATTTGTTATTGACTAGTGAACTTCTGTTCATAAACAGACAACGAAATTTTGAACAATATTTAATTAGCTATATAATTAAGCTTTTGAATAAAACCATAAAAAGATAATCTCCAACTAGTGGAAAACACCATGAAGCAAGTAACCTAGTGTATTTATTAAAGTTATTATTCGAATTCGATTGCAGTAAAAGTTTTAATTTTGACGTCTGAAAGATATGAAATTAGCTTAATAAGTATTTCTTTTTCCAGTTAAACCAGCATCATGACTTAATATTATTATCTACAAGGTTTATAATGATAACTTAGATGCTTATAGGATGAGACTTAACACATCAGTGTTTTGAGAATACAAACTAATCACATCTGAATAGTCAAGTGCACCACAGTGCACCACAATAACGCGTCATTAAATTCATTGGCTGCATTGAAAGCCTAATCGACTAACTTTTGTCAGTACTGTATACTAGGGAACAGAGAGTTAAACCGGTTTTCCCCTAGTGTTTCTTTCGTGCAGTTTCTTGTGATTATTATCAACTGAAGGACTTGAAATACTGAACAGTAGTTATTTTACTTTTGCTGTGTTGAAAGACAATATTTTTAACGTTGATATGAAACTCTATATTTAATAGCTTACTTATTGCATGAATCGGGACACTGTATGGTTACACATATAGTTATCAAATCCTAAGCGTGAAATCAGTTCAGTCAATCGCCGTCAGATAATAAGTGGAACAGGAAGCAAAGAGCTTCACTAAACATGTCTGCGCTAGATCCAAAAAAATTATCGTTCAAATTATTTACAAAAGCCTTGTCTCCTGACAGAATGCTGAGATTTCTTATTGTTCCACTCAAATTTATCATGTCTACCAGAAAATTGAAAAGTACCAGTTTAACACAGAACTGGTGACATTTTCAAGACTGGCTATACGAAGTATGACAAGTATTAGCAGATCGTGGGTTTGTGATATACTAAGAACTGTCAGAAAAGACAACTCAAGTAGGCCATAAAATATGAATACCTTTGTATGAATAGGTTTAAACTTTACTCAGATGACCTTCAGAATGAAATTTTGAGGCTATATTTTTTCAACTATTCCTAATTTACCCACCAGGTTGTTTTCATAATAATGTGAAATGTCAGGGGAAATCGGATAACGTAAAGACCACACTAACATTAAATGACATAATCGGATTGACTTATTTATTTTATGAAAATCAGCCCTTCCCACTGAAACAAAGAGATCTAATTGGCTTTTTCAGTGGTTGCTAGAGTTACTCGAAAAAGTACCCCGGTCCCAGAGGAATTCAAATATGTAGGTCAGTGGTTGATATAGCCTCATCGACAGCTTCAATATGAGCTGCAGTACGTGAATGTAACCTGGTAGGCATCTGGAAAGCAGAGGTGATGAAAATTATTATTTATGTGCTCAGTATCTAGCTTTTAAATCTGAAAACATTCGGATTCAGAGCATGAACAGCCTTCGTTAAATTAGTGATAACGCTTAACCAAACAAATAACAGCCCTTTTAAAAGCTATCGACTGAGATATGAAGACTTTTTAAGACATGCCTAACATGTAGTATGTGGATATTAAATCAACCTCTAACTTATTTAAAGAATGAACAAACATCAAGTCGATGACCATTTACTGGGGAAAGATGTTGTCCAACTGACAAATATAGTATGAAGACTTAAACACTTGGTGTTTGTATAAAAATTAACTGAAGTGTAATTAAATATATACGATAAGAATTTCATCTTAATTCCTTTGCTGAACACTTGTTTGTTACGTGGAAATCAAATTACACTCTAAATGTTAGTTGGATGGAGGCGATCGGTAGAATGTCCTGAACCTAAATTTTTTGCTTGTTGGCACTCATCATTAAAGCGTATCTGCAACCCCAACTGGACTAATGTACCGCCTGAGATTCAAACCTGCATCATCCCCTGTGGCAGTCAGTGACGCAACTAATGATTTATTTGAGTGGCGACTAACCTGTAGCAGAGGATTATATACACTAACTGGTCACTAGAGGGCAACCAATTTCCTGTTTTTTAGTCCCAAGTGCTAATGGAGTTGCCGGTCGCCTCCATTCAACTAACATCTATCAAAATTTATCGCGATGCTGAGCTGTTTAGTCTTGTGGCCACACTTCAAAATGATATACAGGTTTCACTTAGCTCTTAGGACTAGACAATATAAACTTGGTTAGCCTCCAGTAGCCGATCAAATTCCATTCTGTATAACTGACAAAAGTGCATCATCTTCACAATTCAGCATTCAATGTCTCTATCGTGAAAGATTATAAATATGACCATAAACTTGATAAACCTTCCCAAATCAGACACTGAAAAAGCCTTTCATGGAATGACTTCATGATCAAACGTTGACCTGATAGATTAAAATAAGTCGAGTATTGTGTAAAGGAAATATGTTTGTAAATCCCTAATGGGATGAAAGATACATTTCTGACGTTTAGCGACCTCATGAAAATCGCTTGTTTCAAGAACAAAACCTAACAAAGTTATTGCACATTTAATGCAGACGTACTGTATCACGTTGTCCTTACACACACGATAATAAACTGTCTCAACTGTAATGCTTATTATCATTCCACGAAATCTACATTCATGCTGAAGAAGATGCCAGTCACACAAATAACGATCATGAAGTAATGCTGCAGAAGGGGGAAATTAACAAGTCAAATTGCCACTTTTCACAGCAGGAAATTGGAAATAATGAAATTATTAGGAAACTATTTTCATACTCCAAAGAAAGACGGATATCTGGGGCATTTCATATTTTCCTGAATCCTAATGCACTCAAAGGAAAAAAAAGGCTTATTTATTCAACCAACTGGGACACAGTACGCAAGCTAATCATAGCTAAAGTCTATATATACGCACAAACAAACAAAATTTCTCACCCATATTTTTTTACTTACTTTCACCTTGAACTAATAACGACGCCACGTATTCCATTATTGTTATCATATATGAACGATGTTGTCTGATTTGGCTCCAGTTACTATTTAAACATGTGATAACTTTTAAGGTTTTGTTCCCTGCAGAAGCAACTTTTTTCAGGTTGCAAAACTTCTGAAGTTTATTTTCCTACCTCATTGAGATTTTATAAATATATCTTCTTAACAAATAAAAGGAGCCGCTTACGTAATAAGCCATTACATGACATGATATACTGGGTATAAATAAACAAATTATTTCTAAATGCGTAGACGTATAATTTGAGTTGCAATCTGCTTTGTGACTAACAATGGAATTCCGGATGCACAATTCGTCCCACTTGAAACTCATCAGCTGAATGTGCCTGCAACTCAGTAACTGATGTCATTCGCAACAAGTTTGGAGCGCCCAGTACTCATAGCTTCCAGCACCTGTATGTTGTCCGATAGGCTTCTAGAGGACGAGAGCTACCACTTTTGTAACGGGTATCAGATGTTGTTTGATGTTTTCAATCTTAAATTGCTATAATGAGTTGAACTGCTTGACCTCAGTTGGCAGATGGGCTCACATGTGGATTTGGTTACTTATTATGTTATCTGCTTCATGGCTAGCAGTAGAACCCAGGAAGCTTGTGTGGACACCTGAGTGTCTATTTTTGTTAGCTATCTTTACATATCAATCCTAGCTGACCTTCATAAGTAGACGGTGATTATGGTTTATGTGTGCATGCATGATATGTCATTCAATGATTACTTAATTTTTGTAGCTTCATGGCTTCAAAGTGTATCGAATGATGAATTTATCGTAATTCTGGTAGGAAAGGCATTAGAGTATTTGACAGCAGCTGACTGACACATTGATGCAGAGCATTCCTTTTTCGTGTTCTTCGCATTTCACTATCAACAATACTGAAAGCATGTGTTTCTGGCAAAACATTTACTATATACTTAATAAGTATGAGCGATATTTAAGCTCAGTTCACCGTTTGGACCGATGTTCTTAACAAAAACAATCTATAAAAGCTCTTATTATCAGCTTACCTGGGTGAGGAAGCCGTGGTTCTACTGATACTGCGTGATGATTAGAGGTGAGAGGGAAATCTGAGCCACAGGAGGATTCGAACCAGAGACCATCGGGTTTCCAGCCTGGTGATGTACCGATTAGGCCAGGCTGCTAACTGGATTTTTATTTCATTTCAATTATCAAAAACTTTGTCCGACTGCCATGTGAATTCGGGACGCTTTTCCTGTCGCTTCACTGTATTCGGACTGAATGCACAGTCAGAACTTACAATCCCAACCCAAATCTACTTGATGTATGATCAAGCGGTAGTAATGCTTACCGAATTCATATGACAGTCAGGTATAACCGTTGACAACAGAACTGAAATAAAAACCTGGTCAGCAGCCAGGCTTTGTAGCTCAGTTGGCAAAGCACTGAGCTGTAAACCTGGTGGTCTCTGGTTCGAACCTTGCTGCGGTGAAGGTTTTCATTTTACTCTCAGTCTTCACCGATTATCAGAGCCTTGATCATTAGGAAGCATTAAACTCAAAACTATAAAATATTCTGTCATGATT
Organism: Heterobilharzia americana; assembly: GCA_944470555.2. NCBI lineage: Eukaryota > Metazoa > Platyhelminthes > Trematoda > Strigeidida > Schistosomatidae > Heterobilharzia > Heterobilharzia americana. Next base: position 31,361,937 of record OX104129.1, on the reverse strand, counting down.
ATTGCTGATAAATATATATTTATCCAATTACTAAACAGTTAAATGCTTCTATAATCATCCTACTTCTTGATTTTGTGAAATTGGTTTATTACCTATGTTGAATACTAGGTTCGTTTAATGCAGAACAACTTGCGACACTTATGTTCAACAAGAGCTGAGTCTGTTGGTTGTGAAAATGATGAAAGGGATGGAGAACCACACAAAGGTATGCACTCTTATTTAAACTGAACAATGTAGATTGTCCCTTATTCAGTGATTTGCGTTATCAGAAGCGATTTTCACGTGTTTATCATAATTGCTGTTATCCTGAGAAAAGGTGACTAACAAATTTCTTAACTGTAAAAATCATGTGGATAAGAATATGATTTGTTTTAGGGAATAAACAAGAAGTTAACTTGTGAGAGTGTGAACAATGAAGGGAGTTATCTGTCATGAAATTCGACAGTGAAGCAGAAAATACAATAGTATCACTTCAAGCTTGGTAGGACTTTAATGTTAGGCAATGAAATGCATCCCTTTAAAGTTTATTACTCAGTTGGTACCAATACAGAAATATTGACTTTAAATGAATGAAACTAGAAGCAGGAACGAAAGGTACTGATTAAGTACTTGTGGTCCGCTCTTGGATAAATTATTAATTGTGAACATTACCAAAACATCTTCCAGTATACACTTCTGATGACGCCGTCTTTAAAGACTTCGTTAGCTATAATCAGGGAGCATCACTTCTACAGGGTGAACATTTCAGTACATAGATTGCCTATTTAAGATTTATCCACGTTATGTATCAACTTGGAATGCGGATAATAGAAAGCATACCTTTTTATCAGATTGATTCCTAGATGGAGACGCTACAGAAAAGACTTCAACAAACAACTGTTAGAATTAAAGAGGCACTTACGAAGAAGCTGTAAACCAAGTGACCAACATCACTATCCATACAACTTGAAGTATCCAATATGTATTTTCTTATTTTCTGAATACAAGACTGCCATTCTGATATGCACACTGACACAAAATTTGGATCATGGCTAAAAAAGTATGCAGATTCATTTCTTGTTATCTTTGAATTACTTGATCATACATCAACAGTACTTATTCTTTTGAGAAAATTGGGTACATTAGAACATAATCGTTACCCAATTTTCATCCTACTAAATAATTTGAAGGATTTTTTTCTTTTGATGAACCAGTCAAAATACTAATGATACAAGTGTTTAAGTGTTATAAACGTATCAAGCGATGACTAGCTCAAACATATATGCATTCTTGATAAATAATGCCACCTTCTATGACAGAAAACCAATTTAAGCGACTTATTTTCGTCTACAGTCTAGGATCTCCATAGATGCGGATATATGTGCTTGTGTTTTTCTAGAATGGAGCAGTTCTTAAATTTAACATTACAAGAAATTACAAATGGGTGTAAGAGATGGATTCATCACGACTCTGAAATGGTCAAAAGCGATGTGTTCATTTAGTGAGTACTATTAAAGTCAGTCAGAAAGGTTATTTGGCTACTGACCGTAAAAATGGTGGTCATGATACGTCGAAATCATTTTCATCATGTTGGCATAATGGTAGATAGCAACTTGTAGTATCTTTTTTCAAACTAACCATCGGTGTACGAACTGTTCTCGAAGTGGTTACATAGAGGACTACCATGAAGCTAAACGTCGGAATTGACGGTACCTCTACTGCAAGAGGTATACTTCTATAGAAAAATTAAATGTGTAATGGCTTTGCACAGAAGTAGATCAGAGTCATGATGAAAATATTTATTCATCGGAATCAGCAGACAGTGGGTTAGCTTGTAGCTTGATACAACCTCAGATACAACACTTTTTATCAAGAAAATATGGGATAAATAGGCCGGCGTAAAATATTAATTTGACTTCTTAGGTGATATCAGGCAGTCAGCTGAATGTTATTGACGAAATTCGTTATGAAATCTAACGGAATTCTGTATCTGACAGATTACCTGCCTGGACATCTTATTGGTTAAGATTGTACAGAAACCCGAAGTTGCTCGAAAAACTGCCAAACCTTATCTGCAAACAGACTAATGACGTGAATCAGTTGAAACCTATCATATCATCACAAACTCATCTGAAACTCAAAGATCCATTGGGACTTAGATGTGCCACAGTATTCTCTGACGGCACTGGGAAATGCACAAAATTTCAACCTAGTTGCGTACTCTGTTCAAAGGTTTAACCTATGTTTTGGTCACGTAGACCAGCGGCGTATTCAGCCTCACTTAGTGTGAAGCTAGTATTCGAGAACCTTCCATCAATACGCGTGTTTACACCAGCAAACATTTCATAACGAACAGCTCCAGAAGCTGCTGTGAAAGAAGTGAGTAGCACTGCACGCCTGTGTTCTTGATACTCTAAAGATGTGAACACAGCTTTTAGAAATCATCAGTATCCATTATCACTACTGGAATAACTACTCACGAAAGCAAATGGTGGTAGTTGTTTTGTATGCTTAAACTTGTCTGAAAAGTATTTACTAATACCGGTAGCAGATTATTGAAAGGAACCCCTGACCACGTACGCTCAGAAGAAGCTGACTAGATACAATGATCTTTTTAAGACCATGAAAACAACAACGCATACAATCCAACAAGTAAAGGATACGATGCTGCCTGATACCCTGGTTCAAAGGGTGGTCATATATGACATAATCATAACACGGACAAGCAAGGAGGATTTAATGTGAACACTTGATCCAGTTTTGGAGTGCATCATGGAATATGGGTTCAGAGCTTCAACAAGATAACTGTGAATTTTGTGCAAAAAAAATTAATGAACTTGAGTTTATCGTGAACATAAATGGAACACACATGATCTGTATAACTTCCAAGAGATGTCATGACATTACATTCATTTCTGGATCTAGTAAACTGTTACAGTTTATCTCTGTCTGACGTTCATTGCCTTTGCAATCCTTTTAAATGCGATGCGGACGAGGAATGCGAAATATGATTGGTCAGCTGGTTGTCGGGAGACATTTGGTAAAATTAAGAAGCTACTAACCTCAGAGTTACACTTCACTCACTTCAACTTATCACCACCTATTGTGACTAAATATAAGGTTCCCAGTAGTGGTAGTGGTGAGATAATACCGTGTATTTTCCTAGATAGTTCGGAAAAAGCAATTGCTTGTGCCTCCCGGTCACTTACGTCAACATAATGCAAGTAGGGTCAAATCGAAAAACAGGCATCATGAATAATGTTTGCTGTCAAGAATTTTCATAAAATGATATGTGCCTGATGAATCACACTATTAATACATCACAAACTCTTACTAAGAGTATTTGGATCAAAAAACGGTACCATGAATCCTCTTCAGTGGTTGGTCACCACACTGCTAGCTTATAACTTTCGCAGATAGTACCAGTCAGTAGATAATTTCGGCCAGATTGATTTCTCTTCAAGATGGACAGGTTTTCATCTCTCAACAAAAAATGCATTCTGACTGAGACCGTAGAAGTTGAAATTAAACATCGACAACTAAGAGATGGATTACTTAGTTTATGCGTGACTTTTGACAATATGAATGTGGCTGTAGAACTAGAAGAGACTTGAACCACTGTTAAAAAGCCTCTCAAGGCGAAATGGCCAACATCTCAAAACACTAGGGATCTGTAGCCTTCATGCATCATATTAGGCGATAGAATATAGTGCCAAAGAGTTTCCATCAGTAGGTAGAAGACCATCCGGGAATTACTACTGTTAAGCTTCTGGCACATAGAAATATACGTTAATATAATATGGATGAAGAGGTTGATAAGATTTATCAAAACCGTCTTAACTGTACCATAGCAGCAAAAAACCGGCCAAGACGTCTCCAACACCTGTGACCAAAGACAGCCACTCCATGGCCAAGACTGCATGCTGACTTTACCGAATTAATACAAAGGAAAAGGTATCTTATTATGATGGATGAACATAGCAAACGGCCTGAATTTTTCTACTTGCCAAAATGTATGAAGCAGCCACCAACCTCTCTAGATTTTTAGCTGGGTTTCCGAAACTGTGGTAAGAGATAACAGCACTCAGTTCACTTTCACATCAGCTTCATCTTTTCGCAGAGAGAATACAATCCAGAATTTGTGTCCTCAATCTTTTTACTCACAATCGATTGATGAAGCAGAAAGATAGGTGGTTACATTTAAACAGGTTTCATTGAAAAAAGCAAGGAGAAAGATCGGTGAGTGCACTTATGATCAGCTTCCTCGTAAATTACAGAAGGACGCCAAGTTCCAGCATGTCAGACTAGAAATATCCTGTAGAATGCATTATGATCAGCAGACAAAAGTTGTTCTGCCTTTATGCCACCAACAATCAAAAAAGAAAAGGGTGACAGAAATAAAACAAAATATACTTTCCTGGCGAACCTACCATGGTAAGAATCTGTGGTGAATGGGAGTAATCAAACATAAAATCGAGAAAGATATCTAAAAATCCAGAGCAGACAAATAAATCAGATAAGACCTAGATGTCATACCCACAGTAAAACTTATCTTTCTACCAGCTTACCACTAGATCTATTATTGGATAATCCATAACAGTCAGAAGTTGAACTAAGACTTCTAAGAAGTTATCAATCTCCAGAATTATTCCGATCTAAAACCACCACAGCACTGAAATTTTCCCTTCAAGAAAATTCAAATGAACCCAAGAAACGCTGATACTTAAACTTACTTTTGTACCGTAACAAGTGTTATGGAGTGTTATGTCTCAGATTCCCCAAAGAAGCTCAGAATTCCTTGAAAACCTTCATAGCATCCCGAACTTTCCCGAAAAACCAGGTGATCACGAATGTTAGGTCCAGATTGACTAAATGTCATTCTAGGAGGAAGTAAAAAACATCACAGCTGTTGTAAGCGGATTCTGTTTAAAATACATCTTACTATTTAAACTCATAACTAAAAACACCTGAACAAAATACCAATAAAATATCATTTTAGATGCATCGGGTATGCACCAGTCACTTGCAATTATCTAAGTATTCTTGCAGAGCTTTTGTAATAGTCTGTTGTTGGTCTAGGTTCTATTTGCCATTGTTCACAACTGATCCGTTATGAGATCTGTTCAAAGTAATCTAATCTTCGCTTCACAACCTCAATTCAGTCTCAGTTTATGCATGACGTTTGTAAAAAATGTTCTTCGTTTATGTGGATGGTAGGTGAAATCTATTACTAAACTCGTATATATGAATTATAATTCCACCCCTATAAGCTTTAATTAGTTTCTCACTCAGTACACTTAATATTTTACTGCATTTACCCCTACCCCTGTACTTAAAAGATTTCAATAGGTTCTGCATATAAAATGTTTTATTGGCGTCGCTTTATGACAAACTAAACATTGTACAACTCAGTCTCCTCTTATAGTGATTATAACAATATTTAAAATGTCAGCTTAATTCCTTTTGTTTTCGCTTTTAAGTTAGACATAAGTGTAAATTCTTTTATAAGTTCCAATGCATAAATAATTTCACTGCAGTCGTCACATAAAATGAGAGTATCGTCGACAGAACACCAATAAAGCATCAGGTAGTACATTGGAACACCCGAAAGTTTATCAATTTTAAGTTAGTATTTATCGTTGAGTGACATCAGCTGGTGAATCAGTAGAAACAAGGGAGCACTGAACAGCCACTTCCTCCTAGTATGGGACTTTTCAGCAGAGCGCATTCATGACATTAAGGCTTCTCGCAAGCATATTATCATTGAACCAACAGGTCGAAAACCAATAGTCCACATTTTCATACTTCTAACAGAAAGTCATGGCTGCTGGGCAAATCAAGTTGGACATGAAGATAGTTATGTAACGACTGTACTCGATTCAGATGGCACTATATTGCGAACTGACAGAAGCATGAAGATGCAGACCGTTAAATTCCAACTCGGTGAGTCAATAGAAACGTATTAGCCACGGAACCTGGAAGTCGTGGGTTGGATACCTGCATTGCTAATGAGTCCCACATTAGGAAGAAACAGCTGTCCGGCACCTTCAAGTTTCTAATGATTCTCCAGCTGACGTCAGTTTTTGATGAATACCAACTTGAAATCAGCAAATCCCCATAGGCCTCCAAATCAAAATTGTATTCTTTATATCTCCCAATGACACGTAGTCTAATAGGGTGATCTTGCAAGAATGCTCACAGCTACACCCTCCTTATGAAATTGGAAATGAATAAAAACTTGGTACAAACAAGAACCAGAAGATCATTACTGGTAACTATGAAATAAACGGTCATAATTGATATCTAAGGTAAATTAGTGAACAAGAGCACTAAATTTCGCAAACACAATGTTGAACTGTATAAAAACATTCGATGACTCGTTTAGCCCATTTATCTGAAGGTGTAAGCATCAAAGTGTTGAGAGAAAATGGAGTCTTTCATTTTATCCCAAAAGTTTCCGTAAGCAACATTTACCGAAAATGTTTAGCTAAGCAAATTTGTCAATATAGTCATCCAATTTTTGTTCCACAGATTTTAGTAATCAGTATGGATATTAACCAAATTAGCATATTTTGCATTTGAAAAGAAGGTAGGAGGCTGAAAGCATGGTAAATCATAAATCTTGATGTCTGGTATACTGCCCCTAGTTATTTAAATATTTCATGATTCTGTTATTTTACATGCCTGGAAACGTGATGGATTATTAGATAGGTAATAACAAAAGCGAAAATTACATGGATGTGGGGGTGGGAGGCGGATGAAACTGAATCAGAACAGGTTCGCATACTTTTCACATGGATTTTCTCTCCTGTAAACAAAGAAAACATAGATCATTTTCTGTTAAATGCTTATGAGTTGATGCATATCAAAAATATTTTTCTACCGATTTATGGTTATTTAGGTAGTCTAGTATATTAGAAGCACAAAAATGTATGTTTGATCTATGGTATATATGACTATTATACTAGGTGGAAGTTTCAGTTCATTAAGCGAAGTATTCAGTGTGTGAAAACACATAACACTGACTTTTATACTGGTGGGGTGAAGCGTAACAGTGACGTTGGTGAGTGTCAAGTCAAGATAAGAACGGTTTCGTAATTGATGAACGTGTCAAGAACTATATATGTAGGCTTTAACTTTAAGGCTAAAAGTCTGATAACTACTTTGGCAACTTCCATAAGCATCTAAAACACTTAAATGCTAAAAGATTGAGGAAATGAAGATATATTCGATTCATACTTTCCTTTTATTTTATGTTTGACTAAAAACTAAGGATGGACGACAGCTGAAGAATCCTCCAAAGTATACTTCACAATGCAGTAAACATTTCAGAGTGCAATTGGCTTAAGTTGTTAATACACCATAGAGCAATATTTATACCTGGTCAACAAAATGGTAAGAAACAATCACTCTAACTAACTGCTTGTAACAGGAAGACTTTAGCAGGGTAGAGACGCTTCCTGATTTTATAAACTCCAACACCCTTCCACCGTGCAAAAATTTACATGGCGAAAGTCTTTAAATAAAGATCTCAGGACCTGGAACGCTGCAACAAGATGCTAAGAAAAGACAAATACCGTTTCGCTGCTTTGGAAGCTTAGTAATCACTGAACGATAAGAATGTAAATGAACAGTAGGAAGCATCATGCTGGTAACAAAAGCGGGAGTTGAAAAAAATGTTAAGGAGTAAATTATATTCCTATTGGTGGTTAATATTGGCATCCAGGAAACACATGTCTTCCTATTTGGGACTAATCAGCTGGATGTACCTGCAATCCAGTGAGTGATATTGTTCCTGCGGAGACTGGAACTCAGTGCCTGTCGCTTTAAATGTCAAACTGTTATCCACAAGACCCCTGGGGGACGAGAGTCATATCTTGGGCAACAGGTTTCAGATGATACTTGATGCTTGTAATTTCCCGTTACATAGGGCTGAATTTCTCAACCTGTGATGCAGATTGACTCCTGTGTGGATGCTTCGATTCTGCAAGATATCCACGATGTTGGTTTCAACTTGGTGACTAGATGATTATTAGTTGCATTATGTTTACCCTATGACACGTTCAGGTTGTTGTTACTTCCCTGCTGCTTACATTGTGCCTAACAGAGTGAGTAGTTTACGCAAACCATTTTAGAGTCCATTTCAATGGAACAATTTTACAATATGATGAATGTGTTTATGTTTTTAATTGATGGTTTTGTATTTAATAACAATTTCTTCTATAGATTCTATAGGAGAAACTATTTGGTTATCCAGCAATAATTATCAAGACTTATGGAATGCACGAATTGTATCTGCAACACAGTCTTCAAAAGCAAGCATGATGTATAGTTTATTATCATTACGTAATCCAAACTTGTTTGTTCGAAATAAAATCGACCTAGAACGTGGTTTAAGGATTCAGCAACGCGCTTATATTCAGCTGGTCAACGAAACAGCCTTCAATGAGTTGAGAAATCTTGTATCAAGTTATGAAGATTTACGAAACCAACTGGGAAGTATTAAACAGTTATTACACGAAATAGAAATCGGATTTTGGCGAGATCAAAGAGAAGCTTTACAGGTGAGAACAACAATCTTCGAATAAATTGTGTATATTCTGCATTACCTGCATTGGTTTCGGTATGCCGTAAGTCTGCGAGGTTTGTAGCATAGTAATGTTCTCCTAATTTTACTGGTTTTCTGAAAATGCAGTCAGTCGTTGTGTTTAGCCTTGATCAGATTTTCCTTGAAATCAATGCCTCATTACCCTTGTTGTTGAAATTTTTTATGCTGCATGAACTTAGGCCCTTAAAGAGTATTCAAGAATTTATATCTTTGGGGGCATTTCCTTTAAACTAGAATAAGGCATGATTATTTGGTTATCTGTTGTACTTAAATTCCAACAGCTTGTTAATTAACTGGAAATCCTAACTACGTGCAAAATTTTGATGTAGCAAATGAGGTTTCTTTCCGGCTTCATGCAAAACATTGTCATGAGATGTGATTTATTGGTAAGACTCCACGGAACAGAGGTCTACTGACATGCTCAAACTATAGTGTGCTGTGTGGGGAAAAAACAACTTATATCGGATAAAAAGAATCCAAACTTACGAAAGTCGTCTTTATTTGCCTATAGTTTTATATTTGCACAGTATACAATGATATATGATAGGAAATATACAAGAACATCCACTTTGTTGGTGAGAAAGCATTGATTAAAAAGTAAGCGAAAATAAATGTATGATAATCAAACTATTTAACAGACTTGACACCGTTAGAATGGTCAGTATAGTTGAACATTTGAAGAAGTCATTGAAGTGGTGAATGGCTTCATGAGTTATGTTAGTATAAGAGCGGCAAGCATACGTTCACCGTCTCTGAAAACAAGATATTTGAAAATCAGTGAAAGAAGCATGATCCTTGAAATGTATCCACAAATGAAAATTAACTAGAAATTAAATGAAGAAATCATAGAGTTCTAATCTTTAACAAAGATCGAACACTGAAACTAAATACTTGTAGACTGACTCATGGACATCCATGAGAGTCATTTGATTCCTCAAAAACAGGAAGAAATGGTTTGTTGTCAAGTTGAACATGTACAAAAACTAACGGTCCATGTGACTTTCTAGTGGTCTTGATATTTTTACACGTTTCTAGAAAGATATTTAGCTAGTATGAATCTTACACTTATCAGCACGCGAGTTTTTGAGAAAGTAAGGCATGCAGTTTTTAGTTTTCAGAGCTTTCAGAGAATTCTAGCAGCACTGAAGAATCAAGATGTTCATCAATTACTAATGAAAAGTTTGAGCAAAACAACTAAAAGAAAGTATACTTACGTTAATTCAAACTTTAAATTGATACAGTTGGGTACATATCGCTGAAATCAGAAAGATACCGAAGAGATTTTCTTAGTCAGAACAGCTGTAGTTTATGAGCGATATACTTTAATTTGCATTCTTATAGCTTGTGTAACTAAATAGAGACGCATCAATGGCATATTATTTTGTGCATCAATAGACTAAATGATAATGTTTTAGGGGATAAAACGCAAGTAACAGTATGACTGGGATGAGAAGCACACTCATATTTCATACTGTCATTGACATTTTAATGACAGCCTGTCATCACTGATAATTCATTAACTAAATTGGTAATATTGATGAGAATTTATATGGTTACACATAACCACTAGCCTAAATGAAACTATTATCAGAATGAACTTGAAAAACGACGTAAACGCTTTTAGCTACAATCGGTAAATATAACTACATACATTTAACTAATCAGTAGTTTTTTAAGGTAAAAAGTTTTATGCAGTCAAAAATATGCTAATTAATTGAAATAATAAATTACAGGATGTAAACACGGAACAGTAAATCACAAAAAGAACACAACTGTTGTAATATCATCTGTCAGCATTCTTTTTTCTCTCTGTGCATCCTGAGACAATAAGTATTTGTTCATTCAACTGATAGTCGTTTATTCCATCTAAAATTGTCTAAGTCTTATGGAATAAAACAAGAAAAAGTTTAACATTTAGTAATTGAAACGTTTGTTTCCTGTTTAGGATAGGTAGTATCTCTATTCTAAGTTGTCTAATTCATAATCTTCGTTTAGAGCAATACTGGAATTTCGGTAGTAATTACAAAATTTGATTTCACACAAGATTTCATTGACTTGCTTTACGAAGGAAGTTAAAAAAGTGATTTTAGTACTAACTACCCCACGACTACAATAAACTTTAACTCTTTGGGAAAGAACGATAAATGTATGCTCAAACCTTGACAGCTTGAGGTGAGTACTTGACTAGACAAATTACAAAGCTAAAGCAAGTAATCATTTTTTAGTAAATCCAATAAACATTTAAACTATTAGGCTGATAAGAAATTCTTTGTACTTCAAATAGAATGTCAAGAATAAATCTGTCTCATGACACGGCTCTGGAAGATAAACCCAACATTTGAAGGCAAAATGTTAAACATTGTAAAGATATATAAACAAGCAGAAGGAGTAGCTATACGATCACGAAAATCTCCGATTGGATGGTTGGGAAAGCACTCCCTTAGAGACATTTAGCTCTAATCCCAAAGTATATGAAAGATATGTATGTGATATATTTATAGCATTGAAATCATAACTATTGATATATTTCTTATAACACATAAACTTAATAGTTGGTGCAGCATACTAGTCAGGAAGTGACAAAGAAGAACTGGTGATTTCGGATTGCAAAACCAAACGAAGGCAAGATGAAGGTTAAGCCTCCACACTCTAATCAATACTCTGACTTAGAATCATCTCATTCAATGTCATTTAGGCGAGCTTGGTGAAATCCCTGAGTAACGGGGCACATAGACTGACTAGTAGGTCAAAAAACGTAAGAATTGAAACGTATAAAGTATGTACTATTACTCAATAACTACTTCCGTGAGCTTTCACAAAAATGTATAAGGTGTAATAGGAACATGGTAATTTTAAGATCATGGGAGAAATTTTTAAAATCATCTTACTGTTACCATTAAACTGAAGAAAATTAAAAGTCTTAAGTAGGATTTTCAATGAGACCAGGTTTAGAGAAGCGTTTAAACCTACAAACTCACTTACAGACAAATTTGGTTCATTTAAGAATCCTATCAAACCTTAAAAGTAAACCAATTCTATCTATAAACTTTCATGTAATGACTACGAATTTAACCATATGCATCAAACTAGCCAACCAGAGTCCTCTGGGTAGCTGACTATAAAAATCTATCTAAACACATACTAGTAGACACAAGTAGTATCAGCAGCCTAGAAGGGAGTTCAGCCATAGCTATGCATGCAGTCACAAATAATCACGCAATAGGATAAGATAAACTTACAAAGTTAAAGGTAAATTTTGCTCATCGAAACGACTCCTGGCACATGTTATGCCAATGACGCAACATAAATTTTGAACACGTAAGAATAATACTACTAAAACGAGATCAGAAAGTTGTTTGATTGCTTTCACATGATTATGAACGATTTATTAGGCTTGAAATGTCAACAGATAGCCTTCAAGGTCATACCCTAGAAACTATCGAAAAAAACTAACCAGACTTTTTCATTTCAGCTGAGAAGGTAGATTTCCATAAAATCAGGAAGTCTAATTGGTTGTTTCAGTCTTTGCTAGAGTGACCTTTAAAGTTGCCCGACTACCTAGTGGCTATAAAGGCCGCCCTAGAAACTGCTCAAATAACTAGTTGGCTTTTGGTGTTTTCTACGGGATCGCACACTTTTATGAAAAGATAGAACATAAGTGGTCATTTCAGTAGTTGCTGAGGTGGTCCTCAGAGTCACCGTTTATTTCAACCGTTGCAAAGGTGCTTTTTGTACTAATTTAAAGGCCACTTTAGCAACTGCTGGGGTAGCCAATTAGTCTGCAATATTCTATAATAAAAAAAACTACCATCGTAGACGATATAAAAAAATATTTCGGCAGTTGCCAGTGTGGCTTTTAAAGTCGCTCTGCTCTTTAGAGTCACCCTCACTTTCACTTGGAAATTCTGGGATGTCGATGCACACACATACTATAAGGGCCACCCTAACAGCCACTGAGATAAATAAATACGCTTATTATTTGATGAAAAACTATTTTTTCCAAAATAAAAACCGAGGCCTGACTGGTTAAGTTAGTGGTTGTCAGGGTGGTCTTTAAATTCACTACTTCCAGCCTCATACCACAGAACATAGAGTCTTGTGTTTATTACCTATATGCTTTTGGCAATGCAGGTTATTTATGCATGGTACCAATATTTTTGTCCACTACTCCATATAATTCATAAGAATGAAACAACCGACACTATACACAGCAAAAGTGATTACGTACAATAATTTATTTCATTTAACAGGCAATTACTTTTTGAACTATGAGTCATGTAGAAGTGATTGAGTGGTCAATGGAAAGCATTCCAGTTGGACTATGCAACGATACTTTCAATGAAGTCATATGTAAAGACGTTCTAAAATATTCATGTTTTCTACCCCTCAGCCAATATAATACAGTAATACTGAACAACGTGGGAAATTCATTTCAGCCACTTATATTCATTTGTAGTAAATTAATGATAATTTCGTGTCAGATACCACACCTTGTGATGATTGCTGAGCGTTTTCTAAATGACGTCACAGTTTTGCAGTTGAAATACCGCTGATCTACGAAAAATCTTGAAGTGAAACACGCAATTGATTAATATTCCAGTGTGGAGTACTGTGGGGATTTATTTATTGATTTCAAGTTGTTACTCATCACGAAATGACATCAATTGGACTACTATTGAAAACTTAGAAGCACCGAACAGTTGTTTTGTTCTGGTATAGGACTCCTCAGCGGTGTGCTCCAATGATCCAGTCAGAGATCGAATCCACGGCTTCCAGGCTCCGCGGCAAGCTTTTTATCATTGAGCCACTGGTTTGGAATACTTTGTAAATTGGTCAGCTTATTTAGAATTGAAGTTGCCAGATTTTGTGTCAAGTCAGAAAATAGGTTTTGAAAACACCATATTGTTGCAAAACTAGGTATATGCGGTGGCATCGTTTGTAAATGCTTTGGGTAAAACGCCATATAACTTAAAAGCAGTTAAAATGTTATGACCAAAATAAACATTGTCTGTTTTGCATACAAACACAAATCCATATACAAGTAGATAAGTAATAACCTGGTATAAGCAGTACACGTAGTCATTAAAATGCTAACTAGTTAGATAAATCACAAAAATAGTCGTTTATTTGTTTAATTTAATGATGTGAAATGAAGCAGTCGATCTGAGAACAAAATACTAGTGTAGTGTGATCAGTTCAGTTGAAAAGTAAAATTTGAAATAAGAAGAGTAAACAAACAAGTTGAGAATATTTTATGGTTGACTGTGACAATAAGTTATGAGCAAATCAAAGAATGAAGAATATATTAAATTATTTCTTCTCAACTAATAACTAGTTCATGATTGTTAAATGCTGATGAAAATTTGTACCATGCCTCTATTAGTGCTTACGTTCTATGTCAACTTCCAAATTAGAATTCAATAGGTTATTTACCGTATTGACAGCTACCTTGACTGTTAGCGATTTCAGCGGGACGATTAATAGAATGTCTTTTAAATATGTGGAAGCAATCTCATATAGATCCCGAATCATAATCATCCTATTAAACAAGCATGTTTACTACGGCAATTTACTTGGTTGTGGCTAGCAAGAGAAACCAGAAGGTGTGTTTTGTCCTGTTTGGGACTTATCAGCTAGATGTAGCTGCATCCTAGTGAGTGATGCCGTACCCACCGAGATTCAAGCCTCGTACCCATCGCTTCAAATGCCACAGCATCATCCATTAGGCCACTGAGGCGCGATAGCCGTAACGATAGCGATGGTTTGTACCATTTAGAAGATATTTCAAAAACGTGCGTTCTGGATTCTTCTGCTAGCCACAACCAAGTAAATTACTGTGATAAATAATCAGGTAACATCGCCTAAAGCTTTGGGAGTTTATGACTGAGAGTGAAACAAGTTTACAAACACTATCTTAGATTTCCAGTGGTACTTGGTCCTACTTGAATGTGATATGCTTCTAGTAAAGTCAGTTCATGTACAATCGAATAAAGGGTGGCCTTTTCGTTATCGAAACTCACTCATTTCTTTGATAGGCATTTATAGAAGGTTTCAAAACTGCTGAAGGTTGAACGCAGTTAAGCACCATCTAGGTATTTTTAATTTTTTTAAAACCTGTTTGTAATGAAATTAATTCAACATATCTTACCTCACTTATCGGGAAACTGTTACTTTTGAGTTCAAACTCTTTGCTGTAGTTATTTGTAGTAAACAGCACCCCTGTAACTAAATCCAGAACTCCTGAACCATTAAATTGGCTTCAAAATGCTCTCATTCAAGCGTAATTCATCCTGACTATGAAGAATTCAGTCCAATTAAGGAACTCAGTAATCCACGAAGTTCAGTGCAACTGCCATGATAACCAGATGTTTTGCAGTTAAGATCTTCCTTGAGTTCTGTTAATACAACAACAGAGGCTTGCATAGTTTTAGCTTGATATGTCAGTAAACTGACTGATTTCTGTTTAATGTAAGCAGCGTTGAATCTGAAATAATATTGGAAATTTATGAGATTTTGAAATAACTTCGAGAAAGATCGTATAACACAGACAACTTTTCTAGTAAAAAGGATTGCGCTTCCTTAAATTTACCGTGTGACTTATTAATTGAAACAGTTCTCCTCTAAAACCATATCCAGCTGAGTTAGCCATGAGAGTTTATATCGGTCGTAAAAACCAAGTCAGAAGATGGTATAGACACTGGAGTTGCATCTTTTATGAGTTTATTATCTCATTAATCATGTGAGAATCTCAGAGCAGATAGCTACTCTTTAATAAAAGGCCTGTGGAGTCTTTATTCATTTATAAAGTTGAAAAATTGATCAGATTCAGTGCAGTTGCTTCAACTGCTTTAGTGACGTGGTATGGTTCAAATGAAGCGCTATGGTTGGTACATTTAAACGTTTTCAAAATGTATAAGTTTCATATAAACTGTTATAAAATTTGTGAATATGACATAATAGGGTTCGTACTTACAACAGTTTAGTAACTGGAATCCATACTGTACACATGACTTAGCGAGTATTGCGAGCCGATAATTTTTAGGTTCTAGCAGTCTGTCAAAATGCTTTTCATTTACAACACCACAATAGAATGTATTACTTAAGGTTTCTTACTAACTGGTGGGCCATGCATCATAAGTTGGCCAGTAAAGTAAACATTTTAACTGCGTTGTAGCAAACATCGGTTGCAGTTATCACATGAAAGTGTCAAGTAACCTAAACTATAGGGTATATGGAAGTTGAGTTGAAAGCAATCGGTTTATTGCTAAGTAGTTTGTAATGTTTCGCATTTACCAAACAGCCAACCAGATGCCTAATTATTGATACAAGTTGCTGAAAGTATCACTTCCAAGATAATAACCCTCGAAAATCCCCCATTTTCTGTCTTTCTTTATGCATGCGTTTGTGTGTATTTATATTGGATCGCTTCACAGCTTATAGGCTCACTGTTGATATATACTTTACATCCCCTTTAAAAGTAGGCTGATTTATACTAACTCCCTCTACTATTTATATCAGTTACACAAAACAAACTGTTGATAAATTTGTCTACTTTGAAGACAGTAGAAAACACTGTTTACTAGCCTGGGAGGTTCACTGGAGGAGGATACTAACCAGGTTGGATAGTTACAAACAATACCTCATTTTACTTCCAAAGCTTTCGTATCATCATGAATCTATCAACTAAATAAGTAATTTCGATAATCGATAATCTTTACATAGAGGCTCATCTATCATAAACAGTCTTGTTTTTGCGTGTAAACATGGATTCATTTATATATTGTCTTAAATTTTTGCTTTAACGTAATGATTTTATACATAAACAACAGATGTGTTTTTGTGAAACATAGATGAGTTTGGTTCTGTCTCACATGAAATTTGTAGCCTGAGCGAGTTTGTCTACTCTTCATTTATTTTTTCTTAAAGAATACTTTCTTGTCTTTCAGCTGAGTCAGTTTTCTAGTATGCAGTTAAATATTGCTTCATAGACATACAAACATTGTGATATATTCTTGGTTTATCTGAACATCACTATTTGATCCGGTAACATGATTAGATAATAATGTATGTAATATGATTGAATTTTATAACCTGAAGAGTAATTATATTTGAAAAGAAAAAAAGCGTTTGAAGTAGATTTACCTTAGTTATTTGCCTACAATTTTAAAAGAAACAATGATACATGTAAGCAAAGCGGTAGAAGAGTATTTCATGAAATGGAAAATAATAATATAGAACTGAGAATTGAAGGCAATAAAATGCATAGATCGATATGATATATGCTCATTAAACTTGTTTCGAATAATGTACATAAATTAGAAAATGAAGAGCAATCATGCCGTTAATGTATCTAATATACAGTAGATGTGATAACAGTTCGTAGATATTGCTGAAGGCTTTGCATACTTGTTAAAGTCATAAGTGTCAAGAAGTAACCTTCATTACCCTTTTCTCGTACTTGTAAGCTACACATTTTTCTTTCCTAGCTTACCCTAAATTCCTTTAACCTTTTTAAACGCTTATACTCTCTGACCAATTCCTAATTATCTTATTTTCACAGTCTAATTCATCACAGCAGCCAACATTTTAACATTGTCTCTTCTTCCAAATCCTGTTATACTTTAGTGCTATCGACAGAAACTGACAGAAGAGTTTAGCAGAGTAATTGAGTAGTTTCATTTATTCAGGCGCTCACAAATTCACACCCCACTCTATGTAACGCATACTTCCTTGTCTAAATCAAGGCTTGAGCGCTTAATAATAAGCCAAAGTATGTTTAGTTCTCTATGTTTTAACAGACAGCAAGTAGTCGAAGAAAGTTTGATGAAATGAAAGGAATAATTGTCTGTCCGTAAAAACTCCAATCCACAACTTTTCTAAGATATGCAGAAGAAGTCTCTCGAAAAATGCCTTTACAAGTAGGCAGCATTCCCAGAGGCTTGCGGGAACTTTGATTCCAACTAAGCATTCAGCAGTGACTGGCATAAGTTGAAGAACGACTGAAGACCGGGGAGCATCGAACAGCTGTTTCGATCTCTTATGGGATTCCTCATTAGTAAGCAATAATGATTTTGGCACTAGAAGGTATACACGATATGTGTCTCTCTTTTTCAGTTAACTTCTAGCTCTGTATCATGATCACTTTAGTGGCTATTGTTTTGCTGGCTGAACTACATACAACTATATTTTAAGACAGTCCTAACTAAGTTACCAAATAAAGGTACCAATTAAGGTGTGTCAAATCTCTTGGGGTTTTACGAAGAATTCCCTGATCGACATCATTTATTATTCCAAATAAATACCTTTTTCAGTATTATAAATGATGTGATTCTCTGCTTCACGACTATCTCTTCTTTGATGACAACTTGTGTATTGTAACTAGTTCTACAAATTATTTCGAAACTTGTTCCATTAAGTCTGTTCTCTTCTAGATCGAACTTTGAAATCTAATGATGCTGTATACTTTGTGCTTCTCATCGAATCAGGACACTGAAGTTTTAGGTAACTTTATGAAGATCCACTATGTCTCTGTATATCTAGCTTCATCAAATACACATAATAGTGCAACGAATGCAGTAAAATTTCAACTTAAAGCACTGTCTCCTGCTTTAAGCTTCTAATGACTGATAATCTGAGACCACAATAGGCTGCATTAAACCAAAGGATCTTAATAAGCGTCTGTTATTTCTTTGCCTCATGTGTTTTGCCCTCCCGCACAAACGGTCTTCATTAAATATAACTGCGTCCTGTTAAATGTTCACAACCAAAAGCGATAACTTCAGTATAGCGGGAATCAGAAAAAAGTTACTGTGAATTTACAGTATAACTTTTGTCTATGCACTAATTGGTTCCAGCAACAGTATGCCTTGATGAAATTTTTCCAAACAGTATTCAATACTCCACCTTAAATTTCAGTGTTCATTGAAGTTAAAAACACCCAGGCCACCAATATGATGTAACAGAAGAGTTGTAAAGAACAAAGTCTCATCATAATTGACGTTAGATGGTAGGAATAATAAATATGGTGTCATAAATAAACTCCACTTTCGGCTGAGCCTTAAGAATTGCTTCCGTTTTTCTAACACCGAAGGTCATAATTTACATCAGCTGCAGACCAAATAATGGTTTCACTTCAGCCACCAAGCTTTTTGCCTTATTGTTATATGAACTCGTGATACGCTAGTAACCGTTTGTCTGATTCCTACTGGCTGCCCAGCCAAGATTTAGCATCCCAATCCGAGCTGAGCTGAACCAGAGAGGAAAGGCATCATTTTAAATATTAGTTTGACTATCTAACAAACAACGGCTCTCTCAGATAGTCAAACTGATAAAAAAAACAGTATCTATGTTCACGGAGTAATAACTACCAGGTAAGCTGTAATGTTGGCCCTAGTAATTTTCATTTCATCCTCACATATTTTTATTAATACAGATGACACATACAGATATAACCTGTTCAAAGATGGTCATCAGATACTTTGAAACTCTCATCAATATAACACGAACGTTTCAAGATGATTTATGTGGATTACCTTTACTTGATGCATTTTATACAACCAGTTTATTTGATTGCCACAATTATACTCAACCAACTTACTCTTCGTCATCAATAAATGATTATCGTGGACAAGTGAATATAACTAGTGTATATCAATTCCCATCTCATGCACATTTATCTTCATGGCTTCAGGTTAATTATCCACATAGAAGTAATCGCACACTATTACTTCATGATCAAATAAATAATATTGATAAAAATGTTTATGATATGATAAATAATCCCGCACTTCTTGAACTACAGGTTATACAATTATTTTTCTCAAACGCAACAAACAGTTCAAAATTAAAAGATATTTTAAGAAAATACTTGAAATTATTATCAGCTAAACGTATGCAAATGACTACACGAACTAGCAGTACTCGGTATGGATTATCCTTAGGATCTCATCTTCCTACATCATCTTCCTCAGTAACCAGTTCTCTGACATCGTCACCGTCATCACCATCATCAACTTCATCAGATGCATCCTCGATTACCTCCTCTTCTTTATCATCATCTTCAGCATCTTCTGCTTCCACATCAGTTCTACATTCATTTCGATTCCCTGAACGAGTGAATTCATTAACATTATCAAACGATGACCCTAAAGAACTTCTGTGTTCATCACAAATTCAAATTCATATCGATTCAATATACAATGTTAAATTAGAGAAATTAGGTGAAAACATTGCTACGTGCTTGCAAAGGTTAGAATCATTTCAAACAAGTATGAACTTGATTATCCAGTGGAATAAGCCTATAATAAAAACATTTTCAATTGATGTTGAACATTCACAAAAGCTTAATGAAGCAAAGTAAGTTAGGAGGTATGTATTGCTTTTTAACCTGTGCCTTTTTAACGTTTCGATCAGAAACTATCAAAGTAGTTTAGCTACTTCACAAACTGTATCTAAACGAAGAATTTGAACACGTTTAACAAATATGATAACCATAACCGTTACTGAATACTAAATTTTCTGAAAATGCATAGTCTTAAAAATTATCATTTTGACTATCTGAGATAGCTGTGGTTTGGCAGACTAAGAGATCCAGGACATCGCAGATCAGTTGGTAGAGGGTTGATCTGTAAACCCGGTGGTTGCCGGCTTGAATCCGGCAAGGTTCTAATTTTCATTCCACTTTCAATCATCACCCAGTATAAATCTTAAAAATGATGAGTAATTTCTTTTCCATTCAATGGTTGCAATTGTTAATACTCTCGAATATCACTGTCAACACCAGACTTCAATAGCCACTTTTTTACTACACGAATAGAAAATCACACTGGAAAACATTAGAGGCATCTGAACCGTGAATTTGAATTAGGAAGTAAAAAATTTCTGACTTGTCAAGTAAAATAAGAAGTGAATATTGGCTAAAACTTTTATGATACCCTGATGTCTCCTAAAGATCCAAGTGACACTAAATTTAATAAAAGGTGGTATTCATTACAGACTGTAATCAGTTGAAGAACCATTGAGTATCTGGGAGTACTGAACAGCTGTTTCTCCCTTGTATCCAACTATTCAGCGGTGTGCACCCTGCTAGAGTTTTAATCTAGGGCATTCAGGTTTCGGTTACAATGACAGTACTGATCAAGTCAAATTATTACAATCCAAATCGAATTTATCTAACTACTCGAAAATATTTTCCTCATCTGCTTTCATATAAACATATATCTTTATGAAAATATTTCTACCAACATTTTTATTTTTTGATCAAGCTTTACAATGGCACTTATAATTGATTGTTAGTTGGATAGTTGCCCCTAAAAGTTGATCAGTCAATTCAATCACCACAAGGGTTGGTTGACTCAAATGGATAAAATACAAAAAGAATTATGCTCAAAACTGCATAGTTAATTTCGCAATAAAGATGATATAGGTGGAAGAATGAAAATTGTTGAAAAAGAATTATTTGATTAAAGGTCACTCATGAAACACACTGATTACTGGGGGCTAAACATATATCTGGTACTGGACATTACCGAGCTTATGCTGTCAAAAAGGAAGCACAGAACAATAGCACCTATCATCAAACCTAATATGGACTCGGATCATTTAACTCCTTGGGAATGACATTTTATGGCTATAAAAACGTAGCTCCAACCACTTCAAAAGCTTACCTTTTCGTCACCTATAGAAAACTAAATTACTAGACGCATGAACAGATGCCTAAGCTTGGCGTTCTAAAATGTTTCAGGAAACTGTAAATTCTACTTTTGTCTGAGTAGTATGCCTTCAAACCTCGTCTGGTTAACTAGTTCACTAGTTACTAGCAGGTCCTAAGCCCGAGTAAAGAGGGATGGTTGGGCATAAGGCTAGCAGCCCTACCCCAGAAAACCAGTCCAACCGCTACAGAAACTTCAAAACATAAAGAAAATATAAAACATAAAATAAAAATTATTCCTCGCTGGAATCGGAAAGGCGAAATGACGCTAGTTGGTGAAAGACTTCGGGAAGCCTACTGGCCGATGTGCCTTCGCTTCTCTCGATGAAAGCGAAAGTAAACATGGTGACATTGAATGTCTGCAATATGTTTGGACCGGGCAAGACTGCTCAGGTTGCAAAGGAGATGAGAAGTTGGGGATGCAGCCTATTAGACACAAGGTCAAGAAGAGGAGCAGATGTACGATCAGGCCACTATCTTGTGCAAGGACCCTACCTTCGAAATCAAGTTGAAAGCCTTCAAGGAAGCCGGTGATAGACCACAGCTCAAGTTCAACACCCGGAAACTGGAGCACGAAACTACAAAGGAAATCTTCACTTCATCCAGCCATCAAGACAAAATGGGAGACATCGAGCAACGTCCTTGAACAAACCTGTGTGGATGAACACTGGAACTCTTTGAAAGCCAGATGGAAAGAAACCTGCATAACCGTATTAGGAAGGAAGAATAAAGAAGATGAGGAATGGATCACGACGGACACATGGAAGCTGATAGAGCAGGGAGAGGAGGATGGTGAAGCAGAAAATAAACCAGTGCAAGGATGCACGGCGACAAGAGGAACTGAGTACAATGTATAAAACACTACACTGGAAAAGAAGTGAATAAGAGTGCATGGAAAGACAAAAGACACTTCTATGACACACTGGTAAGTGAAGTAGAGCAGGCTGCAGGTAGAAGAGACAAAGACTGACAAAATTGTATCAAATAACCGGGTTACTGTCTGGTAGTGAAGAGATCAACTCAGATGAAACCAACCGAAGATGATGAAGAAAATCCAATTATCGAAGGAGAGGAACAAAGGAAACGATGGGCTGACCACTTCAAGAAGCTCTTGAATCGACCATCACCACCACCTGCACTTCGTCCAGAAATACCACCAGCAGCCCTGCCACAGAAGTACAAGTGGACATAAGTCCTCCAAAAAAAGTCGAAGTCCTGAACGCCATAAAGCTACTGAAATGTGGGAAAGCAGTAGGACCAGATGGAATCCCGCCAGAAGCACTGGGATTAGACGCAGGGATAACAACGGACATACTTACACCACTTTTGCAGAAGATGTAGAAGGTAGGGAGGATTCTGCAGATTTGAAGGAGGGTTACCTTGTCAAACTCCCGAAGAAGGGTGACCTAAGTCTTTGCAAGAACTGGCGCGGAATCGTGCTCCTCTCCACCCCAACCAAAATATTTAGCCGCATCATCCCGGAGAGATTAAAGGATGCGATGGATTCAAAAATACAACTGATAGCTTGTGTCTAATGTCGTACTAACTCGAAGATCTATGGGCAGAAACTAACAAGTTGACAGAAGGGGCGAGACAGCGAAGACAGGACTTCAAGTGAACGTAGAGAAGACAGAGATGATGAAGATAATCAACCAACAACAACAAACTCCAATCACCATGAATGGGATAAAGTTAAAGGGAGTAGCCTCCTTCACCTAACTAGGCAGCACTGTCTCAATTATAGGTGGCACAGACGAGGACGTCAAAGCCAGCTTCAGAAAAGCAACATAGGAGTTCATTAGCCTGAAACCAGTGTGCAGATCTTCTGCACTCAGCAGAAAGTGTGAACAACATCCAGATTTTCAACACCAATATAGTCAAGTCGGTGCTTCCATGTGATGCTTCAGAGACTTGGTGCGTTACGACGGGCATTTCCAACAAACTACAGACATTCATCAGCAACTGCCTACACTGGCTCATTACTGAATCTCAGATGGCTAGAATAGTCAGAATAAGCAACAAGGAACTCTGGTTTGCTTGCAACGAACCAAGGAAGAAGCTATCGTTCAACAAATGTGCAGAAGGAAGTGGAGGTGGATTGGGCATACACTGAGAAGACCATTCGGGGACATCTCGCTCCAGGCACTCGAGTAGAACCTAGATGGGGAACGACGAGTTGGGCGTCCGAGAGTGACATGGAGGAGATGGTGTGAGGAAGAAATGAGAGCTTGTGGGCAGTAGTGGAGCCAGGTTGAAAAGACTGCAGAAAACAGAGTGGAATAGAGACGTGCTATTGAAGCCCTATGTTCCACTAGGAACGTAAAGGACAAATAATAATATAATATAGTACACCTACATTCAAGTTAGTTTTCTGGCACTTCCCCTTGTAGTGTTCTATCATAGGAGATTAGCATCTTTGTTTACTTCTCTTAATGAAATTTCTTCACTGTTTGCTTTCCTTACTACTGCACTGCACAAAAAACAAGAGTCAACTTTATTTTCTGTCGATTTCTGACAAGGTGGAACAATCCAGTAAACAGTTTATCAATCATATTTCATCGCTTACCTTCAAGCATACTGAATTCGGCTCACTCAAAATAACTGTGTTTACTCAATTTCTATGTAACAGATTGTTGTCTGCTTTTCATTATTATTACACTGGTTGAAGGTTTGTTGTATCTGTAAATCTCTCACGTCTTTCGAATTTCGCCTAACCATATTTATTATTATTATTATTAGTCCCTTGGGTTCCTAGTGGAACATAGGGCTTCAGTAGCACGCCTCCAGTGACCTCTGTTCTCTGAGATCTTTTGAACCTGGTCCCACGACAGCCCAGAAGCTCTCATTTCCTCCTCGCACGACCTCCTCCATGTCACCCTCGGACGTCCAACTCGTCGCTTCCCATGGGGATTCCACTCGAGGGCCTGACGCGTGATGTCCTCCGTCGGCCTTCTCAGTGCATGGCCAATCCATCTCCACTTCTTCCTGCATATTTGTTGCGTGATAGGTTCTTGGTTGGTTCGTTCCCAGAGTTCCTTGTTGCTTATTTTTTCTGGCCATCTGATCTTCAGCAGCGAGCGTAAGCAGTTGTTGATGAATGTCTGTAGTTTATTGGAAATGCCTTTCGTGACGCGCCAAGTCTCTGAGCCATACAAGAGCACTGACTTGACGTTGGTGTTGAAAATCCGTATCTTGTTCCGCATGCTGAGTGCAGAAGATCTCCACACTGGTTTCAGGCTAATGAACGCCTGTCTTGCTTTTCCGATTCTGACTTTGACGTCCTCGTCCGTCCCGCCTGTAGTTGAAACAGTGCTTCCTAGATAAGTGAAGGAGGTTACTTCCTTCAAGTTTCTCCCGTTGACGGTGATTGGAGTTTGTTGTTGTTGTTGATGGTGGTGGTGCGGTATCTTCATCACTTCTGTCTTCTCTATATTCACCTGAAGTCCCGTCTTCGCTGCCTCTTCTATCAACTTGTTAGTTTTTGCCTGCAGATCTTCAAGTTTATGTGACATTAGGCATAAGTCATCGGCGAAATCCAAGTCTTCTAGGTTCTTTTCCGTCGTCCAGTGTATCCCCCTCTTCTCGCTGCCTACTGTTTGCTGCATGATCCAGTCCACCACAATAAGGAATATCATGGGGGATAGTAGGCAACCTTGTTTCACTCCTGTCTTCACTTCAAAGGCATCACTGAGCTTCCCATTGTGGATTACTTGGCATGTGGCATCTTCATATAGTTGTTGAATGAGGCGGATAAAGGTTTGCGGTACTCCGTAGTATTGAAGCAGTTTCCAAATTACTTCTCGGTCGACGCTGTCAAAGGCCTTCTCAAAGTCGATGAAGTTGAGGTAGAGAGCTGATTGCCATTCTATGCTCTGTTCTATGATGATACGAAGCGTTGCAATTTGGTCTGCACATGATTTGTACTTCCTGAAGCCTGCCTGTTCCGGTCGCAGTTTTGAATCCAGTGCATCTTTAAGCCTCTCCAGGATGATGCGGCTTAATATTTTACTTGGGGTGGACAGGAGAGTGATTCCGCGCCAGTTCTTGCAAGCACTGAGGTCTCCCTTCTTCGGCAGTTTGACAAGGTAACCCTTCTTCCAATCGTCAGGTACCTTCTCTTCCTTCCACACCTTCTGCAATAGTGGTGTGAGCATGTCCGCTGTTGTCTCTGCATCTGTTCTCAGTGCTTCTGGCGGTATTCCATCTGGTCCTGCTGCTTTCCCGCATTTCAGTAGCTTTATGGCGTTCAGGACTTCCATTTTCGTTGGGGGATTAATGTTCACTTGTAGTTCAGCGGCTGCAGGTGGTATTTCTGGACGAAGTGCAGGTGGTGGTCGATTCAAGAGCTTCTTGAAGTGGTCGGCCCATCGTTTCCTCTGTTTCTCTTCTTTTGTAATTAAATTTCCTTCTTCATCTTTTATTGGTTTCATCTGTGTTGGTCTCTTCCCTGATAGCAACCTGGTTATTTGATACAATGTCGTCAGGTCTCTCTTACCTGCAGCCTGTTCTGCTTCACTTGCCAGTGTTTCGTAGAAGTGTCTTTTGTCTTTGCGTGCACTCTTCTTCACTTCTTTGTCCAGTGTTTTATACATTGTGCTCAGTTCCTCTTGTCGTTGAGCATCCTTGCACTGGTTTATCTTCTGCTTCACCATCCTCCTCTCCTCTATCAGCTTCCAGGTATCCGTCGAGATCCATTCCTTGTCTTCTTTCTTCTTCCTTCCTAATACTGTTGTGCAGGTTTCTTTCCACATAGCTTTCAAAGACTTCCAGTGTTCTTCCACACAGGTTTCTTCAGGGATGTTGCTCGATGTCTCCCATTTTGTCTTGATGGCTGCCTTGAAGATCTCCTTTGTAGTTTCATCCTTCAGTTTCCGAGTGTTGTACTTGGGTTGAGGTCTATCACCAGCTTCCTTGAAGGCTTTTAACTTGATTTGGAAGGTTCCTTGCACTAGGTAGTAGTGGTCTGAACCTACATCTGCTCCTCTTCTTGACCTTGTGTTAAGTAGACTGCGTCTCCATTTTCTTGAGATTGAGATAAAGTCGATTTGATTTTTAGTGTGTCCATCTGGTGAAATCCATGTCGCTTTGTGGATATCTTTGTGCCTGAACACACTGCCTCCAATCACCAAATCGTTGAATGCGCAGAATTCTGCAAACAATTCTCCATTCTCATTCATTTCACCTAGTGCCTCTCGACCCATGGTTAGTTCTCTTCCCGTGTTGTCCCCTCCCAGTTTGGCATTCATGTCGCCCATCAGAATTTTGATATCGCCAACTGACGTCTTGTCCAGTGTTGATTGAAGTTGTCTGTAGAAATCCTCCTTTTTCTCTTGCTCTGCATTATTTGTAGGTGCATAACATTGTATGATTGTGACCTTTCTTCCTTTTGAGTTGAATCTTGCTGTCATGATCCTGGAGGAGATTGGTTCCCACTGCATGAGAGCCTTCGATGCTCTTGAGGACATCATGATAGCCACTCCCTCAGTGTGCTCGTGGTTGGCGTCTGGGTGACCGGAGTAGATTATTGATTCTCCAGTTGACAGTTTGGAGAGTCCACTCCCATTCCATCTGCTTTCGCAAATCCCAAGCACTTCGATGTTATACCTTCTCATCTCCCTTGCAATCTGGGCTGCCTTACTGGGTTCAAACATCGTGCGGACATTCCATGTCCCCACGTTTACTTTCGCTTTCATCGAGAGAAGACACATCGGCCAATTGGCTTCCCGAAGGCTTTCACCAACTGGCGTCATTTCGCCTCTCCGATTCCAGCGGGGAATAAGTTTGTTTTCATTTTTTATATTTTGTTTGTGCTTTGAAGTTTCTTTAGCGGTTAGATTTGTTTTACGGGGTAGGGTTGCTAGCCCTATGCCCAACCTTCCCTCTTTACCCGGGCTTAGGACCGGCTAGTAACTAGTAAACTAGTTAACCAGGCAAGGTTCTAACCATATTTACTGTATCATTATTCAGTGGTGGCCTAATAGAAGTCATTTGGTCAGTTTCGCTTGGCATACGGCTTCTTTGTATGGATGTGACAGTGTAGCATTAGATTATAATTCCTTTCTTTTTTTCCTAGTAGCCAGCAAGTGTTTTTAGGACGTTCAGATTACCTTCTTCCCCATGATCAATCTGAGTTAAGAGATTAAGGCTTGTTACCTACTGCATCGAACTTATACGTGCTGTTTGATAACCTGTCAATGCATGGAATAGTTAGAAGTTAATTTTGTGTATTATTTGTACATGAATATTTATTGTATTAGAGAACAAATTAATGTTTAATTAATTCACATGCCGAATTTCTGTTTTTAAAAATATTCATTGCATTTACTGAAGATTTTATTTAGCTATGCATCTGTGGTTTTGATGCAATGCCTAAGCAGAAATGAAGGCCGGGGGAATATCTGACTTTTTATTTTAACCTGTTTAACTGTAAAACTTATGTTGGGTTTTAAGTGATGCTGTACTAGAGGAAGTCATAACGCCTACATTTGGCGTGTAATGCCAGTAGGGTAATGATATTACTGTAATTGACATCATTCAGTTGTTGGAAAAGACGTGTATATCCATTCAGTAAATGTACTAATGCATTGTTTTGGAAACGTCGCTGTAAATTTGAAGGTCAAAATAAACGCTGGGGATAAACTTTTTATTGGGACAAAAGTCATTAACCAACTAGTCTCATTTTTGAGTATACGAAATTGCAGGGATTTCATCAGTCGTAGTGTATAAAGTGGGAAAAACAACAACTTAGAACTGAGTGAAATGTTCACTTTAAAGTAAAGTATATAGTTTACTTTGAAGGGTAATAAATCTATGCATTGTACGATAAGAAATAAATGTTTACTAAGTGTATTCATTGTCTTATTTTCCCGTCTTTTAACAACATGTGAGCAAGGTGGTGAACAGTACAACTAGTAAGCCCATAGTATTTTGAGCTGATACCTACTAAGATTCAGGATGCATTCATCCACTTGAAAATGACTAAATCCGAATAACTGCCATTTATGTCAACTGAAAACATTCAAGATAGTAAAGTGCTTGATTGTCTCATCGTTTTAAATGAATTTCTGGCAATGTTAGCCATCAGAAGTACACAGTACAGTTTCTCCTTTCCTGAATTTAGGTTACCTTTAAAGGCATTCATGGATAGCGTTTTGAAGTCAAAACGTGTATGTTTTATGCTTCAAAGATGGTTTCCTACTCCAGGTAGGCTGACAAAAAAATCACAGTAGAATCTGTCACACAAGTGCATTGGTTCAAGTTGCCACAATTCATAGCAACACACAAAGAACAGTTGGACAGAAAAAGAGTGATATTGCAGTGAACAAAGTTGTGTCGGAGAACAAGCAATTTAAAGATAAAGGTTAGTGTGAATATTCAAAGTGAAGAATATGTCAAGGACTGAATACATCTACACCATTATCACCAATTAACGGCTATGTCAGAAAGACTTCTCAACACCTAACTCCTATCACATCGGTGAACTCAATTGGACATTCTGCATCTCCGCCCATGGCTAAGACCAGCCGTCAGGTACTTCGTCGACTGATGTCAGGTCTTCGTCTAGTCACCATCAAATCACTTCTAACCTAATCCAACTTTTGTGAACATTGCATGTAGTTGCAGGTGGTGGATCAACATGCGCAGTATATGTCCAAGGCATCTCAGTCGTCTGCAGAAGAGTAAATGAAGGAATATCATTGAGAAAATTTTATTTACTTCGCTAATTTTTCTCGTAAAAAGATGAAAAATTGAAAAAGAAATAGAATTTCTTTACTTTTGAAGCCAGGTAAACATACTGTCTCAAGAAAAGTGATAAATGGTCAACAAAGCGGTAGAATGAAGTTTGAATTAGGACCTAGAAATATATGGATGCATGATATTTCAGTTGAGGATCTTGGTCTAAATAAATTTATACGCATTGCTTCGCTTTTGCAAACTTAAAAGTCTACTTTTTCATGAATTTTTTCACCCACATAAGTTCACGTATAAAGTGTGGCAGGACATCAATTTCAGCATATGCCTCAAAAATGTATTCACGGAGGTAGCTTCTTTTCGTCAGCGAAACAAAAAGACAGATCAGTTCGCTTACTTCAAACCAGTTCTTTATTTGCCATAGACTCAGCAACAAATAAATTTGATATAACACCGATCTAGATTTTCCTTTGTTTTACATCAGAGAATTTCAATATGTGCTCAAATCAAGTCGAGTCCCATTTATATTACGTGGAACGTATACGCATGTGGTCAATTTCGGTTCGCTTCCTTTCGTAATTACCACATCTTAATAATTTCCACCCCCTGTAATTTCAAGATTTGTAGGTGAGCTGACTGGCCTTCTGTCATTACCTTGTTCCTGAAACTGACAAGTGAATTCAATGAACCATTGAAAAAATACATTAGTTGACATGAAAATGTAAAATATCCGTTGTATATCGTTCACTTATTCAGTATCTTTCGGTAAAATGATGTATATTTCTGCTTCATTAATTTCAGCCTTGTAACATTTACTATTCAAATTGAGAAAATGGAAATGGGAATAAGTATGACACAACTAACGCCTATGTACAAAATATTTAGTCCATTTGGTAAGTGAATAATGAGTTTACAACATGATGAATTATTCTTATAAATATATATATATATATAGTAAATTTTGGAAACTAATTATTTGCAAAATTCTCTCGTAATTTTTCTTCCTTCATCGACTAACTATGGAAACTGTTTTGCCGATCAAAAACTAATAAAAATGATAACAATATTCATGGAAAAAAACATATTTCCCTTCAAGAGCAACAAAGGATAAGTTTTTAACGTAAATGGTTTCTGTCATCGATTAAAATTATTATTATTATTTGTCCTTTGGGTTCCTAGTGGAGCATTGGACTTCAATAGCACGTTGCCATTTCACTCTGTTCTCTGCAGGCTTTTCAACCTGGCTCCACTACTGCAAATCACCTTTCATTTCTTCATCACACGATCTCCTTCGTGTCATACCCGGAAGCCCAACTCGTCGTTTCCCATCTGGATCCCACTCGACCGCCTGGCCTGTCGCGTAATATCCTGGAATGGTTTTCTCAGTGTATGTCCAATCCGACTCAACTTTCTTCCGCATATTTGTTGGGCGACAGGTTCTTGCTTCATTTGTTCGTTGTCAGCCAGAGTACCTTGTTACTTATTCTTATTATTCTCGCTATCTACCAGGTCTTTAGTATGGAGTGAGCGTAGGTGGCAGCTGTTGATTATTTATATCGGTAGTTTATTGGAAATGCTTTTCGTAACGCGCCAAGTCTCTCAACCATCACATAGAAGCATTGGCTTGACTGACATTAGTGTTGAAAACCCGGATACTCTGCTTTATGCCTAGGGCAGTGAGGTGCAGCAAATCTCCACACTGATTCCAGATTAATGAAAGAAGACCTGTCTTACTGTCTTTCAGATCCTATCTTTGACATCCTGACCTCAAACGATACTTCCTAGGTAGGTGAAAGAGACTACTTTCTTTAGGTTTCTCTTCTTGATGGTGATTGGTGCTTGTTGTTGTTGGCTGCGTATCTTCATCATCTCTGTCTTCTCTACATTCACCTGAAGTCCCGCCTTCCTTCGCTGCACTGCCTCTTCTGTCAACTTGTCAGTTTTTGCCTGTAGATCTTTAAGTTTGTGCCACAATATATTCAACATAAATCATCATCGGCAAAATACAAATCTTCTAGGGTCTTTTCATTGGCCAAACACCGTGTGCCTATCTTCTTGCTCCTCATAGTGGTCTGTTGCAAGATTCCGTTCAGTCCGGTACAGTCGATTATAATCAGGAAGATGATTGGTGATAATAGGTAGGTAACTTTGTCTAACTCCTGTCTTCGCTTCAAAGGCATCACTGATCTCTCCATTGTGAATCACTTGGCATGTAGCATCATATAACATAGCATATAGCCATTGAATGAGGTTGATAAAGTTGGTGCCTGTCAAATTACCCCTCGGTCGACGCAGTCGAAGGCTCTTTCAATGTCGATGAAGTTGAGGTAAAGAGTTGACTAATATTATCGATTAAGATTGAATATAATTTAAGCAAATAAGTAAATGTTATGGACGAATGGAGATCAAATCGAATGGAATGATGGAATTGTTATCAGTCTAATGTGTTGGTTGTGCAATGAAGTCGACACTCATAGAACAATTACGAAATGAGACGATAAAATCTACAGACGATGATTCATACTGGGTGATAATTGAAGGTGAGATGAAAATCTGGACCGCGGCCGGATTCAAACCACCGACCACAGGGTAGCCGGCCCGGTGCCCTATCAACTGAGCTACGAGGTCCGACTCCTGACCAGAATTTTATTTCACTTTCATAATTTATGTGCGTTTATTGGGGCATAAGTGTGTGTGTTTGTTTACTAAGGGTCAAATAATAATATATAGTGATGAGTTAAATTCAGGTGGGATGAAAATCATGTGTATACTATAACGAAACAGAGAATAACACATGTGAAGTGTTACATCATGGTTGAAAATGACCACTGGTTGTGTTATGAATAAAGAAGGGTGCAAAACTAATAACAAAGAAATGAATGTTTATCAATGTTATGAGAATACAGAAGAAAGGGGGGCGAGATTAAAATATGCAGTTTATGGTAGGAAACAGATTATAGATACTCATATATATACATGACTATATTTTACAAAGATTTTTCAAACATCCTTACAAGCACAGATTTTTTACCAACTATGCGTATAAAGGTTTCAAAAGATGTGTACCTCTGACGGTAGTAATGCTCATCATTAGACCATAGTAGTTATCATTTGACCAACCATGGAAGTAACTCAATCGTACAATTGGAAATATATCAAACGGAGCCTCATTACTGAAACATACTTCTATAATCATTTAGGCAGCTATGCTTTTCTTTTCTCTGTTAAAAGCAGTTAATTGACACATAGTTCTAAGCGACGAAACGGTTGATTTTAGTTTACGCAATATCTTTCAGCATCTGTCTTATAGTTTCAGTGATAGTATCGCAGTTACGTGGTTGAAATCTAACCACAATATAACTTCAGTTCTTAGATAAATATGCGTTTATTTCAAGTCTAGTGGTAGCCCTATGTGTGCAGAAGACTTACGAAAACGCACGTTCTTTCTTAAGATAACCAATCTAGAGGTGATTTATAAATTGCATAGTTTACAAGCTGAATTCATTCAGGTACACCGCTGATGAGATCACCTCAGAACGAGCGAAGCCACAGTCGGACGTTTGAATTACTCTGATCTGGCAGGTGAAATACTACAGTTGAGCGTGAGTGGCATTGAAATACTCAAGTTGTTTAGTAGCAGAATATTTCTCTAGTACATGACACTTTTGTTTCTAAGTTCAAATCAAGTGATCTTTGCTGCTCAGTGGTTTGTCTCTACTGGAAACCTTGATAACTGGCTCTACAGCTGAGCACTCTAAGAACTACTCATCCGTAAGAAATTTCATCTTGGACCATGAACTGTGCAATTTTAAGTCATTAACAAATTGATCATCCTATTTTCGGCCTACCGGTTCATGCAGTCAGTTAACCAAATTTATATCATCTGAAGTAATTCAGCCCTGTAAGCTGAGTTGTTTTGGGTGTACTGCTGATGAGCTGCGCCCCAAATAAACCTTAATGGCTTCTTGCTCCTCAAATTTCTCAGTAGTTTATTATATAACTTTATTATGACTTTTCATATCAAATTCCTAAAAGCCTTCCAAAGTATTTTTTGAATAGATTTTCTCATTCTAAGATTGATCCTTTTTGGCGACAGCATTTAGATCATCCGGAGATGAATATCTTACACAACTATTCTCCCTTCAGTTTCTTCAGCAGCTTTTGCAGAATTACTTAATGAGCATGAAGTTTAACCAGTGAATAACGCTTTTAAATAACTCCTGTTTCATTTTGATAAACCTGTCTCCATTTTTCTACTGTTCATATATCCCATCCATTGTTGTTTTCTAATCGTAGTAGTTAAGTAAATCCTAGTCATAAAACATCACATAGTATGTAGATAAATGAAAGTTACTTTTCAGTGCTCTAAAAACGTATTCAAAGATAAATTTGACATTTCCGTATCAAACATATGATGATTTATTGCCCGGTGGTTAAAACATTCAGAGCAGTCGATATTTCATCTAGATGATACACGTTAACTGATCTACCATTAGTACTGTTAAATACCTTGAAGTTTTACTTTGTTTGTATACAGTAGTTTCTCTTTTTTCATGATTTTGCATTTATGATACGTTACACTTATTTCTTTGAAATGCTGAATTCCTTTTGATTTACCTAGAAATCTCTTACATACATAACTGATCATGAAATGTTCTACTAGCGTTATGCAGATCCCATTTAATATGCTCCGATTACCTTCTGTATATATGAAAAGATGAAATGCTGACGCATGAGCAAATGAGATTTTTTTTCTCTTGAATATAAATATGTGATTTGTTTTGAACAAGCTGAAAAGTTGATCAGAACTTTGAATTACTCCACACGACTTACAACTCATGCAGATAAAACTTTGAAGGTGCAGCTTTTTATAAAACTTTTTCGTGTTATTGCTTTGAGTCTTAGTGGGAACAACATTACCCACTGGTAGGCAGCTGACGAGTCTGAAATAGGACGAAGCCAAAATGAGGCAGAAAATGTGTTTCATATCTGAGGAAAATTACTTTGTGATTTTATTTTTGCCAGAGCAAATATAAGAATAGAGTCGTACGTCAGGATTTCTGCATGATTACTTCCACAACTTGTTTTAGGTATTTACATCATTGGTAACTAAATGCCTGCTATGTTTTCACCGTCATTTCTGGTACAAGTATTTCGGTTAGCTAGTTTGTAGACCTGATTTATTGAGCTTAGAGTGCTAAAAGAATTCCAGAAACCCTTTTTCAAGCCAGTAGACTCACCATGATGGTGCATTTTAAGGGATGCTGGTTGGCAACGATCCGTAGATTGCACTGAACCTAGGTTTCAAGCTTGCTGGCAACCGTCAGTAAGACATACCTGCAACTTAGGCAGAACTGTCATCTTCTGTTAGATTCAGACTCACATCATCTGGTTTTGTAGACAGCAACGTTATTGCTGAGCTATTCGAGTGATCACATTGCAAAATAACTAATGGATTTCAGTCATCACTCAGGACTAGATAACATGAAATTGGCTGCTGTCTAGTATTCAACTATTGCGTCTAAGCAAGTCTAACAGGAAGACAGTCATGGCCGGAATAGCTCAGGGGTGACGTCCGTTACTACAACACTAAGTGACCCGAGTCTAAATCTCATGGAGGACATAACTTTCATCAAGGTTACAGATATGCCTTCATCTTGTGTGCCAACAAGCAGGGAACTCAAATGAGGCAGAATTTCTTTCCGACTGCTTCCAACCAACTAATGATTCGAATTCTTTAAGGTCTGATGAGTCTTCATATTCTTTCAAATCAGCTGTTCTCAGGAAGGATAAATGTGCTAAACCTGAGCTCTAGTAGTATGTTCACTCCAAAAGAAAAAACACTTGATTATTGGTACTCTGATGTCTATCATATCACATGAACTCAACACCACACTTGATATACTGTTTTGTTTGAATTCAACAAGACGCATAGAACATACACTTACTTTCCCTGTTTTGAAATCGCCTGACTACCGCATGAAGCATTTCATGTGAACACGAATTCATGAAGAATTTAGGCTATTCAGTATGAGTTTCTTCAAATACGTAATCATTAAAATCTTTCATATTGGAGTCATTCTCTCTAACTATATTGCTTTTTTGTCAACAAAAATAGGTGAGATCATGGGAATATGCTTTGGAACATTAAGTTTACTGATTCCAATCTGCTTAACAGTGGATTACTGTTTCTCCATGAAATGCAAATCATCACCGGACAGACATGAAAAGTCTATTCCATAGGATCAATACTAAGTAAGTTTGAAGGCATTTGTTTACCATTACCAAAACGTGATAATTCGTTTATTATTTACATCCCAACTAAGGTAAAGAAGCGGCGAATTAAACCGCAATAATTAACTAGAATTTCTGAAGTCAGTTTTTGCTATCGAAAAGAAATAACCATTCTAATAACAGTTACTAGGGAAGATTTTCACAAAAATCATTTAAAATTACTCTAAGAAAATGAACTCATCATTTCAAGAATAAGATAGATAATTTTGTGACTAGTGAGAACAATAATACCATAAAATTATCTGAGAGCCAGTATACAGCTCTTGAGTACACCTCATTGACCGCTTTTTGCAACGATCTCATCAACCTAGTAAGGTATAGAGAATTATACCTGTTTTGATGACTTCAATCAACAGAATAGACACAATATAATTTGCATGAAATGTTTCATTGTCAACACTATTTCAAGTAAACATTCAGTGTTCAAAATAGATGCGGATGCGAATTAACATTTAACTAAAAACTCCAGTTAAGTATCAATGTTTCGTCAGATTATACAGTCATAGATAAATAAGTTACGATGAAACACTAATCAACTTGTCAGAAAACATCAAAACAGATCAGTTTTCTCCTGAATCTACTAACATGTCTTGCTATTGAGAATAGTACATGATAGGTATGGTTTCTATAACTAGCCTGGAGTTATTTATGCAAAACACTGAACATTTCTATTGCTCTCAGTAGTGATAACTTGTTACACGATCACGCACTGATCAGAAATGCTACTAACTAGAATTTTGATCGAAGTCTAGAATAAAGATTTTGATCAAACTACACACATCTACATGAAGACAGTACAGCTTTCATTAAGCATTTCTTCGTTCACTAGTTTTGATCGATTTTTCGAGAAATGCTGTAAAAGTACTCAGCCGTTGAGCATATCATCAGAAGGTGGCTTATATAGTTCAAGGACCCATCGAAATATCTATCTCTTTTTGACCTATATTCAATTACTCAGTAACAGTGGAATGGATAACTACCTCTAGCAATCAAATTGAATCTAGTTAACAGCTTATGGAATTCACTTTGCCTGCAACGTTGTTTGCGTGAGTTGTGTCAACTTTCTTCATTGGATTGTTTCTCACGTTTATAAAGAAAGTTCACAAGATGATTTGCGTGAATAAATTACTCATGATTTTGTTAAAGTTGATAACTAGGTTGAAGGTCGAGCTGCATAAATGAGAGTTGAACAGATGAATGAGATCAGTTTCACTTTGCTGACAGACGTGTACACATGTTTGATATGTGTAGCATAAAGTGAAGGAATGACAATGTAATTTCAACACTTTCCATCACCTAGAGACATTCAGCATTGAACTAATATCCCTGTCTTTTCCGAAAAGTATATGGCAGTGTGTGATGATGAATGCATGTCTAGCAAATATAGGATTTGAGGTTCATACACTCGAACCAAATCCGAAAGACCACAATGCTTAGAATTTTTCTCTTCAAGACATGATACAGCTGTCAAGCAAACTTTTCAGGAGGTGCCATCCAAACTGTGGACCACGGAACTCCCAATCAGTGGCTTAATGGTTGATGCAATCGGCATGAAACCTGGAGGTCGTTAGTCCGATCCATATCTGGGAGGTTAGCAGTCCCATAGTAGGACAAAATGGCTAACCAGTGCTCCCAGTTTACCAATGGTCTCCCTACTAATGTCAGTTTGTGATGAATACTGTCATGAAATAAAATTAGATCCTGATAATCTCCAAAGTACACCAGTTTCAATACATCAGAGAATTGCACAATGCAGAGACCTTCCCTGATTATTTCAAGGGAAGTTATTTGTTCTTCGGAAAGTAACTAATATTGTCACTTCTACTTAAAATCATATTAGAAGCTGTTGTTAGTATTATTCTTTGCTTAGCTTGTATCACTGTGTATTTTGAATTTGTAATCATATGAGTATTATGATGAAGAATCATGAAGAGCTGTCATTTTCAAGTTGTAGTAACACTAGAAAACCACGGAATGCCAAGTCCCCCTTCCTCCCACTTGATCGGTCTGGAAAGTATCAGCCGTCACTACTATATTAGTTGAAAACTTATAGAACTATCATTCTGAATGTTGTTTTTGGGTATTTCAGCAGCAGGGTCATCTTAATCTTCGTATCCC
This sequence comes from Heterobilharzia americana, assembly GCA_944470555.2. NCBI lineage: Eukaryota > Metazoa > Platyhelminthes > Trematoda > Strigeidida > Schistosomatidae > Heterobilharzia > Heterobilharzia americana. Next base: position 31,324,537 of record OX104129.1, on the reverse strand, counting down.
AGTTAAAGTTGAGTTCGAGTGCTGAGGAGTAGGCTTAAGTTTGATTGTCATAGCTGTTTGTTACTAACGATAATGTTGAGAAATATTCACGATGATCAATCTTCTCCAAATCGCATAGTCCACAGTTTGTCTAGAAATAAATAGATTAATTAAAGTAGTTTTTGAAATTTTCAATGCCTTAGAGTGACGATTTGACCAAGTTTATTATGAGCGGTCATCCTTCGAAGAAACCTCTTTACTTTCTGAAGACAAATTGAAGTTACCAGCCAATCACTCCAGTAGCTTTGAGTTTACCAACTCCTCAAATGACAACCCAACAGTGGTGCAGTTCATTGCACCTGTTATATCTCCTACTTGCCATTTTGGTCGTTTTTACTAACGTTATCCTCGGTTTAAGCATCTTAATGAGTCACATGATAAACTAAATGATGTAAAACGTCGTACACTGCTCTTAATGATTTTCATCCCCCTAGTTACCATCTCCAAGTTTGTCTTACTACCACTGACGTCACACCAGCTGAATCAGAGAGAAGATCACTGTAGACCTATACAAAACGAAAGTTTATTGCACTTAGCAAAATATGCGAAAAATTCACTAGGCCTTAAAAACGTAGATAGCCGAATTGAAAACGTCAACGTATGAATCCTGAAGATATACACATCAAGGACATTCGTGGGTGACTGGTTGTTACTCAGATTCTTTTTGAAGCAGAATACAACAAAAAATCTTAATCGCAAGCAATGATAGGTGACTGAACCTATTTAAATACAATTCCGGAAGAAACTTTTCACAAAGCACACCACATCCTTCCTGTTTTCATGACTAGGTGACTTTAAAAGTGAATATTTCGGTTAATTCTAGTTTTCGACCATTCCTAGATATTTGACAGCATGACTTCAGGCTAATCTGCTACTTTGGGATCAGATACGTTGGCTGGAAACATGTTACAAATCAAAAAATAGAAATTTTAAATAATACATAGTAATAGAATGCTTTTTGTTGTTTACACATTGAGCCTGTCACACACTCTGTTCTTCCGTGCCTAACATGCACTTGTTTAAACTGTTGTATCAGTTACCAACTAAAAGTGTTTACTTTATTCTGATCCCTCAAATGGTTTCCTTTGACGAAATCTTTTAACTACTTTAAAAGTACAAGCTTATAGAAATCCCACTGTGAATAGTCTATTTGTATGTTTGAACACATCGATTGTATGTGAAAGCCGAATGCGATAAAAGTTTAACACTTTAATGTAAGAGCAAAACAGCAGTATACACCCATTTATCATCGGAAAAGATAAGATGGGGTTGCAACGAAGAAAAATTTTCCTCTTCGACGAAGTCATTGATACATTCACGAATATATGTTACAGTGGGCAGAACGTTACAGAATAATTTCCGGTTACGTCTGATGTCGCACAAACTCGGAATTTGACAGGCGAAAACTAACAAGTTGACAGAAGAAGCAGAGAAAACGGGACCTTCAGTGAATGCAGAGAAGACAGAGGTGATGAAAATACCCAACCAACAGCTGCATCAATAACAAACACCAATCACTATCAGCGGGAGAAACCTAAAGGAAGTAGTCTCTTTCACCTACCTACCTAGGCAGCATCGTTTCAACTACAGGTGGCGGCACGGATGACGATGTCAAAACCAGGATTGAAAAAGCAAGACAAGCTTTCATTAATCTAAAATGAGTGTGGAGATCTATTGCACTCAACAGAAAGCGTAAAAAACATCCTGATTTTCAACACCGATCCAGTCAAGTCAGTGTTTCTATGTGGTTCAGAGACTTCACGCGTCACGAAAAGCACTTCCAACAAACTACAGACATTCATCAACAGCTGCCTACGCTCACTCGATACTGAAGATCAGATGAGAAGGCCAGAAAGAATAAACAATAAGGAACTAATGGAACGAACCAACCAAGAACCTATCGGCCAACAAGTATGCAGAAGAAGGTAGAGATGGATTGGGCATGCACTGAGACCATTCGGGGACATCACGTGCCAGGCCAGGCCGTCGAGTAGAAGCTAAATGGGAAACGACGAGTTGGTCTTTGGAGGGTGATATGGAGGAGATGGTGTGAGGAAGAAATGAGAGCTTGTGGGCAGCCATGGTGTCAGATCCAAATGACTGCAGAGAAGAGAGTGAAATGGAGGCGTGCTACTGTAGCTTTATGTTCCACTAGGAACCCAAAGGAAAAATAATAATAAATAAGGAAGAACAATATAGTGAATAACCAAAGAAGGTTAGTTAATGCATATTTGGGTTTAGAGTGGAAAAACAGACAGGGGATTATGAAATTAAAGGTAATCATGCAATAAAGGATGAATGTATTGCAAAGTATAAGTAAGTGTAAAATTTGGGCACTGTTGTAGAATTTAATTCCATATCAGATTTGTTTATTTGATTTATAACAGTCATACAGTATTATATACTTAATGACGTAGTCAGCATAAATTACCATTACTCATAGTCATGCTTTCAGCATCTGATTTTTATAGCACTGTCATCTCTTATTCTTTGTTTCTAATAGTAGTACGGTTATCCATATCTCCGGTATAGGTATTGTGTCATTCTTATTACACGTGTTGGGTGTTGATCCGATGAACAAAGATTCAGTGATCCTTCTCCATCTCCACCTCAATACATTGAACTTAAGTATAGTGGTTTTATCCCACCCTATTTTATGGTTTTGTGTTAATGCGTGCAATGTGTGTTATAAATCAAATAAACAAATCTAATATAGAGCTTAACACTTTATTGGTTTCATATAACCGTCTCTGTACCACTTGCTTACAAAACATTTTCATCCATTCATCTGACAAGTGAGCGATATTACCACTTTTTTGTACGTTTATTCTGCATCTTTAGAATTACCTTTCCAAGTTGAATAGCATCATTGAACAAACTTGTCATTTTGTATTGACCACTCAGCGTTTAAAAATACTCAGAAGAATTCGTCAGTAGAGACAATTTATACGACTAGAACATTTTTCCATTTGAGTCTAAACATGTGGATTAAAGGATGTTACTAAGAGTATTATGTAAGCTTAGTGTGAATATATTTGTCATAAATATTTACACAGAACAATATTTCAAGCACAATTACTGCCCGTAATCCAGTCAATCGCTGAAATTAACAGTTCATACCCTTACAAATGTCATAGATAAATACAGTGTCTCGAGTTTGTAAGTTCATCATTATTTTCCCACACAATGTTTCGTGTTGTTGACAGTTGTGTTGAGTCACCCATACCCCAGTTAAGAATCTAATCTAAGACCTTCAGCTTCCAAAGTCAACAAGTTGGCACTCGGACACTGGGTCGACATTTACCGCAACCTCTGTTTCTTCACATTATACTTAAAAGTTCAGGCGTTGTCCTAATATAAATATTATATTTTAAAAACCTATTCGTGAAGTACTGTGGATGAACTTCTTTTTAAATTTTATTCTATTTTACCACCTTGGGCTAAAGTTTTATCAGTCTGACACTGGAAGCTCCCCTATTCTAACCCTTTTCCCACTATGGTGTTTATGCAAACTTGGTAGTAGGTTATAGAAAAAGTGTAAAAGGAACACATAGGTGTACAGAAGAAGAAATTTATCCTACCTAGCATTGAAACACCATAATACTGGATAAGACGACATCATTTTGGATCATAAGTCCTCTTCACTTACTTCTATAAAAGTCATCAGAAGTGATTGCAAAAAGATATTATTACTTCAGAAGGTTCAATTTAACATTAAGGTATCTGGGCATAGACGTACAAATTCATACAAGAAAGAAGAAATGCCCGATAATCGGTCAAAATTAAAGTTACCCTATCCTAAAAAACGAATTTGATAAATGTCAGTTAGTAGATACGAAGAGGTTTCAGCACTGTCCACCCTATATTACGTTACAATGATTACTTTGCTTAAGTATCCCATTTTCCTTTCATTTTATGAATAATTCAAGAAAACCGAGATAGTTCTTACATTCAAGTTGGTATGTATTACAGACTGATATCAGTTGGGGAAAACAGTGAGAACCTAGGAGCACTTGACATCTCTTTCGTAAGAGTTTGGGACTCAGCAACGTCAGCAACTGAAACCAAGAACTTTAGATTACGTTGCACGTTGCCATTCAGTCAATGTGTTGAAGTTCGATGGTCCATATTTCCTACTTCTGTCAGTTAATGATTTAGCATGACTTTTATCCTATGCCGTGTCTTAGTAACTGTCAGCTAGTTTGACTTGACTGGCCTCGACAGTCATGAATTCTCATTAGAACTTCAGGAACCACCCGCCTAATAGGAGTAAGAAATATAGATTGGTGGATGCAGACGCGGTGATTTAGTTGTAAGGTACTGGCTACAGAACTTGAAGGTCTTGTATTCGATCCCTGGTGAGGTGAGATCATGGGTAACCACTACTGAGAAATCATTCGTATACTGTCAAATTACAACTATAATAAAATACATGATCCACGAAGTCTGATTCTGTTAAAGCTTTAATTGTCCATCAGGTGTCTTTTAGGAAGCGCTCCATACTCTTTAACAATTCACTTCACCATTTCTGTTCCGTGGTTTCACAGTTATCCAAGTTTACATGTCATCCATCTCCATCCCCAAGTACTAGTTTAAACTTTTTCAATATAGGCTTAATGTTCATCATAGTCAAACCTTATTATTTTTCAAATCTAAGTAATACGATGGATTTGACTTATTTATAGTTTAATACAACTGCTTGGTGTTTCTGAGAAATTTTATTGAATTTTTGAGGGAGTTTTGGGGATTTAGAAATATTTCGAGTTCTTATTCATCGTAAACTGACATCAGTTGGAGGAAAAAAGGAAACCTGGGAGCACTGGACAGCTGTTTCGTCCTGGTATGGGTCTCCTCAGCAGTGCATAAATTGGGTGGCGGTTGCCCTACATCGTGAGCTAACAGAAGTTGGAAATATGGACCACTGGATTCCGACCCAGTATCTCAATGCTAAAGCGCTAACTGCGGGACCCGAGGGTCTCAGGTTCGATCCCTAGTGGGGTCGTGAGTGCGCGCTGCTGAGGAGTCCCATACCAGGATGAAACAGCTGTCCAGTGCTCCCAGATTTCCTTTGTTCCTCCAACTGATGTCAGTTTACAATGAATAACAACTTGAAAGAAATTTCATGTTTAGGCAATGCAATGTCAATAAGTTTTGTTTCAAACTGGTTTTTCTGTCCTCATCAAGAAGCTGAAAGTGAAGTGCCTTGTGTTACAAGTCTCGAATCTAAGATTATAAGTCTACATCTTTCTGGAAATAAGGAAACATAATCCAAGTGAAAATCCTTTCCTTCTGGAGCAAACTAAATTTTATTTGTAGGTATCTGAGTTCTGTGGATGGTTACCTTTAGCAATCATACTTACCAAGGATTTTGAGACTGATTTTGCAACCATTTGATTGGTTGCCGCTTTCACTCCTCCTGTAATAATTATAAGTTTCTAAAAAAACTAATTTCATCTCAGTGATATGGTTATTACCATCAATGCACTTAATCTTTACACTCTGATTCTTAATATTCATCAATTTAATCAACAGATTGGTTAATTGTCACACTGTCTCTGTAGTTGGCAACTGTGTGCGTATAATGTCTAAAAAAAAAAACAGGCATCTCGAAGAAAATGTTTATAGAATTTAGGTTTGATCGTCTTTTTAAAAATAGCCTGGTTAAAATAGCTTTCTACAAAAATCTCACCAATAAATTTGATTTGAGGGATTTACTCATCATTAAATAATTAAATCTTGCTTCTTATCATTGCTTACCTACTATTCAACGTTCAACCCGTTTGTTTATTGTGCTAGAGTAAGTTCAATTTAGTTGTAACCTAATTGATGGTGGCTAGCAGTGGAATACATGATACACATTTCGTCCTATTTCGCGCTGCTTGGCTATAAGCACCAGCACCCTAGTAAGTGATATTGTTCCAACTGAGACTCGAACCCAGCGCTCACACACTTGGTCGTTGTCTACTGGCCTAGAGGAAGATGACTTTTACAGAAGCCATAAAGGGAAATGACGTCATCCTATGCTGTATTCGGTACTTTGATAGTTTTATTCTAATTCATTAAAGGAACAGGATAGATGGAGTTTTTCGACATGATAAAAATTCTCGTCCAGTTAATTAAAAGAATGTCTGAACGAGGAATGGTCACTTCAATAAATTCTCGTAAAGTTTTATGGTTATAAAACGGAATCGTATAACATGCTACGGAAAAAGGAATTGTAAACAGATGAATTTTTCAGTTAGTCACTGTTAAGATAATCTATATGTGTATAAATAAGTTGATGAGGAAAGATGAGGAAAACAACAACAAAAGGTGAATAAGGTTGAGAGCGGAATAACCCGTTAATATCTTCCTTCTGAAGGTATAGTTCAGGTTAAGTGGATCTAAACGCGACAACTTCAGCCATGTGAGAAAGGCGTTGGTGTATTTTATATGACATTGATTTTAGAACACCGTACAAACGTAAAAGCTGTATTAAATGCATCAGATAGGCATGCTAGGAAGAAAATGTTTTAGTTATGCCTTTATTCTCTGCAAAAAAAAGTCAGGAATTATTTTCATCTTTGAAAATGCACTTCCATGACCATACATTTGATGTAACCATTATCCTTAGTCTCAGATTAAACATTAGATGATTAACAACAGATAACTAGAAACCACCTGAGTAAAATATTCGGTTTAGGGCCTTAATTAAGCATTAAGAATGACTAGTTAAAAGAACTATTAAGTTCATGAAAATCATAAAATTATGACTTACTGTTACATAAATTGCTAAAAATCTCCTCCTGCAAATCATAAAATCTGATTGTTAGTGTGAAATATGCAGATTACTAGTTAGAAAGTACGTGATTTTCGACGCTGTTGGACGGGATAATACTGCTGACTAATGGGATTTATGTTGATGAAACAAATTATTCTTGATCGTTAACTATACTTGTTAAGATAAGAACGGTAACACCATGGACTAGACGTAGGTTATCATAAGCACATATTAAACTTGAAAATCCAATTAACTTCCAACACACTATCCATTACTGTCTCGCCGAATATGAATAAGCAATTAAATAGTGCGAACTTCGTGTCTGCAGCATACTCACAATAATGGATGGTCATATTCTTTAATACTGCTACCAAGTTGTACGCTAAACACTTATATTTAGAACCCATTGGCATTTCTTCTCTCATCACCATGGTCTATAGTTCCAAACTCTATGTATTCTGCCTCTTAGTATATTTAAAAGTTCATCCACGATTATGAAAACCCTTGTAGACAGAACGAGTAGAACTTTGGTTTATCAATGAAAAAACTAGCTTTTACAGTGTTGCCAACAAAAGTATTTTAGATAGTGATGAACAGTAACCGGCAGTGGAATCTAGGACGCGCGTTTTGTCCTATTTGAAACTTGTCAGCTGCATCTAATACAAGCAACAAGATTTCAACTACACCAAACCAACAACAAGTGGCTATCATGACTTGGCCATGTGGAGTTCGAAGTGCTCGGTACTGATTTACAGTCACAGCAGGAAGAACACCGCTTACTGGTAGACATGTACACCCAGCTGACGAGTCCTGAATCGGATGAAACGTGCATCAAGCTTTATTCCACTCATCAAAATATAATACAGACACAGGCAATATTGAAGCATCCGTGCACCAATCCGTATGCCAATAGACACTGGTCAAATCGGCACACTCAACGACAGCAAAATACAAGCAACAGTAGTAAAATTATGCGTTGTCTGAATTAGCTTGAATCATTATTTCTTGTTGACAATTAACTGATGACCAGTTGTAAAGACAATGTTATTGACTGTTTCTTGAATAATTTATGTAGTTGAAATCGAGAGTTGGTTCAAGTTACTGTAGCACTCTAGATTGATTTTACAAAGCTTCAACTACACTCTTACGAGCTGACCAATTATGAGGACTAATCATTAACGTATGCCTTTATCTTGTATATCTTACGACACTGTCAAATACGTTTTTCAATGAACTATTCCATTCACTAGGTGACTTCAGGAAACTTTATAATGTCTCATGAGTTGTTCTCTGAATACCTTCACTCTGCTTTTCAGATGAGTATTACAACTCAGTGGCCAAGTAAACAACGCTTTAGCATTTGAAGCAACTAGTCGTGAGGTTTAAATCTTGACGTGAACAACACTTTCTCGGAACCAGGTACATCCAACTAACGAGTCCAAAGTAAAATGAAATATGCATCGTACATTTCATTGCTAGCCACTATCCATCATCACTAGCAAAAGAACATTGTAAATAAAAAAAGTTACAATGAGACTGGTGTCACTCTTTTTTCAACTTCATTTATATACACCTCATGACAAGATATATAAAACATAAGGACGCTTTAGTCAAATCTTTGGATTGAAATTCATTCAATCTGGTTTCCTAAAATGCAATAATTCCACTTTAAGCATTCAGTTTAAGCTTTGTAGAAGATTGTTAGTCTCTACTAGACTAGTTTACTCGATACTGTATATTGTAATCTAGTTTCTTCAAAATGGAGGTGCAGAACTCACACAAAACTTAATAATGTCAGTGATTACTATTAAAATAATATTGCTTATACCATACAAAAGTCTTTTCGTGTTCATTTCAGTCATTTGGAACCAAAAAACATAATGTTCTAAAATTTAAATAGAACTATGTAATAGTAAGCAGAACGACTGACAAATTATCCATAAGACTGTGTCCCTGAAGTCTTTTACAACCAATCATCTTACTCCAAAGTTTCGACAGAAAGCATGAGAACCAAAGTGTAATATCTAATTGTTTAAATGGATGAAAATCAATAGGATATTTAAATCTAGAAAGGCTTAGAAATAGCCATGGTCACTGTAAATATATATACAAACCATTGTATTTTGTATGCATATTTGACGCTGCTATACACCTGTCATATTACCGCCTTTTCCACTTATCGAGAAACTGAGCGACCAACAAAGTGTGAAAGGTGAAGGTTATTGTTCAAGCGTCCACCCATATATATATATATATATATATATATATATATATATATATATATATAGGTGAGAGAGAGAGAGAGAGAGAGAGTAGTTACTGCAAGGTCATAACAAACGGCAACTAGGATATACAAAAGAAGGAAACATCTCCAACCGAGGAGTATCAGTGAAACATATAAAATATGGCCGTCATCAAATAAATGACAATCTATAATCTACAACGGCTTCATTTATTGAGGTCGTTTCCGACTTTGGGAAACAATCGTCGCCGTTCATGAAAACACTCATTGGTGGTAATGGTGATACTAGAAGACTCTAGCTTACTGAAACTCAATTCTACTGTCTGATCTGCAAGGTTTTATAGCTCATGAAATCTCATTTATGCCCCAGTCACTGAGTAATTATTTTCGGTCATTTTATGGATAGGAAAAACGTGACTATTCGCAATTGATTAGACCAGTAACTCAACTCTACTGTCTTTTCTAATTGCAAGGTGATGTTCTGTTCCCTCAGAAAATAGTCTTAATCCAGGGACATTTAATCCACTAGCCTTAAGATAACAATGCTCGTTACATAGACACAAGTTTACTTCAGCGAGAAAAATTTACTGTTCAGTTCACAGGATATCTTTAATAGACATAATCAGATCAATAATAACAAACTAAATAATAACCATTTATTGACATGCTTGTAATTCTCCGATGCTTCACTGAATCGAATAGTCCGACCTCTATCGACATATGGGCTTGCATGCATATGCTTCGATATTGCCCGAATGTTAATTATAGTAATTTGTTTGGTTATGGCTAGCAGTAGAATCCAGTACACGCTTTTCGTCCTATTTGCAATGAAATTACAGAAGTGGGAGACTGGTCATGGCCATGGTAAAATAAGGGACTGAGCACACCTTTCCTGCTCAAGTTTTGAAACTGTAGTCCATCTGAACTGCCTCGTTCCACCTTCTAGGTGGAAATGAAAAAGGATTTCAGCGGAGCTGTCCGACTGACCAGATGTTCAAGAACGCCTGCGATACAACTGTACCGGAAACCTGCTTCAACATAGTCAAAAAATTTAGACGGAATACTTTATGATGACTGCAATTTAAAAACTTATACTCGACAGTGGCATGCAGAAATTTAATCACATTGTATTTCTTTGAGAAATTAGGCATTGATATGATATGAAAATAAGCCATTATTACGGAGAAAACGGAAGTGACTTATTTATTTCCCTCTTTCATCGACATTTTGAAAGGAATCATTAGATGGAAATGTACAACAAACAACTAATAAACCTCTCGTCTTTTTTTAACTTTACTGCGATAAAGCCTCCATAGAAAATGATGTTATATTAAGGAGAAGGAAGTAAATCATGGGCACTCAAAAAGTTCAGTTATATCGATAAATTTTAAGCAAAAAAGCACCGTTGGCATCGCTTCAAAAAATATTAAGTTGAACGAATATATTTGACGTCATTCCTATCTGAACAGGAAGTTGAAATGACAGTGATAGCTAGTAATGTGCTTTAAAAATTCCCATGTGGTTCAAGACTGCTTTCCGTTGCATAAGAAAGGGATTGTGGTCAATTAGTGTTGAGTCAGCACAAATCGATTTCAAAATTGTTTTTTTATTACAACCAGACATCAGTTAAATAATTACTGAAAACGTCTGAGCCCTAGAAAGACAGTTCATGCTAGTTCAGGAATTCCAGGTAGTACATATACATCAAATAAGGAAATGTACACTACTGGGATTTAACTAAGTGGTTGGGCATAGAGTTACTTGCATCGAAATGTACTGCCTCTCAGGTGGACCTCCTGTGAGGTTATGGGTGCTAATTACTGAAGAGTACTAAACTAACATGCTACATAAGTGAAACATGAGTCTGTTTAAAATCATTATATTAAGCAGTACATAGTTAGTTACTTCCATTTTCTATTGGTAAACAGATCGAAGTAGTCCAATGGAAGATAGCCCACTGTGTTTTAATAATAAATCAGATATCTACCTTTTTATTAACTCAACTTATAACATTTACAACACGTCAAATTTCATGATTAATACACTGCAGCTTCTCAGTACAGCCATGCACACTAATCACTGAGAGTTTTTCTGTCCTAAACAGCCAATATCATTTAAAATATTAACTCAGACTTTGCGTGTTCAAAAGTGAAAATATTGTCATTATTTTACTACTGTCCTAGCTAACCATTTTCCCCTGAATTACATTATTCCCCTCCAAATTTATGAAAACTTTCTACCGCTCACTTTCATCTCTTTCTTTCTGTATTTACTGGAATTATCATTTATTATCTTGGTCCGAAAAATTTATCACGATTATGTAATCGGTCTTATAAACAGATTAAATCGTTTTCCTGGTTGAAGTGAAAGGAGTTTCCTCTTCGCTGGTCTGATCAGAATTTTATCCTCAACGGTTTTGCTTTATGTTTATTAAATTTGACACTCACACTTTCTTCTCAATAATTATCTGATTACACTCTGCTTAAGTTAGAAGAAATCATTTGATTCAAAAGAATTCATCGTTACCTTGTTCGGATTACGCAACTGATATTCAATAAGGGGGACTGAATATGATGACTTTTAGGTTATTCTCTTTCATTTTTTCTAATACGCCGTTAAGAATGATAACATCGATATCGCTTTGCTATAAAAATCTTTTTCGTTGACAATAGGATGCACTGTGTTAATTTAAAATAAACACATTTAGACAATAATATTACAGACTAATGATGGATGGTGACTAGCAGTGAAAACCAGGACGTGCATCTCGTCCTATCTGAGACTTCTTCAGCCGGATGTACCTATCTCCCAGTGACTGATGTTGTTCCCATTGGGACTCGAACTCGGAACCGATCGCTTCAAACCCCAGAGCGTTACCCACTAGACAACCGAAACTTGATAACCACTTCTTGTTATGTGTTGTTGCCAATATGCCAAAAGAAACCAATCAGTTTAGTCGAATCAACGATGGGATAATACAAGCAGCACCACTGATATAATGTTACACTTGAAAAGTTTAGTTTTGAAAGGGAAACAAAACATTTGTAAACAGAAACCAACTCTAAATTCTTCAGCAGTTAGAGGATTCTATGCTTCTGTATCTTTAAAGATTATTCCATGTAATAGGACTTGAAAATACTCTCTAAATTCATATGTAATGAGAATAAGAATTTTGAGATGATCCATGCTTACTAAATGGTCCTAGACTTAACTAACACCTTTAAAATAATTTGCGGGAACGTTTCCTGAAATTCATGTCAAAAATAAGCACAGAATATGCGTTTGTGGAAAGCTTATACTAGGCAGCTACAGGACTGGAACTAGTGACCTCCAGTGAATCCTTCCACAACTTAGATTTCAGTTTCACCTTCAATTACCAACCAGTATAAATACAAGTTACCCAAATTATGGATACCTCAGACAACCAAAATGATAATTAAGTTTATACAATATTTCTAAGCTTACAATATATAGATATCAAATTATCAGAATAAATTAAAAGGTCAAATGAAAGCATGAATCAGGCTACCGTGCACTAACATGATTCGTTGGATAGTAAGGGTTTTACGCACATATAAGTCATGAAGTCCTCGGGGAAGTTGATAATACGCTAATGAATATAGTCTTTATGAAAAAAAATCAAAGAATATGCATGTATGCATTACCAATTTTGACTTGCGTTGAGCAAAACTGATATATCCTTGTATTAGACATAGATATATGCATATATGGGAGTGAACTCTTGAACAATAATCTTAAATTTCACCCTTGAAGATGGCTCATTTCCTTGATAATTGAAAAAAAGCTGCAAAATCGATGAAAATTTATTGGCTAGTCGAATGTTGACGATTTATATACATTTGTTGTTAGTCTTCGAAAGTCCTTCACTTTTCCAGAAGGTTCTTTACCCAATCTAAGTCTCACACATGATTATGGGGCTTTTCTCGAACGTCCGATATACTCTGATAGGCTTTGAGGGTCTTTCAAGAATTCCCAGACTTGCAATTCAGTTAACAGCCTTCCTGATAGCTTTCCCAGTAAGTTATACAGACAAACCGAACTCAAACTTCACAGATAGTGTACACCAATGGTAGAATGCTGTTCAGAAGCAAACATTTTCTGGTGATGACTTATACCTCTCATTTTCAGTCATTTGAAACTGTGACCGTTCATGAATATCAACTTGCTGTACTAAGTCGTCCACCAATGGCTTCGGTTACTTGGATCTTAGAGAAATGTTTTCTTTTTCTTAACTATTCTTTTCCCAGCTACCAATTACAGTTCTATAATATGATTTAGTTTACTTCTGTATCTAGCCATGTACAAATCATAGCGTAGTTTCCCACAGCTGAGTAGTTTTTCAACTCCGTACTTGTGCTGTTTCTTAAGTAAATCATTTGCAACTTGTTTATTCTATTTTAGGCATAGCTAACCATACAAGTCATCTAACCAGATTCAGGTGAGTTGAATCGGTTTGGGTAGGCCACTTATGAGCTCGCCTTCAAATGGACAAAACGACCATCTAACGTTTAGACTACTCTTATTGGCCTGGCAAAAAATGATAGACCAACCTGAATGGTTTTTAAGTACTCAAGTTGTTTCGTAGTACATTTCCCTGTTTCAGCTAGTCAACTAGGTCTATGAGTACTCTCATCGTTACTTTTATTTCTATGTGGATTAGATTAGATTCTCCCTAGTAGATTTGGCAATCAGCGTCTGCTTAAACCCATTAAACCAGTTACATCAATAGAGGCCTAATGCATAACAATAGTCCCTGACTATGCATTGGCTGGTCGGAGGGTTCACCTAATTTTATATTGTCTAGTCCTGAGTGCTGACCGAATTCTATCGATCGTTTTCGTTGATTGTTTCAAACCAATTAAAGTTTACCAGTATGAACTGCACCACTTGGCCTCCTAGTTTGACAGCCAAATTCCAGAAACGATTGATCTAAATCGATCAGCACTCAAGACTAGACAACATGACATTGACTGCTCTCCAGGGACCAATCAATGTTTCGAACTCAGTTCTACAGAACGTCGACTGAAGCCTGAAGAGTCAACGGTAATGTCACACGCTAAGATACTAGATGACGCAGGTTCGAATCTCGGGCGAGACATAACTTACGTCAAAACTGCGGATGCACCTTGTTGACAAGTCTCAACAGGCACGAAACCCAGGTCAAGGAGGGCTTCGTGTCGATTACCTTCAACAAACAAACCGTTCCTTACTCTCACTGACAAATGCATAATTACATCTTTATAAACTAAATATCCAGTTGAAATTTGACATCACGTGATTAGAAAGGATGGTACCAATGGAATATCCCACTAGATAAATGAAACCAATATATTCTTTGTTTGATACATGCTCAACGTAACATGTAATCAAGTCTTTTCACTTATGACGTAATTCTTTAGAAGATATAGACAAAATCGAAGTTTAAGCACAAATTATTATTTGACATTATTTATCCATTTTTAAGCCTTTAGTATTGATAAGTTACTAAATTCTACAACATAAACTTCCAGCTGGAAAAATACCATCAGTGGTGTAAGTTCTGAAAGTACCAACAAAAGAGATGCTAATGACAAGAAAACTGATGCAGGAATGCAATACAAGTGACGGGATAAGGCATTTTAGTTAGACAGAAACAGTGATATGACTGACAACCAACGCCATTATGTCAATGAACCATGCCAACGGAAGACCTTCGTGCATAGTCCTGTTATATCACGAATCATCATTGGTAAGAAACTGTAAAACACTAAACTGGGATGCAGTGGTTGAGTGGTCCACGCATTCACCGAGAGTCAGAACCGAAGTTCCTGAGTTTGAATCCTGGAAAGTTTGTTGATGTGTACTTCTGATGAGTTCCACGACAGGGTGAAACAGCAGTCCAGTGCTCTCAGGTTTTCAATGGTTCTCCTATTGAAATCCGTCTGTTATGAATACTACGTTGATTTGTTCCTTTTTAACTTCTAAGTTGAACAATAGTATGAAATAGATCATTCAGATGACTTAACTAGATTCGGTGTAGTTTTAAAAACCTATAGAACTCAGTACATTACGGTTTTAGGTCAATTAGTTTATTAGTCACATAGTAAACTTGGTATAGAGACTTTGACTAGAGCTGGGGCTAAATCCGTGTACATAACCTAGTCTTAGTGAGAGTTAGTTGAGGCCTGAATAACTTAATAGTGGGTTTTCTGACTTCATCACTCAGTGACGCAGGTTAGAATGAGGAAGAGTACACCGGTTTCTTGATGGCTGCAGATCCATTTTACTAATGGGACTAAGCAGAGCTTCCACCAACAGACTTTCAATCTCTTGCACCAAAATGAAATTTCCCACCATTTTGTACAAGTGTTTGCTTTTCGGTAATCCTTTTCCGGATCTAGATGTGAAGATATTTTGGTCGAGTTGAACTTTGGTAATAGCCATTCAGAATAAAGTATGTGGTGACCAATCAGAATCGAAAATTTAATGAACAGCGTAATCATTCAGTAAAATGGGATTTTAATATTAATTTATATGTTTACATGACGAAAATGATATCTAGATTTTCAATAAGTTTATCAAGTTGCACACCGTACCATTATCTTTACTGCTACTGATCCATATCAGACAGCAATACATTCCCTTGTGATTACGTTAAGGTTTGAGAAGCTTCCTAAGATGACTCCACATTTTTTCAATGTTTGTGTGCACTCAAGCTGTCTGATCAACGAAGTGCTCCTTGTAAATAATAACTTGATGAAAGCAACTCATTTCAGATAACGGCATATACGACTTCCAAACATTTGTATATTGTGGTACGCATGCTACTCATCTTCCTATAATGGGAAGGACAGATTCTTCTGATCTATCCTTCATCCCTTAAAAGGGTCATGTCTTTGTATTTTGATGGTATATATCAAAAATCTGTGATTTATGAAAAGATATGCATGTGATCTACACAGCCGTGTACCAGTCGTCTCCCTCGATTATATTTACACTTGCGAACAAGACAGTGATTTATTTCAACCACGATACCTATTCCACGAAAATTCATATCCAGCCTGCATACTATGTCGCAGCAAATATCTCAGTAATACTGATGCTACTGCAAGTAAGAAACTCCTACTGATATTAAAAGAGTTCCGGCAACCTGATATAGTACTGAAATCATTATTTGCTGGAGAGTCGGATGAGATCCGTTGTAAACGAACTTGTTCTCAAAAATTTCTTCATGTTAGAGGTCGGATGAAGAAAGATTAAACCATCTCCTTACGGACTGTTAGGTGCGCAATCCACTGCAATACCATATTCACAGTTTTACCTTCTCCCAACCAATATAACTTTCTACAAATAACCAACAACGTAATCTTCGTTTTATCACATGACGAGTTTACGCAGATCCGTTAGTATTGTAAACGGACGCAACTAGTGACGTTGAACATAACATCTCCAAGCTTATTGGTCATTTTAAAGTTTTCTGCCACTGAATTTTAATCCCACCAACTTTTTTAACCTGTTTGTTCACCTTTATTGAGGAATATTCCTGTCACAAACTGGAAAATAGCCTATAGACTTAGATGTCTAAGATTATTTTTCTACTGAATGGCTTGAATTACTTTTGTTTTTATTGAACTGTTCGCTTTTTGCTTTAATTTTTCAGGAGTTCCAGGATTTTCTTCAAGACATTAAATGAAATTTCACATTTTCAAGATTGTGTAATGAAATATCTCTATGTTCCAGAATACCTACAATTCAGCATTTTGTCTTTCATTGGTGCAAATACTACTGACACAGTTGTTTTACACAAAGTAGTATGACATACGATGAGTGAAAAAAGAGCTTCAGTTATCAAGCAAAAAGGTGGTTAAATGTTTCAAGCTTCTTAATTTACATTGTACATATACAAAACTTGTCCTGTTAAAGTTCGAGATATTTCTGTATTTTCACTCTTCCATTCTACTGTCATAAAAGTGACTTTTAATGTTTAAAATTGGTTCAAAATTGTATATAAATTCCCACAGAAGAAACCTGATTTTATAAATATTTCCAATTCTTAACAGATTTTGTTCACTCAGATATCTATTGTTGACCACAATACTGTCTAATGGCCAAGATAATTCTTTGGTCGTTGGGGAAAATATTGACTGTTTGTATTGTATATGCCTAAAATATTCAGTTGATTTTGAATGAATAAAATAAATTTGATTTCTTTATTTAAGCATCATTAAAACCTTTTTAACACTAGAATAAAGTCCAGACAATTAAAGTTTTTTTTGCGTTTGTTTTGAACTCCCCCTTGATCCGTAACAAAAACTTAGAATAACATCAAGTTCGCAATTTCCCAGTCTCACCTGTACTTTGGAATCTGATGATTTTGCACTGTAAGTTTTGTCTGTTGGCTTTACAGAGCAACAGTTTTGCAACATAAAATGTGGACATCAACTGACATCTAACTAATCCACATATTACCAGTTAACATTAGTGAGTGCTGCTATTTGATGTGAGTAATTTCAGAATCTTAAATAAACGCGTTGCATCTGTTATGCTTTTCTACCAGTCACTTGTGAAAATCTCAAACTTTGTTCCGCATATTTTTATTTCAGAGGTGAGGTTGGACGGAATCTAACAATTTGCTTTCACTTAGTGGTGTCATTCTTAGGAAGGAAGGAAGATAGAGTTCGGCAAAAACTGTTTATGCTAGACAGTAGGTATCAGTAGACTAGATGTCTTGTTTATAGCCCCTTATTAGTTAAACATATCTGTAATGCTGAAGAATAGCATTACTCCTAGGACATTGAATGCCTCAACTTTCAGCAGACAAGTCAATATCTTTTCTTTTTGGCCATGCGGATGTAAGTGTACGCATCAAACTACTCAGTACCAATTAGAGATTATCAATCAAGTTTTTACAGCTTGATTACCAAGCCAAACAACGCTACACTGCAGTTTTCATTGTTTATTGATGCCACATGTCATGGTGGTCTGCGGAAGATTGACTAATAAATGTTGATCACATTGTCAACACCCTAAAACTGTGAATCAACATAGCATCAACAAGTATGACATCTTTGTTATTCTCAAGGGGCACTTCAGCGTTACTGAGCGTATATATCCTTTTAATTTCATCAATCAAGCTGTAAAAGTTGTTCAATCTGTTCAGTACATAAATCAGAGCGTTATTTTGATATATTCCAACCAAAAAGAGGGACGTTGCTATCATCTGTATCGACAGAAATAAGATAAGAAGTACAACATATCTCCACCCCATTTCCCATTAAGTTATCCCTTCGTTTACGCATATGTTTAAATCACTTTCTATATTTTTAAATTTGAATAATATCTATGAGGTGGTAATAATCATAGACTGACATAAACTGCAAAATCATTGAAAATTTCAAGTTCTTAACAGCTGTTTTATCCAAGTATCAAACTTCTGAGTATATATCCCCACGGTCTCTTTAGAGGTCAAAATCAAGACTTATAGGTGTCAAGGCGAGTATGTTGAAAATTCAGTCACTGGGTTGCAGTTCAATTTTTCACAGTTTCTTACTTGAGTCAATCTGAAAATTCTTTATTTATAAGATTGACCCCTGGTAAGAGTTGTTCAAGTAAATAGGAGTTTCTGCCATCTTATTACGGACACGCAACTTAATTCTCACATGGCCTATTTTCATATACATTCACGATATATTCTTTCATCTGCATCATTGGATTCTTGCAGATAATCAGGTTCTATCGATCTTAATAGATATTACCCTTCATTTTCTCCATATATTAGGTTAGTACGAAATACATTTTCTCTGTGACTTACAGCCTTAGGCTATAAATACAGTAGATACTGACTTGTTACCTATGAACAAATGAAAGAAAATAGGCTTTTACGATTATTAAAAGCTGTTTTAGAGATCAATTTGGCATTCAATAACCTTTTTTGGTGGAAAACTGCAGATTTGAGATTGAGAATGATAGATAAAAGTATTTTCAAAGCAATTTATATTCCATGTATTTCATTATAAAATCAGATAAACTAATTAGAGGGAATAGTTGAAAATTGACTTTTTTATGAGTTGTCGGCTGACTAAAACAGTTCAGTCCAACGAAACCTGCTGTTATAAGAAAATAGTAAGTAATAAAATTGTATAATAAATTCAATTACGATTAAATCATTTAGCATTGGCATTTTTCGTATACGTGAACAGATAGCTGAAAAAGTTTGCTGATAATATGTCAAAATGTAACCTGATGCATTTTGAATATTCCTGAAAGAAATATTTGTTTGCGATCGCTCACTGTCTACTTTCCACTTGACTTACATGCAGTGGCTCCACGGTTCTATTACCACTGCATTTGTTTAAATGTAGGCAACCTCGTAGCATTATAAACTCTATGGATATATCATATAGTTCTTTCTACAGTAAGTAAACTTTTGGCAGGTTACTCTAGAGATTGTCCACTTCCATCTTATGGTCTTTGCAGTAAGCGTGTTTAAGTTAGGTGGTTTTTCAGAGGCCTAGAGAATTCTAACTAAATATTTCCAGAATGATGGTAATTCAAAGTGTTCCAGTCGATTCTTCAGAAATATCTTGTCTTTTTTGTTTAAATTTATCAGCGAGAAACAGAATGCCTAAAAATTATCCACAGTCCACTAAAAGTTTTCCGCGTAGGATGATATAAAAATTGAAGAAAATATTTGTTGCTTAGAGTATGAATCATTAGATTAACCTGTAAAGTCCTGACACACTGACAGTTATTTCTGACATAACATTTAAATGACTCCGAAACCAACTCAGTATGGACAAAGATAATATCTCTAAACTGCTAATGTCTTTCAAATGTTATTTTCGTTCAACTTGGACATACCCTTTATATGGTATTGTAGTTTCAGACTGAGAGTTTATAAATGGTTTTCAAGGCTATCTTCAAGATCCGTTATGAACTGCCCCAACTTTCCTGGTTATTAAATCTTTCAATTAGAATTAATTCCTTTTATACATTATAAAGTAGCTACTTGTGGTCATCTAGTTCAACGAAAAGTGGATCATAAGTCGGATTCATCATCATAAAAAGAAGCATACTAAAGAGTGATAATATGTGTGTTTCCATCGACAGAAATCGAAGCAAAAGTGGTATTCATCGTAAATTGATATCATTTTAAAAACTATGGGAAACCTGTAAGAATTTGTAGGCTTTTTGTCTGCAGCACTGTGCACAAGTGACTCCATCAGCGGTCAAACATAGAACATGTGACGAATACCAACTTACAATCAGTAAATCCTCTCAAACCTCCAACTGAATTATCGTCTAGTGCTCATTAGCAACATACTTTGAGATAAAATTTCATAAAGTTTGAACGAGTGGTAAAGACCGGTGAAGTAAACCAAGTCGGATTTCAGGACTGATTTTAAACAATTATCTTAGATTAGGATCGCAGTAAATCATGAAACGACTAAAGTAGGAAAATGTAAACCATTAGATTTTTGCCCAGTGACTCAATGGTCACGTGTTGGCCATGCGAACTAATAGTCATCCTTCCAGCTCTAACATGATAATGGGTGTGCACTGCTGATTTTGATTGATTGAACGGACGTCCAACGCTCGAGGTTTTCAGTGATTCTGTAACTGATGTCAGTCGTAGACGAATACTACTGCAGAATTAAAATCCCCACTAGCCTAAAAATACTTCACTGTGTAGTGCTCATTAGTGACACACTTCCAGACGAAAATCACGAAGTTCCAGTTTGAACTCATAACCTGTCAGGTCAACCAGTCAGAGGGTTGTGGATGTCAATTGAAGGCTGCTTGACAGTTGCGCAATATTGCAAATTGACAGAAGTTGGAAACTGTGAACCATTAAGCTGCAACTTGCTGGGTAAGTGGTTAACGCATTCGCCGTGAAACCTGAAGGTCTGAAGTTCGGTTCATAGCTGGATACAGACTGCTGAGGAGTCCCATACTTGGAAAAAGTAGCTGTTCAGTGTTATGTGGTTTTCAGTCGTTTCCCAACTGATGTCAGTTCATGATGAATACCACCTTGGAATCAATAAATTCCTATAAACCTTCAAAAGGAAATCAAAATAGATAGGCATAACTCTGAAAACCTTTTCTGACGACTCTCCAGTGCATCTCAACGGTTTCAAATTTACTTTAATTCATTATTTTATTCTCAAATATTCAGTAAAAACAAATAAATCTGAAGTTAGTCGTAGCTTCGACTTCTTACTTTAGTTCAGGAAGTCATGCATGATTCGATATCTTTCAGATAACATGTTGACCTGATCATCAAAGTCAACTATAAACGTCAACTGTCTTATCAATAAAAGCTAAAACCCACGTTCATGTATACACATGTATGTAAGGTAACTCAGTTCTGTCATTCCAAACTATGTTGACATAGCAATGTAAGGGAAATATTAATATACTTATCTCGTCAGCAAACGGATGTTTTTGTTCTGCTGAAATTTCAAAGATATTTAATAAAAATATTGTCTTTTGGATTTCCGTAAAAATTCATGTTTGCTTTTGTTCTGTGTCATACCTATAATGCTATACGTCTTAGAAATTATAAATTATGAATTAAAAATTCAATTCATGTTACACAAGAGTTGGAAAAAAAGTAGTGAAAGTTTTTACCAAAGATTTAATTTCATAATATATTGTGAATACTCCCTGATAAACACTTCATCGCGAACCTATTATTTTGATTTCAAAGTGGTTTCATTCATAAAGAACTAGTCATACGCTGTGAGTACAGAAAATCTCTTTAGTCCTAAGCAGAAACTTCACAGTAGTGCATACTCCAAACAGAATAACTAACCCAGAGGAAAACTAATAGGCTTAATTAAATGCACTTTAACAATAGCCTTTCGAAATTTTTGCTTATTCTTAACGTAGTCTAACCGTCATTGTGAACCATCATTCTTATGGAGGTGGCTGATCTCAAAGTTCATAACTTCATATCATAACTTGAAGGAATGCATCTCGAATCAAATGAGTAAGGTGCATTTGGTTGTTATTTGACTGTGGGATTACTTCTTCATCTGACATCACTTCGTGGTGAGAAATAATACTCTAAAGTTACTCATTTCACATAAACCCTCTTTGAAAAGTTAGTTTGTAAACAACTTTTACTACCAATTTGAACATGACTAATCAAATTAACTTATACCTGAAGATGACTGACGAAAGTATGTATCTGAACATATCATTACTAATAAGGCGATCTTTGGAACGTCATTGACAAGACTCAATAACTTACTGTTTACTTCACAGATTTTGAAGGTCACTTTAGTGATAACCACATGATCAATCCAACTTCTTTGTTGCAGATAGCAAGATTTATAGTCTTATAGCTTTGTCTCTACTTCCACATGGTTCGGACATTTCAGATAAACTATTGGTATTATACAGTGTTCATTCACAGAAAGAATACATGAACCAGTCAGTACTTGAACTGTTATAGCGTTTTGTTCAATCAGTGGAGACTATTCCAGACACTTCTCAAAAACATAAAGAGTGCTGTTTCTTGAATACAAGCTTACGAAAGAGCTTACGGTCAGTGAAAAGTATTTAAAGGAAAGTGGATAATCTAAGAGATGCAGAGTAAGATGCGGGAAACTGGAAAAGTGGAATCCAAATATGAAACACATCCACCTTATATTTAAAGGAAGCGAGGTATCAGCTTAAGTTGAAAATAACATCAAAGAAGCGTCGAAAAATACTTTCCATCCAGCACGCAAATAAACAAGTAATCTACTTATATCACATCAAACCGTATCTTCAAACTTACATGTAGTTAAGAGATGCGACAAGCAAACTATTACCCCGCATCATGCTGGAGAGACTAAAAGATGTGATAGATCCAAAATTACAGCCGGAACAGGCTGACTGGCTCCAGAAACAACAAATTAAGTGCAGATCATTTTGCTACGCAGTGCTACGCATCATCATGGAACAGAGCATAGAGTGGCAGTCAACTCTCTACCTCAACTTCATCAACTTTAAAAAGGCCTTCTATAGCATCGACCGAGAAGTAATTTGGCAGGCACCTGCTTCAACACTAAGCTTTTAGTACCACAAACCTTCATCAACCTCATTCAATGGCTATATGCTATGCTATATGATGCTACATGCCAAGTGATTCACAATGGAGAGGTCAGTGATGCCTTTGAAGCGAAGACAAGAGTAAGACAAAGTTACCACCTATTATCACCAATCATCTTCCTGATTATAATCGACTGTACCGGACTGAACTGAATCTTGCAACAGATCACTATGAGGAGCAAGAAGATAGGCATACGGTGTTTGACCAATGGAAAAGATCTGCAGGCGAAGACTAATAAGTTGACAGAAGAGGCAGTGCAGCGAAGGAAGGCAGGACTTGACCTGAACATAGAGAAGACAGAGATGAAGAAGATACCCAATCAACAGCAGCAGCAACGACAACAAGCACCGATCGCCATCAAGAGGAGAAATCTGAGGGAAGTTGTCTCCTTCACTTACCTACCTAGGAAGCATCGTTTCAACTACATGTGGCACAGGCACAGATGACGACGTCAAAGCCAGGATCAGAAAGACAGCAAGACAGGCCTTTCTTCATTAATCTGGAATCAGTGTGGAGATCTACTGCAGTTCACTGCCCTCAGCATTAATGTCAGTCAAGTGAGTGCTTCTGTGTAATGGTTGAGAGACTTGATGCGTTACACAAAGCATTTCCAACAAACTACAGATATACACCAACAGCTGCCGCCTAGACTCACTCGATACTGAAGACCAAATATCCTGAAGTAATAAGCAACAAGAAGCTCAAAGAATATGCAGAAGAAAGTGGTGATGGAAGGGAGAAATGAAAGCTTGTGGAGCCATGTTGGAAAGACTGCAGAGAAGAGAAAGAAATTGAGACGTGCAACTGAAGCCGTATGTTGCACTAGGAACCCAAAGGACAGATAATAAGGAATAATAAGGGGAGACGAAGTGATTAGGGAGAACTGAAAGGACACCAACTACTACATTCTCGAAAAATAGTTCCTTAAATTTTACACCACAAGAAAACAAAGCTTTAACAAGCGCAATCACTAAAAACATAATGAATACAGGAATTGTAGTTGATATCAGTCACGTCTTCAGAATCTTAAATATACAGAGGGCACCCAGTCTATATACTTTCATAGGAGTAATAGCAACCAAGTGATTATGACCTAATTTCTGTGCAGAAAGATAATGTGATGTACTTCCTGCAACACTGGTGACTGCACCTTAAATTTGTTGCGTTATCCTCACTTTACTTTATTGCCCCAACGGTTCTCACTCACTGAATTATCGTCATTTTTGATCTCCCTCAACAAAAGATTTTTATTCAACCTCTTTTTTTCCTGACTCTAACAACTCTTATTATGTAATTAACTTGCATAAACCCTTTTACGAGTATTTAACTGGTATCTTGTCTCGGTATATTCTTGGTTCATTATAAACTGTAATATATTCTGAGGTGAGTGAGGACTTTTTGTTTAAGACAGCATTTACCACGGACTGACATTGGCTAGAGAACCATAGAATACCTGGAGCACTGGACAGCTGTTATGTCCTAGTACGCGACCCCTCAGTAGTTAACACAGGTGGGCTCTCCAGCAATGAAACTCAGATACTTCAGGTTTCACGGAGAACTCGCTAAACATTTAGCTATCTGAAATTGACTGCAGTTGGAAAATATGGACTAATGAATTCAGACCCAGAGCTGAATGTTGAACGTGTTCAGGTGAAACTTAAAGGTTATGAGTTGATCTTTGACAGGGTTGTGGATGTGTTCTGCTGAGCGGTTGCATTCTGGACGAAAGAGCTGTCCAATGCTCTTGAGTTTTCTTTGTAAACCGTGGGCATCAAATGATTGATGGTTAGTCACAGTAATAGGATTTTTACAACATAGGGAGGGAAAATTCATGGTTAAGTTCAAAATTACATTGTGTTGGGTGAGGAGTATTTAGTACAAAGAAGGACATGAATTTCCCTGAAAGGTAGAAATCGAGTGCGAATTTCGTCACAAAATGATAGATGTGTCATACCTTTGAGATAGTACTGTGATAAGCGTAAATTAATATCTGCTCTGCACTAAGGTCTCGTAGCTCAGCCGGTACCGCAACGGGCCGGTAACACGGACGTCTTTTGTTTAAATCTCGCCATAGCCCAGATTTTCATTTCACCTTCAATCATCACCTAGTGTGAATAAAATAATAATACTAATGATAAACGAACTGCATAGAAAATTTGACAGGATTTTAACAAGGTGGCTGTCAGACTACAGTGTCCTAGGGGATGACGCTTTGTCATTTGAAGCGACGAGTCTCAGAGGGATAACATCAATCACCAAAGTGCAGATATATTTAGATGGGTTACAAATATAATGAAAGCTGAGTCATTCATTCCACCGCTAGCCATCTGGAATAAGAGAGGGTAAACGAGGGGAAGATGGTTTAAAGTTGTACTAGGAAGAAGAAAGGAAAAGAAAATAAAACGAAATATGGAGAATGAGTAGTCAATGAAACTGCAAAGATAGGAATGATGCTTGAACATGTTTTTCTGGATTAACAGCTCCGCTTAGTTATCTTACAGCCGTAACTTCAAGCATATGGAGAAAGTATATGTATGACACTTTATCATCTACAAACTGGAATAAGTAATTTCATATCTATTCTAAAATGTATTTACTGCAAATTAAGCAATTAGTGTTGTTAGGATGTTTCATCCCCCCAAATGAACGTTTATGTTTAATTGTCACAAAGTTATCTTGCAGAACATTTTAATAATCTGTTTCGAACCTTTTTCCGTCTGACGTGTATCACTATATTTTACCACTTTTTAGAACTCTATTTCATTTCTGGATATTCATCCACTCTTAATATCCTATCTCTTCCCCTTGAGGACGCTGACACATGAATTGTGTGAATAAACTCGATAATTTCCGACTGAAGTAAACTCTTCTCAGTTCAATATTGTCTTCTTTGTTTTAGCTAAGCGATTTGTTGAATATCGCATCGTTCATGCGGTAACTAGATGACATATTCCTAACGAGTTTCAAAATTATGCTAACAACTGTGTTTTTACTAATTATTGTAACTTCTGGAGTTTCAGTCTGTTCACAGCTATTGAGAAAGATAACAAGAAATAAAATATGTCGATTTTATTTGCCAAATATCCTTGCTTCTGCTTTGCTCAAACTACTGCCTAACTACTAATTCGGACCTGTCTAGCAACAGGAAATCACAAGTATTATAGCAACTACTGATAGCGCGTTGCACAAGAGATGGCTATCGTGCCCCAGTGGCTTGGTGGATAATGCTTCGGCGTTTGAAACGATAGGTATTGTGTCCGAGTATCAGTGAAAACAACATCACCCACTGAGGTGCAGATAGTCCGTCTGACGAGTCCGAAATAGTCACAAAGATCACTACTGCCTAACTAATCAGTTTATTTTGTTATAAAATACTTTTTCAGGTATAAAAATAAACTTACCTCAGCCGTCACTAAAGTGTAAGTACCAGAATTAATCAAATATTTCATATTTCTATCAATATACTCTACTTCTTTCTACTTTTGTGTACAAAAACGATAAACCTAGTGAACTCTACATATGGGCAACCTCTGAACATCATTCTATTCACTAACAATCAAAAGTGCATGAAGCTGAAATGGATAGAAGAAACAGATATTTTGAATGAATGTAGGAATATATCAGTTCTGGAGTATATATGGCACATTGATGAATGATATCTCCGTTCATTAATGAAATAAAACGCATGTTACACTAGTTTGAAGTTATACCTATTTAAGATAATTGTTTCAAAAACGTTTACATGTATTCTTAGGCTTTGAGGTATCATAAAGATAGACTGGCTGGTAATGAGATCTCACGTAAGTAAATTTATAACTGTGTAAAACAAGCCTATTGTGGTAGTTACGCATTATAAACTGGTGGGGAAATTCGTAACTGAAGAAAGAGGATATTGGTCAAGCTTTCTACTCTCCTTTCGAATGATATTGGTTAAGAAGAAGACAACGCTCTTGATTAGGAATTCTTACTGAAGAAAATAGAGTAACTAAAGGTATCTTCTTTTTGTTCAAACTTCCCAACTGAATTAAGTTCAGCATTATAGCTAATGCTTCAGTAGACCGAACTTTCAACCACCAACCGCATATAGGTTACTCATCCAAATGTCCCGGTATTGTGACAACTTTCATTTCGATAACAGCTGATAGAGGAACACAAGGTACATTTCTACTTTAACTTAGTTTCAGAAGTGAAATGTAACTTAATCATGTTAGCTGTAAGCATCTCTACTTCAATTTGTTCAAAGTCAACTTCAGCATGAGCGGTATTAGTAAACACAAGAGAGGAAATTTCAATTTACACTAGACGATTTCTATATCCTTCACTAGTGTTTTGTACACATTGTTTCTTTGCATTACAGACAACTTACTTGACATAATACGCTTGAGTATATTCTGTTAAGTAAATATCTACAATTTAACGCATCACTGTAAATCACAATCATGTGATGGTGAAGCTAACATATTTAGAACTTCTTTTCGTCTCATCTGTTTTATTATTTTGATATTGCTTTTTGAAATTAATCTTCAAGAAAATCTGTTGTAAGGTGTATTTTCTAAAAGAGAAGTTGTAGTTATACTCAAAGGTAGACAGATTAGATTTTCTCTCTAATTAATGGCATGTTCATATGTATGCGAGGTTCATTCATTCATTTTTCATACTGAATGTTTGGTCTCTTCAGAAATGTTTGAACTAAGTTGGTTATGTTACCTTGCATCCTCCTTCTATCCTTCAAGCTTAAACCCAAATGTGTCATGTTGCGATCAGCTATAATTAGCATTGATTTATTCAGGACTCCTGCTGCGAGTGCTTCTAGAACACCAATCTGAAATCTTATAATGCTTCGGTGTATGTAGATTTCATCGGAATCGAAGTCGTTATCCTAGTATTATGATCAAATACCAAGACAGAGAGTAAAATGGTGGGTGTAAGTCCCTTACACGATGAATCAAGCAGTATTTCCATGAGAAACATGAGGCCAAATGATAAGAACATACAAGTGGAGTGGAAGCAGTGGCTGGATTCAGAACTGGTTAGAACCTCCGCCTACTCTTTCAGGTCCCTAACAGCAAGAACCTGGTTTTGAGCAAGACACTCTGTGAAGTAGACCGTACGCCAGTGTACCTTGAATGCAAGGGAAAGTACTTCAAGGTATAATTCAGCTGCCCTGCTACTGCACCAACACCAACTGTAGTGTATTATCCTTCATGTTTAGTTGACACCAACTCGCCTAACGAAGAGGTTCGAAGTGAGATCCTAATACTAAAGCACCATAAAACAGTGGCCCCAGAAAACCTAACCGCTGCTCTTTCAAATGTGAAGGTGACGTTGAAGTCGGGAAACTGACTTCATTATTCGGTGGAATATGATTAACTGAGAATGCCACACCACTCAGCAACAAAGCTATGTTTAAACGCTGTCAACTTAACTTATGTGATTTTCTTAGACGTATTAGTCTGCTGCCGATAGTGTCCAAAGTATTGCCTGCTTCCATACTTCACGGACTTATCGGAGAACGTAGAAAATTGGTGCAGGAGGAGAAAAAAATCATATATATTGCAAATGAACCTTCTTCTCAAGACATCATAGCTTTTGATCAGTTGAACAGGGCTGAAACTCAAAATTGTCTGTTGAAAAGGAATGTCGGTAAGAATTTTCTCTCATCGTGAAAGTCGAATACTTTAACACATCAGATGGAGTAAACGCATGCAAATACCTCTCTCTTTTGTTCCAAACCAACATTTGATTTTAAGAGGGCTGTCCGTTTTACCATTCCTCTTAAACTCTACTAGCGACAATGTCCTCGAAAGAGCTCTGAGATAGGTACGTGAGGGTGATGCAGACCTATCATCAGATGAAACACTTTAGAACCTTGATTATATGGATAGTGGCGTTATCGTATGCGGCAGCACACAGGATGAAATCTCTTTTATTCAGTTGGTGATCACTGTGTGGTATGTGCTTCACACTGTTAAAGTGTTTTTACAGGATCAGCATGAGCCTATACTTGCACTCCCCATGATCGTAAATTCTTAAAATTGTCAAAAGTTTCGTGTACCTTGGTAGTTCTGCGAATGCCAATGAGAGTGTGACCGGTGAGATTTCCAGCTCATTTTGTGGCATATATTAAACACTGAATGTTATCCTTTCTGCAAAGAACTTGCTTTACAACGCTTGTGAAACATGATTTCTGGTAGCTGATTATTTTCGACAACTCTATGTTTTCCATCACCACTACCTCCACAAAGTTGCTAGCACCCAATTTGAACACCATTTAAGTTACACTTCGGTGATGGTGTGTGCATTTCGGCGTGATGGAGATAGTCATTCATTGAATATCATCATCTTGAAACACCAATGTCAGTGGTTTGCACACTTTCAAGCATATTGTCCCAGTGGCTGCCGTATCATTCACCGTCCCTTGGTCCAAGCATTTTTAAACGAAGCACATAGACCGTCAGTGTGTGATATGATTCCACGGACTGAAGGATAGTTTTGTGTTGGGTTAACGTCTGTTCATACCTAACAGCTTTCTGGATAAAGTCCATGAGTTCATATCCCCGAGTGGACTGAAACAATGGCACAAATTGCTCAGATCTGGAACTGAAGGCAATGATTTTGCAGCGTTCTTGTTCCTTCTTTTGCTTCTTTGTGTGTTGCTTTGAGACTACTTCCTTAATAACTCATTTCTGTTGTTATAACCGTACTTTTTCCTTCTTCCTGTCCCACACTTCTGTCTTCTGAGTTCTAGTGACACATCTCTAGTTGATTACGTTGCAATGTGTTTGCTTTTAATCGATAAACAATAGTTGGTAAGAAAAAGTTTTATTAAAACTACTATAGTTGGAATAAATTGGAAAATATAAAGCACCTATACATGGAATCTTTCATCTTTTATGCAAGAAAACATAAATCCTTTGTGTTAATAAATTATCAGAAGTGTTGAAGATAAAGTTTAGGGAAAAATCCTAGGAATATCAACCTAACTAGTTTATCCTTAAGTAAGCAGTTTGGCTGTGTCTGGTGCTAAAAAGTGGTCAAATTCTGTCGATCAGTGCAGATTTGTCCAAAAATGCATGGACACATAAATAAGAATGTGGAAAGTAAGGCCTAGATATCCTGCGGATCGCTTTCAAACATCCTGTACAAGAAACGGGTAAACAATTATAAGTCACAGTGCTAATGTCACTAGAAAAGGCAAAGTAGCACTTAGGATTGAGCAAAACATTCATAACAACCCACTGCATGATGAGTATAAAGACGTCAAAAAAATTTTTCTTACATGAATCCTTAATTTAAAAAGTTATTTCATATGCTTTTTAAGATTTTGTACATTTTCCTCAATATATTCGACAGCAAGTGGTTGTTTATCAGTATTGCCTAGTTTCCTACGGATACAAACGTTTCCAGTTTGGTTATCGCTTACATGGAGATAAACGCTGACTGGTTATTATTGTGTTCTTCCTGTTTCCGCTTCTGCCTAAGATTACCACTTACAGATTACTGTTTTGGAAATATTTCACAAGATTCCCATCTTCTATTTCAAAACGTAAGTACCCTTCAATGTCTCGTTGTCTTCATATCTTTCTATTCTTCAGGTGACGCCGTAAAAATCAAATCTGTAGTAAGTTGCATCCAGTTACACTGTATTTGAGCAACTCTATTTTTGAATATACTAACGGTACCTATTGACTTTCAGACTGTTTTATTATTTTCATGAATATTTTTGTTGCATTTGTTCACTGTTGTTGTTTACATATGACAGCAATGTAGTTTTTTGTGCTAATTGTTTCTGAGGTTGCTTGGGTAGTTTTCCGAGTAATTTTTCTTCTAACATTTGTGTCACCGACTGAATTTTACCCAAGATGATATGTCCACAACATCTTTATCGTCAGTCTGGGTTTTGGACTTACAGAATAATACACACTCGACACACTATACAGTAAAAAAACACAACTAAGTAGTTTAGCGTGAAGTTTTGTGGGGATTGATTTATTGATTTCAGGTTGGTATTCATCGTGAGGTCAATAAGTTGTGAAAATTTTGAAACTTGGGGGCACTGAAAAGCTGTTTCTTCCTAGTATGAGATCTTAAGCAGTATGCGCTTTTAACCTCACTAGTAATAGAACCCAGGACCTTCAGGTTTGTTGGTCAGTACATTGCCATTGAGTTATTAGGTTGCGATCAATTGGTTTATATTTTCTTACTCCCCTCAGTCCAAGATACAGATCCTCAACGACGACATTGGGTGGAGGTCACGCTACATAGTCAACTGACAGAAATAGAAAATATGAACCATTTAATTTCAACCCAGTGGCTCAATAATAACATGCTGGCCATAGAACCTGAAAGTCCTGGGTTCGATCTTTTGTGCAGTCATGGATGTACACTGCTAAGGAGCCCCGTGCTAGGACGAAACAGCTGTCCAGAGCCCACAGGTCTTCAAAGTTTCTTCAATCGATGTCAGTTCATGATGACGAACACCAGAATTTGAGTGATGAAGGTCACAAAGTAAGAGAGAATCAGTTTGCAGTTGATTGTAGATTTATTCTTAACAATGAGATATAATATGGCAAATAAAGGGTTGAAAGGCCTGTAAAAATGCTTTCCAAAAAGTAATAGTATGAAATTACTTCTGAATATTAAACAGCTCAAATGAACACATTTTTAGGCATCAATGTTCCTCGAAACACCGGGAAAATGCAAAAAATAACAAACAATAACGTTAAAACTATACTGGTCGGACAAGAATTGGCTGCCCTGATTCAGTGGTCTAGTGGATGAAGCTATGGAGTTTGAAGTGACTGGCCTCAAGTTCCAGTCTTAGTGGGGACAACATCGCTCCCTGAGAGACAGGTATACTATTCTTAAGAGTCCGAAACGCGTGTCCTGAATTTCATTACTGCTCAATATCCTTTATTACAACCATGCTGATCCTTGGAACACTGTACAATGGATTTGAACAAAAATGTAATTAAAGTTGTATCGCACTGGAAAATCACATAATAATCTGAAGTGTTAGCTTGTGCAGAGAACCGGTCCGTGAAGAAAATTGCTAGCCTCATGAGGGATTTTACTTGGTATTTAAATACCGTAATTCATACCATAATCAGGTGACGATTCAGAAATTGTTTGTGTCCATAGTTCAACACTCTTAATGGGTATCAATGGTATTTTTCCGTATGCTGTAAAATTATCGTAAAGACAAATCACCCTATTACTCAGAAATCATGCTGTTAGTTATTTTCAAAATAAACTGATGATTCCACCACCGATTCTCAATAATGCTAGGATGAAACCCGTACAATGCTGCTAACTGAAATATATTTATACTGTTTGTATTTTTTTCCAGTAGTCGAGTTATCAGGGATAGCCTACATGCAATAATCTATGTTTTCAATATATTAGCTAACATAATAGACAGCACACTTTGCAATTCATTCTCTTCTACTTCTGATATTTTTACCTCAGGCCGAATGATTTAGTAACCACAGTCAGTTGAGTCAAGACTGAAGAAATATTGTGTTACTGAAGGGGCACATTCTTCATTAACAAACTCAAATTTCTCGGGCGACTTCAAAGGCCACCCTAGCAACTGATGAGATAACCAATCATGTTCCTGGATTCTGTGAAAAATTGTCTTCTAAGCTAAAATACCGCAGTCTGATTAGTTATTTTGGTGATTGTTAGGTTGGCCTTTAAAGTCGCCCAAATTCTCTTGTACGACTAATAAAAGCATTGCTTATATAATAATAATAACTGCTTAATTCCATACAACATATACGATACTGTATGGAATTTTCAGCATGGAATATTCTAAAAAATTCGCTTTCCGTATAATCTTTTTAAAAGAAATAGTTATTGCGTCTGAATAGTGTTAATAATAACAGTACTAGAGACATAAAAGTGAAACTGGCAGTGGGCTTTACATAAGCATCTGGTCTTGAATCAGAAATGAATAAAAATCGGGTATATTTTGATGAATTTACTTCAGTTAGCAAGCACAGAAATTCATAATCTCGTACAAGTAGTCTAGAAATAGTAATTTGCTGTACTTTTAAGCATTTATTAATCCATTTTCGACTGCTGAAACGTTTTTCTTTCTTTTGTTCTTAGCTGACAAAATAAAAGTTGGAAAACATTTTAAAAAGGTCCGGGAATACATGATGTGTTCAGATAACATTTAAAAGATTAAAACAAACTGAAAGGGAAGAATTTGATGGAATATATTTTCCGTGGGATATGTTTTGGTAGCCCAAGATTTAAGCAGGCCGCCATTGGATTAACAAATTAGGCTTCTCATTTTCAGCTAGAAAGGTAATTTTTTCAGAAAACATGGAATTGTCTGTGGGTTTCAGATGACTGCCTAGGTAGCCTTCAGAGTCGCATCCTCAGTTCACCCTAACAACCTCTAAGATAACCATTCAGGTTTAATATTTTTGCTAGGTAGGCAGTTTTTATGAAGTATGGGGGGTGCTATTGGTCATCTCAGAGTGGCCTTTAAAGTCATTCCTCTAAAATTATACTTTGACAACCAATGAGATAAATAATTGGGTCCTTCAGTTTTGGCTAGAAAAGTAGGTCTTTATAAAATGGGTAAATCCGACTGGCCATTTTTGCATTCGTCAGGATGGTCTTTAGATAGACTTCAACTTGACACATGTTTACTTTCAAAGGTTGTGAGGTATATTTAAATGCAGATGATTTGAAATTAGCCTGAATTTAAAGGCCGCCCTAGCAAGTGTTCGAACAGTGGTAATTGTTTTTCTTGACAGTTTTTGGGGTGATACTGAAAGAGGCCGTAAAAGGGTGATTTCAATGGCCACCCTAGCAACTAGTGAGGCAACTAATTGCATTCCTCCTATTTATAGGAAAGTATTTTCACAAGCGAAATACGAAGCTTGATTGGTTTATTAAAGACTTGCTTACGTGGCCTTTAAAGTACTCCTAAAGTTGAGCAATGTTCCGCATAAAGATCAACTTGATATCGTTTTATCCCTCATATTTTACGATCCATCCCGTTCATACTATTAGCTGAATTTTCAGCTGTCCTCGCTATGACTTCTAACGATCTGTTCCTATCAAACGATTATTTCCTTCGTTGCTGACTTGTATGGCATGTAATTATTATGGCATTCGACTATAACTCCTGGCATAACCAACTCAATAAAAATAAATAGACTATTTTTCCTGCAGACCCACACTCAATAGAAGGCAAAACTGGTGCTCACTTCACTTATAATTTGTAACCTGATTGCCAAGTATTATGATTGACAAGCATGAAATAACTCAGTGCATTCACTGGAAACAGTATAAAGCACGATAGCTAGTTTTCCTCTCTAGTCACTCAATTTGAAACCATAAAAAGTACGGAAATGGAAGACAGGTCAGTAAAAAGCTGTCTAGCTGAGCTACTTATTGATTCTGCTAAGCAAAGAATTTCTGCTTACGCATTCAATAACTGAAGTTCACATGAAGCAAAAGATGATTCCTACTAAAAGCTGTCAAGACTCCAAATGAAAGCCATACATCAAGATGTACTGGCTGTAGCAGGTTATATCAAAGCAAAACCAAGCAGGGGCTTAGTTAAAACTTTCAGAATCCAAGCTGGACGGATGGATAACTGTCATTTTATGCTACAAATGTGTCCAAATAGCTACTTGTTTTCAATCAAACATATAAAGAAACACTGTCTGACTCAGTATTCAATGACTTCAGCTCAAAGGTGGACAAAGCTAGACCATATTCTAACCAGTTTTAGTTGGATAAGATAGTAGCAGATTTCCGCTCCTTCTGGAACTTTTCGAAAAGTGATCAAGTGTTAGTTTTAGCATCCGCTATCGGCACCTTAACGGGTTTAGGAAAAGTATGGCTGCACCTTTATGCACCTCGATGATAAGAAATTAAAGGTTATTATCGCAGAATAACTGGTTCGACAGTTATCCTAACATGACAACGTTAGTAATCCTGAAGCAGACTCCTCTCATTTCCAGTGTACTGTGAATGTAAAGGTGAAGACCGTGAACATTTCCACTTAAGAGGTAATAAAGGGTCATGGAATCTTGGTAACTTCCTAATTATTGGATGAATGTGAACGTATTCTCGCAAGCTGTGAGTCATAATAAGAAGCAAAATACACTCAACTGTAGAATTGCCAGAGGTCCATACAATGACCTCAAGCATTGACGGATGGAGAAAGCTTAAATAGTGAGAAAGGTTGCAGTGATGGATAATAGCAAACAGCTATTCAAACTTTTCCAGGCATTTGTGACAAACAGGTTAGCTTACAGCTTGACCACGGCGAAGGGTGGGTCTTTGATTCACTTGCGCCTAACCAAAATGATAGGGGGCATACTTCAAGTAAGACAGCACCCAGACCACAGTTAGTCTGTGGTTTTCAAGTCTCATTCAAAAAGGATCTTTGAGACATAACCTTTAATAGCCGCCAAGGTTCAAAAGTCTTCCAGTCGCAACGAAGAAAGATGATAGGTACCGATGGTCTATCAAGTATTATTGGTTAGATTAACAAAAGCATCAGCTAGCGGCTAGGAATCAGATGTGATCCTCCCTGGTTTATCTTAATCGCTGAATGCCCCGTTTTCAAGAAAATAAGGAAATCCTTTTTGATATCCTCAGGGAAATCAGCCTGACGTACGTAGTGTCTGAAGTTGGGTCCATAAGTGAAGCTCACGAAAAGTATATCTGAAGAAATAAGATAGCTTTCGGACCTGGTAGCGGGTGTACTTGCTAGATTGTCATCATCCGCTAATTTTTAGGACATAAACACATTCAGCAGCAGCCGATACCGGTTGTATTTTCAAACTGAAGTCAGTATGCGACTCCATTAATTGAGAAGTTACTAAAGAATGTTTGATAAGTACACCGAGATTCTACAGTCTCTGTATCCGGTTACTCGTGGGTATGTTAGAGCCCATGGTAGGTTGTCAGATGACTTCTTTATTTCTACTAGTGTTCACTAAGTATGTCCACTTATTCAATTCGTATTTAATGATGTCAGAGACGTGCTTATTGATTTCTGCCTCTCCTCGTTCAACTTTATAAGAAGTGGTGTGATGGGCGACTGCTTAGCAGACATAGAGTACTCAGATCATATAGTCCTACTAAGTAAGGATACCGACGAGATGCAAAGTCTTCTGCAGTGACGTTATGAGCATGTTTGGGATGCGGTTTTCATTATCTGAAGTGATTGACAGCAGAGACCACTTCTCTTACTGGAGAAGTCGAATCAACCCTATTGGTTCAGTGACTGATGATATATCGCTACAGGCACAAAAGCTTAGTTGGCTTTTGTCAAATTGTGACACTGCCATGTTATTCAACCACCTGTTGAGCGCCAAATGCACTCTGCAACTGTTCATTCTGTTTACATACTATATTGACCGTCAAACATGGTCGTTAATCTAATCATGGAGATAAGAAGGCTTCAAATGTTCAATTGCCATTGCCTACGTAGCATAGGCTGCATCAGTGAATCACCACATCGTTAAGGCGAAGGTCAGGCATAGAGTCTCAAGTAGAACAAGATAGTGAGTGGAGGAATATAAAAACCTGTAATAATGGCTGCTCCATGTGGTACGCTTGCCCAGTCAGCTCTGTTACTTTGCTCAATGTTATCTGAAATGGCATAAGGTTGGAAATAAGTTCAGAGGTGGCCAGAATAAAACATGACATCGGTTCATCAGGTCTTTATGTATTTATCCGAGGCACGCAGGAAAATGTAGACTTTCTGGTTGGGGTCAGTATAACAACTTTAATCCTTGCTTGGAGGCTGTAAACAATATGACTCAAAATCAGTCTTAACTGTGCAGATATCTTAACTACTTAAATGGTAATCATTTTACCGATCTTCGTCATTGTTTTACCCCTTCTTATTTATTTTTAAGACTTCCAACATATTTTGGTTGCTTTCTTCCTTAACCCGAGATCTTTCATCTTCTAACCTCTTAACTTGGTGCGCGGGGACAAGGTGCGACAAAGTCATCTTCAGTGTGATAAGAATGTTTTAGCTTATCACAGGGATTAACCACGGTGGCTGAATATGATACATCACTGACACCTTGTTAGGTGGGAGATAATTTGTCGTATGGCAGCGCAAGATACTGAAAGAAAATACTACAGTTACATTCCATAAGAATGTCTAAAATGTGACTTTCATACGCATCAACAAATTAAATTTATCTGCTCTTATTTCTGCCTTCACAAAGAAATCCCTGCTGAATCAAAACGTACATAATAAATCACCTAACAAAACGTCACTAGTCTCCAGACAACCTTCAATCGACCGGATAAATTTGAAAAAAGATGTCAAGATTGTAACAAAAGCTCCCCAGTTTCCTATCAAAGGTACAGCTGATAATAACTAAAGCGACATCTGCAATTTCCTCGCACCCGTTGATCAAAGAGAAGTCACACGAAGAATTCAATCAGGATCCGGAAAGAGTTTAACCTATTGAAAGTAGTATTGTTATTTTTGCTGATGGTGGCAATCCACCGTTGAAACTGATTGACCTCTGTTGACATATGAACTCCTATGCAGGCGCAACCTAGTGGCGAACTATTCAACCCATTATAACAACAGATAATTACAGGTATCAACAAAAATAGTAATAACTAATACCTGTTGTACCGGAGGTGATTATCGTGCTTCAATGGTCTAGACTATAACGCTTTGGAGTTCGAAGCGATGGGTACGAGGTTCGAGTCTCAGTGGGAATAACATCGCTCACAAGGGTGCAAGCACAACCTGCTGACATATCTTAAATAGGATAAAAATCGCATCCCTGATTCCTCTGATAGCCGTAACCAAGTCATTATCGAAGGTACACCTGAACAGACCTCAGTGAGAAGCCTTTCCTCCTGACTTCAATTTGCGCATTCATTAAAAGTTTACCGGTAGCATTTTTGCGAGAACTCAAATTGACAGCATGAGCCAATAATTAACTGACCTGACACTGCTGATAAGTTTAGACGTAGGAGATTGCTTCAAATCGTTGTTGTTTTATAGTACTGGTAATTTCTATTGTACGCCATCTGTTTAATCCAAAATTATGATAGAATGACATTACTACATCGCATAGAAACTGCGAGACAAAGGTACTGTAATGATAAAAAGATCAGTCAAAGGTTTTCGTTATGTATGGATGACAGAGTCTAGTTGTACACCAGATTTTTTTTCGGCTTTAGCACGAGTCATTCTGATTTAAAGGAGTAAAATCAAAGTGAGACAGAAAAAAACAAAAGTAGAAAACCAAGTGGTTAGAAAACTAAAAGAGCTATTGAGAATGGTGAAAAACGATGGAGAAGCACATAGGAAACCAGTACGGGGAGATTCATGTTTACCAGCTACTTATGGACAGGGAAAACGACATAAAAAGGATGCCCCATTAAGACTAATGGTTCCTGTGAATACTGTTTTTTATAACAAACTGCATCGCTGGTTGACAAAGAAACAAAGAAACCGTAAAATGATTTGGCGATTCATACCTAAAAAGAGACCTATGAGTTGGCTGAAAAACTGACAAGAGCCATTCAGCAAGGAAAAATTTTCTTTTCCATGAATATTTTTCAGAAGCTGCACATTTGTATTCATAGTTAAAATCAAAATATATCACCAGCGTTGGCTAATGGTTCAACACGGTAATCAAAAATCATTTGTGAAGTTACAATATAATTATAACTAGAAGATTAACACAATAAATAATCTAAAAATATGGCGATAATTGACGGTTTCAGTGATTGGTCACTAGAGAGCAACCAGTTTTATATAAGTTAGTCCTATATCTGTGCCAGTCTTACAGGAGATCAGTCGCTGTCGAAGAAGCTCAGGAGTTAAGCCACTGACCGCAATTCTGCGTGATGTTGGGTTTGTATCTCAGAGAGGGGCATCACTGCCTTGAGATTGTCGATGTTCTTTGTTGACGAGTGTCAAGAAGCACGAAACTTAGGTCCAAAGCTTCTTGTCAATCTCCTCTAACCAGTTTATCGGTGGTTTCGTCTTGCATTGTCATGATTCACAAACATTCCTTCAGACGAAATAATAAAAGTAGTAAGCAAGTATTCAGAATGCATTTTCATTCTTCAGACTCAGTTCATATTGTGATTAAGACAGTGAATCAGCAGCATTCAACTGAAATTAATAGTGAATTATACTTTCAGTAAGATAGTGAACCTCCATCGATTGAGATGGTTTGGATGCATGTGGTGCGTCCCAAGCAACCGTAGACGTCGATGTACCTAGGCAGGTGAGGCGTGATTACGTTGGAAAAAAGCTCATAGTGACCGGACCAAGACGAGGCACCAGTCCATGAATCTCTGACTATTATTCTGAGCCATGTGTGGAGATGAAGACTATTTGGTTTGAGTCCTCGACATGATCTAAATAAGTGGCTGAGGAATCTTGGTAAGATGGCTGGGAATCGGTTAAATGACGAAGATGTGTTCGCTCCTTGATGTCCTGTCTACTTGTTCTCTTTACGCTACTGTAAGATGTGACAAGTTGAGCCGATCCACTTGTGTGCAAAGATCTACGTTGATGTTTTTGCCTGTCCTTTGTAGCTACGTGAAACGGATTGAAACCAGTCTTTGCTGAAGTATTTACTCCCTAACTGAAAAAGTTGAACCTGGTGACTGTAATTATTGATGCCGCTTACTTTACAAGGCATCGTGATAATAATTTTGTTGTGTAGTCTGACATATGACTATAACACAGATCATCTGAACATTGAATTTACTGTACAACAGGATTTGGAAAGTCCATTGGCATTTCTGAATTATGATGTCGTGTGATGCATTGACGGAAATCGTCAAAGATTTACTCACCGGAGAAAATCCTAACAGTGAAGAGTATCTGCCCTTTCAAAATGGTTATCTAAAAAGCTACAACAAGTTGTTCCCAACGAATAAACTGGAAGACTTTGCGACTGCCTAAATATGCTGCAGGGAAATACATCCCATTGACGATTTATACCGAAATACATCGCCGAAGTCAGCTCAAACCTGATTAGGTGAATTTATATACATACTTGCGGTAACATATACTAAATCTCCTACTGTCATAGCGCTAAATAGTTCAAAATTCATTTATTGCATGATTTATCTTCGTCTACTTCAGGTCAGCCGGGATCAAACCTAAGAGGCTGTCCGTAACAATCCCGTAAGTCTTACAATATAAGACGTTTCCAAGTTGGCATTCATCATAGACTGACATCAGTTGGAGAAACACTGGAGACCAGGAGCACTAGACAGCCGTTTCACCCTACTATGGAACTCTCCAGCAGTGGTCCATATTTCCAACTTCTGTCATCTCACGACCATTACCCGATGTCATCATTGAGTATTTGCCCTCATGGTCACCAAATTTTCCCTGCAGCACCATTGGACTCCAGCCCAGTGGCTCAATAGTAACATACTGGCCACGGAACCTACAGGTCCTGGGTTCGATCCCTGATAAGGCGGGGTCATGGGTGCACACTTTCGAGGGTCCTATAGTAGGGCAAACAGTTGTCCAGTGCTCTCAGGTTTCCAACTGATGTCAGTTCATGATGAATACCAACTTGAAATCAATAAATCCTCACAAACCCCAAAATTAAATATAAGACGTTTTTATAGTGAGAATGGACATCTTTCTTGCACACCTATGACAGCTGCTTGAAATCATTCTCCAGTAAAGGAAGAAGGCCTAAATGTGGGCATATAATTTTTGTAGTTTTTTCCAGTATTATCTCTGCAGTTGAATATGGCACCATAAATTCATTCAAAATATTCATATTTTCTAGCAAAATGAGTAAATTGAAATGTGTCTTCCATGGATGGGGTTAGTTGCTTGGACAACAACCGAAGCAATTCGTGAATCGGTAAGCTGACCATATATAGTATTTATCTCACTAGAACATCTAGTTTGTACGCCTTGGACAAGACGTAAAAATAGTGAAATCTAGACCCTTAGGTATTAGTTTATCTAGCACTCTCTTAATTTGTTGGCAGTCAGTCTTCCCATTAATTCAGTCAAATCTTTCTTTGACTCATCATTTCGGAATGTTAATGAGTCACCTAGAATTAGTTTGACTTTGTGTATCTAGCTGTTTTTCCGCAAATTAAACTATACAACGCATCAGTTAACCACAACAGATCATGATGCAGACCAAATTTATTTATTTCCACTCTGTGGTTTCAGTCCCGATAGCTAGTGATGCAAACTATCAATATGGGTTTCAGTGACAATAGTGTTGATGAATTTTCTAGAGATACGTGATTTTCACGCAGCCAAAAAGAATTAAGTTACCATCTGATTAGACTTCATATGTGACAAGTTTCGTAGGCAAGTTAAAGGCTTTTCAGAAATGCCTTCACATTATTACCCTTTAATCATATTCTTCGTTGAGGTTTCCAGACATGTTTTCGATCGGGTTTCCTAGAGACTTATTTCTATTGCAAGTTGATCAGAAACACGAAATTGCATACCTTCTGTTCTGTGTGCAACCAAATAGGGTTTGTTAGAACGTTACTCAGCTGTACTAGAAAACTGTTCCTTGAAGGAAAGATTAGGGACCGGGTATTGATTGTTGAAAAATGTTTTCATCATAACTACTATCCACAGACGTCTGCTGTTAAATACGGGAAAAACATGGAGTACAGCATAACATGGAAGTACCCTATTCTTTCACAGCTTGCCTTCATGGGCGATAAAGTTGCTGCTAGTGTGAAGCATCGGCTGGATGCTACGTCGAATAGAACGTATCCAGCCACCAATCTTATTTGTTTTACCAGTAGAATAATCTGTTGTGGCAATAGAAAATGGAAGGATTCCTACATCCTACAGTATCTAACGTTTTGCATGCGTGTCCCAAAGCAGATACACTGGAACAACAGTGGCCCGTCAAGAGGCTCAAATCAAATCTACGTATTGAAGAAAATGTATTTATTAATCTTTCATTGCCTAGATCACTGATTTACAATAAAATGCGTGTAAACTCTTATCACCTCATTCCATAGGCACATTTTGCTCAAATCTTGATTTTTTATCTGAACGTTGATCACCTCACCCTGCAAACTCTCGTGGATTCAAAACACTTTAAGGTTATACAATCTGTGAAATTCGTTTCCACCCATCTTTTAGCTTTATCCTTTGAGAATATTTACCGTATAGTCCTATAAATAGTCAATATTTCCCTCATATCCCTAACGACCTCTTTTACTTTACTCATTTACATTCTCTATTTTACTGGTTGATGGTGTCAATAAATTCCTACCAACCTAATAACAGTGCATTCAGTTGATGTAATGTCTCCATGTTGACATTATCTGGATCGTAAGCAAATGAGATTTCTGGAGATAAGTGGAGCTGCGTTCGTATTATTACTTTAACCTTGTAGTTAGTATCCTTTTTCTGAATTTAATCAAGTTTCTAATAACTTTTTCCATTTAAATACACATCTTAAAGAGATTTATCTTTTTTTATCTATGTTGGACACACTGTTTAACAATCTGACAACTAGGCTACAATATCAAAGTCACCTGGTCCTGGAGACATGAAGGATGTAGAATGCCTTGCGAAGAGTTCCTTCTGGAATCGTATTAATGTACGTTCAGTCACTTATCATTATTTAAGGTTAAAACATTTTGTTTACTCCCGACTCATTTAGAATCTGAGTAACAACTAATCGTTCCAAAATATCCTTGACGTGCGTAAACATTCTGATGCTGCCGCATACGCTTTCAAGGCCTTGTATATTTCCAGGATAATTTGCCAAATAAAATATAGTGTCTTTTAGAAATAAGCCGACTACCCTGGTACTCTCACTAACTCACCTGATGTGATGTTAGATCTTGTAAAACCAACTTGGACATGGAAACCTGGAAAATAACAACAGTTAATACTAGCGTAGGACGTTTTACCCCAGACTGTAAGTCCCAGAACTCAATAAGAAGTTAAAAACAAGGATAAGATCTGTAACAATGGCCAAACTGTCAAGTTTGGGACTCAACAAGTGTGATATCCTACATCATCGTACGGTTGCCATTTGGGACGTAAGTACACTAGAAGCTGCTGAACTGATTGGTTGGTAACTCAATTTGTCTTCAGAAAGTAAAAAGATTTCTTCGAAGGATGACCGCTCATAATATACTTAGTCCAAAACGTCACCCTTAGGTATTGAGAATTTAGAAATCCACCTCAATAAATTTATTTATTTCTAGACAAACTGTGAACCATGTGATTTGGAGAAGATTAATCATTGTGATTAGGATAATCCTGCTGGTCTGATAGCTGATATACCCCAATATAACATTCAGAATGATAGTTCTATAAGTTTTCAACCAATATAGTAGTGACGGCTGATACTTTCCAGACCTATGAAGTGGGAGGAAGGAGGACTTGGCATTCCGTGGTTTACTAGTGTTACTACAACTTGAAAATGACAGCTCTTCATGATTCTTCATCATAATACTCATATGATTACATATTCAAAATACACATGATACAAGCTAAGCAAAGAATAATACTAACAACAGCTTCTAATA
Organism: Heterobilharzia americana; assembly: GCA_944470555.2. NCBI lineage: Eukaryota > Metazoa > Platyhelminthes > Trematoda > Strigeidida > Schistosomatidae > Heterobilharzia > Heterobilharzia americana. Next base: position 31,280,860 of record OX104129.1, on the reverse strand, counting down.
TGATTTTAAGTAGAAGTGACAATATTAGTTACTTTCCGAAGAACAAATAACTTCCCTTGAAATATATCTGTGAAGGGTCTCTGCATTGTGCAATTCTCTGATGTATTGAAACTCGTGTACTTTGGAGATTATCAGGATCTAATTTTATTTCATGACAGTATTCATCACAAACTGACATTAGTAGGGAGACCATTGGTAAACTGGGAGCACTGGTTAGCCATTTTGTCCTACTATGGGACTGCTAACCTCCCAGATATGGATCGGACTAACGACCTCCAGGTTTCATGCCGAATGCATCAACCATTAAGCCACTGATTGGGAGTTCCGTGGTCCGCAGTTTGGATGGCACCTCCTGAAAAGTTTGCTTGACAGCTGTATCATGTCTTGAAGAGAAAAATTCTAAGCATTGTGGTCTTTCGGATTTGGTTCGAGTGTATGACCTCAAATCCTATATTTGCTAGACATGCATTCATCATCACACACTGCCATATACTTTTCGAAAAAGACAGGGATATTAGTTCAATGCTGAATGTCTCTAGGTGATGGAAAGTGTTGAAATTACATTGTCATTCCTTCACTTTATGCTACACATATCAAACATACGTACACGTCTGTCAGCAAAGTGAAACTGATCTCATTCATCTGTTCAACTCTCATTTATGCAGCTCGACCTTCAACCTAATTATCAACTTTAACAAAATCATGAGTAATTTATTCACGCAAATCATCTTGTGAACTTTCTTTATAAACGTGAGAAACAATCCAATGAAGAAAGTTGACACAACTCACGCAAACAACGTTGCAGGCAAAGTGAATTTCATAAGCTGTTAACTAGATTCAATTTGATTGCTAGAGGTAGTTTATCCATTCTACTGTTACTGAGTAATTGAATATAGGTCAAAAAGAGATAGATATTTCGATGGGTCCTTGAACTATATAAGCCACCTTCTGATGATATGCTCAACGGCTGAGTACTTTTACAGCATTTCTCGAAAAATCGATCAAAACTAGTGAACGAAGAAATGCTTAATGAAAGCTGTACTGTCTTCATGTAGATGTGTGTAGTTTGATCAAAATCTTTATTCTAGACTTCGATCAAAATTCTAGTTAGTAGCATTTCTGATCAGTGCGTGATCGTGTAACAAGTTATCACTACTGAGAGCAATAGAAATGTTCAGTGTTTTGCATAAATAACTCCAGGCTAGTTATAGAAACCATACCTATCATGTACTATTCTCAATAGCAAGACATGTTAGCAGATTCAGGAGAAAACTGATCTGTTTTGATGTTTTCTGACAAGTTGATTAGTGTTTCATCGTAACTTATTTATCTATGACTGTATAATCTGACGAAACATTGATACTTAACTGGAGTTTTTAGTTAAATATTAATTCTCATTCGCTTCTAAGTTTGAACAGTGAATATTCATTCGAAGTGGTGTGACAATGTAACATTTTTGGTTACTCAAATTGTTCACATTCCTAATATCTTAGTGGCTAGACCTTAACATGTATTTCGACTGATTAGCCACCTGCCTACTTAACTCTAAATGAGTGAGCGGTTTCATCAACGCACACGAACTAGCCAGCCTAGGCAACTTTTCATTCACAGTGGGATGCATGAGACAGCTACTGTTACTAATTATTCTTTAATTGAAGTCAAACTGTGGTAAGTTTACAATTAAAATGCATTCAACGCTCTTTCATTATCGCCATTCTTAGGTTGGTGCATCCATATATATATATGTATTTATATATATATATATATATATATATATATATATATATATATATATATATATATATATATATAGCCGTCGGTTCAAACGACCATGAAGAAATACACCAAACTACGCTTTACCTATCGTATAAGGAGAACCTAACGTGACTCACTGCCCCGGCGGGTAACGCTCTAGCATTTGAAGCGAATGGTCCTGGGTCTGACCACTAATGAGAACAGTATCACTAACTGAAAAGTACACACATCCAGTTGATTAGTCGTAAATTTGACTGTCATGCGCCTCCATCCCTCAATAATATCAGAAGCTAATACCATAGTTTATTCAAATTAAAGTTAACCAAATTTCTTCCCAATAACAACATTAAATGAACGTGAATATTTTCAAAACTTTCAATATTGAGAAAAGTTGCTGCATAATATACAACTTATTTGAACTTTTCAACAAATTACTAATTAGATAAAAATAACTTAAGGGTAAGCAAATAACATTTTAAAAATTGATAAGGTAACTTGAAATTTAAAAGTATAATTTTAACAGGAAGTTGATCAAAGTTTACTTTCCTTGTTTAGTTGTTCGTTCGTTTGTTTTTTTCTACTAATATCACTGCTCACACCACCTTGGCAAGGTCACTGAGCATGCTAACTCCATACTTCCGATATTACTTATAAGGATATTTACTTTTGAAACTAATATTATCTGTTTTACTCTACACCACGTACTGATAATACAATTTTTTTTTAATAAAGACAGAGATTTTGTTATTTATTTATTTAAGCCGATTGTAGTTATCACCTCTTAAACAATATAAAGGAGATACAGATCTAGTGAGGTCATATCATTGGTTTTCCTATAAAAGTACTCCACGCAGATTAATACCCTGTCAAAGTACAAATTGATATTCTGGTTTTCAATTCAAACAGTAATGAAAGAGAATGGATTTGATCGAAATCAAGAACGAAGTTTCGTCCCATTTAGGACTCGTCAGTTAGATGGTTTCCATTAAGACTTGAAACCAGGATTGGTTACCTTAAACTCGAGAGCGTTATCCATTTGTTCACTATGATGCATTTCAATATATCTTGTGTGGACTAATTATGATTCATCATATGTCTGCAAAACAATAGAAGCCATAAACGTCTTGTTCTCCAAATCAGATCATGCATAGAAAGTAACTATGTATTCACGAAATTCTGACCACCGAAAGGATGTCAGTGATTTATTTGCACTGCTAAGAATGCTTTTTCAGTTGTCCTATGAAGTCATTATCTATCAAAGTAATCATCACAAACGGGAACCATTTGGAGAAACATTGAAAACCTTGCTGCCCTGGATAGTTGTTACATCCTAGTATGGGACTCCTGAGAAGAATTCACACACAGTTACTGAGAAGTCACACACTAAGGAGAAACGGCTATCCAGAGTTTAGATGTTTTCAATGGTTCCCCAAATTATGTCAATCCGTGAGGAAGATTCAGAACTAAAATATTTACTACTAAAATTAACTTTTCAATGCGTGCTAACGTCAGTTTCAGAAACATTTCGAAAACCTTTGAGCACCGAACAACTTTTCAGTCCAATTTTGAAAGTTATCACCAATGTACAGCGATTCTTCTGCTAGCTTAGAACAGTTGGGTCTGGTAGAGAAGTGAATGAGATGTTCATTATTTGTCCAATGGGTATTCATAGTTTGACAGACTGGCAATATGTTCTCCAAGGAACTGACAGTCAAGTGCTTCATCCTTCGTGGAGTCTTAGAATACGACAACTGATGAGCTGGAAAACAGGAAGCAGCGGCTTTCGAGTGGTTCCAAGTTTTCGTTGTTTCTGCAAATGGTGTGAATTGGGAAGTGAAACTACTCTGAAATAAATTCAACCCCATAAACTGACAAGTGAGTATGTCACTGTGTCGCTTCGTTTTACGAAATTTGCAGCGAATCTGAGTAGCATAATGTTCGTTGCATACCTTCTTCATTTCACCTTATATGTGATTAATACGTACCCTACTGTCCAAGTCAACTCATATTGTCTTCAAGACTAACGTATAAACCTTGAGTTCATTTTCTTTAAAATTACGTATATCATTAAAAATTGCCCACATTTTAGTTTTCATAATTTCTGCTAAAGAATATCCAGATAGTCACCTCATCACGTATAGTCAACCTTTTGAACAGTCATAACACATTGAAATATCTACTTCTACTTTGATCAATCAACACTTACGTCATCTCTAGAACTAGACGACATTTCAGTGGCAGATTGCAATAGCTTTTGTCTTTTATACATCTTGATAAGATTTATGTTACAAGCAGCGAAAAGAATATTTGAAATATGTGAGTTAATATTGTTTTAATACAACTGTCAAATCTGTCCTATTCCTCGTTTTAATTTACTTCACAAGATCTGTGAGAAAAGTATCAATGATAATAATAATAATAATAATAATAACCTTATAGCGAACAGTATATTCCATGCAGTTTAGAGTTCTCAGTGTGAGGTATTTCAATAAGTTTATTCCTTGAACAATATTTTTCAATAAAAAATTATGATATTCAATTAGCGTTGATAATAATAATATGATAAACAATAATACTTAGTGACCAGTGACTATTAGATGATACCGTCTAGTTTGTTGGTACGTTTTTGATCAAGGAGACGCATGGAAAAACACAGTTAAGTTTGGTCATGCAAGTTATTTCAGCTAATTTGAAAATCCTCAGCTCTAGCTGACTATATGATGCACTGTTGTCTGCCTGAGGAACACATTTCCATTTACGGTGACATCTCGTAATTTTTGTTAGAAACTGGGAAAAAAAGTTAAGTTGCAATACTACATACCACAACTTATTGAAGAAGTTCAACAAGAATACTGCAATGTATTCTACGGAAAATTTACCGGTTGGAGAGCCACCGAAAATCTGGTAGCATTGGACAACTGCTTCATCTCAGTATACCACTTCTTAGCAGTCCCCAGCCATGACCCAGTCAAACATGCAACTCAGAACCTTTAAGTCTCATAGCGATGGTGCTTAACATTCAGCTACTAGATCGTAGTTTAGTGGTATATCATCAGAAGTCATTAGTTGACATCGGCTTCACTTATCACCGGTTGACCCTTCTGGTCACAGCTTCTCATCAGAACTTTGACATTACCATGTGAAGGCGTATTCCTAATGAACTAGAGCTCAGCGAACACAACTCCATCAAAAAAAGAGTATCTCATTGGACAAACTGATAGCCTTTAAACGATCTTAACCAAAATTTGCAGTCTCCTTCTTTTCTTTTTTGTGAACCATTTCGCTCAACATATTACACTGGCACAGAAAGCACTTCATTGTCAAATTTGCTTTCATTACATCTTTTGTAAAAAATAACAATGGCTTTCACTTTATATTGAAATATAATTTTGATATTTTGGTGTTCTCTGAGCTGGATTGTTTAACCGTTCGGCTTTCACTGTCATTATTAGACAACATTATCAGAAAAAACATCACGTCATTTCAGCAATCAATAGACATTGACAGTGACCCAATCTATCAACCAAGAAGGTCAAATTTAGCTCTTGAGAACAACCAATCAAAACATACATTGAGACAATGACAAGACCTTGGCTGAAATAACTAATCTCACACAAGGTCACCAGGACAAGCTTCCCTCTGAAGTTTGTGCTGATAATGTTGCCTAGAACAACAGCGAAAGCCTTATGAGTAAACAATTCAGCTTATCGAACAAAACACTATTAAAATAATCCCTCTGAACTACAAATACTTCCCATCTGAAAACAAAGCCATTTGCCAAAGGTGTCTTGCGTGTTGTCGGCCATCAGCAAGAAGTAATTTTAGCTTTAGTAGACTCAGAGTTCAGGTAGAATTCAAGTTTTTGTAGACCAGTAAAAAATGGAAAACAACCACTGTTTATTTTCGAAAGATTGGCAAAGTTACTTGGCTCAGTCAATTGTTGTCGGTGGTCAGTAATCATTTGTTTGGCACCAATGGTAAACAATGGAGGTTTGGATGCTAAATCATCCTAGAAAGACTCTTAAAAAGTAACTCTAAGCCCATGGATTATACTGTACAATATTAATTGTAGCATATTGTCTCTTGTTTCATTGTTAGCACACCATTCTCCGGTGAAGTCAGTTGACTTACAAACGTGGTTTCTAAGTTTCCCTTTTCGGGTACCTTGTTAAACTTGTAGTTTTGATATCACTGCAACCCATTGGTTAGTCGCATGAATTGCATGGTGGTGATTGGCTTCTAACTAAGTAGTTGTGTCAACTGAAAGAGAATTCACTCATTCACGATGTCAAAGGACTACTTGTGCTGAACGTGAGGTTTGAAGTAGCAACTGAAAAATATGACTACTCCGCTTAATTTCATTTGAAACACATCACTGTTATTGCTTCAAATAAGTCAAAAAAATACTGTTTCTAATCCTCATTTGATCGTTCTCCATTCAGAACTCAAAGATGAAGTCTGGCGTTACTCAAGAAGTCAGTAGGATCAACGGAGTATTTTTGAATGATAAAACAGTTTTCAAATAAACTAGTATCAACTGAAGTAACCCTCCCAGTACACATGTCCACTTCAGCTCATTTTAACAACAAATCCTCACTTATCGCTTACAGCTATACCATATCCTTGAAAGTCAACAGTGATGTCAATCTCCTCAAATTGTCAGTTGCACTACAAGACTGATTGACAAAAATTCATTAGCTCTTAGTGAAAAGCAGTCTATCAGTGGTAGCGATTAGATGATCGGATCGCAATCAAATTACTGTTGCAATAATCAACTGGTAATTTTTTTTGGATCTTATCAATATTTTCTTCCAAAAATATGGTCTATATCTGGAGTCTTTGTAGGCATAAAATGTGAGAACACTTGATAAAGAAATTGGCTTGCTTTATGACAGCCAAAACTGAGCGATATCACTTGAAAAAGCAGTAAGTGCTAAGATACTGCATCAATTACAGACAATTTTCCTAATTTTTTAAAACATCTTCAAGAAAAATATGCCGTATGGAACTTTTAAGAAACTTTCAACTTTCAAAAGGTTACCTGAATCACTCTTCCATCAGGTGACGAATTTTTTAGTCTTAATTTTCATAAGAAATTCGCCAGTAAACTTTCATTTTCATAATAATTCTATCTTACAATCAATATTTTCATTCCATGACTTGCTTTATATAAGAAACCTTTATGCTAACATAATTAGTTAATTATTTATTTTCTTTATCAGGTTAATGACTTTCCCTTACATGTCTCCATATAGGAATTATTGATTACTTTGATCAATATAGTGATTGATGCTTGGTGTTTATAAGATGCTTATTACATATGAATTTTCTGCTGAGTAGTATAAAGTCAATATTTTATATATTACATAAGATAAGGCAGAGATAGAAAACTTAACTCACTTTTAAATGATATTATACCATCTCAGTTATTAACCTTTAATTTAACGAAAAAAATAAGCAACCAGTCAACATGATGATGTAGTTAAACAGCCATAAATTACGTGTAACATTATGAGACTGAACCTTTTGGTTTTGAATACTTGAAATAATGGAGAGTATTTATAGCTCAGGTGGATGGTCTTGGTTGTATTGTGTTTTACAACCTGGATTGTTTAGTCGTGATGCTTTTATTGTCTTTCTGGACGACACCATCAAGCGAAAACTAACAAGTTGACATAAGAGGCAGGGCAGCGAAAAGGGGACTTCAAGTGAATGTGTAGAAAAGATGGGTGATGATGTTACCCAACCAACAATAAGCACCAATCACCATCAATGGGAAAAACCTAAAGGAAGTAGCCTCTTTCAACTATCTAGGCAGCACTGTTTCAACCACAGGCGGCAAAGACGAGGATGTCAAAGCCAGCTTTGGAAAAGCAAGACAGGCTTTCACTAATCTGAAATCAGTGTGGAGATCTACTGCACTCAGGATAAAGCGTGAACAACATCAGGGTTTCCAACACCAACCCAGTCACGTCAGTCCTTCTGTATGGTTTAGAAACTTGGCGTGTCACGAAAAGCATTTCCAACAAATTGCAGATATATATCAACAGCTGCCTCTACTCTCATTTTATACTGAAGATCAGATGGCCAGAATAATAAGAATAAGCAACAATGAACTCCTGGAACGAACCAACCGTGAACCTATCTCCCAAAAGATATGCAGGAGGAGGTGGAGATGGATTAAGAATTCACTGAGAGGAGCGTTTGGAAGCGTCACGAGTCAGGCCAGGCCCTCGAGTGGAACTCAAAGGGGAAACCAAGGTTTTGGCATCTGTGCGAAGATGACATGAAGGGGATCATGTGAATAAGAAATAAAAGCTTGTAGGCAGTTGTGGTGCCAAGTGCAAAAGAATGCAGAGTTTAGAGTGCAATGGAGGCATGATACTGAAGCCGTATGTTCCATGAGGAACTCAAGGGAAAAACAATAATAAATATAATACATACAACTGCCTTGAGATTGGCGCTTTTTTTTAAATGTTCATGAAGTAAACTAAATAAATTAACAGCAAAGTAGTAAGTGCAGTCGGATTAAAGACCATATGGATCTTCCACGTAATGAATGAATCTTTCGTTTCCATAGTAGTAGTAGTAGTAGTTAGTAAGTACTTTCAATGTATGCGCTACTTGATTTCCCAACAAGTGAAGAAATTGTGATCGACTTTAAATGATGAAAACAGCTTGATAATGAAATTTGCATTTCATGCAGTAAACACAGTAACATCTGATTCGATTTATTTTATAGAATCTGGAAAACATGTTTCTCCATCAACAATTGTCTTTGTTTGACCACCTGGAAGTGTGGGTGAGCAACCGGAAGGGAATGAATATAAGACAAAGAGAAGTACTCAGAGGTGAGAGACTGGAAAGAATAAAAGGAATAGAATATTTTAATACACTGATTCATTATCAGCTGTTCAGTTGATAATCTCACTTGTTGAGTTGAACCTACATTTTGATAGTATTGTGTTCCCTGGGCTGGATAGTTCAACCGCGAAGCTTACATTGTCATTCTAGAAAGCATCATCAGCATAAGCTTTAGAAACTTCAGAAGTTAGGGCTGATGATGTTGTCTACAATGACAATGAAAGCTTCACATTTATCCATCCAGCTCAGAGAACACAACAACATCAAAATCAACCCCCTGAACTGGAAATATTCTCCATCATAGAACCTACTATTAGGTAAGTATTGTGTTTCAAGCATCTACAACTGAGTAACCGCCTACGATTCCAATGTACAGAATATAAAACCGTCTCAACCGTAATGGTACCAGTTAATAACAGACACCAAAAAAACTTCAGACCATTCTGATTACCTAATGTTCAATGAGGTCACGTAGAAGACTAAAGAAAACTTCACATCTAAACTAGAGAACTTTAATGTGGCACAAAGGATTATGAAAGTTATCTTTCGTTGAAAACGTATACTCAAAAGTTCATAATCAAATACACTTCATAAACAAACCAGTAGATAACTAAGAGAAAACGTTTGAGGAAAATAAACGGACCACCAACTCCTTCTGTGTTTACTAGTTCACTTGCTCTCTTAAGTAGTTCCATAAGCTTCAAAAAGCGTGTTCTATCGAATCATTATGCAGCATGGCTATCTGCTGGAGAGTGTAAAGCGTCTGATAGCTCATTTCTTCAGTACCTAAATGACTCTGGTTACTATGTTCCATCATAATCTGCCTTGAAATCTAACATTTAGAGGGAAGTATTCAATGGGTGTTTTAACCTGCTAGAAGTGGACGGCTACATCTACCTAGTACTGGACTTCTTGACACTACATATTCACCACCTCACTAGAAATCGTACCCAAGACGTCGAGTTTAAATGTCAAAACGTTAACCATTCAGTCACTGGGTCGTAGTTCAGTGGTTGCGATATAGTGGGACTATCCACTAAGGTCTACAGTCATCTTCCGCATCACTTCCGAGGGTGCGTAATGTTGAGCCGTCCCGTGTTAATGCTAAACAGCTGTCTAGTGCTGCCACGTTTTTATTGGTTTCCCAACAGATGACAGTAAAGCAGACACTTAACAGTCAGAATTTTCCGGAAGTATGATTACAATGTATCCACTACAATATAACCCTTCTTGAGATAATTCATTCACTATAGGATGCAAATATTTTTTGTCGTAACAAATAGATACCTCACTCCTGTTAAAATGGCTTGGTCAATAATCCTCATATCCTTAATATTTTTCAAGTTATTTACAACGGAAAACATCCTTCTTCTAAGGTAACCAAAGTCAATACTGATTGGCTGTCCTCACGCTTTTACTTTTAGCTTATACTAAATTTGTTGAAACCCACGCCACATCAAAATGGCACCCGATTAAATTTTAAAAAGTCGCTGAACTTGAAAACTTCGTTTCTATATCAGTAATATCAGTCCTCTTATTAATTTAGTGTAAATCACAATTTCACGTACAGATTATTCATAAATTTCATTGGGTTGAAAAGCCTCCCAAAACATTTATCATCAGATGAAGAATAACACTTGGCGAAATCATACGTGTGAATGCTTGAATGTGACGCATTTTACCTTGTAACGCGTCAACTACTCTCATTATTCCATGACATTTTTCTCTGATTCTACGTTATTCATATACATTTGTATCTTAATTGTTGATCTATGACACTCTTTTCTCATCTTTAACGAAGTATGCAGAAGGTGAATTTTGCGTCATTACTTGGTGAGGATTGTATCTCATGTATACAATACTCTAATGCATGAAGCGACCGTCACCATTACTACTGTTATCAGTGGTACATTTTCGAGATGTTCAGACTAAATGTCCAATAAGCGAATGACAAGCTTCAGAGGAATCCAGATGTTCTATACAATGAATCTATCAAAACACTTATGGAATGTTGGAATAAGAACGACTTGGACAACATTGAAGAACTTCTGTATTTTTAGTGGTTTCGCAAGTATTTAAGAACTTTATATGTATGCATGTCTTATTCCTATTGTCAACCTAAAATATTTTGATATGAATGTCTTAGTTTGGTAGCATCGCACAATAAAACTTTCAAGTAAAATAATTCAGCTGAAATTTCATCTATTCCTTTGTCCCTGGAATAATTCTTCCAGAAGGTTTTTTAATTGGAACCATGTACATTTTGAGCAGGATTTTCTTCACATACATTAATGGCGATGGCCAATAGCCATGTGTCGTGCTGTAAAACTCGTTGCTCATTAAGCCAATTAACAAAGTTTTCTGGGCTGAATTGGTCTATTTCTTACCACATGAATATCGATTACAATTTACAAGAGAATAAATAAATCTCTGAGAAATTCAGAGTTGAAAACTGCTACTCATAAACTCAACTGAAAATCACTAGACAAAATGTCCACTGTTCGAATGGCTCCCAACTCCCAACTGATGACAACCGTCTAATATTTATGCTTGTCAGTAGTGCATATCAGACAGAAGACTGTAACGGTCATTAGTTTTCACTACTGCAAGGTAATTTAATTCTATACTGAGGACTAGATAACGTGAAATAACGTGAATAACATGAAAGTGTTTTTCTGTTCTCAGTCTTTTACTGTCAAACCCCTTAAAGCAGAAGTGTATCTGTTAGGCATATCCAAACTCCGTGTAAGATTATTTTGCATGTTGTAAATGCTTACCAACAAAATAATCTTGCTTCGTGTATGAAAGGAGTCGACAGCTGACGGTTATTATGAACTTGAAATTGAATATAGGAGCACATATGTAAATTATATACCAAAATGATAATTTAACAATAATTTTTAAAAAGACATTCTTATAGTCTGAGAACAGTGATCGACAAAAGTTGGGAAGTGAAACTTATTCAACATGAAGTCAAATGCAATTCAGAATTCACTTTCCTCAATGTTCTCCAACTGTCATTCATCGTACGAGACAGTCGTGGGGTAAACATCTCTGCAATGCAGAAGAAGATGAAATGTTGGATAGCGACAACAGGTTTGTAGTTTAATAACTATTGTATGTTGAATGAAAAATTAATGATTGAAAATCATTTCACTGAAATCAACTGAATGCATACAAGAGGAGTTGAAATTGTCCTATTAAACTGTGGCTTTTCACATTCTAAATGTTGCACCTGATGAAAACCTCTTAACAGTTCAACTGAGCTAACTGACAAATTTTAATCTAAAATAGAAAGGGGATACATTCAGAAACAATTCACTCCATGAGGTGCAATAAGCTGTCAGGTTTTGCAAGTTGTTTACTACTCCGGTTCTCCCAGTTCTGCCTATTTCATCTTCATGACAAATATCAGTTTCTGTGGATAATTCTCTCACAGTCAATCCAGACATTAGTCTTAGTGTAAGGTATTCAGTTTGTAGCAGTTAGAATTAAGTTGGTCATTATTGAATGAAATAACTAATTGGAGAATTGAATTCAGTGGTTTCATGCTGCATAGATCTTAAACACTAATCGGCAATATTTTAACTAGTCATTTTTTAAGGTATTGCATAGTAAGAACTCGGACCTCTTGACGCAACGTGTAAAAGCTTTCATCATCTAAAGGGAGATTGATTACCCACGGACTTATTCGATAGTGTGAATTTTATGCATATCAATGTAAACATACTACAGAATATTGATTGTCGGAGCAGCGAAACAAAAACATTCCTACTGATAAACAGATTCAAAAGACAATTAAAACCATCAAATGTGAATGTGTATGAAAACCTAGTTGACACGAAGTCTGTTTCCATTTACTCACACCATGAAGTAGTACGATGTGAAGTGTTAGTATTTACAAGCTACCATGAAACCGGTCATCACTCACTATACGGTACAAGTCAATACACTTAAATGAACCAGATTCTAAGCGATCACCAGATGACCTCTTTAAACGAGAAAGCAAATGAAATGTACTACTTCTCATGTTTACACAGGTATTGTATGCGAGTCTATCCATCACATAATCACGAACTAATACATCATTAGTTCAAAACGGTGTATATATATCATTCTGAAGGACCAGGGAGAACTGGAGTGACTCAGTACAACTAATTACACAAATATAACTATCAACCATTTCAAAAGATTGCACAACTCACCTACAGGTCAACTCAACAAAGCAAAGAGAATTAATATCTGTTGTGATGGTTGAAAGCAACTGAGTGTATTCCTGTTTGACACTACACTCTTAATCAGCAAAATAAAGCGATGGAACTATGTTGTGGTTTCATGTTCAAATTCAGCGTGAAACTGGACACATCTGTACACACCTGGTCTATCAAATGAGTCGAGATTTTGAGATAAAATTGGATATTTTTCACTTCATATAAGTTGGAAGGAGACTTACAGTCTGCGCTTTCTGAAACTAGAAATGACGCAGAAAAGATGCCAATCATTCATCCACATCTGTGTATGTTATCAGCATACTGCTGTTCACCCAACTAATGAGTACCAGATGTAACTACCAAAATCCATTTATTTTCGTGTGAATGCTGGAAACAACTTAACGGTGCCAAACTAACGCTATCCAAACAAGTTCCTATGTTCTATTGTATAGTACCCGAACTTTCTTGAGTGATGCACAATCAAAAATTGTATCAAGAATATCAACAACATGACTTGTAGTAAATCGGTGATAGATTCGTAATAAATCTGTGGTGCTATCAAAGCAACAATAAATTATATCAAAATTACAAAAATAACTCAACCATGCTGTTGGGCAACTATACAGTCCAAGCGATCTCGGGAACGAATACTTACCATACAGTAAAAATTTGGTCAACCAAATACAAATGTTAAGTACCTGAGAATCAATAAGAATATTCACAACAAAATGGGATCAAAAACTCTGTCCACCAGAATTAAATCAATAAATAAACATTTACAATAGCCAGTCAAACGATAAGCAGCCAAATCACAGCACAACCTTAAGCTGAGCCAAAACGAAAATGTCGAGAGCAGTAAAACAACGTCACGTTATCAACAGTCCAGCATCACACAGTAGTAAATGAAGCATTCATGATAAGTCTCAATCAAACAAAGACAAACAATGAGTTTAAGGTTAAAGAAGACAGTCAAATGACAAAATAACATTATATAGGATAGGGTCAAAGGCACAATATCCATATTGAGGGTGAAAATATTCAAACAAATGTTAATACTGTCAAATAAAGTGATCAGGAGGGATTTTCAAATTCTTTTTCCGTTACACCAACCTCGATTGAAAGTTTCTCCTGACAGATAATCTATTCGCACTGCAACTTGTTGTGTGGAGTGAATTTATCACACCCCAAATTTTGTTTGTTTAGACCTGTAACATTTGTCAGCTGAATTTGTTCTCTAAATCTCTCATTTTCAAAATATGTGGAATTGGCTTTAGTTTATAGAGCTTTAATAAGGAGAAAGGAAATCTCCTGGTGATTCAGTCAAGTTGAATGAATTTCTCCCAACTTCCAACAGTATTTCACATTCGATGAAGCTGTTCATCTCACCACCTTCACCTTTAATACTGAGGCAATGAGCATCGAAAATCATTCAGGTGTATAAAAAGGAAATATATAATGTCACATTTGACAGGTACTTGGTAATCCTTGTCAGTGAATATTTCATCCATCGACAGTGATTTATCAATCAAACGTGAATTGGGAAAATCAGTCAGTAGATAGACCAAGTGGAACAACAGCTACCCACTACTCTATGGTAGATGACTTATTCAAACAAAATCTACTCACCAGAGACTCAGTTCGTCAGTACCATTAAAACCACTTGGTTGCCTTTATTTTGAAGTAAAAATCTCACACTAGTCACTTGTATTCACTAAATATTTAATGAAGAATATGAGTTTCTTGGACTGGTTCAAGGGATTCAGGTTTTCGTACGTCCATTCATTCTGTTCAAAGCTTTTTGAAGCACAACTAATATTTGGAAGCCATTTGTTCGTTGGGTAATAAACCAAATATGTATTCATAAAAGTCAACTATCTCATTTTTTTTAGGCTGAAGGAGTTTGGTGCTCACTCAGTTGTTGTCTTGGATTACTGTCTCCTCAGACATCTGGAGTTTATATTTAACTCTTCCACTTCTGTGTTTCACAGTGATAGTAATAAGATGCTCTGAGGTTTTTGCCGTGAGGATATGATTTCAACTGTGACTACTCAACTTACATTTTCTCATCATCTCTCAGTAACGGACTTTGTGCTTTCTACCTCGTCACGAGCAAAAGGGCATACCGGATGGTTTTTCTATTCAATTGGTTATGGATTTTAGTCAGCGTATAATTTCAATATATCGAAATGATCAAAATTAAATTTTCTTTAAACCCATACACTGTGTGTAAGCCATAGCTACTTCATTATAATAATGAATTTTGGTAAATGGACAATAAGTGAAATGCTGTAGAATGTGAATCTTAGTTATTAATTTGTCTTGTTCTGTGTACTGATAATTTTGTCGTTATTTATTGTGAAATCAGCTTTATACTACATAACGTCATAGTGTTTATAAATACTTATATACCAGTCAAAATTACTTTAGAATGAACCTCGAAGTTGGCTTGTATGGAATGCAAGCTCTCAGTTCGCTAATGAATTTGGCACTGGAAATAATATACTAAACGCAGTCTAGTCATGTTTCTGTAAGAATAATAAATAAATAAGTAGAACAAAGAAAAAGTTGTCCCACTAAACACTTTCATACAACTGATTGAGCTGACATTTCACAATCTGATTGTCAGTTATTAACAAGTGATTGAGGTGTGATGGACAACTAGTCAATGAACAGAACTTTGAATCTCTCCAATTGGACCGCAAAGAATTGATGCCTGTAACATATCAACCGGATGACAGTGTGCAGTTCAGCGTGAGATAACAAAGCTGATTTCGACAACCTGATCACTGCCTTCACTGGTATTTACATGCAATGAAGATGAACCTGCTAAAGGAGGGAATGCCCTGGTTATCTCTTGTTCCTGAAATGAAATGACAGGTTGAAAACAAGGAGACGTCTGTCTACTCGCTATAGAAACATCTTCTACAAAGCTGCAAGTGTTTGAATTTCGCCCTCATTGTTAACTGGTGTTTTTGTGGCTACACTTTGGGTTTTAAAGCCATATCCGATGAGTTCAAGGTGCTTTTCGTTTAATTCAACAAAAATGAAATTATTGATGAAACGAAAGTAACGAAATTCTGTAGCAGTATGCCACAATGAACCATACATGTATACAAGTACATTTTCTCAGAGATATTTAATATTCACTTGACATAAATATTTGTCAGCTATCCACAGGGTGATCACAATGAGGTCTGTATTTAACTTTATTGGTAGTGTTGTGTTCTCTAAACTGGGTGGTTTGATCGTGGTGCTTTCATTGTCCTGCGAGACAACATCATCAGCACTGACGTCAGCAAGAAGTGAACTGTTGACATCTCTCTGTCGGTGATTCACTAGCTTGCCCTAATGAACTGGTTTGTAACTGGTTGTTTTCTTTGATAAATGTATCACTTCCTTGCTGGCAACCTCTTCGCTGGACATCTGACCTTTTTTGGGTCTGTCATATTTCTTATTGGTTGGTAGATTGAGTCTATGTTTGTACATTTATTGACTGATCACTGACCTGAATACCAAGCTTCTAGGAATTCTCTGATGTTTTTCGTATCTCCTCTATCTACTTTGTCAAAATTGAATTCATGTCCATAATTATCCATGTACATTGAAATAAGCGATGAAATGTCATGTAGTTTAATAGCTGATCGGTATTCATACGAACGAAGGTGAAGATGGAAACCACTTTGTCCAATGGAGTGCTGGTCGTGGTTTTTGCAGTTGCCTCTGTAAGTGGCATTTAGTTTTTCTTCTTTAACTGTTGCTTTCTTTGATCTACATAATGGGCTTTAAACAGAATTTGTTGGTTTATGAGCCACACCAATTTTAAGTGGTCTCAGTAATCTTGTCACGATCTCTGATATATTGTTTACATAAGGAAGGATGATGCGTTTATTGATTTCCGTCGATGATTTGCAGCTGATGGTGCACGGGATAGGCATTTCCCGGTAAAGTTTCACGAGTAAGTGTCCTTCTTTAGGACTGGTATCAGCTAATTTTCCTCCTTTCTCCGTGAAGTTGTTACACTGTAGCTTTTTCTAGCTCTTTTGAATATAGTCTGTACGCAACTGAATTCTCTTAGAGAAACAATTGGCTTCAGCCAAACGGTGTTAGTTGAGTTTTATGCATATACGTTTTTTAATAAACAGCAGCCATAAGAAACGTGACATGCTTAACTACAGGGATGTCAAATGTCAACCAAAGTTTGTCAAGAGCAGCACTTTGTCGACTATAACAATCACAGGCGTTCTTCTCAGTCGAATAAAGTATATGATTGACAACGCTATGCAAAGATAAAATTACTATATTATTATTAGTCCCTTGGGTTCCTAATGGAACATAGGGATTCAGTAGCACGTCTTCAATGCCCCCTGGTTTCTAGAATCTTTTGAACCTGGCTCCACGACAGCCCACAAGCTCTCATTTCCTCCTCCCAGGATCTCCTTTATGTCACCCTCGGACAACTAACTCGTCGCTTCCCATCTGGGTTCCACTCGAGGAACTGGCCTGACGCATGATGTCTCCAATCCGCTTTCTCAGTGTATGCCCAATCCAATCAATCTCCACTTTCTCCCAGTGCATATTTGTTGGGTGATAGGTTCTTGGTTGGTTCGTTCCCGGGCCAGAGTTCCTTGTTGCTTATTCTGACTATTCCGGTCATCTGATCTCCAGTATCGAGTCAGCGTAGACAGTTGTTGATGAATGTCTGTAGTTTGTTGGAAGTGATTTTCGTGACGCGCCAAGTCTCTGAACCATACAGAATCACTGACTTGACTGGATTGGTGTTGAAAATCAGGATGTTGTTCCACATGCTGAGTGCAGAAGATCTCCACACTGATTTCAGATTAATGAACGCCTGTCTTGCTTTTCCAATCATGGCTTTGACGTCGTCATCCGTGCCACCTTTAGTTGAAGCAGTGCTGCCTAGATAGGTGATGGAGGCAACTTTCTTCAAGTTTCTCCCGTTGATAGTGACTGGAGTTTATTGTTGTTGTTGTTGGAAGTGTTGGTTGAGTATCTTCATCATCTCTGTCTTCTCTATATTCACTTGAAGTCCCGTCTTCGCTGCCTCACCTCTTCTGTCAACTTGTTGATTTTAGCCTGTAGATCTTCAAGTTTGTGTGACATCAGACACAAGTCATCACTGGCGAAATCCAGATCATCTAGGTTCTTTTCCGCAGTCCAGCCAGCGTATCCCCTCTTCTCGCTCCCCACTGTTGTCTGCTGCATGATCCAGTCAGTTGAACACAATCAGGAATATCATGGGGAATAGTAGGCAACCTTGTTTCACTCCTGTCTTCACTTCACCCGAAAGGCATCACTGAGCTTACCATTGTGAATTACTTGGCATGTAGCGTCTTCATATAGCCAGCTGTTGAATGAGGCTGATAAAGGTTTGTGGTATTCAGTAGCATTGAAGCAGTTTCCAAATTACCTCTCAATCGACGCTATCAAAGGCCTTTTCAAAGTCGATGAAGTTGAGGTAGAGTTGACTGCCATTCTATACTCTGTTCTATGATGATGCGAAGCGTTTCAATTTGGTCTACACATGATTTGTACTTCTTGAATCCTGCCTGTTCCGGTCTTAGTTTTGAATCCAGTGCATCCTTCAGCCTCTCCGGGATGATGTGGCTTAATATTTTGCTTGGTGTGGACAGATAAAATATATAAAACAAATTATGCTATATTTTGACCATGAAAAGCAACCTAAATAGTGACTGTTTGTAAGATACTTCTAATGAGCAGTTTGAGTATTTAAAAAACCACTCAGAATGATGTGTAGTATTCCACCATGCATCCAGATCAGAGTTATCTTGTTATTACTTGCTGTTACTTGTTATAGTCCGAGTTCATCAGTGGTGTAACCGGATAACTTCAGCTCATAGAGCTTATTTAGTTCGAAACACTTTAATCTGCTTACCCAAGTTGCATGAACCGTTGTGCCTAAAATAAGATGATCTTTTTGCGAATGACTTCAAAAGTGCAGATTACGCGTTAATGGTGGTGGTGGCGGTAGCAATAGTACTAACAGTAGTAGTAGTATCTTTCGCTAGTTCATGAAAACTTTGTATCGGAGATCATAGCTTGTGACTATGGCTGTTGAGTGGATTCCAAAGGAAACCCTGTTGAATGCCACCAAACTTAGGCAGTCTAAAAAATACTCTGATGTGGGAAATGTCAACAAGAACCGAGCAATTTTTAAATCATTTACAAGTTGATCATTCTACGTTGACTGTTATTCTTTCTCAGTTTGGTCTAGATTTGCACCATAGTTTCCATCTTCAAAAATCAATAAAAGTTTTTATTATGAGTTTAATATTAGAGACACCAGTATACAGCCATAACCTAGCCTGGTTAACTAGTTCACTAGTTACTAGCCAGGCCTAAGACCAGGTAAAGAGGGAAGGTTGGGAATAAGGCTAGCAACCCTACCCCGTAAGACCAGTCCAATCGCTAAAGAAACTTCAAAGCACAAAGCAAATATTGAAACTAAAAATAAACATATTCCTCGCTGGAACCGGGGGGACGAAATGACGCCGGTTGGTGAAAGCCTTCGGGAAGCCAATTGGCCGATGTGCCTTCTCTCGATGAAAGTGAGAGTAAACATGGGACATGGAATATCCGCACCGTGTATGAAGATAGCTGACAATGCTGCTCATATTACAAAAGTGATGAAGAGGTATGGCATGGAAATGCTAGAAATCAGCGAAAGCAGGTGGAATGGAAGTGGACTCTCTAGACTGTCAATTGGGAAGTCAATAATCTACTTCAATATGGTCACCCAGACGACAACCATGAGCACACTGAGCTATGGAGTAGCTATCATGACGTCTCTAAGAGTATCTAAGGCTCTCTTGCAGTAGGAAACAATCCCTTCCAGGATCAGGATTACGACAGCAAGATTCAAATCAAAATGAAGGAAAGTCACAATCATCCAATGCCACTCTGTGGACCCACAAATAATGCAGATGAAGAGAAGAAGGAGCAATTCTACAGACAACTGCAATTGCAGAATTCTGCGCATTCTACGATTTGATGACTGAGGAGAGGCACTGTGTACAAGCACAAGGATATTCACAAAGCGAGCGACGTGGATTTCATTTCACCAGACACCGGGACACACTAAAAATCAGATCGACTTTATCTCAATCTCAAGAAAGTGTAGACGCAGGAAGCCTACTTTACACAAAACCAAGAAGAGGAGCAAATGTAAGTTTACACCACTCACAATCTAGTGCAAGAAACCTTACTTCAAAATCAAGTTGGAAGCTTTCAAAGAAGTTGGTGATAGACGACAGTTCAAGACGAACACTCAGAACAGAAACTAGGCTGAAGGACGAAACTTCAAAAAACATCTTCATGTCAGCCATCAGGAAAAAATAAGAGACACTGAGCGACATCCGTGAAGAAATCTGCTTAGAAGAACACTGAAACTCTGTGAAAGAGAGGTGGAGGGAAACCTGCATAACCGTGTTAGAAATGAAGAAGAAAAGGCAAGGCAAGGAATGGATCTCGACGGACACATGGAAGCTGATAGAGGAGAGGAAAGTGGTGAAGCAGAAGATGAACCCGTGCAGTGCAAGGATGAACAAAGAGAAGAGAAACTGAGTACAACCTATAAAACAGGACAAAGGAGTGAAAAAGATTGCACAGAAAGACAAAAAACACTTACTTCTACGACACACTTACAAGTGAAGCAGAACAGGCTGTTGGTAGGACAGAACTGACAACATTGTATCAAATAACCAGGTTACTATCAGGGAAGAGATCAACGCAGACGAAACCAATGAAAGATAGTGAAGGAAACTTAGTTACCAAAGAAGAGAAACAAAGCAAACCTTGTACTGACCAATTCGAAAAACTCTTGAATTGACTACCACCTGCAGCTCCTCCAGAAACACCACCAGCAGCCAGAAGACAGAACTACCAGTGAACACAGGCCCTCCGATGAGAGTAGAAGCTAAGACCTGAACGCCATAAAGTTGTTGAAATCCGGGAAAGCAGCAGGACCAGATGGAATTCCTCCACAAGCACTGAAAACAGACTCAGAGACAACAGCGGACATGCTCACACCACTATTGTAGAAGGTTTAGAAGGAAGGAAAGGTGCCTGGCTATTGACTGGGAGAAGGCTACCTTGTGAAACTTACAAAGGGGGTAACCTAAGTCTTTGCAAGAACTGGGGTGGAAACATATTCCTTTCCCTGTCCATCTCAAGCAAAATGTTGAGCCGCATTATCCTGGGAGATTAAAAGGTGCTCTGATTCAAAATGACGACCGAGACAGGCTGGCTGGCTTCAGGAATAACAAATCATGTGCGGATCAAATTGCAACGCATTGCTACACATCATCATAGAACAGAGCATAGAATGGTAGTCAACTCTCTATCTCAACTTCATCGACTTTGGAACGGCCTTCGACAGCGTTGACCGAGAAGTTATTTGGCAGGCGTCTGCTTTGACGCTTCCATCTTAGTGCCACAAACCTTTATCAGCCTCAATCAACAGGTACATGCTATATCATGGTACGTGCCAAGTGATTCACAATGGAAAGCTCAGTGATGCCTTAGAAGCGAAGATAGGAGTAGGACAAGGTTGCCTGCTATCACCCATCATCTTGATTGTAGGTGACTGGATCATGCAATAAACCGTGAGGAGCAAGAAGAGTGGTATACGCTAGCTGGATCGGTGAAAAGAGCCTTGAAGATTAAGATTTCGCTGATTATGATTTATGTCTAATGTGGCACGAACTCGAAGATCTACAGGTGAAAACTAGCAAGTTGACAGAAGGGGCAGAGAAGACAGAGGTGATGAAGGTGACCAACCAACAACAGCATCAACAACAAGCACCAATCACCATCAACGGGATAAATCTAAAGGAAGTAGTCTCTTTCAACTATCTAGGCAGCACTGTTCCAACTGCAGGTGGCACAAAAGAGGATGTCAAAGCCAGCTTCGGAAAAGCAGGACAGGCTTTCACTAATCTGAAATCAGTGTGAAGATCTACTGCACTCAGGATAAAGCGTGAACAACATCAGGGTTTTCAACACCAACCCAGTCACGTCAGTGTTTCTGTATGGTTTAGAAACTTTGCGCATCACGAAAAGCATTTCCAACAAATTGCAGACATAAATCAACAGCTGCCTACGTTGGCTTGATATCGAAGATCCCACGACCAGAAAGAATATGCAACAAGGAACTCTGGGAAAGAACCAACCAATAATCTCTCACCTAACGGATATGCAGAAGTGGAGATGGATTGGGCATGCACTGAGAAAGCCGACTGGGGACATCACGCGCCAGACCAGCCCCTCGAATGGAACTCAAAGGGGGAACGACGAGTTGTTCTTTGGAGGATGTCATGAAGGAGATCAGGTGAGGAAGAAATGAAAGCTTGTGGGCAGCGGTGGTGCGAAGTTCAAAAAACTGCGGAGTTTAGAGTGCAATGGAGGCGTGCTACTGAAGCCCCACGTTTTACGAGGAACCTAAGAGAAAAAAAGTAATAGTAGTATGCTGGCATCATCAGTTTGCTGGTGGTAAAAAAATTAAAGTAACTCTTCAGAAATCTTAAACCAGCTGTAGTAGGAAAGGTTTCGAATATGGTGGTTCTGATGGTGTCAGCAAGCAAGTGAGTTTATTGCAAAACTGTTCAGAAAATAGGGAGACGCTGGTGGTGGACCAGTAGAAGAGTTTTCTAACACTTGCCAATACTGTTATTAGGTGCTGATTGAAGGTGAAATGAAAATTCGGACCGTGGAAGGATCCAAACCAGCAACAACTAGTCTTCTAGCACAGTTCTCTACTAGCTGAGTGAGCTACAACACTCGACCACCAGCCAGATATATATTTGACTTCAATCACCTAGGTTTTTTGGCTGCCCAGTCAGGGCTTCTCATCCCAATCAAAATTCTGTCTGTGGTGGGGTTCGAACTAGCAACCACGCTCAGTCATCACCCAGTATCAATACTAGTCCATGGACATCTTGTTCTGATAGACAAAATGATAATTCCTAATGTCATGTACTAAGTACTATTTTTAACAAGATATTTTTTGGTCAAAATTATACTTGAGATTTTCACGTTAACTGTTCCAAAGTTACAAACTACTCATCCCTGTATCCAAGAACTCTTGAAATCTGATATCAAGCAAAGCAGTCGCATAATGTTTACAAAGTCCAGGCACTATTATTAAATAATTTTGGATGTTATACGCCCTTCCCGATATTCTTTTCGTTTCCTCTGTCCCTGTAACATTTTTGATAGAAACTTTGTTATCGCTAATATATTCGGTTCCTATTTCCCAATGCCCAAAACAAGCTGAAGTGAATTTGTTCAGTAAAAGCCCCATTGACTTAACTACTCAGCTTCTAGAATATATTAACATTTTAAATTCACTTTTTATTCAAAATTTCTGTCTTTATTCTTTACTTTGCAAACTGCACGCGTTACTTGGTATTATTCCCCTTTTGTGCAACCTCATTTGTAGCAAGTGTTCCCTCCAGTCAAATTCTAATCCCATGGTGAACTTATAGGCATGTTTAGCTCTCACAAGTTCTTTGAACCTGTTCTTTGAAGAATAACGTCCTTCACAATACCTTAGTTATTTTATCACATAAGAATATGACACTATTTTCCCGTGTCAGCAAACAAATGATTTTGTGAATAGTCAGTGTAAATTTCAAAGTATTTTGTCTTAAGAGTTAAGGCAAGTGGCCACAAGAGACTTAACGCATACTATATTGCCTCGCGCACAGAGGTAGTTTTCCCAAGAAAACAGTTAGATTAGATATAAACTTCCCTTTTATACTTTACTTCAGTCACTCTAGTGAAATCAAACATTTGGAATTTCATGGAAATATTCTTTGCAATACCTTTTAAAGATTATCGCATGAATTTTCTCGATCTGAACCTATAAATGCATCTCTCACGGCTGACAGAAAATATTTTTATGATTGTACTTAAGACTGGGACAAGAAAAAAAGAGGCATGCGGCATTTCTTAAAATTCATTCGAATTAATTTTCGGTTAGTACAGTTTCCCCGTACAGAAAAGACTTTATTTCATCTTGGTGCTACAGTTTCTTCGACTTTTTTAAGCATGGATACCTGTAAAATGGTTTCACTAATATACTGCTTTATTCTGTTTTGAGGACAAAAATGGCTGAGTATTATCTGGTTAGCCATGGGAAACTAAGTAAAAAAATATTTCTACAAACACTTCATTATCTTCAAAATGCCTTCTTGGAATTTTTCTTTACACAAAGAAGGGATGAATCAATAATTCTTGACAGTCAAAATAATCCTTCAAGAACGATTCCAGGAAATCACAGTAGTGAACAAAATTGGAAAGTTTCAACTTTTTTTGACATGACAGTAGACTGGTGATCAGGTAAAACTCGGATAATTTCTCGCTTTCAATCCGCAGGTGATTAATGAAGTCCGGCCGGGTTAGGGTCAGTATATTACATCATTCACTGTTTCTATAAATGAAGTCATTTCAATATTCCAACACAATCTCTGTGCCTAACACCTTTTTAGAAGTTTGCCAAAGTATCGCTTCTAAAGTCATTAGTGCAGGAAGCCATCAAATTCACAATCCGATGTTGACCTTTCCCGAATTTGACAAGTATAGATAACAAGTTGGTATTCATCACCGACTGACATCGGTTAGAGGAACATTGGAAACCTGGGAACACTGGACAGCTGTTTCGCCTTAGTATGGGACTCCTCGACAGTGCACACTTATGGCTCCTCCCAAGACCCAAGACCATCAAGTTCGGTGACCAGCACGTTACCATTGATCCACTGGGTTGGAATCTAAAGGTTGAAATCTCTTATTTCTGTCAGTTTGCGACACGGTGCAGCCGTCATCCAGTGTCGTTTTTGAGTATCTGTCCCCTCCCGTCCACCAGGTTTTCCGCACAGGTCACAACTTCCCATTTGGACTTCAGGGATCACCTCGTGAAGCTGGTCGCCGCTGAGCATTAGATTCAATCACTTACGAGACTTGTACGGATTTATCGATTTCAAGTCAGTATTCATCATGAATTGATGTCAGTTGGGGGAACATTGGAAACCTGAGAGCACTAGACAGCTGTTTCTCCTAGTATGGGACTCAGCAATGCGCAATCATGACCTTCAGGTTGCGTGTCCAGCATATTACGTTGTCGATTCGCTCTTCCTGTTAGTAAACTAGTTCTCTATCCTAATTTCAAACGATACAACTGACATGTGACATTTTTATATACTGTCCTACTTCCCATGTTACGAGGACCTGAGCTGTAAGTTATTCATGCATACACCCATAGTATCAATATTTTGGAAAGTGATATTTCAACAGATGAAGTGCTCAAATTTTATTTTGTCCTTCTTTTGACGGCAGTATGAGTGACCACCTACAGTCATATTAACATAAATATATCCATATTTCACTGGTTTACTTGTAAATGTAGTATTGTAACATTTTCTGTAATTCTGTAACCATAGTTTTGTAATTCGTCTTACAACAACAAAGGATAATTTAAAGGTCTTTAGTTAAGTTCCGCACAAAGACTGAATAGTCTCCAGGTTCAGCTAACTGCATGAAACTACAGCTGCTAACACACAAGAGCTTCAGGCGTCACTGTTTATCATAAAAAGACAGTTGATGGAAAACTCCTTATTTATTCTTTTTGAATAAGCGACTAACATTCACGCCCTAATCACAGAGACAAAATATTTCGTGACAATTAACCTTACCCAACTTAATTTGATTCTCATCTATGTCTCGCGATTAGTAAGAGTATAAACTGGGTCTATGCTTCATGTTGGGTAGTAAATTCGGGTAATCATAAGTACTTCGGGTGAGCAAATACTGAGTGCAGAAATCAAGTTATATGTACTTTTGTATTTATCCCAATCTATAATCTCATGTGAATTGCGGCCTAGTTTAGACCATTGTTGTTATGATTGGAATCTGACTTCCCTGAGAGCACCATCTTGAGTTGTTGCGACGAAAAAAAGACAAGGTGTCTAGGCCAATAATATTTTTCCCACCCTTATTAGAAGCATTTCAAAGCCGTTTTATAACTGTCCTCCTTAAACTTATCAGGTTCCACTCTCTCGATCCACGCTAAATAAAGTTAACCAGACAGATCTCTGTAGAGAGCAGTTGCTACTGGTGATAATTCGTATACCCCTTCACCTGTTCTTATGCAGAGGTAGATTGTCCAATATCTACTCCAACACCTTACAGCTTGGCCTAATAAAACTTAGTGTGGATCAGTCAATAACAACATTCGTTTGACAGTGGACAGATTTTTAATAGATTCTTTTGCACCAGTCTACAAAGTACCAAGTCATCTTCCGAATTGTGTGAGGAAACGTTCGTTTTGCATTGGTGAAGTTTTGGCAATGCAACAATCGAAAGCGTAGTTGTGCACCCAGGAGCAACTTTATCATTCTGTATCCCCATTCACTTCTTAAACTTTTCAGTTCGTAAGCCTAACTAATCTTTTAACTAACACATTGATATTATGCAGACGATTTTCATTTAGCCAATTTACAAATGTATCCCTTGCTTCCGCACTGACAACTGTCTACTCACTTTTTTACGAACTCTTTAATTCTGGATTTCAAATCACATTCACTCAAATGTCAAATGTTTTCATATTTCTTGCGTAATTTCAACTCGTATACAACTTTCACAGCCACAAAATGTAAACGACTGTTGGCTTGAAAATATTAAAACATCTTTATGCACACTGAGCATATTTAATTGCATTGCTTATTCATCAAACTAAGGTGCTGATTGAGGGAATCTTGGTGACAGTGCGACTGTATCTGGTATCTACAGTTTTTAAGTTTAAAAGTAAAGTATATGAACAAACTGAAGGTGTTACCATGGGATTACTAATATCCCCTATCACCGCAGACGTATTTACGGGAAGTCACCCATCAAACATTTAGTCCAAATCCAAAGATATGATTTAAATACGTAGATGACACCTTTATAGTACTGAAATGGGAACTTATTAATAGGTTGCTGACACACCTAAATTCAGTAGTGGATATAATCTAATTCACACATTACTTAGAAAATGAAAAAGTTGAGTTCTAGCAATGCTGGATTGCAAGATTAAACGAAAACAAGATGAAGGTTTAGAAACAGACTGATGTCTACAGGAAATTTTCCCACTCGAATCGCTATTTAAACTTCAAATCGTCTTACCCCATCTCAATTTAAGTTGCCTGGGTTAAATAGCTGATTGGTAGTGCAAAAAGCCGACTAGTGAGGCGAAAAGTCTAAAACAAGAAGTCAGACATATCAAAATACCTTGCGTCTCAATAGTCACCCACCTAAATCTATCAATAAATTGACAAGAAATTGAAAAACAAATACGAACAGTGGTAACGGTAACACAGGTGTTGTGATTTACAATTCTACCGGTAATAGTAACAATGATGACAGGGTCGCGATAGAATTAAAAAGCCTCCACTGTGTTGCTTTACAAAAAATGCACCTCAGAAATGTTAAGAAGAATTTTGACCAACAAAATATCTAATAAACAAGCTTAGTGGCATAATGGATAACGCCTTGGCGCTTAAAGCGATGGGTACGAGGTTCGAGTCTCAGTGGGAAGGACATCACTTGGGTGCAGGTAGATCCAGCTGATGAGTACCAAATAGGACGGAACGCGCGCTCTGAATCCTTCTGCTAGCCACAATCAACCAAATTATCATAACTAACATACAGACAATACTGAGGCATCTGCATAGGAGCCCATATGCCAATAGAGGTCGAAAAATTCGATCCAACAAAACAACGGGGAATAACAAGTATGTCAATAAATAGTACCAAGCTTAGTATGTTATAAGATTTTATTGGTCTAAAAAGGCAAAATAAATTGTTTGATCAAATCCCTTGCAATGATTGTGAGGTTGGATACATATGTCAAAGTAGTCGACCAGGTTCGATTGGAAAAACAGAGCACAAGTGCAGCTAAATCAAGTTTAACAGATCCTAATAAGATAAAAAGTTTATAAAACAAAGCTTGGCTATATCTCTGCACGCAATGACGTACAATCACACAGTAGGGTGTTTTTATATGGCTACAGTGTTGAAAACTAAATTAGATAGATGGAGGGAGAGATCGATAACCGAATCTTCATATTTTGAATCTACGCCAAATACCTGCAGAAAATTCCGCAACGGATCACAAAGAACTGTATAAACCATATCTTAAAGTTATGGAGTTACCTGATATCAATATGGACACCAAATTATATCCGTAACCTTATTCATTTAATGATACTGTTTCACTGTGTGATATTCCTTATAATCAGACTAAAATGGAATTACAACCAACCACAGTGTACAAGTTATACTATTGTATACCTTTTCTTCCCTTAGATCATTCAGTTTATCTAAACCTTCATTCAATATGAGTATTATCAATAACGAAATAGTGTAATTAAATAACATAACGAAAAAGAATGCTCATGAATCGGTTTACAGTATCAGTCTAGTAGACGTCTGCAGTGCAGTTGCTCTATTTTCCAACAGTAAGCTAAACATAATTAGACTACACAGACTGCGCAAAGAATAACTATCTATACAACAATAGAATGAACACATCAGATAAGATAGTTCAAAAATAGGAGGTTTTGCATGTTATTTACGTATCTGTGAAAGTAACACAAACCTTTTTAACTGTGTATTCAGGGTCGGTCTTCTAAGATAATCTTGTATGGCAACACTGCACCTGATGTAAAAGGGAGGGAGATAAATGAAACAAAGTAGACATCTGAAACCGCTACGGTTAATTTGATTCAAGTTCAAGAATTTAAGATGAAAAATAATAGTGAATATGATAAAATTGATAATAACAGAGTCGTGTAAGTGTTTTATCTGGCCTTGTTATCTTCTCATCTTGAATAAAAAAGAATTTTGAATCATTTGTGAAACTCAGGTCAAAATATGAAATTGAAAACAATACGATAATAGGAATAATGAAATAACGGTACAAATATACATGATTGTATTTATGTATCCTATTTAAATGGTATATTTAACCAGCTTTTACATCATCTAATTATGCAATTTTCATCCAAAGAGTGATTTCAAAGAAAATATTCATACTTACCATGAGTGGTAGAAACTTATTCGACAACCACAGAC
This sequence comes from Heterobilharzia americana, assembly GCA_944470555.2. NCBI lineage: Eukaryota > Metazoa > Platyhelminthes > Trematoda > Strigeidida > Schistosomatidae > Heterobilharzia > Heterobilharzia americana. Next base: position 31,251,881 of record OX104129.1, on the reverse strand, counting down.
CGCCTAAAAATCAAGAACAGAAGGTACCTTGACATTTTGTATTTAGTCGACTCATATATTTCGCAAAGATAATCTATTTAAGAAAAAAACGACACTACATACAACTCCTCTTTTTCATGAATATGAATAAAACAGGAAGAAGAGTGGTAACAAAATCGGCATACATTTGTTTCGCAGGTTCTCCTCAGCTGCTCTACAACTTGGGATGAAAATAAACACATTGTATAACGTGATTTCATAAATTGACAAGGATGTTTCAACTGAGATGGAAGGTAACGAAGATTTAGGCTGACCGAGTTTTATGGAAATTGAAGAGGTCTTTTAGACTACTCAACGGTTAACTATGTGTGCAGCAACAGAATGAACATTCCAGGGAATATAGCTGAAAAATATTGTGACTATGAGGGTCAGGGTTGTACGCAGTGTTATTCTCGAATCGATAAATTTTATATCGGATAGCAAGATGAATACAACTCAGAAAGTGTAGAGTAGGTCTTTGAACAGATCCAAAGGTGAAGTGAGCAAAACAAAGAGTTGTGAGGTCATGAAGTGTCGTATTTACAAATATAGGAGACTAAAATTATCAGTGTTAAGTAAGACTAGCAGTAATATTATACAGAATATAAACAATTGGCTTACCGATGTTCATTGACCAATTTCAACAACTTTTTCACGTTGGCTTTCCGTCCAGTAGAAAGTAAATGCAGTATTTAAACTCTATGGACCCGTATGACTTAAATTCTCCTGGAGATGTTGAGAAATGCAAAGAAGAAACAACAAGTATGTACAGTAAATTCAAATGCATAGGTTCTGAGGATGATTTCACCGAGTATAAATTTGTTTGCTTACTTCCTTTTTCTTCTATCACTTTATATATTTAATTTGTTTTGAAATATGAAAGACCTTTGTGTTTTTACAGCAGCTGTAGTTACTACAATGCTCTTCGACGCCACTTGCTGGTTACACCACGAAGTTTTACAAACATTTACAGGAAAAGCTACTTACTAGCTTAGATCAACAAACTTAGGTACAATAACAACTTAGTTAAATAATCGTTTTCACTATCTGTGATTGCCGTGTTTGGGCAGACTAGTATTTATACTGTGTGATAACTAAAGATGGAATGAAAATTTGGACTGCGATCGGATTCCTGCCAGCTACCACCGTGTTCCTGGCTCGATGCTGTACAAAAAATGAAATACGAGATCTGGCTACTGATCAGATTTTTATTTCACTTTATGAATATGTAAAGTAAGAAGACCAAAAAATGTGAAATGTAAAATCTTGTTATGTGAACAAACTTCCAGTTGAAATTGATACCTTTTTAAGTTGTTACAAACTCCCATTTTAATTGATAAACTATTTGAATGAACAAAGAATATTCTTTTCAATAACTTCTTCCTAAGATCTCACAGTTATATCCAGATATTGAGGAATTATGCTTCAACAATATTAATATTTCGCTTATCAGTCTGTTAATAATGTTGTGAGGTTGAGAAGGTCAACTCAGAAAAGTTTCCTTTGAAAGTTAATGACAGAAACAATTATCACGGGAATTCAGCTGAAAATGGCTAATTATCCAAACAATTATACAGTATATGTAGTGCTATAGGCTAGGAGTTTAATAAAGCGATAAGACGGTATTCATGAGAGTTGATTGAACCGAACTAGGCAAGACAATTTGAAGAATAATAGCTGGATATAATAATACTCGCGTTGGGGGACAAAACCTACAGTGTGATGAAGTTATTTCAGATTACAGGGATGAAGGGGTACCTACAGTATGAAATTAAAAAGCCTTTTTACAAGGAGTAGGATGCTAAAGAATTTATGAGTCCTAAGCAGAGTGAGGTTACTTGTGGTGGTAACACCTGCTTTCTATGAACACATAACTCAGGTTGCTTAATTCTTATTGCCACCACTTCTGCAATCCGAAAGATTCAAAGCCAAGTGCCTTTTGACGAATTAATGAAAAGCTGGTAAATAATTTAAAACAACTATATATCCACCTTGTGTTTCTTTTGAATTTAGTGTGCTGATACGGAAGTCATAGTGGTCTTTACCACACCTTTGCTTAACCAAGCTAGAAGGTGTTCATGAGTACTAAAAACTAAATTCCTAGAGCATTGACTAGAGTAACTGGCTGCAAATCAAATTGATAAACATAATCGGAAGTGTCTAGTTCAGTCAGTTCATGTTTCAATCTCCGGGTAACCTTTGGGAGTGTGGAAAATGTAATTTTTAATTTACCTGCAATAAAGTTCCTTGAATTGATGTGCGTAGTTTTTGAATTAATGCCTTGGTATGGCATATTGCCTCTAAGTGGTACCTGAATGCTAACATATCCGTTCTTGTTAGTTTTTTAATCATATATTTTTTTACGAATTAATCACGATGGCCGTTTTTGATGAATGAGTTGCGTAAAGCCGTCATTTCCTAAATCCTATCGCGTTAATCCTGGATCTTAGAGCTTTTACTAAATTTCATTTCCACTGGAGGCACACGAAGGTGAAAAATTGTGTATTGCCCCATTCACGTACTTTTCCTAAACAGCTTTCTCCTCATCGACCAATCCGTTTATCTCCAGAGAACATCAGGAAGAGTTATTCTGCTTTCCAACTCCAACTCACATGTAAACGTCATCTTCAAGTTCACTACATTGGATAGGCTGAGCATTTTTGACCTATGTTGTTTTCACGTAAGATAAACGAATCATCCATATGTCGGCAGTAAAATGGAAACTAGCTCATAGATTGTCAAAGTAAACCACTGTGTGGTTCCGGCAGAAAAAAAACTCTTGTAACATAGGATGCAGTGGCGAAATCACTGTGACTCCAACCACTTGTCTGCGTAGTTCACCTTTAAGTTCACAGTCAACATTCATCATACACTTGAGCAATAACTGTTTGAGTATATCAACTGGGATTTCAACTTTCATAGACTATCTACTGCTCATTGGTGATTAGCTTCAAGAGGTGATTCATGAAGTCCCAAAGAGAAGTCTTGACTAGTGGGGCGAACCTGGTGGACGGGAGGACAAATACTCAAAGACGACATTGGACGATGTTCCTGGCAACGGAACCCGGTCCTGGGTTCGAGCTTACCGGGGTGGGGGTGAGCACTGTGGAGGAGTCTAGTACTAAGGTGAAACAGCTGTTCAGTGCTCCCAGGAATTCAATATTCCTCCAACTTATGTTACTCCACGATAAATTTCAACCTAAAATCAATCGGTAAACCCCTACAAACCCTCCCAAAACGTGTTTTTCCAACTGTTTACCTACATAGTTGTTTATCTTATTTCAACACTATGCGTTTCTAAGTATTTAGAATTTTAGAAGTAAAATAACTACTGTTCTTATCATAAATGATAAACATACTCATTAATCTGAGGGTTACATCGTGCAGTATGGAATACCTGTCAATGGACATTACAACACTTCTAGTAATTTAAAGTCATTCATATTCACCGCTGACTGTATGTAAGCAATCACTGAAGCTACTCAAGCATATTCTAAAATAAATTTTACAACACAACAAATCGACCTCCCTAGACTTAGCATGAAAACATTAGACAATGATTTGTTGTCGTTGCAAAAATTAGTGATTTCTCTTCGAGTTGAAATGATTTTACACTTGGATAAGAGATAAAATTTCTATCTAAGTTGAAAACGATTAAAAAAAAATTTATATCAATAATATTTCAGACACTCAGAGAAAATTGTGAAAAAAATGCAAACACTCTGGTCACAGAGAAGCACAAGAGATTTATATCTATGAAAACATGAAGTGGAGAATATAAAAAAATGTTTCTTTAAAAGCTTTACACAATCCATTATTTTAATCCAATTCTTTTGAACAAGAATAATTTTTGAAAGAGTACACTTTATCCAAGAACCAAGTTTTTAATACTGTAAAAGAGCCTGAAGACAAAACTTATGAATTATATACAAGGGGATGACTAGCGGTTTCATATTGACTTGTAACCGAAATTCCTTTGAAAATTGCCAAAATTGTTTCACACCACTCAACTGAAAGTAGGAAAATCTATTAGTGACAAGATTTTCAAAGAATTCATAAAATTTTCAAAGATAATTATCGTTATCTTCTCTCTGCTGGTATATAGGCTACTATGCGGCTATCATCACAGTCCCTAAATATGTTATCATATAAGTAGTTGCTAGAAATGGGATCCAGAACACCCATCTTGTTTTATTTGTGACTTCTAAATTGGACGTACTAGCGAATCAATGAGTTATGGTGTCCCATTGAGATATAAACCCATCATTCATTATTTAAATGAATATCAACGCAATATGCATTATACAAGAGGTGACTACTGTGACACAGTAGACTGCAAGATAACAATGATTCAAGCGAAACGTCGTTGTGAAAGCCTAACGATGCGAAAAGGTATTCAATGTATCTCAATTCATTTTCCATAGTGGAAAAAAGCGTTACTGGGACAAATACACCACTATACTAACCATGGTTGACACACTACCCCGCTCGAGAATGACATCACCAGATAATTGTTTTTATCTCCGTTGTTTCTTTTCTAAGATTCATATGGGACCATCTGCTATCATTCTTAGTGACATTTAAAGTCATGCACAAAAGTATTTTACATTTCATTCGATCCCTACTTTCAAGGAAATAGTTTTTGATGTTTTAGCTGATGAGTCTTCGTCACTGAATGGATCCACTTTAGCGGTTATTTTTGGTATACGGGCTACTGTATGGACCCCTGGATATTGCGAGTGTTTTCAAATTTAATAATTTTGAGCGGGGTTAAATACAGGACGCGCGGTTCGTTTCGTTTTAGACTCGTCAGCTGGATTTACCTGCTTCCTAGTTGGGGATGTTGTTTCCACTGCTAGCTAATAACTTTCATTAACGTTTGCAAGTTACAACATCAAAGACTACACTATACTCATCGTACAAGTCCCCATTGTGATTCAATAGCTTAGTGGACAAAGCTCTGGTGTTTCAAAAAATGTCCTGATTTCGAGTTTCAGTGAAAAGAACACCACTCATTGAGCGGCAGGTACATCCAATTGATGGGTTTTAGACAGAAAGAAATATGCTTCCTGGATTCCACTGCCAGCCACTAATCATCATTAATTCAAAAAGTGTTTGGGAAAATTCCACTCTCATTTCTGAAAATATTGAAGTTCGTAAATGCAGTGGATTGTAGGAACCTAGCATTTTAGAATCGGGTACAATGTTGAGAAGTGAGTCAATTATATGTCATAGTTAGTCTATATCTTCTGTTGAGAATGAGTTTATAGAGAGACTACTACTGACTGTACTGATAATTAAATAAAAAAGATAATGTGAAAAATTCAAGCTTCCAAATTAATGTCTCTAGGATTATAAATACTTAGTAAATTACAACACATAAAGCAAAAGTATTATAGTAGTAGCGTGTCTTCTTTACTTTTGGTAAAAGTTTATTTCCAACTATATCCTGGACTTTTCATTTGCTCCACATTTTTGTGAGATGATGATGCAGCCAGTTAGTTAGATCAACAGCTTAAAAGTATAGACTATTATTTTTCCACAAATAAGTCGATGAGATTTTGTCAGCATCAACTGACCTGACATTTAAAGTAACACCAGTAAACTGATCAAATCATGCAAATAAGCGAAACAATAGGCAAGTAAGGAAGACAGACACTGGTTTGATTACAAACTACATCCAGTCACTACATCAGTCACGTAAATATCTACATGTCATTCTGTAATATATTCTCATATTTCGAGCTTTTGTGTTTACCGACATATGTGTGTGTCTCAAAGACGAAAATGTGTATCAACCACTTGAAACCAACCCTATCAAAAAGTTCGACAACCAGATCAATAAAACCTTGAACAAACTCTTCAAAGCAGGAGAAATAACAAAGCAAGACAAACGGAGAATAAAATCGAATGGATCTGTCCTTCCTCGGTTCTACGGCAGACCGAAAATAAACAAACCCGATATCCCTCTACGACCAATAGTCTCACTTCTGGGAACTCCAACACACAACATATCAAGAGAACTTTCGAGAAAACTGAAACACCTCCTTTAACCATGCGGATATTCCATCAAGTCACCAACGGAATCCTCAGGAAAGATCAAAAATATTAACATAGAAAACGATGAGTTAATGATATCCGTCGATGTCACAACACTATAAACATCCATCGAACCTCAACTGGCCAAGGAAACGATGTCTCCCCTGCTCAATGAAGACGAAAACCTTTCAGAACGCACAAAACTCAAATGTTCAAGTCTGATGGAGCTCATCGACCTTTGTATGACAACATACTTCCAATTCAACGGCAAGATATACAAACAGATAAAAGGAACTTCACTAGGATCACCGATATCCGTATTAATAGCAGAAGCAGGGATGTAGAGACTGGTAGCCATTATTCTACCTGTGATCAAACCGAAAATTTGGATTCGTTATGTAAACGACACTTTTGTCATTATAAAAAAAGATGACATAGAAAACACTCACAATTTGATCAACAACGTTTTCAGTGACATCGAATACACAACGCAGAAGGAGTCGAACAACCAACTACCATTCCTGGATGTTTTGGTCACTAAGACAAATGCCGAAAATCTGGAAACCCAAGTATACAGGAAGCCAACATACACTGACCAAATCTTCAACTACAATAGCAACAACCCAACAACACATAAAATCCGTTGCATGCAGACTCCACTCAAAAGAGTGAGAACACACTGCAGCACAACAACACAAAGAAACGAAGGAAATTACAACAAGTCCACTCTGAAAGAAGAACGGCTACCCACGAAACTTTATCAGAAGATGCCTATCCTGTGCATCATCAACTACAAAGTCATGGACCGAAATCAACAAACGCATCGTCCTACCATACATAAAGAATGTATCAGAAGTCATGACAAGATTTCTGAGACCACTTGGAATTGCTGTGGCTCACAAACCAACAAATTCTTTCCAAACACTATTATGCAGACCAAAGAATGCAACAAGCAAAGAAGACAAACCAAATACCACTTACAAAATCACTTGACATAACTGTAGTCAGCACTACATTGTACAAAGCGGCTGCCCTCTTAGTCTTCGTCTGCATGAAAACCAATTGGCTATTAAACGCCAGGACATTTCATCACTCATTTCAATGCACGTGGATAATTATGGACATGAATTTAATCTCGACAACGAAGGAATTTGGGACAGACGAAACACTAAAGATATCAGAGAATTCCTAGAAGCTTGGCATCCAGGTCAGTCAGCAATCAACAGATGTATAGATATAGACCCGATCTATCAACCAATAGGAAAGATGATAAACGAGGGGAAGGTCAGAGGTTAAGCAGAGGGACAGCCAACAGGAAAGTCTATACAATCAACGACACAACAATCAAAGGAAACAACCAATCACAGACCACATCGTTAGAGCAAGCCACTAAATCACTCACGGAGATATCGACAGCTCACTTCACGCTCAAGTTAGTGCTGATGATGTTGTCCAGAAAAACGATGAAAGCTTCACGATTAAACAACCTAGCTCAGAGAACACAAGATATAATGTATCTCAGTTTATGAGCATAAACGTTATCGTATTCTATTTCGCAAGTATCAATGAACTTACATGTAACCGATTGTCAAATGAGTCACATTTATTTTTTCCTTCTCCTTTTATATATATAGTTTGACCGTTTAAAACAAAGTCAGATATCTTTCTATTGAACAGTTAATCGTACTCACTGGTTAAGCTTAAGAATGCTGGAGAACATCCTACGCATACTATGTTATATACACTAAGAATCTCTCATGAGGTTGAAATCTAGAAAGAATTCCAATGATGACTTATTACTTCATGAAACTTTAGGAGGGAGATTCATTCTACAAGAAGAAGTGTGCAGCAATTAAAGTAGCCAATGTAATATGTTCAACGTAATTTCAAGAGTAAGTTAGTTACATAATTCGGCCATAGGTACTTTGTAAATTTGATAAAAAAACTGCTCATATTTTAGTTTAGTAGAAATGATTCCACAATAGATTAACTCCCCAGGATGAAATCCGATTTCGTCTTAGAATCCACTAGCTAAAGGTTGTGTACACAAAGGAGTCAGAAGAGCTGAACATGTAAACATATTATATATACACTGGATAATGTGAGCAACTGGTGTACAACTCACTTTCATGAATTTACAATCATATAGCCTATCTATGAAGAAACTAGATGTCTTATGAAGATGCAAAGCTTAAAGATGGTTTGCAAAATAAGTAAACTGAACTAATCTATCAAACTCCATGCAATCACTATGAAATCAAGTAATAGATCAAACTAGCTGATCCGGATCAGTTAGATTATCCAGACATAGAAATTTAGTACAATCTAGAATGATAGGTCAAAAGAGGATGAGAAATAGACAAAAAAAAACATGGTTATTGCAATATTTGCATTAACAAACAATCACTCAATAGGCTGGAATAAAATCATCGTACTTACTCAATCTTTATTCATTTAACCCACACCCAACACATGTAATAGGAATAACAAAACACCTATACCAGAGATATGACAGATTTTGCTACAACTAAAAATGAACCACATCAGATTGGTGATAGGACCATAAAAATCACATGTTGGAAGTTGTGTAATAACACTGATTTGATTATAATCAAATGGTGGAATTGTTCTCCAGTAAGTAAAACTGTCCCAGTGTTTAGCAAATCGAATCAACAAATCTAATCCTTAATTACATTCTATCACGATCCTCATGTTTTCCACTCTTATTTATAAAAACCTCAATAACTAGACAACACAGCAATAAAATACATTAAATCCAATAATCAAGTTACCTTAAGTATCGACTAAGCAATAAGTAAAATAACCACCTAAGTTACTTTCATAGACGTTGAAATCACTTCAACAGTTCACAAAATGCACAATTTTAACAATGACTCAAGTTTTAAAAATTCCTGTCAATAAAAAATCCAGAAGTTTGACAAACAATTTTTTCGATAAAACAATGGAATAACAAAGACGTCTGTGGAATAGAAAGTGTTCATTTTATTTTATTGCCTTTCATCAGCTGCAAACAGCCAACAATTGATTGGATTATTCCTTCATTAATTACTGCTAATTACTCAACCTAAAGCTTTTTCTGCCAGTTTTTTTTACATCATTATATAAACCACTAGCTCTCTAACAACCCCTTCCTTTGTGTGTTTTTTGTTCATCCCTTTCCACAGCTGTAGAATTCTCTATTTCATGAGATATAAATTGCCATTGATTTTGACTAAAGTTCGTGATTAATAATGCAGTTTCCTTAACTTACTACTTCACTGTTAATCCTGGATACCAAGTCTTCATTTATCTTTGCATAATTGCAGTATGTTATATCAATACTACTATTACTACCCTTTCATTTCAATTGTAGACTGTTTGCAGCTGATGAAAGACAGTAAATCAAAATGAGCTCACTTTATTCAACAAATGTCTTTGTTGTACAAACCTGTCAAGTGAATTGAATGTATGATACCATTTTTTTTATCACTATGTAATGAACATATTGCTTGTTACTGGTTTAAAATAAGGCATTTCGAGTGAGATGATTAAACCATTTAGTGGATTATGTCAATGTTGTAAACATAAGAAGCATTTGGTTTAAAAAGTGTGTAGATCCCATATCTTCAGGGCTAACAAAAGCTTTAAATGAATCATCTTTGATATCTGTAATTTCCCTTTGTTATTCCGTATTGATCGAATCGACCCCTGTGCATAACGCTTTGGAGTTCAAAGGATATGTATTAGGTTTGAGTGTCAGTGGAAACACTAGCATCGGTTGACGAGTCCCAAATAGGACGAAACTCCACATCTGGACTCCACTGTTAGCCACCACTACTACTACTACTAAATTTTTATTTAGGTCATCAATGATTTGCATGAAATATTTTCCAAAGCACATATTTAGATAATATATATCTTAGTCAAGACTTGAGCGGATAGTTGTACAAATACTGAGTGCTTAATAGAAAGTTGAAATCAGATATCTGTGTGATTCACAGCGTGTCTGAAATAAATAATGTGTTAAATGTGCCCATCAGAATATAAAAGAAAAACAAGTACTTCAGCAAAGAATCTCTTTTCGGCGATTTCATTTTCAAGGCTGTACAATCTCAGATTTATACATTTTTCCCGTGTAAGGGTTTCGTTGTGTTATTGCTTGTTTTTGCGTATCATGAATTCCCCTACTAGCCACTGCCCATCATTACTATACATAATTAAAACACAGGCAATATCGACGCATCCGCACAGGAGCCCATATGCCAACAGAGACTGATCAATTCGGTCCAATCAACGACAGTGTAATACGAGCAATAACATTAGTACTATACCCATCACACGAGAAGTGGCTATCGCGGCTCGTTGGTGTAGTGGATAACGCTCTGGCCTTTGAAGCGATCGCTCACGAGTCCAAGTCCCGGTGGGAACAACATCACTCACTGGGAGGCAGGTACATTCAGCTGACGAGTCCCAAATTGGACGAAATATGAATCGTGGATCCCACTGCTGGCCACTGCTCATCACTATTATACATATGGATTCCACAGTTAAAAACGGTTTGTCAAGCATAGCAACACAAATAATGATCTATCATGAATGAATTGTCATTAAAATCACAACACCAAAAAACTATACTGAGTAGTGAATATTAATCAAAATAAGTTTGAACAAGAAGTCTTAGAACATGACAAGATAATTGGAAAATGAACTGTGATCAGGCAGAGCATAGCGACAAGAATGAATGGCAAATTATTTCAAAAATGAATAGGGTCAAAACAGAACTATGAAAAGAAAAGTTGTTAGGGGTTAGATGAGATTTCAAAGACTGAAAACTAAGACCATGAAAGGAGAAAGGGTTGAACAGTATTCTTTTGCGAAAACAGTTCAGGTTTCTCCATATGGATGGAAAGGGCTTTTGGGATTTAGAGAATACGATGACATACAGCCTTTGGAAAGTTTCTTTTCACCTAATTGATGAATTTGGACGAGGAAATTTTTGGGATGGGGTGATTCGTGTTTACTGTGTGTTCAATTACAGCACTTGTTATTGCTCCATTGTTATCTCTTTGTAACCTCATGTGATGGTGCTCCAAAACTTTTTCGGTTAACAGTCACATCGAATGACCTATATGCCTGGCTCCAAAAGAGCAGGTGAATTGATATATTCACATGGGAGTGGCCAGATGTGAAATTTTCTCCTTTGAGCTGTTAGAAATCGTTGGGCAACAGGAGAATGCTAGTCTCAGCATAGATGCAAATTATGTTCTGTTTAAAGCCTTTGGTATCCTCTTTCTCAGAGTGTCAGCGGCAGACTCAGTTTTGAAATTTAGATTCATGCAGATTATCTTTTTTGGTGTGGTGGTAAGGTTCTCTTTGTAAGGTTTAGGTTTGATGTTTTCGTCTATAAAACGTGGAGGCATTCCGTTTTCAATCATTCTGGTTGCTATTTTGTGCCTGATCACAATTCACTTTCCAATTATGTCGTCATGCTTTAAAACTTTTTCCTCAAACTTATTTTCATTTACATTGACTACTCACCAGTTTTTAGTTTTGTGATTTTAATGACAGCTCATTATTTGGGTTGCCGTGCTTGATAAACCGTTTTTAACTATCCAATCCTTACAATAGAAAAGTGTTTAAATTTGCTTTGAAAATGAAATGAATAATTCCAGCACTTTTTACATAAGGCTGGTATGAACCTTTACGGGAAAATAATCAGAAACACCATTATGCTGGATTCCATTAACATGTCCACAACTATGTAGTTCGTTTTACTGGTCGATCTTGTTTTTATTATTATGATAGACTAGTACAGGTTACCAGCAGAATCTAAGACACGACTTACGTTCTATTTAGGAGTCATTCCTCGGTTATATCTGCACCTGTGCTGGTGTGGATATCAGGACTCAAATTCATTATCGACTAATTGAAACATCATAACTCTGTTTATCAGAATCATGAATCATTATTACAGTATATTTATTACTCAACAATTATCTACTTCAATTTTGAGGTTTAAGGGGGTTCATTTATTGGTTTCAATTTGGTATTCATCATGGAATGACATCAGTTGGATAAACATTGGCAATCCTGGAGAACTGGAAAGTTGTTTCGTTTTAGTATGAGACTTCTCAGCAGTGCATGCCAGTGACCGTGAGAGGGATAGAACTCGGACCTTCAAGTTCCTCAGTCACAATGTTACCAGTCAGCCACTCGGCTGGAGTCCAGTGGTTCATATTCTTACTTCTGTCAGTTCACGACATAGAACGACTTTCATCTAATGCTGATGTTGGGTAACTGTTCTAATGTCTAACTGATCGCATTCTACGATGAATGGCAACCTGAAATCAACAACTAACTCACTAAAAACCTCAAAATTAGATAAACCTATCACTCAGTACCGAATAGCTTCAAGAGGTGATTTCTGAAGTTCCAATGAGAAGTTTTAACCGGTGAGGTCAATCAAGTCGAACTTGAGGATAGTTCCATACTATGATGAAACAGCTATCCAGTGCTTCCAGATTTCCTATGTTACTCCAACTGATGTCAGTCCAAGACGAACACCAACCTAAATTTATATGTTTCTTATCGGATTTTTAAGTGGTATGAGTTTACTTCGACTATGGAGACCGGTCACTTAATTCCCATCTATTCATGGCGGAAAAAAAACATATTTCGACAATGTAATGTTAGCCAGCAAATTAAATCATCTAAAATGTAAAGTCAACCTAACCTGGTTAACTAGTTCACCAGTTACCAGCCGGTCCTAAGCCCGGGTAGAGAGGGAAGGTTGGGCACAGGGATAGCAACCCTACCCCGGAAAACAAATCCAACCGCTGAAGAAACTTCAATGCACAAACAAAATATAGACAATAAAAGCAAAATTATTCCTAGCTGGAACTGGAGAGGCGAAATAACGCCGGTTGGTGAAAGCATTCAGGAAGCCGATCGATCCACGTGTCATCTCTCGATGAAAGCGAGAGTAAACATGGGGACATGCAACGGCCGCACTATGTTTAGACCGAGCAACACTGCGCAGATTGCAAGGGAGATGAGAAGGTATAATATTGAAGTGCTAGGAATCTGCGAAAGCAGATGGAATGGAAGTGGACTCTCCAAACTGTTAACTGCAGAATCAATAGTCTACTCCAGCATTGTCACCCAGACGACAAACACGAACACACTGAGTTTTCGAGTGGCTATAATGATGTCTTCAACAGCATCGAAGGCTCTCATGCAGAGGTAACCAATGTCTTCCAGCATCAGGATCATGACAGTAAGATTCAACTCAAAAGGAAGGAAGGTCACAATCATACAATGCCACGCTATGGACCCACAAATAATGCAGATGAAGAGAAGAAGGAGCGATTCTACAGACAACTGCAATCAGTACTGGGCAAGACCTCAGTTGGCGACATCAAAATTCTAATGGGTTGGGTGATATGAATGCCAAACTGAGAGCAGACAACACAGGAAGAGAACTAACCATGGGTCCAGAAGCGCTCGGTGAGGTGATGAACGAGAATGGAGAATTGTCTGCAGAACTCTGTGCATTTAACGACTTAGTGATTCGAGGTACTGTGTACAAGCACAAAGATATCCAGAAAGCGACATGGATTTCACCATACACCAGGTCACACTAAAAATCAGATCGACTTTATCTCAATCTCAAGAAAGTGTAGACGCAGGCAGCCTACTATACACAAAACCAAGAAGAGTAGCAGATGTAAGTTCACACCACTGTCTAGTCCAAGGAACCTTCCAAATCAAGTTAAAAGCCTTCAAGGAATTTGTTGATAGAGCACAGTTCAAGTACAACACTCGAAAACTGAAGGACAAAACTACAAAGGAAATCTTCACGTCAGCCGTCAAGAAAAAATGGGAGATGTCGAAGGAAATCCCTGAAGAAACCTGTGTGGATGAGCACTGGAACTCTTTGAAAACTATATGGAAAGAAACCTACATAACAGTGTTAGGAAGAAAGAAGAAAAGACAAGACAAGGAATGGATCTCGACGGACACGTGGAAGCTGATAGAGGAGAGGAAAGTGGTGAAGCAGAAGATAAACCAGTGCAGTGCAAGGATGAACGACGAAAAGAGGAACTGAATACAGCCTCTAAAAAACACTGGACAAAGAAGTGAAGAAGAGTGCGCAGAAAGACAAAAGACACTTCCATGACACACTGGCAAGTAAAGCAGAACTGGCTGCAGGTAGGAGAGACAGAGACCTGACAATATTGTATCAAATAACCAGGTAACTGTTTGCAAGGGGAGAGATCAATACAGACGAAACCAGTGAAAAATGATGAAGGAAATCTAATTATCGAAGGAGAGGAACAAAGGAAACGATGGGCTGACCACTTCAAAAAGCTCTTGAATCGACCATCACCTCCACCTGCACTTCGTCCAGAAATACCACCAGCAGCCCAGCCACAGAACTACAAGTAAAAACAAATCCTCCAACAAAATTCGATATCCTGAGCGCCATAAAGCTACTGAAATGCGAGAAAGTAGTAGGACCAGATGGAATCCTGCCAAAAGCACTAAAAGCAGACGCAGAGATGGCAGCAGACATGCTCACACCACTTTTGCAGAAGGTCTAGAAGGAAGGGAAGGTACCTGGCTACTGACTGGAAGTAGTGCTGCCTTGTCAAACTCCCGAAGAAGGGAAACCGGAGCCTCTGCAAGAACTGGCGCGGAATCATGCTCCTATTCACCACAAGCAAAATGTTAATTCGCATCATCCTGGAGAGACTAAAGTATGTGCTACATTCAAAACTACGACCGGAACAGGCTGGCTGGGTTCAGGAAGTACAAATCACATGCAGACCGAATTGCAACGCTTCGCATCATCATACAACAGAGTACAGAATGGCAGTCAACTCTACACCTCAACTTCATCGACTTTGAGAAGGCCTTTGACAGCGTCAACCGAGAGGTAATTTGGAAACTGCTTCATTACTACGGAATACCACAAACCTTTATCAGCCTCATTCAACAGCTGGCTATATGAAGACGCTACATGCCAAGTAATTCACAATGGGAAGCTCAGTGATGCCTTTCGGGTGAAGTGAAGACAGGAGTGAAACAAGGTTGCCTACTATCCCCCATGATATTCCTGATTGTGTTCAACTGACTGGATCATGCAGCAGACAGTGGGGAGCGAGAAGAGGGGATACGCTGGCTGGACTGCGGAAAAGAACCTAGAAGATCTGGATTTCGCCAGTGATGACTTGTGTCTGATGTCACACAAACTTGAAGATCTACAGGCGAAAACCAATAAGTTGACAGAAGAGGTGGGGCAGCGAAGACGGGACTTCAAGTGAATATAGAGAAGACAGAGTTGATGAAAATACTCAACCAACACTTCCAACAACAAACTCCAATCACCATCAACTGGAGAAACTTAAAGGAAGTTGCCTCCACCACCTATCTAGGCAGCACTGTTTCAACTAAAGGTGGTAAGGAGGACGACGTCAAAGCCATGATCGGAAAAGCAAGACAGTGTGGAGATCTTCTGCAGTCAGCATGTGGAACAAGATCCGGATTTTCAACACCAATCCAGTCAAGTCACTGCTTCTGTATGGTTCAGAGACTTGGCGAGTCACGAAAAGCACTTCCAACAAACTACAGACATTATTCAACAACTGCGTACGCTGACTCGATACTGGAGATCAGATGACCGGAATAGTCAGAATAAGCAACAAGGAATTCTGGCTGGCAACGAATCAACGAAGCAATAACCTATCGCTCAACAAATATGCAGAAGGAAGTGGAGATGGACTGGATTGGGCATACACTTAGAAGGCCGGTTGGGAACATCACTCGTCAGGCCAGCTCCTCGAGTGGAACCCAGATGGGAAGTGACGAGTTGGGCTTCGCAGTTGAGGGTGACATAGAGGAGATCGTGCGAGGAGGAAATGAGAGCTTGTGGGCAGTCTTGGAGCCAAGTTCAAAAGATTCCAGAAACCAGGGGGCATTGAAGACGTGCTACTGAAGCCCTATGTTCCATTAGGAACCCAAGGGACAAACGATAATGAATAATAATAATTATGTAAAGTCACCCGGAAGCTGTAACATTAGCTACGAGTTCTGTTTAACTAAATGAAGCTGCTTACAACCTGAAAACATTTAAACATGTTATTAAAAATAAAATTAGCACTTTTTGCGTATCTTAGGTTCTTTGAACATGTATCAAAACGCCTACATCTTTGGGAAGCAAGTGCTCTTAGTAGTGCTCTCGCTCGGCACCTAGTAAACACAAGGCATGTAGCAGATACTTCGAAATCATTTAGGATAGTCAATAAAAGACGGATTTCGAATCTTCTCAACTTCATTGACCTTATCGAGGCCAAATGACTGAAACTAGGAATGTGTGTCGGAAAAAAGCAGTGATAAATCTTTCTTTGCCTTGATAACTTAATGTTTTACTCTTTTTATTTGCTGACACCACCCATTGACAAAACCTTCTTTCATTTTGTACATAATTCTGATAATCATCCCTACCAACTGAGTTCAAATGACTTTATTATTAAATAATTTATCTGTTGTTTGATAAGGTCGCTTGCTTAAACCTTGGGTGACAAACTAATTTCCATAATTTCCATCAGAAATTTCCCTTTCAGTTTTTAATTTATTAAATATGCTTTCTAAACGTCCCATTTATTGTCGAATATTTTTAAAGTGTTTTCAAAATGCTATTTTTCAAGGTGAGAACCAAACAAAAAAGAAACATTGCGCCGGATGGAAATAAACTTGTAAATGAACAAAAATAAAGCCCAATGCCATTTCTAGGATACCTATTTCGAATTGTAGTCGTTTGCACTGGTTGCATAAACTACGATCACTACAATTACGCTCAGTTTTGTATTCACTGTCGAGTGCAGACCAGACCCTAATATAATACTTGGTGCGTGTTACACAATGTTGCCCTAAATACTGTTATTAATAACACTATTCAGATGCAATAGTTATTTTTTTAAATATTGTTCCAGAAGTGCGTATTACGTGCTGAGAATTCCACACTGTAGTATACATATTGTTTGGAATAAAGCGATTGTTATTAGTGTCCACTAGCTGATTTGTTAATCTTCTTAGGTAGTCTTTTATTTTTATTCGCATTCTTTTCTTGAACATTCTGATAAATCTAACTGAAGCTCCTAAATGATAGAGCTAGAAAACTGACTAGTCAAAGCAAAAACCTAAACAAGGAATTGAAACATGTAAAAGAAGCTCTAATACTTAGTAATTATCCTCCGCAGTTTATTAAGAAATTTTTACGGACACACAAAAAAAGGAAAAAAATAACAGTCACATGAGTGCGACTAGTAACGACAATACGAGTAAAAAGGAGTCATAGCTTCTATTGCATTACCCTATAAGGAAGATACCTCAGAAACTTTACGTAGAATCCTCAACAGAGCTGGAATTAGGGTGGCATTTAAACCTACAAACTCACTCAGAGATAAACTTTGTCGGCTTAAGGATCCGATAGAGCCAATTAAATTTTTGAGGACGTTGCGGAGATTGAGAAATATTTCAAGTTGTTATTCATCGTAGACTGACATCAGTTGGAGGAACAAAGGAAACTTGGGAGCACTGGACAGCTGTTTCGTCAGATCAATATGGGACTATTCAGAAGCGCGCACCCACGACCCTGCCAGGCATCGAACCCGCGACCTTCAGTTTCCGCGGCCAGCGCATTACCATTGAGCGACTGGTGCTCATTGGTGACTAGCTTCGAGAAGTATTCCCGAAATTCCAATGGGAAGTCGTGACTGGTGGAGTCAAAGCCTGATGGTCTTGAGGACAGTAACTCAACAATGACATTAAGTGGCGGTTTCGGTATATCGTGAGCTAACAGACGTTGAAAATAAGGACCATTGGATTCTGACCCAGTGGTTCAGTGGTAACGCACTGGCCACGGAAACTGAAGGTCGCGGGTTCGATGCCTGGCGGGGTCGTGGGTGCGCACTTCTGAATAGTCCCATACTGATCGGACGAAACAGCTGTCCAGTGCTCCCAAGTTTCCTTTGTTCCTCCAACTGATGTCACTCTACGATGAATAAGAACCAATTAAGCAAAATAATATAACCCATCAAATACCATGTAATGGCTGTGAGGTCAAGTATATAGGTCAAACTAGTCGGTCAGGGTCAGTTAGAATAGCCGAACACAAGAATTTAGCTAAATATAGAATAACAGACCTAAATAAGATCAATAATCTGGAAAAAACTCGGCTACTGCTATGCATGCATTAACACACAACCACACAATAGGGTGGGATAAAGCCACTGTACGTTGGTTCAATATAATGAGGAGAGATTGATTTCTCGTTAACTTTATACAGATGTTTGTATTCTTTATTAAACCTTGTCGTCCGTTATAAACCAACTTCATTTAACCATTGAAAAGTATGTCCAAACTGTTTTTTGATATGTAACTCAAATGTCTTAAGGTTGTGATCAGCTGATGAAAGACTGGACAAGCAAAATGGTACCATATTATTCTGATTCAAACCTTTTTCTTTTGTGCTATTTGTGCTATGATTCACAAGTAAATTCTACCCTTATTGAAGAACTACTCTTAACCCAATGAAACATTGATATCATACATGTTACCTACTTTAAGATTACTGTACTAATTTTTGCCAAGCAGATGAATAAAGCAACTCTGTGCTCCAAATACAGAATATTTGAATCAAGTCATATAATATTGTGAAAAACATTTGTAGATGAGACAAATTTTCTGCCTGTTTTGCGTTCCTTTCCTTTTAATTTTTTGGATGAATGTTTTGCGGAATTTTTACACACTTATCAAAAATAGAAAAATAAATAAACCAATGTCTTAGCCTCACTGCTTTCGCGTGGTTTGGTAGTAATTTGTATAAACTTTTGAAGCACTTAGCAACTGGAGCTAAATATCCTGAGTTTACAAAGTGTTCTGTTGCAGAGCTGAAGACACGTTTCCCTGTCTTCTCTTGTCAAACAGGTTGGTTAGTGTTCACCAGCACAATGCATAAACTGCCGTATGGCACAGCCAATGTACTCTGCCTCACAGGTGCAAGTAAACTCATATACACACACTCGTGCGGCTCAATTCTATAGCTTATCCTCTGCTTACTGAAGAATGAGTTTTTGATGAGAGAATATGATTCTGTGGTTTGTGGTTAGTCTCTTTCTAAGTACAGCAGTAGTATACTAACTTAGAAGTTTTCTTCCATGTAGATGGACTCATTCCCCCTTTTATCCCTCGCCATTTAAGTTCTCAACAGTGATTCAAATTGTTATCGTTAGAATCTGTATACTGATTCTGGCTTTTCACCGAAATAATATGTAGGGTTGATCAATTTATCGATGCTTATTATAAAAAAATTGTATGATGAGTTCATAGTTGCTGCTCTCCTATCAAAATTTTACTTTTAGTCAATCGGACACTGGTGAAATGTAATGGGTGATAAGCAGTACCGAAAAAGTTCATGGAAACCGACGGTTATCATGACTTGTATAGTTGAACTGTTATGTTAGTTCTACTTTGTCCTCCACTACTGCTATGCCCTACGACACAGCTATATCAAATGACTTCTTAGAATTCACTTGTTACATTCTAACAAAAATGTTTGTAGGACTGGTACTTTGATTCTGAATTAATTCATTTTACAGAACCACATATTTAGTCCGTAAGCATCACTACCAACAAATGGAGGTTGTTCGTTGAGCCATAGGGAGTGGGAAGATAAAATCAACTAGATAACTTTTCAATTTAAATGATATTTTTTTACGCTATACATTTCCGACAAATAGATAGGTCGTTAGCATATCGCTGTATTTACTTTCGAAAGCTAAGAAGAGACTAGTCAATCGCTCAAAAATAGGTGGAAATGGTTTCTTTACATGAGACAGGATTTTTGAAAATCTTCTTAATAAACATGAACGACATGACTAGATAGATAGGGATCTTAGTGAAGGCGATAGCAGTAAGTTAACCTATTACTATCGATTAAATGGACAAAGAATGATAAAGGCTATGGCGTGATAGGTGATTTGCTGTGCTTCATGTGTACCTAGGAATTCAACGTGGACTGATGAACTGCCAGTGCCTATACCATCCACAAGTTTCGTGATCATGCTCTTTTCTAGGTGTGTTTCGTTTTTACTCACAATTTTGAGGACAGAGTGTGGCGGAGCTAACCGACAAGATAATCGGCAAAGAAGACTCTTTCAAAAATTTATTCTCAAACTTTATATTCGCATGCATTTATACGTATCTAGTATTTAAGGACTTCAACTCATGAGTTAAATTAAGCCTAAGTAATAGAAGACTGAAGTAACAGGAATGTTGGTTATAGTTATAATAATGTTGCTAGTTGATGATGTAAAGGTTGGATGATGACAAAAAAAGTCACGCAAGATACTTTTTCAAAAAATCATTTCTAGGGTTCACATAGATTTAAAAAAGGGGAAAACAAGGTTGGATTACTAAGCACTTAAAAATAAGTTAATATAAATGAAGCAAGTTAAGTGTTGTAAACAGAAAATGCTTTTTCAGAGTTGTAATTATTGGTGAGACTAAACGAAGTAAGACGTAAAAACGACAAGAATAATAACGCCAATGTAAGAGTACAAAGAATAACCTGACAAAGAAACAACTAGGGAAAAGAGAAATAAACCTAGACTAACTTAAGTTAATGCCCAGGTAACGACAAACACTGTAAGTAATTCTTTTGAACAAAAAAATCAAGCTTCAACACATGGATATCCAATGCCTCTGCAGCTTTTAAAAGCGAGAAACACAGAAAACGTAAAGTGTTTAAACAAATTCAATAGACAACCTTAAAATCATTTTTCGAGTTGGCTGAATGATTAGAACCTATTTAATGTTCAAAGATATACCACTCTTATTCAGCCAAGCTGGAAATCATGCACCGTAAAGCTCAAATGTGCGTTGGGAAAATGCACAATTCTTGCCACCAATATAACTAGCTATACAAGACAGAGTGGAGTTTTGAATACATGTAAAGTTGGCCTTAGGCGTCAAATCATCTTAAAACATTCAGACATCACTTGCTCACTGGAAGAAGTGATCTGTAGACAAATGAAAATGAATGTTCTTCTAAGTAGTATAAATAGCTAGTTCTTCAGAGCTGTAGCTGCAGTATCATCTCTGAAACTAACTTTTATAAACACGTGTAATTTCCCTTAGAATTTCATAGATCTGGGCACTGAGTTGTTTTTTTTTAGGGACTATAAAAGTGATGCAGTTATGCCAGTGTGAAAAATAGCGGGAAGAAGTTATCCACCTACAGCATATTTTCGATACAGAGGTGACCATTCAAGTTGACAAATTTATATTCTAGTTATTCATAGATAATTAAAAAATAAGACAGTTTTGATTTCACACAGGTGTAATTGAACATGTCATCAGTTATTCAGGTTGGTAGTAGATCACTTTCACTGAAGTCTTTGTGGATGGCATTATGAAAGTTCTTAAATTCAATATTTATAAATATGAAATTAGTTTTTTACTAATATTGCTTACATGGATAGATTACACATAAATGAGTCTAAAATGAAAGTTTTGGATTGATGAACTACAACACCTGATAGTGCTTATTGTTTACCTAAAGACAGCATATATTTCGTAAAACAACTGAAATTTATTTCTTGATATGCTTGTAACTCTCCGCTGTCTCACTGGATCGAATTGCTCGACCTCTACTGTCATATGGACTTCTATGCAGATGTCTCGATACTGCCTGAATATCTCTTATGATAATTTACTTGGTTGTGGCTACCAGAGGAGTTCAGGACTCGTGTTTCATCCTATTTTGGACTCGTTAGCCGGATATATCTGCACCACCTTGTGTATGTTGTCCCCACTGGGAATCAAATTCAGGACCAGTCGCTTCAAACACCAAAGCGCTATCTACTAGGTCATTTCTTATACAACTGGTTTTAGTTATTACTATTTGTTGATACAAATATGATTCGTTCTAAAACATATCAACAAATAGTAATAACTAGTGCCTGGTGTACGACATGTTGCTATTGTGACTCGGTGGTCTAGCGGACAATGCTTTGACACTTAAAGTGATCGGTTACGAGTTCGAGTCTCGGCAGGAACGTCATCGCTAATCAGGTAGCAGGTACTCCCAGCTGATAAGTCCCAAACAGAATGGAACGCCCACCCTGGATTCTTCTGCTAGCTACAACCAAGCAAACTATCATGACAAGTGGCCACGGTTTGCCAGGATGCATATAGGTGAGACGTTTTATTGGATATATGAATATGGTAGTTAAGGATGACAGGGTTACCCAATTATACCCATGAAAAGCCTGACTATTAAACAGGCCTTGCCTTATGCATAAAAGCCTCATATTTAGCAAAATGTTTGGAATCGAAGTCAATTTTCATCACTACAATGAATAAGATGAAAAAGAATTTCACTAGATATAATACATAATGATTTCAATTCTGTTTCTATTCGAAGGTATCTTAATAAATCTATTCACATACAAGGCAAAAAGAATGAAAATGGTCTTATTTACACAACAATCTACTCAAGAATCACGTAGCTTCAGTGATATGTTGTGGAAAACGAACTTTCGTACATTTTCCATCTTCCCCCCCTCCTTTAGTGAGTGAGACATTCGACGACATATTAAACATCAAGTATACGATTCAACAGCCCCATTTTATTGGGTCCTAGAGATACCTGTTTACAACAAATCACAAGTTTTTGGCGGTGTCACAGTTTGCAAAGTGTAAGTATCAGCCGTACATTGTTAAACAAGATAGCTGATAAGGTTTAAAAACTTCATAGACTGATACATGTAATGCGGTTGGTGAGTAACCATCAACCATGGGGTGTGCTGTTAACAAAGCTGGAATAAGATGAAAGAAGTCTAATGGTGGTCAAACAAAACACGACACCGACCAACAAATTCTCTGACTATTACATGATTTGTGTAATAAAGTGTGAGCTGAGGAACTAGGGTTTTTAAGTTGGTAAACATCCATGACTGAAGACCCTTGATATGAAACTGGCATTTTGAAAATATGAAAATGAAAAAGAGGTAGAGAAGGCTTTTAAAATTTAAAGGGGCAAGTTCATCTATAAGGTCTTCTTTATCTGAGGCACAGATAAAACGTTCCGCGAAGTCCTTTGGATACTAAGGCCAGATTTGTTCAACTGAGCTTCTGTCACTTCAGCTTTATGCAAAGTACGGATTCAAACTCCATTGGGAACATTTAAAAAGATATGGTGAATCTCTATGAGCTGTTTTGTTTTTCGTTACCGTCAGGGATGACTACGTTGATGTTGCAAATCGTAATATTTTTGATAATCGAGATAAAATTAAAAGCAAACCCCATAGCTAGTACCATGACATGAGTAGTATGGTGTTAATCTAAATCTGATCAAGAATTTCATTCAACTTTTGGTTGATTAATTTATGCAACCTTATAATTATCCGTTTCTGAGAATAAAGAAAATTTTGGTTTACAAATTTCCTCTTTCTTTGTTACCTTCAGTGGTTGTTTCATTCTTCATACTATCAATTCACTTCTTTTTAAGATGTTTTTGTCTGAAAGGTTATTACATTTTTCTTCAGTAGTTGAAACGTTGTTGATTCAATGACCATTGAAGTTGAAACAGTTACTCTCAAACTAACACTTGTTAAATCTTTGTCAGATATGTTTTGTGACTTGACACCTAATTGATTGTATCAAGATATACCTTGACTACAATGAAAAATAGTTGATAAAGTGAATAAAAATTTAAATAATAAGATTCTTTTTTCTCCACAAACAATGATTATGCCTAACTATCCTTATCTAAGGAAGTAAAATAACTGAAATCCAGATATATCATACTGTTACCCTGATTTTCGTTTAATTACGGTCAAGACAAGAGGATAATTGAGATGGTATTGTGTTTTTTGAGATGGATGGTTGATTCGTAAGGCTTTCACTGTCATTACGGACAAAATCATCAGCAAAAACCTCAGAAAAAAGTGAGTTATGTATAGGGTTTTCTCAGTTTGTCCCGACAGCCTTGTGTATAATTAGTTGTTTCTGCTAAGGTCTTTTCATTTTTTCCATTTTGATATCGACTGGGGGCTCTGATGACCAAAATTTGACCTTCTTGATGTTTCTTATTAGCTGATAGATTAGGTCGTTGTCAATATGTCTGTTGATTGCTGATTGACCTGAATATCGTGCTTCTAAACATTTTCTGGCAATCTTTGAATTTCCTCTATCCAGGATTGTCAAATTTTCGCATTCCAATTCATGTCCACACTTGTTCATATGAATTAATATGAGCGAAGTCGTATGGTGGGACTTTACTGCTGGTTTGTATAAATGTAGAAGGATACGAAGAGGACAACCATTCTATCCGACAGAGTTTTTTTCGCAGCTTCTACATTTTTTTTGTAGATAATGCTAAGTTTGTCTTCCTTTGCTGCTGTGTCTTTTGACCTGCATAGCAGAGAGTGAAGAGATTTTGTGGACCTATGATTTGCAGTGATTCGGAAAAGGCTTCAGTAATCTAGTCGTGATCTCAGTGACGTTCTTTATGTAAGTCAGCATAATCCGTTGGTTGACTGTTGAGGCTGACTTCTTGGTTGAAAATGAATCATGCAAACACCTTTTGGTGAAGTTACATGAATAGTTGTTCTTCTGGAAAACAGTCATTAAATAGTTTTCGTCATTCCACCACAAAGTTGATATGATACAGTTTGTCTTCCCTCTTTTCAACAATGTTTTGAAACGACTAATTGTGTGTGCTGTTGACTTGGCACAATTGTAGATAAGGATTTTATCCATTTCAGTTAATTTTCTGTATACCTCAGTTTCCAGTTTTCCGTCTACATAAACGTTAACTGGCAATGAAGTGTCATCACATAACTTCGCTAATATCAATTCATATGAACAAGTGTGGACATGAATTGGAATGCGAAAATTTGACAATCCTGGATAGAGGAAATTCAAAGATTGCCAGAAAATGTTTAGAAGCATGATATTCAGGTCAATCAGCAATCAACAGACATATTGACAACGACCTAATCTATCAGCTAATAAGAAACAACAAGAAGGTTAAAGTTCATATCAGAAGGACATCCGATTGAAATAAATATAGAGACAATAACAAGAGTTTTGTAGAAACAACCAGTTACACACCAAGCCATCAGGATGGGCTACTTAAGTTTTTGCTCATGATGTTGTCTATAATGACAAAGAAAGCTTGACGAATAATCCATCCAGCTCATAGAACACAACATCAAAATATCAAGGATGTTTTAATGAGACCATTTGGCATGATGGTAAATAACCTTGAATAGAGATCTTTGCATACTTCAACACGCCAAAGTGCAAAGCCAAGCATCAACCTTGGAGTCAAGGCATTCGTGATTACTTTGGTTTAGGCTGCAATTGATTGAAAAATTTAAACAGTCGCTTCTGAATCCTTTACTTTGATTCCCTAGTTTACATCAATGAATTAGTCTTGCCTTTTATTTTTATCTATGCATAAAAGCATGAGAATTCTAGTAATAAATATTTAAATTAGAGGTTTACATGACTTCATCCATTTCAAGTTGGTGTGCTTCATGGGATCAAATCAGTTTAGGAACTATTAAAAACCATGAGATCAATAAATCCTACAGATCTTTAAATTTAATCCCTGGCCAATGCTCATCAGTAAAGTGCTTCGAGATGAGATTTCTTGTGGTTAGAACGAGAAGTCACGGCTGGTGAGACAGACCAAGTTAGAGTTGAGGACAGGTACCCAAAAACAGCATTTGATGGAGATCGTGCTCTATCGTGAACTGACAGATGTGGGAAACTGGAATTTTAGATCTTTATCCAGTGGCCCAATGGTATCGTGCTGACCAAGGAACCTAGGCGTTCTGAGTTTGATCCCTAGTAAAGTGGTGGGTGTGCACTGGTGTGAATTCCAACAATAGGACAAAACACCTGCTCTCAGGCTCTTATTAGTTTGTCCGTATGGATATAGTGTGCCTCAATGCATTATTGTTTAATGGATGACAATTTAACCACAATTTACTCCTTACAACCATGTCAAGGTAATCACTCAGCTTCACTACCTAGTTTTATAGTTCTAGAGCTTTTGTTTTTGCATTTTATCGGTAGTGAAATTTTCCATCCACCCGGGGTGAAGGTAAATTTTTCACACTGCATATGCAAGGTGCTGGATCTGTAAATAACTACTGAGTGATCAATCTCTCCCTCTGTCTAAATGCAATAGTCATCAGGGCTGTAACTGTGTTTCACCTCATTGTATATTTGTGTATTACTGCTTGCATAACAATGACTGAATTCTTCTGTAGGGATTATTATTCTAGACTCACCAAGCTTTCTATACTCCGTTGGCCTGACTGGCCCTGCTGGCTAGTTTTACCTGTATACTTGACCCTCCACTCATTACGTGATATTCGCCTGGTTAAATACATTTGTATAAATAAGTCAATAAAATGGATCTGAATATCACCCCAATTTGAGCCTTCGTGAAAAGTTTATGAACTGTATCTGATGTTCCTTCCTAATATGGTAACAACAAAACTACCTCGAATTCCTTCATAGTCGTAATGTAGTCATTGGTCACATTACTACTTCGAACGTTCCACTTCACGAAAGTGAAGCAAAATGAACACCTTCATTCGTAACCTGATTTCGATCGACCCACTTTCATATGATGAGATTTCAGAGGATCAAGCTTAAGAGTTGACCCAGTCTTCCAGCTCATTACACTCAGTAACAGCAGTTACAGTCATCATCAAACCAAAAGAATTCCTGGTATTTAAATTAGCATTCAGTTACAAAGTTGGGATGAAAAACAGGTCCTACATTAAATCCCGCAATCTTAGAACTTTCATAGTGAATACTAAAGTATTGGCCAGTACTCCTTGATCAGTAGTGGAAATCTTCCAAATTACAGTTATGAATAAAAAATATGAGGCTTCAATTTCTTCAAACAGCAGTAAGTCGCTTGGAATAATAGGAAAAGAGGGAAGGCTTTTCAGCGAAGATGCATCTTCTTCGTCGTTGGATGATAAGGAGAACTAGCCATATTTAGTATCGAACGAATGTAAACATCTTTTTGTATTGATCGCAGATCATATAACTGAGAAGTAGGAGAATCCGATATGAGATACTGTACGTAGAGTTTAGCACTAATGAATGTTACCCCTTTCATTTTCTTTAATGCTTTGAGTAACTGAAGTAGCATCCGTTCAGTAAAGTCCTTCCTAATTGCCTGTTTTGAAGATTTGTTTTCATCAGATGAAATATAATAAGCGTTTCTCATCGATACAATCTGATTTATTTGGCATCACTATTCCAGCATCTTTTATCAGAGCGTATCACAAAGAAACTCACATTTTCTCGTAGATCCCTTGACTGATTTTAATGTTCTTTCAACAGAAGATTTTGACTTTCGGATTTTGCATTTATGTAATCCATAGAATAATTGACAACAGTTGATTTGAAATGAACGAAATCATTATATGAAGAAAATGCGCATTTAAAGAAAAAAATGATTGTTGTTCTCCAGACGAAACAAATTTTTAACAAGGCTAGATATTTTATCAAACTTTATTTTCAAGCACAACTTATTTTTCATTTTCTACATGGTAAACGTTTGTAGAAATGTATAAATTTCGCGTGACTACTTGTCCTCTATATTCATGAGAGAAAAATATCCTTTGCTAGCAGCGTTTTTAATGGCAATGTACTTTTGTCCCTCGTTTGTCAGAAACAAGAAATGAACAGTAACCATTCTTCAGGATCTAGAAAACCTGTTTTTTCACAAGAATATTTAAATCTGAAATACATGATTATTCCAATAAGCAAAAGATTGCCTAGTTATATTTAGCCGTGGCACTGATACTAGATAAGTTAATAACTACCAACTCTCTTTGAGACTGAGCCAAAATAAGTATGATGTTTGGATTCACCGTTATCATCTCAACAGATAAGGTCAGCATCAAACCTTTTTTGTCTCCATACTCTCTTTATCTCACGGTCTCGAAAGATACTACTATTGAACAAGTTGAGTAATTAGAAAACATCCAAGCTGGTCTGGATAACTTCAGCAGGCAGCCAGATGAGAGTTACCTGAACCCCAGATATTAGTTTCGCTGGTCTGGAGCAGTTTACCCGGACAACCTCAGCTCATACAGCAAAGCTAAATCTGTCTACCTGACTTGCGTAGACCAGTGTACTTGAAATACGCTAATCAGTTTGCAAGTGAGTTACAAATTGCACGGTCAGCGCTGATATTTCCCACAGCTGAGTAGTTTTCCAACCGCCTAGCTGTGATATAAACCTTCAGCCGAGATCAAAAGGTGTGATCTCTGGCACAAAAGCGTCTTGAACTAGCGAAATATACTACTAGTAAACAGTTTGAGTAGTTCGAGACTGGTATGAAGTTAGAGCTGCAGATACTTAGAAAGACAGTGGAAGCTTTGTGATAATAATAATAATCGATCTATTCTAGACAGTGTGCATGATGCAGTATGAGGTTCTCAGTATGCAATATTTCATCAGAGTTACTCACAGAACAGCATTTTCAAATGAAATGATTATAGCATCCAAACAGTGTTTACAATAGCAGGATCAAAGACAATGACGTAAAAACATCCAGCTGGTGTAGAATCAGCATCCAGTCCGTAATAAAGAATCAACAGTAAAGCGAACGTAAATTTGGTGGTGGTGGTTCACTCAGTCAAAACAGGAATCTACAGTTCAAGCTAAGCATCCGCGAAATAGAAATACGACATACCTTTCCATACTGTTAGTCCATTTTCACCTAAAGCGATATCTTTTTCTTCGTTTGGCTATTAGCTTAAAAAACGGTTAGTTGAAAATATTTTAAAAATTTACAACAGTATATGATAAATTCAAAGGCAAAGAAAGAATTTGATGCAATCTGTTCCATGTAAAATGTTTGGTATCCAAAGGTTCAACCAATCAAACCGAATTCATCCACCTGAGCTACAAATAATCTATACCAATTCACTAACTATACATCTTTAAAATTCATGCTATTATACTGAATAAAGAAATAAATCTGAAATCATTTGGAAAAACACTGAAAAGTCTGAAAGCATTGAACAGCTGTCTCGCTGCGGTACGACACTCCTCAGCAGTAAGCACCCGTGGCCCAACCAATGATCGAATCTAGGACTTTACGGTTCTGTGGCTAGCACGTTACCGTTGAGCCATTGGGTAGACGACTGAAATGATCGACTTCACAAACTAATAAAGAAGACTTCAGTATTAGTTCACGCATACAACAAGTGATTCAAAAACATTTTTTTTAAACATTCGTCCTGAACTCAGTAATCTTGTAATACGTTTCTGTATTAAAATTATATCTTAGACACAATAAATAGGTTCAATATGTAATTATTGTAATTATCCGGGGAGAATGTGTGTTCTACAATGAGGAAAGCTCAGTGTAAACACACTTTCTCAACATTTAACAGTATTTAACCTAATTATAATTTTTTTCGAAAGAATTCTATCAGCTAAGAAATAAACGTATTATTCATACATCAAATTGTTTTCAATATTCGTGGTAATCAGGAACAATTATATTACAATGACCAACATATTCCTTGCAAGTAACATTGTGGTTTTTCAGACTTATTCAAGCTTTTATTATGTGCCATGTCTAGTCTGTGAAAGTTAGTTATGCCACTCTGATAACCAGGAAAAAAATGAACGGAACTTTCAAAAGTTGAATCTTCGAATAAGGGAGTCAATACTTGCCAATACGACTTTCATTGTTTCAGCTTTCAACAAAGTAACAAGCTACAAAAAAAACAATGTCCCATTTATAATCCTGTACAACTACTAGTCGGTAATGAAAGACAGTTCAGTTTTTGATATGGTGTCGGGGACACTCACCATTGTAGTCATGAATACTTTGATTCACCTAAAATATTCTAGTATGCTTCTCACTTTATTACACAATCCATAAAATGATAAAATAACATCTGGACAAGTCATTTCAGTTATATATCACCACTAGATATCTTCATGCATCCGCCTAGTTTGTGAACGAATCTTATGAGTTGGTGATAAGTGGTCCATGGAAGTGAATTGTCAAAAAGTATGAGAAAAAAAGTACACCACATATCTTGTCACATTCCACTGTGACGAAAATTCCAATATTATAAAATGTATTTCTCAGAGTGAACAATCTACTGTTTATTCAACTGCTTTCATGCATCAATTGATGATGATGATCAGCTTACTTTCATAAAGTGAATCCTCACCTTTTGAAGCTTTATGCATCTTCAGACAGCAAAATGTTTACTAAACTATCCTTTTTCATGCTGACACTTTCTTTCAACACTTGGAATTCCTTATGAGTTAGAGTTAATGCTTTTATGTTCAGTTCAAGTGTAGAGCTTTTCAAATACTCCACAAACCAGTTCCACTAAATAAAACGGTAGCTCGCAAACCTAAAAAATAAGCGTGAAATTTGCAGCGAAATATGTATTGTGTAATGAAACAACTAATGGAAGGCCTTATTCAATGTTTGGTGCTATATGACTATAATCAAAAAATCATATTCAAAATCATAAGAAAACTAAGGTTCTCATAGTGATTTCAACCCAAGCTAATCAGTGACTTTTCCACTAAACGTTTCGATTTTTGATAGCTTCTATATACAATTGTTTCATGTGCATGATTGAACTGATTTCAGATCAGCCTGGTAAACACTGTAATAACGTTTAAAATTCAGCATTTTTTGCGGAATAACAGTTCCCTCAGTGTCATCTTATTTACCTCAGTGATAAAACGATAAACTCAACCAGTAAACTATGATAATCACTGATCACATAGGATTTTACAATTCCATCGATTGCCATCTACCTGCCAAATCAGGAATGCTGATAAATGCCTGAACTTGGCATAAAACAGATATTATCCAAGCTGGCTTCAATATGTCTAAAGGATTACCAGCTGCGAAAAATGATCTGTGCGAAAGATATCCACTCGGATATGAAAAAAGTATTGAAGCGAATTGTCTCTTTCTGGCGAATTCATTCTCCAAACTGCATTACGCGAATTTAAACATTTTCTTGTATCACTTTTTAATAGTTAGAAATGGTTTGCCAAACATGACAATGAAATATGTAGTTAAATATAGAACACCTCATGAATATCAAAAACCTGTAATGAACAGTTGAAAATAATCAAAATTTGAATGAAGTTGCCCTAATATTCATAAGCTTGCATGAGCAGTTTCGCAACATTATGAATATTTGAAAACTGAATTGTGATCAGAAACAGGATGGAAACAAGAATGAATGGTATATTACGGAAGGAGTGAACAGTGAAAAAAAAGAGATGGTTTCAAAAACTGAGAACGAAAACCATGAAACGGGGAGAGGCAAGACAGTTTTCGTTTGCATACAAACCTCAGGTCTCTTTATACAGATGTCCACAGCGTGAGCAATACAGAGAATACGAAGACATACAGCATTTGGGAGGTTTCCTCTCGGTTAATAAATAACTTTGAATGATGAGGCTCTTGAGATGGGATGATCCGTGTTCATGACGTGTTCCATTATAGCACTTCTTATCACTTCACTGTTACCTCTTTATAACCAAGTGGGATAGTGCTCTTGAATCCTTTCGGATAGCGAACCCTTTAAATCAACGGTTTTAAGTTTCCAATTGTACACAGGTACATGGATGATACTCTTGTTGTCTTTGCTAACCAATGTGGTTTGAATCACATTCGACAGATACTCATTATCTGACAGTCGGCAGTTAGATCCACTCCTGAGGTCAAAAGTGGATAAAAAAATCCGCTCTCTCGATGTAGAGCTAACAAGAATAGCTGATGAAACGTTAATAAGATTAATTCACAGAAAATCTGTGTGGAACGGTCAGTAGACCAATTTTCATAGATGGGCGCCTAGGAGTCGTAAACGAAATCTAATTATATCTCCAGCTACTTGGATAAGACCAGTCTAGAGGCTCAGTGTGTTAAGAGAGGAGATTTCTGTTCTGAGGGACATTCTGGCTCAAAACGAATTCAAACTACTTTTCATAGACAAAAATATAAAGCTAAAATCTCAAAAAAGAAACTCAATACGACGCCAAAAAGAAGCTTGATACCAATCTTAATTTCAAAGATGGTTCTGCTTCTGACGTTCTAAAGATGAAAATGTCAAACTTTCTAGGAAGAACATTCTTTGCATCAAAGCTGAGACTAGTGTCTTCCTGTTACCCAACGATTTCTGACAACTTAGAGCACAAACTTTAACTTCTCACCATTTCTATATATGTATATGAATTCACCTGCCCTTGCGGAGCCAAATATATAAGTCGTCCGATGCCGCTTGTATCCAAAAAGAAGTCAAGAACACTATCCCACTTGGTTATAAAGAGGTAACAGTGAAGTGATAAGAAGTGCTATAATGGAACACGTCATGAACACGGATCATCCCATCTCAAGAGCCTCATCATTCAAAGTTATTTATTAACCGAGAGGAAACCTCCCAAATGCTGTATGTCTTCGTATTCTCTGTATTGCTCACGCTGTGGACATCTGTATAAAGAGACCTGAGGTTTGTATGCAAACGAAAACTGTCTTGCCTCTCCCCGTTTCATGGTTTTCGTTCTCAGTTTTTGAAACCATCTCTTTTTTTCACTGTTCACTCCTTCCGTAATATACCATTCATTCTTGTTTCCATCCTGTTTCTGATCACAATTCAGTTTTCAAGGATTTGTCTTGTAACGCAACTTAGCATTGAATTTCGAGGGAGATTTCAATTATTGTTTATTATTTACCACAATTTATGATATTATTGACAGCTTATGTATCTTTGGTATATATCTCATTTTCAAAGCAGTATCCAGCATGGACTGAGGTGAGTTGAAGTGTCACTAGAAACGCAGCGTCGTCGTGCAGCTGTTTTGTCCTATCAGTGGACTCCACAGCAGCACTCTATCACAACCTGACTTTCAGGTTTCACCGCGGATATGTTTACTACTCAGTCACTGGCTCGAAGTTTTTTGGGGTAAATCATTCAAAAGGTAAGCGGATTGCAACTGAACACTTGAGGTGATAATCATGCTATCTTACGAATCGACAGTTGAAAACTGTGAAGCACTGATCTGCGGCTCAGTGACTGAATTTTCACAGCGTTCGCCGTGAAACCTGAAGGTCCTGAGTTCGATCCCTAGCTAAATCGTGGGTGGGTACTGCTGACGAGTTCCATGCCAGAACGAAGCATCTGTCAAGTGCTTTCAGGTTTTCAGTAGCTCTTTAACTGATATCAGTGCGTGATGAATGCTACTGTAAAAATAAATCCCCACTAACCTTAAACCGTAACACAAGAAAATATATAAATTTGCTAATGTACAGGCTGAGGAGTGAAATCGCCGAAAATGATCTGTCCCAAAGTAACCATCACAACAATCTGTTTCAACAGAACGTTGCAGAGCGATTGCGGAGGAAAAATTTTTTAAACTGGCTTTTCACTTCATTAAGGTATCGCACAATTACGTTCACATTTTCTTGCATTTTATTTTTCGAAGTATTTCTTATGTAAACTAGGTTTTCTTAATCTTTTTTCCTCTTATTCCCCTAAGACTGTTTTACAATTCAGTTGAAAGTGATAATTAGACTAATGATATAATTATTCACTTCTTTGATTATCGACCCTGATTAATTGACTTTTATCAGTATGAAAATATCTTAAAGGAAAGTGAGTGAAAGTGAAGGGAGAACGACAGGTGACTGCATACACAACTCCCAAAAAAACTGATTGTAATGCATAGAACTGGTTATATCGCTGGTTCATTAGCTAAATCAAATAATTGTCGTTATAAAAAGTAAGAAAACATAATTTCTCTATCAGTAATTTTTTTTGCTTCTTCCTAAGCGATTTCATCGAGACAATCAAATCTAGACATGTGCAGGTCAATAAAATAAGGAAGTGCTCAGTTGGATGGAGACAGTCTGCAGGAAGTCTTGGACATATGTTTCGTGCTTGT
The DNA here is from genome assembly GCA_944470555.2 of Heterobilharzia americana. Classification (NCBI taxonomy): domain Eukaryota; kingdom Metazoa; phylum Platyhelminthes; class Trematoda; order Strigeidida; family Schistosomatidae; genus Heterobilharzia; species Heterobilharzia americana. The sequence continues at coordinate 31,217,777 of OX104129.1, read as the reverse complement.
TGGCATTCATCAGCAAGGCGTATCTGCAATGCCAACGGGACCGATCTTTCACCCGAGATTCGAAGTCACATCACCCAATATTGCAATCAGTGATCTTACCTCCAAGCCATTCGGGCAGCAAATGTCTTCCTGTAGGACTGGATTAGATACACTGATTAGTCACTGGAGGGTAACCAGCTTCATGTTGTCTAGTCCTAAGCTCTCATCGAATTCTATGGATCATTTTGCGATGTGGTTACCAGACTATGTGGCTAAGCATCGCGATGCACTTTGACAGATGTTAGTTGGTTGGAGGCAATCGCAAGGAAGGCGTATATGCAACTTCGACCAAACTGATGTCCGGCCTGAGATTCAAACCCCGTCACGGTGGATTTTAATTCATCCGAAATTCAACCTCCAACATCTTCAAACAGACTTAGTTCATTTATATGCATACATATATTTCACAAATTTTTTGGGTAAACTAGATGTAATTTGTTTTAGGACGAAACAGTTGTCCAGTGCTCCAAATTTCGCCATAGTTCTCCAACTGATTTCAGTCCGTGATAAATATCAACCTAAAATTAATAAAATTAATAAACGATTCCCGAAAAACTTCCAAACAGAGTGCCTTTCTAGCCCTCTTGTTTTGACCGAAGGGGCAAACTAAATCAGACAGGTACTAACAGGTGCTAGCTGACAGGAGTGGAACAAGGACCACTAGATCCCTACCCTGTGCTTAATTTGTAACTTGCTGGCCACGGAAGCCGTCTCCTGGGTTCGGTCTGAAGTCAGGTGGTGGGTGTGTACTGCTGAGGATTCCAACACTAGTACCAAACAGATGTTCCTAGGTTTGCACTCACCTTATTTTTATCATGTTGACTGGTTAGTGGCTTCCATCCATAGGCTTCTGTCATGAGGCAATTCGATGACTGGTTTGCATAAACCACAATTTCACCTGCATATCCCTAGAGCTTGATGAAGGCTAAACCAGCTTAATGCGTAATCCAACCTACTTTTCTCCAAGAAGGTGATCGAACAAAAAGTTATCTTGGAACCAGTTTTCTAATTTCATGGTTTAATCAAAAAATAACTTATTACTCCCAATTAGAAAAATGCAATTATCTTTCAGAAAGAAAAGAAATAGTTTAGAAAATGCAGAAAAATGTCTCGCAAGATTTCAATCATGAATACCAACTTACTGTTAGCACAAGATAACTTTCTGACTAGTTGGCTTGGAATAAAAATTTGAGACCTAACTGAAAGCAAGCAAAAAAAATTGTAATTGAGTAGGCCAAATATAGCTGATGATAACCACAGGTCCTAACAATACTAATTCAACCATAAAACAAATATTCAGTATAGACTGACGGATTGTTAGAATGATCGATTTCACGGATGGAATGTTCACGGAGTGATACAAGCTAAGGAAACATTTGAAAATACGAAGTACTTAGTAGCTGGTTTATCCCAGTTTGTGCCTCTTTATGACTGATGTCACACAATTTCGTTAGGGCTTCGACCAAAAGCTGTCATATCTCACAGAAAAAAAGTTAAGATTCAGTCACCAGGCTGCAATGCAAATCATGGGAAACTGTAAATACAGGTCGATGGTAGTGAATGGAAATTCCTGAGTCAGGTGTGCTTGCAGCTGAGGAGGAGGACGAGGACGAAACAGCTATCCAGTGCCTCCAGGCTTTCAAAGCTTCTCTAGCAGACATCACTCCATGGTAAATAGTATCTTTAGGTACTAAATTACCTAACCGAACTGTCATTACGCAGTTAATAATGTACAACAGAATCAAACAAGACGACGTCAGTCCTGAACTATACACTTCGTATATATGTATTTTCATTTTGCAACCAGCTGATTTATCCTGACTAGCAGCTTCATTATCTTCGGCGACAACCATGATTTTCATGATTATCATTCTCAAACTGAGACAGGGTAAATGGATAGGTTTTGTCTCAGTGCGCTTGTGTGATGAAATGCTTACTCTTTTTTCTTCAGTCAGCCTTCTCCTCCTGTCCATGTTCGATTTACTTTTGATAAACCGCTATTGAATAAATTTGAGACTTAAAATTGGGCACTGCGGTAGAACATAACCCACTGATTTGTTCACTCTCATTTCTCTGTAGGGATACTTGAATTATCTAAGAATCATTAGATATCTTTCTTAGTTGTAAAAGTACGCTTCTTCTTTGCTTTTGCGGTTCTCCTTTCATCTTCCCTCATCACTATGTATAAAATCACAGTTTTCCAGACCACAGCTATTTCATCAGATACCCTCACAAATAATCCATAAGACACTTCTTCCTCTCTAATTCAGATCGATTTGAACTTGGACGAAAAGATCTGGCTTTACAACCAGTGTCGTTATGATGACTAGATAGTAACATATCATGCGTATGTATGACAGCCTGGCAATACGCTCAGTGACTAAAATGAAGTTAAAACCTTAGACAATGATTCTGTATCGATAAAACTATTTTTCCGACTTCATTTATCTCAGATACTCTTATAAATTACAGTTTCATAGACTGTATCATGTTGTTCTATTCTATTCACATGCCTATAACTCCGTTTTTAGTACACAATGTCTGCGTTTTGCCAGAAGAGTATTTTTTATATTTTGAACAGGTTTCATTCCTCCTAACTTACTTTTTGTTGCAGTTGTTAGGGTTAAACAGATTCAGATGTAATAAAAATAGGGGTTAGCAGTGGGATCCAGGACGCGCGTATCGTCTTATTTGAAACTCATTATTTGGAGGTACCTGCCTCTCCCACTACGTCTTGCACTTACGAGTGATCTCTTTCACCGCCAGAGCGTTATCCTCTAGGTAAGTGAGTCGTAATACTTACTCATTATACGAAGGGCACATTTTTAATGTTATTACTTGTGTGCTTTCACACTGCACGTGTTGCATGTATTTATACTGGCTGATGATCATTGGAGAGAAATCAGCTTTATGCTGTCTAATCGTAGGTGCTGGGCTAATTCTAATCATTATTTTGCAATGTGGTCATTAAGCTAGGAAACCCAACATCACGGTGGACTTTGATCGATGTTAATTATTCAGATGAAACTGGATTTCACGAAATCCTTTTAATGATACCCATGAGTTGAACATGGTAACCATGATCAAATAAAAACCGGCAGTTAGTGATCGAAGTTGAATTATTTAATTAGCACTTAGTTATTTTCAAACCGCTCAGTTAATGAAAAGTTGAGGATCTCAGTTTTATTTTATTTAGTCACTGTGTTGTTTCATCGATCCATTAGTTGTCGTCTTTACTGCATTACAAAGGCAAACTTTCAGAGAAAATATTCTTTAAAGTTCACTTATATAAATGGATGTATTTTTAAGCTTAAATTATTGCTCTAGGAAGATATGTATCTTGTATGTTGAGTATGGTTGATGCATGGATAACATTTGTCTAAGATGTATTCTCTACATTCACTGATGGTGAATAATGAAAATGATTGGTTAGTTTCGCTATGTGGAACATCAAGAAAATGCTTAAACAAAGTAATAAATTTAATGCGGCTAAAAAACTATATTTATTCGCCTCCTGTGCACAGACGATTGTGATATTAATGAAAACGACCATATATTCTTATCTAGTATTTTATAAAGCCATTTCGCTGAAGTTTCCCGAAAAACATTCTATTCTGAACTACCAGTTATTATCACAATGACGTAATATTCACCTATGTTTCACTTTCTAACCTAATTACCTTAATAATTTTTTACAAAAGCGAAAACTTATTTGAGATATTCTTTATTAGCTCATACAGGTAACGGTTTTTAGAAAAGATGGATTCAAGGACAGTTTTATTCATGCATCAGGATCAGTTGAAAAACCAATGAAAAACTAGCAGCACTGAGAATATGAAAATGGGTGAAGTAGGAAGACTGAATTAAAGGCAAAATGACAATGAAAGCCGTTAGAGTGAAAATAACCGTACATCGAACTTAGCCATAGAGTTGAATTCATCAAGAGAGATTTAATTTTATTACAAGTTGTCTTTGAACACACAAAGCTGGTTAAAACTTCTTAATACCTAAGGCCTTAACAAATTTAAGCATACACCCCGAAAATGTTTTGTAAATTGGTCTAAAGAAAGTAGCAACATCAATACTGTGACCTGTCTCAATAATAGGTTTCGTGATCGAAGAAATTAAACGTCAGCTACCCACGTCGTCCTTATACATATTTCACTACACGTACATTTGGATGGTTAGATGCAGTGGAAGGTGACAATGTCAACTAAGTGCCGTGACGGCTTTCGAAAGTGTAAAAGGCTTTGCAGAAACTAATAAAGGAAGGTCAGATGCACAGTAAATCCTTCCGATAACAGTGCTAAACCTAGGCTTAAGGACTGCACTATGTGAGTCATGTTTGTGTGGAAGACCAGTGAAGACAAATTCTTTGAGACAAATCGAAACTTGGTTCTAGCACTCTGATAACTCTGTATTATTATTATTATTCGTTCCTTTGGGTTCCTAATGGAACATAACACTTCAGTAGCACACCACAATTGCACTCTGTTATCTGCAATCATAAATATCTGGCTCCACGACTGCCCACAAGCTTTGGTTTCTTCCTTACATGACCTCCTACATGTCACCCTCCAGAGCCCAACTCGTCTTTTCCTATGCAGGTTCCACTCGAGGACCTGGCCTAGCTCGTGATGCCTCCAAATTATCTCAGTGTATGCCAAATCCATCCCCTCCTCACTCTGCATATCTGTTGGATGATAGGTTCACGGTTGGTTCCTTCCAGGAGTTCATTGTTGATTATTCTTATTATTCTCACCATCCATCTGATCTTCAGTATTGAGTAACAGTAGGCGGCAGCTGTCCATGTATACCTGCAGTTTCATGCAGATGCTTTTCGCAAAGCGCCAACTCTCACAACCATCACATAGAAGAACTGACTTGACTGACTTAGTGTTGAAAATCCGGATCTCGTTCATGCTATATGCTGAATGCAGTCCAGTGCAGTAGATCTCCACACTGATTTCAGACTAATGAATGAAGGCCTGTCTTGCTGTCTTTCCCATGTTGGCATGACATCCTCAACCCCGCCTGTGCCACCTGTAGTTGAAACGATGCTGCCTAGGTAGGCGAAGGAGACAACTTCCTTTAGATTTCTCCCCTTGATGATGACTGTTGCTTGTTGTTGTTATCGATTGGGGTATTTTCATCACCTATGAATTCCCTACGTTCACCTGAAGTTCAGTCTCTTTTCGCTGCCCTGCCTATTCTGCCAACTTGTCAGCTTTCACCTGTAGATCTTCAAGTTTGTGCAACAAGACATTAGACATAAATCATCATCGGCGAAATCCAAATATTCTAGGATCTTTCCATCGGCCCAGTGTATCCACATTTTCTCGCTTCTCTCAGTTATTTCTTGCATGATCCTGTCCAGTCGACTACAATCAAGAAGATGATTGATGATAGTGGGTGGCAACCTTGTCTCACTCATTCATGTCCCCTGTCTTCACTGCAAAGGCGTCACTGAGCTTTCCATTGTGAATCACTTGGCATATGGCGTCTTCATATAGCTAGTTGTTGAATGAGGTTGATAGGGGTTTGTGGTACTAAAAGCATAGTGTTGAAGCAGCTGCCTGCCAAATTACTTCTCAGTCGACGCTATCGAGTGCCTTTCCAACGTTGATGAAGTTGAGATAGAGAGTTGACTACCATTCTATGCTCTGTCCATGATGATGTGTAGCAATGCGTTGCAATTTGATCCGCACATGATTTGTTATTCCTGAAGCCAGCCAGCCTGTCTCGGTCGTCATTTTGAATCAGAGCACCTTTTAATCTCCCCAGGATAATGCGGCTCAACATTTTGCTTGAGATGGACAGGGAAAGGAATATGATTCCACCCCAGTTCTTGCAAAGACTTAGGTTACCCCCTTTGTAAGTTTCACAAGGTAGCCCTTCTCCCAGTCAATAGCCAGGCACCTTTCCTTCCTTCTAAACCTTCTACAATAGTGGTGTGAGCATGTCCGCTGTTGTCTCTGAGTCTGTTTTCAGTGCTTGTGGAGGAATTCCATCTGGTCCTGCTGCTTTCCCAGATTTCAACAACTTTATGGCGTTCAGGTCTTAGCTTCTACTCTCATCGGAGGGCCTGTGTTCACTGGTAGTTCTGTCTTCTGGCTGCTGGTGGTGTTTCTGGAGGAGCTGCAGGTGGTAGTCAATTCAAGAGTTTTTCGAATTGGTCAGTACAAGGTTTGCTTTGTTTCTCTTCTTTGGTAACTAAGTTTCCTTCACTATCTTTCATTGGTTTCGTCTGCGTTGATCTCTTCCCTGATAGTAACCTGGTTATTTGATACAATGTTGTCAGTTCTGTCCTACCAACAGCCTGTTCTGCTTCACTTGTAAGTGTGTCGTAGAAGTAAGTGTTTTTTGTCTTTCTGTGCAATCTTTTTCACTCCTTTGTCCTGTTTTATAGGTTGTACTCAGTTTGTCTTCTCGTTATGCATCCTTGCACGGGTTCAACTTCTGCTTCACCATTTTCCTGTCCTCCATCAGCTTCCATGTTTCCGAGAGATGACACATCGGCCAGTTGGCTTCCCGAAGACTTTCACAAACCGGCATCACTTCGCCTCTCCGATTCCAGCGAGGAATAATTTTGCTTTTATTGTCTATATTTGGTTTGTGCTTTGAAGCTTTTTTGCGGTTGGATTTGTTTTCCGGGGTAGGGTTGCTAGCCCTACGCCCAACCTTCCCTCTTTATCCGGGCTTAGGACCGTCTAGTAACTAACAAACTAGTTAAGCAGGCAAGGTTGTTCTGCGCTGCCTGATAAATTCCCACCGATAGTTATCCTTCAGCAGTATTCTGGTCATCTTGCAAAGTATCATCTGTGCATATTAGTTGAATTCTGCTAAATAAGTACACAACTAACGCACTTTTCTAATGACTTTAAAAAAGCTATGATCGTTCAAATAAAGCTCTTTCTGTGTAGGTTTTCTGTAGACAGATTATTTTATGGACACATCCTGCTACTTACTAATTAATGTATCCATTAAAGGTAACCAGTTATCATCCTCTTCTACATAAGCCAAGGAAATGCTGCTCTGCACTTCATTCAGTCGGTTTAGAATTGAAGTGATCTAACTTGAGTTATCGCAAATAATTAGGATATCATCGATATACCTTCGATATAGAAGGGCTTACTAAATTATGTTCATCGTTAAGTTTTCCATGTGTGACATAAGTATGGCTGCTGAGAGGGGCCCTAAGAGACTTCCCATGACAACACTATTTACCTGGTGGAAATGTTCACCCTCAAATATAAATTTATTATTGCTTGTAAATGAAAATAGTAGCTCTTTCAAGTGATCCAGGGTAATGGGTGTTGAAAAATTATGCTCATACATACATTCACATAAAGTGTCAACTGTCTTGACCAAAGCGATACTGGTGAATGGTGAGTTAAAGAAAAATGGACATATAAATTTACTTTTTATGTTGACTTCATCAAGTCATTTGATTGCATGCAATGTATCTTTTAAGGAATATTTACAGAATCTCTTCTGAATGGGATCCAGTCAGTCCACTACCCAATTGGCAAGCTTATGCATAGTTGTTTTGTACACCGACACTGTGGGACTTAACGGGTTGTTGGGTTTGTGTACTTTGGGTAGACCATAAAGATGTGGGAACTATAATTCAATTGGTTACAATGAACAAATTTCAGCCACTGTTCGCAATAGCAGTTGTATGTTTTCTGAACAGCAATTTTTAGTAGGTTTCTTTTTATCTTCAGAAATAGACGACATTTTACACATATTTGATTTTATCCATAATCATGACATCCCAGCCTTTGTCGTGTCTGAGGATAGTAATATCGGAGTTGTCTCATAGTTCTTTCATCGCCCTAAAATGTTCAAAAGTTAGAATACTTTTCTGGTTTTGATGGCTATCAAAAAACCGATGAGTAATATCCACCATCTTGGCTTTCACTCAGCCTCGATCGTCAGCTGAAGTTGGAACAAAAGGTTTCAACTGGCCATGCAGATTTCCAAACTGTGCATAGTTGGCTAAATCTGATGACTCCTTTCGAGATATACACAAGCTCAATGGATAAGGATTCCTTCTGATATGTGAAAAGTATCACTGTAGAAGGATAAGTAACATACTTATCCGGATTAACAGGGAAAATACGAAAACATGATTTTTATTATTGGATGAACTGCTTAACTCCCAAGGCGTATTGGCTTTTGTTTTAACAATGACTGTTACAAAACTGTAAGAATTTCAAACGACATATTACTGATAAATCCGACAAAACATTTAATACATTTACGTAGAGTAAAGGTATTTTCTGCAACTTATCCTGCCCATTTTCAACATATATAGCTTTGTAAGACGCATCAGATTAGAAATCTTTCACTGAAGTTTATTAAATTTTAAAGTTTTGTGTGACTTGAAATCCATGACTGATAAAATTCAGTTCTGTCGCGTACAGAGGTAATTTCGCACCTGAGGTTAACATGTTTCGTTTACCTTTTGATAGTGACCTTTTTTCATATTCTCACTTCCAATCTCCTTAGGAATTTTCATATAGATACCAGTGAGAAGTATATGTGAGATCAGATTCTTCGAAGCGTCGGAGTTTATAAAGAGAACTAATTGTTTTGATTCCAACGGTCCACTTTTCCTTAATGCTATCAGTGCGTGTGTGACAGTGAAATCATATCGAATTTTCAAGAAACGGCATTCACTTCTCTCTTACCTAGGCAGTCTACAGCTGTACAATTCGCTGAGATTTTGAATCGTTTCCAAAATGATATCTGTCGGTGAAAAAATACCTTCCTAGTTTATATTCACATTTTTGAACAAATTAGAAAAATCATTAGGAACATTTTCTGTCAACAAATATTTACATGACGCGCATTTCGTCGAATTTGGGACTCGTCAGCTGAATGTACTTGCAACCCAGTGAGTGATGTTGTTCCCACCGGGACTTGAACTCGCGAGCGATCGCTTCAAAGGCCAGAGCGTTATCTACTACACCAACGAGCCACGATAGCCACTTCTCGTGTGATAGGTATAGTTTTAGTGTTATTGCTTGTATTACAATGTCGTTGACTGGACCGAATTGATCAGTCTCTGTTGGCATATGGGCTCCTGTGCGGATGCCTCGATATTGCCTTGCGAGTCCCAAACAGAACGAATTCCGGATCCTGGATTCCACTGCTAGCCACTGCCCGTCACTACTATACATAATTAAAACACAGGAGATGCCGGGGCATCCGCACAGCAGCCCATATGCCGACAGAGACTGATCTATTCGGTCCAATCACCGGTGTCATACAAGCAATAACACTATAAATATTTACATATTTTAAATTATTTTCGAACTGATCCTGCTTATGAATTTTCCAACTAATAACAGGAATTATTTTCTTTTGCTATGAGTTAAACAACGTCACCTATTCACCCACTGACATTCACGCTTCACTACTTTTCATTATCATTGGTTTTTCCAACATGAACTGAAGTCATTACAGTGTGCAATGACCATCGAACATCTTTTGCAAAAACGTATAATGTAAAACATTAACATACTGATAGCGCTAAGTGTTTTCTACTGCAATTGTTATCTCAGAAAGGGGAAGGATGTATACTGAACTGATTCATTGTGATATTTTACTTGAATAGGTCGTAGGGCATATAATGAAAGCAAAATGTTGGTGACACGATTTTTAAAATAGAAGAGTCTTTCTTTTCATCTTAATTAGCATATAATATTGTAGTTAAAAAAAGAAACCCAGCAGTCATCATTCTCAGTTACTAAGAGTGTCGAACCTGTCTTGATTCCTTGCAAGCCTTTAGAGTCCAGGTGACAAACGATTACAAAGTATTCCTTGGTGAAAAATTGTAATTTTACACAGCATAATTCATAAGTAGCAGGAAGTGGACAAACACTTTATTCTAACCACCCTTTGTTGCATTTGAGCAATATAACCTTGACCTTATATAATAATATCTAACAGGGTCCAATATTTTTGAAGATACTGGCCTAGGATGATTAAAACTTTCCCAGATATGAACTCATATTATACAGTGAAAAGATGAATAAGGTATTCTGAACAATTTCATGTGTTTACGTGTGACCAGTTAACGAACGGCAAATGTTTATCAATCTCATTCCACAACTATATGAAGGTGCCACATGCCAAATAATTCGCAGTCGGAAGCTCAGTGATGCCTTTAAATGAAGACAGGAGTAAGACAAGGTTACCGCCAACTATCACCTATGATCTTCCAGAATAAAGTGGACTGGATCATGCAAAAGACAACTGTAAGGAGTGAGAAGAGGGGCATAATCTGGATCGATGAAAAGACCCTGGAAGATTTCGATTTCGCCGATGATGATTTATGCCTAATGTCTTGTTGCACAAACTCGAAGATCTACAGTCAAAACCCAGCAAGGTGACAGAAGAGGCAGGGCAGCGAAAACGGGACTTCAAGTAAACGTAGAGAAAACACAAGTGATGAAGATACCCAACCACCACCAACAACAACAACAACAAGCACCGATCACCATCAACGGGAGAAACTTGAAGAAAGTAGTCCATTTCAACTATCTAGGCAACACTGTCTCAACTACAGGCGGCATAGGCACAGACGAGGACGTCAAAGTCAGGATCGGAAAGACAGGCTTTCATTAATCTGAAATCAGTGTGGAGATCTTCTGCAGTCAGCATGTGGAACAAGATCCGGATTTTCAACACCAATCCAGTCAAGTCACTGCTTCTGTATGTTTCAGAGACTTGGCGCGTCACGAAACGCATTTTCAACAAACTGCAGACATTGTTCAACAATTGCCTACGCTGACTCGATACTGGAGATCAGATGACCGGAATAGTCAGAATAAGCAACAAGGAATTCTGGCTGGCAACAAACCAACGAAGCAATAACCTACCGCTCAACAAATATGCACTGGAAGAAGGTGGAGATTGATTGGATTGGGCATACACTTAGAAGGTCGATCTGGGGATATCACGCGTCAGGCCAGTTCCTCGAATGGAACCCAGATGGGAAGTGACGAGTTGGGTGTCCCAGTTGAGGTTGATATGGAGGAGATCGTGCAAGGAGGAAATGAAAGCTTGTGGGCAATCGTGGAGCCAGGTTCAAAAGATTCCAGAAACCAGGGGGTATTGGATACGTGCTACTGAAGCCCTATGTTCCATTAGGTACCCAAGGGATAAATAATAACATATAATATAATAATAATAGTTAACGAATGGATCTTACATCAAAATCAGGTAGCGTTTTCGAAAGCCAATCATAGGCATTCTGTATTCCGCATAAAGTACTTCTTTATTACTAGATGCTTTTTTTTAAATTGACGAGATGTTATATTTTAGTAACTCACTGTCAGAACCACTGGCACTCCAGGTTTTTAAAAAACTGGAGTATGCTTCTTCTACTCTTTTATGATAAAATTTCTAATTTATATATGAAAAACTTTTTATGCTTGCAGTGTATGACGAAAAAAGTACTCTGTATCCATATCTTGTGTTAGAAGCTTCTATTCCGTGTATATATGGAATTTTGTCAAATGAAGTATGTATCTGAAACGTTTCAGTGTTAGGTACACAACAAGTAAATATTTTCCGAAAGCGCTATATGTGAATTGTTCTGGACCTAACCATCCTGAGAAGAACGCAATTATTGCCATTTTTCATTCAAAAACTGGTCTATGATTTGATGCTTCAGTCACGAACGTGTACGACAGTGTTGACGCCATGACACTCTAGTAGTGTCCAAGAGCTAAGAGATCCTTATAGCTTCTCAAACTCAGAAATGGCCATTGGTGTCTTATGCAATATTCGAGAATTACTTGTTAGCAGATGTGTCACCAGTTGAGAAATGTTTGCACAGTTCAAAGATGGAATTTTGTCAGACTGAGTCTGTTAGAGGAGATTTCACAGTCATCATTTCTCCTATTGGAATCACCTTTACAAGGGAGTGAAGAGATTCCTTCCCAAATTCATATTTATTGGGCTTTACCCATCACAGTGTTGTTCGTTCAAAAACAGTTTTCAGGTACCACGTAAGCTTAAGTTGTGGTTCTCACGATACAGATAAATCACCAATATAAGCATGAGCAAAACGCGTATGACACAACCTATGAATCTTTGAAAGGTCTGTGCAACATCAGTTAAAGTGAACAGTAAGCTGGGGAACTTGAAGAACCTGTTACCGGTAGTGACTGCCGTTTTACAAATGTCACTAGGTCCTATTGGAATATAACAGTATGCCGGTATAAGGTTAGATCATGAAAATATCTTATGTCCATACGCACTCTGCAGTAAATCATGTGTACACTGTATAAAAAATTCTTTGACTACTATCTGACAGTTCAAAGCCCTATAGTCTTCATCTTTTCTGAATTTTTCTGCTGTAGTATGTGGAGTAGTGAGGATTAGGAGCCCTTTCATGGGTTATTGGAGAATTTCATCAAATTTCCTCTTAGTCGCTTGTAGCCTGGCAGGAGTCAGCCGACGCGATTTCCTAGATACAGAGGATCTGTGTGTATAATGTGGTGAGGGTTATTATGTTTAATTTCTGTTTCATCAGATGCTGACTTTGTTAAATTTCGAAATTCGCATTGGTTAAAATAACGAGATTCACAGACGTTGAGTTAGTTGGCATAATTGAAATAGACGCATTTTTCTGATTATTCAGACGTTTCTGATGTTAAGGGCCTGACTATAGGCTAAAGTCATGAATAAAAACTACACCACTGATGCGAACAAATTCTTCCGTAAAGATAAATTCCTGTTTGAACAGACTTGCAAACAAGACTCGATACCAGTTCACACTGCTCATGAGTAGGCTTGACCTCTTCGCAGCTTGGAGATTTAGTCATAGATCAGTTTTCCATTGATCATTGGGGGTTGATGGAACTAAATCGACTTCTGTCGTAGGATGCATCAAAATCATGATCCTTAGCACCTTAGTCGGTAACATAAAATAGATGAAAACTCTGTTTATGTCTGTTAGCGAATGTACTCGTCAATGATAGTCGGTCTTCTTAGGTACCCGGATGCGAGATCTTGGTAAAGTCGCATGATATCTTTGTCGTGGAAGTATTTTTTCATATTTCTTGTACCATCTAAAATATCGATAAAGTTAAGAAGACCAATTTCTTGGGAAGCTTTGTACTTGTTCGCTTGAAATCTAAGCTAAAGCTGGCCCACATGAAGTCTCTACTTTCTGCTCCAACAGAGCAACTTCATCCATCTAAGGAGTACATTTTACCTGTGATTCGAAGAAAACCATGTCTATCCATAATTGTGGTCCGCGATAGCAAGTAGTTTCTCTGTGTCGATGTTATCACCTCCAAAAACTAGTTTCTGCTATGTTTTCTGTGATAACCGTCTAAGCCAAAGCTGATAAAAACGTCCACTTTCTTTTTCGCAGTCGCTTAATAATTTACTCATATCCTCCTTTATTTTTGATGGTGTTTCATCACAGCTGTTTTTTTCTAAGTAGGTGGTATCTAGCTGCCTGATCTAACATAGAAGTAGTCTTTACAACTTCTTCTTTTAATACGTAGCTTCGACGATCTGAGTTTGGATTAATTCGGGACTCTCCAACTTCCTGTGCCACGTCATATAATAACAATGCATTAATAAAGCCGAATTCGGCATTCTGAGTGGAGAAGTTATTAACCAGAAAAATGTATTGTTAATGAATAAACTAAAAAAGTGTTTGTCACTTTAAGTGAAGGAATATTAACTGCAACGGTATCCGCTAGATAGATCATTACTAGAGATCATGAAAGATATGACAAAATAAACAAGAATGATGATGAATATAGAGAATGAACGAATGACATCCAGACACATCAAAATCCTGCCGTATACCTGAAGTTTAAAAAGTCAAAAGCAATTATTTATGATCAAAACGTCATCAAGTAAATAACACTATATCACTATGTGTTATAAACCAAACAAACAAATGTAATATGGAAAAGCAATACTTATTTTGATGCAGCTGTACTGTTGTATCAATACATATTTACAGAATAAGAGATTGAGTGATGAATAATTCCGTAGTTACACTGGAAAGGATGTCCACATTCTTTGTAGTAGCAGTGGAATTTCTTCTATGGAAGATGGTTTCAAAAATCATGTTCATCAGCTTTTTGTAGAGGATGTATTCCTTATACCAGTGATATGCATATCACCCAACTATCTTTCCAAATTTTCAACATTCTAAAATTGACCATCCACTAGTATCAAGCAACCTAGAAACAGAAGATCCAGGTAAAGATACTGGGAAATGTTGTCATAACATAGTTCAATTCAAAAGCCACAACTGTTCAAGTTCCAGTGAAACATAATATAAACTAACATATCTATTTATGATGTTTACTTCAAATAAGAAAAAAGAAATATCACAAAATGCTAACAAGTCTTAGAAACTTATTTATCAAAATGTAGGAAAAGATGAGTAACCGAAGCTATGTTCATCGAACTAAAAGTGTACACAAGTCCAATAAATATGCCGAAACCTATACAGTCTCAAATTTTTCTAGTGTAAGGATTTGATGAAACATGTTGAGAACGATGGTGACACTGGATGATATTCATGCTGCATTCAAAATTGTGAAATATATCCATCAGGATATGAAAGTAGAACCAGCATTCCTGCAGAGTATCTTCTCAAAGATTTCATTTTCAAAGCTGCACAACCGCAAATTTATACATTTAACTAGTGTAAGGATTTGACGGTTAAAAACAATTTGTTATCAAAATCACAAAACCAAAAAACTATGATGAGTAATATTATTTTATTATTTTTCCCTTGGATTCCTAGTGGAGCATAGGACTTCAGTTTCACGTCGCCATTGGACTCTCTTCTCTACAGTCTTTTGAACCTAGCTCCACGATTGCTCACAAGCTTTCATTTCTTCTTCACATGATCTCTTCCATGTCACCCTCTACTCGGACGCCTAACTCGTCGTTTTCCATTTCGCTTCCACTCGAGTGCCTGGCGCGTGACGTCCCCAGATCGACCTTCTAAGTGTATGCCCAATCCAATCAATCTCCACCTTCTTCCAGTGCATATTTGTTGAGCGGTAGGTTATTGCTTCGTTGGTTTGTTGCCAGCCAGAATTCCTTGTTCCTTATTCTGACTATTCCGGTCATCTGATCTCCAGTATCGAGTCAGCGTAGGCAACTGTTGAACAATGTCTGCAGTTTGTTGAAAATGCGTTTCGTGACGCGCCAAGTCTCTGAAACATACAGAAGCAGTGACTTGACTGGATTGGTGTTGAAAATCCGGATCTTGTTCCACATGCTGACTGCAGAAGATCTCCACACTGATTTCAGATTAATGAAAGCCTGTCTTTCCGATCCTGACTTTGACGTCCTCGTCTGTGCCTATGCCGCCTGTAGTTGAGACAGTGTTGCCTAGATAGTTGAAATGGACTACTTTCTTCAAGTTTCTCCCGTTGATGGTGATCGGTGCTTGTTGTTGTTGTTGGTGGTGGTGGTTGGGTATCTTCATCACTTGTGTTTTCTCTACGTTTACTTGAAGTCCCGTTTTCGCTGCCCTGCCTCTTCTGTCACCTTGCTGGGTTTTGACTGTAGATCTTCGAGTTTGTGCAACAAGACATTAGGCATAAATCATCATCGGCGAAATCGAAATCTTCCAGGGTCTTTTCATCGATCCAGATTATGCCCCTCTTCTCACTCCTTACAGTTGTCTTTTGCATGATCCAGTCCACTTTATTCTGGAAGATCACGGGTGAATATTAATCAAAATAAGTTTGGACAATAAGTTTCGCAACATGATGACCTATTTGGAAAGTGAGTTGTGATTGGGCAGAGCATAGCAACAAGTATGACTGAAACCAGATTCTCAAAACGCCTCATAGACAGAAGTATCAAACCTGAACCTTGCCACCATGCCAGAAAAGACACGCTATATGAATCTCAACTGCAAAAGTGATTCTGCCTCTGGCATTTTAAAAAGAAGAACATCAAACCGTCCAAGATGAACACTTTTCTCATCAACGCTGAGATTAACAACGTGAAGGAAAATCTTTCACATCTGACCACTCCGATATGCGTTTATCAATTCAGGTGCTCCTGTGGAGTCAGGTATGTAGGTTATTTGATGTGACTTATCCGAATGGGTTGTGGAGCACTATCTCATGTGGGTACAAAGTGGTAACAATGGGGCGATAACGAGTGCCATAATTTAACACATCGTGAACACAAATCGCGCTAATCTCAAGAACTCTCTTTTCAAAGTAAAAAGAACTCCTCTTCATATTCCCTGAATCGCCGAAGCTCTTCCCATCCATATGGAGAAACCTAAACTATGTTTGCAAAAGAATATTGTTCAACTTTTTCTTATTTCGATCTCTTCTACTCCTTCCCTTTTTGTTTTCATTCTTCTTTTTTGACCCTATTCACTTCTGAAATAATTTTCTACTCATTCTTGTTGTTCTTTCCAATCATCTCGTCCTGTTATAAAACTTCTTGTTCAAACTTATTTTGATTAATATTCACTGCTCATCATAGTTTTTTTAGTTTTGTGATTTTAATGACAACTTATTCATGATAGATCATTATTTGTGTTGCCATACCTGACAAACCGTTTATAACTATCAAATCCTTACACTAGTTAAATGTATCAAATTTGCTTTGAAAATGAAATCGCCGAAAAGTAAGTCTTCACTGAAATATTTATTTATTTATTTATTTGTATTAATAAATCAGCTTCTGTCTTTGAATGTACCTTGACTCAAATAAGGTAAATTATACCAACAGTGGGAACAGGAAAATAAATATCGTTTATTTTCAGTGACAGCATTTCAATGCATTAAGTCTCGACATCTAAGTCTTGATTAATGAATTCCTTTCAGAAACATTAGAATTTCAGTAGCTTCTTTTGTCAACTCCGTATACCATGAACAATGTCTTCTGTTGAATAATTCTTTGATAACTGTTTAAATTATTTTTTTTCACTTTAGTAATAAAAAAATGCTTTTAGATCAATGTCATTCTTCAATTTTCTGCCTTCCAAACAAATAGTTTTCACTTTTTCATATTGATAAAACAATAGTTGAACTTCATTCTTAATGAAAGAATGACTGTCATTTGTTATTTAAGGAAAAAAAGAGACTAAGCTTCTATTTTAGTCTGCTTGTCATACAAGAATACATTTGACAGCTATTTGTACATCATTACAATAACCAGTTAAGTTGATGTTCAATTGGTATTGATCACTTTTAACTTAACTCAAATTTTGTTGACAGTTGAACAAATGGTTGATGTATATTAGTCTAACGTTGAAGTATGCCCCTATAAGTTAGTGCAAAAGTTTACGTTTTAACAATTTCATCCGGATGTCACTTCTCAACCCTATATCCCAGGATAGTTTTTTATTCGTTGTACACCTTGAAAATATGCAGTATGAACTCAGTTCACAAAACATATTTTCTGCCTCACCTGGGATAATTTTAAATTTGTGTCCAATGTTCAAAATACGTGATGTCAGAACTCCTTAAATTAACCCCAACATTACAAATTTCGCCCAATAGTGAAGAAATTTCTAATTTGAGTCGTCTTATTCAAAAAATAAAAATAAAAACAAATCTGATTCTGAGTAGCAAATTTGGGTTATCTTCTCCACCATTGATGAGGTACACACTTGGTTCGTGAAAAGAGGTATGATAACTTCTCGGATGCCATTTACAAGAACTGAAACGTTTATGGAAAACTTTTAAAGATGGAAGTCAATTTTAGACAGTTTTTTCTTAGGTATCCTGATCAGTTGATACCATTTCAATTACAATGACTTGGTCGGTTTAGCCTGTTCTACTAAACTGAATGTGAGACATTTACAGGTCAAATCAAAATGCAATTACTGATCCATAGAAGGACTGATGTATTTTAAACCAAAATAATTATTTGGTCTAATGGATAAAATTCATCTTCAATTGACGATACCGAATTTTAAATAAGATCTTGATGGTGGGGTTAGCAATGAAACCAGGACACGCGTTTTGTCCTTTTCGGACTCATTAGCTAAACTTACCCACACCCCAGAGAATGATGTTGTTCCCTCTATGACTCGAACTTGGCAGTCGTCAGTCGACTGGATCCAGAATAACAATGGAAAAGTAAAAGTATCGATAAACAAGAAACGTTATAATTTTTTCTAAGGTCAAAGGAGACTTTTTTCAAATATGGCATTCCTCACGGAGAAGTACCATACTAGGATGAAACAGCTGTTCAATGCTTCCAGATTTTCACTGGTTTTCCGACTGACGTCAGTCCATGAAGAATGTTACCATAAAAAGAATGCTTGAATTGTTTCTTTTCCTCTGAATATTCTAGGCTATGGCGAGTTGACATATATATAAATTCTGGAACAGTCTATGATAGGAAGCTACTTAAATGGAAATCAAAATCTTAATTTTCCAGCCGCTAAATTAGAATTTTTCGTAATTCAATTTTTGTTTCATATCAATATATGGTGAGGAAAAACTCTATTGGACAATTTCGTCCTACAACTGACCAATCAAAGTAAATATTCAATGTATGACCTAGTGGTTTTACATGTTCTTGAAAACTATATATAAATAATGTGTTTTCGTTGAATACAACGTCTTTCTTACAGCCACAGATTAGTCTTTGTTTTCTGATATTTTCATAGCTCAATAAAGTGTAAAGTTCTGAGGGAGAACAGTTGCTTTTCTTAAGCAGTCCGTGTCTCATCTGGGTTAATATCATTCCCGTATTCACTCGATCACTTTAGTCTATCAAAAGAAAAATGTTCATGTATCTGAAAAACTTTTATTTTCATTTTTTATCTTTTCGATAAAATATACAGAATGGAATAAAATTCGGTGACTTTACTTTTCTGTCTAAAATTTTTTTTTCCCGCGAAAGAAAATCATTTCCTGCATGTAATTATTCTCACTTCCGTCTAACTTTTGTTTCGAGTACAATAAAAACTTGTGTGAAAAAGTGAAATGCACTCACTTTTGATACAGTTTATAAGCATTTATCCCTAAAGCTTCTAAAAGTTGTTTCTACCCTCAAATATTCACTTAAAAATTAACTTTTCCTTTTCTATTTAGAAAATAACCCACTTTGAAATATAAACCTTTGAGAAATAAATTTTTTAGTACATCTGTTTGCACCAAGGAGAAAATAATTACATTGTTTTAGATAAAGAATTGACAAGAGTTGTTTAACGCCCATATCTATGAGCGTTTACCTTCAATTTTGTTCCGTCTTAGCCGAGAAAGCATGTTTTACAAGTATTTTTCTGGTTAAACAGTCAGTTTTGATAAACAAGTATTAATATACAAGGAATGTACACCTATGTCGAACAAATAAGTTAAGTAACTTATAAGACTTTTACGGTACAGATTCTATAATATATGAGCAAAGCAAAGAAAATCAATAAGAATGGGATAATAATGATATTTACCGAATGAACCAATCTCAGCAATTAAAACAGGAAATAACTGAGCAAATTCCAAACGACTTTATATCTTGGAGTTCGATCAACTTTTACAGCTTAGTGCATTTTGATTTATGACACACAAGAAATGTTTCCGCATTCTGGTCAACTTTTCGAAAAAAATATTTCTCTTGGAAGGAGAAATATGCTGAATTGACATCAGAGTTAGATGTTTTTCTTAGTGAGATGTGGAGGAAAAAGTAACCTGCTGGGAGTAACATACTAGATCGAAACAGTTGTTCAACGCTACCAAGTTTTAAATGGTTCTCCATCCGATATCAATCTGTCATAAATGCTGTCTCACAAATAAAAAGTCCCTACTAACCTTCGAGATGAATATCCTGAGAGAAACCGTGACCCCCGTGGTCAACCGGTTAGAAATAAAGTGGATGTCAACTAAATAATCGAAGAATAGTTGTGCTATAAAGTGAATTGACAGAAGTTGTAAGCTTTGGACAGCTAAACTTCAACCGTGTACTTGAATGGTTAACGCATTCGCCATCAAACCTGGAGGTACTAAGTTAGATCCCTAGTCGGGTTGTGTGTGAGCATGGCTGAAGAGCCCCATACTGGGACGAAACGGTCATCTAGTGCTCCCAGATTTCCAACGGTTCTGCAATAGATGCCAGCCCGTGTCGAACATCACCTTAAAAATAAAAATAAATGGTCCTAAATAACCCCAAAAGCTTCTATGAACAACCGGGCTCGACGGCAAGTTTTCCATTGAATCTTAACGATACACAAATACCAAGAGATTTTCCTTTATCTATGTAAGATTTCTTTTTCACGCTTGACAATGAATAGTGGTTAGTGGGGGAATCCAGGACGTGCTCTCCCTCTTATTTAGGACTCGTCAATTGAGTGCACTTGGCTCTCAGTGTGCGACATTGTCCTAACGAAGACTCGAACCCAGAACCGGTCACTTCAGATGTCAGGGGACTTCCTTTCAAGCCAATGAGTTAGTACTTCAGTGTTTGAATTGATTGTTCCTAGGTCTTAGTCTTGGTGGGGAAAATATCACACGCTGAAAGGTAGATACATCTATCTGACAAGTCTGAAATAGAATGAAACGCACTTCTTGGATTCCCCTGCTAGCCATGAAATTTGAAAATACTGGGAAGACTGAGACATTCTCACAGAAGTCCATTTGCCAGCAGGGGTTCATCAACTCATTCGAATTACTTAAGTAAATTCACATACTCATTTACTACTGTTGACCACTTTTTAAGCATTGGAACCATTTATGCCTACTTGACGAATCAGTGATGAATCACACTGTTGATTTTGTATACCCTTTTAAAATTTCATTACTTTCAAACAGTGATAAAATTGTTGAGCATGAAATATGCCCGATTCGGTAGGCATATTTGAACTAGCTGATGTATTTCATAGGCAACTGAAGGAGAAATTCGTTGTGTTTTGTTAATACAAGCAAGCAATTATTTTAACACAGATGATAGACAATAGTCTACAACAGATTCTTACCATTCTCACTGCCATCAAAGACAAAACGTCTGACACCAAGAACTTCCTTCACCCGATACTTTTATTCCATCTTACAACTATTTCGCACAGATTAACGTTTCTTCACAGATAAATAAAATGGGTTCCTTTTTTCAAGGGTATTTACCTTTGGAATCGCTCCAGCTTGTTACTAGATGATGAGAGTTTCTAGAATGAAATAATTTTTTCCGAAATTTCATTACACTAACCCTTTAGATAACTTCATTCTTCTACAAATACCCGTGCAGTATGCTCCAAAAACATATTGTTAATAGGACTAAATATAAGAGTAAAATATGAGGACCCGTTTTAGAAGATTTATTAGATGTATCTCACAGTGACTAAGCATGGTTTATTGGATTACGTTTTGAGAACAATTTATTGTTCATAGTCATATGAAGATAAGTAGAGTAGTATGAAACATGGTTTACATAGCTATATGCTTCTCTTGAATTTCGAATTGTAAGAATTTTTTACCAGAATATCTCAAAAGACATGCTTCTGGTTCCACATATGCTAAACAGTATTCATCCAGAGAAGTAATGGTTTCAAGTCAGACATTCTGCAGGAATCCCTGGATCTTGTTTCCTTGTATTCATTATCTCCAGAATACTAATTCATCTGAAACATGTGTTACTAACACTGAGCTACAACCTACTACGACAAATGATATCGACTGAAGTAAAATCAGGTTGAAAGACAGTTAAGGGTGATAAGGTGAAGAAGTGTTTCCAGTTCATGAAGTTTTGGACTGTGGGTTTGAAATATTTAGCAACTTTTAGTCCCCTATGCTGAGGTCCTGTAAACGGCCGAAATCAACGGTTGAAAACTGTGAATGATATAATTGAAAATTGCTCACAACTGTATGGAAATATGCCATCTTTGAAATGTGAAACATTTATCAAACTCATACTATTAGACGCACATACTTCTGTTTTCTTCAGTATCATTCTTTTTCCAAGCACTTCCCTTTCATGTGGTACTATGATTTGTCCTCACATCAACTTACACTTATTTCTCCATGGTTAGTGGTTGAACTTTCCATCTAAAAAAACTCCAATTGCTTCTGTCTCACAAGATCCTCAGCTTCCGTTCTTAACTTCAATGGATATATTCAGGCATTGAATAAGTATTCCCGTAAACGTCTTAGTGCAGTGTATTGTGAATAAGAAGTTAGTAATCTTCAATGTGTAAAGCAGTTAGTGAGCTGCAAATGTCGACCAGTTAACCAGTCAGTTTATGGAAATGACACCCCTTTGTTTGTAAAAATAATCCATAAATCAATGATAATTCTGTTGATGTCTCAGCTTTTGATTTTTATGAGATCTGTATAAGTTGGTTGTGTTCTGGATTCCGAAACGCTTAGTGAGCGTAAAACACTTAGACAGTAACTCACTTGCAGATAACAAGAATACTGTGAGAAGGCGATCGGCTGATAGATACTATTCACTGGTCGGAGATTCTTGAGTTAGAGGATCAAGTATACTGAAGTGATTGTTGAAAGGAAACCAACAGTCTAAAATTTTAAAAGAGATAGTATATGCAAGTTTTTAACTTTGTTAGGGGAGAAATGTGTGTTAGTGTGTTTATGAGTACATTCTATCTTAGATCACTCATTGGAAGTATCATACAGTGGAACAGTGTTATTTACTGGATTACGTTTAGGACACATTTTGTTGTTCATAGTCATATCAAGATGACTCCACAACTTTGAGACATGATTCGTGTAGTTCCACTTTTCTCGCTCTCTTTGTGATGTAGATAATAAAATTTTCCATACATCCGGAACAGGCGTTGAGTCATTCCTGTCGCACGTATTCGGTGTTCAGCCGACAAACTAGGCTTCCATTATCAGCCTTTCCCTCTACCCCAAGTGATTGCCAATGTGCCTCATCCTGTCGAGTGGTTATGTAATTATATACATAACTATGGCCCATATTTTTTCTAGAGTCCATATGATCTACCAATTTTAACTAAGCTAGGCATTTGGTTCAGATAGCTTAATTGACCCTATTCGACTACTTGTATCTATGTATGTAACCTCTCAATCGTAGCAAGGGATTTGGTAAACTAAATTATTCCGGCTAATTGGACTGAAACATGGGTGCGACCTATTTAGCGTCTGTATGTACATGATTCATTGTGGAAGGTATTTCTACCGTGGCTCACACTATCCAGAGAACAAGTCATAGTATATAAGTGCTTGACAGCCATTTTATTCTAATCTAGAATTCTTCAGAAGGGGATGTGATGACTCAAAACCGTTAGGTCTCACTCAGAGCACCTTGGCAGCCACTGGGTAGGAATCTAACCGCCGGCGTTTTCTAGGTCATTTCAATACTGAATATAAAATGACCAACATTGGGAGCCACCAGAGAATATTTGTCTTCGCAGTGATCTAGTTATCTGCAACGGTCACAAGAACCTTGAAAAGTTCGCCTTAAAGCAAGTTAACATTGGTTCGGTACTCATCTCAGAGGTTTCTGCGAAACTAACTAATCGATTCATTAAATTCCCCCACAAACTTGTAAATATGATCCAGCTAAATACATTATGCGGAATTATAACCACTCAGTGGTCGCTTGTTTCTGAAACGATATGCTCAAGCAACAGTAATCAGTGTTGCATTAAATTACACCATCGGCTGTTATTCAACCCCACATATTCTACTTGGTGGCTTGCTTGAACCATGAGCTACCAAAACTTTTTCCACCTTACATATTGCATGAAATTCTGTTTTTACATTTGTTTTATCCATCTGAATACGTCCTTTAACCGTAGCATGTACTCTTGCGCATTTCTAAAATTTTTTCAAGCAGTCGTTTCTCGAGTCAGTATCAAAACGAAGGCAAAACGTCGATTTCCATGGAAAAGGACTTTTCAATGCGCAAAAATACATCATGTTTCTATTTCTGTGATTATTATTATTATTAGTCCCTTGGGTTCCTAGTGGAACATAGGGCTTCAGTAGCACGTCTCCAGTGAACACTGTTCTCTGAAATCTTTTGAACCTGCCTCCACGACAGACCACAAGCTCTCATTTCCTCCTCACACGATCTCCTCCATGTCACCCTCACTCGGACGCCCAAGTCGTCGCTTCCCATGGGGATTCCACTCGAGGAACTGGCGTGATGTCCCCAGTCGGCCTTCTCAGTGTATGCCCAATCCAGTCCATCTCCACTTCCTTCTGCATACTTGTTGAGCGATAGGTTCTTGGTTGGTTTGTTCCCAGAGCACCTTGTTGCTTATTCTGACTATTCCGGTCATCTGATCTCCAGTATCGAGTCAGCGTAGGCAATTGTTGAATAATGTCTGTAGTTTATTGGAAATCCCTTTCGTGACGCGCCAAGTCTCTGAACCATACAAAAGCAGTGACTTGACTGGATTGGTGTTGAAAATCCGTATCTTGTTCCACATGCTGAGTGCAGAAGATCTCCACACTGGTTTCTGTGATACATAGCTTGAATTGTAGATTATTGTACTGACTATAGGAACCGCCATCATTTAACTTTCGATCGCTTTTCTGTTCATTCTCCATCGTAGACCGGAGGCTAATCTAACACCACCTGGCTATTTTCGTATTAGTGTCTTTAGTGCTGCTATTATTAACATCATTCAGATGCAATGGTTATTTCGTTCGAAAATGTTGTTCTGGTAATGGAATATTACATGCCATGAATTCCATAATGTTTCAAAAATAATAAGAGTGAAAATTGGCTGGTATCAGGATCTACAGTAGGCTTCTCGTTCAACTTGGAATTCGTCAGCTGGATCCACTTGCTTGCCAGTCAGTGATGTTCTCACCAGGACTTGAACTCTAGACCAGCCACTTCAAACACCAGAGGGCTATCGACCAAGCCACCAAGTTACGATATCCACTTCTTGTGCGACGGGTAGAGTTTTCGTGTTGTTACTTGTATTACCTCATCGTTGTTTGGACTGAATTTGATCGGTTTCTATCCACATATGGGCTGTCGCGCGTATGCCTCGGGTATTGCCTCTTATAATAGTGATATTGGTATTGAAACACAAGCAAAACCCAGGCATCCACGCAGGAATTCATATGCCAACAGAGACCGATTGAATTCGGTTAAATCAACAAGGGTATAACACCAGTAACAAAGTTATCAAACCTACTGTTTGGAATAAAGCTAGTATTATATTACATTTAATTTTTGTTTGTAAAAAGAAGCTCGGAAAAAAGTCACTCATTGGATTACAGGTAAATCCATTTAGGGAGTCCCAAATAAGATGAAACTGATGTCCTTGATTCCACTTTTAGCTACTACCACACAAAGTATAACAATGAATACTCAAATAGTATCAGAACATCTGCATAGAAATGTGTCTGTCAACGGAGCCAATATCGCCACGGGAAATTGCAAGTATCAATAAACAATGATTATTAGTCATTCTGTGTGAAACTGTATTGCTGTTGTTGCATGGTATGTGTTGTTGTTCATATTCCCCTTTATCGTAAATGTGAGATAAAAAGGTCACAGGTAACACCATAGTCACTCTGAAACTTTACTAGTTCAGTATTGCATATGAGTGGATGTGTATCATTTTGGTTGGTATCGCAAAAAGCCCATTTTTCTAAAAAGGTTATAGAAACAAAATGAACTAGTAAATTTCTGTAATTTAACAGAGAAAATGACCTATTACCATTATTATGAGAATATAATGAGTAATTAGAGCATAAAGTTGGTGAATATGAATTCCGGTATCATTTCTATGCTGTGCTCAAGGCACCATAGCGTCAAAAGACTCCCTTCAAAATCCATAAAGAAGATCCAAGTGAATCTCAAGCAACGCTTCCACTTATGGTTCTTTTATAAAGAGGGCAGTATTATGTAGTGAGAAAATATTTTCTAGTCTTCTCCAAAGAAGTCTGAACTTCCTGAAAATTTTTCACATCCAATCATGAAATGCTAAACATTCGCAAAAGACTACGTGATCGTAAGTTTCAGATTGGATAAAGAGGGTTCTGAAAAGGTGAAGAACATATCAAGACCATCGAAAACATTTATACCGTTACTTTTCGTACATATTCGACGTGACAATAAACCAGTCGATACCAAGTGATGATTAAAGGTGAAATGAAAACTTGGATTGCTGCCGGAATCAAACCAACGACTAACAGGGTTTCCGTCCGATCCTCTACAAAGTGAGCTATGGTGGTTGCTGGTTCGAATCCCATCGCAGTTCTAATTTCCGTTTCACCTTGAATCATCCCCAGCATCAATACTGGTCTGCCAAACCACGTCTATATCAGATAGTCAAAATAATGACAAATTATTAAACGTTTGGCAGCTTCTTTGTGTTTCCGAAGAACCGAGCGACCCTCAAGGGTGAAGTGTAAAGTTCAAGAGTCCACATATGTAAACATCACAAGGTTATATCAGTTTCAATTTGCATATACTTTAAGTGTGTCATATTATCATTTTTCAAATTGGATGAATGCAAGTTTTAACGATTGAAATAAAATTAACTTCAAGTTCCGCGGATAGACACTTTTTCGAAATTAGACAGTGCAGCCATCTAACAGCAGACGAAATATTAGTGAATGGCCATCGCAACAGCTGTGAAGTCTGAAGGTCCTGGCACTCCACTGGATGCCGCTCCACGATGAATGCCAACAATAAAGTAAATAAAATATACATTAACTTCGAAATAATAATGACTCCATTTCCCCACACATAATAGTAGCATATATCATTACGTGTATTATTCTGTCTCATACTTGCTAGGTCGACCTGCTACCCGAGAGTAAAATTATGCCGTAAAAAGTTTGTTTTCCAGTGCCTCGTGTTGTTCTTTGAGCTTCTGGTTAGGCAAGAAAAATAAATAGCCTCTTTTTAGAGCACTGTTTATCATCATTATTGTTACTTTCTTGTTTAATCTTGACTTTCGTCACCTAATCAGAAGCTAAATTAGCGTAATTGATGTTATATTCATCTTAATGACAAGTAGTAGAATCCAAGATGTGCCTTAAATCTATTTTGGACTCTTCGGCTAAATGTACCTGCACCACAGTGATTGATATTGTTCCCACTGAGACTTGAACCCAAAACCTATCGCTTTAAACACCAAAGCGTTATTAACTATCCAGAAAAGTCAGGCACTTCGCCCCTTTATGGCAACATTAAATCAACAGTATCTAAACAAAATAACGTAGTCTTATTTGGTAGAGCATTGGCCGAAAACCCTATGGTCGTTGGTTCAAATCCGACAGCAGTCCAAACTTGCATTTCACCTTCAATCATCACCCAGTATAGACATTAGTCTCCCGAACGACGCCTGTTTCGCATAGTCAGACTGATAATCAACATGATGCTTTCCCTCTCTAATTCAGTCATATTTAGATTGGAATAAGAAGTATTGACTAGACAGCCAGTGTAAGTAAGATCAAACGATATTAACGCGTTACGAATTCATATGGTAGTGGGTAAAACCCTGGATGGTTGAAGCGAAGTAAAACCATCTGGTCAGCAGTCGAACCTCGTAGGTGAGTTGGTAGAGCGTCAGGCTGGAAACCCTGTGGTCGCTGGTTTTAATCCGGCCGCAGTTCAAATTTTCATTTCACCTTCAATCATCACGTAGTATAAGTACAGTCCACCGAACCACGGCTACCTCAGATAGTCAAAATAGTGACGTAATAGACGCCTAGTACATCAGCACAGATTGTCATAATACTTGCATAACTTCTCACATCATACAGTTAAGCACTGAAGGTTTCACTTGAAATCTCATTGTTGTTAGCATTCCCAGAAGTTTTCAATGCAATACAAACATTTTGGAAGTATACATGCTATTGTCAGAAACTTACTACTGTTATCTTTTGAAAAAATTGTATATTATTCATTATCCAATTCCTTGTGTAATCAATTTATCCAAAGAATCGGTAATCAATGGCCAGCTAACAAAAAAGACTATGTAAGTTAAGCCGCAGAAACAATATCCATAAGATTAATTGGAACGAATCAAATTTAGCGTAATTTAGGCAGTCTACCACACTGATTTTGAAAAAAACAACAATAAACTAGTTGTTTTCTAAAAATTTCACAAATGATTTCATGTGGTATAACTATGAAAGCGGCATCACCTGAGGTATTATGATATTGTTAACGATAGAAGAAACTGGTATAGTTCTAATTCATTCAAGCAGGTAAATACTGTCAGAAAAACTATTCTGTTTTCTTTAATTTAAAACAATTTTAGAACTGAAATACAGTGATCAACATAACAAACACTTTTAATGAAGTGAGTTTATCGTACCATAGAAAAAGAAAGGTGGGAGATGAAGACTACAAAATTATTGATCATTGTTTCGGCCTACTCCTTTGATCTTAGTAGCATAGAAATTTTAATAAGATATAATAAGATGATATAATAATATAATATAATATATAATAATACATATATAATACAATAATAATATAATATATATTATATATACATATATATATAATAAAATATAATAAAAAATTAATTATGTAATAATAAACAGAAGAAAAAGTATCTGAGAACGGGAAAAATTACGAACCAAATTTATGACATCAATTCAGGTATATATCGCTACATATGAAAAAAGGGTGTATATTGACTTGAATGTAAAGTAGACATTAGTGTAATAAAAGAGAACTTTTGATCACTCTCGCCATTTTCCATTAATTATATCTCCATTGTTATATTTGTTGAATTGGTGGGAGTGGTATGGGAATATTCTATGCTATTTATAGGAAAGTAAATGATAGATTTCTGTTTTTGAGATAGTTGGGGAAGCTTTGTAGCTCATTATGATAGCGACAACTGCTTAGTATTGTTTAAGCTATCCGATTGTTTTTTTTGAAACTTCATCATCTACTTAGCTGATTTCATCAGTGCTTACTTCACAAAGTAGTAAATCAGTTTCATAACCCATGTTTGGCTCAGAATTAGAGCAAATATACTTCATAAACATTCATACAACTTAAACGGGATCGAAGAACCATGTGGATAATCTTTTCTCCGTCTTTGTGAAATACTTGTTACCACAAAAGCAGGTAATTTCATAAATACAGCTGAAGATGACATAAGTAGTATGGTAGTTGCTCCACACAGAAGCAAATGCTTATGAAATCACCTAGCCTGAAAATTAGACATCTAAAATTGAACTTCAAAGAACGGAGAATACAGAATGTGCTGCTATGTCAAACAACCCTACCATAGAGCAGTACAGAACAAATAAATACTGGATAAAAGATGCCAAAACAATAACTAAGGTGTTTCAATCGGCATGTGGCTGGTCAAAAAGAATAATTAGTTCATGACTTTAAGATCGCTAACTAGAAATGACGAAATCAGCCGAGTAAAATAGAAGGATTTAACTGCAACCGACTTACAACATTTATTTTCAACCACAGTAAGATGTTTTCAAGTTATATTTTGACAGTTTCCCTTGTTGACTGGACCAAACTGATCGGTCATTGTTGGCGTATAGACTTTTGAACGGATACCTAGATATTGCAGGGAATTTCATTTGAGCTACTAAAAATGAATAGTGACTAGCAGTGGAATACAAACACGCGTTTCAGCCTATTTAGGATGATCTATTCGGTCCAAGCAACGAGGGAGAAATGCAAGCTATAACATAAAAATCATACTATACGCATCGCGCAAGGAGTGAATTAGTAGATACATATCGGGCGTTTAGAGCGAGGTTCCTAAGCTCAAGTCTTGGTGGAAACAGCACAACCCACTCATAGACAGGCACATAATGCTGATGAGTCCCATATAGAAAGAAACGCGCATCCTAAACTCAGCCGCTGACCATTATCCATCGGTAATATTCAGACATAACAACCAGACAAGAAAAAAACAACTGTCAAGAAACATTTATGTATTAGAAAATTACCTTATGTGAAGGAATGTATCAAAGTGAAGTGGCCTTCAAATAGCGAACATTCAATCACAATAAGTATGGAGGTTGACATCCAAGCTACAAATTTCTACCAATAAAAGAACACACTTTTACTTATTCTCAGTATATATTTCCTGCATCGAATGCCATAAAAATACGTGAAATTTTGTCTCACTAGGTTGACTTTGTAATTGATAATTATATTTGTATGTTAAACTGCATGAAGCATGAAATATTTCTCCAGGTATGAAATGGCGTCTCAATTTTAATTCTCGATTACAGTGATTATGAATAAAATTTTTATGATGATTCATAAACAAATGAGGAGTTCAGTGAACAAGTTTGTTTCTGGCGACATCATGCTCTGGAGCTATACAATCGTAGAGAAATATTTTGGAGGTATGTGGGAATTTCTTGATTTCAAACTGGTATTCATCATGGAGTGACATGACTTGGGGGATTGGTGAAAACATGGGATTACTGGACAGCTGCTTCGTCCCAGTTCGGGATTTTTCAGCAGTGCCTATCCATGACCACCCCAGGGGTCGAACTCAAGGACTCCAGGTTTGGCAATCAGCACGTTGCTGTTGAGTCAGTAAACAGGTCCCGATGGTCCAAATTTCCCTACTTCTGTAAATTCGCGGTACAATGCGGCCTTCATCCAAGGCCATCGTTGAGTTGCCTTCATCACTTTCGATTTGACTTACTCTACTGGTCACGACTTCTTCTTAGGACTTCAGGAAATCCCATCTAGAAGCAAGTGACTAATGAGCTTTAAACAGTGGCTTACTTTGGTGGTTTGTGAGGATTTATTTATCTCAAGGTGGTATTCACCATGATCCCTAATGGTGTTGTGGGTCCGTGCTGCTGAGAAGTCCTATACTAGGATAAAACACCTGTCCAGCGTTCCAAAGTTTTCAATGGTTTCCTGGCTGATGTCAATTCCACATCAATAACTCCCCAAAACCCTCTGAAATTGAATCTCACTGACTACTTTGAAACTATTAAGTATGTTGAATCCAGTATGTTTATCACTTTACTTCTACTGCAATCATACATCATGCATTACTTTATAACTCTGACTGATTCTGGTGTATGAAATGAAACAAAGTTTTCGAATCATTATTTCTAGTAAACATCTGCTTTCAGAAGAAACCTATTTGTAGTTTAGATTACTGCTCACTTATACTCTTCAATCAGATTAACATTTACTCAGACTGTCTCAAGAAACAGTAAACACACTATGCATAAGATAGTGATTAAAGTGGAATTCTATGCCAAGTGACGTTTGATAAATATTTTTATAGTTAAATAGACTACCTGTAGACAGAAAAGAATAATTCATTTATTTCAGGAGGACGGCGTTTGTATTTACTTTCACAAATGGTTTTATCTTGGTCACCTTTTAGTGGACAACACAGCCCATCATCTGCGCTAATTCGATGTATTATTATCATTAACATCCCTGTTAGTACTATTTATCCCCAGCTTATTCTAATAAACAGACATACAAAATCAACACAATGTTAATGAATAATGGCTAAAGTTACTATACCTCATGCGAAAAAGTACTAAGGTAGAAGATAAAGAAATAAAAAGGAAAGCAGTCAAACGTGGTGGAAAGTAGCAGAACGAGAAAAAGGAAGAATGAGAAAATACTGTATTCTGCATGACGAATAAGATAAAGGTAATGTGTTGACATATTAACACCAGTGAGATCAACTCTGAGCCATAACTCTCCAACCACTGGTTTTTAGCTGTCAAGCTGACTCCTAGCGTGAAGTCTACATTATCCTATGCTGACTTCCTGGACTGCTAGCAAAAGGCTTCATGTATTGATGTCATGTTTGTGGTCTGGCTGCCCGTAAATTTTCTCTAGCCTTAACCTACTTCAGCTAAAGCTGTGCAACAGCCTACTGAGCCCATGAAGGTTCATAACCTTATCCATCAAGTCTCTTACCTCTGACATTACTGATACAGTAACAAAACGATGAACCGTCTATGCTAAGAAGAAAAAGGTGGTCGAAAAATTAAAACTTTCTTATGTCCTGGTCATATTTCATAGGCATATGGTAGAGAACAGCGAACTGTAGCACAGTTCACTCGACCAATAACACGGAGTCGGACATAAAGGTGGCCCCAAAACTGACGTAAGTTGGTGGGAGTCAATCAATATTTCTGTATCCTTGCACAGGCTTTTAGTAAACACTGCAATAGAATTGATTTAGTGTCGCTCCATCCTAAAGAAACTGTTCAAAATATCACATCCACTTCAAAGTCAAAAACCGTCACACTTCTCTATGATTACCAATAAACCCAAATATTTAAAAAATTGTTACGGATGAAACCTTTTTTCTCTCGTCATACCAGCTGACGTGATCGCATCACATGAGGTGGAATAACTGAGCCTGACAGAAGCTATGATATCATAGAAACTGCCTTGATACAGAAGCACCCCATAACAGTTATAAAAATCAAAAAATAATTTAAAATACATTCATAACTAACTTCAAAATAGATTTCCTGAGGTTTCTATATAAAATGATCAATCATGAGATCTACCAAGAAGGAGGTGAAGAAGCTTGTCTAGTGTTGACACTGAACGACAGTCGTAACGTATCGTATAATGACTAATTAGAAAATATGAATCACTAAACTTCAACTCAACGGTTAGAGAGTAACGAACATACTGGGCGGGTATTCACCTCAAGCCTTATCCATCCGTAGAGGATCATCTCTAGGGCATCTCACATTAGAATAAGTTAGTCGTCTAATGCCCTTCACTTTGTATTAGCTTGCTACCTGATATCCATCTTTAACGTAAACTTCTGCCTGACCATTCAGTGATGTAAACTCTTCATATTCATCCATAAAATGTTTTATAAAGAAATTCTATGTAGTCTTTTTCGTTTGTCAAATACAAACACAATGAGAACAACTTTTTCAGCAGAATAGCATAGATCCATTTTATTTGTGAGCTTCTGCTTACAACCTCAAAATGTTTTAATATTTAAATGTTTGAAATGACTGCATACTTAAATCAGTTTGATAGAAGGTTGTTAATGAGGCTGGCTGTAATAATAGTGATTAGGGAAATTGGAGTTATTGATACAGGGTGGTGATTGGAGGTAAAAAAATTCCTGAATTATCGCAGAATCTGAGTCGTTGGCATTTATGTTACTGATGCCGCCTTCTTCATCTAAGATTCAGGTACTTGAAAAATAGAGACTTCACTTCAGTTAAGGAGGGCTTTGTTCAGCTCCCACATGGAAAAGGAGATGTCAAGGGTTGTTTGACGATGATACTAACTGTCATTCTGACTATCTGAGATACCTGTGGTTTGGTAGACTAATGTTGATACTGGATGATGATTGTAGGTGAAATAAAAATTTGGACTGCGGCGGGATTCGAACCAGCGATCACAAGGTTTCTGGCCCGGTGCTCGACCAACTGAGTACTGGGCCGGAAACCCGGTTAGATTATCACTTGGTGTGAAACAAGCAGTCAGCAGAAGAGTGCTCATAGGTTTGGTGGTGGTGGCGGTTTATTCAGACAATAAGAAAATTGTCAATTTGGCCTAACTGTTTCAACAATAGCAATGTTATGCATTACTGTTTATTTCGGTAGCCTACTGATATCTGCAGCGAGGATTTTTGAGACTTCATTCACGTCCAAAACGGTAAGCTGAAAATATTTTTAAAAGGCACAAGATCATATAATAGGAATAAGAACATTTTTGAACATTAAAATAAGTTAAAAGAGAGTAGTTTGAAGTAATTACAGGCGATGAAAACGTTAGGTGTCCCAGATTTCAAGGAGGCCTCTGTAAGGTGATGCGAGACAGAGGTGTGAAATGGAACAAGAACTAAGGTTTATGAAATTGTAATCATGATTGTGAATAACAACAAAATTATAATGGTAGAGACAGGCTTACAACTGTGTCTTTCTGAATAAATAAGTTAAGTTTTGATCACTCAAGAAACACCGATTCAACAAAACGTGGCAAATTAGAACTCACCTGCTTATTGGTTACTGCAAGCGATTCCTGAAAATCAAATTCATGTCCACAGTCAATTAGGTGACAAGCAATAGCACTGTTGAAGGTCTTCACAAACTCTTTAAAACATACTCAGACATGTGTAAACAAACCCTTCTGTTTATTCATCCAATGCATGTACTTTACGGCGTATATGTGAAGTATCCAGCATATCCAGCTGGAGATAACATGAAAAGGGGATGTGTTGACTTTAATCTATCACAGTGAGGGATTCTTTTGGTAAAGTGCAATTAATCTGGCATCTGGCTTGGTCGCCTTTAAGGGATAGTATTTGTACATCACAATAGAATGTCTCAAGCAAAAATTTAAGAAGACAAGTATCTTCACGACTATATTGGACTTTTGGTAAATATTTTCTTGTACTTATCGATGAACGCTTTCCAATGTCCATTATCATGGAGGCAATGTACTGACCAAGTTCATTGCGTCCTTAAGTTCCCCATTCAAGCAGTGATATCCTATTAGGTTGAAACGTGTTTTTAATAGCTTTGTCCTAAGGCTTAACAAACGGAAAATATTGAAATTTCTATATATCTCACTCCATTAGTTTCTACAAAGGACAAACGTTTGTATATCTTCATCTGTAGTTCTTTGAATTCCGCAGTTGAAGTTTAGATTGTAACCAGCTGATGCGATACCCCGAAATAAAGTGCATTCATGTTCTCCTGCTAGTAATGTAGAAGTGAATATCCGATCAATTTTATTAGGAACTGACTAAGATATTGTAGTGAGAAACATAGGCTTTGTCTAGAGCAGATCAAGAACAAATTCATTAAACACTAAGAAATTAGAAAATAAATTGGTATTTGGCATAAACTGAAAAGAAGCGATTCAATAAAAAATGATTTTGGTGATGCAAACTGGTTTCAGGTCATACAACGGAAGATGGACTGCTGAATACATCCATACATGTACAAATCTAAATAGCTTAACTAAACTAGATAATGTACATTTAACTACCTCTTGGATACTACTTATTATTAGGTAGGAGGGATGCCTTTCGCGTTTATCTTCATCACCAGACTTATCTTCATTTACTTTGCATAACAAACAGAAAATATAATGTGGGCTATTTTTTTATATATATAGATGATGGATAATGGCCAGCAGTGGAATGCAGTAGTTGCATTTCGTCCTATCTGAGAATCGCCAACTGAATGTACCTACATCCCAATCACCGATGTTGCTCACTCAAAGACTCGTACTCGGGACCTATCATTTCCAATAACACAGGGTTATCTACTAGACAAACAAACCACAATAAAAACTTTTTGTGTGATGGTTTGGCATTATTTTTCTCCAGCATCATGTTCCATATTGTTTACGGTCGGACTGAGTCACTACTGTTGCATGTATCACGTATGACGCGTGTGAACATGGATTCAGTCAACAATCTTTCTTCCTGTTTGTTCATGTTACACCTTAAGATGTCAGTACTGTACCAATCAATACTATGCTTTTCATTCCATGTATACGGTGCTATCTTTGATCTTTAGATAATAACCGATGTTCATTTAGTGTGATTCAGAGTGATCTCAACGTTTGACCTACATGCTTAACTTGACTTTGGTACAAGATATTTTGTATATGTCATTGGTTTTATACAATTTTTTTATTAAATCATTTATTACTTTATTTGTCCCTTGGGTTCCTAGTGGAACATAACACTTCAGTAGCACATCACCATTGCACTCTGTTATCTGCAATCATAAATATCTGGCTCCACGACTGCACATAAGCTTTCATTGCTCCCTCACACTCGGACACCCGACTCGTCGTTTCCCATGCCGGTTCCACTCGAGGACCTGGCCTGGCTCGCGATGCCTCCAGATTATCTCAGTGTATGCCAAATCCATCCCCACCTCACTCTGCATATCTGTTGGATGATAGGTTCACGGTTGGTTCCTTCCAGGAGTTCATTGTTGATTATTCTTATTATTCTCACCATCCATCTGATCTTCAGTATTGAGTAACAGTAGGCGGCAGCTGTCCATGTATACCTGCAGTTTCATGCAGATGCTTTTCGTAAATCGCCAACTCTCACAACCATCACATAGAAGAACTGACTTGACTGACTTAGTGTTGAAAATCCGGATCTCGTTCATGCTATATGCCGAATGCAGTCCAGTGCAGTAGATCTCCACACTGATTTCAGACTAATGAATGAAGGCCTGTCTTGCTGTCTTTCCCATGTTGGCATTGACGTCCTCAACCCCGCTTGTGCCACCTGTAGTTGAAACGATGTTGCCTAGGTAGGCGAAGGAGACAACTTCCTTTAGATTTCTCCCCTTGATGATGACTGTTGCTTGTTGTTGTTATCGATTGGGGGTATTTTCATCACCTATGAATTCCCTACGTTCACTTGAAGTTCAGTCTCTTTTCGCTGCCCTGCCTATTCTGCCAACTTGTCAGCTTTCACCTGTAGGTCTTCAAGTTTGTGCAACAAGACATTAGACATAAATCATCGTCGGCGAAATCCAAATCTTCTAGGATCTTTCCATCGACCCAGTGTATCCACATCTTCTCGCTTCTCTCAGTTATTTCTTGCATGATCCTGTCCAGTCGACTACAATCAAGAAGATGATTGATGATAGTGAGTGGCAACCTTGTCTCATTCATTCCTGTCCCCTGTCTTCACTTCAAAGGCGTCACTGAGCTTTCCATTGTGGATCACTTGGCATATGGCGTCTTCATATAGCTAGTTGTTGAATGAGGTTGATAGAGGTTTGTGGTACTAAAAGCGTAGTGTTGAAGCAGCTGCCTGCCAAATTACTTCTCAGTCGACTCTATCGAGGGCCTTTTCAACGTTGATGAAGTTGAGGTAGAGAGTTGACTGCTATTCTATGCTCTGTCCCATGATGATGTGTAGCAATGCGTTGCAGTTTGGTCCGCACATGATTTGTTCTTCCTGAAGGCAGCTAGCCTGTCTCGGTCGTCATTTTGAATTCAGAGCACCTTTTAATCTCCCAGGATAATGCGGCTTAATATTTTGCTTGAGATGGACAGGGAAAGGAGTATGATTCCACCTCAGTTCTTGCAAAGACTTAGGTTACCCCCTTTGTAAGTTTGACAAGGTAGCCCTTCTCCCAGTCAATAGCCAGGCACCTTTCCTTCCTTCTAAACCTTCTACAATAGTGGTGTGAGCATGTCCACTGTTGCCTCTGAATCTGTTTTCAGTGCTTGTGGAGAAATTCCATCTGGTCCTGCTGCTTTCCCGGATTTCAACAACTTTATGGCGCTCAGGACTTCATTTCTATTTTTGTCGGAGGGCTTGCGTTCAGTCGTAACTCTGTGGCTCCTGTTAGCATTTCTGGACGAGACGCAGGTGGTGGTGGTGGTCAATTTAAGAGTTTTTCGAATTGGTCAGCACGACGTTTCCTTTGTTTCTCCTCTAAGTTTCCTTCACCATCTTTCATTGGTTTCGTCTGTGTTGATCTCTCCCCTCCCAGATAGTAAACTGGTTATTTGGTATGGTGTTGTCAGATCTCGCATACCTACAGCCTGTTCTGCTTCACTTGCCAATGTGTCGTAGAAGTGTCTTTTGTCTTTGCGTGCACTCTTCTACACTTCTTTATACAGTGTTTTATACGTTTTACTCAGTTCTTCTTTTCGTTGTCCATCCCTACACTGCACTGCGCTGGTTCATCTTCTGCTTCACCATCACCAACTTCCTCTCCATGCTCTATCAGCTTCTATGTGTCCGTCAAGATCCATTCCCTGTCTCGCCTCTTCTTCTTCCTTCCTAATACGGTTATGCAGGTTTCTTTCCACGTAGCTTTCAAAGAGTTCCAGAGTTCTTCCACGCCCGATCCTTCAGGGATGTAGCTTAATGTCTCCCATTTTTACCTGATGGCTGGCTGATGTGATGTCCTTTGTAGTTTCGTCCTTCACTTTCTGTTCTAGGTGTTCAGCTTGGACTGTGATCTATCACCAGCTTCTTTGAAGGCTATTAACTTCATTTTGAAGGTTCCTTGAACTAGACAGTGAGAAGTGTGAACATATATCTGATCTTCTCAACGATCTTGTGTCCAGTAGGTTGCGTCTCCACTTTCTTGAGATTGAAATGAAGTCGATCTGATTTTTAGTGTAGTATGTCCATCTGGTGAAATTAAATCCATGTAGCTCACTCTGTGAATATCCTTGTGTTTGTACACACTGCCTCCAATCACCAAGTCCTTAGATGCGCAGAAGTCTGCAAACAGTTCTCCATTCTCATTCATCATTTCACCAAGTGCTTCTCGACCCGTGATTGGTTCTCTTCTTGTGTTGTCTGCTCCCATTTTGACGTTCATATCGCTCATCAGAGTTTTGATGTTGCTAACTGGGGTTGGGTCTTGTCGAACACTGACCGCAGTTGTCTATAAAATTCCTTCTTCCTCTCTTCATCTGCATTATTTGTATGTGCATAGCGTAGCATTGTATAAGTGTGACTTTCCTTCCTTTGACTTGAATCTCACTGTCATGATCCTGCAGAAGGAGATTGGTTCCTATTTCCTGGGAGCCTTCAATGCTCTTGAGAGGGACATTATGATAGCCACTCCATAACTCAGTGTGCTCGTGGTTGTCGTCTGGGTGACAATATCGGAGTAGATTATTGACTCTCCAGTTAAGAGTTTACAGAGCCCACTCACATTCCATCTGCTTTCGCAAATTACAAGCACTTCAATGTGATACCTCTTCATCTCCTTTGCAATCTGGGCTGCCTTGCTGGATTCAAACATAGTGCAGACATTCCATGTCCCCACGTTTACTTTCGCTTTCATCGAGAGAGGGGATACATCGGCCAATTGGCTTCCTGAAGGCTTTCACCAACTGGCGTCATTTCGCCTCTCCGACTCAAGCGACGAATGAGCTTGTTTTAATTTTTTATATTTT
Organism: Heterobilharzia americana; assembly: GCA_944470555.2. Taxonomy (NCBI): domain Eukaryota; kingdom Metazoa; phylum Platyhelminthes; class Trematoda; order Strigeidida; family Schistosomatidae; genus Heterobilharzia; species Heterobilharzia americana. Next base: position 31,178,930 of record OX104129.1, on the reverse strand, counting down.
GTCTGTGCTTTGAAGTTTCTTTAGAGATTGCATTGGTTTTCCAGGGTAGGGTTGCTAGCCGTATGTCCAACCTTCCCTCTTTACGTGGGCTTAGGATCGGCTAGTAACTAGTGAACTAGTTAGCCAGGCGAGGTTAAATGGCAGTAATAGTCTAGTTTATCAAGTATGTCTCTCAGTGGGTCGTTTTCAAGTTTAGTCGAGTAGATATCTGCTGGCATATGATCCAAAGGAAAGCCCAGTGCAATCCCATCTACTTGTCTATTAAGTTCACTATTAAACATAAAGTGAACATTTATCGTGCACTTTATCAGCAATTCCTTAACTCTTTAAGGTAGGATTCCTACGTGTATGTATCATTCTGTTAATTTATTGCAAATTTAGTTGACTGTTTCTATAAGCGGCACACTAGTGAATAGTGATGTTATATGTAATCAAATCATCCTATTGTCTTTAATTTTGATCCTTTTAACTTGTTCTGCGAAGCTAAATATACTTTTACACTGAATCTCACCAGTTCGCGATACAGAGGATCTGGCGCTCGTACTAACCATCTTGCTGTTTAGTAATACGGAGCGTTTATCATAGGTAGAATTGAAAGAGTTGGAAATCCAGACTTGTGAACCTTTGATAAACCACACAGTCCAGGTGTATGTATGCCTGAGAGTTTCAGTGTATCAAATGTGAACTCAGAGATTAGGTTCTGTTCTATAAATTGTTTCTCTCCACAAAGCAGAAACTTTTCTTGGATATAAAAAATCTGGAATAACTTGGTGTATCATCTTGACAATCACTATTATCACTGTTATCATTTACTTCTTCTACACTCTAATAATATTTGTCATTGTCAATTCATACATACACACTGACAGATATGATATGTATACATATCGATATATATATATATATATATATATATATATATATATATATCTGTCTCATATATCTAATTGCACACGACTACAATGTCACTGGTTTTTCGCATATCAGTTATATGTGATGTTAAGAACAATACCACATATACGGGTGAAAGCATTTTCCCACTGTATGACTATTAGTTATATTTCTATTACAATGATTATACAAGTGGGATGGGATAGAGACAGTAGATAAACCTTCCTACTTTACTTTCACATCTTTCAAGGTTGATTTGAAAATTTCACGAAAAAATCTTAAACCAAGCTTCATGTAAAATGTTGAGATCTCTTCAAATATGACCAACATATAAGTTAAATTCTTAGCTTGAAAAACTACTTCACGATTTTCTATATGCTTGTGCCTATAGAATTCGTTAAACATTGATCATTTAATAATCACAAAGCTTCTAACGAAGCATTCCACGCTGTACCTGTATTCAGCACAAATAGATTCTAAGTTCTGTCTACTGATTTGTTATCCGTCTCACCTCAGTCACTTGTTAATGACTGATAATCAGATTGTGAAATGTCTTCTCCATCAGTCGTATGGAAGCGTTTAATGAAACATCTTCTTCGACCTACTTATAATAATAATAATAATAATGATAATAATTTCAGTGCCAAGTATGTAAGATAACTGAAAGCTTATGCTTCATACTAGACAACTTCGACGATCACTCAAAAGTAATTTTGATCAGCATACAAATATGTCGCTTGGTACAAGCTTATTTCATAATAAACAGTGATGAAATTATCAGCATATAGAACAAGACAAATTACTAACCAGGATTCACATAATACAGCATTTTACTTAATATCCGTCTACCAAAACCAATTATTCTGCCGAAGTGTCTGTAGCTTACACAGTATAGAGTTTATAAAAATTTCGTTTTGTTAATTTCAACATGTTGGAATTATACCAAAATATATTCTATAATGACTAAAATCCATCTGATATATCCTTCTGTGCATGAGGAAGTAGAAAGCACGAAGTCAGTTGCTGAGAGATGATGAGAAAAATAAGTTATGCAGTCACAGTTGAAATCATATCCTCACGGCAAAAACCTCAGAGCATCTTATTACCATCATTGTGAAACACAGCAGATGTCTTATAAGACAGTAATCCAAGACAACAACTGAGTGAGCACCAAACTCCCCCAGCTAAAAAATAATCCGTAGAGGCTATGTGATAGTTGACTTGTATGAATACATATTTGGTTTATTACTCAACAAACAAATAGCTTCTAAATATTAGTTGTGCTTCAAAAAGCCTTGAACAGAATGAATGGACGTACGAAAACCTGAATCCCTTGAACCAGTCCAAGAAACTCATATTCTTCATTAAATATTTAGTGAATACAAGTGACTAGTGTGAGATTTTTACTTCAAAAAAAGGCAACCAAGTGGTTTTAATGGTACTGACGAACTGAGTCTCTGGTGAGTAGATTTTGTTTGAATAAGTCATCTACCATAGAGTAGTGGGTAGCTGTTGTTCCACTTGGTCTATCTACTGACTGATTTTCCCAATTCACGTTTGATTGATAAATCACTGTCGATGGATGAAATATCACTGACAAGGATTACCAAGTACCTGTCAAATGTGACATTATATATTTCCTTTTTATACACCTGAATGATTTTCGATGCTCATTGCCTCAGTATTAAAGGTGAAGGTGGTGAGATGAACAGCTTCATCGAATGTGAAATACTGTTGGAAGTTGGGAGAAATTCATTCAACTTGACTGAATCACCAGGAGATTTCCTTTCTCCTTATTAAAGCTCTATAAACTAAAGCCAATTTCACATATTTTGAAAATGAGAGATTTAGAGAACAAATTCAGCTGACAAATGTTACAGGTCTAAACAAACAAAATTTGGGGTGTGATAAATTCACTCCACACAACAAGTTGCAGTGCGAATAGATTATCTGTCAGGAGAAACTTTCAATCGAGGTTGGTGTAACGGAAAAAGAATTTGAAAATCCCTCCTGATCACTTTATTTGACAGTATTAACATTTGTTTGAATATTTTCACCCTCAATATGGATATTGTGCCTTTGACCCTATCCTATATAATGTTATTTTGTCATTTGACTGTCTTCTTTAACCTTAAACTCATTGTTTGTCTTTGTTTGATTGAGACTTATCATGAATGCTTCACTTTACTACTGTGTGATGCTGGACTGTTGATAACGTGACGTTGTTTTACTGCTCTCGACATTTTCGTTTTGGCTCAGCTTAAGGTTGTGCTGTGATTTGGCTGCTTATCGTTTGACTGGCTATTGTAAATGTTTATTTATTGATTTAATTCTGGTGGACAGAGTTTTTGATCCCATTTTGTTGTGAATATTCTTATTGATTCTCAGGTACTTAACATTTGTATTTGGTTGACCAAATTTTTACTGTATGGTAAGTATTCGTTCCCGAGATCATTTGGACTGTATGTTGCCCAACAGCATGGTTGAGTTATTTTTGTAATTTTGATATAATTTATTGTTGCTTTGATAGCACCACAGATTTATTACGAATCTATCACCGATTTACTACAAGTCATGTTGTTGATATTCTTGATACAATTTTTGATTGTGCATCACTCAAGAAAGTTCGGGTACTATACAATAGAACATAGGAACTTGTTTGGATAGCGTTAGTTTGGCACCGTTAAGTTGTTTCCAGCATTCACACGAAAATAAATGGATTTTGGTAGTTACATCTGGTACTCATTAGTTGGGTGAACAGCAGTATGCTGATAACATACACAGATGTGGATGAATGATTGGCATCTTTTCTGCGTCATTTCTAGTTTCAGAAAGCGCAGACTGTAAGTCTTCTTCCAACTTATATGAAGTGAAAAATATCCAATTTTATCTCAAAATCTCGACTCATTTGATAGACCAGGTGTGTACAGATGTGTCCAGTTTCACGCTGAATTTGAACATGAAACCACAACATAGTTCCATCGCTTTATTTTGCTGATTAAGAGTGTAGTGTCAAAAGGAATACACTCAGTTGCTTTCAACCATCACAACAGATATTAATTCTCTTTGCTTTGTTGAGTTGACCTGTAGGTGAGTTGTGCAATCTCTTGAAATGGTTGATAGTTATATTTGTGTAATTAGTTGTACTGAGTCACTCCAGTTCTCCCTGGTCCTTCAGAATGATATATATACACCGTTTTGAACTAATGATGTATTAGTTCGTGATTATGTGATGGATAGACTCGCATACAATACCTGTGTAAACATGAGAAGTAGTACATTTCATTTGCTTTCTCGGTTTAAAGAGGTCATCTGGTGATCGCTTAGAATCTGGTTCATTTAAGTGTATTGACTTGTACCGTATAGTGAGTGATGACCGGTTTCATGGTAGCTTGTAAATACTAACACTTCACATCGTACTACTTCATGGTGTGAGTAAATGGAAACAGACTTCGTGTCAACTAGGTTTTCATACACATTCACATTTGATGGTTTTAATTGTCTTTTGAATCTGTTTATCAGTAGGAATGTTTTTGTTTCGCTGCTCCGACAATCAATATTCTGTAGTATGTTTACATTGATATGCATAAAATTCACACTATCGAATAAGTCCGTGGGTAATCAATCTCCCTTTAGATGATGAAAGCTTTTACACGTTGCGTCAAGAGGTCCGAGTTCTTACTATGCAATACCTTAAAAAATGGCTAGTTAAAATATTGCCGATTAGTGTTTAAGATCTATGCAGCATGAAACCACTGGATTCAATTCTCCAATTAGTTATTTCATTCAATAAATGACCAACTTAATTCTAACTGCTACAAACTGAATACCTTACACTAAGACTAATGTCTGGATTGACTGTGAGAGAATTATCCACAGAAACTGATATTTGTCATGAAGATGAAATAGGCAGAACTAGGAGAACCGGAGTAGTAAACAACTTGCAAAACCTGACAGCTTATTGCACCTCATGGAGTGAATTGTTTCTGAATGTATCCCCTTTCTATTTTAGATTAAATTTGTCAGTTAGCTCAGTTGAACTGTTAAGAGGTTTTCATCAGGTGCAACATTTAGAATGTGAAAAGCCACAGTTTAATAGGACAATTTCAACTCCTCTTGTATGCATTCAGTTGATTTCAGTGAAATGATTTTCAATCATTAATTTTTCATTCAACATAAATAGTTATTAAACTACAAACCTGTTGTCGCTATCCAACATTTCATCTTCTTCTGCATTGCAGAGATGTTTACCCCCACGACTGTCTCGTACGATGAATGACAGTTGGAGAACATTGAGGAAAGTGAATTCTGAATTGCATTTGACTTCATGTTGAATAAGTTTCACTTCCCAACTTTTGTCGAATCACTGTTCTCAGACTATAAGAATGTCTTTTTAAAAATTATTGTTAAATTATCATTTTGGTATATAATTTACATAAGTGCAAACACTTTCATGTTATTCACGTTATTTCACTTTATCTAGTCCTCAGTGCAGAATTAAATTACCTTGCAGTAGTGAAAACTAATGACTATTGCAGTCTTCTGTCTGATATGCACTACTGACAAGCATAAATATTAGACGGTTGCCATCAGTTGGGAGTTGGGAGCCATTCGAACAGTGGACATTTTGTCTAGTGATTTTCAGTTGAGTTTATGAGTAGCACTTTCCAACTCTGAATTTCTCAAAGATTTATTTATTCTCTTGTAAATTATAATCGATATTCATGTGGCAAGAAATAGACCAATTCAGCCCAGAAAACTTTGTTAATTGGCTTAATGAGCAACGAGTTTTACAGCACGACACATGGCTATTGACCATCGCCATTAATGTATGTGAAGAAAATCCTGTTCAAAATGTACATGGTTCCAATTAAAAAACCTTCTGGAAGAATTATTCCAGGGACAAAGGAATAGATGAAATTTCAGCTGAATTATTTTACTTGAAAGTTTTATTGTGCGATGCTACCAAACTAAGACATTCATATTAAAATATTTTAGGTTGACAATAGGAATAAGACATGCATACATATAAAGTTCTTAAATACTTGCGAAACCACTAAAAATACAGAAGTCCTTCAATGTTGTCCAAGTCGTTCTCATTCTAACATTCCATAAGTGTTTTGATAGATTCATTGTATAGAGCATCTGGATTCCTCTGAAGCTTGTCATTCGCTTATTGGACATTGAATCTGAACAATGTCTCGAAAATGTACCACTGATAACAGTAGTAATGGTGACGGTCGCTTCATGCATTAGAGTATTGTACACATAAGATACAATCCTCACCAAGTAATGACACAAAATTCACCTTCTACATACTTCGTTAAAGATGAGAAAAGAGTGTCATAGATCAACAATTAAGATACAAATACATATGAATAAAGTAGAATCAGAGAAAAATTTCATAGAGTAGTAAGAGTAGTTGACGCGTTACAAGGTAAAATGCGTCACTTTCAAGCATTCACACGTATGATTTTGCCAAATGTTATTTTCATCTGATGATAAATGTTTTTGGGAGGCTTTTCAACCCAATGAAATTTATAATTCCGAACGCCCTAATCAAATACTCCGCACCTGAGTTTTTGTTCTATTTTTGTATTTCACTTATTTTTTTCATTTAACTTCATATGTCTATTTATTTGTTTAATTATTTTCACCGTCTTCCTGTTCAATCCATTTTATAAAAACTGTTAAGATAGTTATAAGTTACGTAATATTATTTCACTCTCTATACACATCTGTAGTTTAAGTTTGGTCTTTGACCGGGAACTTGTCTAAAGAATTCTATCTTTTTACTCACATATTTACGGATATATACCGGTAAGAATTTTTCGTCGAAAATATAATTTATACTGGGTGGTGATTGAAGGTGAAATGGAAATTTGGACCGTGGCTGGATTCGAACCAGTGACCACCGGGCCGCGGTCCAAATTTTCATTTCACCTTCAGTCATCACCTAGTATAAATACTAGTCTGTCAGACTACGGCTATCTCAAATGGTCAAGTGAAAATATAATTGTCTTTGTAGTAACCTCCTCTTGATTTTTAAACATACATTTGTACATTCTATTGAAGAAGCTGCGACATACACAACGAAACGTTCATAAAAATCTTGCTTTGACTTTTGAAACATATTGGGATTACATAAAAACTTACTTATATAGTTTATACCCTTGTCAGGGCAAGATTTCGGAATAAAGCTAACTGAAATCTGAAACTTGACAGTTTAATAACATTTCTATCACTAGGTGTGTCACACTGAGACAGGATTAATTACTAGAAAGCATTTCAAATGCAAATTATACACGTTTAGGTTTTAAAATGGAAGTTTTGAAGCATCATTGGTATGACGATTAAAAATGGACTGCTAGTAATATTACCTACCTTTAGAATGCATATATCTTGGCGGTCAGCTTAAATTTCAGCCTACCAAAAATATTTCACCGAAAATATATTTCATCAAACTGTTCCACTTTTTGCTTGTTCTAACCATTCAAATATTAGCTAGTCGTGCAACACATGCAGCGAACTGTTCAACCTATGGTCAGTGTAACGAGACCAAAAAGAAAAAGAAAGCACATATTCGAATCACAGTCAGCTTGATGGTGTAGAAAAGTCAGAAAGAGTTTTCGGTGTGAATTTCATATTGTGCTTGAATGAGTTGTGTTCATTTGTACTGTTGTTGATAAAAAAAGCATTATCCAGTTGCGTCTGCATTTTCGATTTGCCGATAAACAATTACAGTGCGGTTTTGCTTGTTAGTTGATTAGAACGTTGTTATAAATATGACAAACCAACCAATTTCGGCCACATCTGAGCGAAGTTGTAAGAACACGGAATCCTCTTCTAACAGTTGTGCTCCAAAAGATGTAGACACTATGTTGCAGTTCAGAATGCGCGACGAACACCCCTTAAAACATTCATCTTCAAGCGACTAGACTACTGAGGTTGCACTGCAGCAAAGCGAGCCGGTTAATGGTATTGCGATCGCAGTATAGACGGTATCCCAGTTACCTAATAGTCTGGTGTCATCGAAAACCCTTGTGACACCACAAATACTCGTATCAGTTCACCCGAAAAAGTTCTACTTGGCCAATCTCTCACTTTATGAGAGCAGCAATGCCGTCGTTTTCTGCAATAGTTTCATGAAGCACAACGAGGCACTGCTGTGATACGTGTTCCGTCGCTTGATTCATTGGAAAGGCCAAAGTTGACGGGAGTTGACGGAAGTCGACGTGAGCTCGGGGAGAACGTCGAAAGCTCGTTTCGGAGCTTGTAAACAGCTCTTGCACCGCAGCATCACATTGTTGAACACAAGTCTTTTTCACGCCTGTCATTAACGAGGTGGAGAAAGTACGGAAGAATATGTGTGGTAGCCTTGAGACTTAGCTTCTCTGGCATTCCCTGCTGAAACACCTAGTTTATTCGAAACCCGTATGGTACAGCAGCTTGACCAAGGTTTGTATCATGATAAAGTACGCAAAAGAATACTTGGGTGACAGCGTGCACACAGAAAGCCCTATAAATAGCCAGGAGAAAGAGCTACTAATGAAAGCACTCCGCAATCGAGATGACACCATGTAGACTTGCGGAGTCACATGTAGTCGAAGTCGTCACAGTCGTCCGTGGTCACTTCCCTAGTCATCCCAAAGTCGCCACTGAAAACATGCTTCATTCTGAAGGGCTCCAACTGGTCATAAACGCCCAACTGGATCGTCTGTGCAACTGGTGCGACAACCAAATAACGACGTTGCAGAGGATCGGGATGAGTTACCTTTTATTATTCCCAGTATTATGCATGTGCCTAGTTTCTTTATAAGGGTTGGTGGTGGTTGGTTTAATCGGTACTAGCGCAGCTTGTACCCTACTCTCCAAACGAGTTGTTCTGTGTACAACAAACATTACTGCATCAAACTTGAAGTTGAAAACGGTGAACGGTATAGGGTTGAAAGTGATAGGTTATCTAGAAGTGCTACTGGAAGACACAGACGACCCTCTGTATGATCTATATGTGGTGGTAGATGGTCTAAAATGGGGTCTGATAATTGGCTACGACTTGCTGTGTCGGTAAGGGGAACTTATTAATGACGGGAATCATTTTTTTAAATATACTGGGTGCTAACGTAGAACTAGTAACAGTAAGTGAAACTAGGCCCTTGCGGTTAGGTGCTAAAGTATTAGAAAGAAGTCGTCAACGAATAGATACTGGCAGACGTTCCTATGAAGCATGCGGATTTAGTCCGTGAGTTTCTCCTAGAGTTTGCGGACACCATAGCTTGGTGACCTGAGGAGTTGGAAAGGACAACAATGTTACAACATAAGATCGATGCATCTAAGTCCGTACCACCAAGACAAACAGCTCGGCGCGTACCTACAGAGTTCCGAATCCAACTTGCTAACACGACTGAAGGCATATTACGAAGGGTGCCACTACTCCTTCTCATTCTCCATGGGCTTCTACTATTGTGTTAGTTAGGGAGAAGGAGGGTGGACTCCGTATATATGTAGACTATAGGACGTTGAACGCCGTCACTATGAAATATTCATTTCCATTGCCGTGCATCAATGAAACTGAAGAGATGCTAGCAGGTTCATGTTGGTTCACTACTCTCGATTTGGCTTCCGGGTATTGCCAGGTGGAAGTATATCCTGATAGCCGACCAAAAACAGCGTTTTTTATCCCGACTGAGTTGTGTGAATTCCAAACTATGCTTTCGGATTGAAGAATTCCCCTGCAACGTTTCAGCATCTGATGGATGCAGTTCCTAAAGATTTGACACCCAAAACATGTTTGGTTTACTTAGACAATATTATAGTCTTCAGCAGTGCGGTTGAGGAGCATACGAGACGATTACATGAAGTTTTACAACAGCTGAAAGATGTTGGACTTAAAATACAACCTTCAAAATGCCGCCTCATGTGGCAGGAGGTTAAATTGATTGGTCATGTTGTTGGACCACAAGGAGTAGGCAACAATCCTGAAAAACTGGGGCCTTGAAGGAATAGCCCGTTCCAATATGTGTAAACAAAGTGCGTAGCTTTTTGGGATTAGCAGCTTATTATACAGGCTTCATGAAAAACCATTCAGAAATCGCAAGTCCGCTTACCCATCTCACAGATAAAAATATCCCATTGAGTTGGTCAGTAGATTGCCAGAATGCATTTACGCAAGTGAAAGGCATTGTGTTCGGCACCCGTTTTAGCTTTTCCTGATACATCTGCTACTGGTGGAACTTATACCTTGGACATAGATGCTAGCGATACAGGCATCGGTGTAGTAATCTCTCAAATCGGTGCAGATGGTAAACAGCACATAACTGAGTACGGGGGTCGTATTATGAATAAAACAGAGAGAAGCTATTGTATAACGCGCACAAAAACCTTGTCGGCCGTGACATTTATACGAAAGTATAGACCATATCTTCTGAGGAGGAAATTTATTCTTCGTATAGATCATAAATTACTTCAGTGGTTGCAGAATTTTAAAGATCCTGAGGATCAAACACCCAGTAGGTAAGAATACCGACCCGGACGACAACATACTAACGTCGACATTTTATCTAGACGATCGTTTCAAGCACACAGAGACTGCCTGTCTTGTACTGAGGTGACAGCGTGTGCGGTATCGTTGGCAGATTTTAGTGAACAGGAGTGGGCACATCTGCAAACCGCGGACGGTGAAACACCACAGCCCTGTCGAGTAATAAGCACTAGTAAGGGAATACAGGAAGTGGCTGACATCAAAGTAAAAAGTTGGGAGATCAATTTTTTGTGGGCATCACGGGATCAGCTGGTGAAAACTGATGGAATATTATGCTTACAACCGGGTCTTGATTACTTCAAACTAGTTGTAGTACCACAATCATCAGTGACTGCAACTCTGGAGAAAGTTCACAATGATTTGGGGCTTTGAGGTATCAATAAAACGATACAAGTGATTGAATACCGCTACTGGTGTGCATGTTAGCAGCGAGATGTTCGAAATTTCGTCCAGGGCTACACAGTATATGGCCATACTAAGAACTCTCCAAGAAGGCCACGAGCACCCTTGGTTAGCATGATGGCTGAGCTTCCGAATGAGGTAGTAGGTGTGAACATTATCGGGCAGCTACTTGAGACAATGGAAGGATATATGTATATATATATGTATATATATATATATATGTATATATATATATATATACATTCTTGTTATGGTGGATTGCTTCACAAAATGGTGTGATGCCAATACTGTCACTAAGACGATCTTCAATTGCTGAATTGCTAGATGGGGGGCTGTGTAATAGTTGCATTTTAATCTGGGCTTACATCCTGAAAGTTTATTGGTGAAAGAATTGTGCCACTTGTTCAACATCAGAAAGACTGGTACGATACTTTATCATCCTGAAGGGAATGGGCTAGTAGAATGCACAAATCGCACTATCAAGACACTACTCGATACTTTCATCGGAACGGAACATTCAGCAGAGTGAGATACCTTACTACCTACCCTCTTATTAGCGTATAAAGGAAGTCTGCGGGTGTCCACAGGACAAATAACGCACTTATTGTGGCTTGACAGAGAGATGAGACTCCAGAGTGACCACTTATCAGACAATGGTACGATCAAATAACGGTATCCTAAATGGTGGTGAAACTGAGAGATGATGTCTCAAGGTATCACAGCTGGGCCCGAGACGAACTTGATAAAGCACAGCAGCGTCAGAAGACAGACCACGATAAGAAACAATGTGGAACACCCTTCGGAATTAATGACAAAATGTGACTAAGATAGTCCTGGTACTCAAATGGATGCAAAAATAAACAACTAACAGAATGGTCAAAATCATATTTAGTAACAAAAGTGGTGACGAAAAACATTTACAAAGTCGAAGAAGAAAGGTTGGAGAATGTAGTAGGCATGACAGTCCATTACAATATACTGAAACGGTACAGGACTTTGAGGGAGCTAACTAATTATCTTAGTGTCAATAACTTCACTAATCACACACCTTTTTCTGATTCCAAGAGTGACGGATGTCCAAGTGAAGTCCAATTGGGGAACGAAAGACGCTGTGGACAGCACTTACCAGAAGAGGGGATTGTGCAACGAGACCAAAAAGAAAAAGAAAGCACATATTCGAATCACAGTCAGCTTGATGGTGTAGAAAAGTCAGAAAGAGTTTTCGGTGTGAATTTCATATTGTGCTTGAATGAGTTGTGTTCATTTGTACTGTTGTTGATAAAAAAAGCATTATCCAGTTGCGTCTGCATTTTCGATTTGCCGATAAACAATTACAGTGCGGTTTTGCTTGTTAGTTGATTAGAACGTTGTTACAGTTAGACAGAATTACAACAAGACTACATGAAAATATCATATTAGACGGCAGTTTTCCCCGGAGTGCACAATAGTGAATCATACAGCCATTAAGTGAAACGTAGAAGAGCAAACATGGAACGGCAAATTTTCAACCTGGATGAATGAATCTCCATCACCAAACTTGTGTGTACTTTCCTATCCCATCCGCGTGTAATAACATACAAACTAAATGATAACCTAAAAATTACTAATCATTGTCCATTACTGCCTTTCATACAGCTATAACTAACATTACTTAACTGCCATAGCTTTTTGATTTAAAATACTACACTGAGAATTCCAAACTGTACCAGAAGTTACTATCTGGAACAAAGTGGTTATTGTTATTACCATTATTATTATTGTTATATTACTTTACATTGAAATGTCAAGTCGAATAATGCTACCAACGACGTTTTTATCAAAAGTATTCCCCTTTCTGCTGTGTTTCTTTCAGTCTGGATGAGAATCCTAGGACAGAGACCAGAAAACACTTATCTAGTGTTTGATAAAACATTAAGCACTCACTACTTCGACATGGATTGAACCCAGGATCTTCAGGTTCCACAACCAGAATGTTACTATTGACCCACTGGGTCAGGGTCACAGATAAGCACTGCCGAGTCGTCTCACACATTAACAAATCAGCTTTCCAGTGCTCACAGGTTTCTAATGTCTCTCCAACTGATGTCATTCCATGATGAATTCCAACCTGAAACCAATTATTAAATTTCTACAAACCTCCAGATAGGATTATGTATTTTTTTTAGTGAACATTTTCAAGAAGATATATCTGTATATAAAATCTACAATTAGCACTTGTTTTCACGCATTATAGGTTCCATAGGTCCTTCACTCAGTTTCGCTTCCTTGTTTTCTAGACTAATTCAACTGGTTGTAGTCAGCTGTAAGTACCTTAATTTGATTCATTGTTTTTGTTGTTGTTGTTGTTGTTGAAAACTTTTTACTCTTATCAGATTTTTATCCACTTATATATCTCTACTTGTTAAAAACAGTATTTCGAAAAAAAATATTTTTTTTTCTAACTATACGAGCTGAATAGTACTCACAATAATCTCTTAAATTCCTACTTTTTTGCGCCAGTCATTCAAAGTACATGTTCAATGGAGATATTGTTGAATTTTAATAATCATTTTAATGATGATAATGATAACAAAATTAGTTGATAATATACTAACAACTCATATTGTAAAGTAAAATTTTGCAATGTATCGCTAAATCGCTCATTATTTACCTGTTTAATCGCTTCCCTGAACTGAGTGCATGAAATGATATCTGGATCTGTAGAGAATAATGAAATAAAAAACTATCACATATGGATTACCATCAGTCAAAAAAAGAAATGTAATTCATTCTCTTTCCTCTTGAGTCAGGAGGATTTATATTTCCGACAATTTAAAAGATAAAATTCAAACTTTAAGATCAACGTTCATCATAAAATGGATACCAAGAGAGACTCATACATAGAAATCAATATCAAAAACCTACCCATCAGTTTCCTATCACTATGGGAAGAAAAAACCAATTTTGAACTTGGAATTCAATGAAGATGCATAAGATAAGATAATAAAACGCAGATTATTGAAGGCTATCAAAAGAATATTCTGTATAGCCATTGTTTTGAAGTAAAGACAAAAGTAAGACAAGGCTGCCACCTTCTATCACCGATGCTCTTCCTGATTGTGGTTGACTGAATCATGCAGCAGACCGTGAAGAGCGAGACGAACATACGCTGGATCTATGAAAAACCCTAAAAGATTTGGATTTCATCGATAATGATTTATGTCTAATGTGTTACGTCGCACAAACCCGAAGATCTACAGACAAAAACTAACAAGTCAACAGGAGAGGCGAGGCAGAGAAAACAGGACTTCAAGTGAATGTAGAGAAAACGGAGGTGATGAAGATACCCAACTAACAACAGCATCAAAAACCAGCACCAATTATCATCAACAAGAGAAACCTAACCGAAGTAGTCTCCTTCATCTACCTGTCTGAGCAGCATCGTTTCAACTACAGGCCGCACAGACGGGGACGTCAAAACCAGGATCAGAAAAGCAAGACAGGCTTTCACTAATCTGAAACCAATGTGGAGATCTACTGCACTTAGCAAAAAGCATAAACAAGATCCAGATTTTCAACACCAATCCAGTCAAGTCAGTGCTTCTACATGGTTCAGAGGCTTGGCGCGTTACGAAAGGCATTTCCAACAAACTACAGACATTCATCAACAACTACCTACACTGGCTGGTTACTGAAGCTCAAATGGCCAGGAAGAATCAGCAACAAAGAACTCTAGCAGGCCATGAACCAACCAAGAACCTATCATTCAACAAATGTGCAAAAGAAAGTGGAGGTGGATTGGGCATATACTGAGAAGGCCGACTGGGGACATCACGCGTTAGGCACTCGAGTGGAACTCAGATGGGAAACGACGAGTTAGGCGTCCGAGCCGAGGGTGACATAGAGGAGATGATGTGAGGAAGAAATGAAAGCTTGTGAGCAGTCGTGACGCCAGGTTGAAAAGACTGCAGAGAACAGAGTGCAATGGAGGCGTGCTACTGAAGACGTATGTTCCACTAAGAACCCAAGGGGAAGAAATGATAATAATATAGCCATTGTGCAAATCCCCCATATTAGTCGCCTGATGGTGAGTACACGTCTACAGATCAAACTTTTAATCCTAGCCACTTAAATTTACTCACGTTGTCAAATACTTTCATATTTCCTAAGTAGTTTTCACTTCTATATTACTTTTAAAGTTACAAACTACGAGTAATAATTAATTAATAAAAAATGACATTTTTATGTGCACTAATTTTATTTAAATGCTCTCCGTGAAATCTGAAGTTTCTAGGTTCAATGAATGGTACGGTCATGGGTGCGCATTAATGATGAATCCCGTACTAGGGAGAAACAGTTACCGATTAATCCCATGTTTTCGCCAATTCGCCAATTTCACCAATATGAAATCAAGAAATTCCCACATACCTCCAAAATATTTCTCTACGATTGTATAGCTCCAGAGCATGATGTCGCCAGAAACAAACTTGTTCACTGAACTCCTCATTTGTTTATGAATCATCATAAAAATTTTATTCATAATCACTGTAATCGAGAATTAAAATTGAGACGCCATTTCATACCTGGAGAAATATTTCATGCTTCATGCAGTTTAACATACAAATATAATTATCAATTACAAAGTCAACCTAGTGAGACAGAATTTCATGTATTTTTATGGCATTCGAGGCAGGAAATATATACTAAGAATAAAGAACCAAAACAATATTCTCTTAATTGAGTATCATAGTTGGTGTCAATGCAGACATACAGTAAGCTGAGATATGCATTATCAGTAGTCTATATCTCAGAGTCGATTAATTTACTACCAAATCTGGAATTTACCATTAACTTTTCTTGCGTTGTTGTAGAGTTTGTTTGTTTATTGCAAGATGAGTTAGTGTAGTCTAAAATCATATGTGTAAGTTGCAAACCAACAAATTGCTGATTTCACATAAATTGCTTTTTATGATACAGTAGTTATGAATAATATTTGAGAAAAGTAGCAGAACCGTGTGGTAGGATTAGGATTGACTTTCATCCTTATGAAACTGATAAATTCATCATCTCAGATATCCTATTCATTCAGTTGTATTCCTCTTGGTGACTAACAGTGAAATCCATGACGCGCATTTCGACTTATCTTTGTTTCATCAGTCAAATTTAGCTGTACCTCCATGAGTGATGTTTCCACGGAAACTTGATCCCAGTACCCGTCAATTCGAATGCCAAAGTGTATTTCATTGGGGCAGTGGGGCGAGATAGTCACCACCTGTGCAGCGAGTATCGGTTTTCGCTTAATACTTATAATTTCACGTGGTTATACTGAGTTGAATAGTGAAAACCCTTTTCCGGCACAACGCGTTAGTCTAAGGTCATGTATTTGACGAAACGAAAGAAGAGAGTCACCCCAGCTGTATATGCAAACGGAGGATTATTCCTTTTATGCTATCTAGTTACGAAATTGTCACTACCAAATGAGCTTGAGAGTGAATCTTGAGTAAAAGTATTTGAGATAAATGAAGCAAAAAACTGTTTCTTAAAATGTTAAACGATATTATCAACAAAGTAGTGTCTTTGGTTTTATAGCTCATGAATCCTTTTCGTTGATTGGACCAAATCGATTGGCGACTATTGGCAAGCTTCAACACCAACCACTACACCATACTCATCAAACAAGCAGTGGTTATTGCGACTCAGTGATCTAGTAGATAACACTCTATCGTTTGAAGCGATTTGCCCTAAATTTGAGTCCCAGTGAGAACAACACTCACTGGGATGCAGTTGCATCCTGCTGATAAGCCCTAAATAGGATGAAACGAACGTCATGGATTCCACTGCAAGCCACTATCATCATTAATATCAAAGAGTTGAAATCATTGCAAAGAATATGAAACGGGATAAAACTAAGGTGCGTGCGATCAGAAGTTGAATGTGAAGATATGATTTGCATTGAAGGGGTGCTAAAACCTAGGTATAAGGGGAAAGCCAACAATAAGGCTGATATTCCCAAGGAAGGATAAATACACAAGAAGTATAATTTCGTTTTATGAAGTTCGGTTTCCATTATTCAAGGTGATCTAATTTATTTGAAGAGACAAACGGCTCCAAAGAGTTTACAGTTGGAGAACCAATTAAAACGTGGGATCATTGGAAAGCTGTATTGGACTAGCATGGGACTCTTCAGCAGTTCACTGTCTTACTACCTTAAAGCAAACAGGATCCTCACAGACCATAAACTACCTCCCTATTTTATGTTTCAATACCAAGTAATGCATAAATATTTTATCTGCATTTAAATTCTTTGTTGAGGAGCAATTTGTCATTATTTCGCTTGGGAATAATGTTTCACAATCCTGTACAAAATTTATACAGATGCTAAAATTTCCTGTGTTAGTTACGTCGTGATTGTTTCCTTCCTAAGCCATTTTGTAAGCACAATGCTTCGTAATGTGTTTTCCAAACCATCGGTCTTTGATATCAACAGTAGTCGTATTTTGCCATATCTTCCAATGTATAAACTGGTCTTTCAAGACCTTGACTATATTTGCAACGGTGAAAAGAGAGAGCTTCAAATCGCAGCTTAGAACGATGAAGAAGTTAATTTTGAATGTATAATGACTTTTATTATCTTAGTTGTGTTACATTCTGTGAACTGGGTTGTTTAACCATGAAGTTCTCATTATCTTTCTCGACAATATCATCAGCAATAACTTCAATGTGAAAACAGCTGTCAGCATCTCAGAGTGAGTGATTCAATAGCTTGCCCCAACAAACTGGTTTGTGATTAGTTAACTCCTCTGATTGTTGAGTCATTGAATGTATAGATTTTCATATGGGCTGTTCCTCTGATTGATGTCTGAATTTTACGTTTATACATCTGTTAATGACTGACTGACCTGAATGTCAAGCTTCTAGAAATTCTTTGATATTCTTTGTGTTTCCGCTGTTCAAGAAGTCCTTATTGTCAAAACTGAATTTATGTCCGTAGTTATCCACGTGTAATGAAATGTCGTGATGTTCAGTAGCCACCTAGTGTTCATGTAAGCAAAGGCGAACAGGACAACCACTTTTCTCAATGCAGTGCTGATCTTAATTGTTGAAGTTGACTTTGTAAATGATATTTAGTTTATCTTCTTTGCCTGCTGCATCCTTTGATGGGCATCATATGGTTTGAAAGGAATTTGTTTGTTTATGCGCCACACCAATTCTAAGTGTTCACAGTTATCTTGTAATACACATGCAAAATTCCTAAACTTTAAAATAAATTGATGTGTTACTGTTCGTTTCCAAACAGTTTTCTATCATCTACTTACTTTTCTGCCCAAAACATCTTTTTCAAATTTTGTAACAGCTGGTTGGACATATTTTAGCTTGTTTGTTACTACTTTAATGCCTACTACTGAAGTAGAATGTGCGCGTAATCTAAATGAGATTTTAAAACGACAGTCGGTATAACTCATTTTTATAAACTGTTAAAGATTCATTCAAAAATTGGCAAACATTTTAAAATTTTGTATAAACTGATTGACTAGCTCTTTTATATTCACTAGGTCAATGGCGTCTGAAAATTTGTATTAATCGTTTCGCTACACTTTTCCTTAAAAAGCCATCCACAACATAAAAAAAGTATAGTTTATGTATTTTTGAGCTGATGAACTTGAAAAAGACATTAAACGGTTTTATGTCTACATAAGTATGAATACTTACACGTACGGTTATGTCATACGAAGATATTGTGAAAATATCCTGGTTTAACCAGGAAATTAAGCTTTAGATATACCGATGAATATCTACCAGAATATCAGATTAAGTTGTATTGATGCATGATTTTCGAGAAACAAGAAAGCTTGGGCTCATAATTTTAGTATATGATTTTATAACATGGTGGCCTGTCTTAAAATTATTTTCTGAAATACGATATTGTACAGAAATATTTCACAGGATGACTACCAATATAGTTGTCAACTTTTAAAGACGATGATCTGATTTCAGATATCAAGTTAGCAATGTGACCACCAACTAATATAATGCAACACTAGGAAACACTATGATTAATGTCAGACATTAACAATCTCACATTGTGGAACTAACTCAAATTGAAATCATTGTAGAAATATAACTTCATTTTTGCGAACATGTATTCCAATAGACTTGAAACAGAGCTGCAGGACTTTCCGTCGACTAGTCTCTAATATCTAACACCGTTTCCTGATATATAAGGGATAGCATTTACGAAGTATTTCTTATCATTTTTAACAACCAAATAAACTGAGTGGAAAGTGTGACTGAAAAAACAGTAGAAAAATAAATTATTTTTATGTGTCGTATGTCAGCAGTTCAACAGATGAATATTCTACTCACCTTGTAAAACGAGAAAAGGGATCTGAGCTCCAACGAGACAAACTTTGCTGCAACTTGTATGTACGTGCATATGAGAGTTAAACTTGGACACTGGGGTAGAATGTTATTCCATCTTAGTTGATTTATTAGATGTACCACACAGTGGAACAGTACTGTTTACTGGATTACGTTTCGGGTACAGTTTACTGTTCAAACTTACATCAAAGGCAGTTCTGTGTATTTCAAACACTTTTTTCATAGTTCTATTTCTTCTTAATTTGTATTATTTTTAGACGAAATCTCTTCTCTTAGATCTTTTATCTTACTATGATGTTTCTTCACGCTGCTACTTGGACTCGTCAGCTGGATGTACTTGTCTCCCAATCTCCCACTACCGCTAGAACTAAGGACCAATCGCTAGAAACATCAAAGCATTATCCACTAGACCACCGGGTTACGATAGCCACTTCATGTGCGACAGGTGTAGTTTCAGTGTTGTTGCTTGATGCTCGTTGAGTGGGCCGAAATGATCAGTCTCTATTGGCATATGAGCTCGTGCATGGACGCCTCAATGTTACCTGTGTTTGAATTATTTATTAATGATGGCTAGCAGGACGTCCTATTTGGGACTCGTTAGCTGAATGTACCTACCCTTCAAAGAGTGATGTTGTTCCCACTAGGACGGTCCACTCAACGACGGGATAATACAAGCAACAACACTAAATCTTGACACTATTTCATGCAAGGACGAAAACAGAAATTAGCAAATGAGTACTGAATGGTTTAAGGGTATTCAACCAGATGTACTTACCTCTTTCACGGAGTTTTTATTGAAATCCGGAGCTTTTCCTCTCAGGATGACTAGAATCTTCTTACTAACCACTACCAAGAATGTACACCTCGATATATACCTAATAGAAATTTATTTTTCACTCTGAAATCTTTTCTATACATAATCAAACTAGACATCAATGAGAATGATAAGGTGGTATTTCCATCATTATTACACTTGGAGAATCCACTGCCTTATCGAAAGCAATGATTATGTCCTTTTACACATCCACATACATAATTCAGGTAACCCAGCATGTATATTTGTGTGTAAATATGAAATTTATGAATATTTGCTCTATACTTGTAATGGCTGATTCAAAACTTTGAAATGACTAATTCACAGTGTAACTGTGTGCTATGACCGATAGTTCGACTTAACAGTCTACGGGAGATATAAACCTGACGCGCAAAACGGATCGACTCTAACGCAGATCATAATGTCAACCACCTCAATAAAAATACCACTGACACGCGAAGATAAGAAGAGAAGACAAACCCTTGAAAGAGAGTTTTTTACTGTCTCAACAACAGTTGAGAGCGATGCTGAGTATATACATTTCTAAACGACCTTGACAACACTAAATTCATATATGCGTTCAAATAGTTAACAACCAATGAGCGTTCAACCTTGAGAGCAGATGGAAGAAAAACTAGCAGCGCTGTGGAAACAGCCATATTAGTTATTTTAAGATCATAGGAAAAACGACAGGCAAAAGTAGGGGTGTAGAGCAAAATGCTTTGGTAGCGATATGCTGAAAGCATAAATTGGATGAAAAATTTGCGAATGATTTACAAATTTTGAAGTCCACATTGATATCTCTCACAGCTGAGTAGTTTTTCAACACTCTATGGTGTCAACAAGGTTTCCGCTGGAAACCACCCAACAGCCAAGACCACAAGTTGTGGTTTCTGACACAAAAGTGTCATGAACTTGTGAAATATGCTACTACAATTGAAGCAGTCATCCGGTGTTTGTATCACTCTGGTCTAGCTGTGTGACGAAATCTACACATCAGCCTGACTGGTCCCTTGCTACTCAAGTAGTTCATAAGTAGTAGACTTCACTGGTTCATGACACATCTTTCTCAGAGATCACTCCCTGCAGTCTTGGCTGCGGGTTGGTTTACAGCGTAAATCATGTTAACACCACAGTTGAGCAATTGAAAAACTACTCAGCTGTAAGAAATGTTGAAGTGGAACGCGCAATTTATAAATTATTTGCAAATAAATTATCCTACTCTAAGTATACCGATCCTTGCAAGTCAGCTAGACAAACTGACGTGTTCTGAATTAGTTCGGTCCTATGGGCTGGATTTGTTCAGGTACACTACTGATGAGCTGGTTCGACCCTAAATGAGCAAAACTACCGTCCAGTGTTTAGACCACTCAGATCTGACTACTTGGAGAAATCCACACATCAGCCTAAGTAACTTCCAACTACTCAAGTCATTCAGTAGTAGTATGAAAGAATAAAGTCAAATGTAGAAGTCTGACATAAAAGTATTTGTGATCGTTAGTTAACAACAATTGAGTGTAATATGCTGAGGAGTCCCATACTGGTACGAAACCGCTGTACAGTTTTCACACGCCTAAAGTCATTCTCCAGCTGATATCATTTCATGATCAGAAGTGCTTGTGTTTTGGCTTATTTTCTTACGATGAAGCCTCAGATTTTGAATGATCTGTATAGATTGTAATTAGAGACATGTATAAGACAACTTCATCGTTTAATCAACAGTATTTGATTGAACATAAAATTCATATTGAATCTAAAATGGTTTAATCAAAAGGATGTTTACATTCATGTGATTTTGCTTTTCATTCTTGTAAATGTATCCTTTCCACTGGAAAATAATTTTTTTAATTTTTTAATTTTGAATATCTGCTCAAAAGTTTTAATTAAATTGAATAAAATCAACATTACATGTTA
This sequence comes from Heterobilharzia americana, assembly GCA_944470555.2. Taxonomy (NCBI): domain Eukaryota; kingdom Metazoa; phylum Platyhelminthes; class Trematoda; order Strigeidida; family Schistosomatidae; genus Heterobilharzia; species Heterobilharzia americana. The sequence goes on along the minus strand of OX104129.1, from coordinate 31,157,010 downwards.
CTTTTTATTGATATGAGTAACAATCTAAAATCAAATAGTGAATTTATGGTTATAATAAAATAAATTATTGACTTTGAACACTTATAAAATGTTGAGGGGGTTGTGGAGATTTGGAAATATTTCAAGTTGTTATTCATCGAAGACTGGTAACGCGCTGGTCGCGGAACCTGAAGGTCGCGGGTTCGATCCTGCTGGTGGGGTCGTGGGTGCGCACTGCTAAGGAGTCCCATACTAGGACGAAACAGCTGTCCAGTGCTCCCAGGTTTCCTTTGTTCCTCCAACTGATGTCAGTCTTCGATGAATAACAACTTGAAATATTTCCAAATCTCCACAACCCCCTCAAAATTTAATTGAACTAGTGCTCGTTGGTGACTAGCTTCGAGAAGTATTCCCGAAGTTCCAATGACAAGTCGTGACCGGTGGAGTCAAAGCCTGATGGCCGTGAGGACAAATACTCAACGATGACATTGGGTGGCGGTTCGCGCTATATCGTGAGCTAACAGAAGTTGGAAATATGGAGCATTGGATTCTGACCCAGTGGCTCAATGGTAACGCGCTGGTCGCGGAACCTGAAGGTCGCGGGTTCGACCCCTGCTGGTGGGGTCGTGGGTGCGCACTGCTGAGGAGTCCATACTAGGACGAAACAGCTGTCCAGTGCTCCCAGGTTTCCTTTGTTCCTCCAACTGATGTCAGTCTTCGATGAATAACAACTTATAAAATGTCCAAAATCACGAAGAATTAAATTTTCAAAGCCAATTTTTTCTGTTCATTGGTTCTTATACTGACAACATTGTATAGTAAAAAAAAAAATGATGAATTTAAACAAAATAAATGATCAACTGAGAAAATAACAAAGCTCCAAGTTATTCAAAAGGTGACAGATGAAAATCTAATTATTCTTGATAGGAAAATGGCAAAAAAATGACTATATTTTGTCAAGATATATCTACTCAGCTAGATAAATGGATGTTAACTGGTTGGAGACAGTCTGTAGGAAGCTTCCTTTAGACTAGATTTCGTGTTGTTTTTTTTTGTACCCTTATCAATAAGACATCAATTTACCCTGAAAGGACTGTTATTCCTGTGAAATTTAAACCCATGTTGGATCACGATTGGCCCCCTGTAGGACTGCTTGACATGTGTTGATTGGTCACTGGAGAACAACTAATCAGTATAGTTCAACGGGTTGTTTTTTTTTTACAAGACCATGTGCATATCATAGGCATTGTTATAACATAGATTAAACTTCGTGAAGAAGTCAGTGCCAACGATGTTACCATCTGGAAAGGAAAACGAACTGCATAAATTAACTCAGTGAACAAATGACAGTACAGAATTAATTGCAACTTCTTAATTTTTCAAATGTCTGTATCTGTCTGTGTCTGTATTTGAAACAATGAATACTTTTGTGAAACTCTTTTCTTTCTTCGTTTTAATGTTTGTTATAAACGGCCAGGGGGAAAAAAGGCACAGTAAGTCGATCTCTGTAATGAATGGTCTTCAGACAAATGCCTTCTTACCTGCGTTAATTACTTTACTTTTTAGTTGAGTGCCTTCATCCCCTCAATACTTTCTTGTAATTCTCGTAATTGTATATCTCTTTCTAGTAGCTACTATCTGTTTCTTCAAGTTCTAACTTATGCTTAGTGATTTAAAATTTATTTCACTTATTTCTTTCCCACCCCATTATGTAAATAACAGGTTGATACTCTGATACACAAACATAATTCCCAATGGATGATGACTACAGTATGATCAGCTTAAAATACCGGAAGAAGGAGAAGTCTAGGTAATCTATGGTAATTGAAGTATCGAATTCAAAGGAACTGAATGTGGACAAAGTATCCTAATATTTATTTACAAATAATGAACTATAACGGTTTCATTATTATAAGCGTAAAACTTGAGCATAGTGGTAGAATTTAATTACATATAAGACTTGTTTATTTAATATATAGCCCACAGTGACACAGTATTATTTACTTGATGATGTTTCCAGCATAAATTATCATTGCTCATAATCTTATCGATGCAATCACACTACTATCGACATCTGCTTTTTACAGCCCTATCACCCACCTCATATTCTTTCATTTTATTGGCAGGAAAATTTTCTATATCTTTGATATAGGTGTTGCGTCATTCTTATTATATGTGTTGGGTGTAGATTCGATAAACAAAGATTCAGTAATCAATCTCTCTCTCTCTCCATCTAATTATATTGGAGTTAGGTACAGTGCCATCGTTCCACCCTACTGTGTGGTTGTATGTTTATGTATGCACTGCAATAGACGAGTTTTCTTCTAAATTATTGTTCTTATTCGGGTTTATCACTTTATGTTTAGTTCAATCCCGATATTTCGTAGATCTAACTGACCTCGACCGGCTAGTATGACCTGCGTGGTTGACCTCATAGTCATTGCAAAGCATCTGAAACATCAGATTATTTTGCTGAATTGGTTCTATCGAATCGTTGAGCCAGCTTATCTCTGAGTGAGTTTGTAGGTTTATATACCACCCTAATTCCAACTTTGTTGAGGATCCCACGTAAACTTTCTGATGTACCTTCTTTATATGGTAACAAAATAGAGATTGTGAAGTCTTTTCTACTTGTCACCATTATTTGTATTTGTATTAGTGTTATTTTATTTCTTATGTTTTCCTACGAATTTCTTAATAAGTCGTATAGGATAATTATAAATTACTAAAGCTTCTCTTATGTATTAATTCCCTTTTTCAGTCCTAACAATGACTGGTGAGTTTTTTAGCTCTATCATTTAGATATTTGACTAAACCTGCCCAAGCTGACAGTGAATGAGATGACTTGAAGTTTACATACCTGTCAGAATGTGTCGGTTTCCTGTAGACGGTGGTATCCAAACCACCATACGTCATTAGTTTTATCCTGCAATCCAAAACGGGTAATTCCCCACATTCATTTTCTACCTTGTAAGTGGACTAGATTGTGCCTAATGCTGAGTTTATATGTTTGGGAAAGGTTTCGATATGTTCCTATGTCAACACAGTAAATGTGCTATCCACATATCGCCACCTGTAAAGAATGAGAGGTGGCAAGACCACAAAAAGCAGAAGTCGAAAGTAGTGTGATTACATTGATATGACTATGAGCAATGATAATTTATGCTTGAAAAGTCAGCAAGTAAATAATACTGTATCGCTGTGTGTTGTAAATCAAATAAACATAACGGTTTCAACTGAGTAAGTGAAGTAAAAGCATGTATGTTTTATAAATAGAATCAGATAAGAAGGCTGAACATGTACTTTCAAAATCTATTAGATTCTGTATAACCAGTCACTAGATAGATATCCATAAATAGAGACAAAATCACACTGAAACTACATGTATGAAACGAAGAGGAACAGCTATGGCGGAGTTATACCTCATTAGCATAGAGAGATGACTTTCAACCGCTCCACCTACCGAGGTTTGGGCAGCCAGGTAATATCATTAGCCGTCACACAGAAGGTGTGGCTTATTGCCTACTAGAAGAATCTGTGCAACGTTGCTGTGTCAATTTCGATTCGCTCCAATTTTCGATATAGTAAAACAACAGCATACTAAACTCATCAAGAAGAAGAAGCAAGATTCACATGTTGTATAAGTGGTTTTACAGATTATCACTCCTACATGTCTTCCTCATCAAGAAGACACATGTATATATTAAGAGGAATATATTTATGAACGAAAGCTTTACACGAAGTCAGTGCAAAAGAAACCTAGTCAAATGTCCGAGTTACAAAAGACGAAATATATCTTCGGATGACTATATGGTGGAAAAAAGGATAGACAAAGTTGCAGTAAAATACTTATCCTTAAAATCGCATTCATAAGTATACACCGAGATCTAGAGAGAGGATTCAGAACAGTAACGTTGCTAAAAAAGGTTTTCATCTTAGACTAAGTTTCGGAGGTGATATCACCTCAAATAGCATAACACATCAACTACGGAGTAGATCTCTTGAGAGAAATTTTACTACAGTGAAACTTTACATCAGCTTCTCAACCAAATCACTACTGAGATGGCGAATAGACGATACGCTACTAATGATAGTCGCTTCAATGTGCACTTATGAGTTCAAATATTCCTGGGGAGCCAGACTGCACTGAGAGAGATTCCCATGCCCGCTAGTAAACATTTACCAGCTTCGTTAGGGAAAGAAGTGACAAAGTGTATCAACAGTACATGATTACACCTCTTATCTATGACCAGACACATAGGAATCAACACAAGAAAACGAAGACCCATGTGTTTAAAAGAAATATGTGTATACATTCAGTTGCTTGAGACATTATCAGATATGACCAAGAATCGAAACCAGTGGCGGTCATGCTGTAGCTCCCTTTTATCTTCTGTTGCTGAAAAGTAATGCTTTGTTTCGGGTGTATTTTACTGGTCTCCCCTTCTAATCGTGCTATTTTTACTGTGTTTTTTTCTCACTTAAATCAGTTATTACAATCCATATAATGAAAAAAATGATCATGCACCTCTACCAAAGGATAAGAATTTGGAATGATTGAATATGCTAAAAAATGAAAAAAAAATAGGTAACTGTAAGTCAACGGTTATGCACGCTATTCTCACTACCACGGCCGCTCCATAAGGCTGTCAACAATGACGATACTGTCGAATCTTACAGTCAACACGTATTGAAACTTATCTAGAATGAAGCAGAGGTACCAGAGTAATTATCGAACCTCTAAATAATCATGATTCCATTCTATTATCGGATCGAAGGTTCAGATAGCACATTCAGACATAGTTTATGTTAGATGATGAATTAGTGTTCATTTTTCCTATTTATTTCCAGCTCATGAAACTCATCTCTCATGAGAAGATAATCGACAAAAATAAGAAAGTACGATCAAACTTCCATTGCGAACCGGACCACACACATACCCAGAAAATAGTTTTACACGGCCAAAAAAAGTATAAATATACAAAACGTTTCTAAGTAAATTTCGTGTCTATCTGGGCACAAATAAACACAAACAGAGTTGTCAGACATCTAAACCACTGAACTTTGCTGTCAAGTGAGTACATGGTGTATGTGAGCTGACTGATTTCATTTTATATTCTCTGACTACTCACAGATACTAAGTAGTGTACAGCGTTTCAGTTCAGAAAACAAGCTGTGGACCACAAAGTGTTGCAGATAAGTAGATAATGCATATATTTGTAATTGAGATAACTTTTTATATTACTCTACCTATTGATCAGTGTATAGTCAAGTAATGCTGAATAAGAGGATGTACTTATTTATCCATGGCAGAATATGTGCAGCAAGTTCGCACCCTAAAAATATGCATCAACAGGACTTCTTTCGTAACTTAGCATAGGATGTGACCAATTTCACAATTAGTTGCAAAAGTTTGCTCCCACTAAAACCGTTCACAGCCAATCATGTATCCACAGTGTACTTTTCCGTCAACTCACCGCTAGTAGCCACCGCTTCCGTGCTTACTCAGTATCTTTTTCATGACTCACATCACGATATCTATGCCAATGATAACCTAGTTGAATAAACACATTAACCCCCCCCCCCCCAAAAAAAAAAAACGTTACTGATAACTTGACAAACCTTTCGACCTTGATCACTCAATTAATTATTCACAGTACTGTTGAAAAACCGAACAAAATTCAGAAAAAATAAAGCTAGCTACATTGCAAGAAAATATCTCATCAATTCCCGTGAATTGTGTTCATATTTACTACTTGATTAAGTATATTTTGGAAAAAAAATACAATGCATATATCCAATTTTCAGACAAAAAAATCCAGAAAAAAGAAACCTCTGTTAGTTGAATGACTGTAAATGTTTGTTTTGAAAACAAAAATGCCGATAAAATATATTTTAATGAGAGCAAACTACGGGAGAAAGAAGAAGTTGAAATTATTACATAAAGAAAGTTATACTACTATTAAGTCTGACTGTACAATAAAAGATATGGTGTAGCTAAAGGCTCAGAATAGACATCTTCTAATGTTGTATAATCAGCATTGTCATCATCGAACAATATCCACTGCATACCAACCTTAGCCACACATGTATAATGACCACAACTTATTGATAGACCACTGTGTAAAATCATTGCCTGTAGACTATATGTACGTGAATTGCATTTCGATTTACTAGAATCATCATTCGATGTAGAAATGTTATTATATCCATAAGTTTCTGTGTTCGACGAAGCAGAAGCAGGAGAAGAAGACACAGTAACTGATAAACGCTCTGGTATACGTACACGATGCATAATTTTTGAACAAGTCTGTTTCACTCGACAATATCTGAATAAGTTTAAGCATATTAATACATGAGAGGATAAATGTTGTAGTTTCAAACTTCTCGCTTGAATTGTACGCTTACCGCATGATTCACATTGTGTTGATGATGCCACATGTTCTATTTGTGTAAAATGAGATTGTATTAGACTAGACAAATCTGTACCAGGTTCAACAATTTCATCATCCAATATATCGGAGTCATTTGACTGAAATGATCAACGCATATATATTAAATAAACAAATGATTAAGTACACATTTCATACATCGATGACACTAAATAACTGATTTCTAAAGGTTAAAAAACAAAATTTCCTAAAACCAAAACAACACCTACAGCGGAAATACTTCATAATTCGATAAATAATACAAATCAAATTCACGCTGTTATAATTTGTTACAATCACAATGAAAAACTTTGCTCAAAGACAACATAAAACATCCCACTTTCATATTATGGTAGTACTCAAATAAGTCAAGTATCTTCTTCATCTGAAAGAGACAGGTTCCAATACCACACAGACATACACACCTACCTGATATACTTCTGCCTCATTCCATGTACTATGCACAGAAACTTCGAATTCGTGTTTAATACATTACATAATATTATATATATATATATATATATATATATATATATATATATATATATATATAAATGCGGCTCACTGGTTTAGAGAGATGACTCTCAACCAAGTTTGATCCCCGCTCCGCCTACACCAAGGCTTAAGCAGTCAGATGGTATCACTAGCCCTCACACAATAGATGTAGCTCACTGCCTACTGCACAAGTGTATTTCGACTCGATTTTGATAGCTCGGTTCAAGGAGCTTTGATTGACCCCTTACTCGTTTCGGTATGATGAGTGAGATCCATAATTGTGTGTAATCTCATATTCTGTGCTCAAAATCAAAGGTGTTTCATTTTTATTGACATATGGTGTGTTGTGGTCAAGTAATTTAGTTGTATATACAAGTGGATTAGATGGCCTGAAATATACGGAGAGTAAGCACCAGACTTTGCGTTGTTGTACATAGCTAGGAGGGTAGAATTACGTGACCCATCATGTAGGCGGATTGAATATACAAGACTGGGCAGATGTATTCGAGATTAGTCACTTTCAAGGTCAGCATTAATGGTGAATAAGCCGAATCACGTGCAGTCAAACAAAGCTATAATACATTGTAAACCCAAAAGCAAACCAGAACATAACCAATTTCAAAAGCATACAACTACTCCACACAACAACTCAATTGCTTCCGATACAAAACTCTTAGAAAATCTCAAGAGTATAATGATCATCCTTATCAATATGAAACCAAAACTAAACAATAACCATTATAATAATTGAATTGGATTGTGACTAGCAGAGGAATTCAGGACGCGCGTTTCATCAACTGGATGTACCTGCACCCCAGTGATTGATGTTGTTCCCACTGAAACTCAAAATCAAGTACCCATCGCTTCAAACGCCAGACCACTGTGGTACGATAACCACCTTTTGTATAACGGGTATTAGTTATTATTATTTGTTGATATGCTTGTAGTTCTCCGTTGTTTTACTGGATCGAATTGTTCAACCTCAACTAGCGTGTGGGCTGATAAGCGGATGCCTTGATATTTCCTGAATATTTATTATGAAAATAACATCACTCACTGAGATGCAGGTACATCCAGCTGACGAGTACCAAATAGGAAGAATCGTGCGACCTACATTCCTCTCCTAGCCACAAACAAGCAAATCACCACAACAAATATTCAGGCAATATCGAGGCATCCGCATCATCATCATCATCATCATCATTATCAACATAGGACCAGGCATTACTGCGTAACGGTCCGAGTTGCCACACCTCATATCAGCACATCAAGTAGTGAAGGATGAAGAGCCAATATGCCAATATGCCAATAGAGGTCAAACAATTTGACCCAGTAAAACAACGGAGAATTACAAGCATATCAACAAATAACCACTATATATTAGATTGCAAGTTATTGTAGGGAGAGAGTTTGAGTGATGATAAACATTTCACCGAAATAAACAAAAACTGTGTACACTTACTTCAGGAATATCATTTACGAAGCTTAGATCCTCGTTGGGTGTTTGATCTTGATACAATAATTCTTTCGGCTTTGTTAGTGGAACATATAAACAAGTAAACTGTTCTTGTCTAGAACTAGAGACATGTTGACATTCAACACAAGAAGTATGCCTTAACAGTGTACCTCCAAAAAGACGTGCAACAATTGAAGATGAAGAACCAGTAGAATTAGTCGAAGAACTGGTATCGACTTTTTCTGTAGACTCAGTCGAGTATGACTGTGTATGTGTACTGTAAGCAAAGGAAGCATTTTCGACAGCATTTTTTATGTTGACTGAAGACGAATCGACGGTTGCATCAGGTGTTAAAGTGGATGAATCGCTAAAGTAAGAAATAAAGAAGTATATTAATTGTGGAAACATTTACATTGGATGATATTAGTTTGCAATCGACTTGCATTATCATCAAAATATAACAACTGTTCACGACGAACCTAAAGGGTTAAAAGTAATTCATCGTTTATAATCCAGGTTACTATAACCGCCATCAATTAAACAGTGAGAAATCACATACAAAACAGATACAAATAATTATTGTTACTAGGTGATGGTTGGAGATGAAATGACAACTTTGGTCACAGCAGGATTCAGTATCAGCAACAACCAGGGTTTCCCGTCCTGTGAGCAGTCGAGTTTCGTAGCTCAGTTGGTCGTTGGTTCGAGCACCACAGCGGTCAAAATTTCTATTTCACTCTCAATCGTCACCCAGCATCAATAATATAAGTCTACCAAACCACGACTATCTCGGATATTCAAAACTGATGAACAAACAGTTACAAAAACAATAATTAAAAACTGAGTGAGAGATAAGTTTAAGCAGTGAATGAAAATCCTGTTTTAGCCACCACTGAAGCAGAGTGAATTTTGTAGGCATGTGAAACTATCCTGTTTCGTTGTTTTCTCTTAAAATTTCAACTATGCCTTGTGATTGATGTGATTGAATCATACTAAGATTGTAGGATTTCTCCTGGCTGATGAATAGTGAATTAGGAACTGTCGCCATAAACAGACACAACAGTTGAACACTCGACAGTTGATACGCATGACTGAAAACACTCCCGCCCCCCCCCCCGCACTACTGAAAGATACAGAAGACAAGATTAATTCCTCGGGAAAAAGGCTGAGTACATCAGTTTTTTGATATACTTATTTAACTGAGCGAATAACTGCCAATTTTAAGCAAGAAAAATCGTCTTCTCAGAAACTGGTTAGTCATGGACTAATAAAATGTCAATAATACAACCTTTGACCAAAGTTCATAATGAACCAATAAAATACGAATAACACTAACTTTGTTCAAGGTTAAAGACAAATATAAAGAACACAATTTACGTGGGAAATACCGACCAACTAAGCGTGCTATCACTTTTCGATACTCGTACGTAATTTCCTGTTGTTGTTACATTGGAACAAACTGCTGACATATGGGTTCCTCTCCGTACGCCTTGTCTGATTATTCATTTTATTGTAATTTACTTCATGGAGGCTAACAACGAAATCCAGGACGTGCGTTCCACTCTTTTTAGTTTAGGACTCATCAACAATCACCAATATGACCAAGTATAACAGCAAAAAAAACTACAAGTATCCAAAATAATAACTGATACTGGTTGCACAAGTAGTGGTTCTCTTGTCTCAGTGAACTAGTGGATAACACTTTGACTCTTGAAGCGATGAGCAAAAGGATTAAATTTCATTGTGAACAACATCACTCACTAGTGTGACGATACATCCAGCTGACGAGTTCAAAATAGGACGAAACGCACGTCCAAAATTCTACTACTAGCTGCTATCAAGAAAGTCAAAACCAGATATCCGTTTGTTGGTTTTAACAATTAGGTTCAGGGTTTGCTGCTGATTGATGACAAGTACAATTTTACTTTAAGTCAATCAGATTATTGCCACTTAGGCAGATAATATCAAAGATCTTACAAATAGGAAGGATTATATCTAAAATGACTTTTGTGGAAACGTTTGGCGTGAAAAAAAAGGAAAATTATTATCATGAGGAGCTTGGAAAGAGACATTACGTAATAGCTCCTATCAGGTTATCAGGTTGCCATAGGTGTTAAAGTAAACAGGTCTTAGTATTACTATACACTTGTTTACTCTATACAGCAGATAATAGTAATTACTTATTAAACTTTTGTGTGCTACTTATTGAATCAAATATAATGGAGTTGGAAGTATCTTCCGTTCAAATGCAGCCACATAATTGCCTGCTCTATCTAAATGAGTAAACCCATGAGTAAATAAATCAAGGAAACAAAATTGAAATGCAACTCAAAAACCACGTGAATTTTCGTGCAGCAAACAATAAGCTTATGGTATGAATTAACTTCCCAGATGTCGATGATGTGAAGTCGTGTGTACACACTAATCAGCCACAGCGCCATGAGATTCTATCCCCCATACGAATTACTGATGTTTGTTAATCAAAAGTTCTTCAGTTCATTTTGTTTTAAGGCTAAACTATAACTGCCTATTCTCCTATATAGTAAACTGGACCAAAATCGACTCAGAAACCTTGTACACATTCCTGCAGCAGACAATGAGTCACATCAACCGCATGAAGGCTGGTGACAGTAGCAGATGGACGAAATCCCGGGCAAGTGGAGCGGTGATTGTACCCCCCCCTCTCCCCCCTTAACCAATAAGCCACAACTCCATATACCAAACAAACTTTAGGTGTTCAATATGTTACAAAGATGAAACCAGTGTTACAACGATATCTCCATGCACTTCGCATTGAATGTCCTAAAAAAAACATGAATGGTAAAGAAAAGATTGGTAAACTTCAAATCTGTTCAACAGGGAATAGATGAAATCATGAATCTATTAATAATCTACATGAATTTCCTTGTTTCTTTTTATCTTCCTATACCTCAATATTTATATGTAATCTGTATCCATGCTTTTAAGGTAAAACCGATAAAGATATGCTAACAGACAGACAAAACCAACATAGAACCTCCCACACAAGTCCATCTGTGCATGCTGTAACATTTCACAGTAGCACACAAAGAAGAAGATAGAAAAAGACTGGTATCAAAGTAGACAAACGTGTATGGGAGGAGAGGGAATCGAAAAATTATTGTTAGTCAAAACATTCAAGCTTTAGAAGACATCGAAGAGTGAATACAGCTACGCCACTGTGATCGATTTGCAGCCATGTCACCGAGGATCTCCAACTATTGGTTCGTGTCGTCCCGGGAACCCCCCAACCAGGCAGTCTACATCTCCCCATACGACTCAGACTAACAGTTACAGATTTCATATCACATCTTGGGCTAGCCACCTTCAACCCTCTCCTAACCTAATCCAGCTTCCACTAATATTGCACGTCGAGGTAGGTGGTGGCTCGACATGTGCAGTACCATTCCAAGTCATCACAACCTCATCAATCGATCTGTCAGCCTGTCTCCCCTAGTATCCTTCATCTGACCTCAACAATGTTCACACGACGATTCCACCAAGCGCAAGCAATGATACAAAGCGATTATGATCGAAAACCTACAACTGCTTCATGTCTTCTACTTTTAATATCCATCTCTCTCAGTCGTATAACAGAACACAAAGAACAACTACAGTGCAGTACACTCGTGCTACATAACGTAGTCGATGAACTTGCCAGCCGGTGAGACATGATGCAACTTGGCAAATGCTAAACGGACCTCACGTATTCGAGCGGAGATTTCATCAGCAACCAGCTGGTTCGAGCATAAACAAATCCCCAAATAAGTGAAGTAGTAGACCCATTCAACCAATATACTCCCTATCCATAAAGCAGAAAAAGTTGCAGACCAATTGTAGGGCATCATCATACATTTGACAGATGCGAAACGCATGTCAAACATATTCGGATTTATGCTCTTGATGTTCACAAGATCCCGTATCCTATCAGCATCATTACTCAGTAGGAGAATATCGTCTCCATACTCCAAGTTAACCAGATGACCTCCAAAGATTAGATCAATCCCTAAGTCAGGCGCACCTAAGGTTATGTCTATCACATAAGTACACCTATACAAAAAATTAAACAACAACAATGACAGCAAGAATCCCTGATAGACTTCACAACTCGTCGTCAATTCACATGACGGATAGGCAAAATCAACGTGGAACCTCGCATACATGTCCATCGGCTCAAGTTGCCACAAAGAACAGATGGATAGAAAAAGAGTAATATCAAAGTAGACAAAGTTACGTGAGATACAAACAATTTGAAGATAAAGGTTAGTTCAAATATTCGAGCTGGAGATATCAAGGAGTCAATACATCTGCCTCATTGTCACCGATTTACATTCATATCATTAGGACTTTTCAACCACTGATTCATATCGTCCTGGGGACCCCAACCATGTACTCTACATCTCCATGCATGGCTGATACCAACAGTCACAGACTTCATGCCACACCTTGGTCTGGTCACCCTGAACCCTGTCCCAACCTAATCCAACTCCCCCAAGCATGGCACGTCGAGGCAGACGGTGGCACGGCAGGTCCAACACATGCTGAAGTCATCCCAGCCGATAAGAGTTTACAATCTCATCAACCCCGTTCACATGACAACTGTTCAAACGTCTTAACACGGCTGCGTAAGTTGGAGTAGAAAGCTTTGACTAGCGTTATATACTCACTCCATATTCCCTTCACAATCAGACACTGCATACATACACTAACCTACAGTGCAGGTTTAAAGTCTAGTTACCCGAAAATCTAATAGACCAAAAACAAAAATACTATAGTGAATGAGTAGAGTAGAATAAGCACTTAGTGTGTTTATGTTTTTTTTACTGCCGACAGTATAACTGAAAAAGGAAATCCTCATTTATTTTGTCTGCTTGTCTGTTTGTTTGTTTTTTGTGTACAAATGATGACAACAGACAAACGTATGGTTCATAAACTTATCGAGAATATTAATGATTAGGTCAATGCACTGGAAATAAGAGTATTGACCTAATCTAATTTAACCATATGCAACAAATTTTCGATTAGATTTATTCACAATGAAAGTACTTTTCATCTATTTACACAGGAATATCTTTGATACGCTTACTTTTTATCAATGAATGCACAAAGCGAAATGTAACTCATCAACCCTGTGGACATTAATGCACCAGATAATGAATCACACCTATTGTGTGGGTATTGGTGATGATGACATAGTCCTGTTAGGTGAAGACACTGACAAGATGCAGAGTCTTCTGAACACTCTGAGTGGCAAGTTGAGAATGTTTCGGATGCGTTTCTCACCACCTAAATGCAAACTGTTGCTCCACAATTGATCTTCAAAGGTGTCTCGCCTCGGCTAACAACAGAGTGTAGTCGTTCAGTGTGTTGACCACTTCACTTACCTGGGGAGTAGGATCAGTCCTCCTCCGGTGGCTCACTGGCCGATGAAATCTCTGCACGAATACAAAAGGCTCAGCTGGCCTTTCCCAACTTACGATACCTGTGACGCCACCGTCATATCCGATTGTCTACTAATGGTCGCGTGCACTGCACCTACACAGCAGTCCACTCTCCTCTACTGTATGCCTGCCTGTGAAACATGGCCATTCAAGGTGGAAGACATGAGAAAACTGGCTGCAGAGGTTTGACCACCATTGCCTTCGTAGTATACGTCGTATTCCGTGGTGTCACCACGTAACGCAGAAGTCAGGTGTACAGTTCTAAGGAGAAGAGGTAATTACGTTGACACGTTTGTGAACCTTCATCAACTGAGATGGTTGGTACATGCGTTACGTATGCCTAGTCACCATCTACCTCATCAGACAATGTTGGCCGAAGTAGGTTCAGGCTGAAAAAAGGCTCGGGGTGGCAAGACTAAAACATAGCATCAATGTATGAAGTCTTTGACTGGTGGTTTGAGCCATGTGGGGAGATGCAAACTAGCCGGTTGGGGTCCATGGGACAAGGGAAACCAGTGATTGGAGACTCTAGGTGATCACATGGCTCAGAACCAATGTCAGTGGCGCAGATGTATACACACATTATACTCATTTTAACGCTATACCGAATCTCGCCACTTTTTCATTTTTCCTTTCTCTCTTTTAGTACTTTATATTTCTTTTGACTGAATTTTTTTTACCTTCCACTTCACTGGCCTTTTACTTGATGTACTGATATGAGCTGTGACAGCTCGGACCGTTACGCAGTAATGCCTGATCCTGTGTTGATTTGGATGGATGGATGGAGTGATACTACCTGGCCGCTCAAACCTCAATAGGCTGGGCAGGACGGGACCTAGTTACCAGTCAGCTGAAAGTCAACTGTCTAGACCAATGAGCCACAGAATGTGCAACCTAACCGATACAATGGGGAAATTGTTTCAACAAAATTTGCAGATTAAGTAGTAATTAGGTGGTTTAAACCTTGACCAATCCTACCTTAGTCTTGTCACCCAAAACTGCAACAAGAATAAGTAAGTAAAATGTTGATGAATTGCGATTGGTTAATCTCACTTTCAAAGAATTCAACTTCGTGCAATATACTGTTATGAATATATATAATATTGACTTAAATGAAAACCCGAATATTGGCAGGATTAGTACTATTGACACCTTTGTTTACCGACCCGGTTACTCAACCGAATGAACTACGAGACAGCTTCCGATAAGCACGATCTTCGAGAAATTTTCTGTTCCATATGAATTCGCAATATGTCAGTCTGCTCATTGTACTCACCATACACCTGCTCAACCACGTTTCTTCCTCTCAATCGAAATCGAATTTAATGAGATGACAGCGTCGTGTTCTTTGTCAATATAAGACTATCAAATAGTTTCTCCCTTTCCAATCTAGAACGATTTGAATTTGGATGAGAAGACCGACTAGAAAGTGCTACTGTGACTACAATAAACAGATAGTTGCGTTTCAAGAATTTACACAAAAATTAGAAAAACACTTGAAGAATGACGGGAAGGTAAGACCTGGTCGGTAGCTGGAACTTGTAGGCCGTAGAGCGTTGGTTCGGGAACCTAGATGCCGCTACGCAAGTTTTCATCACCTGGTGTCAATATTACTAGTGTGTCAAACCGAAAAACTGTCCATCATTACACTTAAATGATATTGACCATATTATGACACCAGGTATTGCTATATGAAATAATAATATGATACAAGGTAATAAAATATAATACATAATTATCATATAAACCTTTCAAGGTGCTCATGATCAACAGTAAGACAACAAAACAATTGCGTTAAGTAAGAAAGTGCATGGGTCTTTTAAATATCTTTAAAGAAAATCTGAAAATGTTCAGTATGCACTTTGCTGACGCACTACTCTATTGGACTGAACCGATACCTAATGTAAAAATATACATTGTCACTTGACGTGTTAGGTTCTCGACATTCCTATGTTCATCTATCTGTTAAGTTATATTGATCAATCATCCAGATTGAAGTGGATCTAGCCGATTTAAACTAATCATCCATTTATTAAAAATTAAGTGCATAGACCAATGACAGGGAGCTGTGGCTAACTGGTTTAGACAACTGACCTTCAATCAATGGGTGACGCTTTCAAACACCGCTCCACTTACCGGAGTTTAGATACTTATTCCTCACACACGATAAGTATTGTTCATTACCTACTGCACGAATATGCGCACAAGGGTGCTAAGAGTCAATTTTCCTTTCTAGACCAGTGAATTGAAAGCATATCCAGTATCAAAATGATAATAAATCCCGGCTTCGTAACAGAAAATACTGAACCTTTATTAAACTTGTCTATTTGAAACATCGCAGAATGATACAGTATTAATTCCTTTCTTACTTGTTCTCGCTTAGCTTTGGATTACTACTGAATACTATTGAGTAGCATAGTTCATGTTTCCTCATAACGTTGCTTCATCCACATTTCGTTCATTCTGTTCAATCGTACCTTGTTCACGATTTAACATCCCTGGATATGAGTATCCTTCCCAATTCATGGTGGTGTTATAACTTCTTTCGTTGTTCCCTGATGTTCTGTTTCACCTTGAACATTTGTTTATCTTGCGTCTTTACCTCATTGTGAGGACGACTTAAGTGCGTCATTCATATTTCCTTCTGATTGCTTGGACACAGTTTTGCTGTTTTTATTGTTGACGGACTCTCTGTAAAGTGCTTTGATAGTGATAAACCCACAGATACCTCACGATTCGATGTTTGTATTTTATTAGTCAATATTGGTTATTATTATTATTATTATTATTATTATTATTATTATTATTATTATTATTATTATTATTATTATTATTATTATAGAATCGTATTTCAGACAAATCCTGTGTTTTGGATTTTACGGGAAACTCAAACGTTTGGTTTATTGTTGAGAAGTCGCTCGTTCGCTTTGGTTCCGAATTTCTTGAAAAGAAACTCACATACAGTATTGCTTATTTGATGGCGTTTCGAGCACAAATTATTACTCATAATCATATGTATAAACGTAATAAAGTAAATAAGTGTATCACTGTGCTATACTACATAAACAAATCTAACTACAGTAAAGATGGATAGTGGCTAGCAGTGAAATCTAGGATGAACATTTCGCTCCATTTGGGACTTGTCAGCTGGATGTACCTGCCTCCCAGTGAGTGATGTTGTTCACTCCGGGATTCGGACCCGGGGGCAGGTACCGGAGCAGGACTGGGAGGCAGGTACATCCAGCTGACGAGTCCCAAATAGGACGAAACGCGCGTCCTGGATCCCACTGCTAGTCACTATCCATCTTTACTACACAGGTAATATCGAAGCATCCGCACAGGAGCCCATATGCTAATACAGACTGATCAATTGGGTCCAATCAACAAGTAACCATACCAAATCTAACTACCTTCTACCATAATCCCCAAGTTTCAAACTTGTATTTATGCTGAACGTTACTGAACTGTTTGCATATTTCACGGTGCGTTCTCTTATATGTCTGCCTAGTAGCACTTATCTGAACCCGGTAGTTTTCTCATTTCACTTTCAACGCTGACTTTGCACCTGATTAACCTCGCATATACTAGCCAGGAGTTGTGAACCATTTGATCCAAGTCCTCGACTTCCAACTGACATCACGTGCTCGAACAGAGCTTCACCTATTGAGATTTGGGCACCCAGGTAGCATCAGAAGCCCTCACACAGTAGGTGTAACTCAGTACCTATTTCATGGATGTGCACAAGGTGGCTGAGCGCCTTCCGTTCCGTTATGTTCATAAGCATTACACGGTGTATTTGACAGATAATGTTATTGTTCTTAATTGGTTGTACTGGATCTTTCAGCCTACGATAACGTTTCCCCGTGAGTGAGTTTCTGGGTTTAAATGACACCATAACAGCAGGATTAGTAAGAATTATACGTAAAATTTTCAATGTAATTTCTTTATACAGCAAAATTACACAGAAGATTTGAATTCCCTCTTAGGCATGCTACAATCACCATTAACATTACCTTGTGCCCGCATGCTTCCAGTAGTCCACAAGACCCAATCCATACAAAAAAATATAGAGTGGGAAAGAAAATAGTTATCGATGGCCCAATCAAATGTCTGAAATAATTTGAGGAATTCGATTTGTAAAGTATGGTTTATATGAAGAAAAAAATAAATTCATATAAAACCTGGCACAGACGTACATCCATCCAATTTGCCGCAAGTCACATCAAGTAAAAAAGAAGTGAATGAAGAAAGAACGACATTAAGTGTAAGAGGAAAGCGAAGAAGTCGATAAAGGTTAACGAAAATAAGCAAGGTATCGGAAATGACAAATAGTATATGGATCTGTGCCATTGTGATCACCTTTCGGTCATATTACCAAACGCTGGCAGTCAATGATTCTTATTGTCATGAAAATTATAGCCAGGTAGCTGACCTATTCTTTCACGACTCTGATAAATGGTCAAAAACTTCATAAACTGGTGCCACGGTGAACTATTAGTGACTGAGACGTCAAAAGATGCCTATTTGGTGTCAAAATATTACTAAGAGTGGAATATGAACAAGCACCTATTGAAGGAACTCTCTCCTGACTTATATTTTATGCTCTTCACTCGACGCGTAGCCTCCACACCCGAGACAATGTAAGTTGGTAACTACCGAAGGGAGCCTTTGTATCCAAACTGGAGTTTAGTCAGCAACCAACACGTTCAGGCTTATGCAACTTCTTAAGTAATTGAAATGGTGAATATATTCCACAAAATCCATTTCTTACACTTTAACTAAGAATAGGTAGAGAACAAATATGAAGCATCAGCTTACATTCGAAATCAGTAAAAAGAATACCAAACATACTCAGATTTTTGTTCAAGGCATTTACAAGACTGGAATTTCTCAAAGTATTCGCTTAATAAAACTATGTCATCTACCTACTCAAAATCATCCAAGTACCTTCACAGGAGTAAGTCAGTCACTAAGAAAGAGAAGGTACCTAAGGGTTAGGTTATACCGACTGTCACGTCTACAACAGAGTTAAAGAGGAATGTTGATAGTGGATATCCTAAACAGACACCTCTGGTTTTCGTTACTTCAGATGAAACCTATCTATACGCCTTAATATGGCTGCGTGATATTGAATAAAGAGACTACACTACTAGAATATACGTGCACGATTATCCTTTTAAAGTCAAGTGCTGTCATAACACATCTCGGTCAACGGAGTTGAATGTCTTGATAGTGTGAAGGATTAGTAATTGAGTTGAAATGATTGTTTAGTGAGTTAAACTCACTGGCAAGCAACGATAATTTACCTGAATACAGGTGAGTTTACAACCCAAACTAATAACTCACTCTTCTATCCAAGTTATGCCAGTTAGAAAGTGGGAACACCCACAATGAGCCACTGTTACATAAAATCTTGCGATTATCTACTACGAATACCTAGGTTAATCAGCTCAAGCAAGAAACTAGCAGTGCAGAGAGGATCAACATTACAATCCTGAAAAACAATGAGAAGGGAAACAGTAGGAAGAAGTAAAGAAAGAACTAATAATTAGCAGAAATCAAAGTTTAGAAGAAACATGTGAATACTCTAAGCAACTAAGTCAACTAAAATGCCTCCATCAAGCTATTGATAGTCAGTCTACAGTCGAAAAAAGTCACCGCGTGGAGAAGCGATGCATTAATAAAAGAAATCCAGATATCACCAAAATAATTCTGGACTGAGAATATCACGAGTAATAGCATACACGTATCGTTGTTTCATTATCGTACGGTATACTGCACTTCCTCTATACAAAAAATCACAATCAGCTCAGATACAACTGTTCACCTTTGGTACTTGCATGCAGACAAACCGTTTTTATTATTCCGGTAGTGACGACAACCAATCCCTTGTAAAATGCAACCTCGTCATGACCTTAAGACTTCCCCTGTTCACTTTGTATGAGAAGGACTGATGATACGACATAAAATCATGATGTGTGTAACGAACTTTCAATCCACACTGTAATAAGATAATAAGTTGAAAATCACAGCGAACAACTCATCACTTTGAAACTAAATGAGGCTATAAATTATCCTAAAATAAGCTGAAAAATACATCTAGTTACAACAAAATAATAGTTATCGAAGGTGAAATAAACCTACGGTCATAGTTTCATGATGATTTAACTTCGACTGCCGCAAACTCCCTACTAACTTAAACCACGGTTGAAAGCCTAACAGCATATGATGAGAGAAGTTCGTAGCAATTTTATGAAGTGTGCAGGACCGCGATGCGTTATAGCGCAGTGTCTGTCTGAGAAGGGAGTACTGAACAAGTATATCACACCTCTCAATTTGAACCGACACAGCTATAGAGGGTTGTCGTATGAATTCACGACAACTAGTGGTGTGCACCACGCATCCCCACTGTCACCGTTCCTATTTAACTTCATCACAGGCGCACTAATCGATATAAATTTAGGTACGGATGACTACACACGAATTGACCCACTCCCCACAAATCATCTGGTCGACTTGGAGCATATAGACAACATTCTCCTGATAGGTGAAGACACTGACTAAAAGCAGGGCCTTCTGAACCCGTTAAACAGAAATCTAAATAAGTTTGGCATGCGTTTCGTACCACCAAAATATAAGGTAATGCTCCACGACTGTTGTGCTGCAAGTCCCCCTAGTTTAATGATTGAAAGTGAAATGGCAGAATGTGTCGACCACTTCACTTACTTGGGAATTCGCATAAGCCTAAACGGGTTGCTCGCTGATGAAATCGCAGCTCGGATACAGAAAGCCCGTTTGGCACTCACCAACTTACGTCACTTGTGGCGATAACTAGCGAGATATTCGACCATCTATCAAAGGGCAACCATACTGCGCTGCATTCCGTTCTGTCCTGTTATACGGCTGTGAGATATGGCTGCTGAAAGCAGAGGATATGAGGCAATTAAAAGGCTATGATCACAGATGTCTTCGTAGCATTGCATTGCTCGTGTTTCGTGGAATCACCGTGTAAGTAATGTCGAAATCAGATGAAGAGTACTAAGCAAAACAGACCGGCAAGTCAATTCACGAAGTTGAGAACCTTAGTCGACTGAAATGGCTTGGACATTACATTCAACTGCACATGTCGGGTCACCGCCTATCTCGAAGCGCCATGCTAGGTGACGTTGAATTAGGTTGGAAGAGGGTTTAGGGTGGCCAAACCAAGATGTGGCATGAATTTTGCAACTGTTAGTTTGAGCCGTGTGAGGAGATGTGGACTGCCTGGTTGGGGTTTCCGGGACGATGTGAGTCAGTGGTTTAGAAGTCTTGGTGGCATGGCTGAAAATCGGTAACAATAGGCCAGATGTATTCACTCCGTTACATCTCGAGTTCGAATATTCGCACAACCAATTATCCTCAGATTGTGTATTCTCACACACTAATTTATCTTCTTTCATATCCCTCGTTTTCTATCCATCTGTTCTTCGTATACTACTGTGAATTGTGGCAACTTGAGCCGGAGCATCAGTGTGTGAGGTTCTACGCTGACTCCGTCAGTCAGTCAGTTAATCACAAGTTAACCTTATTTGTATAAAAATACATTTCATAACTGACTGGAATGAAATCACATTACTTATCTCTCAATAACTAACATGAACCATTAAAAAATATGCCAGATGACGCACAGCGAATCGTGTATACTCACCATTTCAAAATATGCGGGTGTATACACATTAGATATCCAGTCAACTTATAGGAAACCCTGATTTATACTGATCTTGTGTCTGTTGTTGGTATGTGTCTGTAAACAATGGAATGAATGAAATACAACTTAAAGTACAGGTTCGTGCATCTGACTATGAACCGTGCCCGTTGCGTCGAGGGTTGAGGTTCACCTAAACTTAAGTCGATGGAGGGCAGCTCTATCTGACACATGGTTCATTGAGAATAAAGGTGGATGAATGGGCTACAGTTTCATTTGGATACAAGATCTAGTAGTAAACCACGTTTAAATTCCACAAACTCTTGAATATCTCCACTCACACAACAGTCAGTTATAAATTTGATAACTACAGTAGTTTATGGAGACTGACTTTAAAGACCAATCTAACAATTGACGAGACAGCTAATTACTTTTATTTGGTGAAAAACTACCATATCAGTCAAAATACCGAAACCTGATTGGTTATCTCAGGAGTTAATACGACGGTCTTTAAAGTCACTCTCTATAGGCTGATTTTTTAAATCATCGCCACATTCCTAATGGAGTTGAATAACAAATAGTGATTGTTTTAGTGATAAATACAACAGCTTGAGTACACAATATGCTGTAAATGATCAGTAGATAAGAAAAGCATTAATCAACATAACCTACAACACCGATACAGTTTCTAATTCCATCACATGAACTGAATCATCGAAAATATCGATCTATGTAACAACACCATCTAAGAACCAACCAGATAACAAAGGTGAAGACTATAAAGATGATAGTTTACTGGGTTTTTCTTTTGGCTATACAATCCTTGTTTGTACTTTATTGGCAAAATGAAATATTTTAAGAATTGTCACGTGTACAACTTGTGCATTCTTTAACTTTTATTTAAAGAAAACATAAATGATTAGGTGTAGGTATGATATGAAAGAAAGAAACAAACAAACTGTTGGGATATTTAAGATTTGTCTAGCTTTCTAATGCTTATATTTCCCCTCACAGAATAAATCAGTGGATGAAACAACGAAAATTGATTGATGCAATCATGAATGCAATCGTACACTTATACACCATATGAATTTAATAAGCAAAGCAAGTAAAACAAAGAAAGATAAACATTTCCAAAAGAAACGAGAATTAAAGAAGAAACAATGGATATAAAATGATAAGATGTTCGATATTCAGATTATCGAAAATTATTTGTGCTAACAGTATCACGTGGATTGATCGAATCATAGGACAATCTTTAGTAAACCTTTTGGGTTACATAGATGACACAGTCTTGTTAGGTGAAGACTCCGGTAAGATGCAAAGTTTTGTGGATACCTTATGTGACAATTTGAGGATATTTGGGATGTGTTTCCTGTAACCTAGATGAAAAATTATCGCTCAAGGACTAGACTTCAGTGGTCCCCGGTCTAACAATCGGACGTGAAATGGTTGAGCATGTTGGTCACTTCACTGACTTGGGAAGTGGAATCAGCCGTAGTGAGTCATTGATCGACGAAATTCTTGCATGGATACAAAAAGCCAACTTACATCGCAATTACTGTACCGCTTTGGTATCTGATACCACAATCGCCTTAGTAGTATAGGCCGGGTATCTTTATGTCACCAAGTCAGTAACGTAAAAGTCAGGTGCAGAGTCTTGAGCAGAAAAGATAAGTTAGTTGATGAAGTCATGAACCTTCATTGACTCAGACGGCTGAAATATTTTACGCACGTCTACTTTTCGTTTACCTGATCGTGCAATGATAGCAGAATAGGTTTTGGGCTGGAAAAAAGTTGGGGGCAGTTAAACTAAACCATGGGCATCAGTCCATCAAGTTTACGACTGCTTGTCTGAATTATGTAGGGAAATTAGGACGTTGACGTTAGGGTGGCAGAAAGCTCAACGCGATATAAAATTACTTTCCTCCTTATTTCTGTCTTTCATCTTGATCCCTTGTATCTTGATATGTTGATGTGAGGTGCAGAAAATTGAACCTCCGGGAGTATTGCTAGGCAGCATTTTGATATTGAACGACTGCAGACAGACAGACAACAGCAAAGTGGAACTTCGCACACACATGTTTTGGTTCAAGTTGCCACACTTCACAGTAGTACATAAAGAACAGGGATAGAAAAAGAGATATCAAATAAAATAAATTACTGTGAGAGAACACGCAATCTGAAGATAAAGGTTAGTACGAATATTCAAGCTTTGGAAAATGTCAAGTGGTGAATACATCTGCACGATTGTTACCGATTTTCAGCCATGCCACCAAGACATCTCAACCACTGATTTTTTTCGTCTCGGGGGCTCCAACCAGGCAGTCATCATCTCCCAACACGGTTTCAACAAACAGTCAGCGACTTCATCGACTGGTGTCAGGTTATGATCTGGCCATCCTGAACCCTCTTCCAATCTAACCCAACGTCACCTAGCATGGTGCATCTAGGTAGGCGGTGTCTAGGCATAGTTCATGTTCAAGCCATCTCAGTTGGCTAAGGTTCTCAACCTCATCAATCGATTTGCCGACCTGCCTCGCCTATTACCCACAGTGATTACACCTAACGCGTGCAATGCTAGGAAGACATCTGTGATCAAAACCGTGTAATCGTTTCATGTCTTCTATTTTTAACGGCCATGTCTGGCAGCCACAAAACAGGAAAGAACGGAGTACAGCGCAGTAATCTCTCCTTTTGATAGATAGTCGAATATCTCGCTAGTCGGAGTGACAAGTGATGCAAGTTGGTGAATGCTAAACGGGCTTTCTGTATCCAACCTTAGATTGACTGCAATTTTTTTTATTTGGCGACATCATATCCCAGTGCTTCAGAGTAAATACTTAAACAACTCCATAACATAACTGTAGAAAATGCTTGTTAATAACGTATGGATAAGGTATTTAAATCTTTAGGAGAGAAACTCGCATACATATCATATATATGACACTGATAAAATTATCGGACAATCACTGAGAAACAGTGTATATTGTGGTTTTATAAACAACCAGAATGCTCAACATTAGAATATGAATAGCCTTAGAGGGTGGTATGTTGAAAATGAACATGAACGATTTCACTTTCAAAATACACCAAATACTCAGCAATCAGTTCTGGCCATTCCATTCAGCACATTTCACAAATAATGAGATGAGTCTTTATGGTTTTGATGTCATGCTACAGACTGTATCGTCTAGTTATTCAGGCTGGAACAGACTGTCTGAATCAACCCATAAAAAGTAAATACGAAGCCCGAAATGATTAATAAGACAGATGGCATATTGATGTAGTGTACTCCATGCTAAATATTTAATGATAATCGGTAAGAAAGTCTACACATCACATAAAAGGTTTATTGTTACCAAGAATCTAGAAGTACCCATTAGTACTCATAGAGTTCATACTTTCCACGAAATAAGAACTTATAAGGTTATAAAGGAAATGAACAGATAAAGTTTACAATGTTTAAGAACACACTTTACATAGTTCAATCTACTGTGAGAGTATAAATCGAGTGGGGACTTTGAAAGATCATAAATCCATATTAGATTTATTCATTTGAAAGTGCATCACAAAATATTTTATCTAATAGATGACATTTCGAGAACATTCTATCCCCATAATAGTATCATGTCATAAAGTCATAGAAATGATCAAGAAACTAACAACGGCAACATGATCTCACTATGAACCAGTTCGATGTCTCATAGTAAAACATGACAGTCCTACGCTCGACAGCTTATACGATCACAGAGATCACTGCCGCGGGGTCTGAAGCTTCAAAAGAAACAGCTGTCTACTGATCCTTTGTTTGAAACGCTCCATCATCTAATATCGATTTGAAATGAAAACCAGAATGACTGAATGCAACAAATTGCCCAAAAGTCAATCAGATGAGGAAAAACTGAATTGATTTGTCTTTACACACGATAAAACAACAGAGATTAAATTTTGAATGGAGGTATCTGATTTAGCAAGATTAGGTACTTTTAAGGTGTATCAAACCCTTTGCTTGGAATATTAACAGTTTTTGTCTTTCCCATGACTCAGATAAAAAGTTCTCAGCTTTTAATACTCCTGAACAAAATCTTATATTCATATGTATTTCATGATTGTATTCCCATTTTCTACTTTTGATGTCGGATTTATGACAGAACTTTATTACCTTCATCTTCGAGCTTCTTGTTAGAGTAATTCAAACAAAATATTAATTTCAGGTTGGTATTCATCATGAAGAAACATTGGACACCTGGGAGCACTGGACAGGTGTTTCACCCTAGTATGGGACTCCTCAGCAATGCTCCTTGCCGGAGATCTAACCCAGAACCTTCAGGTTTCGCTGCCAGCACGTTACCATTGAGCCACTGGATCGGATTTCAATGGTCCATATTAATTAATTAACCTAGTTCTTATTGGTGACCAGCTTCGAGAGGTGATTCCCGAAATTCTAATGAGAAGTCGTGACCAGTGGGGTGAACCAAGCCGGGTATGAGGACAAATACTCAATGACGCCATCAAATGGAGGTCGTGCTACATCGTGAAATGACAAATAGAAAATATGGACTATTGGATTCCTACCCAGTGGCTGAGTAGTAGCCTACCCCCCTCGGACCTCCCCCCCCCACCATAGCATAGCAGTTTACGCTATAACTGTGACTGCTTTTTGTCATGGCACTATCCAACCAACATTTCTGGTATGGTAAGACCTCGAGGGAAAAAGCATTCCACCAGTATGGTTTGTTGGATCATTTTGATATGCTATCGGTCAGGAAGATGCTCATGTTTTGTGCTTTAACAAAATCAGGGTTAATATTAAACAATACACTAAAATTAAACCTCAGGTTAGGTTTTATATTTATCTACAGATGGTTCAAAAAACCTTTTTAAGTACCTCCAATGCTTTACACTAAGTTATCTAGTCCTTAAACTAATTGACAAAATGGATTAAAGTCGTTAAGTCCGTTAATCATGACTTGTGCAATTAGCAAGTGATTTTCAAGCAACTGGACTTATGTTTGAACACCACTCCATTTGAGAAACTCATTATTATTATAAGCGCTCACAATGCCTAGCTCATGATCTAGTATAGAGAACATGCTCTGGGTTGAGTTGCACCACAATCGTCTACACACAAAAGAGTACAGATGATTGTAGTAATATTGATATCAGGGTAATCTAATTAATAAAGTAAGGTTCCCTAAATCCAAACTCAGCGTCTTAATATTAACCCATACCTGAAAGTCCTGAAAGTGATCAGACCCCCCTGCCCCCCGATGGGGTTGTCGTAACACAACCTGAAGAGTAGCAACTTGGAATAAAATAGCCATACAGAACTCTTTGATTTTCTGTAACTTTCTAGTCAGCCTCTTCTAATGATAAAAGCTACTTTCACACTAGTTAATTCTCACAAACCAGTCAACTGAATAAAAGGTGATAGTCATGTAAAACTAATCCACACTTTTTTATTTCCAGCGAAATGAAACCGAAAACGAGAGAGGTGAGGAAGCTATTAGCGTTGGCTAACACTTAGTAACTATTTTGGCTTATTTAGGATGCCGACAAGAAGGCGATGGTGAGTGGAACTGTCACCGAAAAAGATGGTGCCCTGATAACCTCTCAGGAGAGGAGGCTGGGACGTGGGAAGAATACTTTGAAACGCAGTTTAACTGACCCTCAACAACGCTTCAGTTGCCCAGCTTCCAAGCTGAACGTCAATGGGACGTTGGTGTCGGTTCTTCAACTCTCCGTGAAGTTGGAAAAGCTGTATCGAACCTGAAACGATGGAAAGCAGCAGGATCTGACAGTTTGCCACGTGAGGTTTTCAAAGATGGAGATAGGAAATCGTTGATTAGAGTGACGAAGGTACTGCATAGCGTACGGAAGTCAGCGGTAGTGACGTCAGACTGATGTACTTCACTGATCAATACGACAGATGGCATATTGATGTAGTGTACTCCATGCTAAATATTTATTTAATGATAATCGGTAAGAAAGTCTACACATCACATAAAAGGTTTATTGTTACCAAGAATCTAGAAGTACCCATTAGTACTCATAGAGTTCATACTTTCCACGAAATAAGAACTTATAAGGTTATAAAGGAAATGAACAGATAAAGTTTACAATGTTTAAGAACACACTTTACATAGTTCAATCTACTGTGAGAGTATAAATCGAGTGGGGACTTTGAAAGATCATAAATCCATATTAGATTTATTCATTTGAAAGTGCATCACAAAATATTTTATCTAATAGATGACATTTCGAGAACATTCTATCCCCATAATAGTATCATGTCATAAAGTCATAGAAATGATCAAGAAACTAACAACGGCAACATGATCTCACTATGAACCAGTTCGATGTCTCATAGTAAAACATGACAGTCCTACGCTCGACAGCTTATACGATCACAGAGATCACTGCCGCGGGGTCTGAAGCTTCAAAAGAAACAGCTGTCTACTGATCCTTTGTTTGAAACGCTCCATCATCTAATATCGATTTGAAATGAAAACCAGAATGACTGAATGCAACAAATTGCCCAAAAGTCAATCAGATGAGGAAAAACTGAATTGATTTGTCTTTACACACGATAAAACAACAGAGATTAAATTTTGAATGGAGGTATCTGATTTAGCAAGATTAGGTACTTTTAAGGTGTATCAAACCCTTTGCTTGGAATATTAACAGTTTTTGTCTTTCCCATGACTCAGATAAAAAGTTCTCAGCTTTTAATACTCCTGAACAAAATCTTATATTCATATGTATTTCATGATTGTATTCCCATTTTCTACTTTTGATGTCGGATTTATGACAGAACTTTATTACCTTCATCTTCGAGCTTCTTGTTAGAGTAATTCAAACAAAATATTAATTTCAGGTTGGTATTCATCATGAAGAAACATTGGACACCTGGGAGCACTGGACAGGTGTTTCACCCTAGTATGGGACTCCTCAGCAATGCTCCTTGCCGGAGATCTAACCCAGAACCTTCAGGTTTCGCTGCCAGCACGTTACCATTGAGCCACTGGATCGGATTTCAATGGTCCATATTAATTAATTAACCTAGTTCTTATTGGTGACCAGCTTCGAGAGGTGATTCCCGAAATTCTAATGAGAAGTCGTGACCAGTGGGGTGAACCAAGCCGGGTATGAGGACAAATACTCAATGACGCCATCAAATGGAGGTCGTGCTACATCGTGAAATGACAAATAGAAAATATGGACTATTGGATTCCTACCCAGTGGCTGAGTAGTAGCCTACCCCCTCGGACCTCCCCCCCCCACCATAGCATAGCAGTTTACGCTATAACTGTGACTGCTTTTTGTCATGGCACTATCCAACCAACATTTCTGGTATGGTAAGACCTCGAGGGAAAAAGCATTCCACCAGTATGGTTTGTTGGATCATTTTGATATGCTATCGGTCAGGAAGATGCTCATGTTTTGTGCTTTAACAAAATCAGGGTTAATATTAAACAATACACTAAAATTAAACCTCAGGTTAGGTTTTATATTTATCTACAGATGGTTCAAAAAACCTTTTTAAGTACCTCCAATGCTTTACACTAAGTTATCTAGTCCTTAAACTAATTGACAAAATGGATTAAAGTCGTTAAGTCCGTTAATCATGACTTGTGCAATTAGCAAGTGATTTTCAAGCAACTGGACTTATGTTTGAACACCACTCCATTTGAGAAACTCATTATTATTATAAGCGCTCACAATGCCTAGCTCATGATCTAGTATAGAGAACATGCTCTGGGTTGAGTTGCACCACAATCGTCTACACACAAAAGAGTACAGATGATTGTAGTAATATTGATATCAGGGTAATCTAATTAATAAAGTAAGGTTCCCTAAATCCAAACTCAGCGTCTTAATATTAACCCATACCTGAAAGTCCTGAAAGTGATCAGACCCCCCTGCCCCCCGATGGGGTTGTCGTAACACAACCTGAAGAGTAGCAACTTGGAATAAAATAGCCATACAGAACTCTTTGATTTTCTGTAACTTTCTAGTCAGCCTCTTCTAATGATAAAAGCTACTTTCACACTAGTTAATTCTCACAAACCAGTCAACTGAATAAAAGGTGATAGTCATGTAAAACTAATCCACACTTTTTTATTTCCAGCGAAATGAAACCGAAAACGAGAGAGGTGAGGAAGCTATTAGCGTTGGCTAACACTTAGTAACTATTTTGGCTTATTTAGGATGCCGACAAGAAGGCGATGGTGAGTGGAACTGTCACCGAAAAAGATGGTGCCCTGATAACCTCTCAGGAGAGGAGGCTGGGACGTTGGGAAGAATACTTTGAAACGCAGTTTAACTGACCCTCAACAACGCTTCAGTTGCCCAGCTTCCAAGCTGAACGTCAATGGGACGTTGGTGTCGGTTCTTCAACTCTCCGTGAAGTTGGAAAAGCTGTATCGAACCTGAAACGATGGAAAGCAGCAGGATCTGACAGTTTGCCACGTGAGGTTTTCAAAGATGGAGATAGGAAATCGTTGATTAGAGTGACGAAGGTACTGCATAGCGTACGGAAGTCAGCGGTAGTGACGTCAGACTGATGTACTTCACTGATCAATACGACAGATGGCATATTGATGTAGTGTACTCCATGCTAAATATTTATTTAATGATAATCGGTAAGAAAGTCTACACATCACATAAAAGGTTTATTGTTACCAAGAATCTAGAAGTACCCATTAGTATTCATAGAGTTCATACTTTCCACGAAATAAGAACTTATGAGGTTATGAAGAAAACGAACAGTTAAAGTTGGCATTGTTTAAGTGCACACACTTTACACAGTTCAATCTACTGGCATCATTTAAGAAAAGATACAAAAAGACAACAAACATGCAATCTATTTTTGAATGAACTTACCTATAAGAATTCAGAGACAAACTTCTTTGTCTTTGGCAATGTAACTCTTCTTCATGTAAGCGATCTAACAAGTAGTTCAAGTATTCAGCTGCATCCTGTTGTTCACCAGATACAAAATGTGCTGGTTTAGTAAGCGTTAATACAGCTCGTAAATCACGAACAGTTGGAATCTGTTGACGAAATACATACAAAACGACTAGAATCTCATGGTTGTTAACATGGTTAACATAGTTGTTAACATATTAACACGGTAGTGATATATTTAGTCTGATATTCATGGTTAAATATTCAACCAATCAATAACCGATTGCTTTAAGTATATCACTGATTATGTGCAACATCAATCATCATCAATATCAACATAGGACCAGGTATTACTGCATAACGGTCCGAGTCGCCATAGCTCATATCAGCACATCAAGTAGAAAGGTAGTAAGGTGATGTGCAACATCACTCTTAATTGTTAGTTTGATGCAACATATTCTGTACGAAAAGTGTTTATTCGTTAAATAACAATCAATTAGATTTATGACTGAAGCCAAGAGAATATCTCGGTCACGACTAGACTCGCATTGCTTGCCTTAGCGTTACTGTCTATACGAATAATAATCTACCAATCAAGGTTATCTCCGGCAGTTCATTCAATCATAATACTAGTGTAGGTGACGAGTTATAATAATAATAATAATAATAATAATAATAATAATAATAATAATAATAATAATAAGGGGATTTGTGAGTTGACACCTGGTTACTTCAGAGCAATGCGCACCGATCGATGAATATACTTAGCATAATTCAATTGCTGTTTCATATCATACACAAACCATTATAAGCATTTTCATATGCATATTTATCTTTGTGAAATTAAACAAAGAAAAAACGATTAGAGAGGAATAACAAGGATCCATGACAAATATTCTTAACGACTGAATTATTTGCGAAAAAAGGTTATCCTAATTGATTGCACCCACTCTACATAGTCTGTCTGGAATTTTTGAGACAATAAGAATCAACAATAATATACTTAAGACCAATAGTCAGAGACGTCATGCCCCGTCTTGGTCTGGCCACCATGAACCCTCTTCGACCTAATCCAACTTCGGCTAACATCTCACGCTGAGGTAGGCAGTGGCTAAATATGCGCAACACATATCCAAGCCACCTTGATAGGTGAAATGATACAACCTTACCGACTTACTTGCCTAGTACCCCTCACCTAACCTCAATATTGCTCACACGGTAATCATATCTTCTAGGGAAGTTCTACTCTGCTTTTATCTGGCGGGGTTGTTTCC
The DNA here is from genome assembly GCA_944470555.2 of Heterobilharzia americana. Classification (NCBI taxonomy): domain Eukaryota; kingdom Metazoa; phylum Platyhelminthes; class Trematoda; order Strigeidida; family Schistosomatidae; genus Heterobilharzia; species Heterobilharzia americana. The sequence goes on along the minus strand of OX104129.1, from coordinate 31,125,319 downwards.
ACACAAGTAAGTAGAGGAAGGTGAATTCTGATGCTATCGCCGGATTGATAAACACAAGAGGTTCACCTAGGAGAGTCAGCAAACGTCAGTTTTCAACCAGTAATGTAGATGGACTCCACGATTCAGAACGGAAAAAAAGAATATGAACCTACCTTGGTCACTGGTAATCGTAGTAATGAAACACCTTAAGGTGCTCTGACACCTTGTGGATCAGACGTCAAGTCAAACATTCAAGGAGTTTTCCTTTCTTTGAAAACAACTGCTTCGGTCTGGGTGTCCGCAGGATACAACTTATAAAACAAAATCATCAATGAACTATACAAAGCACTTAAGCAATTCGTTCTGTCACCGAATCCCGACTCAGCGACTCAATGATCTTTATATCAGTGTTACTTTCGCAGCTGAACCATACTGCCTTTTCGTTATCGTTTTCGAATCTCTCTCTCTCTCTCAATCAATCAATTCAGAATTCATCTTCACCATGAGCCTATCAACAGACCTTGTGGCATCCCTTGTATGCCTTACTGGTGTCACACTCAGTGCCAGAGTTGAAGATGAACTAGTCAACTGGAGCCCAAGTAAGAATCGACTGTGCACTGTTAGGCTAGGAGGTTCAATTACAATGCGAAGTAACTGGCAAAGGAAACAATATTTCTTAGTCATATCTACCTAAACTCCAAATGACTGCAGTAAGGATTGCAGTTGGGGGTGAGTTCTACTATCAACTGAGTGCCCTATTTTATCAAGCAAGCTCCATAGATATGGTAGTGGTAGTTGACGGACTTGAATGAACAGTTCGGACCTCTGGGTTCAAAGAAGGATCATTTTGATATAATTTGCTTCGTTACGTTTAGCAGAAAAATCCAGCGCTCATGAGGTGAATGTACGTACATTCCAGTGGATAAAAAGCAATACAAAGGTGTTCGTTTAAGGATCGAATATGCACAATAGTCAACGGAAAATCATAAGCATCAGTAAAAAAATATCAGAAGAGAGTGGATTATGCAGTCAATGGAGATAAGTCAGTTTCAGGTCAGATAATGGGGAATGCCTTCTGAAACTCTGCCCAGATCACAACTCATTCCTAGTAAGCACTAGCTTTTGGTACAGTCATTACCACTGTGCTACTTGAAACCCTTCTTTTGAAGCTCGAACGTGAACTCAAATACATTATAATGCAACCAGCCAATGGTGACATGTGTGCTTCTGAAATACTTGTTCGGACTCTGTCTACACTTTGGTGTATGCAAAGTTCAACTTTAATTTTGATGATAATCGAAATTATCATCCTAAGTGGGTCGAATGCAAGAGAAATGGTTGTACCTAGTATTGTAACTAAATACCGAACCGAGTTAAATACAAGACTAGCTATCAAACCCCGAAAAACTTCAGATGCGAAATGGCTGCATTCACAAGACGCTATGACAATGCCACGTAAAGTTGCTTAGTGCTACAAAGAACGTCTCACTAGTTAACACTAGGTCTCCACGACTTTCCTGAAACTTCTTGGCGCTTGTCGATCTATCCCCACTGACAACAAGTACAATAATATGCATAAATCCATTACAAGACAGATCAAGCAGCATTTGTATAAAAACGAGACCAAGTGATCAGAATGCGTGAATGAGACAGAAGTAACAGCTGCATCCAGCAATGCTAAGCTGTCCCGGTTCATATGAGTCACCAGCACCAAGAAGCCTGATGTTAGTGAGACGGTTTGTGAAGTAAACGGTACGTCGATCACCAACTTTCGTAGACACCTAGAACATGAAACGGAAAAACGAAAACATTTCAGCCAGTCTATTACCTCGGTGACATCAACTTCAAGGTACTGAGCTTCATAGTCAGCTAAAACCGATCCACCTAACGAAGCAGTGGTTTGTAAGGAATTCCAAATACTAAAGCATCATAGGGCACCCAACCCAGGCAAACTATATCCAGCTCTTACCAAAGATAGGAGTTAGACTTTGGTCAGGGGAACTGAAAACATTGGGAGAGTATCGCAGACTGAGAATGTTCTATCACTCTGTAATTAAACCACTGTCGTACCCATCTCTAAAATAGGTCTACCTAATGCGTATGGTAGTCATCAGGACATCATTCGGCTACGACTAGCATTTAAAGTGCTGACTGCTAACATACTTCACAGGCTCTGCAAATCGCATGGAAAACTGACACACATTTCTTTCAAATCGTGCATGCCCACGCATTGCAGATCAATGATCCTTGCGTTTCGTAATATTAGGACCACTTTTGATATTTTGGACAGGGAGGAACTGTGGAAGTGTCTGTTAGAGAGGGGAATCCCTGAGGATTTTGTTTACATCTTGAAAGTCCGATACTCTAATACCTCATGTGGAGTGAGAACACTCAGCTGACTTTCTCAAATGTCCCAAACCGATAGTGAAGTCTGACATGGTTACCATATTTCGCTATTCTACTTGAATCTTACTATCAAAAACATTACCAATACAGTTCTGGAAATGTGTGGTGATCGTCAGAGACTTTTCGACCTTGAATATGAGGGAGATATAATTTGACTGTGTGACAACATATACAAGCTACTCAAATCACACCTAACCAACTGATTATCACTGCTTCTGCAAGGTAGGCAGCAGCCTGTAGCCACATACCCTTGGTGGTAAATCATCCGTTGTCGAGAAGCTTGTGCACCTGGGCAGTTGTGTGAGCACTGATAGAGATATGATTGATGGAATTTCTAATTGCATATCGAAGCCCAGAGCGGTATCCACCAATCTCGGTTACCCTTTGGCACCCACATGACGTTACCCTGCCTGTAAGACTGAATATGCAATACACTGATGTAAATAACTCCAACCAATGCCTGTGAGACTTGGTTTCTCTACGCTGATTATGTCCGAGGACTTTGCATATTCTATCCCCATGATCCCAATAGGACTGCTAGTGTCTGCTGTAAACAACTGTAAGTAGTCCTTTGTTACAGCAGCATATGTTTGGACGTGAGGAAGACCGTCATTCATTTAATATAGTCGTCTTCAAATAACAGCTTCGGTGGCTCAGAAATGTGTTTCACATGTCATCCTAGTATCTCCCACAATTCTCACTGTTTACTTGCCCTGGGATTTACTGGAGAAAGTGGAGGGGTGGCCAGTGTATAAAAGTGGTGACAGTTGTGTTGGGTTAGCATCGGTTAGTGCCAAACGATTCCTTGGATGGGATCTGAAAGATCACGCAGGTCAGTAGCTTGAGACAATAGAAGACATAGCTTATCATCGAAACCAGTGGCACTCAAGCTGCAGTTTTCTTATCTCTTCCGTCACTGGAAAGTAAAATGAAGGTAAGGAATGTTTCTTTGGATGAATCTTTGACATTGCCTCTTTACTAATCCATTTTTGCTTTCAATAGCTGGATTTCCTCTCTCTATCTCACATTTCTGTATTCCGAGTGCTCCTATATTATTTTGTGCGGTATATCTCTTTTTGTTGTATCAACCTTGAATTTGTAAGAAAATCAAGTAAAATAGGAATAACCAATCAAAAAATGAGTGTTACTTAGTTTCGCGTAGCTTTGTGTAACAAGTGATTACCTATATTCAGAAATACTACACAGCTTTAAAAACAGGATTAACTGGTCACTTAAAGCTTGTTAGTCACAGCAAGATTCACTGGTAGGAATTCAAATGTTTGGCCGAATAAATCGCGGCGCTAAAACTGCTTTTAATGTCAATACACAAACATTTGTAGCGCAAAGCTAAGAACATATTTCTGTAGATAAATCAGACCAGTAGGAATAACCAGTTCACTTTACCATGACATTAAATATTTACACCTCACGTTTAGCTAAATAATCATCCAGTGACTGATCATAAGATTCCGGATTTATATTGTATTTCGTGAATAAAAACCTCAGGAGCACAATCTTTATCGTACCTTTCAGTTAAAATACAAAAGATTCATTAGGCTGTGAAACATTATTTTGGAATAATTTGAGCCCGAGAGTACGATGTCATGATTTGCTATGAATAAGATTGCAATTTTATCCTGAGTTGCTAGCATTAACTACGCATAAAGAAATATGGAAGAGAACAACAATCCACACTTATATCAATCTAGTATCAGAATAAAAATTCCATAGTAAAAAATTGCTGATTATAACAGGCACAGAAACCTTACGACGAGAAATCGTTAAGATATTCTACTACTCCGTTAGTGGAGCTGTGGCTCAATGGTTTAGGAAGATGACTATCAACCATTGGGTTACGGTTTCGAGCCGAACTCCACCTACCGAGGTTTGGGCAGTCAGTTAGTATCACTAGCCCTCACACAATAGGTATGGCTCATTGGCTACTGAAAGGATGTACACAAAGTAACCGAGTGCGTTTCGTTTCGTTCTCTCGTTATTCTGTTAAGTGTATATAGATGGTAAGAATTCAAGACTACCGTCTCCAGTGATAAAAGATTATAGTAAGCGGCGATTTGACGAACAGACTATGCGAGAATACTTGTGTGCTAAAGTAATGTCTCCGCTTCACTACTTTACTTTAAAGAACATATCAACAATCCATGAAATGGATGTTAAATGAAGAAAGTTAAGGAACTAAGAAAAATAAAAGTATAATAATTACTTAATCAACTTACTTGGTGTGTATCAAGAGAACGAAAAAGTGAAAACAGATGAGCATGTAAAATTCCTTGATTTCCAACTGGTAACTTTTCACTATCTGATGGCCATGCACCTTCAACGGGATGTGAAACTGGCAAAATTAAGTTATTTGACAAGTTGAAATTTGAAAGTGAGGAGCAAGAAGTTACAGCTGTGCTGGTCAATGTATCTGGTTTGTGAAATCCAAGTAAAGCATTACGGAATTCTGAGCAGTGATAAAGTAGTTGTAAAGCAGCATTTGCATAACAGGTATTGCCTACATTCAAAAGACCACTATAGCCAGTAACTGAACGATTTGCTTTCTAAAGTAAACAGAAGAAAATTAATAAAATCTCATTAATTATCAAAAAACCTACAGTGCTAACTAATTGTAAATAGAGAAAAGCAACTTGAAACGATGGTGTGAAGCTGTTATTAAATCCCTACACCGGGCTTTGCATATGTTTGTGAGGGGAACTGTTACTGTGATAATGGTTTACATGCATTGTGAGAGCACCAATTGGTTTCAGTACACTCTTTAAACGCGTACTCGCTCATTACCTTTATCGTACACTGAGATAAACATTCGAGATTTTATTATAAATGATAGTGTATGCCTTTGATAATATGAACATTCTGAAAACATATTAAGTTAGTGCGACTTGATGACCACAGAAATAAATGGAATCAAAATAAAGGGAATAAAATAATCCTAATCCGTATTAGATGTTGTACAATTGAAGTATTTTTGGAAACTAGGAAGACTGTCCTTCAAAGTGTTTGAGATAACCTTCAAATAATTCGTGTTTTCGGTGGAAGTCTCATTCGCAATTTTCCTCTGTGTCAGATTCCTTATAAAACTTTAACGATTCCTGAGCATTAACCGACGCCGCTCTCGTCGTAATCTCTTTCCTAACCCACCACTGCCACGATAATGCCATCTCCTCTATGAGATACAAAGCGTTAAAAAAGGTCGACCCTGAAAATACCACACTCCCACCTACCCCGCAACATACCAATGACGACAACATGGGTTCATTCATAGCCAGATTCACAAAAAGAGACAAAAGTATCAAACTCATGTATATGTTCCATGTGACCAGTACAAATGGATGTCCGTTAATCACTAAGCGCATGCATCATTGTCACTAGCCCCTCTTTCTCATGTACCTCAAGAAGAATTAGCCTTCAACGGTGTGGGTAGCGGGGAAGTATCAACCACCCTAACGACTCTGTCGGCACTAAAGTTCTCCCACATCATTATCAACTTTTCACACCTTTACCTTCGAATTTTTCTTCATATCCCTCGGTCAGAATTCCATTATCTCTAATTTCTTCTGGCTGTGCAGCTCTTGACAGCGATTCGAGTTCATGGAACAGCATCCCTTATCTGTTGAATAAAGCCACTCCATAAACTACATATTGCAGCCTTCAATGTCTGTACCGTCTGTCAAGTAGACCAGCAGGTCCCGCTAACAGAAACTCTGGTACCTCTGGCCGTGGACACGTACTATGTTTGTCAGACACGCATACAAGATGTGTGTGTTTACTTCACTTAACCTCACCAGGTCCGACCGATAGCTGCTACCTTGACGTGGTGGTCGGGCTTGCATATCACAATGACCCAACGAGCTATGGTTGTGGAACACTTGTCCCCTCGAGGTCCTTGGATAGTGATTAGACGAAAAGCAGTTACCGTTGTGGTGTAAATTACTACACTAAGATGGGGAGATGGGGGGTCTTAGGGCGAAGTCGTACTGCTGTTAGCTGGATGGGGTGTGACAGCAGTAAGGTATTTCCCTTAGTTGGCCAGCAGTGTCACGGTGATGCTACTTTCTCAGTGAAAGGGAGGGATGGGGTTAGAAAAGGTCGGCTCCAAAAATAACACACTCCACCATACCTCACGGTCTTCCGGGCCTGTGGTATTGGTTCATTTGTCGTTTCTTTTCGACCATCCGGCCCCAAAACAGCAAAAGCTCAAAACAACCATATACAAAAGGCTGCGTGTGACAGGCCTCAAGCAGATGTCCAACGGGCTTTCCGGTCACAAATCTCTTTCAAGTACTTTAAGAAGAAATAGCCTTCCACGGTGTGGGCAGCCGAGAAGTGTCAACTACCCGCACAACTCTACCAGTACTCAAGTTCCTTCAGACTGCTACCCACCTCCCTCATCATTACCTTCTAGTCTTCCGTCACATCCCTCGATTAACGATACTACATCATCTCCATCGTTGATCAGGAAGTTTTATGGTAATGTCTTTCATTGAAAGGTGTCCCGAGTAAGTAGATCACCTAATTGATGAAGGCTCTCTACTCGAACACTTGTGGGCGTATTAGAGCTTATGGTGAGATGCCCAGGGAGCTGTGCTTGCCGAGTGGTGTCCGTCAAGGCTACCCACTCTCTCCATTCTTATTCAATTTTATCACAGATGACCTTATGTAGGTCTCCCTCTCGTCACCTGACTACACAAACGTTAACCTAATCGCAGGAGAATTTTTGTTAGACCTGGAATACCCAGATGACATAGTCCTGTTAGGTGAAGACACTGACAAGATGCAGAGTCTTCTGAACACTCTGAGTGGCAAGTTGAGAATGTTTCGGATGCGTTTCTCACCACCTAAATGCAAACTGTTGCTCCACAATTGATCTTCAAAGGTGTCCCGCCTCGGCTAACAACAGAGTGTAGTCGTTCAGTGTGTTGACCACTTCACTTACCTGGGGAGTAGGATCAGTCCTCCTCCGGTGGCTCACTGGCCGATGAAATCTCTGCACGAATACAAAAGGCTCAGCTGGCCTTTCCTAACTTACGATACCTGTGGCGTCACCGTCATATCCGATTGTCTACTAATGGTCGCATGCACTGCACCTACACAGCATTCCACTCTCCTCTACTGTATGCCTGCCTGTGAAACATGGCCATTCAAGGTGGAAGACATGAGAAAACTGGCTGCAGAGGTTTGACCACCATTGCCTTCGTAGTATACGTCGTATTCCGTGGTGTCACCACGTAACGCAGAAGTCAGGTGTACAGTTCTAAGGAGAAGAGGTAATTACGTTGACACGTTTGTGAACCTTCATCAACTGAGATGGTTGGCACATGCGTGACACCCATAGGGGAATTAGTTTGAATAATATTGTGTCCACGATCCTAGGCTCCATAGTTATCCGATCCCTAACTGGAGCTCAAAAACAGCAAACTGGTTTCAGACCTAGATGAGAGTGTACTGGTCAGATTTCAATTCTTTGCTAACTCCTGGGACACAGACATACCTACCTGCCATTGGCTGACACATGCTATATTTATTGAACAAAGGCGGTATTTGACTCAGTCGACGGCGGTGTTATGGCATTGTCTGGCTGTGAAGGGAGTACAAAGAAAGTATTAAAGTTAACCCGAACTCTCTCCTTGAACTCATGCAGCCATGTTAAGGCTTGTGGAGAGTTATCATGTCAATTGACGACAACTAGTGGTGTGCACCACGCATCCCCACTGTCACCGTTCCTATTTAACTTCATCACAGGCGCACTAATCGATATAAATTTAGGTACGGATGACTACACACGAATTGACCCACTCCCCACAAATCATCTGGTCGACTTGGAGCATATAGACAACATTCTCCTGATAGGTGAAGACACTGACTAAAAGCAGGGCCTTCTGAACCCGTTAAACAGAAATCTAAATAAGTTTGGCATGCGTTTCGTACCACCAAAATATAAGGTAATGCTCCACGACTGTTGTGCTGCAAGTCCCCCTAGTTTAATGATTGAAAGTGAAATGGCAGAATGTGTCGACCACTTCACTTACTTGGGAATTCGCATAAGCCTAAACGGGTTGCTCGCTGATGAAATCGCAGCTCGGATACAGAAAGCCCGTTTGGCACTCACCAACTTACGTCACTTGTGGCGATAACTAGCGAGATATTCGACCATCTATCAAAGGGCAACCATACTGCGCTGCATTCCGTTCTGTCCTGTTATACGGCTGTGAGATATGGCTGCTGAAAGCAGAGGATATGAGGCAATTAAAAGGCTATGATCACAGATGTCTTCGTAGCATTGCATTGCTCGTGTTTCGTGGAATCACCGTGTAAGTAATGTCGAAATCAGATGAAGAGTACTAAGCAAAACAGACCGGCAAGTCAATTCACGAAGTTGAGAACCTTAGTCGACTGAAATGGCTTGGACATTACATTCAACTGCACATGTCGGGTCACCGCCTATCTCGAAGCGCCATGCTAGGTGACGTTGAATTAGGTTGGAAGAGGGTTTAAGGTGGCCAAACCAAGATGTGGCATGAATTTTGCAACTGTTAGTTTGAGCTGTGTGAGGAGATGTGGACTGCCTGGTTGAGGTTTCCGGGACGATGTGAGTCAGTGGTTTAGAAGTCTTGGTGGCATGACTGAAAATCGGTAACAATGGGCCAGATATATTCACTTCTTGACATCTTCCAAAGCGCGAACATTTGCACCAATCTTTAGATTGTTTATTCTGTCATGCTAATTTATCTTCTTTCATATTACTCGTTTTCTATCCCTGTTCTTTGTGTACTACTGGGGAATGTGGCAACCTGAGTCGATGTACCTGTGTGCGAGGTTCTAAGTTGATTTTATCAGTCAGTCAATCACAGTTATTGGAAGGGCTGGAAATTCAAACTTTCTTTTACTAAAATATCGTAGACTCACCCAGTTCTTGCTACGTTGAAGGCATAAAAAAGAACCTAGAAATAATCTTAGAGCTGAAAGAAACCGTCTCGGGAATTCAGGTGATATATATATATATATATATATATATATATATATATATATATATAAAGTGTTCCGAAATAGTATGATAAAATCACTGAATGTTTTGCGCGACAGTACATTTGACTCAAATACAACCAATTAAGACAACTATCCTGAATTGCAAACAGTCTACAATATCGCTGAACCGATCTAACTAGATCAATAATCACCACTGACACAACCTTGCTGTTTAGTTAATTTGAGAAGTAAGTTTGAGAACTAAAAATAATAGTAGAAAACCCGCTGACCAGAGATTCGCTATTTAGTGACAAAGCATGATGCTTGATTAGGGGTCAAATTTATCGAGCAGATAGACTTGTCTGTCTTACCAGCAATGCATGATACGTTGTAGCTGAGTAATACTGAAAGTCGTCTGGTAATAAGTCACAAACTAAAGACGAATCCCTTTGCTCTGGTATCAGCTTCCGATTAATATATCGCACATGGAGCTTTGGCTTGCTGATTTTCGCAATGAACTTCAGACTAGTGACTAACGCATCTGCTCCACTTTCCACCTCAACCTAGTGATGTCTGAGCAGGCAGATCGTACGATTATCAACCACGCAAAAGGCATTGGTAAGGGGTTAGTAGGCGAGTGTGCAGTGGTGTAGATGCGTCATTATCTGCTGTCACTTCACAATATGTTCACTTCAGTTTGGCACAAAAAACTGAGCATGCATGTAATACACGACACACAATCAGGCGACTGTCAGTTAAATGTCACCGAAAACAAGATAGATACTTACTTGTGCAGCACCTGAATAAGTGTTTCTTAACCGAATAGATGAAGTTATATCCCAACGCTCCCAAATATTCCGAATACGAATTCCAGCTTGAGATGCAAACTTTACTAATGCCTCCAGACTATAAATTTTTGACCGAGAGCTCCATACATCAACATCATTTTCATCGATGAATTGATTGTGAAACTTCTCCAATAAGTCAGTCAGGCAGTTGGTTTTTTGAAGAAAATTCCTAGATGTATGATCATCTTCAGCGCTAACCATAGCGTCCAGAAGTCGTGACGTAGCGTACATTCTGAGTAAAATGTCTTTGTAGTGCTCATTTGAAGGGTCATCGACATACATGCAAATCATTTTATTCAAAATAGGAGCTATATAAGAAACGATATCATAAGCACATTTATCATGCCTTCCCTCTCTATAAAGAATGAAAAAGGTTAACGCGTTTACGGTTGACTCATGTGGAAATATCACACGTTCCATAAGTTCAAGAAGAAATTTAAGCTGCCAGCTAATGAATTCTGACCAGTAAGTGGCAAACAACTGTGACTTATTCGGAGAAAATCTTCTGAGCATTTCACACTGGAATCCGATAAGCCATATGTCTAAAGCACATCGGTGTGTAGTCATTTCTGTCCAAGCCAGCCATGCGGTCAAACGTCGTAATACCACAAAGCAGGACTCAATAGTACTGATGCGACATTGACTGAGTTGATCAATGAATCTACAGACACTTTCTGTCAACAGTGCGTTGTTAGAGCAGAAGTGCTGCAGTTCAGACAGAATGCAGGCAACGGGAATATGATGATGATCACTATTAGTATCAACAAGAATATCCTGCACTAATGAATTGATGTGCTCTGTAAGTACACATGAATTTAAAGAAGAACTGTTGGAAAGTCTTGGTTGTGTTACAAATACAATTAATGAGCGTGATAAAGACTGGGCAAGTTCAACTTCCAAGGAATTACAGTGGAGATTTTCCAAAAATACTTGAGAACATAGAGTAAGTAACATCTGGAACATATTGGACAAAAGATCTATATACATTTTATCACAGAGATCATAAGCAGCTGCCTTTTGACTTGATATGTTATCAAGAGCATACTGAATATTTAGACACAACTGTTTGTCATTCTCCAGAAGTCTGCATTTTAAAACAGAATAAAGCCCCGAATTCAATGGAAGAAGGTTTCCTGGTTCTTTCACAGTTGATCTCAGGCAAATTAAGACATGACGCCTTAGAAGTTTCTTCACATAAACTAACAATAATTTCGGAAATGAAGGGTCTAAAAATCGGTCGAAGGAATCAATAATCTTCTGAGAGAGGTATAATACGGCGATATCCGAAAGATGGGTTTCAATGCAGGCAAGAAGCCCATTAATCTCAATAAAAAAAGACTCCGAGTAGTTGGCTTTTTCATGAAGGCACTCAAAACAGAACAATACAGCATCTTTAAAGAAGTCTGTGTCGTCCAGTTTATTAACATATTCCCTTAGCTTCCTGAAGAGCAAAACTTTTGTGCTCTCATTATGATCACAAATAAGTACACCAATCAGTATCTTATCCATGATTACCACAGACAAATCCCACGCACCGATGCCAGGACAATAAATCCATTAACTGCTGCAACGCCAAGGTTCGAAGCGGTTTCGAATACAATCCAATGTATCCAATATCCAATGTCTTTTTAACGAGCTTGTGTAAACCAGCTGATTTCTTCTTGCTTGCTTCTTGGCCTTGTGGAACGGTTCCAGTTCTTTGGCGGATTCCGATGCAGCAGATCCAGCCACTCATCTGCCATAGCTCTGATTTACGGAACAGGAAGTTTTGTCGGTTTGTTTGCCTTGGACTGTGGTGCAGTTGGCTTCTTCAGATGTCGAGTTGCCAGACGGTTGTTCGGACTGGCCACTAGAGAGGGTTAGGGGCAGTGAACAGAAAACCTAGAAAACGTTTGTGTGAGTAAAAGTGGAAAAGAAAAGTGAACTAGTGGAGTAATCTACTTACACCCAAGGAAGGTGAGGAGGGATGCAAAGGTGTGAAAAAAAATTAGGTAATTGAGGCTAACTCATGGTAAATGGAAGAGATGAAAAGTGATTAAATGGCTACAACAGAAGGAAAACTGGTTGTAAAGTTAAAATAGTTGGGGTGGCTTAACATCAGTTCGTGTCCCAGCTATATGTGGGTAGACCGTGGGTCTCTGAATGACTGTCTAGGCTTTCAATAGTTGGGGCGGAGACCACCTTGGCTGGTAGTGAGTTCCAGTACACGCAGACTAGGAGGGAGAAGAACAGTGAGCGCACATGAGTTTTTAACCTTTGGTGGGCTATCCTCTTAGGGTTTCCTCGAAGATCTCCATAGTGGCCACCTGGTAGTATTCCTCTGTTCGGGTGACTTGGGTTATACAGTATTTTGTAGGCCATAATCAAGTCACCTAGTAACCTCCGATAGCCAGGAGAGCATGGGTCTAGGTCTTTCAGTCTATTCTCATGTGGTTTTCGTTGCATCCAATATCCAACATCTTTTTACGAGCTAGTGTAAACCAATTGGTTTCTTCGCGCTCGCTTCTAGGTGTTGTGAAACGTTTCCATGTCTTTGGTGGATTCCGATGCAGTAGGTCTACGCAACTGACTGCCGTAGCTCTAGTTAGCTCGGTGGGCGGTTGGGTGTTGACTCAATTTGTAGGGATTGTGTGGTTTTGCCAGAGATTGTGGTGCCGATGGGATCCTCAAGTGTCGTTCCACCAGACAGCTGGTCAGAGTGGTTGTAAAAAGAACACCGTAGAGATGTCCGGGGAAGTCAAGGGAGGGAAAGTGAGGTGGAAAATAAACAATAGAAAAAAGGTTTAGGAAAAGGGAACGATACGGAACAGGAAACATCGTCAGATTCCTGGGAGAGGGGTGGTGGAGAAAGCTTTCATTAGAGTGTGAGAACGTAAAGCCAGTGGGAAGAGAAGGAGAAAATAGCATTAAAGGAGGGCTTGTGGGAATAGAGATGGTAATTCTATTAGTAGGAGACGGTAACTGAAGGGGACGTCCATAGGAAAGTATAAGGTTAGGCCAATTCAGCAGTAAGGGTGGTGTGGCAACGTATTCGACAATGGGCTGGCCGTACGGAGTTAGTAGGTCGTGTCAGTCTAGTCCATATCCCAGCTGGATGAGCGCAGGCCGTGCGTCACTGAATACCTGTACAACCTCTTCTTGAAGCTGTCAACAGATGGAGCAGTAGCAGTCTCAGCAGGTTATGGGTCCCAGTGGCCGCAAACTCGCAGAGGGAAGTCTGGACGCACACGGGTTTTTGCCCTTTGTTGGGCGATTCTCCCTGGGCTACCACGAGCTGCATTCTGGTGCCAGGAAAGTTCACTACATCGTCATCAGTTGACTTGTTCAGGGAATGACTGAGCATGCGAGCGATCTACTGGTAGAGAGTCTTCGATCTTAAAGCCTTCTGTCCTTAAACAAAAGGTCTGCGATCTAATACTCTTAGCAACTGAGTTCACAATAAACTCAATCTATGGATTGTAATTACAAGCCCAATACGACACTGATCTAACCGCTGATAAAATCAAGAAAGCCAAAGAGCTTCCGATCACAACAAAAAGAAAACCGAACACCAATCTGCAATCAGAAGGAGCTGAGAGAGATTAAAACTACCAGTTTGCTGCACTCGTAATCTTAATGTTTTATGCTGGGGTAGCGGCTAAGGTTAAATGACTACCATATCTACCGAAAACGTGGAAGTGAGCGAAAAGGAGTGATTGTAAAAACTAGAATGCTATGTTTCAAAAATATTTAGTATGTCGAGCTTGCCAACAGTCCAGCGGGAATCCCACTCTCATACCCCATCACAGGGCAAAGGGGTGAGTGAGATCTAACCTCTACTCCCATGAAGTATGCGCCTTATGGACCATTCTGCCGAAGTAGCCACAACTACATCAGTCGGCTCCTCCAAACGACTGATGGAAGAATATTTGAGCGCAAATGGCTTACCGCTAACATTTGTCAGTAGCAACTGCTGATATGCCCCTCCATCCCTGTATTCCCTAACCCTAGTATCCGCAACAAGATGCATTTCTCTCCCATATTGTTACCAGCGGCAATCATCTTTCCGTGAGTGCTTTTCACTCCTCTTTTTCTCATTCCCCACTCACCTTATTTCTAGTACTTTTTAAGTAACGCTGATACTTACTTGCAGGTGCCTACAAAAACAGGAATTGCGAACGGTCAACCGAACTTAGCAGCAGCTCCGTTGCCCGCCAAAACAAACCAAGTTACAATCTGTAAATAAAATACATCGACGCCTTGACGCGCTTTTTGAAGGTAAGTGTAATCTTATCGTGATTTAGCAATTTAGCTTTTGTTGTGTATAGTGCAACGATAGCTCCGGTTTTCAGTGACGGTATTCTCTTGAGCTTTGAGTTCGATAAGTTTGCCTTTCTTTACGCGTATTCTTGTTCATACTAGGATAACAAGGCTTTACTTCTGTCCCAGTTTTGGTTTGATCTGATAACGTTAAGGTTACTACTCTTTTTCAAGCGTCTCCAGAGCTTATATTTTTAATTTTTTTATATATACCCCTTTTATACTTTCGACGAAAATGGTGGCCAAGCAGATGTGCAAGAGGCAGAGCCGTCGATAACCTGTTCAGGTGGGCATGCAATGTGACACATGCGACGGATAGTTCCATTGCGCTTGCGCTGACCCAACACAAACCGAGTACACCAAACTCAGTAAGCCTGGTAGCAAGTGGCATTGCGGCTTGTGTTGATCTGCACTAGACAGTGTTCTTGGGAACATCACTGGCATGTTATCGGAATCAAAAAACAAACTGAGAGTAGACCATAAAAAGGAGAAGCTGGAAAACTCAAAAGCAGTGCCTAGGCACAAGGGTTATGGAATTAGAAAATTGACTAGCGGAAAAAGTGCTCAAGCCACTCGACAAGAGCAAAGGTCTGGTTTGACGGAGGATATGCTGCACCTCAGTAGTGCAATAACATCAGCCGTCCTACAATCCTTCACTCGGATTTTGTCATCAACAGATGAGGTGCAAAACGAAACGGTCATACCAAACAAGGATGCTCGAGATGGAGAATAGGTGACCATTCTACAAAATGAAAACGGTTGAGTTTAAACTCCAGTCAAACTCATCGGGTCTGGGAGGGTGAGAAACAAAGGGAGCAAACCCAAGTGGGGTAATCTGGAAATCGGGAAGGCTAAACATGGGTCCGCAGGGAAGTGGAATGGACAGCAGACTACGCGAGTCACCAACCAGCTTGTCAAACAAGCAAGCGTGTTGCCCACGAACGAGAGCAAAGCTGGAGAAAAGATGAAAGCCCAATAAGAAACGATCGAACGTCAACAGTTGACAAGACATACCACTGTCTGGAATGATTCTTAGTGGTGTTGCCCAAGGTTCAGTACTAGGGCCTCTCCTTTTTCTATTATACATAAACTACTTGCCTCAACAGGTCTCTTCCGAAATCTTTTTGTCGACGACATGAAACTCTGGAGAGAAATCAAAAGCGAAGACGACAGTGTTTCTCTACAGGAAGACTTGACCCGACTCCACAGTTGGGCGGTTGACAACGGGCATGCACTTTATCCTGAGAAATACAAAGTAATACATGCAAAATATGACGTATTTCGTGTATATAGCCTCAACAGCATGGGACTTGAAGCGTCACTGACGGAGAAGGATTTGGGAGTGTTGTCCCCCCAGGGCTTAAAATCCTGTGCCAACTGTGACAGAAACGCATTTCGTGGGAACCTGGAGTTAGTAACTCTCAGACGAATTTTCGGACAATTCAATCGTGGATGCTTCCATCAAATTTTCAACAGCTTCACACGGCCTCGCCTGGAGTTCGGGACCGTCGTCTTTCCTCCTTATCTCCAGATGGATAAACTAAGCTCAGGACGCATCCAGAGGAGTTCAACAAAACTTGTTCAAGGACTTAGGTCCGAAACACACGAAGGACGACTGGTTGCGCTGGATCTGTAACCTCTGGAATACAGAAGACTAAGCGGAGACTTGATAGTGACTCACAACATTCTGAGCACGCCTGACCGCCCACTCCGTCACTTATTAAATCTTATCTGCAGTGCTAATCTTAGAGGATAAGCACAGAAACTAGGCATCGAACAAGCAGGCTGGATGTAAGGCACAACTTCTATTCCCTAAGAGTTGGTAAACCCTGGAACGCTCTTTCTGAGGGTTTGCTACAGGCTACTTCGTCTGAATCTTTCGTACGCCGACTGGATACCCACTTGATGTGTGTCTGGGATCTGCCCAGAACTAAGTGAATTTTCACATTTTAATCGTCACTTTTTCCTCTATCTTTACTTGTGCAACTGGTTAACAACCATAAGGAGTAGTGATCCACGGATTGTAGACGCGGAAGCCAGTCAAGCGAAAACTTCTATCTGTCAACAACCATTTGAATCATTTGAAAAAGACAGTCACTACATCCAGTACTATAAGCCGCAAAACGCAAAGACTTCTGCAACCATAGAAGGAGTACCACCGAACAAAAAGAACCGCGACCAAGGACGTAGAAGCGAGATCTCAGAAACTACTAGTTTCCTCTGCTCGCACTACTGATGTTGGATATTTGAAAGAAAACTATTTATATGCAAACGTTACCTGAAGGTCACTTGCTAGAGTTTTTTTAATAATTACTCGTGGTTCCTTGAAGACTTCGATATTTCAAGTAAGAGAATGCCACTCCTGACTTTAGAAACCGTTTTAATAACAACAGGCCCGAGCATTAGTTTTTTGAAAGATAAGCCAGCGTTCAAAACATAACATACATATGTTGTGTCCATGTTGCTAGCTCATGCTTTATGATGAAAACCAATGTGATAAAATGAGTCCGGAGTTTGGGCTATAATTTTTGATCTTATTTTCAGTGGCTAATGTTAACCAGAATTAAAACGTGATTGAATGTAGGCCTTCTGTGTCGTGAATGATAACTAAGGCATTGATTTATGTAATCTCTGCCCCCTCTAAAACTTGTAGTTGTAAACTTCACCAAAAGAATAATATAACAGCACTGGTCGAACCATATTCGTGCAGAGTAACGATTGGCTCACACAGTACTGTTACGTGACTAAGAAATAGAGCTTGTTGCCGTTAAAAGTAGTAGCAGCTCTTTCAGAAAATACATTCAAGGGAAATGACTAGATAAAGGCGCTGAAAACCATCGGTTTTTCTTCGAAGTTTATGTAAGGTGTTATCAGTTTAATGATTCTATGACTACTACTTTTGGAAATGCTTATGATTTACTTAGCGCTTGTGGTGAAACTATGAGGTTGAATTTCAATAAGAGCGTTAAAAAAACAAAGTGTTCTGTGCAACGACCCTTTGTTAGAACGTTCAGCTTCCCACTTGTTTTCATTTTATCACTATCTAGCCCCTTATGTTTTTATTACTTATCTAGTTTCACATTTTCTTTTCGATTCTTTACGTTCCAGAATAACCTGTCTTACATTCTTGAACCTGCGTAATCCCACAAACTTTTGGTAACGGTTAGTATATTAGAACAAAGCGAGACCTGTATGTTTCGTGCCCAGTGTTTTCATAAAACTTGCTTAAAGTAGTTACGGTATTTAGTTTGGAGAGGAGGTAACTGCTTCTGTTTAACCAAGAAACGTAATATCTCTACTTAACATTCATTCGACCAAACTGCTTCTGTTAAGCACATGAGAGCGAGCTTAATACGCCTTTAACCTATGAGCAACTGGAAACTACCAGATATTCTGTTTAATGTAAACTATTTTCATTTAACACCTCCATTTGAGCATATTTGACAAAATATCTAACCAGTGAATTATTTTAGTGTGATAAGTAGTTATTGTCTGAGCTAATCAACATATTTTGATGTCATTGATGCATTTTTTATTATTTTGTTGAGTACATTGTGCTCATCAGTATTATATTGTTATGGATGCCCACGTGACTCCAAGTATATTCATATGAGCCCAAATATCACGTATTCTTAGCGCTTCAAACGTTCTTAATCCACCAGTGTCAGACAACGTAAAAACAAAAGATGCGGATAAAAGTAGGGAAGAATGTAATCACAATACAATCTTACTCAAAAGTCACTACCGGTAGAGTATCGTTAAATAAGTAAAAATATACATTACCAACATTGCCCTGCTGTCGAATATAGATATGACAACATGTATGCTTTCGAAAATAAAATGGAGGGAAATTGCTTACAAATGAATAATTTCAAGCTATTTGTATGATATCCTGATTAATTAACAAACACGAAAGAATGCCAAGATAATAGTGTTAGTTCATAATGATATGGCTATCTATAATCAACTGTTAACAGAAACAAAAGCTCTGAAAAAAATATGCGGTCAGTGAAAAACAGTCAAACAAAATCGTGAAAATGGATGCAACTAGTTTTGAGAGTATAAAAGAGGAGCAAGTAATAAGTATTCTGTTATGCGTGATACATATTGTTATTAAAGTGTACGCAACGTCAATTGTGAGAGTTTGTATCATAAGTATAACCCCATTAATGACCAAAACACTGATGAAAGAATCTGCATTTTCGAATGAAAATAATAACAAGCAGAGATCCCTGACACGTCTTTCGTGGTGTCGACGCTTGTAAGATAGACAGTATCAGGATAGAGCCTGGAATTACTGCAGAGCGGTTCAAGTTGTCACCCTTTCCACTAAGCGGAAATGCATCACAATGAAATAAAGGAGTACGGAAACGAGCAGTCAAAAATGGTTGTCAAAAGGGAACAATGAGTAACAAGACAGTGCTGAGATTCAGTATCATGATTAAGGTGAGGATAAAGTGTGAATACTTCTGCATTACTAAGGTCAATTCTGAGCCATATCACCTAGAATCTGCAACCATCGGTTTCTGTTGTCACATGGGTCCCACCTGGCTAGTTCGCATTTCCCTGTACTGCTCCGACCAACAGTAAAAGACTTCATGAACTGACGCTATTTTTTAGTCAGGCCACTACTAACCTTTTTCTAGCTTCAACCTACTTCACTTAATATTGTGCGACAAGGCAAATGGTGACTAGGCAAGAGTATCACATGAATGAATTCCTACTGAAACACTTAGACTGTACATAAACTATTAGTATTTTCATGATCTATAATTCAGTCAGTCCTATTGTAATTTAGCTACTAGTTGGTCCTATACACATGTATACTTTTGGGTACCGAATATTCACCATGTGTGAATGGTATCAAAGTACAATACAAGAGTAATGATTGGAGTAAACTTGTTCGAAACAAATTAATTGCAGCATCACAGGAAACGCAGAAACACTGCTGAATGTGTAGAAAAGTTATGCTAACTGGGAGCTGATTAGCATGTTATGTGGAGGGTAATTAGAATCATACAGGTGCATTAGTTTCCGTAAATCTTAGATGAAACCCCCATACGGACCATAATATCTACTGTTAAAAACACTTGGCCTTTAAAAAACCGCGAGTATGTTTGATTCATTTCGCAATTATCAAGTGTAAGGCAATATGGGAAACTCTCTGTCAATAACCTTGCCTAGTTTACTAACCCGGTCCTAAGCTCGGATAAAAAGGAAAGGTTGGACATAGCGCTAGCAACCCTGCCCCATAAAACCAATCCAACCGCTAAATAAACTTCAAAGCACAAAAAAAGTATTAAAAATAGAAATAAACTTATTCCTTGCTGGAATTGAGGAGACGAAATGACGCCGGTTGGTAAAAGCCTCGGGGAAGCCAATTGACCGATGTGTCTTCTCTCGATGAAAGCGAAAGTAAACTTGGAAACATGGAATGTCTGCACCATGTATTAACCTAACAAGGCTGCCCAGATTGCGAAAAAGATGAGAAGATATAGCATAGAAGTGCTAGGAATCTGTAAAAGCAAATGGAATGGAAGTGGACTCTCCAAACTGTTAACTGGAGAGTCAATAATCTACTCCGGTCACCCAGACGAACACCACGAACACACGTAGGAAATGGCTACCATGATGTCCTCAAGAGCACCAAAGGCTCTCATGCAGTGGGAACCAATCCTTTTCAGGATCATGACAGTAAGATTCAAATCAAAAGGAGAGGAAGTTACAATCATACAATGCTATTCTACGCACCTACAAATAATGCAGATCAAGCGAAGAAGGAGGAATTCTACAGACAACTACAATCAGTACTGGACAAGGCCCCAGTTGGTGGCATTAAAATTCTAATGGGTGACAAGAACGCCAAACTGGGAGTGGACAACACAGGAAGAGAACCAATCACGAGTCAAGAGGCACTCGGTGAAATGATAAATGAGAATGGAGAACTGTTTGCAAACTTCTGCGCATCTAACTTGGTGATTGGAGGTACTATGTACAAACACAAGGATATTCACAAGGCAGCGACATGGATTTGATTTCACCAGACACCAGGACACACTAAAAATCAGATCGACTTCATTTCAATCTCAAGAAAGTGGAGACGCATCCTCCTGGAAACAAGATCAATAAGGGGAACAGATATAGGTTCACACCACTCACTGTCTAGTTCAAGGAACCTTCAAAATCAAGTTGAAAGCCTTCAAAGAAGTTGGTGATAGACCATAGTTTGAGTTGAACACCCAGAACAGAAAGTGAAGGACGAAACTACAAAGGACATCTTCATGTCAGCCATCAGAACAAAATGGGAGACATTAAGCAACATCCCTGAAGGAACCTGCTTAAAAGAACACTGGAACTCTGTGAAAGAGAGGTGGAAAGAAACTTGCACAAGCATATTAGGAAGCAAGAGGAAACAAGACAAGGAATGGATCTCGACGGACACATGGAAGCTGGTAGAGGAGGGAGAGGAAGATGGTGAAGCAGAAGATGAACCAGTGCAGTGCAGTGCAGAGGTGAACAACAAAAAGAGGAACTGAATGCAACTTATAAAACACTGGACAAAGAAAGGAAGAAAAGTGCGCACAAAGATAAAAGACACTCCTACGACACACTTGCGAGGGAAATATAACAGGCTGCAGGTAAGAGAAACTTGACAACACTGTATCAAATAACCAGGTTACTATTTAGGAAGAGATCAATGCAGATTAAACCAATGAAAGATAGTGAAGGAAACCTAGTTACCGAAGAGGAAAAACAAAAGAAACGATGGGATGACCACTTCAAAAAAACTCTTGAATCGACCACCACCACCTACAACTCGTCCAGAAATAGCACCACCAGCCGAGTCATGGAACTATCAGTGAACACAATCCCTCCAACAAAAGTAGAAGTCCTGAACACCATAAAGTTGCCCAAGCCAAGAAAGCAGCAGAACCAGATGGAATTCCTCCAGAAGCACTAAAAACAGACGTGGAGACAACAGGGGACATGTTCACACCACTATTGCAGAAGGCTTGTAAGGAAGGAAAGGTAGCTGTTTATTAAAAGAAGGGCTACCTTGTGAAACTTTTAAAGAAGGGAGACCTAAGTATTTGGAAGAACTGGCGCGGAATCATGTTCCTGTCCACTCCAAGCAAAATATTAAATCGCATCATCCTGGAGAGACTAACAAATGCTCTGGATTCAAAACTACGACCGGAACAGGCTAGCTTCAGAAGAATAAATCATGTGCGGATCGAATTGCAACGCTACGCTAGGCATCATCATAGGACAGGAATGGCAGTCAACTCTCTACCTCAACTTCATCAACTTTGAAAAGGCCTTCGATAGCGTCGACCGAGAAGTAATTTGTTAGGCATCTGCTTCAATACTACGCTTTTAGTACCTCAAACCTTTATCAACCTTATTTAACAGCTATATGCTATATGATGCTACGTGCCGAGTGATTCACAATGAAAAGCTCTGTGATGTCTTTGAAGGGAAGATAGAAGTAAGACAAGGTTGCCTACTATCACCGATGATCTTCCTGATTGTGGCCAACTGGATCATGCAAGAAACTGTGAGAAGCGAGAAGATGGGCATACGCCGTTTGACCGATGATAAGACCCCAGAAGAAGATTTGGATTTCGCTGATGATGATTTATGTCTAATGTCGCACAAACTCGAAGATTTTCAAGCGAAAACTGTAAAGTTGACAGAGGAGGCGAGGCAGCAAAGACGGGACTTCAGGTGAACGTAAAGAAGTCAGAGGTGAAGATACCCAACCAACAACAATAACAAACACCAATCACCATCAACGGGATAAATCTCAAGGAGGTTGTCTCTTTCATCTATCTGGGCAGCATCGTTTCAACTACAGTCGGCGACACAGATTAGGACGTCGAAGCCAGAATCGGAAACACAGCAAGACAGGCCTTCATTAACCTGAAGTCAGTGTGGAGATACACAACACTCAACATAGAGCGTGAACAGGATCCAGATTTTTAACACTAATTCAGTCAAGTCAATGCTTCTATGGTTCAGCGACTTGGCGCGTTACGAAAAGCATTTCCAACAAACTGCAGATATACATCAACAGCTGTCGCCTACGCTCACTCGATAGTGAAGATCAGATGTTCATAAAGAATAGGCAACAAGAAACTCTGGCTGGCAACGAAGCAAAAACCTATCGCCCAAAAATATGCAGAAGAAAGTGGAGATGGATCGGATTGCACATGCACTGAGAAGGCCATTTGGGGACATCACGCGCCAGGCCAGGCCGTCGAGTGGAAGCCAAATAGGACACGACAAGTTGGGCGTCCGAGGCGAGGGTGACATAGAGGAGATCGTATGAGGAAGAAACGAAAGCTTCTGGGGAGCCTTGAAGCCTTATGTTCCACTAGGGAATCCAAAGGACAAATAATAATGATAAATAATCTCTATCAAGCCTTAATTTTGAAATAAGTAATGAAGTCCATCTAACACTGTGGGCTGTTTGTTGACGGAATCCAAAAATGAATCCGAAAGATCTGTATACCGTTCGCCAACTTATCCTGTCATTCGTTCCGCGAACATATTCAATTATCAACCAACTAGTTCTTGCTGCATAGCAGTCCACACCACCCTACTGTGCGGTTGAGATGTGGTAGTTCAAGATTGAAGATATGAGAATGACACAGGTTTATAACTATAGGGGGTTTCATCGCATTGATTGCAGCTGGTTGGTGTTGGCTTAGTGTGTTAGGGTAAGAAATAAGCCAATGAGTGGGTTTGTGAATTCGTATTGTCTGAGAGGACTTCGAAAAGAAACTCGAAGTTCACTCAGCAATGAACCTTTATCTGTTGTATGAGGGTTAATGATACTATCTATCTGCTCAAATCTCGGCAGGTGGAGTGGTGCTCCAACCTAAAACCGTAAACCAACAAGGCACAACACATAAGGTGGCTTGGATATACATTGATCATAGTAACCGGGTACTAAACTTGGAGTGCAATCTTAGCTCAAATGAAAACAAATTACAAGAAAGCCAGTACTGGTCAAATTAAAACAAACTCAAAATCCATGAGGTCTCTTTCAGCTGACTTAAAAATCCGACTTTCAACCAGTTAATAACAAGTTCAAACCCAACTTCACCAACTTAAGTGTGGCCAACCGGTTACTATCATTAGCCTTAACACAATGTTAAATTCGCAACATTATACGTGGGCATGTACTGGGTTTATTTAAGTCGGTTTGACCCGTTTAGACTCTTTGAGTTGTCTGGGAGATAACAAACCCTGATTCGTTAATTATTAAGGTTATAATTGGCGAGTTCAATTTCTTTTTTATTTGTAGCTTTTTCACATTTGTACGTCAAATTGGGTTAAGAACGGCTGTTTGTGTCTTGCTGTGATCGACAATTTCTGCCAGTGTAATGTATCTTTCCTGAAAACCAAGTTCCGTCTACTTACTAGGTTGTTTTATGTAGTTTAATCAGCAGCACCTATGTTCGTTTTACGCTCTCCTTCAGTGGCAGCTTGAACAGATTGTTTTTGTGCGTAGTTTTTCGTTGTTGTCTGCTTTTTCTGAGATAGTTTTTATTATTAAAGTTGATCTTAAGTTCTCCATGTTTTTCTGTGCTCACTTGCCAGTTTTCTCACTGATTAGTTGGAAAGAATAAACGTAAACGATGGTTGTGTGTTTCTTTTCATGTCATATATTAAACGTTGTTAGCTAAAACTCACTTCGTAACATTTGTCCATTGGATATAGAAGTGGCTGAGAGGTTTTTAAAGTCGTTGAGTGGCAATTTTTCTTTTTGCTTTGGACTATGAACTTTCAGCTTCCTTGAATAATGATAAGGTTTTTTCAGCTACATTTCATCAAAAGCTTTATTTAAGTTGTATGGATTACCTCAATAGGATCAGCAAGTGGTTTGAAACCACTGAATGAAGCTCAGTAATGACAATGATGAAGTACAAGTGTTCACTCCTTATTTTTATCTAAATCATTGATATTGTTTTTTTCCATACATGTTTTCCTCCTGAAAATTCACGTCTATATTATTTGTTTAGTTGGTCCCATTATACAGCATTTTACCTTATGTGGAATTAAAGTTCTTGCCAGAGCTTCTACCTTGTGTCCGTTTGCCTTCCGTCCCCGATTGCTTAATAACCTAGAAGGTGGTAAAAGTGATAAGAGAAGTAAATAATTTAACATGGTGTAAATTGGTTTCCAATGTGAAGTAGCACGATGAAAAGTCTACTTAACAAATGAAGAGAATGGGAAGAATGGAGCAAGGATCTTGATCAAAGTGATAGTAATGAAATGATTACTAATGATGTATTTGATAAAGTATGAGTAAAGGTGACTAAACTAAAACAAAGCCAAAAACTGTACATAATTCTTCTGCATACAAGGATCAGGTATGAAATAGTGAATTTCCAGTGTCTTCACTACGAAAAGATTGTTGGGTCGGACACACAACTAAGGTACCAGTAGTATTAAGCACGTTAGATAGGAAAAGGGCTATTAAAACCTGAGTACAATGTTCACCAACAATAAGGCTAAATCTAACGAAGACCGAGATGTTAGCTTCAAAAAAGAACCTTCAGAGAACTGCATTTTTTTAACCAGATAATTATAGTAGGGGTAGATACTTCCTTTTTTCTATACTGTAACCGTTAGTGTAACTCAAAATAGAAATTCATTGCTTATATTTGACAAAGTTTACCAGTTATCGAAGTTTATATTCATTGGTTGCTGAAGTACTTACTACATGATGCTGCTGCGTATCAGGTTAAAGGAAAAGAACTGCCTAATTCCTGTTTGTTTCTTGATGATTTCAGTAATATAGTTGGTTTTCTCATCAAGTCGCTTTCGCAAATTTGCATGTATGCAATTGTTGAGAAACCTTAACACTTCCAGTGCTAATCTATGAAATACAGAGGGACTTCTAAAAATAGTTTCATGAGATAAACTTAACTAGTTACTTTATTATTTAGCATAATAGTTGACTAAATTGTTTTGCAAATTTTCCAGAGCAAAATGCCTAAGAAGAAAACTGGACAAAGGAAGAAAGCAGAAAAAGCCAAAGTAAGACAGAAATTACTTCGGAAACAAAGACTAGAAATCGATCTTATCAATCATCCCTCTAACATATTAATGGTATGTGCTTATGGTTTTCTCATGTAACAGAATATAGGAATGTGGTCAGTGTGGTAAGCGCCAGAAGAACAGGGCGTTTTGCTACTTTTGCAAGGCTGTGCAAAGACTTCCAGTATGTTGTCATTGTGGCAAACAAAAGTGTTCTGGTCGTTCAGGAGATTGCCTTGTGAAACATGGTTCTACACATGCTACTGGACTAGCTATGGTAGTAAGTCTTATTGTGTTAGTTCATCTTCGGCTTTGTATAAATCCTGCTTATAAGTAACACAAACAATTTTAGATAACCTTACAATACCAGAATAGTTTCACTTAATATCGTTTCCTAAGTCTGTGTACTTGTGCTTCCAATTAAGGATGATTTTAAGTAAATAAGGGTTTTACTGTTTTTCAAAGATTTAGCTTCAGTTTACTGAGTATGACATGGTGGCCAAGTAATTGTCCTCTCACTACACTGTAATTTCTAAGTCTAGATAGATGGGAATAACTTCTATCACAATCCAATGAATAATAACATCAGAACAATCAAAAAAGTTTAGATACCGACGTTAACAGAAAACTGGGTAAATATAAGTGATGTTCTTTATTTATAACCAAATAATTAACAAATGAATGACCATCGTAATAACCTATTCTGAAACCATATTACCAAATTCTACAGTCATGAACTTCGAACCGTCACTAATTTTCAATTTGACAGTTTCAGGCTAGTAAAAGTCAATTAAAGTTTTACCACGAAGAATGCTTTGTTGATTCATTTAAAAACAAAATTCTTCAGCATGTTTGATACGCCCTTCATATTTCTAGGAATAAAACAGTTGAGGTAACCGTTTTCAACAAGCATGATCTTTATTTCCGTAAGAATTATGTATAGTCACCATTTTTTTTACCTTAACGGCAACATTTCCTGCAGTTTTCCCTACTTAGATAAATTAATTTTCATAACCTTCGTTTATCACTGTTATTAATTTCATTATCATCGTAGCTCTGGATAGTGTTAAGTGTTATTTCCTCTAATCATCTTAATCTCTTAATAATAATAATAATTATTATTATTAGTCCCTTGGGTTCCTAATGGAACATAGGGCTTCAGTAGCACGTCTCCAGTGAACTCTGTTCTCTGAAATCTTTTCAACCTGGCTCCACGACAGCCCACAAGCTCTCATTTCCTCCTCGCACGATCTCCTCCATGTCACCCTCGGATGTCCAACTCGTCGCTTCCCGTGGGGATTCCACTCGAAGACCTGACGCTTGATGTCTCCAGTCGGCCTTCTCAGTGTATGCAATCCATCTCCACTTCCTTCTGCATATTTGTTGAGTGATAGGTTCTTGGTTGGTTCGTTCCCAGAGCTCCTTGTTGCTTATTCTTTCTGGCCATCTGATCTTCAGTAACGAGCGTAGGTGGCAGTTGTTGAAGAATGTCTGTAGTTTATTGGAAATCCCTTCCGTAACGCGCTAAGTCTCTGAGCCATACAGAAGCACTGACTTGACGTTGGTGTTGAAAATCCGGATCTTGTTCCACATGCTGAGTGCAGAAGATCTCCACACTGGTTTCAGGCTAATGAACGCCTGTCTTGCTTTTCCGATCCTGGCTGACTTTGACATCCTCTTCTGTGCCTGTGGCGCCTGTAGTTGAAACAGTGCTTCCTAGATAGGTGAAGGAGGTTACTTGCTTTAAGTTTCTTCCGTTGATGGTGATTGGAGTTTGTTGTTGTCGGTGCGGTATATTCATCACCTCTGTCTTCTCTATATTCACCTGAAGTCCCGTCTTCGCTGGATCTGATGCCAACTTGTTAGTTTTCGCCTGTAGATCTTCAAGTTTGTGTGACATCAGACACAAGTCATCACTGGCGAAATCCAGATCTTCTAGGTTCTCTTCCGCGGTCCAGCCAGCGTATCCCCTCTTCTCGCTCCCCACTGTTTGCTGCATGATCCAGTCCAGTCGACCACAATCAGGAATATCATGGGGGATAGTAGGCAACCTTATTTCACTCCTTTCTTCACTTCACCCGAAAGGCATCTTTGAGCTTCACATTGCGAATTAAATCTTCTAATAAACGTTATTATTACACAAAGTGATACCCAATAAATCGTACAACAAATACTTCGGCGAAGGAAATTCTTTCCAACGAATTTAATTTCAAAAAGCTGTACAATCGTATATATAACAAAACGTTTTCTCATTCTCTAGTCATTGTTTTTGAAAAAACGTCACAACGATAGTGAGTTGCGTTTAGAAATCGACACGTGCTTTCCTCAGTAGAGCAAAAGATTTTGCAAAATACTTAGAAATAAATGGGAACACATGGAAGATATTTGTGAATCTAGCGTTATTCTAACGAGACAGGTTTAAACTAAGTTCGTGGTATATGAGTGATAATCAAGTAAAGCATAATAATAATATAAAAATAATAAATTGAAAAGAAAATAAAGCCGGAAACATAGGAGACAATTTGACGTGAGAATAATGAGTGTTCAGGACATTCAGATGCCTAGTTAGTTGACCATGTTTTGAGCATGGCAAAGTAAGAAAATCAACAAATTTTCTTTATATGCATAGCTGTGGTTTCAAATTATGATTTACCAAGGCTTCTGCAGTATACAATTGATGGAGACGTTCGTTCAGACATATGATTCACCTCATTCGAGAACATCTCCCAGTATTGCTTAATGAAGGGTGATGATAATCAAGCACCTCCTCAGTTGGTAACATGTGGTCGATACACAAAATACATTTCCGAATACCTCACTTCATATTATTTACAAAATCCAACTGAACCTTCTCAAGCGTTTGCGTCTCCAATTACTATATATTGGAAAAGTCTTGCTAATTCATAATTTGAAGCCAGAATTTGAAGCCAGCCGGTCCAAATCACAGCAATATTACAAAAATCCTGACAAGTTTCAGACCTCGACGAGAGTACTTCGATCAGATTTTCACCTTTCAGCAAGTCCCGGAACATAGGCATATTGACTGGCGGCCGACACGCCATAATTCTTAATCTGAAGGCGGTATTTGACTCCGTCGACCAACAGGTATTGTGGCAATGTGTGACTGTGAAGGCAGTGTCAAGGGACTCACGCAACCGTGTCAAAACTCATCGAGAGATGTCACCTGGATAGACAACAGTCAGATTTCCACCAGTAATGCATCTGGTACAGACTCTGATACAGACTCATTAGTGCATATAATCTCAGTTGTGTTTAACTTCATACAAATTGAGCTACTGCGTAGAAGGCATCTGGGTAACTTGGAGTAGGCAAATGACATTATCCTGTTAGGTGAAGACCCTAACAGAATACAGGGTCTTCTGAATGCTGTGAGCAGAAATCTGAGTATGCTTAGCATGCATTTCACACGTGTTGTCAAATGTGGGATGATGCCTCACGAATGGTCTGCAGCTACTCACAGTCTAAGCATAGGAAGTGAAGTGATAAAATGTGTCGACCACTTCACTTACTTGAGGAGTTGGATCAGCCCGAACGGGCCGATTGCTGACGAAATCCCAGCTCAGATACGTGAGGCCTGTTTCACATTTGTAAATTTGCACCATCCGTGGTGCCGACTGCCGAGATATCCGACTACGTGTTAGAGGACGAGTATACTGCACTATTGTTGTACGGATGTGAAACATGGCTGTTGAAAGTATATATGAAGGTATTATG
The DNA here is from genome assembly GCA_944470555.2 of Heterobilharzia americana. Lineage (NCBI taxonomy): Eukaryota > Metazoa > Platyhelminthes > Trematoda > Strigeidida > Schistosomatidae > Heterobilharzia > Heterobilharzia americana. The sequence goes on along the minus strand of OX104129.1, from coordinate 31,096,016 downwards.
CGTTTTCGAACACAGGTGTCTTCGTAGCATTGCTCGCGTGTGGCGGGATTATCGTGTGAGTAATATGGAGGTTAGGTGAAGGGCACTAGGCAAGTGGGTCGATGAGGTTGTGTGCCTTCACCGACCAAGGTGGCTTGGACATGTGTTGCGTATGCCTAGTCGCTGCCCACCTCGACGTGAGATGTTAGTCGAGGTAGGATTAGGTTTGAAGAGTGTTCAGGTGGCCAGAACAAGTTGGTGAAGTCTCTGACTGTTGGTGTGAACCGTGTGGAGAGGTGTAGACTGCTTGGTTGTGTTTCTTGAGGCGACAAGAGTCAGTGGTTGCGATCTTCTGTGACATGGCTAAAAATCGGTCAGTGTGTCGTAAATGTATGTATTCTTTGACGTTTTACATTGCTTGAAGATTTTCGCTGACCTTCAATATTTGAAATTCTGTATCCTTCCACACCTCTTTATCTACTTTGCTATGAGTCTTGTTCTGTCCACGTGTTCTTTGGATGCTACCATGAAGTGTGTCGACCTAGCCATTTCAGTTCTGTGCAAGGTTCTGCGTTGATTCAGTGTCTCTTTTCGAAATGTACACGTAAACATTTGACTGACATTTGCGTACCATGTAATCACCGTTCTTGTTTGTTGCCCGTTATTTAAGCTTTAACTTTTTTCGTTATGGTATCAGTTTTCACTCCAAATTATGTTACGTTTTTTAATTTTGATTGAATTTTTAAGGGGGCAATTTGTGATTTCTGTGATGCTTGGATATGTCATGGAGAGAAGTGTTTATCTGTTCATGCTTGTGAATGTCCGTTAAGAGATTCCGTGTGCATTGAATGTGAACGTGGACTTGATAGTCATGGTGGTCGAGTATTTTCTTGTGCTTATTGCAATCATAAACTTTGTGAAGATGATCAGTTTGAGCATCAGGTATGTTTATGTGTTTTATAAGAAATGTATATAAATACTTGAGATATTTTTCTACTGTTCGAATCCATAATACGATTGGAACGAGTTTTCTTAAAGTGAACTCCAAGCATTTTGTCTATCGTTAATACCAACCATCATGAGTAAGGATAATCGCTGTAGTCAAGAGTTTTACGAAGATTAATGGTAAGGACATATGTCCAAATGAAATATATTAAGCCATCAAATACATACACAATCATCGTGGTCGGAAAATACTTCCACAATAAGCCAGTGACTGACACTGAACAACAATCTGGACGCTTATCCGTTCCAAGAAGGACGCGATTTTGAAATAAGTGAAGGTAAAAACATTTGTAGAAAGAAATGAGTTCATTAATAGGACCAGATGTATGAATGCCACTAATGTTTACTCAAATGAGGAGGCATCTGTAAGCACTTGGTTTTGTTTGAGATATTGGAAACTATATACCGTGTATACTATTTCCTACATATAAATGAAAAGAATTGATAAAATATGTCTTCACATTGAATCGTTTTACTGTGGTACTATGTTCTACATTAATCTGTCTACATATGTCTACGGTATTGTTGGGAGCCAACTAAACCATAGCCTGTTGAATAGTTTGTGCGTATTAAGTACTAACAAATAACATTCATACATTCCAGTCAAAAATGCCATGTGTGACCTTAAAACGGTATTGTTCTATTGATTTTTGCGTATCACTAAGCGGAACTCACAATCCGTTCATTTGAGTAATGATGATGATAATACTGGTTAAATTAGTTACCACTAAAGCCTAAAATTCGATATCTTTTAGGTTTGTTGAAAAGGTATCATTCTTGTTAAAGGGGAAGGACTCAGGAAGTATTTATTTACCTTACATTCTTATCCTAAGCATAAAGATCCATTTTCTTTCTTCTATAACTACTCCTGCTTTACTACATACTGTTTTTAGTAAGACTTACTAACACACTTGCCTACCTCGAAGCATAACAATGTAACACCCATTTTTTTTTAGTGGATTATAATTTTGACTGATTTGACCCTCATACAGTCACTGTTGAGATGTTAGCTTTCTTAGAGTCGCAGATGATTAGGATTCATATAGCTCCTCTGTCGACCCCGTACAACAGTAACGGATAGCGATATAGTTTATGAATCCATCAGTGGTTTAAGGCCATTTTATATTTCTGAAATGTTTACTGGCTACGAATAGGTGATTATATGAGCAGAGATGTTGAACGCAACCACATTTTTCGATCCGTTGGACAGTGATTCCGCCAGTACCACCTAACTGTTTTTCTTCCTAGCTTAAACTCCTTATTTGTGCATTGAAATGCCTCGCTGTGACGAACACATCCAGACCTATGTATTTCTTTATTTTCAGTCAGTGAGCGTATAATCAGGGACTGCACATACCAGTGTATATCACGGTCCCTTCCAGTCGTTACTGTACGACTTGACCTAACAACAGACGGGTAATTCAACTAGGATAAGGTCGGGAAACGCACTTCCTACCGTAGGATCTATGAAATTTTTTCAAAGATGCGTAACTTTCCGTATATAAAATAGACTAATGATACTGGTACAGTAAATAATTATAATTGAGTTATATTTACTTGCCTCAAAAACATACCTATGGCTCAAAATGCCAGAGTTTTGACTGCTGAGCTCTGTTCGATTTGACATTAAAATCTTAGTTTGAAGCGTAGTTTCAGGAGGCTGAGTATATTGCTTTCTAAGGTTAACAACGATCTAAAGGGAACTGGTGCATGTTTGTTGATACTTTCTGGCTGCTCACATCATGGAAGGTTACTTTTCGGGGGATCCGAAAAAGAGAATTACTCAGGATTGAAGTCTTATCAAATCGGAGATGTAAACTGTAAAGTTGCTTCTAGCCATTTAAATGACTATTTTAGTTGCTAGCGAAGTTTTGTCACAGGAACTATATGCACTGCTGTAAGGGGAACAACTATAATAAGCAGTAAAACTATTTAGACATCTTAAGAGAGGTAAACTGAAAAATTAACGAGTTCTTAACTGATTTACTTTGTTATGTGTACATTGTGTTACAGCCATTGAATTAGGTATTCGACTTTCAATCAGTATTCTGGGTTGCCGCATATACCTCAGCCTAAGCGACTGGGTAGTTTCGTAGACCGTATTCGAAATGTTACTGTTAAATTGTCGATTCAAGATATCTTCTCGAAATTGCGTAAGTGTTGGATTTATGCCTGCTAGTTGTCAGGAGTCATCTACCACTTAACATACGTCGAATTATCTAAGTTGATGCGTTGTCATGATCTGTTACAGGTGATACTGAATAATATCATATGACTTGGAAATTTGACTCGACCTAAATAGTTGAAAATTTTATGGAAAGACAACCTAATTTTATGGATTATGCCGGTAACCGTCACAACTTCAGAGGCATTGATAGATGTTTACTTGTACTCTTATATTTCAGGCCAGTTGTCAATGCTTGGAGGGAGAGAGCTTCAAATGTCCGTCGTGCAACAAAACTGGGACACAGACATGCCTTCGTTGCAAAGTGACTTACTGCGATGATCACTGCAAAAGAAAAGGTGTTAAGTATGAACGCGGAAAACCCATTCCTTGTCCAAAATGTAGCCATGACCTAACAGCCAGTTACAATTTGAGTATGTCAGGTGAGTCTCGTTCGAAATTTCATTGTAAGTGAGGGAGCATGAGGCTTAACTGAAAATGCCCTCTACTTTGTAGTATGGTACAGTTAGGGTATGTTTTTCCTATCATCCGCTTAATATACAGGTTGTGCTTTAATACAGAAGCAATAATGCAGACAGACAGAATCAATGTAGAACGTCAAACAAAAGTTTATCGGTCCAAATAGCCACACTTCACAGTACCATCCAAAGAACAAGTGAACAGAAAAACACTGCTATCAGAGTAGACAAAGGTATGTGTGAGGAGAATGGATTGGAAAATGAATGCCAATGAAGAAGACTTCGAACAACGAGTACATTTATGCCATACTGACCGATTTTTAGCCATGTCACAGAAGATCGCAACCACTGACTCTTGTCGCCTCAAGAAACACAACCAAGCAGTCTACACCTCTCCACACGGTTCACACCAACAGTCAGAGACTTCACCAACTTGTTCTGGCCACCTGAACACTCTTCAAACCTAATCCTACCTCGACTAACATCTCACGTCGAGGTGGGCAGCGACTAGGCATACGCAACACATGTCCAAGCCACCTTGGTCGGTGAAGGCACACAACCTCATCGACCCACTTGCCTAGTGCCCTTCACCTAACCTCCATATTACTCACACGATAATCCCGCCACACGCGAGCAATGCTACGAAGACACCTGTGTTCGAAAACGCATAATACCTTCATATATACTTTCAACAGCCATGTTTCACATCCGTACAACAATAGTGCAGTATACTCGTCCTCTAACACGTAGTCGGATATCTCGGCAGTCGGCACCACGGATGGTGCAAATTTACAAATGTGAAACAGGCCTCACGTATCTGAGCTGGGATTTCGTCAGCAATCGGCCCGTTCGGGCTGATCCAACTCCTCAAGTAAGTGAAGTGGTCGACACATTTTATCACTTCACTTCCTATGCTTAGACTGTGAGTAGCTGCAGACCATTCGTGAGGCATCATCCCACATTTGACAACACGTGTGAAATGCATGCTAAGCATACTCAGATTTCTGCTCACAGCATTCAGAAGACCCTGTATTCTGTTAGGGTCTTCACCTAACAGGATAATGTCATTTGCCTACTCCAAGTTACCCAGATGCCTTCTACGCAGTAGCTCAATTTGTATGAAGTTAAACACAACTGAGATTATATGCACTAATGAGTCTGTATCAGAGTCTGTACCAGATGCATTACTGGTGGAAATCTGACTGTTGTCTATCCAGGTGACATCTCTCGATGAGTTTTGACACGGTTGCGTGAGTCCCTTGACACTGCCTTCACAGTCACACATTGCCACAATACCTGTTGGTCGACGGAGTCAAATACCGCCTTCAGATTAAGAATTATGGCGTGTCGGCCGCCAGTCAATATGCCTATGTTCCGGGACTTGCTGAAAGGTGAAAATCTGATCGAAGTACTCTCGTCGAGGTCTGAAACTTGTCAGTAAAATAAAAACTGATTATGTTAATCTTTTGACATCTGTGAAAACATCGGTGATGTTCAATTACTATTCAGATGTAAGAAAACTTTGAAATTTACCACACAGAGAAATTAGAATTTATCTAATCGTTCGACGAAGTGTTCTTTACGTAGATTAGTGTGAAGCTTATATTCCCTCCGTTGAAATAAATAGATGGACTTTCGTGACTTCTGTGACCGTAACGAGAGGATTGAAAACTATCAGTAACCGGTGTAACTCTCCCTACTAGGTGAAACAGCTCAAAACAGGTAGACGAAACATTATTCTTACGGTGACCTGCAGTCGTCGACAGTTAAACGAGAATGAAAGCAGACAAGTAACCGTATCTTATTTCACTAGAAGGAGCTGCTACACCATTCGCGCAGGAAGCCTGTTGTGACCGAGTGGTGGGGTTGCGCGCGTGGGTATATTGAATACTCGGACTCAATAGATATCTCAGCTGAATACCTTTACGGCTGACCTCCCTCAGTACCTTCTGCTTCACTGAGCCGCGGTAAAATCAGAAGACAAAGACGGCCCGTGACTGCAAGAACAGCGACAACAACTTTTATTCGACAAATACATGACAAAACTCCCAGAAAGTGAAGCTACAAATGAACCAATCAGGTTTCTTGTACGAGGTCGAATTCCTCCACTCAGGTCCTAATGTCAGCGCATGCATAAATCGTGACCTGAACGTGACTTGAAAACTCCCCTATTGGCTGCCTTCTTATCGCTACGTATCAAAGCCTCGACAATTGCACATGGTAATAGAGCCTTCTTTGATAACACAAGTGTAATCTTTGCTGTAAAATTTTCTCGTAAGAAAAACTCAGGACATACTCACCTTGCGAATTAGAATACTGTCCCAACTTACATCCTCACCATTTTCGTTTGTGTGGCTTCCTGAATACTGACAGTTGAATTTTACATTGTATTTATGGTGTCAATATCTACTGATTGAATTCATGGGATATCTCAAGATCAAATGGTTCAAGGTAGTATTCATTACTGAGTGACATCAGTTAGAGAACAATAGAACATCTGGGAGCACTGGACAGCAGTTTCACCCTAGTACAGGACTCACCAGCAGTACGACCCCACCAGGGATCGAACCCAGAACCTTCGGGTTTCACGGCGAACTCGTTAACCATCCAGTCACTGGGTCGCAGTTCAGTGATCCACAGTTTCCTGTTTCTGATAATTCGTGATATAACGTAACTACGATCTAAGGTCTTCAGTTGGGATCCGCTACACCTCCGACTAGTTGACCTCAAGGGTCACGCCTCACTAGAACTTCGATATATCCACCTCGGACCATGTCACTAATGAACACCGTGCAGTAGTGTATTCTGGCGTTAGTAGTTTAAGCTATATTGCATATATTCTAGAGCAACGCGTTATCTAAGTCATGTCAATTGTTTTTAAACATCTCTAGAACAAGTTATCATATAACTCACGTCAGATATTTTTATAACAAAGGAAAAAGATAAGTTAAAACTAAACCAATTTTTCTGATTTATCTAAAAACAACACTTTTTCATATTTTAGTTCGCACTTACGAGTATGGTCGGCAAGCGTATACAGACAACTATTCATCAGACGAAGATGATACTAGTGGAGACGAAGAACAATACTCGGAAACCTCAGAAGACAGTGAATATGCTGATAATAATGATTTTAATTTGGCAAAAAAATTAGTGATTGAAAATAATTAAGTATATTTAGTAAATTAAAGTGTGTTGATTGATAGTTGAATAAGATTAAAATTATTGTAGTTCAGAAGCTGATTTAAGAAATTGCACAATCAATAATGCCTAGGATAATAATGATGATAATCATTATGTGCCGAATGGCTCCACATAATTTCCTGGAAACAATCCGGTTATACCATTCATAATCCCTTCCCACCAACCATCATCGTTCTTCTTGATCACATATATTATTTGGTTTTCTGTAAATGTCAGTTCATCGTCCTTATCGCGCACATACTCATACATTGTGATCACTATGCACATAAAAGAAAATAAGAACAGAATTAGATATAATCGCACAGCATCTCGTCAGTTCCACGTTTGCATGCAACGTGATAATATAACAATGTAAAATTGACACGAAAAGAGCGATAACTAAACATTAAGGTAAGAAATTATCACACAATCATATCTCAAAAGGCAGTGAGATCACAAAATCGGTATACTTGGTATGTGACAAACCACAATCGCAAATTGTATGTTCATAAGCTAAATATCGTCAGTGGTTGTATTGCAACACGTTTCGCAAAGTATTGAAAAGAATTTTCACACCTTTTTCCTTTGATTGTTAAACATAGCATCTAAAATTTGTTTAAAGTAAGACAGTAAACAACCTCGCCTGGTTAACTAGTTCACTAGTTACTAGCCGGTCCTAAGCCCGGGTAAACAGGGAAGGTTGGGCATAGGGCTAGCAACCCTACCCCGTAAAACAAATCTAACCGTTAAAGAAACTTCAAAGCACAAGCGATATATAAAAAATAATGACAAAATTATTCCTCGCTGGAATCGGAGAGGCGAAATGGCACCAGTTGGTGAAAGCCTGCCTTCGGGAAGCCAATTCACCGATCTGTCTACTCTTCTTTCGATGAAAGCGAAAGTAAACGTGGGGACATGGAATGTCCGCACGATGTTTGAACCCAGCAAGGCAGCCCAGACTGCAAAAGAGATGAGAACGTATCACATTGAAGTGCTTGGAATTTGCGAAAGCAGATGGAATGGGAGTGGACTCTCCAAACTGTCATCTGGAGAATCAATAATCTACTCCGGTCACCCAGACGACAACCACGAGCACACTGAGTTGTTGAGTGGCTATCATGATGTCCCCAAGAGCATCGAAGGCCCTCATGTAGTGGGAACCAATCTCCTCATGCAGGATCATGACAACGAGGTTCAACTCAAAAGGAAGAAAGGTCACAATCATACAATGCTACGCACCTACAAATAATGTAGAGCAAGAGAAAAAGGAGGAATTCTACAGACAACTTCAATCAACACTGGACAAGACCTCAGTTGGCGACATCAAAGTTCTAATGGGTGAGGTGACATGAATGCCAAACTGGGAGCAGACAACACAGGAAGAGAACTAACCATGGGTCGAGAAGCGCTTGGTGAGGTGATGAACGAGAATGGAGAATTGTTTGCAGGATTCTATGCATTCAACGACTTGATGATTGGAGTCAGGCAGTGTGTTCAAGCACAAGGATATCCACAAAGCGACATGGATTTCACCAGATGGACACACTAAAAATCAAGTCGACTTTATCTCAATCTCAAGAAAATGGAGACGCAGTCTACTTGACACAAGGTGAAGAAGAGGAGCAGATGTAGGTTCACACCACTCACTATCTAGTGCAAGGAACCTTCCAAATCAAGTTAAAAGCCTTCAATGAAGCTGGTGATAGACAATTCAAGTACAACACTCGGAAACTAATGGATGAAACTATAAAGGAGATCTTCACGGCAGCCATCAAGACAAAATGGGAGATATCGAGGGACATCCCTGAAGAAACCTGTGTGGATGAACACTGGAAGTCTTTGAAAGAGATGTGGAAAGAAACCTGCACAGCCGTATTAGGAAGGAAGAAGAAAGAAGACAGGGAATGGAGCTCGACGGATACCTGGAACCTGATAGAGCAGGGAGAGGAGGATGGTGAAGCAGAAGATAAACCAGTGCAAGGATGCTCAACGACAAGAGGAACTGAGCACAATGTATAAAACACTACACTGGACAAAGAAGTGAAGAAGAGTGCACGGAGAGACAGAAGACAGTTTTACGAAACACTGGCAAGTTAAGCAGAACAGGCTGCAGGTAGGAGAGACCTGACGACATTGTATCAAATAACCAGGTTGCTATCTGGGAAGAGATCAACACAGATGAAACCAATAAAAGATGATGAAGATGATTTAATTACGAAAGAAGAGAAAGAAAGGAAACAATGGGCCGACCACTTCAAGAAGCTCTTGAATCGACCACCACCACCACCTGCACTTCGTCCAGAAATACCACCTGCAGTCCAGCCATAGAACTACAAGTCAACACAAATGCTTCAACAAAAGTGGAAGTGCTGAACGCCATAAAGCTACTGAAATGTAGGAAAGCAGCAGGACCAGATGGGATCCCGCCAGAAGCACTGAGAACAGAAGCAGAGACAACAGCAGACATGCTCACACCACTATTGCTCAAGGTGTGGAAAGAAGAGAAGGTACCTGGCTAGTGATTGGAAGAAGGGTTACTTTGTCAAACTGCCGAAGAAGGGAGACCTCAGTGTTTGCAAGAACTGGCGAGGAATCACTCTCCTGTCCACCCTAAGTAAAATATTAAGCCGCATCATCCTGGAGAGGCTTGAGGATGCACTAGATTCAAAACTACGACCGGAACAGGCTGGCTGGATTCAGGAAGTACAAATCATGTGCGGACCAAATTGCAACGCTTCACATCATCATAGAACAGAGCATAGAATGGCAATCGGCTCTCTATCTCAATTTTATCGACTTTGAGAAGGCCTTTGACAGAGTCGACCGAGAGGTAATTTGGAAACTGCTTCATTACTACGGAGTACCGCAAACCTTTATCCATCTCATTCAACAACTATACGAAGATGCCACATGCCAAGTAATTCACAATGGGAAGCTCAGTGATGCCTATCGGGTGAAGTGAAGACAGGAGTGAAACAAGGTTGCCTACTATCCCCCATGATATTCCTGATTGTGGTCGACTGGACTGGATCATGCAGCAAACAGTGGGGAGCGAGAAGAGGGGATACGCTGGCTGGACCGCGGAAGAGAACCTAGAAGATCTGGATTTCGCCAGTGATGACTTGTGTCTGATGTCACACAAACTTGAAGATCTACAGGCGAAAACTAACAAGTTGGCATCAGATCCAGCGAAGACGGGACTTCAGGTGAATATAGAGAAGACAGAGGTGATGAATATACCGCACCGACAACAACAAACTCCAATCACCATCAACGGAAGAAACTTAAAGCAAGTAACCTCCTTCACCTATCTAGGAAGCACTGTTTCAACTACAGGCGCCACAGGCACAGAAGAGGATGTCAAAGTCAGCCAGGATCGGAAAAGCAAGACAGGCGTTCATTAGCCTGAAACCAGTGTGGAGATCTTCTGCACTCAGCATGTGGAACAAGATCCGGATTTTCAACACCAACGTCAAGTCAGTGCTTCTGTATGGCTCAGAGACTTAGCGCGTTACGGAAGGGATTTCCAATAAACTACAGACATTCTTCAACAACTGCCACCTACGCTCGTTACTGAAGATCAGATGGCCAGAAAGAATAAGCAACAAGGAGCTCTGGGAACGAACCAACCAAGAACCTATCACTCAACAAATATGCAGAAGGAAGATGGATTGCATTGGACATAAACTGAGAAGGCCGACTGGGGACATCAAGCGTCAGGCCTTCGAGTGGAATCCCCATGGGAAGCGACGAGTTGGACGTCCGAGGGTGACATGGAGGAGATCGTGCGAGGAGGAAATGAGAGGTTGTGGTCTGTCGTGGAACCAGGTTGAAAAGATTTCAGAGAACAGAGTTAACTGGAGATGTGCTACTGAAGCCCTATGCTCCATTAGGAACCCAAGGGACTAGTAATAATAAAGACAGTAAACTCTTAATATATCATCGAAAAACGTAATTTGATGGATGTACTTCAGGAAATGATTGAAGTGAAATGAAAATTTAGTCAGTAGTTGGACCACGTAGCTTCAAGAGCATCAAGACGGAAACCTGGTTCGAATCCCGCTGCGGTCCGAATTTTCATTTCACCTTCAATTATCACCCAGTATCAATACTAGTCTGTGAAACCACGGCTATCTCAGATACTCAAAATGATTTATTTGTAAGCGATTTACAAGGGTGTGCATCAGAGTTTCTCAGATATCTGGTGCTCCACCAGTGTTACTAGGTAACTACCGGTAAGTTACTATAAAAAAACATGAATGAAATGACACCAGCATGAGACGATAGAAGTTCTAGCGCAATTCAAAATCCACATAACTTGGCGGAAAAACAATTTAACCAAGTTAATAAAAGAAAAGGAATTCAAGTACCAATCGCGTATAAAGCGAAACAAAGATATCGTTATTACCTTTCTCCATATAGAAATCAGGCGCCCAAGCTGGGTCTTCAGGTTGTCGTGGTATTTGTCGATTATTTTGAATGGTAAGTGAGTCAGCAAAATTCATTTCTTGTTCTTTGGTTTTCCCAGCTTGAGAATCTTGTTCATTTTCGTAACAGAACGCTCCAGGTGGTGGTATTGTTAGGTGTTCATCGCATGGTTCATCCACAGTCTTACCACTGACATTTTGATTCTGTGTTTGAAGATTTTGAACTGCCTGACTAGAAATACTTAAATTGTTTATCTGTACAGAGAATCAAGCAACAAGACAGACGTTTTATACAAAACTATACACAAATTGTTAATATACAGCAAGAAATAGGTTTACAACAAACGGGTGAAAACAAACGAAGGTTCCATCAATAAAGTGACAAACCAGAAATCCAAGTTGCATGCACACACTACACATTTATTCACGACTCTTATTCAGATAGAAGGTGAAGTCGGAGTTCTAAAGTCGCAAGGAAGATACTAAAGGGTGAGGCTATGCAAGCTTCCCAACAGCATAACAAATTTAGAAACTTCGTGTTAAGTTATTCAACGGTATAACCCAAGTATTCAAACTATGACGCGATCATGTTCTGATCGGCAACTAAATCGGTATGCAGTGATGGTATGAAGGTTCACCTTATCAACTGAAAGCTTTAGGCCGATATGAAGTCAAAGCAGATGGCGTCATAGCAAATGTTTACAGCTCACATATTTGTATATTTTTTAAACATCTCAACAAATGTCTGTTTTTTTGCTTCGTTAAACAATCCGAAATCCTGTTGTTGCACTACTGGGCTCATATTTATCTGTTTCAAATAAAGCTAGCTAACTAAACTTGAACTATACTAACACGGGTATTTTAAGCTTGATGGTTCCTTTGAGCTGCACTGTGCACTAATTTAGTGAAAAAACAAGAGTGTCTCTTCCAAATAAGATGATTTTAATAATGTTCAAAGGCTTTTTTTGCATTTGTTGGCTGTAGTCACGGAGAAGCTGATGCTTTACGAGACTTCATTAAAATTATTAACTTTATCAGAAACGCGAAATGTAAATGAAGTTACTCAAGTCACACAGATGTACCAGGGTGACACTTAAGAATCAGAACCCTCCAAAGGACTAGTTTATTGGCGTCACCATTACTGAATACCCAGCATCTAGCAAGTCATTAGAGAAGACGAATTTCTATTACTGCCAAGTGTTGTTATGAAAGAAAAGATATTGCATTTACACTGATATGTAAGGCTAACCTTAGTCTAACTCACACTAAGATAAAGGTATCGGTTGTTTCAAACAATTAGCTAATGATACCTTATAAATTTATTATATCTGGAAGATGGCAGTCTCTATGCATAAAATCCTGGTTTTAACAACCAGTAAAATTATTTACTTTAGGTTGATCAGTAATACTCATACCTTCAGCCACCCAACTGTTGATACACATGTCGCATCTATCTGCTGAAAGCAGATGTTAGAGAAGTTTGATTTTGCGTATCTGGTTACTGAACATGAACAAGCAATACTGAATCCACATAGCGTATAACGTAGCCTAACTTCATTATTCGATTTCAGCACACTAACGAAGACACAGTCATATAGGTAAAAACTGCAACATGAGCGCCATTACTCGATTTCGCAACACATGTGAGGTCTATTAACGGATAAGGGAGGTTACATTCTTATTTCTAAATAGATGGTTGCAGTAGAAAGCTAGTCAAGTATTGGTGATGAACACTACTGTCCGGCAAGATCAGAGTAAAAAGCCACCCACTTTTTCCCTCAACTTCAATAATCAATCCTATTAATCTTAATGTATGCGTTGTTTATGATAAAAAGAATTTCTACTTTTCATGGGATCGTACTCCGAAAAAAATGAGAATAACGAAAACAAGATAAATATAATCTACACAACTAGTTACGAAGACTGTCAACATCAATAAGTTGGTCAATTCAGTCATCGATTAGGTCAAAGAATTTATGAGTATCAACCAGCAATCAAAGACCATGATATATCATCATTTATATTGATGTATGTAGATGAGCACAACTTCGATTGGAACAATGTGGAAATAGTACAACACAAACTCCAGTGCTCCCAAGTTCCCAATGTTCCTCCAACTGATGTCGGTCCATGATGGATACCAACCCTAAAATCGCTAAAAATCCCCACAGACCCCCAAACGAAATTTATCTAGAGCTCACTGGTAACTAACTTTGAGAGGTGATTCCTGAGATTCTAATGCGAAGTGACCGGTGTGGCAAACCTTGGTGGCTGTGAGGGCAATTACTCAACGATGACATTGGGTAGTGGTCGAGCTATGTCTTGAACTGACAGAAGTTGGAAATATAGACCATGGGATCCCGACCCAGTGGCTCCATGGTAACGTGCTGACCATAAGACCTGAAGGTCTTGGGTTCGACCTCTGAAAGAGTCGTGGGTGCGCACTGCTGAGTCCCATACTAGGACGAAACAGCTGTCCAGTGCTCCCAGGTTTCCAATGTTCATTGAATTAAATCAGCCAGTGAGGAATACCAACTTGAAATCAGGAACTCAAACTCTGTAGGAAAATTCTTGGAAGCATGATACTTCAATCGACAGGCAAGTGGACATTAACCCAATTCAGGGACTTTAGAAAAGAGATCAACCAACTGGAAATTAATTAGACGAATGAATAATCAGACATAGGTCAAATGATAACAACAGTTATTAGAGTCAAGATCTGATGAAAACAGAGAAAGAGTAGTCCCATTCACTAGTCAATAACGCTTAAGATTGTCAAATGTCCTAAATAACATTCCTTCAACTTGAAAATCCTTCACTTCTTCACGAAGTAAATGCTGATCCAAAGTCTAAGAACATATTTCAAAGCTCAGAAAACAATTAATTAATGATACGATAGTTACCTTGGCAATGTTCTTATTCATCTCTGCACTTGTTTGTCTTTGGTATACCACCGAATCTCGAATGTTTTGTTGCATCTGGAGCTGATGCTGAACTGGTTGTTGCAGTTGCTGTGATTCAGAAATCTCAGAAGAATCAGCAGTTTGGGCTGAATTAATCCATTTGTTTTGTTGACTTTGTGGTATATGCGGTGTGCCAGTTAACATTACTTCACTTCTGTCAGGAAGCGAGTTATGCTGTTGTTCATGAGAGTTATGCATAGAGTGAGTTACTGATCCACTGACAACGGAGTGGGTGATTTGTGAAGCCATGTATTGCGATTGAATAGTTGGCTGTAGTTAAGTAAATAAACAATGTAGACAAATAATAAAGACTTCAGATGGAGATTTCCACTTTGACTTCATGTTTTTCTTAGTAATGGTGACTAACTGTACTGGTACAGCCTGGTGTGAGGTTTACTGAACAAATATGGAAACGACATTCAGGTTAACAACTTGTAAGCCATTAAGGGATTATAATATTTGCTGCTGTTCATAATAAATATGTATGGATGTGGAAAAGTGATTACCTTTTCTAGTCAACATTCACAAACTATGGTAGTATTATGGTTGAAGTTGGGGTATTAAACGGTAATTGAAGTGAAAATGTACACTATTCCTAAAGGTAGACAACGCCACGTTCCCAATAAAACTAAGCAAATAACGATTGCCGCATTCAAATTTCGCCTTAATGAATTAAAACAAAGGAATTACGACTAAGAATAGGATAAATTTGTCGCATTTCCTTGCAGTCGCTTTAGCTACAAACAAGGTTGATCTGTTTGGACAACCAAACGACTGAATGCAAACATAGATACTGAAAAATGAAGCGAATGTCAAGGATTGGTCAAACTGAATCACAGTAGAACTAAAAGGTTTTTGGGGACTTCGTTATAGCAATAACGATGGCTTAGATATACCACGAACAATTGGAGTGATGATTAAGAGCAAGAAGTAACTTAAATAGAGAAATTCGAAATGAAACCTAGGATATAAGACAGACAAAATCACGTAGAATCTCGTACACAAGTTCATCGGCTCAAGTTTGCACACTACACAGTAGTATACAAAGAACAAGTAAATAGGAAAAGTGACATCAAAATAGCGAAGTTGTATGAGAATAAACAATCTGAAGATGAAAGTAAGTGCAAATATTCAAGCTTTAGGAGATCTCAAGGAGTGAATGCATCTGCACCATTTTGGTCGATTCCCAACCATGTCACCAGCAGTCCTCAACCACTGATTCCTTTCGTCTCGCTGATTCCAACCAGGCAGTCGACATTTCACACGACCAACAAGATATAAAAGATTATGTAGCTTGAATTGTCTTATGAAGGCAATGGAAGATTAACCAGTCTCATTCTTGAGTGGCGATACAAGCAACAGTAGTGTAAGGTTCTACAGTTCACTGATAGCTGCAAGCGTGTATCACGCTCAGTCTCGAGAAACCATAAACTACAACTCAGCAGCCATACACACGTTGATGTACTGAGCTACAAATCACAGGAACTTCCGAAGGGCTAATAATGCTGCATAGTTATACAACAGATGGGGAACAAACGGGCCATTTTTATCACGTAATTGCCCTGACAACCAGACTTCAATTAATGTCCTTTAATTTTCGTATTACATTTTGGGAGCCAAAAGATAGGAAGCCTGACTAAGGTTTCGAGCTTGCTAACACTTTATCAGCACCGTGTATCTACAACCGTGAAAAATGTGATGTTCCCTCGGTGAATCAAACCTGTATCATTGAGTGCCCCAGTAAGAAACTTTAGCAATAGGCTACAACTAATAGGCTTAGGTCAGTGATGAGCACTAAAGACTACACAGCCCCACATCGGGTCCCCCGATGACCCATTCGCATCAATCCACCTAACCTTTAGGAATATAATAACAACGGACTGATATATTAGTGATGCATCATATAGTTGGAAAATCATATAAGCAACAAGAAACTGATTGGGACATATTAGGGACCTTAGTCCAGTAACTAAAACATGGCACCAATGTATGAAGTCTTTGACTGTTGATTTGAGCCATGTGGGGCAATGCAGACTAGCTAGTTGGGGTCCGCGGGGCAGGAAAAACCAGTGGTTGGAGACTCTAGGTGATATGGCTCAGAACCAATGTCAGTGGCGCAGATGTATACACACCTTATCCTCATCTTAACGACGCTATATCGGATCTCACCATTTTCTTATTCTTCCTTTCTTTTCGTACTTTATATTTCTTTCAACTGAATTTTCTTATCTTCATCTTGCGTCTCACTGACTTTTTACTTGATGTACTGATATGAGCTGTGGCACCTCGGACCGTTACTCAGTAATGCCTGGTCCTATGTTGATATTGATGATGAAGAGTCTCTTTGTACCACTTATTTCGGCAATTTGAACGCA
The DNA here is from genome assembly GCA_944470555.2 of Heterobilharzia americana. NCBI lineage: Eukaryota > Metazoa > Platyhelminthes > Trematoda > Strigeidida > Schistosomatidae > Heterobilharzia > Heterobilharzia americana. The sequence continues at coordinate 31,079,441 of OX104129.1, read as the reverse complement.
TTTACACCAAGTCTTACCAAGCTATCACTGGAGCTGGTTAGAAAAAGCGGAGAATAACCACATACGACATAATAGAGTATAATGAATCATACCTATATCATAGATATCCAAATCAAATCAGGAATTTACTGTTTGAAAAAGAGATACCATGCGAGTGGTGACATATACGATGATATCTGCATTTCTCAGTGAATGAACGAGCAATTTGTTTTGCTAACATTTCGCTAATCAAGTCCACAAGGCTTCAAAATATTGACATACCAGAGTTTAAGACATCGAAGCTTACTTACGATAACTCAAGAAATCCTTTTAAACCAACGATCCTGGGTTTTCAAGTGGTTGAAGAATGAACATAAGCATAGTATGTTGGGTAGGATTAGTGTGTGTGTGCATGCATATGCCCCGATTCCGGTGGCGTGTGTATTGTTCATGTCAGTTTGTGAGAGTCCGAGATCACGTTACGTTTTGCTTTATTCCCTCCTTCCCACTTAGAAAATTTTGATTCCATCATGTGAAGAGACTCAACTGCAAAGCGTTCCATTGTTACTGTTGAAACCATTCTGAACAATTTCAATATTATCAAAGCCAACCTTATAGACTATTATTGTAGCATATGAAGCTAAGACTGCAGTTATCCAAAGCTCTGAAAGCCCTTAAGAATTCTCTAAAATTAACAACGACTCTCGTAGAGGCAACAAACCAAATGTGTTATGACTCTTCCCGGCGGTAAATTTCTTGAATAACTTGATTCTCCTAATTCACCTCTAACGTTATCTCTGTATGTGTTTAATTCCGTATATATTTGTCATGTCTTGCATACACACTTCACCAATGCGATTAGTCACTCAATTTATCTCATAATCTCAACTTTGTACAATAAAACACAAAGTTTGGCGCTCACTGCCATTTTCCATGTCCACGATCTCAATCACACATCCACAACGCACAGTACTTTTTAAAAATGAAATAACTCATTTTATTTATTGGCACTTATACACCTTTGTTGATCGGCCTCTGATGGCATAGGACTATGTGGATGCCTCGATTTTACCTGAAACTTCACCACGTTGTAGTTTGCTTAGTGATGGCTATTAGTAACATTCAGAATGTAGATCTTATTCTATTTGGAATTAGTCAGCTGAATGCACTTGCATCCCAGTGTGACGTCCCAACTGGGAGTTGAAACCAACATTCATTGCTTCAAATACCAGAGCGTTATTCATTAAGTTGCTGGGCAATGAGAGCCATCTCTTGTGCAACAGGAAACAATTGTTATTCATATATATTCGAAGTCAGATATTCCATATAAAGAAAGTGGAATAATGCAAAATAACACACGCTTATTTTGAAATCATGAGAACTACTGATGTATGTCAGGGATCAATAAAAAAGCTCTTGAACTGAGTAACACAATAATCTTATAAATGTGTTTTGAAATAATTAATGTAGTGTGATTGGTCATACTTATCTTGGACGCATATTTTGCTTTCTTTGGTCGATATAACGAAATGCGCGATCGCTTAATATACACTACTAGTGGTTAATTAACATTAAATCAGTAAGATGTGGAATTAAACGTGGAAACCACTTACCTTAACATAGGTGTGCATTAGCTGCTCACAATTGGATGGCTGGATATGAGGCTGACTGGATGCATAATGACCATGATGATACTGTATAGCACTGGATCCTGCACCAGAAGATCCACTTGACATACGTGATCGAACATTGCTTGCTGTAGCAGATGAAACATCTGGGTTAGCATTACGACTGTTCATGTTGGAAATAGTGACTGAAGCATAGTTTGAAGATGACATATTACTAACGCCTGTACTGTTTCCTCCTCCTCCAGCTAAATGCTGCATTACCGTGCTTCCACCAGCATTTAAAAATTGTTGGGGAGGCAACATACCACCACGACAAATTACAGGTGCTCTTCCAACTGTCCCACCTTTACAAATTCAACAAAAAATATTGAAACGCTATTTTGGTTTCCAAGAAGTTGATTATCACAACTAAGCTTTCAGATTAAACTATCATTTTTACAGGGTAAGTTTAGTTAGTATGTTTACATGACACTGCAACCAGCCTTCAAATCAAAGTTAAGGAACTGAACCGTCACACAAAAATCGACGTCTAACCAAATCTCAAGCCGACTCAACGAAGACCATGATAATCATTTTATGGTCAAAATTATATTATTTAGATACACATAAATGAAATAAACATGGTCTATCAAGTGAAACTCATCAATTTTAAAAGCAAACCAAAGGCTTTCAAAATCTTTAGTCGAAGATCAACTCTATAGTGACTTTTAAGAAAACACCGAGGATCGAGTGAAACCAGCTACACAAGGAAGCTTTTTCTTGGGTTTTGGTTTCACATCCCGAAGACATCTGACAGAATGGATACTGAAACTCATTTTGTGGATTCCTTCAATCAATTGTCTGGTCTTCAACCTGTTAACGAAGATAAGAAGAGGTGGTTCAAATCTAAACATTATAAGCTAACAATCGCTGTCTATGGATAGGTTTGCACTAGGTATCTTAAACATAACCCAGTTCTAATATTATCTGCGGTTTAACCACACCTTCAGAATGCAGTCACATCGACTCCCAACCACTTACTGTTTGTTGCGCACATGACAAAGAGTTTACGTCTCAGAGGTTTATTCTCATTTATTACGGCAATAACTCATCAATTATTTGATACGGGAAGTCAAGTGGAACCAATGAAATCGTTCATAGTAGTCAACGGACAAAAGATCTCGCGATTTCTTTGAATTGTCGAAGCTGTCACTATCCATGAGTTCAATTTGAACTGTGTTCGAAAGGAGATAGTTATCAATTTATTATTGCCCCGGTAATTAGTCACTTTTCACCCTCTTGTCCTTCCCAAAATATTCTCATCCGCATTCATCATTGACTATCGTTTCATTATTATTGTATTTGTTAGCATTACGACTGTCTCACCCACTTATGAACATAATATTTTCGTAAGATTACGTAACCGCCTCTGTTTAATCCCAATCTTATCTCACTCATTCGTGGATACTCCTCTCCATGCCTTATATGACATTTATCTAGTTTGACTGAATCCATTACTTAAACCTCTGTTTTGTGAACTATAATGTTTTCCAGTAGCCTAAAACACTCTACATATAGCATGTTTATATTTACTGTAGGAATTATTTACTTATTGTAGGCAGCTAACAAAAATCCTACTGACCAGTTTCCTTCTAGTCAAATAATTGCCATGTATTAACTTGTGCCACAGACACTTCACGACTTGAGATTTGTAGCTTATTGGTTATTATTGTTATTCAATAACAGCAAGTATTCCAGGCAAATTCTATGTTTTGGATATCACCTTAGTTTGATTATTTTGTGAACGACCAACCAATCGTTTAGGTTCCTATTTCCGAAAAGAAAGTCATAGTTACTAGATTATTTTCCAGAGTGCATTTTTCGGTACTGAATCTCTTTCAAATGAATTAGTATTTCCTTGTCTCCTCAATTAATATGTGTTTCATTTCCTAAAGTCTTTTTGTTGATATTGATTCTTTTAAACAAAGTTCCACTTTCTAGACGTAACGTTAAAAAGAAGGGATGTTGGCTCAATTCAAAGGTCAGTCTATCGAAAACCAACCTGGACCGGACAGTTCACAAACTTTAATAGTTGGGTACCTTTTAGTTGTAAGAGAAATCTCATTCACTCACTGTGTTCCAGAATCTATACAGTATGTTCAGAAGATACGGTGGATACTGAAATCGAAACTCTTAGAATACTACTATCTAATAAAGGATATCCTAAAAGATTTATTGATTAGAAACTGAAGAAACGAACCACTCCCCATCTCATTACGGTCGCTAAGAGAATTTTAACCATGAATCTAGAATTCAAAGGAGACATCACAGTCGAAGTGCTGAAAAATCGTCTGTCAAGATGTATCAATGGTAGCTTCTATGCTGCTAGACTGCGACCGATATTCTCCAGCCGCCATCTGATTCGACAATGCGTGAAGGATAAGCTTCCACTTATGTCCACATCTATGTGTATCTACAAGTTCACATGCTCCTGTGGAGCTGACTATATTGGACGTTGTAAGCAGGCCCTCCGAAAACGTGTTGTTGAACATTACCCGATTTGGTTCACCAAAGACGAGTGAAGGAAAACAACTTCATCCATATCTGAACACCTTGCTGAATTGGGTCACTCAGCACCTTGAGATTCACCCTTTAAAATAATTTACAAAGTTAAATTGAACTACTCCAAAGGTTTACGTCTCCACTATTTACGCATAGCTGAAGCATTAGCTATACATGAACAAAAGCCGAAGCTTTGCATTCAAAAACGTTTTGTGAAACCACTTTCTCTACCTTGGCCTTAACAATTCATTTTGTTGATTTTGTCAATTTCATTTCACTTCACTTTGGTATACTTCTCTTTTATTATCACCAATTTTCACTTCATTGACAACATTTGACCCACATTTCACTTTTTAATATCCATTCATTCTTTATTCAATGATCTATTTTACAGGTTTCAGCTAAATTATCACCGTTTTACAATTCTTTGACAACACTTGTCTCTTATCTCACCACTTGTTATCAATTCGTTCCTTATTCAGTGACTCATTTTCTATCTCTCCCACTTAAACAAATACCACCACTTACACCGACTGTATATTTTGCATATTGACTGAGCAACTTTTTAGTACAATTTATCTGTCATTTTACCGAGTATAAATACGACTGTACAGCTTGAAAAGAAATATTTCTTCGCTGATATATGTCTTGTTCTGATTCATGAATAAACGGGTATATTTCGTCAGTTAAACAATTGTGGAACAAATACCAAAGTACCAATAAGGTTCTATCATATCACCAATCAGAGTCTTTCCAGAAGGTACTAATATATATATTGTCTGATGCACTTTACTCCTTCACAACTTATGTCAAAGTAGACTCCGACAAGGGTCAGTCACGGAGATTAATCTGTTATATCTTTTTCTAAGGACAACCATTTTAACAGATAAATCTAGAAAACAGGTTTAGAGAAGGTTAACAGTAATAGTCTACCTTGTGTTCTCAAACTATTCGCTGGTGCTGCATATTCGAGGCATGGCTTTGGATTTACTGTACGACACGACACTGTATTATGCTGTCGATTAGGAAGTTGACCACTAACTGAAGCACTACTTCGTCGAGTGAGGGTGGCAGCTTGGAGGAACGGTTGTCCATATTGATTAGGGATCGGTTCCTGACAAGTTTGAATAAAATCAAAAATAACCAAAATGAAACAGAAATTCCTGATACTGCTGACTAGTGTAAATAGGATATTTAAATATAGCTGAGAAAGCGATTGATATTTTAAGATCAGCCTTCAAAAAGGAAAGATAAATGAACGCAGAACCTGGCACGGAAAAGCATTGAGTGATTTTGCAAAACTTCACAACAGTATGCAAAGAAGAGGATGGACGAAGTATTAATGACAGTGTAGACTAAGGTAGTAATAAATGTTAAAACTCCAGTATTTATGACTAACATTAACTTAATCAAAGTCCACTTATCCCTTTGACAACTAAATACAAGAGCCAATCAAAATTCCCTGAAAAAATTCCAAAATTCACTTGTCTGCAAAATAGTTAAAGCTGGTAGGAGTGTCTCAGGAAAGATTTGTCACATGGGATAGAGAATACATAGCAATCCTGAAATCGCTACAAAGTATGAAAAATGAAAGAGATGAATATTAAGGTGATAGGGCACTCATAAACGAAAATACAAGTGCTGTCACTTATCACAAGTTCAGAACCATGAAATGGAAAATACAAATGAATATTCTAGAAGCGACCATTTTTCATCTGAGCGGACGATAGCATCTTTGTATGGTTTCGCATAGGTAAGTCAGGTCTCATACGACCATGCCTAAGCAGAGAACGCCGATAAGCCTGGATCTAAAGCACGCGGGTTGAAAAAGATATTTTCCACTTCCAAGACTTTTTGAGCACAGATATCAGCAATTTCCAAACACCAACGGTAACTTTAGTGGTTCGGATTAACAAAATAAGCCGCTTATGTTTAATTTTATGAATGGTAATATTATTCCAAAGAAGCTTCTAAACTTACGAGACCGAATCCACCTACCTACAGCATACTTCCTACACAACCATGTTTGAAAGTCCACAGCAAGCATGCTTACCAGTGTCTTGTATTAAGTATACTAACAATGGCTAAATAACTCCTCAAGGCAGAACTGATGACTATCAATATCACCATCAGCTCATCCATATCCCATATCACACTGTGGTTTATTGATATGAGTTTTCAACCTTAAACTAGTGGATCACAGTTTCGAACTCCGCTTAGCCTGCCGAAGTCCGGACAACCAGGTAGTATCATTAGACCTAATACATTAGGCGTGGTTCATTGCCTACTGTATGAAAGTGTACGTGGTTGCTAACGGCGTTTATTCGCTCTCCGTTTTCCTTGCCAGGATCAGTTAGCCCTCGCAACTACCAAAGCGGGAGTAAAACCAAAGGAGACCCTATACCGCAGTAAGCATACGGAAGAATAAAGTTTCATACAGAAATCACAAAACAACTAAACAGACTATATGTTACAGTTGGATTTAAATGCACATCAAAAATACTCTTGGGTAATTCAAATCAACTGATATTTATGCAAATAGCACTGTATTGCACACTGATTGAGATTCATCCATCACAGTATATTGTATACATAAATCATACTACAATCAAGCACTACTTCAGATATTTTATTGGTTCATGCACAAAATCCGACGTACGCATCAGAAAAAACATCTGCGAAACAATCCTTTTTACAAAATCACCTGATGCTCTTATTTCAATTAGGGATCCTGACTGAGCCAGTTTCAGCTTAATATAGACATCCTGGCCGACAACTGCTTACTTGATATGACGATCGGGCTTGCATATCACAATGACCCAAGCTTTGCTAGTAAGAACATTCGTTCCTGAAGGTTCTACCATACCGGAAACATTTATTGGATAATAATAAAATATCCAGTCACCGTAATAGTGTTGACAGCTTTGGTGTCATAGGAATCTGAAAATGAAAGTCATATTGGTGGATGGACGGGGTTTAACGAAAGTAAAGTGTTTTCCATTGATGACCAGTAGTCCATGCTGATGCTTCTTTCCTGTGGGAAGAAAGGAGTGGGGAACGTCGGTCTAAAAATAAGCACACACCTCGCTGCCGTCCGGTCTATGGGTGTTGGCGGTATGAGCTTCCCAGACAGATTCAACGCAACTCAAATTAAAATCTCAAATTTTCGCAAAGATTGTGAACGGGTTCGGACAGATGTCTCATGGGCTCTTTGGTCATTCAAAAGTAGTCCCTCTTTTCTTTATAACGTCTTACAGGAACAACTTTCACGATGTCACCAATCGGGAAGTATCAACCACCTGCACACTTCCAGAAGTATACAAAGTCTAACCAAACACTGGCTGACTATATCAGCGTAGAACCTTGCACACAGGTGCTTCGGGTCAAGTTTCCACACTTCAGAGTGGTACACAATGAAGAGGTAGACAGAAAAAGTGATATCAAAGACAAAGTACTGTGAGAGAATGAACAATCAGAAGATAAGGATTAGTGCAAATACTCAAGCCATAGATGTTAAGCAGTGAATACATCCGAGCCATTATGATGGATTTCCAGCCACGTCACCAAGAGTCCTCAACCACTGACTCATAGTTTCATGGACCCAGCTAGACAGTCTACATCTCTTTACACGACTCGGAACAACAGTCATGGACTTCATCGACTGGTGTAACGTCTTCGGCTGACAACTCTAGACTCTCTTCCAATGTAGTCTAACTTCCCTTAGCATAGTACGTTGAGGTAGGTGGTGGCTCAGCGTGTGCAGAACATAGCAAGCAATCTCAGTAGACTAAGGTTTACAACCTCACCAATCGCCTTGACTTTTGGCTAGTACACTTCGCCTGACTTTAACATTGCTCACATGGTGATTCCACGAAACGCAAGCAATGCCACGAAGAAATCTTTGATCGAAACCCTGTAACCGCCTCATGTCTTCTACTTTCGGCGGCCACGTCTCACAGTCGTATAACAGGACAGAACGGAATGCAGCGCAGTATACACGCACTTTGATAGATAGTCGGATATCTCGTTTGTTGGAGCCACAGGTGATGCAAGTGGGCGAATGCCAAACGGGCTTTCTTCATACGATATGAGATCTCGTCGGCAACCACACCGTTCCGGCTGATGCAACTCCTCAAGTACGACACATTCCACCACTCCCAAACATTAAACTGGGAGCCCTTGCAGTACAACAGTTCTGGAGCCTTACCTGACACTTCAGAAGACTCTGAATTTTGTCGCCGGCTTTGCCTAGCAGGACAATATCGTCTGCATACTCCAAGTCAATCAAATGACCTCCAGAAAGTAGGTCAGTCCCTGTGAAGTCAGACGTACCCGCTATGTCGATTAGTGCGCCTATGATGAAGTTAAATAGGAACGGTGACAGTGGGCATCTGCGGTGCACATCACAAGTTGTCGCTAATTCACATGACAACTATTCGTAAGCTCTTACAGGGCTGCGTGAATTCAAGGAGAGTTTTGGTTAGCATTATATACTACCTCGTTACTCCCAACACAGCCAGATAGCACCATAACACAACAGTCGACTGAGTCAAATGCCGCCTTCAGGTCAAGAAATATGGCAAGTGTCGGCCGTTGGCCGGTAGGTATGTCTGTGTTCCAGGAATTGGCGAAGAGTGAAAATCTGACTGATGCACCCTCGTCCACATCTAAAACCAGTTCCCAGTTTGCTGTTTTCAAGCTCTAGTTAGGCATCGGATAACTTTGGAGCCTAGGATTTTGGACACAGTATTAGTCAAACTAATTCCCTATGAGTGTCGCAAGATTTCTCCCTCTTGTTATAAACTAGGATGATCAGTGAACTAGACCAGTTTGACGCCACTACCTTCGATTCCCATACACTATCTAGTACCTCTGTTACTTTAATTAAGAATGTTCTACCTTCATCCTTAAACCTTCAGGTCAGGTCCTGCTGTTTTGGGTCGTTTCAGGTTCGATACAGGCTTCTCAACGTCAAGGAGAGTTGGAGGACCAACATATACGTCTCATTCAGGTTCAGGCTGGATGCTGGACAACTTAAGCGTCTCTGAGGGTCAGTTGAACTGTGCTTCAAAGTGTTCTGCCCAACGTTCTAGCCGCCTGTCTTGGGACGTTATCAGGGCATCAACTTTTTCGGTGATGGTTTCACTAAACATCGTCTTCTTGCAGGCATCCTTGACAGAACTAAACAATTGCCGAATGTTACCCAACGCAGATGCGTCCTCCATCTTTCTCGCTCCCACCACTGCTCGCGATCATCGCAAACGAAGACTCTTGGTCAACTTACGTTTGAGTTGCTTTCGCTCTTCGTCGTGGTCAGGGTCAGTTGGAATCAGTTTTATCGCGTCAATCAGTTGGCATGACGTAGATGAAATCAAACAACGTTTGGTAACCTTCGAGTGTATGTTACTAATTGCTTCTACCAATGTTTCTACAGCAGACACCAAGTTTCCTCAGAGTGAGCATTGCTGTCATATTCAGATTAATGCTTAGCTAATTCCCCCCTAAATACGTACTCGGCATCCTCATATTCCAATCGAGCATAGATCGCAGTCCAAACTAGTATTCTAGAAAGAGCGGCAATCCTCCACCTATCATCTCTAACGATAGCCTATGGTAACGTGATCTACCTGTCTATCGTTGGTTTGAAGTGAGAGGACACCATGTGAAACTGTGTCTCTCTTTGCGCCGAAACCTAGTCCTGGCCAGAAACAAATGACTGCTGGAGCAAAATTGCAAGAAACGATCACTGTTGTAGGTTCATTTGCATGCAATCCTATAAATACCCCAGAAGATTCATATCTGTTTGGTTCAGTTTCCTCCTTTAAGCCTTAAAACCACCCGCCATTATAACTACATTTGAACGGTTTGCTTTCTCAGCAACAAAACTGGCAGCTCATAGAATTCATCCTTTGCATCATCCGCACTACAGTCAGTGGGTGCGTGGATGTAGATTACGAATATGCATCGGCAAGTGTTACAATCCTTCCTAATCCTTACAGATTCATTGTCGCACAGCAGATAGACGGCTGTTGAACGGTACCCAGGCCAGAAGCTCCTTTTCTGCTCTACAACTTAACCCTAAGCCTACACCAGCGATTCCACGATAGCTAGCCACTGGATCTCCGGACACTCGTAAGGTGAATTTTGAAGATTCATCACTATGGTTAGGTAAGGTCAGTGTAACAAATACACTCGGGTCCTGAATAGATATCTCAGAATCACCATACATCTGTGGCTAGAAACTCCAGTTTTCGCAAGCGATGCTTGCTGTCCGGTTTCGTATAGAGTTCGGACGTTAAAAGTTCCTACATGAAATGGATGGTGGTGTCTTAGGAGACTAGGAATGAGGTTTCGATGGCAGTGATCGTTGACATTGGTTACAGAGTGAGGAGATGGGTAAGGCGTTATGCGTAATGCATTTAATACTAGCACCAGAAAGTGAATACAAAGAAGGAGACAGAGTTGAGGTGGATAGATTATATTCATTTGAGTCTTGTGTACTACTGGAAGAGTGCAGGCAGTTGACACTTCCCGGCTAAGCACATCATGCAAGGCTAATTCATTTTGAGGTACTTGAAACAGAAGAGATAGTGTGTGATCAGAGAGCCCATGGGACATCTTGAGGCCCTCACACACCAACGTTTTGCAATTTTGAGATTCTGGCTTTTCACTTTTGAATCCGACTATGAAACATTTTTGCAGGCATCGGCATCCCGCGAAGGGATGGTGTGTTATTTTGGGGGCCGACCTTTTCTAACCCTTTCCGTTTAAAAGGTGGCATCACAGAGGCTCTGCTGGTCATCCAAGAGAAACACCTTACTGTTGTCACAACCCGTCTAGCTAGCAGCAGTATGACTTCGCCCTCAGACCCCCCCCCCTTATCATAGTGTAGTAATCTACGCAACGGTAACTGCTTTTCGTGCAACCACTATCCATGGTATGACAGGATCTCGAGGGAACAAGTGTTTGACTAGCATAGCTTGTTGAGTCATTGTGATATGCAAGCCCGACCACCATGTCAAAGCAGTAGCAATCGGTCAGGTAATCGAAGACAAACTACCTTTCTTACCTTTGTCGTTTCCCTTCCGTTCACCTCTCCGTGCTAACATTAAGACCACTGAAGGTTTCCTTGACCTGCTATTCCGAAACCATTACCAACTATTAAAGACAGCAAAATACTGTTTCTAATGTCTAAACCATTCTGCCAATTTCACATCGCAGCTTTCAATATCAAATCCCTATGCTAAATCAGGTAACATGCGTCACTTGCCGAAACTCTGAAATCCCCGGCGATGAGTGCTTGCTGTTTCCCAGACACGTATACAGGACCTGCATGTGGTTTTTAGCTGACCTTACCACACCAATACGATGGAACTGCGAATCTCACCACACGTGTCCGGAGATTTAATGACCAGCACTCCTCAACCCGCTGGTGTAGGTATCGCGTTAAGTTGTTGACAGTAAAGCAAGCTTCTTGAGTGGATACCAGTCAATATCTTTCTGTGTTGTCCGAGTGAAGGCCCTACGGGAACTGTGAGGAATCGTGACACTCGCTGACGCCTAATAGTAGTCTCTGCCTACGCGAACACCGAATACAGTTCGGATGGTACAAAGGATGAACTCTACCGTAAGCTGTCAATTTTGCTACATAAGGCGAAACATTCAGATACGGTCATAACAGCAGGCAGTTTCTGCGCTAAAGTAGGAACGCTGAGCTACTAGGAAAGACATCTTGGAGGTATCCACGCTATATCATGCCAACAAATTGACAACGATGATCGTTTCATGCAACTTTATTCTAACAATCACTTGTTTCTGACCGGTACTAACTTTAAGCATAAGTAGACATTGTCTTGGTGTTCGCTAATAACAAATTAACAATGGACACAGATAGATCATACCGCTATAAACTATTGTTGGAGGACTGTTGCCCTTTCTAGGATACGAATTTGTACTCCGACCACGCCTTAATTTAGACATGTTCGTGCCTTAATGGTTGCAGAGAAAAGGTAGAGGGAAGCCTGTTTGCTCATTTGGAAGATGAGAACACCAAGTGTGTACCCAGGGGGGGACAAATAGTTAAGTATTTATCTGGATGTGATAGTAGTACTTTTCCTGCTGAAGCCTAGTATCAGTCTCCAGTAGAAACAGCAGTAAAGACAGTAGATAACTTACATCCAAAGGTTAGTAAAGACCAGAGGACTTTCGCACTGTCATCCCAATTGGCTGCGGCGAGAAGATTCATCTCACCTGGCTCTAACCATGATTAGGAGCGAAAGAAGCTTAAACATAAATTGACTAAGAGTCTTCCCAATGATCACGAGTAATGATGGGTGACGAAAGTGATGGAATAGGCATCAGTATCAGGTGATACTCGGTAACTATTTAGGGTCACTAGAGATACTGGCAGAGAGACCATTGTTAGTGAGATCATCGCCGAAGACGATGGCTAGAAGCTAACATAACAAATCTAGCACCAAAGTCTTATATGCTATGTTGACAAGGAGTAAAGCTGGAAAATATCTTTAATTTTAAGCTGTATATTGTAGTCTATAAATTTCCCTGCAATAAAATTTCACGCTTAATCTTATTAGCCAATTCAAACCATTCGGCTTTAAATGGGTTAGACTTCCCCAACTCTTGATTCTCTTACTTATGTCTACTTATGGAATAGATGAACCGAAGTTATCAATTCCAACCACTGCGGAGTAGAAAAAAGTCCGTCAACATATCCCAATGTTTCGCTCGTGGATGGAACATTTATCGCTATGCCCCCTCAAATACCCACAGTTTCGATAATAGTAACTGGAATGATTGTCTTTCGCACTGCGCACTTTCAAGTAATCGGAAGCTGTACAAACTTTCTTGATCTACCTTGTTAACTGTTCGCATTCAGAATTAGCTGAATAACTACGTCTCAAATACTATAACGGGAGAACGGCTGTGTTTCTATGGCCACCACAATTAGCTGTTACAAAGATAGCGTGGTTCTACAGTCCTACCAAAATTATATCATAAAATGAAAACCAACCATTCTTAAGTTATTTTCAGTATTGGTGCTGAAATGGTTAATCAGGAGTAAGCAGGTAATTTGCAAAATCCTCACGTGCAGAGGCTGTATGAATTTTCTTTTAATACAAGTAAAATTATCCATAATTTGACTGAGTTTTAATCTGTTCGCGATAATAAATGAAAGCTCATCTGATGGCTCGAAAGTTACTAGCATAAGTACTTTTTCCGGTATACAGATTAAAGTTTGGAAAGTAAAACTAGGCGTCAGGGTCGACGAGACAAGTACCAAATGGATAGCTTGATTTTCAAGTCAAAGGAGTTCAAAATAAGTCGCAAAGGTAGTAGTATCGTATTTTACTGTTCTTGGAAGGCTGCCAGAATACACCGATAAGGAAACGATTATCTCTTCCTAGTCTTAACACAGAATTGGAAGGAAATTACAATATAGCTGCTACCTTGACGTGGTGGTCGGGCTTGCATATCACAATGACCCAACGAGCTATGCTGGTGGAACGCTTGTTCCCTCGAGGTCCTACCATACCAGAAAGGTCTGTTGGGTAGTGGTTAGACGAAAAGCAGTTACCGTTATAGTGTAAATTGCTACACTATGATGGGGGTCTGAGGGCGAAGTCGTACTGCTGCTAGCTGGATGGGGTGTGACAGCAGTAAGGTGTTTCCCTTGGATGACCAGCAGTGCCAAGCTGATGCTGCCTTCTCAGTGGAAGGGGGGGTTAGAAAAGGTCGGCCCCAAAAATAACACACTCCACCACGCCCCACGGTCTGCCGGGCCGGCGGTGTTGGTTCACTTGTCGTTTCCTTTCGACCATCCGGCCCCAAAAATACAAAAATTCAAAATAATCATACTCAAAAGGCTGGGTGTGACAGGCCTCAAGCAGATGTCCGATGGGCTCTGCGGTCACACAAATCTCTTTCAGGTACCTTAAGAAGAAATAGCCTTCCACGGTGTGGGCAGCCGGGAAGTGTCAACCGCCCTCACAACTCTGTCAGCACCCAAGTTTCTTCTGACTGCTATCCTCCTCCTCCATCATTACCTTCTAATCTTCCTTCACGTCTCTTAATTAATGATGCTGCATCATCTTCAATTTCTCCTACCTCTGCAGCCTTCGACAACGATCTGAGTCCACAGAACAGCATCCCTGGTCTCCTTAAACCACGCTCCAAATTACATATTGGAGCCTTCAATGTCCGCACCCTCCGTCAAATTGGCCAACAGGCTTCGTTGGCAAAGACTCTAGCAACTCGGGCATGGATGTGTGCTGTGTTTGTGAGACACGCATACAGGACCCAAGTGTGGTTATTCACCTGACCTCTCCTGACCAATCTGGTGAATCTGCAAAATTCACCCTTCGAGTTTCTGGAGATTCGATAGCTAGCTCTCGTGGTCTTGCAGGTGTAGGTATAGCATTAAGCACCAGGGCAGAAAACTCACTACTAGACTGGATCCCAGTTGATAGTCGCCTCTGCGCTATGAGGCTGAACGGCACAGTGAGAACTAAAAGGAATAGTGAGACTCGCCGTTGTCTCTTTGTAATCTCTGCTTACGCACCCACTGACTGTAGTTCGGATGAAGTGAAGGACGAGTTCTACCATAAACTGTCTAACCTCCTCTCGAAAGCCAAACGTTCGGACGTAGTGGTTGTTGCAGGTGACCTCAACGCACAGGTGGGTAGACTGAGTGAGGCAGAAAGGCACTTAGGTGGCACTTTCGGAATCCCAGCTGAACGTACAGATAACGGTGATCGCCTATTACAACTATGCTCAGATAACCGCCTATTTTTAGCCAGCACAAATTTCAGACATAAAGAAAGGCACTGTCTGACCTGGCGTCCACCGAGCTCGACTCAGCGATGGACACAGATAGACCACATTGCTATTAGTCATCGCTGGAGAGGATCGGTGGAAGACTGCCGCTCCTTCTGGAGTACGTGTTTGGACAGCGATCATGCGTTGGTCCGAGCACGTATATGCCTGCGTCTCAATGGACGTAGAAAAAATTTGGCAACAAAACCACTACGAGTTCTGCTGGACAACGAAAACACCAAAGCCGTGTTCAGTGAGAAGTTGGCTAGGCAGTTATCGGAACAAAAGACTGTCACTCATCCAGAAGAAGCTTGGTGCCATCTTCAGTCTACTGTAAAAGCAGCACTGGAGACTGTAGCCGACTCCAAGATAATGGCTAAAAAGAGCCAGTGGATATCAGCAGCTTCTTCCAAACTAATGGATGCACGTGAATGCATCCCTGCAGGCTCTGAGTACAATGAAGAGCGAGCGCAACTTAAAAATAAACTGACGAAAAGTCTGCGCAACGATCGTGAACAGTGGTGGGCAGCAAAGGCTAAAGAGATGGAAAAGGCAGCGGCGATCGGTAACAGTAGACAGTTATTTAGACTTATTAAGGAGACTGGGGGGAAATGGTCAACAACAGTTAGTGAGGTTATAGCGGAGAAGGACGGATCGGCGATTCACTCGCAGGGAAGGCGACTGGGACGATGGGCAGAACACTTTGAGGAACAGTTTAACTGGCCTCCAGCCACCATTGCGCTGCCCGCTATCCAGTCGGACCCTGAATGGGACATAGAGACAGGTCCCCCAACACTAGAAGAAGTTGAGAAAGCGGTAGGTAGCCTGAAACGGGGAAGGGCAGCAGGACCAGACGGACTACCTGCTGAGGTATACAAGAATGGTGGTAGAGTTCTCTTAGTCAGGCTAACGGAAGTGTTAGCCAGTATATGGGAATCAAATACGATCCCCTCCGACTGGTCTAAGTCACTCATCATCCCAGTCTTCAAGAAAGGCGAGAAGTCCTCTTGTGATAACCACAGAGGAATCAGCCTGACAAACATAGTGTCTAAGATCCTAAGTTCTATAATTCTCCGACGCCTGAGTGGAGCTCGGGAACAGCAAGCCCGAGAAAACCAGGCAGGCTTTAGACCTGGCCGTGGATGTATCGACCAAATATTCACACTGCGCCAGGTCCTGGAACATAGGCATGCTTACAGACGCCCGACAATAGCTGTATTTCTCGACCTGAAGGCGGCATTTGACTCCGTTGATCGAGAAGTCTTATGGCAGTGTCTGTCACTGAAAGGCGTGCCTAGTAAGTACATCACCTTATTGAAAGCTCTCTACTCGAACACTTGTGGGCATGTTAGAGCCTATGGTGAGTTGTCCAGGGAGCTATACTCATCAAGTGGTGTCCGTCAAGGATGCCCACTATCCCCATTCTTATTTAATTTTATCATAGATATTCTTATGGAGGTTTCCCTCTCGTCACCTAATTACAAAGACGTTGACCGATCACAGGTGAATTTTCCTTAGATCTAGAATATGCAGATGACATAGTCCTGTTAGGTGAAGACGCTGACAAGATGCAGAGTCTTCTGAACACTTTGAGTGGGAATTTGAGAATGTTTGGGATGCGATTTTCACCACCCAAATGCAAATTTTTGCTCCAGGACTGGTCTTCAGCGGTACCGCGGTTAACAATAGAGAGTGAAGTGGTTGAGTGTGTTGACCACTTCACTTACCTGGGAAGTAGGATCAACCCGGTGGGTTAGTTGCCGATGAGATTTCTGCACGGATACAAAAGGCTCGATTGGCTTTTGCCAATTTGCGCCACCTATGGCGCCGCCGTGATATTCGTTTGTCTATTAAGGGTCGCGTGTACTGCACAGCAGTCCGCTCTGTTCTACTGTATGGCTGTGAAACATGGCCATTGAAAGTGGAGATACAAAAGGGCTTCAGGTGTTTGACCACCGTTGCCTTCGTAGTATAGGACGTATTCCGTGGTGTCACCATGTGAGTAATGCAGAAGTTAGGTGTAGAGTTTTGGGAGAAGAGGTAAGTCAGTCGACGAGGTTGTGAACCTTCATCGACTGAGATGGTTGGGACACGTACTACGTATGCCTAGTCACCGATTGCCTCGTCACACAATGTTGGCTGAGGTGGGTTCAGGCTGGAAAAAGGCCCGAGGTGGCCAGACTAAAACATGGCACCAATGTATGAAGTCTCTGACTGTTGGTTTAAGCCATGTAGGACGATGCAGACTAGGTGGTTGGGGTCCACGGGACAAGAGGAACCAGTGGTTGGAGACCCTAGGTGATATGGCTCAGAACCGAAGTCAGTGGCGCAGATGTATACACACATTATCCTCATCTTAACAACGCTATACCGAATCTCACTATTTTGTCACTCCTCTTTCCTTTCTTCTCGTACTTTATATTTCTTTTGACTGCATTCACTTATCTTCATCCTTCACCTCACTACCTTTTTACTTGATGTGCTGATATGAGGTGTGGCAACTCGGACCGTTACGCAGTAATGCCTGGTCCTACGTTGATAATGATGATGATATGGCAATAAACGACGTTTAGGAAACTGCCTAAGTGATCGAGAGTTCCCTGCTGATTAAAGTAAAAGTAAAAGGGTATTCACCCAAGTCACTGAAACACACTGATCCACTCTAAATGCGACATGGAAGAATATAATCCTTCAAAGTAGCCTCATATTGCCTACACATTACTTTGAGTCTTTGAAGCAATATAGAGGAATTTAAGTGCGACAATTTAAATAAGGCAGCAGACTGATGAGTCAGGTTACACCCCAACTTTTGAGTACACACTAAGTCGAAAAGCAGCAAACAGAGTGCTCTTGCGTTGAGTTTCACTCGCAATGAGACGAAATGGGTGCTGCGAACTTGCTTCGAATATGATGGTACGATCGATAGGGTTACAATGAATGCTAAGATTGAGCTTCAGAGTATAGAACCAAACACTTAAACAGTGTGAACTTTTCTAAAATTTCGGCACAAGAAAAACTCCTTGCTAGTAGCAAGTTGCGCGACACAACTATGCAAAGATATTTCTCTTCCAAGCTACGGAAACCAAAATCGCGCAAATTTCGTACAGGAATGACTTATATAATAGGTGATAATCTTACTAAGTATGAAGGCCTCCTAGAAAGGAAAGCTGTAAATTCCTTGATTGACGACTTCAAGACTTGATGGAAATCGATATGCATTATCAAAACATTTAACGCCCTACAATCCCAAAGCCTGAGAAAACTCCCTTCCTCTTTTTACAGTAAAAGTTACAACATTTTTCGAAACCTGAAGCAAGAAAAATAGCAAACAACCAACTCGCTCATGACTGTTCGCTTCAAGGACGACCTAACTACACAGTTCATTTTAAATGTACCGAGGTGCCAAACAACAGTCACCTTCACGTGCAGATACAAGAGGTTACCTTGATGTGAGACTTGATTCCTAGCTGCAACGGGTCCATTCATGCGTACGTGGACTGTAAGCCGAAAAACAACTTCAGTAAACAAATGAATGATTATTTGAAACCTACTAGAAAAAATGCGGGGCAGTACGTGGCACTTACCTGAGTCGCTACACCATGACCAATGTTATCCAGAATGGAAAAGTTAATTGGCTGGCGTATGTACTTTTGAGGAGGTTCAGGAACCACCGCTTCATGTTGATAGACGACCGGTACCCTTGAAACTGTGCAGGACCCAACAGCCTTACGTGCAACTTTTTCCTGATATATATTGCATACCTTCAACAATAATAAGATTGCTAGCGACTAACCATTTTTAGTTTGGAAATTTTGTCCGACAGATTACCAATCTGGCATGACTCGTAATCAAGAGCCTCAAAGAAGCTGCTGGCGAAGCTATTGATCTCACGAGCTACTGCACATATTGACTGAGTAGCTAACTCCAAGCTTTCATCGAGCGTATTGCCTCCAGGATTTACCTAGTACAGTTTTTGTTGAACGAAACTCTTACCAAGTATTTTTCCGAACAAAATGCAGCAGCCCTTTCTATGTTAGAGCCTGTAGCTAACAGTCTGCTTTTAGCATCTGCTAGCCTGTTTTCGATATGCCTCATAGCCGAGGTAAGAGCAGTAACCAAATATCATCGGCAGAGCCAAAAGTACCTCAGATGCCCTCCGCCAATGACCTAGAGAGACACAAGTTTAAACACCCAATGGTGCTATTAAAGACCAATGGTAGTTTTTACTCTCTTGTGTCTTATTCTTATGGCTTCGTTCTTGTTGTTTGGTTTTACGCGTGTAGTGAATGATGAAGTTTCCTTGACTCTTCTACTTTCAGTTCTGGAGAGATGAATTTTTTGTCGGTTTTTGTTTCAAACTTATAGTTCGAGATGGTTGAGAAGCTACGGGTTGATAGGAAGAAGAAGGGTCATTCGTGATTCCTGTCCGAATGTGTGCCTGAATGGGGGCAGTAGGATGGGGGGAAGGTATACGGGACGTTCCCGGTGTGTATTGTAGCGGTACGCAGACTTTAGAGCACTTCAAAATGACGTGTAGCAGGTATGGCAGACTGCTTCATCTTGTTTGGAAAAATATCTGGTAAGAGTTTCGCTCAACAAAAACTGTACTAAGCAGGTCCTGGAGGTAATATGCCAGATTAAATTTTGGAGTTAGCTACTCAATCAATATGTGCAGTAGCCAGCTAGATCAATAGCCTCGCCAGCAGCTTCTTTGAGGCTCTTGATTACGAGTCATACCAGATTATAAATAAATAAATGTTTTACTCTTGCATTAAAAAGTTTGACGTGAGGAGAGCCGGTTTGCAGGCTTCATCACGTTAATACATCTCAAAATATCTACAAGACTTGAGCCCTGAGTGGTACTGACGGAATGTCATTAAACTCAATTAAAAACTGACGAAGGTCCTGCTAGTTGGAAAACGAACAGAGAAATATTACTTTACAACGTATACAGTGTTAAAGTTTGGATAATAATAAATGTTGTCTTCATTTAACGGGTTTAACGTGGGAGATACCAGTTTACAAGCACGGTCAAATTCATAATTTTTGAAAGTTTATGAACTGGTGTCTAGTATTAAATAATTTACGTATCAGGTCATTAGTGGGCATAATCTTATTGAAATTCGCTGAAATTCATGAGACGGATATAGATTTTCATCTCCCATCTCACAGATGGGTCCCACTGACAATATCAAAAGCGCTCAGTGTTCAAAGTTTGAGTTATAATCAACCGATGTAGTTAGTCCATTCGCATAGTTTGCTAATTAGTGATATAACAGTTTATTACTTAGGATGATCTTCAGTTTTCAGCTTTGCCAACCACAATGGACCCATTTATATGATCTGGAGTATCAACAAAGTATCCACAGTTAAGTAACCAACGTGTATGGCTACATCAGTGCATTTCCAGGCCAACATGTTGCATTTAAAGGTAATAGAAATCAATTCCATTAAGAATATTTGTTGTGTTGGATTGATTTAGACGTTTGAATGGTCAATAGTCCAAATGACAGTATTTGTACAGACTTCGGGTACCTTTTTTATCAGCGTAAGCAGCATTATTCAAGAGGTGTACTTGCTGTAAACTAACTTTAGTACGAAAAGATCACTTGATAGAGGGCACCGGAAAATATGTGGTGTGGAGCTACTGCAGGTAAGTCACATTCCGAGCCAATAGGTAAATTGGTGGCTGGTTAAGTCATCTGTTCAGAGTGTCTCTGCTGCTAATACTGTTGGGAAAGTTTAATCGGTTCGTCGCAAACAAAAAATCGCGACCAATAAGTCAGTTAAACGTGATGATGGTTCGGAATTCGTGATAGAGTGGGAGGGGTTCAATAATTATTGGCGTCAATGAGCAGGTACTGTTTCCACAAAGTAATTGTGTTTAGACCGAATTTGAGTATCAGATGTCGACATGGAGCTGTTTTTGCAAATGGGGAAAGAAAGAAGATCGGTAATCTGACGGACAAAATTTCCAAACTAAAAATGGTTAGTCGCTAGCAATCTTATTATTGTTGAAGGTATGCAATATATATCAGGAAAAAGTTGCACGTAAGGCTGTTGGGTCCTGCACAGTTTCAAGGGTACCGGTCGTCTATCAACATGAAGCGGTGGTTCCTGAACCTCCTCAAAAGTACATACGCCAGCCAATTAACTTTTCCATTCTGGATAACATTGGTCATGGTGTAGCGACTCAGGTAAGTGCCACGTACTGCCCCGCATTTTTTCTAGTAGGTTTCAAATAATCATTCATTTGTTTACTGAAGTTGTTTTTCGGCTTACAGTCCACGTACGCATGAATGGACCCGTTGCAGCTAGGAATCAAGTCTCACATCAAGGTAACCTCTTGTATCTGCACGTGAAGGTGACTGTTGTTTGGCACCTCGGTACATTTAAAATGAACTGTGTAGTTAGGTCGTCCTTGAAGCGAACAGTCATGAGCGAGTTGGCTGTTTGCTACCTTCTTGGCTTGATATAGCCACTGAATCCCCTTTTTATTGTAGATATTATTATTGATAATATCAATATCTTTTCTCTATAGGTTAGCCTGCGTGATTGTATGCTTTTTTTCTGGCATGGCGCGATTTCTAACTCTTGGCCATAACCACATGCATACTGATTATTTTGTGCATTTTCAGACAGCTTCCCAGGGATTTGCAGACATAATAGAATGCGCTTGGCATATATGCTACTTATTCCTTACATCTAGCGGTATGGTTTCTTTTATGAGTTTGTTCTATCCCCATTTTCAGTCCTGTTGGCTCAGTTGCTTGTACCCAGGTATGATTTCTCCTCTGAGCGACGCATTTCTTGGTGTTGGAAAATGATATTTCAAAGATGTCAATAGGAAATGCAAAGCTTTTATCGATGCAGATTGTGTGTTTCGTGCGATCTTTCGATGGCATGAGTGATGGCGTTAGTACCCCAGAGATTTTAGTAAACTGTTTGTACTCCAACGACATGAGCTGAAGACACAGGGAATATGTGGCCACGGAGTTTTGCATTGCACTTGTGGTGATACTCTTCTTATATTGGAATTTGGACTGTCTTATAAATAACTAAAGATAATAGCTTTGTATTGAATTTGAAAATCTTTATCGGCATATTTTGGTCTGCGGAAAGAGAAGAGGGAAGGTGTTTATCGTTATCTCTAGTAGGAGGATATTGTAGTGCATGCAGTCTAAAAGGCTCATAGTGTGACGGATGGGTGGTCTTTATTTTCCATCCAGCACCAAGGTTTTGTTAGGGCCGAAAACTAGAAGTCGAAGAAGATTTTTGGAGTGCAACACTGTCCACAAATATTTGGCATCATCTACAGGCTTGGTTATCACCAACGTAAGCCCCAGAACCTCTGCTACACGTATCTGCCCCTCAGGTAGGCGTGGTTTTTTTATGCCTCTACCGCCAAATCCTCCATCTCGTTTTCATATCGTCAGACCATTTTGATGCCGTGCATTGCCTTTCATTCCGCCACTTATGTGCCTGTGTCATGTGTTATCATCGTTTCTCATCTTTAGCCCACATTCATTTTGATGACTGTGGTGTAACGGATGACGGGAACAAGTTAGAGGCTGTGACACTTGTCGTCGGGTAACCGGCGTCCTTTACAGTGACTACATTTGTTGTGGAATACTATTGTACGTTCAGAGACCTCAAACACACTTGGTCGCCTCGCAGATAAAGATAGTTCCTTTGAGTCTCCACCATCCATTTCTGTTACGATTAGAAAAATGTAAAATTCACTTTAACTTCGCGATTTATTACGGACTCCGATTACTTGAAAGCAGGGCTATACTTCCTCCCCCCTCAATAGAGGCGGCGTTAGCTGGGAAAAGCCAGAGCGCCAGGCGAATAACAGTAGGCCACCTGTTCAGCCTAGTGTGAGTTTTTATATCAGCAAAGCAGCAAGAACATTCAGCCACCTCGCCTCCTAGCCTCGAAGCGGGTGTTGCATGATACCAGACTCGGAGTGTCAGCTGACACCTTACTGGCACAATGCGGATCTCAACCACACTCAAATCACGTCTCAAGGAGTGAGATTTCGAGTTTCAGGCTTTAGTGCCGATGAGCTGACCTGCATTCCGAAACCCGTCGAACGACTGGGATTTCATCGATGCACCCTAGTTTCATTGGGTTTGCTGTCTTCAAGCATCTGTTACATGTCGAGGAATTACGTAAACTAGGATCTTAAACGTCGCGTTGATCAGAATGGTTTTTCGCGCATTGGTCTCGGTAATATTCCTGGCCCTAATTATAGACGTCAACAATTAACTACTAAGTTAGTCTTAAATAACCAATCATTCTCAAGCGCTACTTTGTACCTCCCTTGCTCAGCTGGGTAGCTCACGACCCCGGTTTTCCAACCTTTTTGTTACGAGCCACCAGTTTCTGCGCTTTCGTACCGTTTCAGGTTTGAAACCGCCCTTCCAGTCTCAAGGAAAGTTATTGGGTTGGCGTTTACGCCCCATTCAGGTTAGGGGTGGATGCTGGTGACTCAAGCGTGGCCCCAGGTTCACTAAAATTGTCTTCAAACATTTCTGGTCAGAGTCACAGTCGCTCGTCCTGGGAGATTATTGGTGACCCATTCTTTCAGGTGTCGGCCCCAAGAACTATCATCTTCGTGCCATTATCCTAACCAATTCTTAGAAACTACCAGGTATTATCTATTACTGATGCCTTTCTCACTCTTTACTTTTGCTGCCCATCATGACCAGCGGCCGTTGGTCACTTCTCGTTTGGTCTAATTTGGTTCTCCATTTTAGTTGCAGCCAATGGAAGTGAGTCCTCTGGTATCAGTCAGTTCGGATGAAGTTGCAGAAGTCCCACTCCTTTCGCTAACACCGAGATTCACACTCACAACCGTCTTTACTACTGTTTCTATAGTAAACCGAAGATTGTGCCGGTAATCATCGAGAGGGGAACTCCTGGGGTGTTCAGATAAATGTTCAGCTAACTTCTATCAAAGTTAAACCATGAAGTCCTCATCCTCCTGGCAATCGCCCATTGTTCTTTGTACTGTCCATTTCCCCCACTGATAGAAAAGTAGGCACGTACGCGCTCTTAGTATACACAGTGACATGATTTATAACTACCTCCTTGCCCAGGTTTCACTGAAATACTTCCGTAACAAACTTTATGTTGTATGTAATCCTCTTAAAACCGAAATGTTCCCTTCGAAAGGAACTGACTGCACCTCGGGTTTGCAAATAATGAGTTAATCGGTTAGGACAAATGATACTCAGCCAGCCGGAACATATGAAGTCACAACTTTGCAATTCTTTATTTAAAAAGATGTTCACTGGTATCTGCATAAACATTTTTAATTTTTGTTGCCATTATTATTTACAGTAGTATTGGTAATGGTTATGACAAGATCAGAGCCCAAGCAGGTACTTCAAAAAGAGGGCGAATCCTCCATCTGTCATTTCTGACTACAGTTCCTAAAATGTAATCTACTTTTGTCCAACGTTGAACAAATTTCCGAAGACTCCAAATGAGACAATGTCACATTTAGACTAAATCAGGCTTTAGCACTCACATCGAACTGACAAGTGCTATGTTTGCAATAATTGTGACGACGTAAGCGCGATTATCCTGCTCAAAACGTAGTGTACTGTCCAGGAAAGGTCTTTACTGGACCTAAGGGACACGACTTCGTTCTTTCCATATAGTGCGCCTTGCTTCCTTGAGTTACAAGGAACCAAAATATATCCAGAGAATAACAGAGCAAATCCGATGTGGCTACACCTACGGCTGTATAGTCAAGCATCTGTCATTTGGTGCATCCGAATACTACGTTGCATCGCTCCTTCACCACCTCTTAGCTAGTTGGCCTGCGAATCTCAGTTTATTCGCGGGATGCGAAGAATAACTTGTCCTACCAGACTGCCAGATTGCATTCTTCGTTAATTTCGTAGCTTCGGGTACCCTACAAGTACAGATAACTCATTGTGGCTCCCTACTGCTACCCAGGCGGCGTACGATAACTCTTTTCCATATTCCACAGAAATAAGATTCGAAAAGATGGCCATAACTTAGTCTGCGTTCTTCGTGAGGAGATTCATAGAAACGTGGGTTCACTTACCGGCACATAAAGCGAAGTGAATGAAAAACAAGAAAAGATGTGGCGAAGAAAAGTTGGGTGTAAATCGAGGAGAACAGGGGGCAAAAACTCGGGGAAAAACTTCAAGTAGCTAATTGTAAACATCTGCCAACTTGTGTGGCACAGCACCGACAATTCGTCAGCAGCCTAAAACTTCAGGCTGATAAATACGTGTGCTATTATCCTAAACACTTTGCAGCTGCAAGAAGGAATATCTGCGGAAGCCGGTAAATTAGGGCCACTTTCATAACTTTCTTCTCTATACTTCATTTTCGTGATAGCATCTTCCGACTGGATGCATTCAGGATGGTTTAGTAGGCGGTGGGTGTGAAGTATTACAGCCTTGCGTGCTGGCCTTCGCTTTAGTGAATTCAAGCCACTGCTGTGCAGTTGCTTTCAAACAACTCCTTTCATTCAATTGAGATAGGTTCCTTGATCCATTAACCCTAACCACCTTTATAACGGATCCTAGTGCACTGCCTCCCAGTAGTGGGCGGTGTACAGGTTAGTAATTCAGTGCTTTAACTCCTGGTGAAATCTGGATGCAGATCGAAGGAGGCGTCTCCCCTGTTGAATTACAATTGAACGTGAAGGATGACACTGTGAAGGGTAGCCCACTTTTAAGGTAAGATGTTTTTTTCATTGTCCTGAGAGATTTAGCTGGTATCAAGCCTTAACCGTTTGCGTGAAAACTCTAAGTGTTGAAGTCTGAAGTAAATGTTGAATAAAGTATGTCACAATATAGTCTCTTGTTAACTTATGACTTCAGAAGTCTGGAAACAGAACATAGCTGACTACGCCTTGTATCCCATTCCAGTTGATGTAACCAGGATGTGGACCTAGGACAACCGAGGAGATGCCATGAATTTCCAGGATTAGTGGAAGGATGTAAGGAGCTGGGAATGTAATCAGCTGACGACGAATTTTGCACCAACCTTATAGAAAGCGCAAGTCCCCTCATGAGCTTTCCCAAGTATGAGTAAATAGACAACTTCACCCACACTGGCGTGAAAACCCCCTCTAGCGAGGACCTACATCACATATTCAGAGACAAATTCGCTAGGCGATTATCTTGGGCTCCCTTCAAATATAAGAAGGGAATCGAGCAAACATGTGCGGAAGTGACTGTTCAAAGTAGGGCTTGACTAGTGCTAGAAAAAACAGCCAGAGATTCCCGGGAAATCTAGTGAGGAGGCTTAATGGATCCAGGCAATAAGTATCGAAAATGAGTGAAAGTACGGTTCCATAACCTTTGCGACAGGGGCAGTGAAAGTTGAGAAGGCGACTGGATGCCGAAGTAGGCTTCACAAAATCTCCAAGTAACACTCTTTTTGGAGGGGGGGGGGGAAGAAGGACAATTACGAGTTCGTCAAAGGAAGGAGACGGCAAGTAACTTTTCGCCGAATTTAAGCAAGAAGTTGTGGGACATGAAATGTTGTAAAAACTCTCATTTTCACGCCATTTTTATTTATGTGCAGTTCTGTCACGTTAAAATAGCCACGTCCAGGTAGACATGAACGGTATGGTTAACTTTGCGGTTGATATTACATCGTATTACATATACATTACACTCACATATTCTAATATTCACCAAGCCATTAGGACGCTAAAATGCTCCAGCAGCGCTGGCACAGACGGAATATCATCGAATTTCTTTAAGTTTGGTGGCCCTGATATTCCATTATTATCACTTAAAATATTTTTTCTCTCTTTGAAATCTTTCAAATACCGTGATATCGGGAAAACACCATCTATCCTATCTGAATAAAAACCCGGTTCAAAAATACTAGCCAGTAACTGCATACCAATAGGTATTACTGCTGCAGTTTCTAGAACTATGGAGAAAGCTGTTAAGGAAAGAGTTCTTCAGCATGTGCTTGGTAGCTGCATCATTAAATGGAGCCAACACGAGTTCCTAAAATCGAGGTCCTGTATAACTTGCCATGTTGACTTCTTTAACTTCATAACCAGTATGCGCGACCGAAACCAATTAGTCCTTACACTCTATCTAGATACTTCAAAGGCACCTGACACAGTCGATCACTTACTGTTAATAAGTAGGTTGGTGACTATGAGAACTGACTATCCAGTATTCGGATAGGTTAAGTCCTTCCTCAGTAATAGCACCCAAGTGGTGAAGGTAGATTCACACACTTCGAAACCTAGGCCAATCACCTCTGGTGTTGTTAAAGGCAGTGTGTTAGGCCCCCTTCTCTTTACCCTATACGTTAATGACATCTGCAGTCGCTTTACACACGGTAAACCACTATTGTTTGCTGATGACCTAAACGTTGCGTACACATTCACCCATGACGATTTATCAAAGCACTAATACAAAGGAAGCTTGATAAAATATACGTATGGTCTGCTGCTTGGAAACTGCAGCCCAATATAAACAAGTGTGTCTCGATATGCCTTGGCGCTCCATCGGTGGACAGCCAACCACATCTTCAGTCTACGAAATTGCCTGTACTTAAAAGTGTATGCGATATTCAAGGGACCTCAAGTTTTCTGAAATGGTGGCACCACAGACTGGCAAATCTAGGATCTTGATGGGTTGCATAGTTTGTGACTTTCACCTTAAAGAAGTCAAGCTACTGCTCCATAAAACTTGCCTACGTCCACCATTAGAGTATTGTCCATCTATACCGAGTGGTATCCGCATAAAGGGCGAACAGAAAATAGGGGGTGTTCAAGCGTGTTTTACGGCTAGATTACTAGGTTGCACAGCCTCGTGTCTAGAACCACTTTGGGTGAGACGACTAAAAATTAACCTGACATTCCTATTTGATGTCACATAAATTCGCTTTTACAGCCAGTGATGAGTTTCGGTTCGAAAACAACAGTTGCCACGATTTGCGCAACCACACCCACAGCGTCCCAAAGAAACCGTTTAAATCCTGCATGTTTGCGAAATTCTTTGCCGTCAAATTCTTTTAGTTGTGGAACAGACTTCCTGCTGGAGTGAAAGCCTTCAACTCAGCCTCTGAATTTGGTTGGTTACCAGTTAGCTTCTTATCGTCTGGCAACTGTTCCGGCTTACCGAATACACCAACAATATCCTTCGTGATATTTCGTATACTGAGCCCTGTTAATGTATGATGAGACATCCACCATACCAACACCGGCCTTTCATATGAAGCGTTGGGGAGACTTCTATAGGTCATAACTTCAAATCAACGGCACAATCTACCTTGCCCGAAATGGCAATCAAAAATGAAAGTTCTACACTACACGACAGCATGAAATTTACGTTCTTAAGTATTCATTACAGAAAGCGCATACAATAAGCGCCATAGCAAAGAAAGTTAAGTGGGGAGAATCATGAACATACAAAACACTCTCCTTGTTGGAATTCCCGATTCTTTCTCTGTCCGCTGCATTTTCTGCCTTTTTCTCGTTGTAGAATAGCAATTCAGTTCTAAATGTCGGTTTGATCGTCATCGAGGACTAATTATTTAGGGAACAGGCCCCGGCTGAAACTACCCTTCATCGAGGGTAGCCAGTTTTACTGCGTCCAAAATACTTAACTGCAACAAGCAGAAATAAAAATGTTCGCTGGACCAAAAAATTAATAATTATCAAAGTCTAGGACTTACTCATTGTAAAAGTGACCAGGAAAGTCCAACACCAACCGACCACAAGGCCATCACGACCCGTGAAAACGGCAGATAAGGTGTCCTGGAAGTCCACTTGGCGCATCCAAACAAGTTTATTGCTTCTGGAAGCCGAAGTTGAAAAAGTGAAAACATTTAGCTCTCTGTCGTAATATTCACCAAGATTATGTATCTTTGTCGTGGAATGGTATTAACACGCATGAATTATACAGTCCTGGAATCATCAACAAAGTACAATAAGTAAACAATTTGTGCATACATTCAATTTTGTCATTACCTCAGGCAAAAGTACAAACTGTTACGATGGAAGTATTAGCTTCAAGCTTTATTTTCCTCCAGGTAATACATGCAACATCTGGATACAAACGTGGTTTTTTGTTAGTACGAAGACAATAATTTCACTTGTCCAACTTGCAAATTTTTGCGCAGTTATTCCTCTGGGATGTTCCATTACATGGACGTGGGGCACTTATATATTCTGTTGGCAATAGGTGGGGCTTGAGATTATCTTCCATGAAGAGGCATATAATTTATATAGAAACCTATTCACGCCTGCAAAAATGGCGTGTGCCAGTATATTCAGGAATAAATATTACTATTATTAACCGTTGATGGTGATACCCAGCCATGTATTTTCGTCGGAAGAAGTGCCTTTTACCAAGATGTATGCGAACCAGGCATACTATGGCATCGCAAACTCCAGGCCACCTTGTAACGCATGAGTCGCAATGAATTTATTGGTACGTAAAACAGTCAAGCTCAGGGAATGTCAAGGAAGCCATGGGTAGCCGAAACAGAAGAGGTGTTGAGCGAGAAACTAAGATCCGAACCACTAAAAATGAGCGGCTTCTTGCTATAAATTTTCATCAGGATGTTTCCTCATCTCCTATTGACCGGATAACACTCACAATGTGTAACTTTTGAAATACCTGCGAAGCTGAACATTTTAAACAGTTATGGGTTTCCTTAGATGCATCCAAGTAAGTAGTTTTTCATTCCGCGTTATCCATCGTATGTGTAGTGGCTTACTGCATAGCAGGCAGTTTAGGGAAAGCCTGTGAAGCTGATAAACTACCTTATGGAGCTGCAATTTCTTTGAACCTGGCTCATACCGCTGAGCCTACATGTAAGTGCTAATAAGCCTAAGTGTTAAAGGTCTCACCATCCTGTATAACATGGCGTGACTATCAACGTATAGGCTCTGTATTTATTCAAATGCAGATGAATTGTGTGAGGTATTCCCTGTTCTGATGAGACGTAATTTACCGTAGAGAAGCCAAGTAAACTGCAAATCTATTCTTTTAGGTTGTTCATGAAGCATAAAACTCACAGAAGGAGCTGGATTTTAAGTTTCCGAAGCAAAAATATTGTTTAAAAGTTCATAGTATGAAGACCAATGAACTATAACAAAACGTGTTGCAAGCCTTGTTATTCAGGAACAAATGCCATAGTTTAAATCTACTATTTCGACCTTGAAGAACCCGATGGCTGCCATGTGCTTATATGAACGCAGCGGCTACGGGGTTTTCCAAGGAAAAGTAGTTAGGAAGGAAGAAAATTTTTGAACGGTAGGTCCGGCTCGTGAATACTGCCTTTTATTTTTATACAGTGCACTATCATCAATGCCAAGCTAGGAGAACATTTAACCCTGATACCGATATCACACATCAAAGGTGCTGGTAGCACCAACCATGCAAAGACCTTTCAGTTTGGTACTTTTGTTGGAATACACTCATTTCTCGATGCAGAATTCCCTGCCAACCACCTGTGATTAGTTATCAAACCAGTAAATGTTTATTCACTAACATGAACAAGGCATGTGCCAGCGAAGAAATATTCCTTTTCAAGGATTTCATCATCAAGCTATACAGTCGTGTTTACACTCGGTAAAATGACAGATAAATTGTACTATAAAGTTGCTCAGTCAATATGCAAAATATACAGTCGGTGTAAGTGGTGGTATTTGTTTAAGTGGGAGAGATAGAAAATGAGTCACTGAATAAGGAACGAATTGATAACGAGTGGTGAGATAAGAGACAAGTGTTGTCAAAGAATTGTAAAACGGTGATAATTTAGCTGAAACCTGTAAAATAGATCATTGGATAAAGAATGAATGGATATTAAAAAGTGAAATGTGGGTCGAATGTTGTCAATGAAGTGAAAATCGCTGACAATGATGATTTTGCCAACTTCATTTCACTTCACTTTGGTATACTTCTCTTTTATTATCACCAATTTTCACTTCATTGACAACATTTGACCCACATTTCACTTTTTAATATCCATTCATTCTTTATTCAATGATCTATTTTACAGGTTTCAGCTAAATTATCACCGTTTTACAATTCTTTGACAACACTTGTCTCTTATCTCACCACTTGTTATCAATTCGTTCCTTATTCAGTGACTCATTTTCTATCTCTCCCACTTAAACAAATACCACCACTTACACCGACTGTATATTTTGCATATTGACTGAGCAACTTTATAGTACAATTTATCTGTCATTTTACCGAGTGTAAACACGACTGTATAGCTTGATGATGAAATCCTTGAAAAGGAATATTTCTTCGCTGGTACATATCTTGTCCTTGTTATTCAGTAAATATTTGCCCAAATTTTTGCAATTTGTAGACCAGTTGTTTGTGAGGGCTTAGACGTTTCTGACAAGGTAGATAGGCATTTTTCGTTTCCGGCGTGTGTGAATAACCGAAAATAAGTGTTTAAACGTATTGTTATGGATGCATTTTAAACGGCCAGTCCTAGACAAGTAAGCTTTGACTTGTTGCGTGCATGTGAATACACAAAACAAAGTAGAAAAACTGACGAAAGAAAGCAATTTAAACTGGGATTGAGGTGGAAGCTTGGCTAATCATAACAATCCAAAAAGGTGGAAAAGTAAAGACAAGTAAGTGGTCTACTGTCACCAGCGTGTGTTGGAAATAAGCAACGTTTACCCCGTTATCGCTACAAAATCTTTCGAAGTAGTTGACTGAGGAGTAAGTGTCGCAAATTTGGTAGCGGAAACCCTGCGATATGGGAGAATTCGGAGCTATCTTAGGGCTGATCTTCCGTTGTGGTACATGACTGACCCTCCGTTGTGGTATATGACTGACATTCCTGCATTACGTTTTCTTCTAGATTTGTGGCGCTGCCTTACTACGCCCGTTTACCTGATGAATAAGTTTGAAGCGGTGACGAGACTAACTCTTTTCACACAGTAATCCGAAAGGAACCTACTGAGTTCCTCTAGGCGATGTTTGCTTTTTGCCGCTAGTCAGACAGCTGACTCTTTCTCTCTTCTGTAGGCCCGGAAACGATTTTGGTCCCACATCAACACGTTTAAAACTTCTAACCGCAGTTTGACCTGAGTTTGGAAGTGAATGAGAGATAATCTTAGAGTAAGTAACTCGAGCTACAGCCCTGTAACGTGGATCACGACAGTCACTTCCGCTACCACTCGTTTGTGGCAGTGGCACATGGCAATCAAGGGATGCTTAGTTCTTAAGCATATTCTACCAACGCCTGACTGATTACGCAATCGCCCATGGAGTAGTTGGCGAAGAGGGAACAAATTCACCTGGTAAATGAAGAGCGGTCCCATAGACGAGTTCTGCAGGGGTGCATCCAGCATCAACTTTCAAGGCAGAGCCTCGGTCCACTGAAGTATGTTTGCGGCTGAAAGGGAAGCTTTCAGCTGTCAATGGAAACGCTGTACCACGCTATTTGCTTGTGGATGGTAGGCTGTCGTTCGGAATCGAGTGCAACCTAAAATTGCAGTTAGAGAGTGGAATAGTCCACACTCGAATTGGTGCCCACAGTCGGTCTTGACGTAGGATGAATATCCAAAATTCGCGATCCATCTTTCCACGAAAACACGAGCTACTGTCTCAGCAGTAATGTCCTTAGTAGGTACTGCTTCCACCCATCGTGTGAAACGATCCAAGCGAGTGAAAAGGTAAGCACATCCATTTGATTCTGGTAGGAGTTCTGCAATATCTATATGGACGTGGTCGAAACGCATGTCTGGGGCTAGAAAAGAGCCTAAAGGGCTTTTCGTGTGTCGCGTAACCTTGCATTTCTGACAAGCTAAACAAGACCGAGCCCACTCCTCAACGTCTTTGTTCACCCTAGGCCAGTAGAAACGTTGTGCAATAGGCCTGATAGCGGCTCGTACACCTGGATGAGACAACATATTGGAGGCGTTGCGTCGACATCGCTCCGCAACTATTTGGCATGGTTGACTAGCAAAGACATCGCGCAAAATTGTATCCTTGTCTGATCCTACTGGAGCAATCGCACCTTGAGAGTTGTGGATGACAACTCATGATGCGGCTCAAGGTCTTTTTTTACACCGAGATAGTTCAACTAGATCGAAGTCCTCGATGTGGTTTATCAAAGCTATTCGAGATAGTGCATCGGCTACGGAGTTGTTTTGCTCCAGAAATGTGGCGGATGTCTGACGTGAACTGTGAAATGTAATCCATCAGTCGTGACTCACGAGGGGAGTATTCGTCAGGTGCCCAGCTAAGAGAAAAGGTCAACGGTTTGTGGTCTGTGAAAATAATGAGATCACGACCCTCCACCGAGTGTCGAAAACGGCGTACGGAAGAATACATAGCTAAGAGTTCCCAACCAAGTGTACTGTATCTTGTTTCCGCGTTTTGCAGCTGACTCAGGAAAAGGCTAACGGTTGCCAATGGTTGTTAGTCAACTGTCGCAAAACGGCTCCGATTGCTGAGTCAGATGCATCAACAGCAATACTCAGAGGAGCATTGGGGTCGTGATGCATAAGCATGGTTGCCTTCGAAGTAGCTTCCACGACTTTGGAGAAAACAAGTTCAGCCACGTTGTCCAGAGTCACGCACTTCGTAGTCCCTCAAAGTAGATCTGTGAGTGGTCTCATGGCAGAGGCACAGTTGGGTATAAACCTTTGATAATAACTTATCAGGCCATTGAAAGTGCTGAGATGTTTCACAGTGGTCGGCTCTGGATAGTTTGTGATAGCCGCCACTTTATCTCTCAATGGGCGTATACCTTTGTTGTCAATGGTATGCCCAAGGAAGCTGAGTGATTCAACTCCCACTTCACACTTCTGTAAGTTGACTGTGATGCCATGTTTTTTAAGTCTTTCGAATGCGAGGTCCAAATGTTTGAGGTGAGTTTCCTTATCTGGACTCGCAATTAGACAGTCATCGATGTAGACATGAACAAAATTCAAACCACGGAAGACATCATCCATAAAGCTTTGGAATGTTTGTGCTGCATTCCGAAGACCAAATGGCATGCGCAGGAATTCAAACAGGCCAAAAGGAGTAATAATGGCTGTTTTCGCAATATCTTC
Source organism: Heterobilharzia americana (assembly GCA_944470555.2). Lineage (NCBI taxonomy): Eukaryota > Metazoa > Platyhelminthes > Trematoda > Strigeidida > Schistosomatidae > Heterobilharzia > Heterobilharzia americana. The sequence continues at coordinate 31,045,397 of OX104129.1, read as the reverse complement.
TGCTGCCATAGGTATCTGGTTGTACGCTTTGACCAAATCGATTTTGGAGAAAATGTTCATTCCACATAAGGTTGCGGTCAAATCGTAAACGTGAGGTATCGGGTAGCAGTCTGGAGTTGTTTTGGCGTTAAGCCTTCGGTAATCACCGGTTGGACGCCAGTCGTTGCTATCCTTTTTGGGATCCATGTGCAATAGCGATGCCCAAGGACTGTTTGACAGTCTGATAATGCCCAGTTCGCGCATATGGTCGAATTCACCCTTCGCTGTTTTGAGCTTATCGGGGCTAGACGCCATGCTTTGGATGCCACAGGTGGACCTGTGGTTGTGACGTGATGTATAACATTGCTGGTTATGCACGGAAGAGTATGCTTCAGTTGTTGCAACTCTGGATATTTCTCTGGCACTACCTCATAGGAAGCGTCACCTGATTGTTTGGTTCTAAGGATGGCCAAACTTGGACCTACGTAGGTTATGCCGCCAATAGACAACTTTGCGTTGTTACCTATCAGACGTCAACGACGAGCATCGACGAGTTAATCGTAATGGTTTGGCAAATCTACGGCAGTGATGGGAATAGAAACTTCCGCAGGGAGGAAAATCCAGTGAATAGGTTTACGTAAACCTAAGTTGAGGTAGACATAAAGTCTCCCAAATGTCACGAGCGCCTTGCCGTCAGCTGCTTGGAGATCAAAGGCTGGGCCATGATGACGCTCCGTTGTCGGTACGGGAAGAACGCTAACTTCTGCACCGGTGTCGACGAGATAGCGAACTCTCGTTTTAACATCCGTGACGTAGAGCAAGCGGTTGATTCCGCCGGCTGCGGTTGCCGGGAACGAGTGCCAGCATGACAGTTTCCCGAGTTTGTGTCCTTGTTAAAACTGCGTGACTTCCAGCATTTTTGGCTTCGTCTCCGTAAGTAATATGGAACCAGCACCATTCGGGGTTTTCCACCCCGTTAGGTTTAGTTTTTTGACAACCATGCCCGTTGCTACGAGGCGCTAAGATGCGTTTCTGTGTAGTGCTACGTAACCAGGTACTTCGAGTTCGTAGCAGCTGTTTAACAGAGTTACACAGCTTGGTCACCTCTGAATCCTGGCTCTCTGGTTTGTCGCAGACAGAATATACGTTGGAGACGGGTCTGCTAGAGATCTCTAGTATTTTATCTGATGAGGATGCCGGGTCATCGAGTGGGGCTGACTGAAGTGTCACTAACGCGGTTTGCACCGGTTGTGGTAGTTTCTAGAGAAATGGTCCCCGGAAAAGGCCATTGTCGAGTGTTTGTGCGCCGACAACTTCTCGCATGCTTGCAAGGACTTCGGTAGTTAAGTGGCCGCCTAGCTCGATGTTACGAAGCAGTTCGTCTAGGCGCTGGCGATCTGTGAGATCGCTTTTCTTCAAGGGTGCGGCTTTGAGAAGTGCATAAGGATTACTTACTTTGGGACTAAACATGTGTACTGTAGCATGCCGGTTTAATTCCCGCTGTGGTAAATGGATGACGGCGAGAGACTGAGGATGAGGATCTGCAACTCCCTATTCTCGAAAATCTGCCCCGGCATGCAGAAACCATGTTTCTGCATTGTCTGGCCAATATGTCACGAGTTGGAATGTGTACGAAGTCGGCTTAATACGGATAAGCTTGGGAGTGTGGTTGGACATGAGAAAGAGCTGCATATAGACATATGAAAATTATCAAAATGAGAACAATATACGAGTATAAAATGGAAGGGGCTCACCATTTCAACACTTGTTATTGGTCGGGATATGTGATCACGTCGGGCTCACCAATTTAGGAATTGTCCTGCTGCGAACTTGACAGACACAGAGATCAATCACTAATTATTCAGATTTTTCACATGCCCACGAATACGAGACTAAAGAACACAATGGCCTAGTCGGATGGAATAGTATATTTGGGTGGTTGTGCCAAGATACCCATGCGTTCCAACTAACTGGCCAGTGAGTCGAATACGAGCAGTGCAACGTAACACGACAGCGTGCTAAATGGCGTGGATGCTTGATCGGGTGTCTTCAGCTCAGCGAGTTCAGTTGAACTATCAGGGTCAGCACCAATGTTGAATCTCGTCAAACCCTAGGTTATTGATTTTGGGGAAGTGTGTTACGCTACAGTCTATTTACACTGCTGGCAGCCTTTCGAAAAAAGCTAATGCAGACCTGTGAACTGTTTCTCCCAAAACGAAAGTCTTATTTCTAGTTAGCATCCGTTATTTAGACGATTCAAAGTTTAATTCTCTTGTGCTATTTGTTAAAGTGTGCAATTTTCAACAGTTAGCTAAAGGTCATAAAAAGTGCGCTGTGTTTGGAAAGGTTAACTTAGGCCGAGACCTAAAATGGTTATTGTCTATGGAACGCGGTAACGAAGCTGGTTGATGATCCGCAAAATTGTGAAGTCCAGACGTGTTAGCAGAGCAAGAGAAAGAATAATATCTTTGGTCACTGATTCAGTCACAGTTCAGGCAATAGTGCTAGAAAATATGTCCACTTTTGTTGAAATGCCGACTAATGATGTTCTGAACACACATGACTATTCTTTTGATGAAGTTTTGGTATTTTTCTTGAATATTGCGAGGAAAGGTTTCTGCCATGATGTTCCACTCAGGAAATCGGGTGTAGGAAGTTCTGCTCGCGTCTTCAAACATCCATCTGATGAGTCTAGTAATGACCTGCAACATGGTGAACTGTATTCTGTATTTGTTGGAGATCTCTCATTGCTCCATATTATAAGTGCATTTTTATATACACTGTCACCCGATGGTATTCTTGCTCTTGATTCTGCTCTAAAGTTCGGCCATGAGAGTTATTTTAATTTCATGAAACCTGAGAACAACCTCTCCAAATTAAGTCATGTTCAGGGTAGCATGTTGAATCTACCTGATTGTGTGTACAGTAGCTCAGAGGTTATGGAATCGTTATGTCAATGCAGCAAATGCCATTGTTTGAGCAATTCAAGTCACTTTCAGTCAACTTCTAGGCATGGAATTGGATTGAGTGGTTCAAATTTCGGGGCATCCTGGTCAAAGTGGCTGAGGCGAGATATCACACCAACAAATGGGATGGGACCCAAGCATTCTGTTTATTGGATTGATCTCCTCCTTGCTGTTTGCAAAGCGTGGAGATGGGCGGATCTAGGTCCAGGAGATTGTCTAAAGTGAGTTACTTTCAAAAGCTTTGTTTTGTTCTCTTCATTCATGATTGCACAAAAAATTGGTCTTTTCACTTGTTTACTCATTTTTTGTCAAAGTAGTACGACTATCGCGAACTCCATTGTCATATCTCTGAAAAATAAAAGTCAAGTACACTAAAAGTTAACTCGCCCGCTATAGATGTGATGGTATTCAGGTTTTGGTGGTGATCGAATGAACTGCGACAAAGTAAAATAAGGGACGTCAAGAAAACAAACTGGTCTAAGAATTCAGAGATGCACAAACTTCTCAAATTTTAACGAGTTATAATATCATTGATAAAGTCAGTTTGCAGTGTAAATAACGATGAGTGTTACTAGGAGAAGCAAAATAAATCAGGATGTGCCTAAGAATAATACGCATAAAAAAATAGTGATTCTTCTCTTGCTAGTGTGGTGAAAACACTAGCAACATGACGTTGCTGAGTGCAAGACATACAAAAACAAGAAACCAACGTAATACTCGGGACTGAAGCGCATCGGTTGAAGCTATCGTACCTCAGCAGAAGTCGATAAAAGAAAGGAGAGTAAATGAATGAAGGGTAGTGGAAACGTCCAACCTTTCAGAAACGTCACAATGTGTACATCTGCATCATTGTAACTGATTCTCATCCATGTCAGTTAACCATTCATTACCGTTTCCTCGAGGACTCCATCCATTTGGTCTGAACCTCCCTATACAGCTCAGACCAATAGTCACCAACTGCATGGGAATGTGAAATGTCTTGGTCTGGCCACCCTTAGCCTTTTTCCAACCCAATCCAACTTCAGCCAGCATTGGACGTCCAGGTACGTGGTGGGTCAGCGTAATAAAAATATATCGGAACCACCTCTATCGATGGAGGTTCACAACCTTCTTGAATGATCTATCTCCCTTGCTCAGTAACCTTCACTTAATCTTGAAGTCGCCAGTACATAAATCTCACTACATGTAGTGTTATGAAAACGCCTGTAGTCAAATGTCTGTAACTACCTAACATCTACTTTCAACATACGTTTCATTCGTGTAAAAGGGACAGGGCGGACTGGCGTACGCTAAAATCTCTCTTTAGAGGATAGTTGCATAACTGGCTAGGGTCAGAAACGAAGTAAGCTAGCCAATACCGAGGGAGCCATATGTATCGGAGATGGGATTTCATCGAAAACCGAACCATTGAGGTTGATGTAACTCCCGAAGTATATGATGTGGTTAACGCCTCCTACCATTTAACCCCTATCCTTGAATTAATAGTTGGCGTAGGCTATTCCAGAGGCATCATTATATATTTGCTAAGTGCAAGAAGAATCCCAAACACTCAGAATTTCGCTCAAAGCTGTTCAGAAAACTGTGTATTTTGTCGGTGTTTCCACCTAACACGTACTCAGAGTTAATCACGTGTATTTTTGGGAGTATGGCAATCCCCATAAAGTTGGAGGCTCCTAGGATCATATACAACAGCAAGTTAGAACTGTATTGATTTTATTGGACCCACTAAAAGGGAGTGATTGTGAGTGTTATACCAATCATTTATCTTAGGATGAAACACATAAATGACCTCTTTTACCATATGGCTCAAAATGAAATCACCTAAAGTGGATGGTGTGAATGTATTAGAAATATATAACCACAGACGCTCTTCAAGCATCATTCAAACATGATAAAACCATGAAAGGAGCGGTAATGACTTCATTCTCAACACACAAAACATTCGACGAAGGTATGAACCTACATCGACTAATCTGTTACACAAAACCAACCATCGCAAACTCCAGTCATAATGCTCAGTTAGGGTGGACGTATGTTTTATTGGCTCTCCTTAATGTGCTGATGTGAATTGTTCCAGTTTTAACCTCCACATAGGTGTTAGCCCTCATGTTTGTTTGCGTGAAAATAGGCTTAGTTTCTTCAGTCGGCTGTAAAACGATAGTGGCATGACTCGAGATACAGTCAGTCAATATGGACATGGGACATAGCATTACTGGTTGTCAGTTCAAGTTGCCACACCTCAGATCAGCACATCAAGATTTAATGCATTGATTTAGGATGTGGAGTTAAGCAGGTTGTAGAAAATTGTTGAACGAACGAGGCAGAATAAAAAAGCACTAGAATTCAGTGTCGCGATGAAGATCAAGATAATTTTTGTGAACGTCTTCACCAATGACATCTGTCCTGAGCTATTTAAACTAGATCCTCTGACCACCAGTTTTCCCTCTCATGAGGACCGCAACTGGGAAGTTTACATCTGCGCACGCGTTTTAGACCAGCAGTCATGACCTCAAAGGCTGATTCCATGTCTTAGTCTGCCCCTCTAACCATTTTCTAACCTGAACCTATTTCAGGCAACATTGTGCAACGACACAAACGGTAATTGGATATGCGTAGCACATCTTCCGGTTATCCGAGTCGATAAAGGTTCACAGCGTCCTCGAATTACTTTTCTCTTCTTGTCAAAAATCTACGCCTTCTATGTTACTGATGTAGTAGCACCACGACACAATCTATGTCATAAAGCCAACGGTGGTCGAACACTTGAAGCCATCTCATTCCCTCTCTCTTTGATGGCTACGTTTTAGCTACTTAATAAAACAGTGAGTTGTAATGCAGTACACTCGACCCTTAGCAGGGTGTAGAATATCACATCGGCGGCACAACTGACTTAAGTTGATGAAGGCCAAGAAAGTCTTTTGTATCTGTTCTGAGGTGTCGTCGGTTACTGACTCACCAGAGTTGATCCGACTTCCCAAGTAGGTGGAGCGGTCAACGCGCTCAACCACTATACCTCTTGTTATGTAAAGTATCAACGAAGACCAGTCCTGGAACAGCAGTTTCTTTTTGGTTGATCAGAATGGCATCTGAAACATTGTCAAATTTTCCACTCTGCATCTTATTGGTGTCATCATACTGTAACGTCAAGGGAACTCCATAAGTAAGTTTATTGCAGGGTTCAGTAACAATGGAGAAAATAGATATCCTTGAAGGACATCATGTGACTTAAACAACTCACCAGAAAGCTCAACATAGGCTCCCACACGCCTATGGGTGATTGAGTACATAGCCTTCAATAGTGTGTTGTACTTACCCGATACCCTTTTCAGTGAGATACTGCCACACCAAGTGTGCCTGTGTCTCAGAACCTGGTGTAGGGTGAATATCTAGTTAGTGCACCCTGCAATGCTGGGAGAAGTTAGATTAGGTTAAAGAAGAACTCAGGGCGACCAGACCATGACATGGTATCAGTCCATGAGATCTCTGATTGTTGGTCTGAACAGTATAGGGTGGTGCTGTTCGCCTATCTGGAGTCATCGAGGTCATAGGAATGTATGCTTTAGACCCTTAGTGACGTGGGTGAAAGTCAGTCACAATGGGCCGGATGTATTCACTCTCTGACGTCTTCTCAAGCTCGAACATTTTCACTGACATTCGTCTTTAAATCCTTTCTCCTCCCATACACTTTTGTCTTTCGTATCAATGTTTTTCTATCCACTTGTTCTTTGTTTACTACCTTGAAGTATGGTAACTCAAAGTGCGTTACCTCTGTGAGAGGTTCTATATTTATTTATCTATCCGTCCGTCCGACACCTTGTCTGGTTTACTCAGGTTGGCTGTTTGCAAGCTCCACTTAGACATCTAATCATAAAACCATTGGGAATCATTTTAACGAACATAGTGTCTGAGATTCCAGGTAAGCCGTCGGAAGTAGTCGAAAACTTCATATATCTGGGTAGTAGTGTGATGAAATTTCCAACCGCATATCGAAAGTGAAAGTGGCTAATGCGAACCTGAGCCACCTTTGGTTCCGCCACGACGTCAGTCTGACCGTTAAAGGTCGGATTTGCAAGGCTCTGGTGCGAGCAGTTCTGCTCTGTGCCTGTCAAACGTGACCTCCATGAAATGAGGATGTGTCGTGACTCTGCGGGTCCGACCACCGTTATCTTCGTAGGATTTCTCGTATCCGGTAGCAGCACAATGTAAGTAATTCTACGGTACGATAGCGTGTGTTTAGGCATGCTGGAGATCATCATGCGATAAGTGAAGTCAACTTGAAACACCGGCCTCGGTGTCTCGGACATGTGTTATGCATGTCGTCCCAACGGCTTCCTTACCGTTCATTGTTTGCAAGCCCTGGGCCTAGAACTGAATGAGAAAAGTGGAAGGGTGGTCAGTGTTTCACGTGACGCCGTGGGATGAAGGATAGTTGTATTGGGTTATCATCTGTTGGTGCATCACTACTCCCTGTCCAAGAGATCATGCAACTCAGTGGCTTGGGACGTTATCAGATATGACTCAAAATCGAAACCAGTGGCAGTGATACTGTATCTTCCTTCTATCTTCTGCCTCTGAAATGTAATGGATGTTTTGTTTTGAATGTATACTACTGGACTACCCTTCTAATCATTCTATTTTTACTGTTTTTCTTTCTTATCTATCCACTTGCCGTCTCTTTATGTTATATTATTTTGTGTGGTGCATTTTTTGGTGCCATTGCTGTACCACGTTTGTATTCTTATGATAATAATTGTATAACCTGGAATCTTAGACACTATGTTCGTGAAACTGTTTCTCCTATAGTTATCACAAGAGGATTTTGTCTTCTTCTTAAAGACTGGGACAGTCAGAGGCTGAGAGAAGTCAGCAGGCGTCGTTTCTGATTCCCGTTTGCTAGCTAACAGTTCACTTGACTAATAATCTGCGATCACCATCCTTGAATACCGTCAGTACTAACCCATCTTGGATCTGCCATTTCTCCTTTCAGGTTACTTACAGCCTTCTCAGCTACGGCTTTATCTCAGTGTTCCATTCAGAATCTGACTAGATGGTGGGCTACTGAAGGTTAGTTGAACCGTCCCTCGATGCGTACTGACCATTGTTACAGTTGTCTCTACTACAAGTGAATCACTGGCTTATGCTTCTTCGCCGTAGTCTTACTAACCATCGGCGTTTTCGTACCGGCTTTTTTGATGAATCTAAAGTTTGTAGACTGTTACCTACTGCTTCCGCCTTTTCCATCACACAAGCTATCACCAACCACCACTTCTCGCGGTCGTTACACAGACTTCTTGCAAGATTACATTTAAGTTGCTTCCTCATCTCATTGTGCTCAGAGCCTGTAGAAATGCATCCAAGCATATTCATCAGTTCAGAAGAGGCTGCTGATACCCACTGACCGTTCCCAAACACTTTCTGAGGGTCAGCTACGGTCTTCAACGCTGTTTTTATGGCAAGCTAGAGATGGTACTAGGCTTCTTCTAGGTGAGGGTTATGTCATGATGCGGTAAGTATCTAATCAGTTCCTCGTTGACAGTAACTTGAGTGTTTCCACTGTAGAGCTGAACTCCCAATGGTCTTGTAGCTGGAGTTTCCCCATTTCCATTTCTTTGCAGACATACCCGAGCTTGAAACAACGTATGATCGCTGCCCTAGCACATGCTTCAAAAAGTGTTTATCTTTGACCGACCCTCTCCAGATATAACTGATAAAAGTATGGTCTCTCTGTGTCCACCGTAGAGTTGAGGTTGGTGGAAGACAAATCAGAAAGTGTCTCTTCACCTCAAGTTGGCTTTGCTCACAAATGGATGGTTGTCTACACACTTGTAGCAGGCGATCACCGTTGTCTGGTCCTTCATATGGAATTCTTAACTTCCTACCTAAGACCCCATCTCCCGAAACTACCCTACCCACTTGTGCACCGAAATCACCTACTATGAAAAGCACATATGAACGTTTGACTTTCAGTAGACGCTGAGACAGTTTTCGTTAGGTAGAACTCATGGGTGCATAATCAGAAACTAAAAAGAAACAACGGCGAGTTTTACTACTCTTTTCAGTCGTCACTGCAGCGTTCAGTAGGACAACGCTTATGAAACTGTCAAGTGGGATCCAGTTGAGCAGGAAACTTTCTGCCTTTGCAGATAATATTATACTCACTCACAAGAACTAGTCAACGAATCTTCAGAAACTTGAAGAGTGGATTTCTCTGAGTTTTACCTAGCGAAGCTTATGGGCCGATTTGATGAAAGGTGAGGACATTGAAAGCTCCAATGTGTAGTTTGAAGAGTGTTTTCAGGAGACCAGGGATGCTGTTATGTGAATTGAAATCGTTATCCAGAGCTGTGGAGCTGAAAGAAATTAAGAATGAGGTAGGAAGAAGTGAGGGAAGATTAGAAGGTAAATACGTGACCGGTGGGGACTGGAGTGCCGACAGATTTGTAAGGGCAGCTGATAATTCCCAGCTTCCAATGCTATCGAAGTTGTCATCAAGATCTACAAAGCTGAAAAAAGTAAAAGATGACGTTGGAATATTGACTGAGAGATTTGAAGAAAGATTTGAAAGTTGATAATGATCTATGGGTACTTGAGTGCTGATTGACTTTTGATGGTCGTTGACAACCACAATGCTCAAACACTGGGTGGCTAATTTTTTTTGACTTGCCTGAAAATGAAGAGTTAGCGATAGTGGTACGTTACAGTAGAGCTCAATGAACATCTTTTTGAGGTCAGTCAAATACGACCCTTTCTGATGTTGAAGATTTTGGTATTTTTTTCTTTCGAATCCACCGATAAACCCATATCACCGTCACCGGAGGACTGCAGGGTAGAGAAGATTATGCTATTTTTTAGGTGTGAGCTATCTTAACTCAATTTTCTATAGGGAAAACATCAGTATGGTACATCTGGTCATCTGGGGAAACACCTTACTGCTTCCACACTCCCTTCCAGTTAGAAATGCGACTTCGCCCTCGGACTTACTTCATGGCGTAGCAATTTGCACTATGACAGCGACTGCTTTTTCTCTTACCATTATCCACTTGACCCTTCCTTAGTGTTTGTTGATTCTCACTCGATGTGGTGATTTGAGGTGTGGCAACTTGGACTGACAACCAGTAATGCTATGTCCCATGTCCATATTGACTGACTGTATCTCGAGTCATGCCACTATCGTTTTACAGCCGACTGAAGAAACTAAGCCTATTTTCACGCAAACAAACATGAGGGCTAACACCTATGTGGAGGTTAAAACTGGAACAATTCACATCAGCACATTAAGGAGAGCCAATAAAACATACGTCCACCCTAACTGAGCATTATGACTGGAGTTTGCGATGGTTGGTTTTGTGTAACAGATTAGTCGATGTAGGTTCATACCTTCGTCGAATGTTTTGTGTGTTGAGAATGAAGTCATTACCGCTCCTTTCATGGTTTTATCATGTTTGAATGATGCTTGAAGAGCGTCTGTGGTTATATATTTCTAATACATTCACACCATCCACTTTAGGTGATTTCATTTTGAGCCATATGGTAAAAGAGGTCATTTATGTGTTTCATCCTAAGATAAATGATTGGTATAACACTCACAATCACTCCCTTTTAGTGGGTCCAATAAAATCAATACAGTTCTAACTTGCTGTTGTATATGATCCTAGGAGCCTCCAACTTTATGGGGATTGCCATACTCCCAAAAATACACGTGATTAACTCTGAGTACGTGTTAGGTGGAAACACCGACAAAATACACAGTTTTCTGAACAGCTTTGAGCGAAATTCTAAGTTTTCGGTATTTGTTAGCTTAGATGATTAGCATTCAGCAGTTGAGTCTACTACTCAAAATTAACTTTACTAATACCAGTAGTTTCATAAGCTTTTATATATTAGTGTGATTATGCAACTGTATGGTGTGTACGCTCAGCTTTCAACCAGTGCGTCGGATTTTTGGTATCCACTCGACCTACCAAGTTTTGGATATCCAGGTAGTATGATTGTTACTTGCTGAATAAATTGGTTCATTGCCTACTGAAGGAAGGAGCACTCTGTCATAGATTTTTATTTCGTTCATTTTATTATGTAAATGTCACTCGTGGTTCGTAACGTAGTTAGCAGACGTGTAAGAGGTTATTGAAGTGTATCATTTATTGTGACTGAGCAAAATAGACATGACTAAACTGAGCATGTGAATCTGTGTAGTATCCATGTCATATTCATTTTTTCCTTAGGTTTTTTTCACTCTTCGTCTTATTTTGAAGTCATAAAGTTTTAAGTTTGTATAGGTGCCATGATTCTGTATGTGAGACAAAGTGATCTCAAGAATTATATATTTGTATTCAGTCTTTTAGATTTTTTTTGAGAGTCTAAAGACAGATAAAAATATTAGCTTGAAACTAACTGGTCATTCATAAATCCATATCGGTTTTATGTTTATGATTATAATAATAGCATGAAATACAGTAGTTTTTGGCGGCATTTATCAATTTTTTTAAAGTATACACTACCTATCCTGTAGGTGTTCTATCATCTGGCTCCATGTAAACCTGCATGTGTCTGTATGCAGTTATAAAGAGATAAAAGGAGTCTAAGCATACCTGCTTTCCTGACTTCTTTTTTTATACACACAAAGTTGTACATTGAAATGTAAATACGTTTGCCAATAAAACATAAATCATAAGACATTTTTTCTCAAAAAAAGGAGATGACGAAATATAATTTTTGCATTTCTTTTCAAGAAGGTAGTATCTGTGACTAAATTACTTTATATTGCGTCTGAGTATTTCATATTTTCTCCCTACTGTTGACAAAACTCTTTCCTAATTACATACATGTGTACTAAAGGCGACACTTAAAGGAAGCATAACAGTTTCTTGATGAAATTAATCTTATGCAATTTACTAAGCTGATGTACGTACGATGTATAAATATTTAGTTTATTTATCCGCCTTGTACAGATTCACAGAGAAAAGAACAAACAAATGACATCTTCAAACCCCTTATATGTGTTTTTCTGGAATTTGAGCTGCCGTTGTTGTGTAATGGCTAACACAACCAGTAAACCAAATTAAACAGTTAGTACTTCTTAGCTGAGTATTCAGATCGCCAGTCTACAACTTTCCTTTCTTTCATATAATAAAAGTGATACTTATAAGTTAACTTAAAAGACTGTGAATTAGCTTGTTTTATATCACCAGTTCATCTGCACTAATGTTGAGTGTTTATCGTTCACATATGTAACACTGATAAGTCTTACTTCATCATGTTCAATCCCTCGAATATCAGATAAGAGAGAAGAGAGTTATCATCTTTCCAGAAAAGTAGACATTTCAGATGAAGAGATAGGCGACGAAATCCTGTGCTTACTTTTATCCAGGCTGAATTTGAACTTCAACTCTCACCACCCTTGCATCTCTAATTTTCGTTTGCTTTCATATAGATTATTTTTTGATGTCGTATGCGCAACACTGGCGCCTACGAAAAGCTCTCATACGTTCTAATCTAAAAACTAAATAATTTTCATTATTATGGAGTCGAATGTCTATATAGAAGGTGTGCATACACTAAGTATATGTATTCATATACATGTGTGAAATAAGATTACTATATTTCCTTGTACTGAATAATAATTTATAACCTAATCACTATTAAAATTAAAGGCGAATAACCCATAAGCAGACGAGTGTTTGCATTATGATCATTCTATGATTAATGTTCTACTTCTAGTGGTAATCGCTTTTCTCTCTCTACTTGTTTATTATCTATCCATGATGGCGTCTTACCGAATTTTCGCATCATCTAATTTATCTATTGTGGTGTAATTTGTTCTTGCAATGAGATAAATATTAGGTATATGTATGTATATTCGATTAGTTCGTTTTGTCCATTGCATTCGTGACTGTTGTGGAGTTGCGAGTAAATGAATTGCATTCTTAATCTTTGAAAATCGAATGTTACTGTAGTCGGTTAGCTTTTGAAACGTAAACAGATTGAATAATAAAGAATAGTTATCATTTTGACTATCTGAGTGAGATAACCGTGGTTTGGCGGAGTTGTTTTGATATGGGGTGATGATTGAAGAAAACCTATTGGCTAGTGGTTCGAACCATGTCGCATCCCAAACTTTCATTTCATCGTCAATCGTCACCCAGTATCAATAAAGAGGTTTCTTTTGGAACCACTTTATCTGACAGATTAGATCATTTATTGTTCAGATATTCACTCATCAGCAGTACAGTTTGTGATATGAAGTAAATATAAGGTCTAAGGTGGCGTTAGTACACAGATGAAACATCCATTTTAAAACCAGCACACTCAAGGCATCTAAAAAGCATGATGAAACCATTGGATGTGCAAGTACTAGAATAGATTAGCGACTTGTAGATGAAGAAGTTAACTATGGAGGTTGTAACTGCAAAATATCCAACAAACAACTTAGTTTGTAGTAGCATTGCTATTAATGATCTTGCAGACTCGGGAATCAGTGATTAGATGTTGCTAGCCACTTTTCTGAAAATGTCTGTGGCATAGATACTTTCATTTACGTTTTTCCAAGGTGGAATACATTTTTTTGTCAATCTACTTGCTTAGCATTTCGTCGCCTATTATTGCATTGAGATTTTTCCAGCCCATCAATATCCTTTCGTATAGGTCGATCATACTAATTCATTTTCATTTTATCTAAGTGTAATGCATCTGTTCTGCATCTATATCTTCGTGTCGGCCCTTTGAGCCGTTAACTATCATTCTTCACCGTGTAGGCAGATAAGTGTGTGCTGGCTGGTGTCCTAGAGATGTCAGGAATCAACAGTTGACAGCTTTTGCTAGTTCATAAGTGTGAAACTTGGACACTGGTAGGATTTAATTCCATATTAGATTTGTTTATTTGTTATATAGCACACAGTGCTACAGTATTATTTACTTGATCGCGTTTCGAGCATAAACTATAGCTCATAATCATATCAGTGTGAATTACCTTTATCAGATTTAGCAATTGCTATGTAATTGTCACTTTTTAGATTACTTAAAGCTGATTTTTCCAGTTTCGTCATGTTTCGCTGTGTCTTCTTTTTTTTCAGTGTTAAAGTACACTGTGCTCTAACCTGTTCAGTACTTGCCACATCTTCCGAGTTCAATGTCACTTCTATGTTAGGTATGACATCTTCGGTTTTTAGGTGACCTACTGTCACGTTGAAGTTTAGTCCTTTTTCAAGTACTTTCATTCCAGCTGAGCTTAAGGCTTTCGACGAGAGATTGACTACTCACTTTGTTCTATCGATGTTTGATGATATTTCATTTGTAATCTCATTATTTTCCGAAGGATATTTTTTTTGCATTAATTTATGAAACGTTTTGATTTGATTGTTTCTGGATTTCTGGAAAGCAACTAATCTTGCTTCACCTGATTTTTCTGTTAGAAGTTCACAATCTCTGCTATTTAATATTTTCACAAGTTTACATTTCAGCCGTTCAATTTTATTCCGGATGGTGCTTAACTTTGTAATAATCCTGTGAATTTCTTCTTTGAGACAGTCTGGGGATATGTTCTATTGCTCTTACGACTTTATCAGTAGATATTGGAATATATAGACGAAGATATTGAAGGATAATTTGATTTTTCATACAGTGAATATTAAAAATGCGATGATTTTTGAAATGTGCTTAAGTTTGTGAAAGTTGTGTGAGTTTGTTGACTAGCCTTCGAATAGGAAAATCATACGTTTCATTAATATAAGTGTAAAACTTGTTAGAATGTAATACCATGTTAGATTTGTTTATTTGTTATATAGTACACACAGTGCTACAGTATTATTTATTTGATAGCGTTTCGAGCATGAATTACTTACTGCTGCTCATAACTATACATCTGATAAAGGCAATTCACATTGATATGATTATGAGCAATGATAAGTTATGCTTGAAATGTCATCAAGTAAATAATACTGTATATATCCAATGAACAAATCTAGTATGGAATTCTGCTTATTTAGCTTAATGTTGTTCACTGTAAAGCTAATTTATCCAATACTTTTAACTTTCTGAAATTCTTTTCCTAACTTTTATCTATTTATCTCCTCTTTCCCCTCTTACACTTTATTTACTTCAATATCATTGTTTTCTGACCCTAATTTTTCTGTGTTGTTATGAAATGTGGCAAATTAAAGCGATGTACCCTTTATGCTATCTTTTTATGTTGATGTTTGTATATTCATTCGTTTAAGGAGTTTATTGTTTTCAAAATATCATTATCGGACAATACACAGTCTACAACTACTTTACTAAACTGTAGTGAACTACTGTGAAAGGATTTTACTCTTTTCGCTATAATTTATCAGATTAGCAATACTAATCCAAGTTTCAGGTTGGGATTCATCATAGACTGACATCAGTTGGGGAAAAATTGGAAACCTGAGAGCACTGTACAGCTGTTTCGTCGTAGTGTGGGATTCCTCAGCAATGCATACCCACCATCCTACAAACCTCTAAATTCAACTAGTTCAAATTATCTATTTTAGTTCGTACCCTTAAATGTGGGGAAGTTTTAAAAGCGTATTGCTTATATCATTGTAGACGAAGCCAGATGAACAAAAATACATATATTCAATGGTATATTTCAAGGTGTTTCAGGTTGGAATATCACTTGCAGCTTAAGAAGTACTGTTTATTAAACAGCATTTTATTTTTTATAGATAGAAAGATGTGACTTGGTTTAAGAAGTAAACATTTGATCAATAGTTCACTGATTTTAGGTTGATTCTCATAGTCGAACATAAGGACAGTGATTAAATGATAACATGCTGGCCGTGGAACCTAAAGGTTTCGGGTTCGATCCCTCGTGGGGTCATAGGTACACACTGTTGAGGAGTCCCACACTAGGACGAAGCAGGTTTCCATTGTTTCCCTAACTAATATCAGTCCATGTTGACTACCAACCTGAAATCAATAAGTGAATCCGCACAAACCTCCAAACTCAATAGTTCACTAGTTCAAACCACTTTGAACCTATCGAAGCAGGTGGTAAAATTAGCACTCAAGATATAAATGTCCCTTTGACTAAGTTTACAAGGATGTATATATATATATATATATATATATATATATATATATATATATATATATATATATATATAACTTAATTAATTCTGGTTGATTTTTTGTTTTAAATCTACATAGACGAGTTGGACCATGTCACTCTACACAAAATGAAACGAAATCTAAGATTTGTTTAAATCCTTATCACTGGAGTCGTGTAGTTATGGGGAACAAAATTGATGGGAAAATTCAATCACTAGCGAATTCTTCTGATCCAGGTAAATACGATTCCTTCGAATATGTTATATATTGTAAATATTTTGGAATCATGCATTTACATTCGATCTTAGGTTACTATTGTTGTTATTACTATTATTATAAGTGGTAGTATTAGTAGAATTAGCAGTATTTCTTATCTCTTATCTGTAGTGAGGTTTTTTTTAGACTCATTCCTTAGTTAAACGCGAAATTTATATTTCCTAACAGTTTTGATACTTCACTAATGCACAGCAAATCTTGGGTTGAATTGTTGAAACACTGAAGTCATTGAGAATACGAGTAAAATGTTTTCGAGACTTTTTTCATATTGTTCGACGAAATAACTATCAGGTAACATACAATCTTTTACACGAAATACCTGATTTTTAGTGGGCACCACTTATTACATGTCTAAAAGATGGTGAAGTATATCAACTTTGGTAATACAGAGATCGAAGTCCGTTGACTTAAAACATACTTCGTGTTCATCATCTTGGACAAGAAGTTATATGTCTTGACAAAATATTTTTAAGAACTTGTAATTTCGACTGGAAGTTATTTTTTGCGTCATATAGCCTTGAAATGAGAATAGACTACTAAGGTGCATCGGTTTTGAACATCATTAGAGTGGGTTAGACTCAAATGTGTATGGTATATTCTTGTAAGGAAGACATACACAGGAGTTCTACTCAGGTTGTGAAGCTGTGGTTTATCAGTCTAAGCAATAGTTAGCTTTGAACCAATGAGTTATAAGTTCCAAAACTTCTCCATATACTGATTATTTGGATCACTAGCCTGCAAAAAATAGGTGCGGCTTATTGTCCAGTGTATAGAGCTGCAATTGTTCACTAAGTTTAGTTGAACTTTTTTGGAGGATAGTAGTGTTATTTATGACAGTTTAAACATTTTTTTGCATGCGTCTTGTATTGGGTAAAGTTTAAAATGTTGTCCAGAAGTACAGTGAGGAAGCACAAAAAAGAATGTCTGTTAAACTATGACATTCTATGCATAACTGAAATCTGGCATAAGAATGAATATTCTTGCATTGCCTACTTCACGTAAGTTATGCGCCTTTAAAACATTCTTTGTCATAACTGTATCGCGCGTTTTTAGTTGACCAAAAATAAGTGTCTTGTATCCGGTTTTTTAAAGAACTGTTTTATTGTCTTGTTTCAATTGGGTGGGGATAATCGGCAAAAAGCTTTGGAATTAGTTCTCATGCTTTTTGGCACTCATCACCAAGGTGTATCTGCAACCTCGACGGAACTGATGCCTTGCCTGAGATTCGAACCTCCGTCACCCAGTAATGTAGTCAGAGGCATTACCACTATTTGGGTTGCTATTGACCTTCTGTAAGATTGGGTGAGGTAAATTTATAGGTCCCTTGAGAGTAACCAATTTCATGTTATTAAATGTACAAACTGAGGTAATTACTAAAGTAATGTATTTTTGAGATGAATAGGGATTTTAGTTTTAAGGTAGTGTTCCTCACGGACTGGCATCACTTGGAGAACCAGTCCCAGTTTGGGACTCCTCAGCAGTAGTGACATACTTTCAGATAGATATCTAGTGAAAAGCCATGACCTGTGGGGTCAACCAGTCGGAATAGAAGTGGATGCCAACTGAAGACCTTGGATGATAGTTGCGCTATATTGTGAATTGATAGAGGATGGGAACTGTGAACCATGGGCTTCGACCTAGTAGCTGAATCGTTAACGCGTTCACTGTGAAACCTGAACGTCCTAAGTTTGACCCCTAACAGTCGTGAGTGCGCACTGCTGAGGAGTCCTATATTAGGACGAAACAGCTGTCCAGTGCTTCCAGGTCTCTAATGCTCCTGCAACTGATGTCAGTTCGTGATGAATGCTACCTCAAAGGTACTAAAGTAATAAATCCGACTCTAAATGGTATGCGCGTTTATATAACGCTCAGAGGCATTTGGATCAATCCACTTATCAAATGTTCCTGAAAGTAATTCAACTCAAAAAGTTCGACATTTATATTAAACTGGTCGTCAACAGTATTACATTTTTCAGGTTGGTATTCATCGTGGACTGACATGAGTTCCGTGCTGGTCACAGAACCTGAGGGTCGCGGGTTGGATCCCTGGCGGGGTCGTAGGTGCGCACTGCAGAGGAGTCTCGTACTAGGACGAAACAGGTGTCCAGTGCTCCCAGGTTTCCAATGTTCCTCCAACTGATGTCAGTCAGTGATCAATGCCAACTTGAAAAAAAATCCCCACAAACCCCCAAATTCAAGCATTACGTTTGTTATTTCTTAATACTTGTAATTTCCCGCTGTTGTTCTGGTTCGAATTGATCGACTTCTTTTGGCATATGGGCTTTTATGTGGATTCCTGAATGATGCCTAACTACTCACTATGTTGTAATTTGCTTAGAGGCGTCTAACAGTAGAATTCAGGATGTGCGTTTCGACTTATTTAGGACTCGTCGACTGGGTGTACTTGAACCCTTGTGGGTAATGTTGTTCCTGTTGGGACTCGGGCTCACCAACCATTTTTCCCAACACCGAAGCGTTATCAACTGGGACACGAGAACCACCGAACAAATTACAACACAATGGATAATCAGGGAATATTAAGCCACCTGCACAGGAGCCTATATGCCAATAGAGGTCTATGAATTCGATCCAGAATAACGACAGGGAATCGCAAGTATCAATAAATAATAATAATAACTGATACTTGTGGCCTGTTGGATAACTCTCTGAAGTTTGAAGCGGTGGGTGCTGATTTCGAATCTCAGGAGAAACAACGTCACTCACTGGGATGCAATTGCAGCCAGCTGACGAGTCCTATGTAGGACGAAATGCACGTCCTAGATTCCACTGTTAGCCACCACCAAGCAAACCATAATATTACATTTGATACAGAATAATGACTTTGATGAGTCAGGAAAGTAGTGATGCTGTTGTCCTTGTTTTGTATATTTTGAATTTCTACTGAGGGTTCTGTGGTGAGATGTTTTTTACTAAATATCTTTTTGCTTAATTTTCTGCTAACTAGAGTTGTAAATTTTAACTCTAGTTGATCTATATTGATAGGCATTGTCTAACAGCTTGACAGTTATTAAATGTTGAGGCTGGCCAGGATTGTTTAAACGTTTTTTTTGTGTGTGCTTTTTCTGTTGTTACTTTGTTTATCTTAAGTGGTTCACTGACAGTATACATTCTTGGAATTGCATTCTTGTAGGGTTTTGATCACAGATGACTTTGTAACATTGCTCGCGTCTGGTGGAATCACCATGTGAGCAATGCTGAGTTCGAGCGAAGGGTATTAGGCAAGACAGGCAAGCCAGTGGATGAAATTGTGAATTTTAGTTGAATGAGATTGCTTGGACATATACTGCGTATGCCGAGTCACTGCCTACCTCGACGTGCAATATTAATGGAAGTTGGATTAGACTTGAAGATGATTCAGGATGACCAGACCAAGATCTGGCAGCAGTCGATGAAGTCACTGACTGTTGATCTGAGTCATGTGATGGAGAAGTAGACTTCTGGACTGAGATCCCCGAGATGATAGAGATCAGTGGTTGACGACGATTATCGATGGAAAGACTGAAAATCGGTCATAGTGTATTCACTCTTTAATGTCTTGTAAATCTTGAATGTTTTGAATAACCTTAATCTTTAAATCCTCTCTCCTCCCCTACACCTGTATCTACTTTGATATAATTCTTTTCTGTCCACTTGTTCTTTGTATACCACTGTGAAGCGTGGACCGATCCACTTGTATGCCAGGTTCTAGGTTGATTTTGTTTGTCTGGTTTGTCTGGATTGTTAATTATAAAACAATACAGTCGAACATTATCCTTTGAAAGAAAAAGTCGCATTTCCATTTGGCTGGAACTCTTAAATTTCATCATCTTTTAATGCCTGCAATTAGTACGTCTGGATTCTAATAGTTGAAACTTTTAAGGTACTTGTAATTGAATTACAAGGGAGGTCTATGTCTAGCTCAACAAGCCGGTTTGACCATATGCTTAGTATGATTCATAATCTATTATATGGACCTTTATCGCATGGTTTAATTGCGTTACATTATAATCACTCGTAAAGATTTCGTATTCATATTTGTTTTACTAATTATTATTAGGTGCAGGTATATCCAGTTGACGAGTCCTGTGTAGGACGAAATGCGCACCCTGGATTCCTCTGCTAGACACAACCAGCAAAATTACCATAATTAACATTCACGCAATATTGAGACATCCGCGTAGGAGCCCACATGCCAATAGAAGTCGAACTATTCGATCCAATAAAACAACGTAGAACTACAAGTATATCAATAAATAGTAATTATTAATAGGTTAAAAATAGGCTGTATGCTATGAGTTTTCATCGAGCTAACAACTATTAAAGGCAATAAACACTGGACAACGCGTTCATTCTCTACTTGAACACTCTACACGTATACAATGCTAACTCTTCAGATAAAAGACTTCACGGTAAAGCTACTCGGTGACCACATCAACTTCATCGCCTTATATTTCAATATACTCGTTCCTAGTAAAGTAGTGCATTTTCTATGTGTATACATGTTTGACTAATGGTTATTTCTGTTCGTGTAGAGCTGTGTTATCGAGGTCTGAACAGTCAGTTGGTATACCTTGATGCCTAAAACACTCTCAAACTAGTAGCCTCTAAGAGAGTTTTCAAAGTTCCTACTGTTTTTTCTTTTATTATACAACAGTTATCTATTTCCATCCTTTGGTGTTTTTTTTGCTTGTAATAATTGTTATGCTTTTGAAGTGTTTTGTCAATGATTGCGTTTATTTACCAATAAGTACAGACTTTCTCCTTTCATTTTCTTGAAGGTCCCCTTCATTATTTTGTTGCTTTTAACTTCCAAAAGAATTACCTGTCTTTAAACTTTCCTTTCTTTCAAAAGTATGCATGCAAACCTCACATATGACCTGCATATATTTCTGCACTGTTGTTTATAAGATGTTTAGAATTCTCAGTCATTATGGTGAAAGTACTCGATGTAAATACATACTGTATGTTTTTGATGTCGACTAAAAGTTCTGTAGAAATTTTGGTGACATTCTTAGCAGTGTATTCGTTTTTCTTTTGTGCAAATACACGGGCATGTAAACAGACAAAGTGGTAGAGCTAAAAAAGAAAAGTAAATGCATAAACTCTATAGGTTTTAAATGTTTCAAATTATGTGTATATATTTTACATTAACATAGATATTTCTCATCGCTTTTCAAAACTACCATGTATGCGTTTATTATACAGTCTACTGTGCTAATGTGAATGTGAATATGAAGTATTTTGTTGCTGTTGTTGTTCAGTTTATTCCACCGTCTGTCAAATGTGTCTACATCCTCCTCAATTCACTACATTCATATAGATAGACATATACACACACATGCACATGCAGCCAAAAAATTGTCTCATTTTCTGTCGCCATTAGATGGCACCCGTTTGGTGCCAGGTGTCATTACTTGTGAGGGCAGAGAGATAGATAGTGAACGGCGCCAAACTATAAAAGCTTTCGGCGCCGTTTAGTTATATTTTTATCATAAATATGTATGCATATTTACGGGGTGTAACTTGGAGCCAAGTTATCTACAGCCAGGGCGACCTGTACCTTTTATAGACCTTTTCCCCCACAGAAACAATGTTATGATATATATATATATATATATATATATATATATATATATATATATATATATATATATATATATAACGTATGTCTGCAGAAAGAAAATATTTTTCAATATCAGTGTTTACATTTTAACCCATCACTCATTCGCCACCATGACGACTACCATGACCACAACTGTCATCATTGCATCAGTTATTATTAGTATGCTTACTATTATGTAAATTGTTCTTACAGCATTTTGTGTATGACTGTTACCTTACTACATTGTTACTATCCACATTGCCCATTATTATTATTATTATCCTTACTGTCACGAATTATTAACAATTTTTGGTTGAAAAATTAAAATTTTCGTGAAAAGTAAAATACCGCCGTCAACTTAATTTCACTCTATTTATTCTAATTCATCCATTCTAGTGTTATTATATGATTTTGTTTCATATGCTAAGAATCAAGTGAGAGAGATAGACGGTTTATTTGTATATATGTACAGAGAGAGAGATGGTAAGAGAAACTTCTCATAGTTATGATAATACTAATAACAGCTAAAATACACAGATGCAATCTATTATTCGAATATTTGTTTCTCAGGTAGGTGGTCTACAATATAGTTAGTTATACGTTGGAGAGTGAATATGATTAAAATGAAACAGACAGTGGAAATAGGGTTACTTTTTCTGTGGTGAATCCACATTACAGTTGTTGATATTCGTATTTTTGCCAAATTATTTAATTCTCTATAGTTAAAATATACACAAGAAACCGTAGTTGCTTTTTCTTTGTTTTTCTTTTTGGATTTCACAAATAATCTAAAATGTCGCCATGAAATTTTCAATTGGCAATATCTTCATGAAATGTGCTTTATTGCATTCTGGGTGGTGGGATAAGGTGGGCTGAAAAGTTTCGGACACTAAGTTATTTCCTTGGAATAGAATAAACTTATACGGGTGACTTTCATTTCTATGATGAAGTATGGTTTGTAAATGTTTATGTCTTTGCAAAAAGTGATAAGACAGGATGAAGCATTAAGGCAAGCATAAAAACTGTTCCTAGACTTCAAAAAGTGAAATACTGACAAGCTGAGAATAACTGTTACTGACGATTACATGGGGGTAGGACACTTCAGTGCATTAAGTTAGCACAGATACAACAGAATACTATATGATGATAATGTAAATGAATGTGGTGCTTGTTTACATACTTGGCCGATGAGTCACAATTTCTGTGTAAGAGCTGATGATACTGTATGGTTTCCCAGAATGAACTAGATGGGTCGGTGTTCAAATCGGGAACCTATTGCTTCAAAGTCTAGTTCTTAAGTCAATAAACCATAAAGTGTACAATTTCAGTGTTAATCGTGTTTATTAAGTAAATTATTACCTCTAATTGAAACATAAATTGTATTTGTAAACAAAATTTCATGTGTAACACTTTGTTTACAGTGAATGAAGAAACATTGGAAACTGTAGTCATTCAGCTAAATAGAAATAAAGATCTGAAAACTATCAAATAAGGTTTCACAGTTGTGTATTTATCATTATATGACTGCAGAAAGCGTGTTGTGACATAATAATTAAACTTCATTTTATGGTTATTACCACTTGTTGACGCTTTTGATTCCCCATTGTTTATACTAGATTAAGTCGATCAACAGATGTTGATATGTTGGCTTATGGGATCCTGTGTGGATGCCTTGATTTGTCTGGCGGTGACCAGCTATGCAATCCAGGACGCGCGTTTCGTCCTATTTAGGACTTATCAGCTGGATGTGCCTACACTGTAGCGGGTGATGTCGTTCTCACTGGGACTTGAATCTTGTACGCATCACTTCAAACGCCAAGGCGTTATCCACTAGAACAACCTCTTGTGCACCAGATATTAGTTATTACTATTTGTTGATATACTTGTAATTCTCTTTTGTTCTACTGCGTCAAATTGATCAATGTGTTATAATTTCTGCACTTACTTGTTATCTATTAACAAAATGCATACAGTTAAAATAATGCGCTAACATTAATCATTACAAGAAAGTGAATTATTTATGTATCTTTAAATACATTCCGAGCACGCCTATCCCACCTACTTTATTGAGCGCTCATTTATTTATTGACAAATAGAAATAGATGAATGAGAACAGAACAGAATTACAACACACTTCAACTTATCACAATCAAGATAGTTTGTTGAAAGGAGATTAATTAAATAAGTACAATTATGAGTAGACATGGAGTATTGACTATTTCAGTATTCTATACTAGACAAAATAGCGAACAAATTTATCTACGACACACTGGCGTTAATTTTGTGTATGTCTGAAAGCGTACGAATACAGTGCAGAAATCGGAACACATCAACAGGTTTTTGGGACCTATAAATTCAGTAGTGAACCCAGTAAAATTTATCTATGACTTGGAAAGTGACAAAAATGAGCTCTAGCAATGTTAGATTGCAAGATTAAGCCAAGACAAAATGAAAGTTTAGAGACAGATAACTACATGAAACCTTCTCACTCGAATCGCTACTTAGACTTCAAATCATCTCACCCTATCTCACTTAAAGTAGGCTTAGTTAAATGGCTGAATAATAGGGCAATTAAAAGCTTACGAAATGACCAGAAAATCTGCGACAAGAAGTCAGATATGTCATAAATACTTTGCGTCTTAATAATTGCCCACTTAAATTTATGAATAAATTCATAAGAAATCGAAAGAAAAATACTAGCAGTTGTAGTAGTATTAATCCAGGTGTTATTAATAATAATTCTAATAATAATAGTAATAATAATAACCGGGTTGAGAAAGAATTGAAAGCCTCCGCTGTGTCATCATACAAAGAAGATACCTCAGAAGTGTTCAGAAGAATTTCGAATAAGGCTGCGATTAAAGTAGCGTTTAAACTAACAATCTCGTTTAAAAACAAGCTTTGTAGATTAAAAGATCCTATCGATGCAATTAAGCGACATACACTGGTTTACCAAATCCCTTGCAATGATTGTGAGGTCGAATATATAGGTCAATGTAGTCGATCAGGGTGATTAAGAACAACAGAGCACAAAAACTTAGCTAAATCAAGATTAGTAGATCTTAGTAAGATGAGGAATTTAGAAAAAAGCTCGGCTATAGCTATGCACGCTATAACACACAATAGGGTGACAGTATTAAAAACCAGTTTAGTTGAGTAGAAGAAGAGATTGATAATCGAATCTTTGTTGACCAAATCAACACCAAATATATACAGTAACAGGAATGATTCTGAACCTGCCCCTAGATATATGGAAAATTCTACTACCTTTGTCATCACAAAGAAGGAGAGAAACTCTGTCTCGAAGTTGTAGAGTTACGTGATATGAATATGGACGATAAACTATGTCCGAAACGTTTATTGAGTAAATAGTACTGTTTCATTGTGTGACAATTCTAATAAACAGACTAAAATGGAATTACAACCTACTATAGTGCCCAAGTTTTACTCTTATATTAAGTGTACTCAGCCTCATACAGCGATAACTAATCAACATTTACTGACTTTTTCGATTAATAGCACATCTTGGTATATATATCGTGAAACTGTACCATTCTGTACTTATTGCACTCAATATAAAATTTTGCTCGTGTTTATGCTGACTTGATCTCTTGAACCCACCCTACATTTTGAATATCTGTTTAAGCTCAGTCTGTTTAACTGTATTTCTCACTTAATTTTGTAATAATTAGTACAGGCAGACAAGTTACCGCAGTTCACCGTAGCATTGGGAGAAAAAAAT
Organism: Heterobilharzia americana; assembly: GCA_944470555.2. Lineage (NCBI taxonomy): Eukaryota > Metazoa > Platyhelminthes > Trematoda > Strigeidida > Schistosomatidae > Heterobilharzia > Heterobilharzia americana. Next base: position 31,019,767 of record OX104129.1, on the reverse strand, counting down.
TGAAATAGGCTGGAACTTATTCGAATAAGTTAGTAAAAATTGTATCATATATGACCTACCATTAGTAATCCTATATATGCAAAGTGCATGCTTTTAACGAGTTCACTTACTAGTAGTTTACGATTGTACTAAATGAAACATTCTTATGCTTCTGTATACTGTTCATCTTAGAGTAAGAGGTCCCTGTGGAGTAATGGGTCGTATCACGATTTCTGAGAAATCCAACTACACCAAATAAAACTGCTTTGGATTATATTGCATTAATGATTGTCTATAGTCTAATTTATCATTATCTCCTCTTGATAGATTAAGTTGTATAAAGTCGTTCTCAAGTGTACTAACCATTGTTGTCTAGAATAAACATAATAATATATTATTATTATTTATCCCTTGGGTTCCTAGTGGAACATAGGGCTTCAGTAGCACCCCTCTATTGTACTCTCTTCTCTGAAATCTTTTGAACCTGGCTCCACGACAGCCCACAAGCTCTCATTTCTTCCTCGCACGATCTCTTCCATGTCACCTTCGGACGCCCAACTCGTCGCTTCCCATCTGGGTTCCACTCAAGGAACTGGCCTGATGCGTGATGTCCCCAGTCGGTCTTCTGCCTAGATAGGTGAAGGAGGCTACTTTCTTTAGGTTTCTCCCATTGATAGTGATTGGTTGTTGTTGTTGGTTGGGTATCTTCATCACCTCTGTCTTCTCTATATTCACTTGAAGTCCCGTCTTCTGCCAACTTGTTAGTTTTCGCCTGTAGATCTTCATGTTTGTGTGACATTAGACACAAGTCATCGGCGAAATCTAAATCTTCTAGGTTCTTTTCCGTAGTCCAGCGTGTCCCCCTCTTCTCGCTCCTCACAGTTTGTTGCATGATCCAGTCGACCACAATCAGGAATATCATGGGTGATAGTAGGCAACCTTGTTTTACTCCTGTCTTCGCTCCAAAGGCATCACTAAGCTTCCCATTGTGAATTACTTGGCATGTGGCGTCGGAAAAAGCATGATATATCCTCTTAAAACTGTTCTTCCTCGCAGTCATTTTTGATCCTCAGCAGTGAGGTTTATTTAGATAAAGACAATGTGGAACTGTCATGATTTTAGAAATTTGGACGCATGGAATTTTTTATCCTGTTTTATCTCCATGTTTCACAAACAGTGTGAACTTTGAAACGATAAGGTGTTGTAGATTATCAAATGCAGTTGTATGAAATTGGCGTTTAATGACCTTGATATCCGTTTAACCGATTGGGTTACTTATCTATGCCTTCTCAACCTGGCCAATCACGTGGTATCATAGTTCCCTGCTAACTAGTCAGAGTAATGATCAAACTTAGTAACAGTTTACGCGTTTGTGTGCTAGGCTACAAAATATGCTTAAAGTATGCCAGCTAAAATCTATACCTCGTCACCCACACTACAGTAAATGAAAAGGTGGTCGTTCAAATCCATGAATCCTTGGTGGATCGTCTGAATCAACGTGTTACAGCTCTAAATCAGGTATGACTCAGTCTAGCAAACAAATCCTTGTTAGGTTGTTGATTTGATAAAAACGAGCAACCAGGTAAGGCGATAATACTTTGATTTACTTGGTACATTATTTACTTTAATTCTACTTCCTTCGAATTTTCAGTCTTGATACCAAAGCCAAACAAGTTTATGTGGCATTAGATTTTTTACTGTTTATGAAGTTTAGTGTAACACCGCTAGACTCATCACCTAGAAATTCGACTCAATGGGTAACTAAGTCTACTAAATCACAATGCTTGCAGTATGTTTCCAAGTTATGTTTGTTCTGACTGATGGCTTCTAAACTGACGAGCTGATCGAGCTTGCACACCATGATGACCCATCCAAGTGTGCTGGTGGAACGCTTTTAAGCGTCGAGATCGCACCCTACCCGAAAGGTCAGCTGGATACTGGTAAAATGAAAATCAGTCGCCATCAAAGTGTAAGTTGGTACGCTATGAAGGGGGTCCAAGGGCGAAGTCGAACTGATAACTGGACGGTAGTGTGACAGCAGTAAGATCTTTTCTCCAAATGACCAGTTTTACCATCCTGATGCTACCTTCGCCACAGAAAAGGGAGGTTAAAAGAAGTTGGGGACACTTTCCTCCACTCCGCGGTCTTTCGGTGCTGGCGGTACGGGTATATCGATAGATTCGAAGAAAAACAACTAAATCTCGAACATCTAAAGAGGCCGTATTTAGCCGACCTCAGGCAGATATTCAGTGGGCTATGAGATCACATACTACTGTCACTAACTCTTTTTTCAGGTTGGTCAAAATGAATTAGCCTTCGATAGTGTTGGAAGCTGGGAATTATCAGCTGCCCTTACAAATCTGTCGGCACTCCAGTCCCCACCGGTCACGTGTTTACCTTCTAATCTTCCCTCACTTCTTCCTACCTCATTCTTAATTTCTTTCAGCTCCACAGCTCTGGATAACGATTTCAATTCACATAACAGCATCCCTGGTCTCCTGAAACCACTCTTCAAACTACACATTGGAGCTTTCAATGTCCTCACCTTTCGTCAAATCGGCCCATAAGCTTCGCTAGGTAAAACTCAGAGAAATCCACTCTTCAAGTTTCTGAAGATTCGTTGACTAGTTCTTGTGAGTGAGTATAATATTATCTGCAAAGGCAGAAAGTTTCCTGCTCAACTGGATCCCACTTGACAGTTTCATAAGCGTTGTCCTACTGAACACTGCAGTGACGACTGAAAAGAGTAGTAAAACTCGCCGTTGTTTCTTTTTAGTTTCTGATTATGCACCCATGAGTTCTACCTAACGAAAACTGTCTCATCGTCTACTGAAAGTCAAACGTTCATATGTGCTTTTCATAGTAGGTGATTTCGGTGCACAAGTAGGTAGGGTATTTTCGGGAGATGGGGTCTTAGGTAGGAAGTTAAGAATTCCATATGAAGGACCAGATAACGGTGATCGCCTGCTACAAGTGTGTAGACAACCATCCATTTGTGACCAAAGCTAACTTCGGCTCAATGGCGTACACAGATAACCTACACTTTTATCAGTTATATCTGGAGAGGGTCAGTCAAAGATAACCACTTTTTGAAGCATGTGCTAAGGCAGCGATCACACGTTTGTTCAAACACGTATATGTCTACACCTAAATGGAAATGGGGGAAATCTAGCTACAAGATCATTGTGAGTCCAGTTATACGATGAAAATACTAGGGCTTCTTTCAGTTAGGAACTGGAGAGACAGTTATTGAAATAAGATAGTGTTGCTTATCATCTAACGATTCACTTGGAGGAGAGATGACTGCATTCTTGGGTGGTACGCTTCGCCGAATGGTTTAACTGGCCTGCAGATTACTAGCCAGGTGAAACGAAGTGTTAACTAGCGTATGATAATCAGATTTATTGTAAACTCAAATGAGGTTATTAGGCTGTTCGCATAAAAGGTTGTCTGACGGATTAAGTATTATTATTATTATTATTACAACTACTACTTTTTCAGTTTTTCGTTTACTTATAAATAACTAGTTACAAATTGAATCAACTTGATTTCGCCTTTCGTAACAACTTTCACTCTTTGAATTAGTACAACTCTATGTATTTCTTTTACTGTTTAACATATGTGATTATTGTAGACATTTTGATTAAGTTGTTCGGATACCGTATATATATATATATATATATATATATATATATATATATATATATATATATATATGCTGTCTACTTGAAATGATTCGGCATTTTGTTACTACAATAAAAACTATTCCCCTGTGTGCATACACAAGATGTCAGTTGCATCGTCTGTAAAACAACATCAACACCAACAGTGTGAAAATAGGGGGTTTAGATGCTTTCAACTCTTCAATCGGCTGTTTATTCGCTTGCATTTGTGTTATTTTCGCCTTATGTACTACATGCCACCAATTTTTCTGTAGTGTATTTGACTACAGTCTGGTATTTTCAGCTTATCTTCCATTCTTATTGTCTTACATAATAACTATAATCATTGGGAAACGACAATGCTATTTATGGAAAGCATGCATATACATTCATTATATATTGGAGAGTTATATCCGAATTTTCTGGGTGATTTTTAACGTCCATGATAATAATAATAACAGTAATAATCACGTTTGTTGTACTGTTATATTCACTTTCACTGAGGGTGCGTTATATGAATGCTGATGTATGTGCAGATGGGACCTTTATTATTATTATTATTATTATTATTATTATTATTATTATTATTATTATCGTTGCTGTTTTCATTATTGTTCATGTCTATCATAAACTTTATTGTTGACCTTTTGAATTTGATGAATTAACGATAAGATCTTCCTTCTAACCGGTTGTTTAGCCTCATTTCTTGTTGGCGCCAATCTTATCAAATATGTCATTCATAGTGCTTTTAGTTGTCATTCCTGCCCCCCTCTGTTTGCTTCCATTGAAACATGCAACTTCATGTTTACATTAGAATCCATAAATATATGTGTATGTGTACTGCCTTACTTTTTTTATCCTTGTCTTTTCTTTTCCTTGTAAAATAGATATGAGAATGTGAATCAGTTTTTTATTTTGTTACTTTCTGTTTTCACCCACAGCAAGCATAACAATGTTATTTGCTCAGGGATTAGTCTTCCCTGTATTATATATGTTGTCATGTGTGTTACTTTTTTGTTTTTTATAAAACATCTTTGCTTGATATTTGTTGATGTTAAGCTGAAATTACGTGTTATGGATTTATCTTATCCTCGGTTAGCAAATAATAATCACCTAGTAAGCAATTACACTTTGGTGTTGATTGCAGTTGTACAGATATATGTATCCGCTATTGTTTATGCCACTTTAAATCTTGAATACCTCTTAGTTATGTATTTCTACTGCATTTTGGGTAAAATTGTGGCTCATTTAACTTGAAAGTGATGAGTCTGGTTTTCGAATCTCTCTCAGTCTATTTCTGATTGCGTCATCGGGGGGTATCACAAACTCATATATAATCATCATCATCATCATTATCAACATAGGACCAGGCATTACTGCGTAACGGTCCGAGTTGCCACACTCATATCAGCACATCAAGTAAAAAGGTAGTGAGGTGAAGGATGAAGATAAGTGAATGCAGTCAAAAGAAATATAAAGTACGAGAAGAAAGGAAAGAGGAGTGACAAAATAGTGAGATTCGGTATAGCGTTGTTAAGATGAGGATAATGTGTGTATACATCTGCGCCACTGACTTCGGTTCTGAGCCATATCACCTAGGGTCTCCAACCACTGGTTCTTCTTGTCCCGTGGACCCCAACCACCTAGTCTGCATCGTCCTACATGGCTTAAACCAACAGTCAGAGACTTCATACATTGGTGCCATGTTTTAGTCTGGCCACCTCGGGCCTTTTTCCAGCCTGAACCCACCTCAGCCAACATTGTGTGACGAGGCAATCGGTGACTAGGCATACGTAGTACGTGTCCCAACCATCTCAGTCGATGAAGGTTCACAACCTCGTCGACTGACTTACCTCTTCTCCCCAAAACTCTACACCTAACTTCTGCATTACTCACATGGTGACACCACGGAATACGTCCTATACTACGAAGGCAACGGTGGTCAAACACCTGGAGCCTTTTTGTATCCTCCACTTTCAATGGCCATGTTTCACAGCCATACAGTAGAACAGAGCGGACTGCTGTGCAGTACACGCGACCCTTAATAGACAAACGAATATCACGGCGGCGCCATAGGTGGCGCAAATTGGCAAAAGCCAATCGAGCCTTTTGTATCCGTGCAGAAATCTCATCGGCAACTAACCCACCGGGTTGATCCTACTTCCCAGGTAAGTGAAGTGGTCAACACACTCAACCACTTCACTCTCTATTGTTAACCGCGGTACCGCTGAAGACCAGTCCTGGAGCAAAAATTTGCATTTGGGTGGTGAAAATCGCATCCCAAACATTCTCAAATTCCCACTCAAAGTGTTCAGAAGACTGCATCTTGTCAGCGTCTTCACCTAACAGGACTATGTCATCTGCATATTCTAGATCTAAGGAAAATTCACCTGTGATCGGGTCAACGTCTGTGTAATCAGGTGATGAGAGGGAAACCTCCATAAGAATATCTATGATAAAATTAAATAAGAATGGGGATAGTGGGCATCCTTGACGGACACCACTTGATGAGTATAGCTCCCTGGACAACTCACCATAGGCTCTAACATGCCCACAAGTGTTCGAGTAGAGAGCTTTCAATAACGTGATGTACTTACTAGGCACGCCTTTCAGTGACAGACACTGCCATAAGAATTCTCGATCAACGGAGTCAAATGCCGCCTTCAGGTCGAGAAATACTGCTATTGTCGGGCGTCTGTAAGCATGCCTATGTTCCAGGACCTGGCGCAGTGCGAATATATAATAGATGTGAATTGATGCTCACTGGTCTGTTTCATTATTGATTACAGCTTTTTCTGGGTGAAGTCGTGGCCCATTGGTCTAGTTAATTGACTTCCAACCAATAGGCTGTGGGTTGGAGTCCCACTCTACCTACCGAGCTTTAGGTGGGCAGGTATTATCATTAGCACTTACACATAAGATGTGGCTGGTTGCTTACTGCATGAATGTATACAAGATTACTTAATGACTTCGAGACTTTCTGACTGCTTTTTGCAATTCTTCCTTTATCTGAGATAGCCGTAGTTTGGCAGACTAGTACTTTATACTGGGTGATAATTGAAGATGAGATGAAAATTCGGAACGTGGCTGGACTCGAGCCAGTGACTATCAGGTTACCGGTTCGATGCCCGAACCTCGTAGCTCAGTTGATAGAGCATCGGACCGGTAACCCGGTGGTCGCTGGTTTGAGTCCGGCTACTTTCCGAATTTTCATCTCACCTTCAATCATCACCCAGTATAAAATTTTTCCCTGATTTGTTTCTCATCCTTGTTTTCATCTCTACTGATATATTGTCACTGTCTTGACTTTCGTATTTTCATTTTCTTTAAAGATTAATTTTGATGTAATGATGTCTTCTTTGTTTTGACACGTTAGTCGATTTTGCTTCATTCATTATCGAACATCGTACACCGTATTTTTCTGCGATGTTTAACTAACTTCATCTATTTTTAATTTGGAAAAATAATTTAATACATAAATCGATTTATCTACTAAAAAAAGAATTTAGTTTGAGGTTTATGAGGGTTTCATTTTTAAGGTAGTATTCATCACGGACTGAAATCAGTTGTAGAATGATTGAAAACCTAGGAGTACATTGGACAGCTGTTTCATCCTGGTGTCCAACTTCTCAGCAGTACGCATTCACGACCTCTTCAGGGGTTGTAGGTACTTTTAAAGTGATTATTTCTAAAAGTGCCGAGTTTCGATTTCCTTCACGATAGTTTAGTTTGGTTCTATGTCCTTTGAGTTTTACTGTTGATTGAATGGTCTAGACAGATAGTTTTCTACCATTTAATCGGGGATTTCGCTCTTTCTATCAAGTTATGGTAGATGGTCTGTAACATTAGTTCTCTTGTAACCTATGTTACTGACAGTTTTGGTACACACTGGAGCCGTACGCCTAATTACTTAATTTCAGTACTATTCAACTATTATGATAAATTTCTCACCAGTAAAACCTGTGTCATCTATGAAAAGATCCTATTTTTTACGTAATGTTTTATCATTCCAGCATAAGTGGTTTTCCACGTGTTTTTTTGTGTACGTTTTGATAACTAACTTTATTTCTCACTTTTCGATCGTAACAGTTACTCATAGGCATTAAGCTGTGTTTAGTTTTTTAATCTCTTGTCTGTAACAAACGATTAATAATATTTTTCTTCTTTAAAATATCGCCTTTTCATTTATTTTGTTTTAATTAGATATAGTTTGCTTGGGATTCAACTCTATTGGTCATCGTAATCATGACTATTGTAAATCTTATTCATCTAAAGAGACTAATCCGAACTCGGGTTATCCTGAACATATGTCACTACTATTGTCATCATCTTCATCTTCATCATCATCAGGAACAGAAACAGCATCGTCGTTTACCGAAACACAAACCACATCTGTTTGCAAAGATCAGTCATTTGATTCAGGTACGATGCATATACTGTTTGTTGTTGTTTATATTCGCCGTAAACAAAAGTATGCATCGATGAAACACTTTCCACATTGCTGTTAAACTCTAACCCATATTGATTTCTTTTTATAGGTGTGCTTGTATGATTGACAGTCTGAACAAGTATGTTGGATCTGCCTTTGATTCTGTTCCTAAACCCCTTTTTATTAAACAAGCTTGCCAGAACACACATCGAGTCCATGACTGCAAAGTGACTTGATTCTTATTTTTTTTGGAGAACACATTACACTCTATACAGAGGGAAGCACTCTACTTCGCTACTTAGTAAAGCCGGTTTTCCTCAAGGTGCTGCTCTTTCTTCTTTTCTTTTCTCTTTCTTTTTGCGTAACTTAGCAACCTCAAATAAAGCTAACTTTGTTAAGTACGCAGATGACCTGACAGTATCCACGCCGATCATCTCTTCTTCTGATTATTCTCAGTTGAATAACTTCCTAACAGAAATTAGTCACTTGTCTTCCTTAAATGGCCTCACACTCAATCCTTCCAAATATCATATGGTTAATTTTAGTTTAAAACGTGAACAAAACTTGTGTAAAATACTTCAGTCACATGAATCTTGTTTTATAGATGGCTCTGCTGTAGGAAATGTATCAAACGTGATCCATCTCGGCTTGTGCTTTTCTTCTGATCTTTCTTGGTCACTTCATATTTAACTGATTTCCGGGAAGATCCTTCGCTTGACCTTGTATATAAGGAAACTCAGACTGTCTAGGATAACTCAGCCTTTACTCTTACACCTCATTAATTCCTGTGTTTTGCCTATATTTGCTTATTGTTCCCCTTTATTCTTTTCCTGACTCGAGAAAAGAGACTACACTTTATTGCATGGGATTTTGAAGACTGTTGGTAGAGCAAGTAATACACCACTCACCGTGCAGCTAGATACGGTTCTTGATAGGCATCGAAACTTTTATAGACAGCTAGATAAAAATTTTTTATATGATGACAACCATCCTATGCACCTTATTTAGATTATGTATTGTTTAAAATAAATCATGTTACACGTTTTTTTATCAATCAACTGTGCAGTAGCGAAGAGTTTTCATGTCCCTGTAGTCTTTAAACGTTTCGGTAATCCTGTTATTCTTGATTATATTTTGTTAACTAACACCATTCTTAATAAATGCTAGTCTGCCAAACTACGGCTATCTCAGATAGTCGAATGATAATCAATATACCAGTCCCGCTCTCTATTACAGTTATTTTCGGATTGGGATGAGATGTCCTGACTGGGTAGCCAATGTGAATACGATCAAGCGATAGTAACATGTCACAAATTCACATGATAGTTGGGCAAAACCATTAGTAATTGAAGTGAAATAAAAATCAGTTGGACCTCGTAGCCCATTAGTTAGAGCATCGTACCGGAAACCTGGTGATCACTATTTCGAATCCGGCCGCGGTCTTAATTTTTGTTTCACCTTCAGTCATTAACCAGTTTAAATATTTGGCAAGTGTTATACAACGAGTAAACTGATCCAATAACACATGCCGGGAATTCTGTACTTCAAACAAAATTCTGGTTTGGAATAACGCTATTATTATCATTATTGTACCAGTTACTTTCGATGGAATTATGAATTTCTTTCGAACTACTAAAGATGCACACTACTCACAAGTAGTGTAACAATGATTCAACAATATTCGACTACTTTACCAGTGACTGAGTTTTAACGGTTGAATACCAAGTACTTATTGTGCTCTGTGTCTTGACTTCCTTACTTTGTTACTGGAAGGAAAACTTGAATTTGTGTTGAATTGATGAATAAATTCACGAATACTCACGATAATTTATGTTGATAAAATAATGCGTATGATTATTTTTTAACGTGGTAGTTTAAAGTTTTATGAATTCGGATAAGAGTGAACTGAACATTTAGATAGAGAAGTTTTGAACTAGAGTTGCTTTATTACTAGGCAAAAAAAGAGATAATTTTTATCTGTCGGAGAAAGAAGATAATAAGTCAGTGATTCAGTTTGACTCATTTTGTTCAGTAGTGCGTAAGGCTCAACTGGGGGTAATTGTGTTATTAACATTGTTAACATGAATGTGGAGTTGCAGGTGATTGGTTTAAGGAGTTGACTTTCAGTCGGTAGATCACAATTTTGAACTTTGCTCCACCTACTTACTGAAGTGTGAGCACCTAAGTAGTATCATTAGCTTCACACAATACGTGTAGCTTATTGTCTACTGCACAAATGTGTACAAGGTTACTAAGTGGATTTCTGTTACCGTGAATGGATGCCATTTATTGAACTAGATCTCAACTGTTAGATGTCTTTTGGGACATCCGTAAGTAGGTATTCCTTTCTATGTAGAGAACATTATAACATCTAATTCTCTTAAATACAATGAACAGTTTATTTGTCTGAAGTGTATGAAAATTTTTGACTGTTAACTGCTATAAATAAACTCACCTGATTCATTTACTACATACTGATCGAACTAAACAACTGTTAAACTATAGGCTACATGAATGCACTAGTCGATCTCTGGTCAGTGATCAAGTTTCTAATAAGGCTATCAAGTTGATTGATTTGACATCGTGATGTACTGCACTTGATGCTTTGTATGACTAGTGAAAAATTGTACGGAATTCTCGAAGCTATATTTTGTGGTTATGAGTACTTATCAGCTGGTTGTCTTTGTGATCCCTAGACAATTGAAGTTTTTTATTACGTTCACTACTGGATTCGAAAATTTAATTGCTATTCACGTTATTACCAAATATGCTGTCTTCATATCAACAAATCTGTAGCCTAAATGCACAGCTAATGCTTTTTCGAATCGATCTACTATGGGGTTGATACCTGAGGCTTTCAACCATTAAATTTATTTGTTTTTTTCTTTTTGAAAGATATTCCTATTGATAATAATATTTATCATTAAGGATATGATATAAAATAGACTCACTTCTGGGTTTCTCCTGAAGCTGATAAACGTTCTCATTAACCTATACATTGTAAATTGGTTATTCCTAATCTTTGTCTGGACAGACACTCATATTTGTAACATCTATTATAGTCCTTATAAGTTGTTGTACTTGACCATATAACGCATCATACTAGATACAAAGAATTTATTGAGATTGTATTCTGTTGTAATCTGTGTGGTGACTAGCGGTGGAACCTATCAGGATGCGCGATTTGTCCTCTTCATGACTCGTTGGCTTGATGTACCGGCACCCTAGTGGGTGATCTTATTCCCACCGACTCCCGAACTCAGTACCTGTCGCTTCAAGCGCTGAAGAGTTATTCACTAGGTCATTGAGACAGGAGAATCAGAGTTTGTACAACCTGTATCATTCGATGTTTATTAATGCTTGTAATTTTCTGTCGCTATACTGGGTTAAATTGCTTCACATCTGATACCCGTTGCAAAAGAGGCGGCTCTCGTACTCAAAGACCCAAATGATAACGCTTTGGTGTTTGAAGCCTCACTGGGAACAACACCATTGTCGGAGTGCAGGTTCATCCATCTGACAAGTCCTAAATAGGCCGAAATGTGGGTCCTGGATTTCACTACTAGCCACCAAGCGGATTACAACATAACGAGTAATCAGTCTATCGAGGCATCTGCAAACAGAGGTAGGGCGATGCAACCCAGTAAAGCATTGGAAGATTATTAGTGTCAAACAACAGAGATAGTAGTCTGTTGACAGTTTGTATTAGAAATCTGTGTAAGTATCTCATCCTACTTCATACTCATTCATCTCTTAGATATATGTCAATCTAATCGAGTTTTTCGGTCCCCAGTTAGACTTGAATAAAAGGGATTGTTGTTTACTCTTCTGGACTCGAAGAAAATGTACTTCCGGTATATATTTTTCGGGTATTGCTATAATGTCAGGTAGTAAATTAACTTCCTTCTCTCTTTTTATCCTTCTTTGCAGGCATATCACATGATTCAGCAAATAAGTCCACAATACCTTTACTAGGTGATAAATATGAAAAAATGAAAAAGAATTTCTGCTCATCTCATCTTCTCTGTAAACAGCAACAGAAATTACATATGGATTTATCACATTGGAGTCCAGATTTAGGCAAACTAAAGAATGTATATAGAAACACAGATTGTTCTTTATTTTCGAAGTACCCTTCTTTACGATCAGCTGATGAAGAGCTTTCAATTTCTGCCACACCGTCAACAACTTCCACTATGGAAACATCACTAGAAAATTCTGAGTTAGTAGATTTCAATTGCCCTACAGCTTCTAACAGTCCTTCTCCCTTGTCTATCAGTGTTGCAAATGACAGTATTGATGAGAATTTTTGCCTACCTCATACAAAATCTAATCGTATGCCTGATCATCTCACTGTAGTCAGTAATGCGAAAACTTTTCCTCCTCCTCCTCCTCATCATCATAAACCATGGGCGAATATCTCCTATTGGGAGTCACATCATCATGTTGGACGTCGTTGGTATGATATAACAAATCGTACGTTGAATATTGTATATAATGATGAGGATGATAAACCATCTCTTTCTCCGAAACATCGTGTACATAATGAAAATCCCCTGAGCTATGACAATCAATCACAAAATGATTGTATATATTTATCTCTTCTAGCCTTATACCAGTCATCCGATCATATAAAATATAATTGTAAATTACATTTGAATAAAAAAAGGAATAGAGTTATCTCTACTACTCCTACTACTAATATTAATAGTAGTAGTATTTCTGGTCATGTTAATGATATCAGCATGTTATCTTCAAAACAATGCCAGGAATGTCGTCATCATCATCGTCATCAGTATATAAATTTACTCAAGAGTATATCTAATTTTCCAGGTACCACAATTCATTCATCATTTTATCAGCAATCTTCAGGTTGGAAACAATGTTATCGTCTTGGCAATCAGGGTATATCACTTACACTGACTACATATGGTTGTATTTGGTTAAATAATCAAGCATTAGCCACAAATCTACCTATATTTGTATCTTCTCCATGTTTACAATTTAATGATTTCACAGCCTCTACACCAGTTAATACTCCTGATGAATTTTGTATTGATCGACCGGTATATCGTGTACCAGCTGGTTATTCACTTTTAGTTTTTGATCTTCTCTCATATGAAAGTTTATTTTTACAGAATTCTTCTGTCTCTACCTCTTCCTCATCCTCTTCAACCTCATCATCATCGTATTCCCCATCTTGTCGACCATTCTCCAATAATTGTACTGCTGAACTTAGGAGTGGTAATGTTTCTTTCGATGAATTACATAATAACAACAATGGTCTACTGCATAGGAATCCAGTTATACATATTAGTCTTGGTAAAGGTTGGGGTCCATCGTATCGTCGACCAGATGTTACCCATTGCCCAGCAAGATTAGAAGTATGGATAAATTTGGAACATTTGCTTCTTTATTCACTGCAAACAGGTCAAAAAATGTAAGGCTTTTTACTTCGTATAGCTTTTCGCCTCACCACTAAATTCTCGTCCCATTAGTTATTACTGTCGGTAATAGTAAGTAGTGTGTAATTATTGTGTGAACTATTTACTTGACTTGCTGTGATATACCTTACTTTTTTATTTTTTTATTTACTATTATCATTTCCTTGTAACCAAACAAACTGTACAGTAGTAATGATAGTTATTCATATCTTTTGCATACCTTCTTTTATAGTTATGAAACTACTCACATATTCATCCCATGTACATAATTTTGCATTTGATTTAGTGATCAAGTTTATTCAGTTGTACAATTTTGCTTTACACAAGTGAAGTAAATTAATGCAATTTTTGTCAGCCCAGTTGGTTGACTTTTGGTGCTATCTGTATTGAACGTTTAGTTGGGTTGATATTTATAGCCTAATTGTATGCTTATAGGAAATATATTTCGAGGATTTTCGATGACAACTTATTTAATTCAACATGGACTGATATCAGTCGGAGGAACATTGGAAACCTGGAAGCACTGGACATCTGTTTCGTCCTAGTATGGGACTCCTCATCAGTGTGTATCCATGACCTCGCCATGGATCGGATCCGGGACCTATCAGGTCCCGTGTCCAGCTCGTCATTATGGAGCCACTGGATCGGAATCCAGTGGTTGGTTGGCTTCACTAGTCATGACTTCTCATTGTAACTTCAGGAATCACCGCTCGAAGCTAGTCATCGAAATACGCTAGATTAATTCAGTCTGGAGGTTTATGGAGATTTATCAATTGACTTCAGGTTTGAATTTATCAGTTTTCTAATATTCCTGCAACTCATATCAGTTCATGATGAATTCCAACCTGAAATGTTAACTTTGTCATACTTCTAAGTGAACCTCGTCGCTAATTTGTTATAACTTTGTCTGGTTGTGACTGTCTACCAATTCATTCTTGACGCTAACCTTGAACGTGATTGGTTTCGAATATACTCACGCAGTCTCTCGTTTACCCAATCCGCCCACACAAGGAGTCATAACGTTCTAATGTCCGAACCGCACACAAAAGAATACAAAGTCTGGGACTTACTGTCCGTATATTTTAGGCCATCTAACTCACCTGTGTATATGCAAGTAAATTACTTGATCACAACGCACCATAATTTATAAAAATGAAATATCTCGTTCGAAGCACAAAATGCACATGAAACACGATAATCAATAGATTTCACTGAATGCGCAGTTATCTCCGAAATATAGGTTGAAGAGAAACTGGTGAGAGGTCAACCATAAGCTCTTGTATCGAGCTGTGCAATAATGTTACCAGTTAAGTCACATAAGGAATGACTTTAAAATGAATAAGATAATACGACAAATGACACCATATTTTCCACTTTCCGGTTGATATGACAATGCCGACTGAATTCGCAATAACAAAAAAAAGACTTTTTGATATATTGAAGGTGAAAAATTCCGTTACAACCTTTAGGACAAGATAAATGAATTAAAGAAACATTTTCGTCTTCATTTGACTCATTATCACTAATATCTGTTTCTAACTCAGAGAAAAGCAACAATTTTATATTTGTAAATTTATCAACAGGATTTTATCATTTATTATTATTTTTCCCTTGGGTTCCTGGTGGAACATAGGGCTTAAGTAGCACGTCTCAATTTCACTCTATCCTATGCAGTCTTTTCAGCCTGGCTCTACGATAGCCCACAAGCTTGCATTTCTTCCTCACACGATTTC
Source organism: Heterobilharzia americana (assembly GCA_944470555.2). Classification (NCBI taxonomy): domain Eukaryota; kingdom Metazoa; phylum Platyhelminthes; class Trematoda; order Strigeidida; family Schistosomatidae; genus Heterobilharzia; species Heterobilharzia americana. The sequence goes on along the minus strand of OX104129.1, from coordinate 31,004,520 downwards.
CTCTATGTCACCTTCAGACGCCTAACTCGTCGTTTCCCCTTTGGGTCCCACTCGATGACCTGGAGCGTGATGTCCCCGAACGGTCTTCTCAGTGTATGCCCAATCCATCTCCACTTCCTTCTGCATATTTGTTGGGTGATAGGCTATTGCTTCGTTGGTTCATTGCCAGCCAGAGTTTCTTGTTGCTTATTCTTATTATTCTGGCCATCTGATCTTGAGTATCGAGTGGGCGTAAGTGGCAGCTGTTGATGTATGTCTGTAGTTTGCTGGAAGTGCTTTTCGTGACGCGCCAAGTCTCTGAACCATACAGAAGCACTGACTTGACGTTGGTTTCGAAAATCCGGATCTTTTTCCACATGCTGAGTGCAGAAGATCTCCACACTGGTTTCAGGCTAATGAACGCCTGTCTTGCTTTTCCGATCCTGGCTGACTTTGACATCCTCGTCTGTGCCTGTGGCGCCTGTAGTTGAAACAGTGCTTCCTAGATAGGTGAAGGAGGCTACTTCCTTTAGGTTTCTCCTGTTGATGGTGATTGGAGCTTGTTGTTGCTGTTATTGTTGGTTGGGTATCTTCATCACCTTCGTCTCCCTACATTCACTTGAAGTCCCGTCTTCGCTGCCTCTTCTGCCAACATGTTAGTTTTCGCCTGTAGATCTCCAAGTTTGTGCCACAAGATACTAGACACAAGTCATCGGCGAAATCCAAGTCTTCTAGGTTTTTTTCCGCGGTCCAGCCAGCGTATCCCCCTCTTCCCACTCCTCACTGTTGTCTGCTGCATGATCCAGTCGACCACAATTAGGAATATCATGGGTGATAGTAGGCAGCCTTGTTTCACTCCTGTCTTCACTTCAAAAGCATCACTGAGCTTCTCATTGTGAATTCTTTGGCATGCGGCATCTTCATATTGTTGTTGATTGAGGTTGATAAAGGTTTGCAGTATTCCGTAATTTTGAGGCAGTTTCCAAATAACTGTCGATCGACGCTGTCAAAGGCCTTCTCGAAGTCGATAAAGTTGAGGTAGAGAGTTGACTGCCATTCTACACTCTGTTCTATGATGATGCATAGCGTAGCGTTGCAATTTGGTCCGCACATGATTTGTACTTCCTGAATCCAGCCAGCCTGTTCCGGTCGTAGTTTTGAATGCAGTGCATCCTTAAGCGTCTCCAGGATGATGCGACTTAATATTTTGCTTGTTCTAGATGGACAGGAGCATGATTCCGCGCCAGTTCTTGCAAAGACTTAGGTCACCCTTCGGGAGTTTGACAGGGTAACCCTTCTTCCAATCACTGGCAGGTACCTTCCCTTCTTTCTACACCTTCTGCAATAGTGGTGTGGTGTAAGTTTGTCCGCTTTTGTCTCTGCGTCTGTCTTCAGTGCTTCTGGCAGGATTCCATCTGATCCTGCTGCTTTCCCACATTTCAGTAGCTTTATGACGTTCAGGACTTCCACTTTTGTTGGAGGATTTATGTTCACTTGTAGTTCTGTGGCTGGACTGCAGGTGGTATTTCTGGACGAAGTGCAGGTGGTGGTGGTGGTCGATTCAAGAGCTTCTTGAAGTGGTCGACCCATCGTTTCCTTTGTTTCTCTTCTTTCGTAATTAAATCATCTTCATCATCTTTTATTGGGTTCATGTGTGTTGATCTCTTCCCAGATAGTAACCTGGTGATTTGATACAATGTTGTCAGGTCTCTCCTACCTGCAGCCTGTTCTGCTTAACTTGCCAGTGTTTCGTAAAACTGCCTTCTGTCTCTCCGTGCACTCTTCTTCACTTCTTTGTCCAGTGTAGTGTTTTATACATTGTGCTCAGTTCCTCTTGTCGTTGAGCATCCTTGCACTGGTTTATCTTCTGCTTCACCATCCTCCTCTCCTTGTTCTATCAGCTTCCATGTATCCATTGAGATCCATTCCTTGTCTTCTTTCTTCTTCCTTCCTAATACGGCTGTGCAGGTTTCTTTCCACATCTCTTTCAAAGACTTCCAGTGTTCATCCACACAGGTTTCTTCAGGGATGTCCCTCGATATCTCCCATTTTGTCTTGATGGCTGCCGTGAAGATCTCCTTTATAGTTTCATCCTTCAGTTTCCGAGTGTTGTACTTGAATTGAGGTCTATCACCAGCTTCATTGAAGGCTTTTAACCTGATTTGGAAGGTTCCTTGCACTAGATAGTGAGTGTTTTGAACCTACATCTGCTCCTCTTCTTGACCTTGTGTCAAGTAGACTGAGTCTCCATTTTCTTGAGATTGAGATAAAGTCGATTTGATTTTTAGTGTGTCCATCTGGTGAAATCAACTCCATGTCGCTTTGTGGATATCCTTGTGCTTGAACATACTACCTCCAATCACCAAATCGTTGAATGCATAGAATCCTGCAAACAATTCTCCATTCTCGTTCATCACCTCACCAAGCGCTTCTCGACCCATGGTTAGTTCTCTTCCTGTGTTGTCTGCTCCCAGTTTGGCATTCATGTCACCTCACCCATTAGAACTTTGATGTCGCCAACTGAGGTCTTGTCCAGTGTTGATTGCAGTTGTCTGTAGAATTCCTCCTTTTTCTCTTCCTCTACATTATTTGTAGATGCATAGCGTTGTATGATTGTGACCTTCCTTCCTTTTGAGTTGAACCTTGCTGTGATGATCCTGGAGGAGATTGGTTCCACTGTATGAGGGCCTTCGGTGTTCTTGGGACATCATGACAGCCACTCCCTCAGTATGTTCGTGGTTGTCGTCTGGGTGACAATACGGAGTAGATTATTGATTGTTCAAGTGACAGTTTGGAGAGTCCACTTCCATTCCATCTGCTTTCGCAAATTACAAGCACTTCAATGTGATACCTCTTCATCTCGTTTGCAATCTGGGCTGCCTTGCTGGGTTCATACTTGGTGTGGATATTCCATGTCCCCACGTTTACTTTCGCTTTCATCGAGAGAGGGGACACATCGGCCAATTGGCTTCCTGAAGGCTTTCACCAACTGGTGTCATTTCACCTCTCCAATTCCAGCTAGGAATAATATTGTTTTTATTTTTTATATTTTGTTTGTGCATTGAAGTTTCTTTAGAGATTGCATTGGTTTTCCAGGGTAGGGTTGCTAGCCGTATGTCCAACCTTTCCTCTTTACCCGGGCTTAGGACCTGCTAGTAACTAGTGAACTAGTTAATCAGGCGAGGTTTCTTCATCTATAATGTACTAATATTTCTACAAAATCTTTGCTTATTGTTTTGTTAAATTCATTATTTCCCGTAAAACAAATATCTACAACATTTTCGGCGTATGATAATTTTTTTATCTTTCCAGTACACTGACTTCACAATGAAATCGTCTAAACGTGAATTATGATTTAATTTACAGGTATGAAATCCTAGAAAATTAGTTCAAGTTATTCCTGCCAAAGTTGTCTGCCTCACTTTATAATCCTCTGCAGTTGACGTATTAGCATAGTTTATAATCTTCTTTGAAATATTAACATTATTTCTGTTATTGTCATCAGAAGGTATCATTTTGATTCGTGGATCGCTTCCCATTGTTAAATGACTTGTAAAAAGGAAAAAGAAACACATAATAAGAGTAGTAGTGATGATAACATTAAGTAGACAATATTCTTTTTAACTTGTGATCTACTTTGTGGTGTCTAGCATTGGGATGCAGAGTGCACGTTTCCTCCTATTTGAGACTCGTCAGCTGGACGCACTGCACCCTAGAGGGTTATCCTCTAGGCTCATGAGGCTTTACCCAATTAATCACAATGTGTAGAAAAACCGTAAATTCTTCATGAAGCTAATGTTGATGGTGTCACCTAGCTTTACAATGAAACCTTAACGATACAGCAACAGAAGTCAGAAAAAACTAAACCACTGTCATCTTTTCTCTAGGCTGCATATCTTCTAAAATCGAATTAGTAAACCAAGCAAAATTCTTATTTTTAATATTCATATAATTATAATGGTAGGCATATGCTTTCTTGTACATAGGCTAACCGATACGCCACAGTGGGGTAACTGGAGACAATCGGAAGAAAATCTTTTTGCAAAGAAGAATGAAATTAACAGAAAAGGGAATAAGGATAAAATGCGCATATATCATATCCTCAAGCCATCTCATTCACCAAAAGCTCATAACTTCATTATCTCACTTGCTCTCTTCGTCTCAAACTCTGCGATTATTCTCTGTGGTTCCATCACAGGTAAAGATTATCACATCTTCCACTTTTCACGACCATTTTTCGCTGGTGTAAAGTAATATAAATTGAACCGCCTCACAATACCATCATAACTTCATAGGCAGTCTCCGGAATCAAGGCACTTTTCGGCAAATGCCAAATGACTCTTTCCTATTTGTACTAAGAATAAGTCAGAAAGTAGGTAATTATAAAATGGGTGGATTCTTTGAAACAGACTGAATGGTTTATTCTACCCATTGGTCCCTACTCCACTTTTGTGCTGATTATTAGTACAAACTGACATGTAACAGCTGACTGAAGCTTTTTTGTTCTAAACTACCACTTATGCATAAGTATACTGATGCTTTGTGAAATGCAAACATCCATCCAGTTAATACCCAGTCTCGCCCACGACTTACCTCAAGCTTGATCGTCCATTTATAACAATTAATGGATTATCACCAGTTACAACTTCATTATTTATTGATATACCATCTAAATATTGTTTCAATAACAATTTTAATTGAAGATTTTCTTGTTCCAACATATTGTGTTCTTTAGCTATTGCTAATCGATCCAACTGAACTTTATTAAATCTTCTCCAAAACATTTCCAATGGAATACATCGTTTTAATATCTAAAATTTTAATAAAACAATAAATAATAAACAGTGTATTCAATTTCACTTATTTTCAAGTTAATTACTTTTTCGACATTTCATTTGGGTACTTGCATTATCACGTTGTCGACTGTACCGAAATGAGTGGTCTCTATTGGCATTTGGGCTCCTACACGGATGCCTCAATATTGCCTGTGTTTCAGTTTTGTATGACTGATAGATGTTTGCTAAGAGTGGAATCCGGGACGTGTGTTTCGTCCTATTCGGAACTCATCAGCTAGATATACCTGCATTCCAATGAACAACGTGGTCCCCACCCAGACTAGAACCCGGAAATGATTACTTCTAACGCCACAGCACTATCCACTAGGCCACAGTGTCATGATAGCCACTTTTTGTGGGGTGGGTGTTATTTATATGTCGTTACTTATATTATCCCGTTGTCGATCGCACCGAAATGAGCTGTCTTTGTTGGTATTACTATTTGGGCGTTTTGTTTAGCTAATTTCCTAGTTTATCAACTGATATAATAACAGTTGATGAATGAGTAAAGTTTCATTTTTATAAATGAACAACGGCGTTGTAGCAAAAACAGTAGTGGGATGCAATTCTCGCAGATTGACTTCATCTCACACTAAGCAAATCAGAATGATCGAATCACAAAAGTTATGTGTGATGTATTTTATAGTTTATGAGGGTTCTGTTTTTCTTGAAGGTGATATCCATCATTTGAAGAACCATTGACAGCCTGTGTGTACTGGACAGCTGTCTCATCCTAGTATGTGACCTTCGAGGTCAATCAGTGGGAATTGGAACAGATACCTACTGAAGCTCTTTGGTAGATAGTCGTACTATACCGTGAACTGAAACAAGTATCAAACTGTGAAACATTCATCTCTGACCCTGTGATTGGATGGCTGACGTATTCACCATGTGACCTAAACGCCCTGAGTTTGACCCCTGGTGAGGTCGAGGGTTAGTGCTGCTGAGGAGCTTCAAAATAGGACGAGACAAATGTCCATTGCTTCCAGGTTTTAAAAGATTATGCAACTGATGTCAGTTCAGGATGGATACTGCCTTATATATGATTTGTTCGAAAAGCGATGACCAGGAAGAGGTCGAAGAAATCATACTAGGAGGGTTTTGCAGTTAAAGTCTAAATTCAGCTTGTGAGTATCATAGGTTAATACCAGGAAATAAAATTGAGGGGTGGGTTGGGAAAACTTTGAGTAATATATTCAAGATTTTGAGGAAGGGAAAATGTATATACATGTGTATCATCAAGTGTTTCTAACTAGTGTATTCATTTACAGCTGAAGAGTTCTTGCTACGAAATCTTTAACTTCCCTCTACATGGCCTGCACTAGCTGTCATTAACCTAATGTATTACGGTTACCATTTGCCTTTCTAAGCCTAGTTCCACTACCGCCAAATTACTTTGTTTGTTGAAATCTTTATCATCGTAGAATCTCGCACACTTGTGCATCGCCTGAATTTGCCACACTTCATAATAGTACACAAAAAATACATGGATAGAAAAATAGCGGTATCAAAGTAGACTAAGCTGGTTGATAGAATAAACAATCTGAGATAATGGCTACTACGAATACTCAAGCTTTAGAAAACGTCAACGAGTGAATATATCTACACCATTGTGACAGATTTCCAGCCATGTCACAACATACCATGTCCTCAATCACTGATTCCTATCATCTCGGATACTCCACTCAGGCAGTCTACATCTTCTCACATGGCTGAGACGAACAGTCACTAACTTCATCGACTGGTGCCATGTCTTGGTCTATCCAACCCAAAAACTGCTCCCAAACTAATCCAACTTTCCCTAACATGGCACGTCGATGTAGGTGATGTCTCGGCATGCACAGTACATGTCCAAACCATCTCATTCAACCAAGGTTCATAGACTTGCCTGTCTTGTACGTTACACTTCACCTGACCATAACACTGCTTACACGGTAATTCCACCTAACGAGAACGATTCCACGAGGTCACCTATGATCCTAACCCTGTAACCGTTTAATATCTTTTACTTTCAGTACCCATGTCTCACAGCCGCACAACAGGATGAAACGGATTGCAACGCGGTAAACTTGTCCTCTGATAAAGAGTCGATTATTTCCCCGGCTCGTGCAAGAGGTGATTCAAGCTGGCAAATGCAAAACGGGCCTTCTATATCTGAGCTGGGATTTTTCAGTAACCATCACTCTGTTTTAGCTGATGCAATTCCTTATGAAGTTAAGTGGTTCCAGACCACAAAATTACTCGCACGGTAATCCCACCAAACTTAAGCAACTCTATAAGGACACCTATAATCAAAAACCTGTAATTGTTTCATGTCTTTTGCTTTCAATACCTATGTCCTTCAGCCATGTCCTTCTAGCTGCTCAGTCTTGCTTAGTACAAGATTTTGATGGACTTATCACATAATAAGCAAAATGTCTTTAGTTTACCAAGTGTTCTGTTACAGAGCTGAAGATGGGTTTCCCTTCTCTCTTCGTCATTCTAGTTGGATAGTGTTCCCTAGCGTATTTCACAAGCAAGTGTATGGTACGTTCTATGTACTCGGCTCCATAAGAGCAAGTGAACTAATACAACGAACACACACACACACACTGATATGGGCCAATTTATTAACACCTATCTCGACTTAGTGAACCACTCTATACTCAAGTGTTGGATTTCTTCAATTTCCAATCATCAAAATTTTATTCCAGAAAAGGAGTAGTCAGAAACGAGTTTTTTCCGTAAAACCCGAAAAGCACTTCGCATATTAGGAGATTACCTTTGAAATCTCTTCATCTTCCTCCTTTTCATATAAATCTTGAACAGCCTTCTCTTCTTCCACGGTTAAGCAGGATGCGTAGAACGGCACAACCTTTTCTTCTTCCGTTTCATATTTCCTACACTGTTCGCCTAACTTGATAATTTTCTCAGCTTTATCTAGTAAATATTGAACCTGTTTTTGTATAAAAGAAATGAGAAAATATACAAAGCTAAGAACTCTTTTACTGACTGTCACTTCAGAGACACCTTTTAGACCTTAGCGAAACTGATAATTCTTTTAAGTTTTGCAATTTGCATCATTCGTTGAACTCTAATGCAACAGTTCAACTGTAAATAAATCTCTGTTTAGTTGATATAAAGACAAGAACTATCTGCCAAACAGTAGTCAATACCATATTGTAGTCTTCATTTTAAAACAAAATGGGAGTTTACGTAATTTTTAATATGACAGATAGACAAAATCAGCATAGAACCTGGCACACAAATGCATCGGTCGAAGTTGCATTACTTCATGATAGTGTACACGAAGAACAAGTGGACAGGAAAGCCTGATATCAGGGTAGACTAAGGTGTATGGAGGCTTATTCAAAGCACTCATACTTTCGAAGAAAAGAAAGAATGAAAACATCTTCACCACTGTGACCGAATTTCAGCCATTTAACCAAGAGTTCTTAACCACTGATGCCTATAGTCTCGGCGACCCCACCTATGTAGTCTACATCTCCCTACACGGCTTAGACAGATAGTCATGAACTGGTGTGGCATCTTAGTCTCGCCATAAAGAAACTTTCTACCAACTCATCCAACTTTTCTCAGCATCACACATTTGGCAAAGATCCTAACACCATGATTTCCTGGAAAGAGCAGAAAGACAACAGTAAACAGCTGTATACTGCAACCTCACAAAACGATTCTAGCATTTTTCTGATAAGTCTAACTATGAAGCACATAACTTGAAGTCGGTCTCTACTAAACTTAAAGGGTGAGACACAAAATTATCCGCTCTCTAGTGGCTATCTGATACTTCCATAAAAGATGCTTTTAAAGCTTACCTTTCGTATGGCTTGCCCACTTTCAAGTGACATTTTAATCAATTTTTCATGTTGTATTTCACGTGATTTATTGATTTGTATCTTCAACATTTGGAATTGCAAAATTAATTTGTCACGTTCCTCTTTCAATTTACTATTTTTCTCTTCATATTCTTTAGCGACTTTTGTCATACGACGTTTAGTTAAAGTTATATTATCATTGATTTTTTGTATTTTGTTAAAATGTAGTTGAATTTCAGTGGCAGAACGTTCATCTTTTACTTTTAGATTTTCAAAAAATGACTTCTTTTCGTTCGTGCTCGTTGTGTATTGTGCTGAAGCTTGCTTGAAATCAGACCATAAAGCATTGACTTTTGCTTCTAAATTTATCCTCAATGTATGTTTATCCTCTAAACTCTATGTGGAAACAAACAAATGCATAAAATAATTGATCGTATTTATTAACTACTTTTGTTTATTATAAGTAGTACAAAGTGAAAAGCAAACTTTTCGAAGGATGTCATTTTAGAACTAGGGGATATGATTTAACAATTACATATTATAAGCTATGAAATACTCCCAACACATTATTTAGCAAGTCATTGAGTATCACTATGTGCTTTGTCAACTAAACAAATAAAATGTGAAATTCATTTCTTATTAGAATAATTCTCATCTTTTCCTCGAACTATCAACCTATGTAGACTTAGGATGCTACATGGTATGAGGGGTTGGAGCTAAAAGGCAATCAAATACTGTTTCATAGAGATGCTCCACTGAAAAGTCGAAATAACAGAGTGAAGAGTTATTACATATATTGTTATTTTTCCCTTGGGTTCCTGGTGGAGCATAGGACTTAAGTAGCACGTCTCCATTTCACTCTGTTCTCTGAAGTCTTTTGAATCTAGCTCCACGACTGTCCACAAGCTTTTATTTCTTCCTCACGTGATCTCCTCCATGTCGTCTCGTCCCAGGCGCCCAACTCATCGTTCTCCCTTTAGGTCCCACTCGATGACCTGGAGCGTGATGTCCCCGAACGGTCTTCTCAGTGTATGCCCAAACCATCTCCACTTCCTTCTGCATATTTGTTGGGTGATAGGCTATTGCTTCGTTGGTTCGTTGCCAGCCAGAGTTTCTTGTTGCTTATTCTTATTATTCTGGCCATCTGATCTTGAGTATCGAGTGGGCGTAAGTGGCAGATGTTAATGTATGTACTTTTGTAGATAGTCATAACAATTTATCCGAGAAAGGTCAACTATTCGATGTCATCTTTAGTTTATACCTAGGGAAATTTCAAGGATATGGATTAAATATGCCGATTAAACAGCCCTCCTCGAGGTAAGACACTAGTTAATGAAACATAATTAGGTTGGAAATAGGCCCCAAGAGTTGTCAGAGAGGTGTGCAGCACTATGTTCTGAAATTACTATCGACCAATCACAAGTACAGAAGGAAGATGAACTTTAGTTAGTTGGAGGCGATCATCAGGAAGCCCTGCATGTTTTAGGTTTTTAAGCTCATTGGTACTCGTCAGTAAAGCTTGTCCTCTACCTCGAGGCAACCAATGCATTCTTTGAGGTTCGAACCTGTGTCACCTGACATTACTAGCAAAACAAAATTCAGTCCATTAAAAATTTGGGTGAAAACGTGAAAAATTATGATGAAATTGAATCGTTCACTAAGCTTCGCAGTCACATCAACCTTGGTAAACTAAATTCAGAAATTTACGAATGACTTTCACATTTGTATATAGCTGGTAGTGTCAAACAGAAATACGAATCCTCATTAAAAAGACGAATTTCCTTCCGGAACAATAGTTCTCTCTCATATAAAACTTTGAAAGATAACAACTTTGAGATTTACCGTTGTTTTACTAGAGTGACCTGACCAACTTCTATTGGCCCATATATTGCATGACCAATGACTATGCTGATTTTGTTTTGTGTTGACCACCCGTGGATGAACATTTCAACCCTCTCACGACTTTTCAACAACCTATGAGATTTGAACTCCATACTCATCATTCCAAATGAGAAATCGTAGTACATGGGGACACCAAAGGAGTATTTTATGCAATGGGTATCGGTTATCACTATTTATTGATGCTTATAGTTTCCTGTTGTTATTCTGGGTTGAAGATACATCCAGCTGACGAGTCTCAAAGAGGAAGAAACGCGCGTCCTGGATCCCATTGTTAGCCACTACCAAGCAAATTACAATAGTATCTTTTATTTCTTGGGAGCTATATGAGATCACTAATAGATAAGTGTTGAGTTTAAATCTAGGGTTTTCGGTGAGGGAAACTAAATCACCGTAGGTGTGACTAGGATGTCCAACGCCTATCTCAAGCGTAACACGTAAACAGAATTCAAAACGATATAATCTAGATATCAGGAAGACTTTGACTAATAACAGGAAACCTATGTTTTTGTTGGATAACGAATGATACAGTACGAAGTTTATGCCACACAATGTTCATCTATCTTAAAACGTTGAGTGTATTACCTATTATATATCTGCTGTTTATTCCTCTGCTTTAATGTACAACTGATTCTCATTCTGAGCTTTTTCAAATAAATTAAAACCGGAAACCAGATTGATTCGAATCTCGCCACCACTTAGATTTACATTTCATCTTCAATCATTCCCTAGTATCAATACATATCTACCAAAATCGCAACTACCTCATACTAGTCAAACTGATAATGAATAGTAAATATCAGTAATCATCAATATCAATATTTTCAATCAGTTGAAAGTAATCTTAGTTGATTAGAATGTTTAACATATCTTAAAGGAAAGTAGGGGAGAATAAAACTATAAGAAACATACTCACCTTATTTTTTATATCATCTTTCAAACTATTCTGATCAATGATAGCTTCATTTATCTTAGCTGTATATGTGGAATCCAATGCAACAAATATATTCTTCAAATCGTTTATTTGTTTCTCATGTCGTTGAGTAATAAAACTCTCTTCTATAAAAGTGATTGAAATCAATTCAAGTATATACATTCACACTAACTAACCTTTTTCAAATTCTTCTACTAAATACTTTATTTCTGTCTGATAATCAGTTTTCAATTTATGTAATCGTTGATTTTGTAAGTCTGAAGTGATAATAGAAAGAAAAAGGTAAAAAAAACAACAACAACTAAATGACTGAAAAGTTTTGCTGATATTAACCACTTACACAAAAGTAATGCTTACAGTCATCTCCACCTTAACATGAAAATAGGGAGAAATTTCACTTCAACAATGGAATCTTTCAGCTTTCATAGATTCTGGTTACTTAGTCACTTTTTTTTGAAGTTTGTACTGATGATATTTTCTAGAAAGATAATTAAAGCTTCATGATTAAACCAGCCAGCTCATACAACACAACATCACTAAATTCCTCCTTCTAAGCTAAAAATATTCCCCATCATCTTAAAATTCCCTCAGCGTCAAACTGAATTAACACACCTAATAATGATTTCTCAATAAATAACTTTATACAGTTACGATACTTGTCAAAAGCATATAACTGGATGGAATATGAGTCCTTACAAAAGTATACGATGAAAAACCATCAGTTTTATAGCTGTTGGTGTGTGTTTTTTACGGAGTCTTTAGTTTATTCAAACGAATCAGGTATTCCATGAAAACAGATAAAACCAATGCAAACCCTCGGACAAAGGGAATCGATTCGAGATGACACACTCCACTGAAGCATCCAAATAACAGATCGGTAAGAAAAGGTTGATTTCAAATCGGACAAAAATGTGTGGAAGAAGAATGAATCTGAAGAGATAGGTTTAGTGAAAATGTTCATATTTCATAGGACGTCATAGATTGAATACATCTGCTTCATTGTGACCAATTTTCAGCTATGTCACAAAGGATCTTCAACCATCAATTCCTATTATCCCAAAAAACCCAATCAGGCAGGCTATACATGACGCATACCAATGGTTTTGGTCAAGCCACCCTGGGTCTTCATCCAAACCAACCCTAGAACGGCTGACATTGTATGGGAGGATAGTCTTCTCACGTCTTCTGCGTTCAACAATCATGTCTCACAAACACACATCAAGACACAGCTGACGGTAACGCACTACGCCCATCTTCTAACATCCAGTCAGGTATCTTTCTAACACTAGGAATGATGTACATTGAAAAATGCCAGCTGGGATTTTGGATATGTTCTGAGATTTTTCAGTAGCCAGACCATTTGAGTTGATGCAATTCCACAAGTAAGTGTTATGGTCAACCCATTCTACCACAACACACCTCCTATCATTAAACTGGAAGTAGCTGCAGACAAGTCCTGAAGCATCATTTTCCATTTAACAGGTGTAAAAAGCATGCTAAACATATGCAGATTTCTGCTCAAAGCTATTAAAAGATTCAGCACTTTGTCAGTGTACTGTCTGTATACTTCAAGTAAACAAGAAGTCCTACATGGAGGTGCCTAAACTTATGTCCATTAATACATGTGTAACCATGTTAAACAGGAATAGTAACACCGGATATCTCTGGCAGATACCACTGCTTGTCCATACTTTAGATGAAATTTTCTCACTAGATCATACACGGCTACATATGTTTGAGTAGAGAGCTTTATTCGGTGTTACATAGCTGGTCGGTATTCCATTCACAGTCAAAACACCTCTCGGTCAACAGAGTTGAATATCACCTTCAAGTCAAGAAATATGCCAGGTGTTATCGATCACTGGTAAATATACCTATGTTCCATAATCTGATCAAGGGTGAAGATTTAATCGACGCAACCTAGTCCAGTTTGGAAACCTGCCTGGTTTTCCTAAGTTTTCTGTTTATGAGCATCGATTAGGCATTGCATTACCATGGACGCTTGGATCTGGGACACGATATTTGTTAAAGTGATCGCAAGAAAAGATTTCTCCATTTTAACAAACTAGAATGATAGGTGATCCACATGGGAGTGAAGGAGCTACCTATGATTTCGATATGCTACACAGTACCATCGTTATTCTACTCAGTACTCCTATACCATCTTCCTTAAAACTCCGTTTTCAAACAAGCATTCCTTACTGCTTTGCATCATTTCGGGCCTGAAGCAGCCTTCTCAGCTTCGAGGAAATTTGGAGGCAGCTGACGCGTTGTTGTAGGCTACATGAACTACTCTACAAATTTGAATGACTTAGCTGAGTTTGCTGAGTGGCTGTCATGGCTCTCACCTTCTTGCTGATGGTTTCTCTAACTATCATATTATTATTGGTATCCTAAACAAGCCGAAATAACTGCCGAGTACAGAAGAGTGCTGATGTCCTCTCTAGTTCGCTCGCTTTTATGCTCACCACTAATTGGGATCATTGCAGAAACTTATAATCGATTTACGTCTTCCCTACCTTTGCTCCTCGTTGTGATCAGACCCAGTTCGAATTAGTCTTCTCGCAATAATAAGTTCAAATGGTATTGTGGAAACCCACTGGGAAACCGAACATAATACCAGGCTTCAGAATGAAGAAAATTGTTGCAATGCCTAGATTAATCTCAGTTATCTCCAACAACCCAAATGCACAGTTGAAATTCTTGACTACTGGTCGATCACAAAGAGTGTTTACTGCTCTCTGTTTCCTGAAACCGGTAAGGCATGAACAGATACGTAAGCAGGCTCTTCAGAAAGATTGGTAATCCTCCAACGATCAATTATAACAATATGTCCTCACTGCGTCCACTGTCAGTTTGATGTCGAGGCAAGCTAAGTGAAACAGTGTCTCTCCTAACTTTTGAAATTAGTTCTGATCAGAAACAAGTGACAATCAGAACGAAATTGCAACAGACGATCACCGTTGTTGGTTTATTTAGGTGGAATAACCTAGATACCTCTATGAGAACTTTCTTAGTAGTTCAGTGCTCCTACTTCAGCGTTGAAGTTGCCTACTGGTATGACTATGTCTGAATGTTCTTTCCTAAGTAGCAAAATTGACAGATTTTGATAAAATTCATCCTTTGTATCATCCGAACTACACTTTGTCCACGTACAGACGAAGAGTACGATTAGGCATTTCTGAGTATCACAAGCCTTGCCAGGTCCCATAGACCCATTCAGTAGGATGGCACGCAAACGACTGTTGATTGGTGCCAAGTCATGAGGCTTGTTTTCTGCTTTGTAGCTTTATGCAATCCCTACACTATCGATTCCCTGGGAAATAGCAACTGAATCTTCGAACGATCGTAGAGCGAGTTTTGCAGATTCACCATATTGATCAGGTAAAAACCAGTTTCGTTCTGCATGTATATCCCAGAAACACACCATACATACACGGCTTGAGATTTTAGTCTTCTAGCAAGTGATGTTTGCTGTCCAATTTCAAATACGATTTGGATGCTGAAAGCTCCAGCGTGAAAGGGAAAACAGGGTTTTCAGAATGGTGTTCTGCTGGCTTGAATCATCAGCAATGGTCACAAGGTGGAAGATTTTAAGAAGTTTCAAGGGTCCTAATACTGGTATCATAAACTGAGAGGGAAAGGGAAGAAAAAAGTAAAGAAGGTAAACTACAGGTTATTTTGGTTTTGTTATACTTCTGGAAGCATGTAGATGGTTGATACTTCCTGGATGCTCTCATCATGAAGTTTTTTCTCCAAGGTGTGTGAAAACGAGAAGCCATTACTTTTACATGAACGCGGACCCCATGGAACCTGAGGTTGGTCACGCACGGTTTTAAGTGTTGAAATAAGATTTAGTTTAACTAACACCGGACAAGAAGAAGTCAATATCGCCGGCACCAGAATATTTTAGGGCAAGGAGAAGTGTGCTGTTATGAATGTTTACTTTTTTAACCCCGTTTCGCTCAAAGAAGGCAGGACAATTATAGTACAGCTAATCAATCATTGGACCCTCCTTACTGCTGTGGAACCCTGTACAGTCAGCAGTACAACCTCATACTTGGACTCCCATCATAGTGTGGCTACTTACATCACAATGGTAACTATTTATTATCTCACCCCTGCCCAACAGACCTACATAACATGATAAGAACTGAATGAATAAGCTTTTCAATCAGCATAGCTCGTTGAATCATTGCGATATGCAAGTCTAATTCTCACGCTAAGGACAAAACAATGGGAAAACTGGAAAACTAGAGTAGTTACACACCAGGAGAACTGAATAACCATCGATTGAAACCGATCAACTGAAAATGATTCATGACTATGCAGCTGACAACTCAGCTGGACTGCTACTGTCCTGAGGAACGCTTTTTGCCCATCTACATTTACGTAACCATTTCTCATTGAATGTTAAGCAATTCATAAGTCACCGTTATATTTCTATGTGGTCAAGATGCATGCTTTTATTAATCAATCCTACATCATACAACCGTTTCCTTTGATCTAAGAGATCTTTAATAATATGAGGAAGAGGACTTTATATCTCAGTTCATACCCTTACCTAAGAACCTCAAGTGTTTAAAATTGGTCAAAAATTACCTACTTGTTTTTTTAAATGAAATTCTCTTCCGTTGTTACAGTGAAAAACATGTGTCGCTCCAGAAAACGAATCTCGTTTCATTGCGTTTTCTGAGCTTTATAATTTAGGCGAAAAGCTTTTATCATCATTTAAGACAACACTGTTGGCATAAATTACATAAAAAAGTGAACTTTGAGTGTTTCTCTTCAAGTAACTTGGTGACTTGTCCTAAGTTTGTCCAATGGCTGAATCATCCAAAACAGAGAACAAAACAACAACAATTTTACTGTGATTTATGTTATTTCTTGACAAAGCTGAATTTATTTATGTGGCAGTATACTATTCTTACGTTAACTATTTCTTGTTGTAACTAAAAATTTACAACGATTCCAGAGATGTACTATCTCAAAAATGGTAAATCTGAAAGTTTGAAGAACGAATTTAACTACTCAAACATAGTTCAGTAGTATTAGTTATTTTCTAAGCGTTTTTTGACAGGTTTAAATTCATTCAATTAATTTTTCAGAATCAGAAGTTCATAATATGATATCTCATGCATAGTTTATAGTTAATTCAGATAAATTTACCCTTGATGTGAAATATGCCTCTGAAATGCACCATAGAATGACATAAATCAAGAAAATAGACTCAGAAATAAAGGTAAGGATGTAGATAGGTTTTATTTCCTTCGTAACCATCTAACTGATACTGCCTACACTTTCAAGGATGAACGACTTACATTCAAGTTTTTGAAAAACGGAAAATTTCATCAACTATCTGGGTGGATTCTACTGGAAAGTGAGATTTGGTAGTTGAATATACCGTGTCTCGTGAATTTTCCTCAGTTAGCCCGACTAATAAAATAAGTTTTATAGTGGATTAAAGGAATGTACCAGTGGACAAATTCGGCAACATGAGGCCAAATGAAGTGATCAGTAGTGAATTTTACTGAACGCATAAGAACGAACAAACTTTATGTAGCTGCTTCATTCAACTGTAGCCTAGCTTATCACATTAACACATTCGACTTGGACAGCCAGACCTAAACAGTCAAACTAGCTGAAATGATGATAATATAAGTTTAATAGTGAAGAAAATCTGTCACGACTAGATGTGGTTCATCAGCCAGCTGCTAAAACATAATATATATGCCTCAGTGACCGATACATCCTTCTCTATTCTTGACTGAAGTGGTTGAAAAGTCACCTGCTGCATAAGTCACAACCTCATATTTCATGATAATCTTCATTAGATAAGAATATGCTCACTCATGTGAAGTATGAAATACGAAATCTAGTTAATCTACAGAAATAACATAAGTAGAACAGTGAATTCAGAGAATTAAACTGTTTTGTAAAATAATTTTGATAACAGTCCCATTAGATAATGTAACATTAACAGAAGACAACCCAGTGAAGAAGGCTTTCTTTTCGACGAATCGTTTTCAACATCTATACAATCAGAATCATAGTTACAACAAGATATATATCCATCATTTATAAAGTGAGACCAAACGTTTTGAAGGGAGTAGGTGTCCTCCACCTCGACATATCAGAGCTTCGGGAATACAAAGGTACAGACCTAATCTTCGCATTCAAAACATACATCCAATCTCTAAATTCACTTTGGTCGTAACCTCCCTAAGATAGTTTATTGTGATCGTATAAGCACTTCGGATGACCTTGAGTTGACCTTCTAGGCAGTATCACTATGTGAATTTATACTGACCCATTAGCTATTGATGGTTGTATATATATATATATATATATATATATATATATATATATATATATATATATATATATATATATATATATATATTGTAACTATGAATGTGATTGTACAGCTTTTGGAAATAATTCATCAAAAAGAGAATTTTTTCTCTTTCTTAATTTTGACAATAGTTACTGACTTGAACTCAAGCTAACAAGTGTGAATACATTAAAACACCGTGACATAAGGCTTTTTGATGAAATAACGTTGAAAATATAGTAACCAATCACTCAACAAATCGATTTCTGATTTAGTAAGGAAAGACTTGCCTATCAAAGTATCAACATTTTGTAAATGAGATCGTAAAGCCATAAGATGTTGCTCCTCTGCCTCGTTGATATCTGAAACAAGGGTTTTGATGATACTTTCTTTCCTTAAAATATTAATTAAACGTTGAACATGAGTATGCATACCGGTCCACAACGCTTTCAAAAGTTTGTGATAGAATCTCTGCATCCCTTTTCAATTCCTTAGATTTCGTTTCACGCATGATAGTTCTCCAGTAGTGTATCAATTTAGCTCTATTGATTTTAGTCGCTTTCTCTTCATGATCAAGCTTGTCCTGTACAAATTCATTTATTTTATCAAGTAAGGTAGATAAGGACAGGTAGGCAAACTGACTTGTAAGTATAGAGTTAACAGTGTCATCTTCTTCATTTTTGCTTCCTCTTCAACAACTCTTTGTTGTTCAATATAAATAGCTCTTTCTTCATCTGACATTTTCGATAGTTTGCTAGCTTTCCCTTTCTTTTTTGGTGGCATTGTGCTAGATATTAATATCCCTTTGACAAATGCACCCAGTGACCTTCCAAATCAAGTAGGACAATTGACTGATCGAATTTGACTACGTTATCCGAAGTCACAGTAATAAATACACATCCAACTGAAATCGAAAGGATAGAAATCAAAAATAACTATTGATAAAATTTTATTTATACAAACTAAAAAAAACTCGAGAAAACTTCAGTAATTTAATCATATACAATTTCTGAATGATAATGCTAAACAGTGAAGTGATTCAATATTACTTGGACAAAAAGTTGTTTCTTTGAATTATTTAAATCCACTTTTTAATATCTGCATATATCTAAGAAGTAACTTAGTCAAATGAAAAGTATCTTATAGACTTCTTTCCAAAACGTTTTCAACACCTCATATCAGAGGAAAGTGTGATTCTTTTAGTAGATTTTTAATGTTTGTATGCTTCAGTTCAATTTTCTTGCCTCGAGTGTCAATCTGCTTGTGTTCATTTTCATCAAGAAATGATACAAGTTACTCGAAGTGATGTAAACCTGGAAACGATTGAAGTTTATTCCTCGTAAATTTTATTTCATAAAGGTGATAGGTTGTTTTACTTAAGCTATAATATAAATGAATTACCATTGTATAATTTGTTGGAATTCGCTTGATGTTGGCTAGCAGTAGAACCTAGGATATGTGTTCCGTTCTGTTTGGGAATCGTCAGTTGGATATTCCTCTACTCTAGTGAGCGATATTACTCCCACCAATAGTTGAACCCAGTGCCCATCGCTGCAAATGCCAGTGCGCTAATCACTAGGCCACTGGAGCAAGATAATCTCTTGTGCAACGGAAATCAGTTATTATTATTTATTGACACCTGTAATTTCCTGTTGTTATTCTAGATTGAATTGGTCTACCTCTGTCGGCATTCACTCTCCGATGTAGATGCCTTGACACTGCTTGATTATTGGTTATGTTGTAAACTGCTTTAACGATGGTTAACAATGGAATCAAGAACGCGTGGTTGTAATTGAACAATTTAGTTAATCACTAGTAGTAGCTCTAGAGGTTAGTCTAGAAACTGCTTAAATAACCAGTCAAGTTTTGTTATTTCAGCTGTAAATGTAGTTTTCTTCATAAATGATTAGTTATTTTCACCGTTATTTGGTTTACCTTTAAAGTCATTCACCCTCAGTCTACAGAAATCAGAATAAAATCATTTTTCTCCACGGTAACTTTAGGATCAAGACTCATTAAATGTTTTTCTATATACCAATATGAATAAACTCAAGAACATTCATTTCCGACACACAATTTAATGCTCATAGTGATCTCTAGGTGTTTGAAAAAACACAAGGGCTAAGATATATCAGTCCTCTGATGATTGGGCAGAAAATGCCCTAGATATACGGTTTGCAAACTTGAACGGTGGATTCGTTACAGAACCAACAGCAATGGCACAAAGGTATCTGAGCTTTGTTGTTTTCTACAACCACTGATACGATTTTCAGCAATTCCTTTTTTCATATTGCATTGTTAATTTGATATAGCCCACAGTGATACAGTATTATATGCTGAATGACATTTGGAGCAGAAGTTATTGTTCATTTTCATATCAAAGTAATAACACGACTTCTTTATGGTAAAGATGGATGAATTAATCCTGAAAGTTAAGAAGCTATTTTTAGGAATGAAAATATATATCACAATCAGTCTATGAGCAGTTATGTTGAAAGAAAGACAGTCAGTCTAAACGCTATGCAGAGAGCTTATCCATTCCCACTTAACAAACACAAAACGAACAAAAACTGAATCTCTATCCATTAGCAGAGAAGGTTTTTTGAAAAAAACACGCTTATGATCTCTTTTGTCACAGAAACGCCCTTTTAGTATTTCGATTACAGAAAATGGTGAAAACAGCTTTCTGCTGAATTAACCTTAATTGATAGTTTGTACAAAATGACTGAGTTAAAAGCAGGTTTCAACACAGATTGAAATTTATATGAGAATAGTTTAGTCTGAGCTCAAAACTCCTGAGTATAATGCACCCCCCCTCCCCCATCTCACAAGTTATACAGCCGATGATTATTAGTTCTCATGACTAGTATGTTGCCATTCAATCCACATATTGGAATCTAAAGGCTACTGTTGTTTTGCTCTTCACTATCCAATGTCACCGGTGAGCAACTGTTTTCACTTCAAACCTGGTTGACCGCATATGTTATGGCTTTCATGAAAAGTTTGAGAATCTGTATCTAGACATGTTATTAATGAGTACTAGGAACTATACCGAACGGCATTTTAAAACTATCGATCGATTTCAAGATCGTTTTCATCATGGATTGCCATCAGTTGATGAGATGCTCACGCAGAAACCTATTACTTCACAGCCCCATCTCCTGTGGTGTAGTAGGTGTGCACTGCTACAGAATCCTTAACCGGAAAAGGTAAGACATTTTCAAATGACAGAGATCCATCAAGAAGGCTACATTAAATCCACTTTATTCAATCAGGTTAAACTCATTTAGATTTGAAAAGAATCAAGAAGAATTAAACGATTGCGCAACGTTATAGGGTTTGATTGAAGGTGTCGAGAGTTTCAATTACACTGCATAGTCCAAGGTGACTATGATAACAACATTGATGTTAGTTAGTACTTGCAATAACTAAAGAGAATTTTTAAAAATACTTGGATTGCTGTAAGTAGTTGGCAGTATTTTGTAACGTAAGCTTTTCTCAAACATGTAGTAACAAGGTAGCGTAATTTGTAGACATAAGTTTCAAATATTCTTGCGTTACTTAGTTTGTTCCTACTCATTTTCAACTGCAGTACTATTTCATTCTTAGTTTTCATCAAATTCAATTATTTTTCAATAAAGTTACCACTTCGTCCGAAATAAAATGATCCTTTTTTTTGAATATAAACCCGGTTACTCAACTTGAAGGACAGAATCATAGAAATAATTTGTTTCATTAAGTTTCTTTTTTTTTCTTATCTTCTTTTTAGATGAGTATTCTGAATATAATTTGAGCTATCAGCTTAAGATAGATAAGTAGTTACATTCATCAATGATAAAACAATGCAGAAATTCACATAAAAGTGTGCCAATTCAGAATTTTGCACTTCACAGTACCACCGAAAATGAATACAAGCAGGATAGCAGGATAATACAATAAAGAAGTACATTATAGAAAAAGGATCAAGTAATTGGAGTAACAGGGATTTTATACTTTTGGAATGGAATGGCAAGTATCTGAAAACCACCTTCAGAAATTTTAACTTCTGTCAAAAGTGTCAATAAAATATCTTGTTACTATTAACCATATAAAAGAACACAACTAATTCATTTTATAGATAGCCAAACTCAGTTAGAATTCGGTCGTTTAAAAAAATTCTGTTGCTTGGTAGACGATGCTTCTGGCTTTTCAAATGAATATTTCCCAATTCATGTAAGAGAAAACATGGTTGTTTTAATGACCTGGTTATGAAAGGTTCATTTGATTTGTTCCAATTTACTCTACTTAAGGCGCTGCTTTAATATCTGGCAGCCTATTATGGGTGTGTACAGTGTGGTTATTATATCAAGTCATAAGGTAAACTTTGACCATATCCAAATTATTCTAAAAGGCTTTAAAAAATTATGAGTAACACCTAAGGATCGCTCCACATAAAGCGCGTTATTGTTTCAGTAACATGGTGGATAACGCTTTAACCTTAGAATCGATGAGTAATGACTTCGAGTCCCTTTTTGAACACCATCATTCAGGCAAATCCTGCTGACGAGTCCTAAATAGGGTGAAATTCGCACCCGGGATGCCACTATCAACCTCTAATAAGTAAATTATAATACAATTGACTAAATATTGCCTAAATAGAAATGAGCGAATAAAGCATGGCTATACCTGGTTCCAACTAAGTCCCACAAACTGACGTAGCAAACAAATACCCTATAAAAACTATAAGTTCATATGTACATGTAAACCTCTATCTGAAATATATACACTCATCACATCTTACATAATACGTATGATAGTCATCTTTATTAAGGATTTGTCAACAAAGAATTACAAATCCAAAAATCTTAGAACAAAGTATAATATAGAAGCTCAGATATTATAAATTTCGGTTTACCGTGACATTGAAAAAAACTTACACATTAAGAAGCAAAACGTCGATTAGAACGAACAAATTTGTTTTACACTCATAGGAAAATACAAAGATACAAATTAATTACCATTCCCATGAGAGAAATACATTTTTTAATGTGAAGAAATTGTTATTAATCCTTCAAATGACCAGTTAATATCACAAACAGTGAAAATGGTAGATTTATTAACATACACTAGGAATTCATTAGCGCCAACATGTGCCTATATATATATATATATATATATATATATATATATATATATATATATATATATATATATATATATATATATATATATAAACAATTACTCCATTACAACCAGCGTAAAAAGAATACAAACGGAATAGTTACAGTATGACTGAAATGGTATACTCATGAACATACAGCTAACATGACATTTTGCATCTCGCATTATCCTTATAATTAAAGTTGATAATTTATTTTTACAAAGGCGTGCATAATTCTATAAGCCTTTCATGCAGTTATAAATTACACTAAGCACTCTTTCATGCAAACTTTCTAGTGGAATATACGATGTCATCATTATAAAATAAAAATATTTCGGTTCTCCATAGTTTCTGTCTAACCTTAAATCTATAACTAACATTTTTTGGACTGAATGAAGCTGCACAAAGGTAGGCTGTTTCCATTAACGGCACGTTTGTGAAACAATCAGGGAATCTAGGTGTTGACTTGCCAAACTATGACCCAAAAAAATACAATAATCCCTTTTTCTAAAAAATGGTTTCATGCGACAAATACTCTTCACCTTCACAGCCAAGCGAAAGACATATCGCTAATATGTCCTCAACAGGTCATGTAGTACTTAATTGTATTTCTTGTCAACAAAGAAACCGGCAGATCCTGTCTCCCTTCTCATTTGTTTTTCAGTCTAGGTAAAAAAGGAAGAGAGCGTAAACGTAAATGAAATAAGTATCTCAACTTAGAGTCCTTGTAAATGTATTGCAGCGATGGTGGAACACAGCTACAAGGAATTATTCCTTTAAAAAGTGTCATATTGGCACGCAGAGGTAGAAGTGTTATTCTGTACTTGAATGATGCTTTCACTCCAAGAGCCATTGAAACAGTCATATACGAAAGTAAGACTTGTGAAGTGTTGGGTTGCCTTTTAAAATGCGAAAGACAAGATGTTAACCTGGTCATAGTGTTTTATGGTCTTGAGTTTGAAGAACACTTCCCCTGAGTAAGCTAACTTTCTTGACAGATAAATGCAGATACCTAGCTGTAGAGGACGTAAATGCACCATTAGTCGATTTGGGCAGCCTAAAAACAGCAATACCAAGCCATTCGGTTGTTCAAAGGTCAATGAAAAGAACAATTTCCTCGGCTGTTATACAACACGTCAGCACAGTAACAGGATACGATTATCAGGACACTTCATCACTTTCTGGCTTATTATTTGCTCACGCAGATGATGTACGCTTCATCCAGTAAATTGTACCCCACTGATAAAAGTGACAATTCTGTGATTATCCTCAGCTTTCCAGCAGCCATTTTGTTTCAGGTCGGTCACAACTTGAAGACCATAGCTCACTATTGAATGGTCAGTCTGCAGTTTTAGGACACTCTATGTAATATGCAGAGCTTTCACTAAAATAAGTAGTAGCATCTTCACCACCTTATATGCATCTTTAGTCAGATCTAAACTAGAAAACTTTGCATAAATGGAAAATATTGCTTGAGAGTTGGCTCAAGTGTTCTAGAAACAGTGCCGAGGACCGTCACCTAGACGATCCCTGATACGGCTAGCTTAACCTACGAAGAAGGACTCTAGGAGCTGAAGCACTTCTCTTTATTGTGTCACAGATAGAGAAGAAACCTAGTCAAACCATGCAGGATTTCAGGAGGTGATTTTGACCTAGTAACAGGCTGTTCGTGCTGTTGTTATTTAATATGTGACCATTCTCCCATACATTATTGCGCACGAGTACCAAGTAACCACTACCTCACCCATGTTTACATCAAGGTCGCACGCTCTTTGAAAAGTGGAGTGACTTTTCACGTTTAGCTAGATTCTCGTCATTTTTGTGTTTACAAATCAAAGGTTGTTGTGATTTTGCTCTAATCGGAATATTATTCGATTAAAGTGAGACAGGAACTTTTACTGGGTGAATTTCTCTAGTTTCTGCTATATGGTGGATCAAAAGTATAAAAATCCTTGTGGTACGATCGGGTGCCACTTAACAGTGGCCCCTGGTATTCAGTGTAGCGAATCTAAGAGTTGGTTCCACAAAGACCATACAGGCCTCACACCCTCAGCATATAAGAGGTACAGCAACGCAGGAAGTGTCTGGCTTTGCAAGTTGTGCTGCTAGGATATTCGCACTCTGGTAGGAGAAGCAGTCCTGAATATGCTAACTAAGAAACTAGCGTCGAAAGCCAAAGCCAACAACTGTGATAGTGATAACGTGAGACTAGGTCTACTTCAGATGAAAGAAACAGGAGTGAAGGACTCCCGGTGCCAACCCTGGAACCAAGCAGGCCGCAGGTCATACCCAGTTTGGAGACCCAGTCACTGGCGAAAGCTAAACAGAGTGAGATGCAAGTCCCTTCTGAGGCTGTCAGCTTCAAGGCCGTACCGAAGGCATACCCGACTCTGGGAAATGACAAGTAGCCAAGTCTAAAAGGCATACCAAGAAGCCAGCAACGCTCATCTGGCCAGCTGTCATCACTCTACAGAGCAAAGAAAAAGTAGAGCTCCGTGACAGGTCTCTAGTCTTCCAAGAATGGAAGAAAGCAGAGATCCGGAACCACGTACACGTTTCTAACGTGACCTTGGCAAGGCACAAAGTTTCATAGACCAGCTTTCACCGAAAAACATGCCGGGAGTCATCCCACTCAAGACATAAAGAGTAAGCAAGCAGAAGACAGTCATTAGCGAAAACAAGTTTCGGCTACTTAAATTCGTGTTCAAGTCAACAGATGAGAAGGATAAGGTTCTGAAGAACGCTCATAGACTTCAAGGATCTCAGGTTTTCGTGCGTAAGGATTCGGCTCTTGCTGATAGAGTAAAAAACGAGAAGCTGAACCAGAACTAAAATCCAGAGTAGCAGCAGGAGAGCAAAATCAGAAAGTAGTGGGTTTTCTTGTAGTGAGGTTTCGGTAACAGACGACCTCAAAGCCTCTTTGGATAGGATGAAAACTCATTTAAATAGTTTCATTGTCTTGTACACAAATGCACGTAGTCTCTTAAATAAGTTAACTGAGCCTAGTAATGTGACAAGCAAAAAAAGTCCTGAAATCATTGCTGTCTCAGAAATTTGGCTTTCTTCTTGTACCAGTGACTGCGAGACACGTTTACGACGATTCGTTCCTTTTAGAAGTGATAGGTTAGCATGCAAAGTTTGTGGTGTCATCCTTTACGTTAGGAATACCTTAACTGCAAAAGCCATAAAAACGGTTGCACATGAAAGTGGGACATGTGAAATGCTGCGTTGCCAACTAAAATGCAAGGAACAAGATGTTAATTCAGTCGTGGTATATCGGAACCCCGAATGTCAGGCAGCAGACTTACTCCTGAATAAGCTGACTCCCAGGAAAAATAAATGCCGATGCCTAGTTGTAAGAAACTTCAATGCACCGTCAACTGACTGGGATAGATTAACAAAAGAAGCATAACGTAACTAGTTCGATCACAGGTTAGTGGTAAGATCAATTTCTCTAGCCCTTATGCAGCACATTAGGACACCAACCAGATATGATCATCAGCATGTTCCATCAGTTCTAGACTTAGTATTCTCCCACACAGATGATTTATGCTCCATGCGTTACATAGCACTCCTTGGTAAAAGTGATCACGCTGTGATCATCTTTAGATTCACAGCAAATTTCTTGTACCAGGCAGATACCCCAGCTAGACCCAGCACATGGAAAGCGAATATGCTAACTATTTACCTGACAGCCTCCTCAGAGGACTTGAAAGTCAATCCAGAAGCCTCTGTTGAAGGTGCATGGTGCTCCTTCAAATAGTTATATGCACAAGTGATTCATACGTTTATTCCATTGACTGTTCTGAGGGAGCATAAATATTGTCCTCCATGGATAAACGACAAAATCTAGATTTTTCCACGACGTTATAAAAGGTGTGTGAGTGTTGTTATCCACGTTGGTACTCTCGAAGTGATGAAACATTACAAAAAGCCCTTAGTAAACGTATCGCTGCTATCTGCCGGTCGCAAATATGCTTTGAAACACGTCTTGTCCAGACTGTGTTGCAATATCCAAAGAGGTTATTTTCTTGTATGAACCACAGAAATAAAATGTATCGTGGTATACCCCACCTAATCAATGGGACAGAAACTGAATGTTTGATTGAAGACGATAAGGAAAAAGCAGACGCTATGGCTGGATATTTTCCTGAGGTCTTTATACAGGAACTTGTGTAGACACTTATTCAACAGTAGAAGCATTGACATCCAACAGAATAAACTCCGTTGATATCGATTGCAACGATGTATTTCGAACATTGAGTAATCTCGACGGGGAAAAATCAACGGACCAGATGAGCTATACCCAAAGCTGATCAGAAAGCTTGCACTCTATGTAGCCGGCCCAATGACTACTATATTTAGATTCTCTGAGTGAAGGCACATACCCTTATGACTGGAAAGATGCCATAGTGGTACCTATCTACAAGGCAGGTTCTACGCAGCACCCATCAAGTCAGAAGCCGATAAGTTTGACCGTTACTGTAGTAAGAATCCTAGAAAGAGTAGTCAAGAAAGCCATCACAGTTCACTCACAGAGCAACACTCTATTATCTCGTTCGTACTTTGGCTTCCGCAGAAACTTCTCTTGCTTGACGAACCTTCTCAAAGTCAAAGAAATTTAGGTTAAGTCTAAAGATGATAGAATACCTGTAGACGTCATTTTCATATACTTTGGTAAGATTATCGATAAGGTACTTCATTTCAGGTTGTTCGGGAAAGTGTAAAGTTTTGGAACCAATAGCAGTCTGTTTGCATGAATAAGAGAGTTCCTTGTTGGTAGAAGAAGAAGAATGAGGATCAATTCTCAACTCTCCCCTTGGAAGTCGGTGGAGAGCGAAGTGCCTCAAGGCACAGTCCTAGGTCCCCTGCGGTTTCTCTTATACGTAAATGAGCTGCCAAATATCACAAATTCGTCAATGGTTCTCTACTCTGACGATGTAGAAATCTGTCGGTAAATTGAGAACGATAAGGATTTATGTGTCTTCATGTAGACCTAAATAGCTTAGTTACCTGGTCTGAGAAGTGTCCGATACCTGTCAATGCAGGTAAGTGTGTCAGCACACATAGCAACACCTACGATGTTGATGGGACTCCTCTACCATCAGTACTGACCCATAATGACCTAGGAGTCACAGTGAGTTATGACTTGAAAACTACGGCACACTGTCGATTCGCAGCAGCTTGGAGTTTTGGGACACTTTGAGCATTACGTAGAACGTTTGAGAAAATAAGTAGTGACATGTTCACCATCTTATACACATCCTTAGTTAGGTCTAAATTAAAAAACTGTACACATGTGGCAAATCCTTGTCTGAGAAGTGACACAGACCTTCTAGGAAGACTTCAGTCGGCAGCCACTCGTATGATTCACGCTATGGCTGGCCTCATCTATGAAAATCAACTTCAGGAGCAAAACCTCTTCACTTTGTCCTATTGCAGACAGAGGGGAAACCTAATCATGCTATACAGGATTCTCGGAAATGACTTCGGACGTGGTCTATCTTCTTTTCTCCCTCCCAATAGGTCGGAACGCCTCAAAAGACATAGTGGAAGGCTTAAAAAAGAACACACGTAGTCTTTGAATAGCACCGGCTCTCGCATTGACTAATCAACGCTTGGAACTGACTCCTAGAGGAAGTGGTGTCCGCATAACCAATTGACTCGTTCAGTGGTGGATTGGACAAGCACAGAAATCTAGTGGAAAAGGGTAAATATAAGCTCACAGTCTCTCACCCTCAAACAAAAGGCATGAAAATTTGAATATGTCAGCACCAATAAGAAAACACATCAGGAAGTGGAAAACACGTTGAAGGACAGTTTATTTGTTAGTTTTCAGTAAAACGTTTGCTTCAAAAGGAACGTTCGTAAAAAATATATCTACAGATGGCTGAACTATGAACCTCAGAGTGCAGCTGCTGGACAGCAAGAAATAAGTGCGAAAACGGCGAATTAAAACGCACGGATGCCTACATGTATAAGCAGAGGTTCGAAGGCTATGAATATTTACTGATGGTGTAGGAGACTAATCAGCTGATTTTCAGATGCTTCGGGCGTTCATTTATTTCCTGCCTAGCAGTATCTGCACTACGGGGTGTCATCCTTCTTGCAGTTGGTTGTGATAAAGTAAATCTCTGATCATAGGAGGAAGTTGAAGGCCGGATACGAAACACCTTTCTATTTTGGAGGTGGTTAATGTGATTTTTATTCCCAGAACGTCGACGCTGGCAGCAACCGCAAAGATAGACACCTGTGGTGAAACGAAAGATTGAATCTTGGGTGTGTAGAAACCTGATAGTTTTTTTTATCTCTCGCGTCTAGTCCTTAGGGTTATAGAAACTAAAGACAGAAAAATCAAATTAGTATTGCAGTGTTCAAATGTTATCCGGTTCTTAACGTCTCGGCTGATGTGTAGTGAAAAATACCAGTGGTAGTAATTTTATCACCCTAAAATAAATATCTTATTGTGAACTTACTATTCGACCTTGATGAGTTCAAATTAATGTCATTTTGCTGCTAAGCTGCATCAGCTACCAAGTATTTTAAACAAAAGTGGAAAGAGAAAAGAAAGAATCCTCTGAGTGGTAGTTATGTGTGTTATGAGCATTATTACTGAGTTGATTTCGAATCAGCGTCAATGCGGAACTCAGATAATATTTAGTTCGTTTAACTAAAATCAAATTTCATTCACTGAGTGGTAAAGTTCAATAATGTGAGGAGGCTTCTGAGAAAGAAACAAAAAGCCTCTTTGAATTGACTAAGAAAGCCGACATGAGCAATATATTGTATGTCTGTACTGCATGAAAATGTTGGCAATGACAGTCGCTGAGGGTCAAGCGAAAATTTATCAATGAACCGCTTTTTAACAAGCGGAAAAATTTCATGCTCAAATTCCTCTTTACAGTACTGATTACGTCATGGTGGCATGCGATCTGGTTATCAGTGCGCAACTGTCATGTGAAATGTCTGCCCTTGTCAAGGCTGAAACCTGGTGGACTATGTGGAGGTGGACCAATGTCTCAGAACTACCCCTTGGCTAAAAGAGTTTTGCTCTTTACTCACCGACCATCATCAGCAGGGACATCGTTAGGATAGCGGTCGCTGAAAGCGTAGCCATGGTGGTAATAACACATAAGAATCAGACCACATGGTCAAAATCCAAACCCTTGGCGCCTCTTGTAAATCCAGAAAAGGGCATGGAAGAAATGAAAGCTCTCCAAAAAGGTCAAATGTAAGTACATATGGAGCTCTGAGGAGACAGCGCATAATCAGAGGTTGGGGATACAAAAAGTCTTTGTGCACAGGGTGTGTCCAGAAGCTCGAGGCGAACTTCAAAAGAGTATGCTGATTCATATCAGAGAAAATTTCCACCAGCAAATAATCATGCGCTGTTAAAGGTCCCAATGGAGAGAACGTCTCTGGAGTGGGGACCACCAAAACTTTCAGCGTCATATTCAAAGCACAACCGGACATTCTGTCACTGGAGTTAACGTGAAAACTGTCTGAACAACCCCGAGTATTACCCATTGTAGGGGAATTGATAAAATGTGGGTAACCTCTGCCATACTTCTCAACAAAACCTCAAAGCCCCGCAAAGGAAGATCTGCAGACCCCCAACACTTTTACCAGTGTCGTCAAGACTAATGGATGGCCCGATGTACGACCACGTCAGAGAATACTGGAGCAAAAAAGGATTACTAATGGATTCTGAACGCAGTTTGCGAAGGTGCTGGACCTGCACCTTGAACCGTCTGGAAACCTGCGATAACTGGACAGCATACTAGAACTTCAAGGTTCTCGCTCAGGTGATTCTCCTGGATGCTGCTGGGGCTTTTGGCGTAGCGTTACATGCCAACCATATATACAAAATCGCAGGGCTGTGTACAAGTGGTTTGGTGATATTTCGGGTTGGAGGCGATGGGGAATTCTTTAAAGCAGCGTTTGCTTGACATGTAAGACATGATCATCTGGCTTATCAAAAGAAACGATTCTCTGCCCACCGCTGTTCTCGGTTTTTGAGAAGGCGTTCATGGTCAGTCCCATCTCCCCAATTATAATTTTTTCTGGAAAGCTTTGACATATGAGGGAGAGTAAGGGGCAGGACTAGATGCCCCCAGAATGCTTGTGGACTGGTTGACAAGCAAGGGACTCGCGCTGACCGATAAGCTGAACGAGAGGTCTGATTATCTGGAAGACTGCCACAGGCCACTCATTACCGTACTTCACGAGCAGTTAGCTAAGCGTCCTCAGTCCTGAACTCATTCTGAAGTTCTACAAGACTGATATAGGCCCCCGCCTAGAGGCTTACCACGTCACTGCCCCCACCACGCCTCAAAAGCTACCAGAACCTTCCAGAGAAAGCCAGAGGGTGGACCGTGAAGGACGCTGTAAGGATGCTGCAGAGACCGAACGACGATAGGTCGAGGTAGCTTGGTCTCTGATCTCTTGGATGCCGGAGGTTACGCTTTGAATAGACAACAGCCTACAAATTACTCAGCAACCCAAGCAATAGGGTTTAACTAGACAGCCACTGTCGCAGTCCCTGCGGAGGCCAGTCAAAAGGTGGGGACCAGTGTGCTTACACACTCTTTTTGTCTTCGAGTTTGCAGCCTCTAAAGATAACTTTGGGTAGCAATGCAGCAGTGCATGACTTGTGTCCCTCCAGGTGGGATAAGGATCAGGCCAAAAAACCAGCTGATTCTGCATTATTCCGATTCAGCAACCTTCGCACCAATTCTCCTGGACTGCCATCATTATGATGAACTCAGCTTGACCCTATATTTTCCTATTGGACAACTTTCACACCTACCACGCCCTTACCACTATCATTGTTATTTCTGTTTCCGGTCTACTTACTAGAATGTTACCTGCTCTTTCCCTACCTCCCTTAGTTCACCCCATTCAATGCGATTCTCATCATCACTATTTTCTCGCCCATCTCGCATGAATTTACATGGGACTGTCTATTCCTTTTATTTTGCTGTCATTTCTTTGTTATTCGTGGTTGTCTTTTCATTCTCCCAGTCTTCCCTGACGACTGGCTTGAAAACTGTCTGGTGGCGTGACATTTAAAGACCGCATCTGCTTTTTTTCTTTTCAGGACAAGACATACGACCCCATAAGTTTAATCAACTCCCAGCTACTTATCGGAGTTATGGGGCTACGGCAGATTAATAGGTACCTCTGCTATGTCGGGATCTATCAAGGACCCAGAATCGTTCCTTAAGACCTGAAGCAGGTGAGAGGAAATCATCCTGGCCTATGCAGCCTCGTGAAACATACTGGATACTGGATGACAGCAGTGGAGACGGACTGCTTGTAAAGGAAAAATGATCTGAAAATCCCTCCCGATCACCCTTATTTGATTGTATTGACATTTGTTTTAACATTTTTACCCTCGTTATGGATGGTGTACCTTTGACCCTCGCCGGTGTAATGTTATTTGCTTGCTTAACTGTCTTATTTGACTCTACACTCGGTATTTGCCTTTGTATGTTTGAGACTTATTATGGGTGTTTCACTTTCCTATTATGTGACGCTGGACCGTTGATAAGGTGATGTTGTTTTACTGCGCACGACATTTTGTTTTGGTTCAACTTACGGTTGTGCGGTGATTTGACTGTTTGTCTTTTGACTGTCTACTGGGAACGTTTGTTTGTTGATTTGATTCCTGTAGGCAGAGTTTTGATCCCTTTTGCCGGGAATATTCCTATTGACCGACAGGTATTTAACAGTTGTATTTTTTTTACCAGTTTTTACCGTGTAGTACGTATTTGTACCCGAGAACGTTTTGGACTGTATAGTTACCCAACGGCACTGTTGAGGTATTTTTGTAATTTGACATAACTTATTGTTGCTTTGATAGTACCACAGATTTTGTTACGAATCTACTATTGAATTACTACAAACCGTGTTTTGATATTTCGATCCAACCTTTGACTGTGCGTCACTCGCGGAAGTTAGGAAGCTATACAGTAGAACGCAGGAACTAGTCAGATTCACGTCAGTTGGCACCGCCTAGCTATTTCCCGCGTTCAGGCCAAGATTATTGGATTCTGGCCGCTACACTGCCAACTCCCCTCCTTATCACCAATTTGGACGTCAGTTGGCCGACGAACACTTTCCCAGTTCCTACTCAAAACTGGTGGGCGTCTTGAAGGATGACGTGCTTTGTTCATCTTCAGTAACCAGGTCAACACCACCGTGTTTATCGACGGAAACAGCTCCCAGTCATGCCAAGGCAGGGAGCTGGAAACGTTTAACCTAATGGACGTGAAAACTCCATTGTGCAACAACGCAACTGACGTCACAATTTGGGAGGACCTCATACTGGCGTTTTGAAGTGGTCTGGACTGTCCAAATGCTGTTGTTTCTGGTTCTGCTCGGAGGTCGTTCAACAAGAAACATCCTTCTCACTTTGCCATTCCTCCGACCATCCCGCTGGAAAAAAGCAAACGAGGAGGAAAAAGTAAATTTCACAGGCAGGTATACTCACAGTCGCAGATGTCGACCCCGACTATCCCAAAGTACACCATGCAGTAATGAACAGAAAGTAGATTCCTGGCGACTGGGATGTTTGCAATACATTATCGTCAGGGGCTAACAAAGCTTTTGTGCCAAAAATGCACCTGTGAATGCTGTGACTGCGATCAGGGTGGAACACATAGGATTTACAACTTCGTGACGAAGCACCCACGTGGATGGGCATGCTGCTTGCGTTTTGATCTTGCTCTTGTAATTTATGCAAAAACACTGACGACCCGTTTCGTTTGACATCATCCAATTTGCCTGTTCAATAATATTGAATCCCTTGTTTCGATTAGCGTCACCACCGTATTTCGTTTTTGGTGTGAACTGCAGTAGCCGTCAAAATTGAAGGTTTGTAACCGAGATTTGTATATGTATTCTGATATAAAGAACAATTCTCACGGGGTTCACTTACTGTCTAAATATACTTTCGTAGTTCAGCAACCAACTGTTTCGGATTTGGTCGGTTTCACCTGGTTTTGGGAACTCAGGAAATTCGTATCTTTGGTACGCGCCACCCAGTAGATTTGCTGTAACACAAGTACTTCTGCTTTGGATCTCTTCCTCTGAGCGACGATTTGATTCTTTCCCCCTTTGGAAACGAGTTTCAATATTTGGGATACTCCCCTCCTTCCAACATGTCCTTTGGTCACGGAAATCGGACCGCTAAACAAGTTCATAATCCTGGATCTAGACAAAGGGGGAAAGCCTCACCAGCGGATAATAATTTGGAATTTTTCCATACTTTCTGTGGTGATAGGGAAGATAAGGTGAGTGTTGATGGTGTTAGTGTCCATGGTCCATGAAGTGAGCCCAATTACATGAATTGTCTAGGGAAAAAATGCTAGGAAG
The DNA here is from genome assembly GCA_944470555.2 of Heterobilharzia americana. Taxonomy (NCBI): domain Eukaryota; kingdom Metazoa; phylum Platyhelminthes; class Trematoda; order Strigeidida; family Schistosomatidae; genus Heterobilharzia; species Heterobilharzia americana. The sequence goes on along the minus strand of OX104129.1, from coordinate 30,970,205 downwards.
GGAATTAGGATCAAGCGCTGCGTTGTCTTACGACGCACTATGAGTTAAGGAAACAGACATACAGTAATTATAGGACCCACAACGCCATTGGGTTACCTGAACCCAGCGATATACAAAATATGTTTGCATCGGTTTTGATAATCTGTGTGGCTCCGATGGTGAATAACATCTCTTTACCATTGAATAAGGCTGACTTACTTTGATGGACAACCCAGTCAACACCAGCTGTTTGTCTCGGTGTAGAAATACGGAAGGGAACAAGATTACTCACAATGGCAGGCCGTTGTCCTATCTAATTACACTGTTCCGAAGGGAAGGCGAGGACAGTCATAGAAGCATGAATTTCGCTGCCTTCGAGCCTTGGATACGACAGAGCTAGAAAATCCTTCGTGATTTGCTTTGATGAGAGCATGTGACTGCCGGATCAATAAATGACGACATGGTCAAGATTAGAGAGTCGGTGGAGAATACTGTTGAGGTTATGGACGAGTTTTCTCTGAAGCCTAGGAGCGTACGAATAATGTTGTCCCAAATCAGCATTATTGCGGACTTGAAGTCGCCAGCGAACTCGAGAGCCGTCGTCAGTGGGTTACTAAGGGTTTACAAGGTAGACTGGAAAATCTGGCAGACAGGATTTTAGTCACTGGGAAGAAACCTAAATTTGAGAATTTCGTTTCAAAACACCGGCTCCAAAATCTTCTATTCTCTCTATTCCATAGTGACATCTTCGGCTTCAGTTTACTTTCCACTACTTTCATGTCCACCTTCATCTTCTCCCCTATAAGCTTATCTATAAATATTAGGTTTGGGATACCTCTTCAGCTAACTTTTGTAGTCAGTACAATGAACTCAACTACATGTGTCATGATCGATGTACTTCTGCGTGGTATTTCTGTGCTCCTGTTCTGAACTTCGTCTGCTGCTCGCTTTTGTTATTCACTTCTTAGCTTTAGCCAGCCAGGCCTTCATCCACATGGAATCCTGGTAGTCTAATTTGCCAGCGTGCACTATGCTATCTAGACCTTATGACGAACGCATATAGCTCAAGGTCACGGCTGTACTACCCACCCTACCTTCAAGAATATCGGACGATTCAAACAATAGCCGAATATTTCCTACTTTCGAACTGAACTTGCCTCAGTATGATGAACAACTATGCTGGTGTTTATCAGTTTCATTCTTTGCTACCTGCGAAGTATTAACGTTCTTACTGTAGACGAATCTTATATGTACCCGAAAGAACGATGTCTACTGTATAGCTTCACATTGTACATGGCAGTCAGTTCAAATTACCGACATCATAGAACGTGTAAACTAGTTTGTTTTCATGTAAGTTATGTTGCATGGATTTTATTATTATTATTATTATGATGATAATATCAAATCAAGTACTCGGCGTCGTTCGTGGCCTTTTTCGTGCTGTGTCTTTGCGTATCCAAAGGCCTCTTTCACTCTTGGGCATTTCGCACAAACGAGTGGCTTCCATAAGTTCCCGCAATCAGGCCTGCCATCCAGCGTTGTCGAGCCGTTTCTACATTTCGGATCACCTTGTGACCTGCTGCGATACTCTTGTAGCATATTTTTTCACTACACTTGTTCTAAAGAAACATCTTTTCCTTTTGCCAGTCGTATTGTTTGTTGCAGAGGCCTATGACCACTGCACGTTCGCTTTAGTGTTGTAGAGTGGAGGTATGTGGGCAGTTGGTCTGCAAGACATAACTGGAGTGAGATCGAGGTCAGAAATGTGAATCCTAGTGATGATAGGCTAAATTTATTTGCTTGGAGTGGCAGGCAAAAGATTTGGTTTTCACGGTTTGGAATGAATGCGTTAAGTCGTGAGGTTAGTTAGGTTACGAAGAAATGCTTGTCCGGGTTTTCATCAGTCTCACCGGTGCTTCTGTATTACTAGTTTTACTACATTGAACGCGTTCTTGTTTAATGGCTTCCATTACCCTTCCTACCTTGATGTGTCATACGTGTCTTTGAGCGTGGTGAGCGATAAAAAGCCATTCAGTTTGTGGTACTCTCTGGCATGGTTACGCATGCGGTTGCGTACTTTCGTAGGTGTAAAGTCAAGTCTGTTTTTCTTAATTTCCCTCTGGAGCGGTGGAGCAACATAGTCTTCAGCTGTTTGTATATATTCGTGAAACAGATCATAGAGTCCCCTGGCTGAACTGTTGATAAAGTGGGGGCTCCAATCTAGGCAGCACAGAAACAGTTATAGTTCGTCCCATGAAGCTGATCCTCCCATGAATGATTTTATCGTGTCCCTACGTGTTTACCACTTTGCATGCGTTTGTGGACATACATACATAAGTAGGAGTGGCCTTTCACTCCAGACTAGGGTGGGTGAACACACAGCTGGATGGCTTGAAAAACAGTTTAACACACAAACACTGATGAATGCAGGTGACAGACATTCATCGTCATCTGCAGCAAGGCACATCACTGAAGTGAACTACAGGGTTAACACGAAATAGCCCTTAAGGTATTACACAGAAATAATCAGGGATGCTCACTGAATTTCGACGAAGCGTTAACCCCCGCTGCGCAAGCAGAACAATTTGTTGTTTCACTTAATTTACCTTGGTAATCCATATCCGATTGTGTTACCAAGACCAGTGTCACAACTTTTTCATATTCGTTATATTTGACCCTTAATTTTCATACGTAAATTGACTTCGTGAGTAAGTGTGTGATCAGATCGTTCAAAATGTATTGCGCAAATACACTGCTTCTTTCAGATAACCTTCGCCTTCCAATAGCGTCATCAAAATTTATTACAGGAACTATTTCTGATTTGTGATTCATCCGTAACAATGATTACAGAAGCATGGCGTACCTCTGGTATTTGTGACGCAGAGATCCCCAAAGACAACCATTCCCCGTTCAGGAGGTACAGACTCCATGGCAAAGAAAGGGGATGCGTTATTCTTATAAAGTCTGACATCACTGCCAGGCAGTGCTCAAGCTCTGAGCTAAACAAGATTGACGACTGAGTGTGGGTTATCACCTGACTTACTCCACATCTCTCCTGGTGGAATGCATTTACCGACCGCTTTGCTCACCGGTCGAATACGGTCAGAAGCTAACGAGCCTGTCGCTCGTGAGGCATCACTGCCAAACACAGCGAAAATTGTATGTGGTGACTTTAACATGCCAAATATGACGTGGCAACCAATCAGCTGCTCAAAGCGCTTTGACAAATATATAAGCATTCTCGAAACAAAGGGTTGGCAACAACATGTGCAACACCTTACCAGGTACAATGGTACCCTGGACCTAGTCTTCACGAACGGAACCACACATACAAAACTACAAGGAGGTACAAACTTTCCAGGTAGCGATTACAAGATATCATATGGATACTACAAAGCGTCCCATACAAAATAAGCCAAAAAGCCAGCAATGGCTCAAAAACACCACAAGCATCCTAAGTTGGAGGAAGCATAACTGTTTCTGTGCTGCCTAGATTGGAGCCCCCACTTTATCAACAGTTCAGCCAGGGGACTCTATGATCTGTTTCACGAATATATACAAACAGCTGAAGACTATGTTGCTCCACCGCTCCAGAGGGAAATTAAGAAAAACAGACTTGACTTTACACCTACGAAAGTACGCAACCGCATGCGTAACCATGCCAGAGAGTACCACAAACTGAATGGCTTTTTATCGCTCACCACGCTCAAAGACACGTATGACACATCAAGGTAGGAAGGGTAATGGAAGCCATTAAACAAGAACGCGTTCAATGTAGTAAAACTAGTAATACAGAAGCACCGGTGAGACTGATGAAAACCCGGACAAGCATTTCTTCGTAACCTAACTAACCTCACGACTTAACGCATTCATTCCAAACCGTGAAAACCAAATCTTTTGCCTGCCACTCCAAGCAAATAAATTTAGCCTATCATCACTAGGATTCACATTTCTGACCTCGATCTCACTCCAGTTATGTCTTGCAGACCAACTGCCCACATACCTCCACTCTACAACACTAAAGCGAACGTGCAGTGGTCATAGGCCTCTGCAACAAACAATACGACTGGCAAAAGGAAAAGATGTTTCTTTAGAACAAGTGTAGTGAAAAAATATGCTACAAGAGTATCGCAGCAGGTCACAAGGTGATCCGAAATGTAGAAACGGCTCGACAACGCTGGATGGCAGGCCTGATTGCGGGAACTTATGGAAGCCACTCGTTTGTGCGAAATGCCCAAGAGTGAAAGAGGCCTTTGGATACGCAAAGACACAGCACGAAAAAGGCCACGAACGACGCCGAGTACTTGATTTGATATTATCATCATAATAATAATAATAATAAAATCCATGCAACATAACTTACATGAAAACAAACTAGTTTACACGTTCTATGATGTCGGTAATTTGAACTGACTGCCATGTACAATGTGAAGCTATACAGTAGACATCGTTCTTTCGGGTACATATAAGATTCGTCTACAGTAAGAACGTTAATACTTCGCAGGTAGCAAAGAATGAAACTGATAAACACCAGCATAGTTGTTCATCATACTGAGGCAAGTTCAGTTCGAAAGTAGGAAATATTCGGCTATTGTTTGAATCGTCCGATATTCTTGAAGGTAGGGTGGGTAGTACAGCCGTGACCTTGAGCTATATGCGTTCGTCATAAGGTCTAGATAGCATAGTGCACGCTGGCAAATTAGACTACCAGGATTCCATGTGGATGAAGGCCTGGCTGGCTAAAGCTAAGAAGTGAATAACAAAAGCGAGCAGCAGACGAAGTTCAGAACAGGAGCACAGAAATACCACGCAGAAGTACATCGATCATGACACATGTAGTTGAGTTCATTGTACTGACTACAAAAGTTAGCTGAAGAGGTATCCCAAACCTAATATTTATAGATAAGCTTATAGGGGAGAAGATGAAGGTGGACATGAAAGTAGTGGAAAGTAAACTGAAGCCGAAGATGTCACTATGGAATAGAGAGAATAGAAGGTTTTTTTGCAGGTATACGTTTATTTGTGGAAAACCTATATAGAATAGTTTAACGACCTTTACTTTTAGCGATTCCAACCGCCTATTGCTGCTCCTTATATCAGCTGTGCCACTGCGGTTATCAAAGTTAGTAGAGACTTTTGGGGGGAACGAAGACAGCTCATGGTATAGGTTAACTAGCGACAGGCTAAATAGCCAGTTTATGACAGCATATAAATAAAGAGCAGCTTTACGACTTGAGATGTCAGATCCGACGATGGGACCTATGGAAACTATTCGTATCTATGAGAAGCCCGAGAGTGGTTGAAGCCTTTGTACGTGCGAAGACAGAGCACAAAAAGAACTATGAACAACGTCGGACACCTGACGATTGGCGCAACAATCTCTAATCTCCTCCATGCCAGCCGTATTGCTACGGTCAGCAAAAGGAGTAGGGGCTAAGGGAGGAGGCAATGGCAGCAAGCGGCACAGGTGAATTAGTAACTACAGACCCATCAGCATAACACCGGTCCTCTCTAGAATTATGCAAAAGTAATTAAGAGTAGCTTTTCTGATTACCTATCAACAGAAAACCTAATCACAAAGTGTCAGCATGGTTTCATAAAGAATAGGTCCTGCGCTACTTGCCACTTTGATTTCTTCAACTTCATCCCTAGTAACCGTGAGGCACGCAAAATCGTCATTGTTCCATACTTTGATATATCAAAGGCATTTGATAAGGTGTCTCATAACACACTCCTTAATAAGCTACAATAAATTGGTATTTGCAACCCCTTACTTTGTTGGATAAAATCATTCCTTAGTGATCGTGCTCAAATCGTGAAGTAAACTCCGTGCAGTCTGAACTTAAACACATAACCAACGGAGTTATACAGGGTAGTGTCCTTGGGCCTTTGTTGTTCATAACTTACATAAGCAGTGTCTGCAACTGCTTCGGTGAAGACAGAACATTCCTATCCGCCGATGACTTGAAGGATGCGTACACTTGTCACTCGCATGAGCTACGTAATACTCTGGATACTGCCCAACGAGAACTAAGTAAACTTGTATCATGATGTGCTGAGTCCTACCTTGAATTCAATAATGACAAAGGCTGTTGACTCGCGATAGGTAACGACGACCGTGACCTGACTCTCGAGGTATGCGGAAAACAGCTACCCAGACTATCTTAATATATACATATTTCATACAACATGGGTTATATGAATACAAACCAGTTTACGGGTTTCTGTGCTAGATCCCGGCATCAGACATTCCGGAGACTTGACATTATCGGAACAAACAGCATGTATCAGATCCAAGCCATGTAAACTCCTGGGGTGTGTCGTTTGTAACTTCTACAGCACTGAATCACGGTTTCTACTCTATAAAGTGTGCATTTGCTCGCTTTTAGAATGTTGCCTGTTTATTCTCAGTGGCCTTCGTAGAAGGGATAAACTGAAGTTGAAGGGGTACATCATTACCTTCAGAACATTAGGAACTGACTCTAATCTAAACTGCGCGCTCAGATGTAACATGTTAGAGTTAGAACCACTCTGGAAGAGGAGACTTAAACTGAACCTCGTATTCTACCATAAGTTACTTCATCGGCACTTGCACTCTCACGGTCCGCAAACCAAGCTAATTATAACGTCTGCGTACGATATGCGCAACCATAAAGTATTGGTTTAAACAGCGTTGTACGACGAGCCTGTAAGACAGTTTCTTCCTCAATAAATTCTCGCACATTTGGAATGGGCTTCCAAAAGAAACTCGTAGGGCAGGCTCGTCGACAATTTTCCGCTCTTGACTTAATAGGCTACTAATAAAAGACAGGTTTATCGCTCAATTAGCAACCACCTATGCATCCTAGGCTGATGGGGATGTGCTTGAACCTCTAAATGTATGAAACGGAGCTATTATGGTCATAGAGTTCGGCTTACACTGATGGATTGACAGTTGCGTACAAGGGTGTGGGTACTGCTTCCCCTCTTCACCATAATGAACTTAATGTACGCGGGTTCCCCCTCAAAGTTACTAGGATACACCCCAGATATAGAAAAGTTTTAGGAATCTTATAACAGAAAAACTATGTGGTTGGTCACACGTGCCTACATGAAAATGTACATTAAGTTTGAATAGGTCTACGAATATAAGAACTCTTTTTTCCAAGCTGGTCTGCGTAGTAATTCCCTTTTCCATATGTGCTCGTGCTTCTTCTTTCTCCTTTTTTATTTGCAGCAACAGCCCGATGATGACATTCGATGCTAAATTTCGACCTGGGCTTATCTATTTAGTGGAAATAATACCTGCTGTTTGACTCCATGAATTACTGGACTGCTCCCAATCTCTAGCGGTTTCTGGAACACCTCCACAATTTACCCACTGACCGGTCAGGATTCCTCTTGCGACGAACTGTCTTAAGTTTCCCAACAGCCACAGTGGTGCAAATATTCTGAACAAATGGTCAAAAGAGAGACCGGCGTACCTATTGGCTCGTAATATGACTTGTCCGCAGTAGTTCCACACAACACGTTCTCTAGTACTGTGCATAAAGTGATCTTTTCAAGCAGAAGGTACTATGCATCAGACACACTTCTTGAACAATGCTGCTTACGCTAATATGAAAGATGCCTGAATTCTGCGTGTAGCTGCTGCCATTCCGACCATTAACTGTTTCGACGTCTACTTCCACTCACTACTGCATGCATTCCCAGTGGAATGAATGCATACTACCCTTAAACATGACAAGGTGAAATGGAAATGCATTGATTTGGACACTCACTTTGCCTGTATAACTGTGGATACGTACTGATACTCCAGATAGTATAAGTAGGTCCTTTGTGGTTAGCAAAGCTAAAACCTGAAGAACTTTCTAGTGAATGAATGTTTATATTACTAAATAAGAAACTATGCAAATGGACCGACAACGTCAACTGGTTACAACACGGACTTTGAACATTGCGCACTTTTGCTGTTGGTAGCAGGACTATCTGTGTGATGACAGACGGGCATCCCTACCTATCTCTTGATTTGTAGCAAGTTTTGATAAGGTTATGCATACAAATAACTTGGTATGTGTGTTATATAACTCCAAATACTATTCTGTAAACTTTCAAAAATTATCTGGTTGATGGCGCTTGTAAACTGGTATCTGTCGCGTCAAATCCATTATGTGGGAATGCGAACCCTTGTTATCTTCGTTTTGACGCTCTGTATATGCTGAAAGTGGTATTTCCTCTACTCCATAACCGCGATCTGATGCCTTTGATATAGTTAACCGACCTCCTTTCTGCACTATTCAGGACCCGTGAAATCTTGTGGATTTTTCGACATACGTCAATGTGATGATGCCTGCAAACTAGCCTCTCCCATGTTAAATTGCTGATGTGAGAATAAAATATTTATTTATTTATGATAGGCAAAGATAATGCAGAAATGCTTTATCTGCATTAACTTCAGTTCTCATGCCTCCGTTTCTATGCAGATTATGGAGGGCGGGTGATACCAGCACACTGACCACCGAGATACACTTCGAACTTCTATTCAACACGTGAGCTCTATCGTCTTTTATCCTCTATAGGTGCGAAATCATCAGGAGCTAGACAATTCATCCCATACTACAATATTTCCTAAATACGTAGCTCCGGGTGGGAAAGCAACTAGAAATAATGGTACCAAATGCCATTTGCATCCAGACATGCTAGTTCTTTCAGTCCTGATGACCAATCACCTGAAAAAGAAGCTGGCCGAAAATGACCTCATATGACGCACCGACCTTGGGGTCCTAGTGAATGGTTTGATAGCGAAGCCTCTTGTATTTTCCACCGTAATATGACGACATTAGCTGGATGGAATTGCATCCCTGGCTTTACTTATCCAAACGACTCTGTTTATGACATTATAGAACCAAACAGTTGCTACACTCTGCATGATGCTATACAATGCCAGACCTAAATTTGTGTCCACCGTCCACCCCAGTTTCGCTTGCCATCTGTAGATGGTACAAACCTATTGAATACAGACATCTCTGGATTCATTTGCTCTCAACATTCGACACGCAATATACTGATATAGATTTCTTGACTCGCTAATGCTTCTCATAGTGAGTGATTATACCCTCACTACTTTTAACCACTACTGTTTGACGATGTCGCTTCTATCCTATACTTGTGACGGAAAATATCTAAGCAGTTTTTAACCCTAGAAGGCCTTGTATGGAACAATGACTTGTTTCTTTCTCAATTTTTACAGCTTTAATGAGGAAATAACATTTACATGTTGCCTGTAAAAATGGCATGTGTTCGTATAACTCATTAGTCGGAATATATTAATATTACCATGGTAGACTGGCTTCCCTCGTATTAAGTCCGAAATGTGTGAACAAAATATTTATTTATTTACTTCGTTTGGCAATGATACTAGGTCACCTTTCTAAGCGTTTGTCATTCAGGTTTAACGCGCCTTATATTTTTGTTTCAGGAGGATGGACGATGCACAGGATGATGGTGGGGAAATAAGAACCATGAAATGTCACTGAATTCTGTTGGGGTTTTTGCGCCAAAATAGATAGTTTCCACCGTGCTAAGGCTGATCTCACGCGACAGTCTTATCAGGGTGATGCTAGTTTACGCGAAGAAACACCAAAATATAACACGGATGTTTAGTAGTTATACTCTTGATTACAGACAGTGACTGCCTTTGCGAAATTGATAATATGCATAAACAGCAATTGGATATCTTTATTTAGTTCTAAATGGATGAGAGCGGGATGATCGCAGACAGCGCAGAGGTTCATATTTGCACCGAGAAAAATGCGAACGACCAGAAGCGTGTAATAAAAATCTCTGGCGAAAAATTGGTCAACATGTTTCGGTCAAATAATTGTGAACTGAAATCTATATGATCGTATTTGTTCACCTGATTTCTTAGGTCCTCTTGTAGTCCTCCTTTGTACTAACGAGATAAGACTAACCAGATTTTCAGCCCGGGTTAGAATCATGTGAAATTTTGTAGTACAAGTGAGCAGAGGCTTTCATCCCCCCCCCCAAACACACAGTTATGAGGTAGTCTTTGGGGAAAGCCGTGCGAACGTTTCGGGAAACTTCGGTAATATTCTACAATTAATCTTTAACTCCCCAGAGTGTGCGATTTTCCAAAATTTCCCAAAAATCGCGCTGGCTTCTCGAGCTGTATCAATGCCTTCGCAAACTTCTCTTTAATCTCCCCGAAGATCGTTGGCGCTTCCCTATAATTTTCCGCAGTGATTTCATGTTTTCTGTTTCCGCTGCGGCTATGCAACATCCCAATTCAAAAATTACCGTGTCAGTATGTGTTTTACCACACACATCAATCTAACACGGAATTACACACCTTTTTCAGACTGCGAATGCTTTTCTCACGTAACTGATAGTTTGAAGACCATGGGCAAACCATGCACTCAGCACTATAGAACACACTTCTTTGCAATCAAGGATATAATTGTGAGTCATTTGAAATGATTAGAAATGACGTATTTTTTATGAAGGCGAAACCCATATTTGTAAAGCTGGTTACCTTGGTGTCAGTAACTAAAAAACATGCGTGGTGTCAGTCACCATTAAGTGCGTTAAAGGCCCCGCTACTCATCTGGACCTGAGAGATGAGGAAAATGGGATGCTTTAAAATAATATGTAAGTGTATAAGTGCATATAGCCCCATACTGTACAAGGAAGTTCTGAAGGTCACGTTTTACGGACTCACAGTACTGCCCACAAATTTTAGGTTGGGAAAGTATCCGCGAATAGACAATCACCTGAAGTTGCGCTACGGGGATAATGGGAGGGTTTCCTCGGGGCCGATTGGCTCCGAGTAGGAAATAAATGGTCGACACTCAGTTATCTCCGATGCAAATGTCACCAGGTGGGTGACATTTTCTCTTCACACCTACTCATCGCACTGCGCATAGCAGATGTGGTTTTCTCCATTCCCTTCTTCTTCCTGCCTGCAAAATCTATCCACCGGCTTATAAGTTACTTAACCCCGCCCAAGTGGATTAAGCACGTGCAATCTAGAGGAAAAATGGGGATCATGTCAATAGACGAATTCCATAGGCTGGACTTACCACAGAGAATTTGCAATGAAACCTGGAACCCATCCCCAGAGGATACTTGCCGTTTGGATGGATCGTTCCATTATCAAGCCCATGACCACCTATGGCACACCTATCACAACCTAAAGTACCGTTGTGACCGGCAGTACACAGGCATACGAGCGTGCATGTGCGGCAGAAACTACAGCAGCCAGTTTCCGCTCGATGGACCTATTGTGACATTCACTATATAACTTATTCTTATCAACGTATTTTAACTAGGAGGTGAGACCGTCTTGGCGTTCACTGAAGTCCCTTTGTGTCCTCTACCGCCGCAAATTCCAGTCATAAGCACATCGCCCAGGTAGATGCTATTGCACTACCTAATATGAGTCTCAACTTATTATTATTTGTTCCCTGGGTTCCTAGTAGAACATGGGGCTTCGGTAGCACGTCGCTATTTCACCCCTTCCTCCGCAGTCTTTCTAAACTGGCTCCACGATTACCCGTAGGCTTTCGTTTACTCCTCATATGATCTCCTCCATGTCAACCTCAGACGTCCAACTCGTCACTTCCCAATTGGATTCCACTCGAGGCCCGGCTTACTATGTCGCCTAATGGCCTTCTTAGTGTATACCCAATTCAATCCATCTTCACTTTCTTCTGCACACTTGTTGGATGGTTGTCCAGATCGCGTGTTCCCAAAACCTGTCCCATTGGCTTGACGCCGGTGGATTGGAATGCCAGTCAGTTCGTCTACCAGGCAAGCGCTACTGTGAACTAGTTCGCGTCTCCATTCTCCCAAGTATTCATCCATATTATTCTTGGCCTCCACTAAGTTGGATCTGTCACCGCCGGATATCTCCCTTGAGTATCCTTTGGTGAACTTTAAGTGAGATCCGTCGGTGTCTTCTCTGTAAAGATTTCTCGTGCTGCCTGGCACCGTTCACTTTGAGGTATTGGCAGCACAGCCTGCAAATAGTTGCCGACCTCCCTGCTCAGGCGCGAAACTTCACTGTTAAAAATGTTGCGCATTCAGTCGAATGGGGGAATAGCGTTAAAGCTGCCATGAAATAACTTCAGATAATCCGCTTAGTAACTTCCATCGACGACCTCTGGTTTCAATATGTTCTCCGACACAGGAAGCGTCTATAGTCTTTCTGAGCGCATAGTTCGCGTAGAAGGGCGACGAGGTCACACTACATCGATGGAAAATCAACTGACACTCGGTAGCCTCTTGGTCAATACCACCACGATTCCCTGGGACGAGACAAAATGCTGATCTGTCATGTTCCGGAACCCTGACTCGCAAAAGCGTTTCTCTTACATAGGCTGCAGCAGCGATAACCCTGGCCTGAAACCTACCCGAAGAAGACTGCTAACTCCTTGATATCTCTTGAGCAGATAGCTGTTCTTTGTCAATCGCTTTCTTAAACACTCAAGTTTACGCTTAGCAGCTTCGTAACTATCGGGCAGACTGAATTTGTCCAATCGTCAGAGTAGCCCAACCTCAAAGTGCTCATCGGCCAACCTGGAGGAACGACCTGCAATTCCAATTTCCCTTTTATCCTCCACAGAAGGTGTTGCACCAGAACTGCTAATATCCTTGAACTCACATTCGCACAAACTTCCCAGGCTATCGGACACATTAATTCGAACACCGACAAAGGGCAACTCTACGTGAGGACTTATCTTGCCTCGGGCCAAGTAGAAAGTGCGGCGGCAAGGTCGGATCTATACGCTTCTCTTTCACGTTGTTCTTGATTATGTCAATTCGCAAATTTTTTGTTGTGTCCGACTGCCTATTGCTGTATATATTTGTAGCAATATTTCAATATATCCCACATATTTGGCTTACGGCCCCGCTATTCTCCTCACATACTGTGTTACCGACGTTTCGGTGTACTACCTATGGCCGTTTGCTGGTTTTCTATTTCAACACCAAGTTTCGATTTTGACGTCTTTTAAAGCAAGAAGATCTAAGGCTGAACGTTCTGAAACCGGCTGCTCTATTGAGAAAAAGTAAAGACTCAGTCATCCTAGTGCTCTGTTGTTTGATAGAAGCATCGTTACTTCGTATACATGAGATCTCGATGAAATAGTATGTCCCACGCCCTTCGCCGGAACTGAAGATATCATACCAGTCATGGGTAGCAGTGTTGAAGACCACAGGAAGGAAGTGGACGGTATTAAGACCACGATGGAGTAGATCCGGAGAATAGTTGAGGGTTTTCATCCTTACACTGTGACCGTAAGCGCCTCCGCAAAACGTTAACACAGTCCAGTTGCCCCATGACCTTCAAGTTCACTACTTCATGTGACGCCAAAAGATTTATCAAACTGCAAGACCATGTAAGGTTGCGTGGCAACTCTAAGTATATTGCCACTGCGCAAGGCGAAACCTCATGCCAAAGCGGAAAGCGAAAAAGAAGTCTGACCAGCTCGTCAACTTTAAACGTAGAGGCCTCTGTGTGTACGAACAGACCATCAGAGAGTGCTGAGACGACCAGTATTTCTGTTGAATGTGCCTCCTCCTCAGTACAGCCGTCCCAATCAAATCTAGCTACAGGTGAACCTGATCCTTGAGTTGCTTGTAAAAAAAAAACTATTGGTACCGTCCCCATTAAGGTCACCATAAACGGAAACACGCTGGGTGACCGAAAACTCAAGCGTGGGCGTAGCTGCGCCACATAAAGCTAAAACGTTCTTGAAGGATGACAATTTCAGGCGTGCGTTTCCTAGTGACGGAGAGGAATATTTCACAGCCAAGACACTGCCAATACGCAAACCCTAAAGGCAGGTGGTCCGTCGAACCCCCTTCAGGACTGAATACTACGACAACTCGAGTTTGCATCGCATGAGACACTCCTTCGCACCACGTCTCTTTAATCACAGGGGTCATAACGAGGTGCGGAGTGGTGTACCGAACGTTAAAATGCCTTATATATAGCAAACGTTTAACCTTTGTTCAACTGTGCGTCCTAACGATCCTAGTCAATACTTTGGGGACAGATGCACACTCTTTGCCAGAAACTTCCCCACTTACGAACCCCACAAAAAATTTCACAATACGCAAGTCCCATGTTGTTTCGGATTATTCGACCCTTCGATAACACGGCGCTGGAACCAATTTCTCCGACGCTCACCGGTCATAAACCATGCCTTAAGCCAGCAGTAGACAGGAAGCTCACGTTAACAACCTAAAAAACCGTCAAAAACTAGGTAATCACATACTTGTGAGGCACAGAAACTCACCAAACACACCAGCACACCCCGCTGTCAACTCCTGTTAAGTCCAAAACATAGGTAGTGGGCAGTCTAGCTAAGTGAGAGACACAGTAAGTTACTTTACAAGCCACGCTCCTACTTATTAATGTCCGCTCGTTGCTTGAGAAAATATCTGACCTAAGAACAATAGTTATACTAACCAAACTCGCAGCATTACTAGTTGCTGAATCGTAGTGCACTGACTTTATCCTAGACATTGATCTATGTGCAGATGGTTATACCGTTTATCGCACCAATCGTGGTCACAGGCATGGTGAGGCTGTTCGATCTGTGTGTGCAGCCTTGCCACCTTAACTAAGATTGAAGACGATATCTTTGATTAACTGCCAAACTTACTCTGGGTCATTACAAACGGCACTAACCACAAAATCCTCATAGGCTGCACGTATAGTGTTTCATGTTCAACAAAAAGATGATGAACTGATGGCCAGATCATTTGCCCACACTGGATCCCTCGCTATTGACCTCAAACTGATTGGTGACTTTAACTTCGTCGAAGTTAACTGGGAGGCCGGTCGCGGCCCACAACGATCTGATGAAACACTTGCTGTCACCGATATCTATGGCTGGAAGCAAACGTCCAGCAACCCACGCTTGGAGATAGTATGCTGAACCTAGTCCTTTGTTGTGACGTCATCCCATCACTGCCTACGTCAGTAGCGAATTCTCTAACAGTGAACATAGGATGGCATTCTGGCGCTTACAAATTCTTCCTCCCAAAACAAGCAATCTTCAAATTATGCTCGGCATCCAAGCCACACGAATACAGAATGGGGAGCACTCGTCGAGCTCCTCAGGTGCTCTCCATGGGATGACTACTTTACCACAGCCTCATTAACAGACACGCTCGCTTTTTCACAGAAATATAGAGCTATGTTTAGATGCTGTTGCCCCTGTGAAAACAGTTAGGGTTTATAGGGAGCTAGACCCATACCACCCCGAAATATTCCGCAATAAACTTGGGAAACCATCATCGCAATGCCGCTTGTCAAAAGACTCCATATCATTGCACCCAGTTCATGAGATTTACCAATCTACTGAGACACTACGCGCGAGATACACAGTAAACGAAGAGATCGCTGCTTCCAAAAGTGCTTCTAGAATACACAACTTGACGGCTCTTCTGAGCAAGCGTTTGCAGCCGTCAAGAGATGTAGCCCATTTACTAAATGATAATAAATAAATAAACATTTTGTCCTCAGATTAAGAGTCTAACGTGAGAGAAGCCGGTTTACAGGTATCATCAAGTTGATAATGGTAAAGAAGTCTCCAGTAGTTGGTCTGTCCTGAATGATACGGAAAGTACCGCACAACGGAGTGGTATGCAACGATCCCCTCAAGACTAGTGGGCTGTTCAGCGAACTGTTCGTAAATTTCAACCACAAGAGGTTTAATCCCACCAGTTTTACTTCAATTGCTACTGGTCCGTGCACTAGAATGGAGTTCACTGTCAAAAGTATGATGGAGGCTATCTAAAGCCTGAGACTGCTGACAAGCGCAGGGGCAGATGGCCTAAACCCAACAGTCATCGGAAATAGTGGTGATGATATCCCGCTGTTCTTGGTTAAGATATCACACTATCGATGGAAAGTGGGGGGTATCCCAGCGAGTGGAAAACTAGCTTCGTAGTTTATCGCTACAAGTCCGGCGACAAAGCGAATGCTAGCAGCTACAGATCTATCAGCAGGCTAGGAAATGTAGTGCTAGGTAAAGTTAAATGCTTCCTATGGGTCACAGTGCACTGCAAAGATGCAACAGTACTGCTTGCATATAGAGAGGGTGAGAACGTGCTTGACCTAGTTATACGTCAGGATATTCATCCTCTTTCAACATGTGTTAGTTCCGGGTTCCCAGGAAGCGACCACAAAGCTGTACTGTGTGCAATACCACTCCCTTCTTTAACCGGCACTACGCATATTTCCTCCACCCTCTCACATTCCAAGTAGGGAAGTTATGATAAGACGGACTGGGACCTAGCTCATTCGTTGATTAGGAGTGGTGAATGGGGAGTCACTTCAACACGGCTGATTTGGAACTGGCATTAAGTATACTATATTCTAATTTGTATGCCTGCACTGATATTATAATCCCTTTCAAAAAATCAAAAAATCTCATATCAAAAAAGCCTTTCATACCCCAGAACGTTCGTCGAAAAGTGCACAGACTTTCGACAAATTACTTCAGGTATCATGATTTTGGGGGCTTAGATCTCTTCTTAATGTCCTCAGTTCTATTCGTAGTTATCAGGAGACGATAGCCAAAAATTGATGAAACCACTGCACTAGTTAGCTCTTCCAAAGTGCATGCTCTCGCGAAACTTCTAAAGAAGCGACCCAACCGGCCGAAGCATAATATTCCTTTCCTCACTCACGACGGTAAGGTCTACAATAAGCCCGAAGAAATAAGTGAAGTATTCAGTAACATGTTTACTGATAGCTACTTACTTTCAGCAATCTCTATTATTAATGTTAAAATTAGCGACCAGTTGTCCCCTCCTACACTGGAACCTATTGGCACCGTTGACTTCACATGTGCTAACATTAACAGAGCCATTAAAATGCTTACGTTCTCTAGAAGCACAGGTATTGAAGGGATAGCTTCATACCTCTTTAAAAATAGGAGTCCTGACATTTCGTTACCACTACTCAAACTATACTCTATATCCATGGTGACTTCTACATACCCCGATATATGGAAGATGTCCTTCATAATACCCAGACACAAATCAGGTTCAAAAACTGAAGTTAATAACCACAGACCTATAAATATCACACCAGTTGTGTCTAGAATTATGAAGAAAGTGGTCAAAGAGGATACTCTCCAGCACATGCTCAATAACAATGTCGTCACATCTAGTCAGCATGGATTCTTGAAATCACGATCATGTATGACCTGTCACTTTGATTTCCCTAGCTTCTTAACCGCTGGCCGTGATCAACATAAGCTAATCCTCGTCCTTCATTTTGATATCTCCATGGCGTTTGACCTCGTGGACCATTCACTACTTATCATAAGCTGCAAGCCCTTAAGCTTGTTAACCTCTTGTCAGGCTGAATAAAATCTTTTCTTTGTAACCGTTCACAAGTTGTAAAATCGAGTCGCAGCTTTCTAAACCTAGGCCAATTACTTCTGGTGTAGTTCAAGGCAGCGTGCTCGGTCCTCTCCCTTCCACCCTCTATGTTAATGACCTTTGCAAGTGCTTTTCGGTTGGTAAACCGTTTTTATTTGCTGGCGACCTAAAGGTTGCGCACACATTCCCACGTGACGACCTGCCCTGCTTCCAAAGATTAGTACAGAGCAAACTTGACCTAGCAACCACTTAGTCCGCCACATGGAACCTCCGATTCAACTCAGATAAGCGTGGCTGGATATGCTTTGGAGCGCCATCCATTCGTCTACAGTTGTTGCTGCAAAGTGTGATGCTACCTAGTCTGCATAGTGTCCTTGACTTAGGGCTCCGTTACTCCAACGACCTTACATTCTCTGAACATGTTGCGACACAAACCCGTAAGTCTAGAATACCACTAGGCTGTACCATCCGTAACTTTCATAGCCAAGAAGCCAAATTATTGCCATACAAAGCTTGCATCCCACCCCTGTTAGAATACTGCTTGTTTATTTTAGGCAGAGTCCGTGTAGGCGACAAACTTAAGGTTGAGAGTGTGCAGAGGTACTTTACATCCAGACTACTTGGTTGCGAATGTGGTCAAGGTTATGTATCTTAGTGTACGTCCCCTAGTCTGCAACCACTTTGGATGAGACGTCTTAAGACTAACCCTATATTTTTCTTTAAGATTTTACGCAAAATATCCTTCACAGCTAGTGAACAAGTCCATTTGCTAGTCTTCGCAACCACGACTACAGTGTTGGAATGAAATCTTTTAGAACATCCCTCCGAGCCAACTTCTTCCCTATTAAATACTCGAAAATATGAAACCGTCTTCCTGTTGACATCAGAGCTTCAGGCTCAACTGTCCAGTTTATTCTTATGTTAGAAAAATTTCTATCTTCCGGGCAAACTCCCCAACATACAGAGGGAATCACAACTATGTCTCACAACGCTCAGTGAAATAGGCCTCTTAAATGTATGAGGTGAAATGCCCTGATTCGTAAATTCACATTCTTCCCTATTACATCCCAGGGACGATTAGGACTACTTTGTTAATTAAGTTGTTCAGATGTACCTTCCACTTATTACCACCACTACTGGAGACATCCTCAGATGTAGCCCCTCGAAAATGGCGTTTTCAAAATACAGTGAATAGCAAATTTTTTTGTAACAATATGAACATTAAACCTCATCATCATTCATAGTTAGTCCCTTGGGTTCCTAGTGGAACAAAGGGCTTCAGTAGCAGGCCTTTAGTGACCTCTGTTCCCTGAGATCTTTTGAGCCTGGCTCCACGACAGCTCAGAAGCTCTCATTTCTTCTTCGCACGACCTCCTCCATGTCACCCTCGGACGTCCAACTCGTCGCTTCCCATAAGGATTCCACTCGAAGGCCTGACGCTTGATGTCCCCAGTCAGCCTTCTCAGTCTATGCCCAATGCAATCCATCTCCACTTCCTCCTGCATATTTGTTGAGTGATAGGTTCTTGGTTGGTTCTTTCCCAGAGCTCCTTGTTGCTCATTCTTTCTGGCCATCTGATCTGCAGTAGCGAGCGTAAGCAGTTGTTGATGAATGTTTGTAGTTTATTGGAAATCCCTTTCCTGACGCGCCAAGTCTCTGAACTATACGGAAGCACTGACTTGACGTTGGTGTTGAAAATCCGGATCTTGTTCCACATGCCGAGTGCAGTGCAGAAGACCTCCACACTGGTTTCGAGCTAATGAACGCCTGTCTTGTTTTCCCGATCCTGGCTGACTTTGACATCCTCGTCTGTGCCGCCTGTAGTTGAAACAGTGCTTCCTAGATAGGTGAAGGAGGTCATTTCCTTTAAGTTTCTCCCGTTGATGGTGATTGGAGTCTGTTGTTGTTGTTAGTTGTGTATCTTCATCACCTCTGCCTTCTCTATATTCACTTGAAGCCCAGTCTTCGCTGCCTCGCCTCTTCTATCAACTTGTTAGTTTTCACCTGCAGATCTTCGAGCTTATGTGACATCAAGCACAAGTCATCGGCGAAATCCAAGTCTTCTAGGTTCTTTTCCGCGGTCCAGCGTATCCGCCTCTTCACGCTCCCCACTGTTTGCTGCATGATCAGTCCAGTCGACCACAATCAGGAATATCATGGGGATAGTAGGCAACCTTGTTTCACTCCTGTCTTCACTTCACCCGATAGGCATCACTGAGCTCCCCATTGTGAATTACTTGGCCGGCATGTGGCACCTTCATATAGTTGTTGAATGAGACGGATAAAGGTTTGCGGTACTCCGTAGTAATGAAGCAGCTTCCAAATTACTTCTCGGTCGACGCTGTCAAAGGCCTTCTCAAAGTCGATAAAGTTGAGGTAAGGTAGAGAGTTGACTGCCATTCTATGCTCTGTTCTGTGATGATGCGAAGCGTCGCAATTTGGTCCGCACATGATTTGTACTTACTGAATCCAGCCAGCCTGTTCCGGTCGTAGTTTTGAATCAAGTGCATCCTCAAGCCTCTCCAGGATGATGCGGCTTAGTATTTTACTTGGGGTGGACAGGAGAGTGATTCCTCGCCAGTTCTCGCAAACACTGAGGTCTCCCTTCTTCGGGAGTTTGACAAGGTAACCCTTCTTCCAATCGCCAGGTACCTTCTCTTCTTTCCACACCTTGAGCAATGGTGGTGTGAGCATGTCTGCTGTTGTCTCTGTGTCTGTTCTCAGTGCTTCTGGCGGTATCCCATCTGGTCGTGCTGCTTTCCCGCATTTCAGTAGCCACGTACATAAGTTAAAATTTACATATAATTAACTTCCTTGTGCCTTGGTACCCCGCTCTCTGTTTTCTCTATTCTTATTGTAAATAGAATCTTGGAAACCTGCAGTAAGTTTGGAATTACGATATTTCGTTAGTACTTTTCTTAAACATCATTTCATTCGTCTTCAAGAAACTCCTATGCAATCCTGCAATGAACATCCTTATGGCACCACACGAAGATGCTTCCTTGGAGCCTTTTGACATTTATTAATGCGGTGTTTCATTGGCTGGCGCCGTTTCGTCCATTGCAGCCGTAAGCAGCAAATAAAAATGAAGAAAAATACTTACAACTTCATCTGCAGAAACGGATTCTTCCAATCGACCACGAAACTCAACGGATTGTGTCAAATATTTACTGAGTCACTAAACACATGACAGAGCAACATGGCGGCTACCGTTGAGGTATGTCCATTTTAGCATGAACCAACAAAGTTTTCTTTTTTTCTTCAGACAGGGGATTTCTGCTACCTGGAATGAAGAGATGAGATAAAACTTTTTCTGTAAAAGAAATATTACCGGAGATTTTCCACCAATAACTGTTATAACCGTATCTATGAAAATGATATGCACCCACAAATTTGAGAACAAAATATTATTATTATGACGCCAGTCGTCTGCCGAATTATGGAAAAAATGATCAAGAGCAGCATGTCCGACTACCTACCCAGAGTAAACCTCACTACGATCCCGGTACGGTTTCATTAAAAACACGTCTTGCGTTACTTACAATTTCGATTTCGTCAGCCTTATCACTAGTAGCCGCGAGGCATGTGATTTCGTCATTTTTCTATACTTCGATATATCAAGGGCACTTGACGAGGTGCCACGCAGTACACTCTTTGATAAACCAAAATCATCTGGCATTCGCGACCACCTACTTCATTGGCGAAAATCACTTTTTGGCGATCGTAGCCAAGTCGTTAAAGTAAATTATATGCAGTCTTAGCCCGGGCTCATAACTAGTAGAGTAGCACGGGGCAGTGTCCTTGGGCCTTTGTTATTCATGACTTATATTAATATTGTGTGCAAGTGCTTCACTGCAAGGGCAACACTGCTGTGCGCTGATGGCCTTAAGGTCGTATACTGACGTCACAGCCATGAACTAAGCAATACGTGATCTACTGCTCAGCAAGAATTAAGTGACGTTGCTAAATGGTGCCGGGAGTTCTATGTCGGGTTCGTTATTGATAGATATGGTTGGCTCGCCACAGGCAGCGATAACCTAGGCGTCTCTGGACACATTTGGACGGAAGCTACCTAGACGTTCTTCGGTTCTAGGTCTTGGTCTTTGATATTCCAGGGGCTTAACATTCTCCTAACAAACGGCCTGCATCACATCAAAGTCACGCAGACTCCTAGGATGCATCGTCTGTAACTTTAAAAGTACTGAATCAAGGGTCCTACTCTACAGAATGAGCATCCTTCAAACTTTAGAATGCTCTCCATTTATCCTAAGTGGCCATCGCACGAGTGACAAAAGAAAAATTGAAGAGGTACAGCGCCACTTTGTACTAAGAACACTAGGATCTGACTGCAGCCTTGATTGGAACCACTCTGGAAGAGGCGAATCAGAATGAATCTCACACTTCACCGTGAATTACTTCGTAAGCAGATGCGCTCATGCTGCCCGTGAATTAAAATAACTGTAACATCTACCCACCATTTACGTAGTCACAAACTGCTAGCTGAAAATGAGTGTTGTAAGGCCAAATTGTGGGGAAATTTCTTCCCCAATAAGTTCTCTCACATCTGGAATGGACTTCCTGAGGAAATACATGCCGTAGGTTCATTATCTGTCTTGCGCTCCTCACTTAGTAAGCTCCTCACAGATTAAGAGCCTATCACTAGCCTGGGCACTATCTATACGTTCTGGGCTAGTAAAAACATACTAGGACCTCTAAACATATACAGTGAAGCTTTCACGGATCTCGAGTACCTCCTACCTCGATGGACTCAGAAAGGCTGTTTGATTACCACTCCATCTGTTAGTGCAAATACACAGTGTCCTCTATAAGTCTAACAACAAAAGCAGCCCATCTAATAACTCGCGTGAACTTCATGTAATGAAAAAGGAGAGTTATTCTTGAATGCATAAACTAAAGTTTACATATAGTTCGAATGACTCTAAAAAGACAAGAACTTCTCTCCTTCCAGTTTACTTTACGTGGTATTCCATTGTCAAGTTTCTCCTTGCATATTCTTTTCTCTTCTCCTTTCGGTATCAACCTGACGAGAAGATTCTAAGCATGAACTTGATCAAAAAGTACCAACTTGCCGAAAATCCCACTTTGTACGCAACATTGGAAACCGATGTTAGAGTTCTTAAGGTGGCTTGCACCCGACTTCTTGTTTCTTGAACACCTTAACAACCACCTTACCTGCCTACCGGTACTCTAAACGCTGCCACATACGAAACCCCAGGCACAATAAGTGGTCTCCGATTTCCGGTCCGTCACAAATGCAGCGGAAGTCTAGATAGGCAGTCGAACCCGAGAGATCAGTCTACCTAATGGCAACACATCCATAATAGTGCTATGCAACAGACTTCTCTGGTACTTAGTCTTGTATGAATCCATCTAATGGAAGCCAATTGACAGCCAATGTACCTCCATGACAATAGTGCATACTTTAATGTGAAGTCTATGAAGTACTACATATGTGTAGTGTTCACCACTGTTGAACGATGATTCCTCTTCCAGTCTTTAATTGCTTGCACCACAGCAAATATTTTCGGTATTGCCAATCTGAATTGCTGGGAAAGGTAACACTTAAAGAGTGAGAGATGCCTGAACTTAGACATTCGCCTGGATTAAGTGGTTGTGTGGATACTTGCTTATTCCTGAGGTCACTAAAGTAGGTTACTCTTGGTCAATGAAGCTACGAACATAAGAACTGCTAGTAAAATAGACGTTTATCCGACGAAACACTGGGTTTTGCGGATGGGTCAATCATGTCCACCACTCATAGGGCAAACGCCGAATATCGTGCGGATTTCATGCCACTTTAGTGCGAAAAAGGACCGTCAGTAGAATTGATCTAAACTCAAAACGATGTTTGTGTACTGCAAATTGACGTTTTCCTGCTCTTTTCATAACTCCAGACACTTGATATTGTGACGGAGTTCATTGTCCTTCTTCTGCACCATTCAACGCCGATCAAATCTCTTACGTTCCTCCACGATTATTGATTTGATGACGCCTGCAAACTGGCTTCTCTCATGTCAAATTCACAATCTGAGAATGAGACATTTATTTATGTATTTATCTGCTGCGGATTGAGTGGTGATCAGCTGACAGTCTCTTTGGATTTAACCTAAAGACGTACAAAGTGATATGTCCTCGCACACCAGAAGCGATGAAAACCAGTTACACCCTCAACAATTGTGTAACCAACAGTGCTTCTACAGAGAGGGACCCAAGAGTGGACTTCACTGGCACGTTGAATACTCGTGTCAACTATAAGCGAATTGCAATTACTAAGAAGGCAGCTCAGGGCCATAATCCCTCCTCTTCCTCCTCATGTTACTCATGTCCTCTGTTGGATCACACTTAGGGGCTTTCAGCGCCACAGCCTCGCTTCCACCAGGGGGGAGATGCAGACACTTGAGGAATCGCAGAAAGGAGTGATGAGGTCACTTGCCCAACTAACAGGTAAAACATATGCGTGACGTCTGAGACAGCTAGACATGTTCACCTTGGGCTATCTAACATCAGAAAACGGGACCACCAACTAAATAGACCACACTAAAAAGGTAGCATTATCGGTCCAAAATCAATGCTTTCTTGAAAATCACGCCCACATACTCCATTAGAAGGTGAAGATTAAAGTTGGATCTAGGTTGCCCTGAATACAGTATACCCCATAGAACCCTCTGTCAAAAGAAGCGACCGTTGCCACATCACCTGACCTGTTCAAGCTACTGCTAGATAAGTACGTGAGTGGAAATGGAGTACCACTAGCATTCACTGGTAGTAACTCAAGGTATGTTCATCCATCCCTTTATTACTTAACCGTTATATCTGCACGAGGGCACATCCACATTTTACCAGCAACACTGATTCCCTATGAGTTCGTTTTACCCCTCTGTTCTCATTCTCTGCTTTTCCTATTCCTTGCAATGCTCTTTAAATAACGCTTCATTCTTGTATGACGAAAAGCTCCTTTAATGTGCAATGAGACACCCACCACATTCGCACTGACCTTTCATAAGAAACGTTGAGGAGACTTCCATAAATTCTCACCTCATTCTGATGGCATATGCTGCCTTACCCGACGTAGCAAGCAAAAATATGGGCCCTGAGCTGAGCGATAGCATGAAATTTGTGTTCTTAAATGTTTGCGAAGAAGGCACATACAACGAACGCCATAGCAGAGTAAGTTAAATGGATCCAAACATGCAAGTAGGAAACACATACGTTCTTGGAATTCGTGCTTACTTCTCTGTCTGCTGCTTCGCTTATGTTTTTTCCCACCAGAGGTTAGCAATTAGGCTCTAAATGTTGGCTTGGATGTCAGTGAAAGTTAATTCTTTAGGGAACAGATGTTGGCTGAAACTACCTTCCATGGAGGGTAACCAGTGTTACTGTGTTCACGATACCTGATTACAACAAGCAGAAGCAAAGAACGAATATCACACAACGGCCCTATGACCATCAAAACCTAGGATTTATTGATCATGATATTGACCTAGAAAGCCCAACACTTGCCGACCACAAGGTCGTCACGGCCCGTTAAAGTGGCTGACAACATGTTCTGGAAGTCTACTTGATGCGTTCAATCAAAACTATTGCCTCCGCATGTAAAAGTTGAAAAATGCAGATAATTAGCTCTCAGTTGTAATATCCAGCAAGATTATGAATCTTTTGTGTGAAGTGGTGTCAACATACATGAATTATACAGCTCTGGAATCATCAATGAAGTACAATAGATAAACAGCTGGCATATATTCCCTCGTGAACGTTTCATCAGTATCCTAGGCAAGAAGAACAGTGTGATACAACGGCAGCACCAGCTTCAAGCTTTATTTTTCTACAGATAATACACGCGTTATCCAGTTACAAAACCTAGCTTTTGTTAACGCGAAGACAGTGCCCTCACTTCTCAGACTAGCACTTTTTTGCACACTTATTCTGCTGAGATATCTCACCGTGTAGACATTCGGCACTTCCATCTTTCAGTGACAGAATGGGTGGGGACTGAGATGAACTGTCAGACAACTGCCTAGTTCTCATGATTCCTGTTCTATTGATAACTGTGCGTTGGAGAATGTGACAGGTGCGATTTGTCTAGGCATGTGTTTTTCTTCGGATCTTCCCCGGTCCTCATGTATCTTACTAATCTCCGAAAAAATTTTCTGCCTAACTTTCTGTATTACGGAGCTGATGGTATATGGTATAACTAGATCGTATAAATGGCTTCTTTGTGGTTGGCAAGGCTAAAAGTTCAAGAACTTTCCAGTGAATAGAAGGTTTTATTGCTAAATAACAAACTATGCTAATGGGCTAACAACGTCAGTGGGTTATAACTCAAACTTCGAACGTTGAGTGCCTTTGTTCCTAGCAGTGTGACCTATTTGCGTGATGAGATGTGAAACTTCACCCCCGTTTCATGAACCGCGGGAAGTTTCAGTGGCATTGTGCACATCAGTGACTTGATATGTGAATTATTTAATACTAAATGCTATTTTGTAAACCTTAGAGCATTATCAATTTGATGATGCAGTTGAACTGGCATCTCTCATATTAAATCAATTATGTGGAGATGATAACTATTAATATCTAAACTTTAACACTCCGTATAGGCTGAAAGGTGATATTTTCTTATTCGTTTTATAACTAGCAGGATCTCTGACGCTTTTAGAAGAGTTTTTATGATAAATTACGCCTCATTCGGGACCGGCTAAATCTTGTAAATTTTTCGACATATATCAATGTGATGATGTCTGTAAACTGCCTTCACTCGTGTGAAATTACTAATGTGAGAATAAAACATCTATTTACTTATATAATCCTGAAAATGCAAGGTTGTGTGCTTAAAACATGGTCCACTCCATGCACACAGTCTAAGTGGCATGGAACTTGAAGTATGGCAGACGGGCATTTTAGTCCTCCAAGGTTTAAAATCCCAGAAACGAATTTCAAGGTAACCCCACGTTACTAAGTAGTGGATGAATTTTCGGGCACCTCACAGACGTTTTCAACGGGTTTCCGACGGCTTCCAGTGGCCTCATTTGGAGTCCTTGTCTAAAGTATTCTTCCTTCCTCTGCAAAGGGCTAACCAGTGCCTGAAAGAGGGACCAAAGATGGTGGGTGAAATCGGTTCAACCGCTCAGGTCTGAAACACAAAGGGAGGCTGCTTGCACTGGGCCTATATCCAGCGGTATAGACACGACTAAGAGGGGACCTAATATTGGCCTATAGCATCTTGAACAACCCTGAACACTCCACAACTCATAGAATTGCGTGGTTTGAACGACGTCGTACTTCGTTTATCTAGGGGCAGTACTGCGGTGTTTACCGCCGAAAAACATCTGTTAACCATATCACAACGGTGAACGTAATTCACTTCATCAACTGGCACCAGAATCGCTACTTACGCTGACGCGGTCATCTCAACTCGGAGATACTTCCTGCCTGTGATTCATAGTCTTCTGAACCATCCACCTGCTATGGATTTTGGCTGTCGTCGTGGGCCACTCACCAAGAAACATCTTTCTTGGTCTATACATTTGCAACTGGAGCATTCAGTCAAAGTTGCTGATAAAGTGAGAGAAACCAAATATTAGGTTCCTTTCGGTAAGCTCCCTACTTTGCGCTTTATTCTCCTCTTCATTTACATTATTTGCATACTAAATCACTTAACTATGATGGTAAAAAAAACCAAATCGCAAGCCCTGATCGTATAACGAAGTCTGTGGGTGGACAGAACCTAGTCTGAGCAAAACAGATGGGCGCAGCGATACCCTCTCCGTCTAGGATACCCATAGCACTGTCACAGGCACGGCATTTATCAAAACCGCAAACCCATGTAGTCTGGGTAACAGTGGCGTGTCCGTGAACATGCCGTTGGTGGGAAATAAAGCACGGGGGAAATGCGCAAGTTGCTGACGAATGCATTGACACACGCTACGCTTGAACTCATCTCATGGAAGGCGAACCACCCAGTTGTCAGCAAAGAGCAAACCCTTAACGACCGTTGTGTTTGCAAAGAACCGATATCAGAGGCTCAGATACCATTTGCGTGCAACATCTGTCTTAGATAGGCATACTGTAACTGTGATAATAATTTACTAGGGCAGTACTACGGCTTTATGTGGAAGTACCCATGTAAATGGATGCGGTATATGTACCTAGTGTCAGTGATCACCTGCTATCACCACTGGCAAGCTGGGAAATCGGGTACAGCCAAACATGATACAAAGCACAAGCTTCCACAATTTACCCTCAGAAACCGGTCAAGCTGCTCAAGTGTGCAAAAGTGTCTCCCCTAGAGGTAGGAAGAAACTGGCTTCCGCTCGAAGTGAGGCACTAACAAAGCGCTCACCTCTGCCACTGCAACCTAGACGATCCAACGGAACTGAACAACCTAAGGAAACAAGTTGTGTTGGGAACGCATGGACAGAGGCAAATAGGGTAAAGGGTGAGTCAGAGGTACTGGCTACCAAACCCAACATTCAGCACCCACAGGACAAGAGAACTAGTTGCATCATTCCGTTCAACTCCCCTATGCCAACGGACTCACTCTTGGAAAAGAGAGAGCAATGACAAGGAGAACTGAGATGAATACTGCAGAAAGTTAGGTATGGACGCCATCGCGGCTTACTTATGCTGGCTCTCTCAAGGACGTAGAGCATCTCAAGACAGGCTGCCTCCTCTCAGAGCGTAAGCAATGGCAGCGAGGCAGCTGGGGCATACTGCTGCTGTTGTGCCGACCAGACATTGCAAGCTCGTGCCCCATAAAGGTGGAACTAGACAAGCCTTTGGTCAACAGAGGGGTGGGGAGAAAGTCCCCACCTAGTGATCTACACGAAGCTGCAACCATGGTGGCGCATAGAGTGCCCGCACCAGGTGGCGGATCCACAGAATGCAATAATTACCTCCGTGGTGCAGGGCAGTGGGGGTGGCTAGGGGCGAAAATGAGACTTAAGAATTTGCCCGCCGGCAACGCAAGCGGGTTACCAAGATCTATGTACTTGCGGAGTGTCTCCCCATCAAGATTGCTACCTGTACGCCTTAACTGTAAAGCATCAGCAACAGAAACTCTCCCAGCATGGTGCCGTCTAAAACACCAAGTAGGAGGTACTGTGCGATGATGTGAACGTAGACCAAGAGCTGCCAGGATAGACGGCAGCCTCCGAAATACCAAGAACAGTACTAAACAGAAAAGCACTAGCCAGTGAACTAACTGTAGACGCAACAAACAACGCTGCCACACCAACAGCAGGATGCCAAGGGGGCAAAAACGCAGAGGCCTGCAGTCCTGCTTCACAAGATCATGTCAGCCAGTATCAGTGAATCTTGCTCTCTTGGTTCAAATGGTACGTGGAAGGGAGGTATTTCTTCACCAAAGTAAACAGAATGGGGTCAGAGTGGAGACCGTCGACGTCAGGAGTATCCCGGGGGGCAGTCGTAGGACCACTTATGTTCTTCCTATTTGTCAGTGATCTGCCGGATAAAATATCCTCATTCATCCCCCATTTCGCTGACGACATCGAAAGCTGGAGGGTTGTAAACAAAGAAGCTGATTGTACTGCACTACAAAAGGACTTGCAGCAACTCAAACTGCGGTCGTTGGAAAATGACTTGAGCCTCAACCAGGAAAAGTGCAAAGTAATGCACATCAGTAAATATGAAACAAGTACGACCGACTTCAGTACATATTGATCGACCGTGCTATCACCAGTGTCCATAGAGGAAGATTTACGGCTCATCTTGTTTCACACCTTGAACACCACCCCTAACAACGAAGATATGACAGCCAGAGCGAGCGCTATTTTATACTTTCGGTCGAGACAGCTAGGCGCCCTCACCCCTCAACTCTGCTCACCGTCTTCAAATCCTACGTGCGGCCGCACCTACAGGTCTTGAACCCACCCAACACTCAAGAGAGACCCTAATCTCCTTGAAAAAACATAAAGAACCGCAACAAAATCAGTTGTAGGGCTAAGGCGGAAGGCATATCCCGAAAGACTTAGACACCTAAGCCTATTCATCTTGGGGTATCGTAGGAAGAGGGGCGATCTTATTGTGGCCTACAACGTCGCCCATCAGGTAAACCATGCAAACAAATCAACCTTGCCTTCAACGCCGCGGTCTTCACGAGGAGACCCCACTACGATAGCACACCAGAGAGCCAACGTCACACTCAGGTCCAATTTTTTCTCCCTGGGAGTATGTGCTTTACAGAACGCCTTACCGCGGCACATCGCCATAGCTCTCTCGGTCGGCTCATTCAGGAAACGGTTAGACGGTTATGTCATCCCGCATGGTCTACCACGTAAGTACTCGGGGAGCCACCAACCTCACCGGCCCAACCTCACCTCCCTCCTACCTACCACTCACTATCCCGCTCCTTAATGCGCCCACATCACCTACTAACTCTTTTTCAGGAAATACACCTACACTATCTACTTTCACCATTCAGGCCACTCCCACATACTTTTATCTCTTTTCCTCTTCTTAACCCCCTTCTTTTTAACTTCATTTTCTCTTCCTTTGTTTTCTTTTTTCTTCTTTATTCCTCACTGTTACCTTGCTATTCCCTTTCAAGCACCTACATAGACGGGAGCCACGATAATCCCATAACCTAGCCAGCGACCCGTAGCTCCGCAACCCCTATAGAATTACAACTTACTGACCCATAAAACATCCACCTCACCAAATCTAAGGGCAAGAAAACAGAGCGGATCCCCTAGTTCACTGCAGAAATGAACCAAACAACTCGAAACAGGCCCTGATAACTAGATGCGAAAGGTCAAAAGCTATCAGTATTCTACACCCCGACTACCAATATTGGATATTGGATATACTATATCGGAATGCACCAGAAACGTGAAACCGTTCCGCAAGACCTAGAAGCGAGTGCGAATAACTCAACTGGTTTACACTAACTTGTAGAAGGTACTGGATCGGATATCGGTGCGACAGCCTCCAAACAAGTCCCCATATCACACTAACCCCAGAATGCAGCGCCTTGACATGATTCTGCAGCAATATAAGAAGTCATATGAGTGAACTAATGGAGCTAAAAGCATCGTGCCTTGACCTGCAAGCAGACACATTTCCCGTCGCGGATACATGGCCGCCATTAGATATCGTGGGTGAGAAAATATCTTTGCCTAACATGACCTTGTTCCCAAAGGGCAGGCAGTTCAAAGAAGGCGGAGCGGTTACCATGTATATTAGTACTCATCTAAAAGTCAAGGAAGTGACTGACGGTGTGTTACGCTTACCTTCAGACACCTTATGGTGTTATTTCGCCACAAACCAAACTATGTACCTACAAGGAGTGGTATGTAGGCCTCCCCTTGCATGACGGGGCTTAAGTAGTAATAATAATAATAATAAATGTTTTATTCTCGTGTTAAAAAAAGGATTTTAACATGAGAGAAGCCAGTTTACAGGCTTCATCACGTTGATACATCTCAAAATGTCCACAAGACTTGAGCCGTGAGTGGTACTGATGGATGTAATTAAACACAATTAAAAAAACCGCCGAAGGTCCTGCTAGTTATGAAATGAACGAGGAAATATTACTTTACAGCACACACAGGGTGTTAAAGTTTAGATAATAGTAAACGTCGCCTTTATGTGACAGGCTTAACATGAGGGATTCCAGTTAACAAGCACCGCCAAATTCATAACTTTCGAAAGTATCTAATATTAGATAGTTTACATATCAAGTCATTAGTGTGAATACTCCTATTGAAATTTGCTGAAATTCATGAGACGGATATGGATTATCATATCCCATCGCATAGATAAGTTCCATCATCAATATCAAAAGCGCGCAGTGTTCAAAGTTTGCGTTGTAACCAACCGACGTCGTTAGTCCATTCGCATAGTTTGCTGATTAGTAATATAATAGTCTATTACTTAGAATGGTCTTCAGTTTTTAGTTTGCTAACCACAAAGGACCCATTTATACAATCTGGAGTATCAATAAAGTATCCACAGTTAAATAACCAACGTGTATGGCTATATCAATGCATATCCAGGACACCATGTTACTTTTAAAGGTGATATAGATTAATTCTGCTGGGAATACTTGTTGTATTGGATGAAAATAGGTGTTGAAACAGTCAATAGTCCATAGACTTCGAGCATCTTTTGTATTAGCATAGGCGGCATCATTCGAGAAGTGTATTTGATGCGTAGTAAGTTCCATATGAAAAGGTCTCTTGGTACAGAGTACTAGAAAATGTCTAGTGTGGAGCCATTGCAGGTAAGTGACGTCCTGAGCCAATATTTTAATTGGTCTCTGGTTTAATCATCTGTTCAGAATGCCTCTGCTACTAATACTGTTGGGAATGGTCAGACGGTTCGTCGCAAGAAAAATCATGACGAGTAGGCGAGTTAATCTTGAAGATGGTCCAGAATTTGCGAAAGAGTGGGAGTAGTCCAATAATTATTGGCGTCAATGAGCAGGTGTTATTCCTATAAAGTAATCACGTTCAGACTGAATTTGAACATCAAATGTCGACTTGCAGCTGTTTCTGCAAATGGGGAAAGAAAGGAGAGGCACGAGCAGATATGGAAATACAGATTACTACGCTATCAAATTTGGAGAAGAGAAAGGTCCCTATCCTTTTTTTGATTTATTCGGACTTGGTGTACATTTTCATGCATATATGTTAAGTCAACTACATAGTCCTACCATTATAGGGTTATTAAGTCGTTTTTTTGGGAGGGGGGGTGTACCGTAGTGGCTTTCAGAAATAACCAGTATTCTTTGGGTTCATTATACGGAGAGGAGCCGGTATTCATACCCTTGTATGCAATCTTGAGGCCATCTGCATTAAAGGAACTTCAGGGCTTTAATAAAACCGATTCTAACATTTAGAGATCTGAGTACGTTCATAGCGGACGCAATGGCTTGACCATTGTTATGTGCCGATTGCTCCATTATGCTTCGTATTTGTGGATATAATATGAATGTCAAGAAATTTATGGATATCCGTGAAAAGGAAGAATTCGTTGAGTAGACGTCGAAACTGAAATGCAGACATGCAAGAGCGAATAAAATGTGGAAGCTTATTCCATAACTTGCTGTACTGTAACATAAAGGATCGTGACCTAAGTTTAAGGCGGTGCTTTTCTACAGGTACAGTGCATTCACGATTGTGTAGACTATATGAAGACATAGGCTTAAAAGTAGGAGCGCAACAGGCGTGAGTAATGCCATGCAAAAGGCGGAAAAATAGGCTAAGGTTAAGCTTAAGGCGTCTTAGCCAAAGTGGGTCAATTTTTAATTTCTTACACCTTCCCTCATAATCAAGTTCTTCGTGACGGCCCAGTACACAGCGGGTAAACTTTCTTTGAACATTCTCGGTCAGTATCCTATCCGAAGCATACATATTGCTGAAGATGATTGTGCCATATTCAAGTACTGGGTGGATCATTACCTTGAACAAAAGCAGTCTAGCCTCATTGGTATGTACGTGTTTAAGCAAAAGGCCAACTGAG
Source organism: Heterobilharzia americana (assembly GCA_944470555.2). NCBI lineage: Eukaryota > Metazoa > Platyhelminthes > Trematoda > Strigeidida > Schistosomatidae > Heterobilharzia > Heterobilharzia americana. The sequence goes on along the minus strand of OX104129.1, from coordinate 30,937,325 downwards.
CGCCTACACCTGGAGGCAAGTGACTGGGCATATTCCGTAAACGTTAAGTTCCGAGAATACCAAACACCCAAATCACATACTGAGTTATAAGATTGCAGCACAGAATCGTCAAGGTGTAAACTGACGTTTGGATAAGAGTAGTTGAAACGGAGAATTCCGCATTTACTAGAGTTAAGTGGAAGTTGCCATGTTTCACTCCAAGCGAACAAATTCGTCAGGTCTTCCTGGATTCTATTAAAACCCTCACTTAGAGATGAGTGGGGAAGGCTATACACGATTTTTAAGTCGTCAGCAAACAGGTAGGGTTTACCATATTTTATCATGTCAGAAATATCATTTGTGTAAAGGAGGAAAAGTAAGGTAGTGTGTTGGGGCCCTTACTTTTCCTCCTTTACACAAACGTTATTTCTAACATGAGATGATATTTTCTGACATAGGGCACTGTTACTTAGTGCCATCTTAACAACCACCTCGACAGCCTATGGCTATGCATTCCTAGCTGGAGACTTTAACTCACAAGCACCTAACTCGGTGTGTGAAGTAAGACATGGCCATAAATCTTTCGAACACGAACTTTGAACTACATTTGTGGCAGTGGGACTGACAGAGAAGGTTGGGGAAAACACCAGATGGGGACCGGACGGAAAAGGATCACCACTCGACTACGTTCTACCAGACGACGATCTTTTGGTGGACAATATGTGTTCAACCCTCGCCCCTGGGTAAAAGCTACCAAGCATTGGTACGATTCTCTCTGATAACCAGGGAGACACCACCAATATTCGAGCCATAAGCATTCCGCTGCTACCAAAAGGCAGACTACCAACTCATGAACAACGAATTCCTGGAGGCTGCATTGCCACAAGAACGGCACTCACTACTGATAGACAAACGCTGGATACAGAATAACGAAATTATCTGCAGCGCAATCGAAAAGAATGTCTCAAATTAACAAGTGAGACTAACAGCAATGGCAAAATTATGCAATACCGAAAACTAAACGCAATAGTTAAGTTGAAATCTAATTTCTTTTTAATAAATGGCCAAGGGTGAACAGAAGGCGGGGTGCGATATGATATGCAACAGTGAACTCAGTAGCTACTTTAATGTAACCTACTTTTCTTCATAACCTAACCGATCCCACGACTTAACACCTATTTCCTAAAAATCGCCCCTTAAAGTAATCTCTCTACTCCGAAGAGATAAAAGAACTGTCTGCCGGTGTATTTTCATAGCATGTAACTCTTTATTATTTGCCCTTTGTTATCAGTACTTACATGTAAGTACTCTGCACCAACATAGTTTCGGTAGCCCCGATATGGTAATACTCAACAGGCAACACCATGATCATCCCCCTCGTGACCAGATAAAGGGTGGTTACCGTCTTAGAAAAAACCATGAATTGCACTTAAGTGCTCATAATTTCATCAAACGCTTGTACATAGGTATATAACAAGTGAACACCTGGTCCAATATCCCCTAATCTCTCGATTTCGTAGTGATAGCTTCAGCTTCAGACTGACTTTCATCACTGTCGCGCGTACCTTCATCTTCTTCCACCTAAGCTTATCTCCAAACAGTTGGTTCTGGATACTTCTCGAAGTAAGTCTTACAGTCGGTACAAAGAACTCACCCGGATGTATCATGGTTGATCTACCCCTGCATATTTTTGTGCTCCTGTTTCAAATTTCGCCTGCTTCCCGCCTTTGTTGTTCACTTTTCAGATTTACCTAACCAGTCCTGCATTCAAATGGAATCCTACAAATCGTGTTTGTCAGTGGAAAATGTTGCCATCAAAACCCTATGACGAACGCGCACACCTTAAGGTCATGACCGTGATGCGGCCTCACCTTCAAGAATATTGGATGATTCAAACGATGACCGGATAATCTTCAAATTCGAACTGGGCCTGCTTCAACACACCTCATATATGCCATTAATAACAGTATCTAATGTATAGCTTAACACTGTACATAATTGTCATTTCTCATTACCAGAATGGTCAAACCTGTAAACTGGTTTGTATTCATGTAACCTTTGTTGTATGAAATATATATTATTATTATTGTAACAAGACTGCCACCTCTCAAACGGTCTCGCACAACCCAAGGGCAAATACAGAGGAAAAAGAAGGCATGGTACCTGTAGCGTGCATCACATGAAGAATCAGACTTTCTCAAATACAAGATGTTACACAACTTATGTAATATAGGAGTTCATAATGCCAGGTACACACTCCAGGACAACCTGGATAAGCAACTAAGTTACAATCCAGAACGCCTGTGTCGATCTATGTCACAACGCGAACTGATGAATAAGGGTTTGAACCTAAACACAAGGTCGGCCGGAAAACCTTTGAACAGCAGTGGGATAGCGGAATTGTTGAGAAGTCGATTTGACGGGCAACTTAGCCCAGTTATACATCCACTGTCAACGTTTAGCAATGTGACGAAGTCCCGAGACTGCGATACAAAGCTGGTGAACGTAACGATTTCGTCAAACCAAGTGTCTGTGAAACTTTCAACACTTAGAATAGAGCGATCCCCGGGCTGTGACGACAGAAGACCGGTGGTCCTCCACAACCGTATCGAAGTGCTAGGCATACCCATATGCAACCTGTTCACGCACTCTTTGGGAGTAAGTCAACTCCCCAAGGAACGGAAAGCAGCCATCCTCTCACAATTCTTCAAGGGAGGAGATTGGAAAAACCTGTGCAACTACAGACGAATGGCATCACATCCCACACTTTCCGAAGTAATGGAAAGCCTGGTTACAGATGCTGTTTGGGACCATCCGAGCGGAAACAACATCCTTCATGCCACTCAACACGGCTTCAGAGCCGGCGGGTCATGTGCCACAAACTTGATGACCGCTTGGGATGACTGGACTACTAGATGAGACGACAAACAACCGGTTTACGTTATCTTCTTGAACATCGCCAAAGCTTTCGATAACGCCCTCACTGCACCATGTCCACTAAACTTGCAAACGTGGGCATCACTGAAGCACTCTTAGCATGGTTTACAGCATACCTACATGGCAGAGAATTCTGCACTAAAGTAAGCAGAACTCGATCAACCTAGAGGAATGCAAGAACAGGAGTTTCTCAAGGAGTAATCCCCGGACCACTCCTATTTTTACTACTCACAAAAGACCTCCCCACTAAAGTCTCCTCATCTATCATCCTACTCGCCGACGACATCAAAATGTGGAGGATGATAGGCGACTAAGAGGATCCTAGGATACCCCAAAACAACCTGTTGTAGCTGGAGTCCTGGTCAGCTGCAAACGGTTTAAGCTTTAGTTTGGAAAAGTGCAAGGTGATTTACCTTTGCACAACTGAGGTGATGAAAACCAACTACACCCTTAACAAGCATGCAATCACCAAGGTATCCACAGAGAAGGACCCAGGACTAAACTTTTCTGACACACTGGATTATTACCATTATTATTTGTCCCTTCGGTTCCTAATGGAACATAGGGCTTCCGTAGCAAGTTTCCAGTGCACTCTGTTCTCTACAAACTTTCGAACCTGGTTTCACGACAGCCCACACGCTCTCATTTCATCCTCGCACTATCTCCTCCATGTCATCCTCGCCTCGGAAGCCTAACTCGTTGCTTCCCATCGCAGTTCCACTAGAGGGCCTGACGCGAGATGTCCCTGGTCGGTCTTCTCAGTGCATGCCTAGGCAGTTGTTGATGAGTGTCTGTAGTTTGTTGAAAATCCCTTTTGTAACCCGCCAAATCTCTGAGCCATACAGAAGCACTGACTTGACTGACGTTGGCGTTGAAAATCCGGATCTTGTTCCACATGCTGAGTGTAGATCTCCATTCTGGTTTCAGGATAACAGACACCTGTCTTGCTTTTCAGATCCTGGCTGCTCTGACGTCCTTGTCTGTGCCACTGCCTGTGGTTGAAACAGTACTACCCAGATAGGTGAAAGAGGCTACCTCATTAAAGTTTCTGCTGTTGATAATGATTGGTGTTTGTTGTTGTTGGTTCGGCATCTTCATCACATACTGGATACAAGTGGTATTTATAAGGGGATGAAAGCAAAGGCGAACTCCATTATCCACTTTCTAAGGAGGAAGCTTGAATCGCTAACCCGAGAATTAGTCCTTAGGGCATTTAAAACCTACGTTCGACCACACCTAGAGGTGTTCAACACGATGGCCTCTCCACTACTAAAGAGAGACGCGAATCCTCTCGAGAAGGTACGAAGAAGAGCGACAGAGTTGGTTGATGAGCTAACAGACAAAACATATGCGCAACGCCTCAGACAACTCAGCTTGTTCACACTAAGCTATCGAAGGAAAGCAGGTGACCTGATAACAGCTTACAAGGCGATTCATCAAGTGGACCACCTAAATAGGACCACTTTATCGGTCCGAAACCTACAATCCATGGAAACCCCACTAGCATACCCCACCACATGGCAAAAACGAGGGTGAGATCTAACTTCTTCTCTCGTAGAGTATGTGCCCTATGGAAAGCTGCGTCGAGGGAAGTGGTCACAGCTATATCAGTCGACTCCTTCAAACGACTGCTGGATGAGTACGTGAGCGCAAATGGCTTACCGCGAACATTTGTTAATAGTAACTGATGATACGCGCTTCCACCCCTGTATTCCCCTCGTATCCCTTAACCGCAGTATCTCCTCTATATCATTAGCAGCAACACTTATCTTTTCATTAGTACTTTTCACTCCTCTTTTTCTCATTCTTCACTCACCCTATTTCCAGCGCATTTTTAGGTGGCGCCTAACACCAACTTCCAGTTGTTTATAAAAACTGAAATTGCGAACGGTCGATTGATCGTATCAGCAGCTCCGTTACCTCCCAAAGTGGACCAAGCTACAGTTTGCAAATAAAATAACTTAAAATAGACAGTCACTAACTCCAAAGCTATTAGCCGAAAAAGGCAAAGATTTGTAGGACCATTGAAAACCTACGACCGAACAAAAAGAATCGAGCCTCAAGACCTAGAAGCGAGAGCTTAAAAACTGCTGGTTTCCTCCACTCGCGCTGTTACTTTTGGATGTTGAACGACTTGCGCGACTATTTGAATCGTCAAGTTACAAATGTTAAGACATATACATTGTGTTCAAGCTGCGCGTAGGCAGTATGGTTTGTGGCAATTCAGATATGCTGGTCATAGTACAGGTTTGTATAATTTATCTTTTCAAATTTCTTTTTGTAGCTGATAAGATAAATGTTCAGGTTATGACATTAGTTACATTACCTATTGGAGCTTTCTTAACCTACACTGCGATTTGCAATGAGCATAAACATGAAGAAGAAGTGAAAGAAAAGGAGCAATTTACAGTTATTTATCCTAGAGAAATTAAAGTGAGTCCTCTCTCAATCATAATCTATTTTAAGAAATTGCCATGGGGTGATGGTGCGACGTCACTAACGGATACCATTTCCAACCGCTTGGACTTAGAGGTCAAACATGAAGTCAAGATTCCTAGACTAATTGAATAAACGAAGAGGACGCTATCGCAACTAATGTTATCTCGTTAATGTAGACAATTATTTGCAGCGTGAAAAGTTTCGTTTTGGACTCTACTTATTTTTAGTTTTAAATTATTGTTGCGATTTTTATTCCTAATTAAACGTGTGAGTACATATCGTTTATTGTGTGGGACTTTTTTTTAGCTGATGGCTCCACACTCAAGGTAACAGTTCTGATAAATTCATGGGGCAGAATAAAGAAATTTCGGGCAAAGAAGCACAACTTGGAGGAATTTGGGGCAATTACACGGAAACGAGGGAATGTTTTTAAAGGTCTAAAGAGGTTCTCCTTAAAAAATTACAGTTGTATATATATGTATTAAAGTGGCATTAATTTAGTTTTCTACCTAACATTCCTTTTTAACTCATGATGATAACTCTAAACGTTTGTGGTGTGTACTTTTTTGTTTTGTGACTAAGAAAATCCTAGTGAAAAAGGTTTTTGGAATTGCCAAGGCTCCTTGTTGTGGTTGCGTGCACTTATTCTTCATCTGGTTAATGATAATACTTAATTATCAAGTATTTGTAACTGGTAACAATATTTGTGTCAAGATCCTATAACCTTGAGATCAATGTAAGTTTCGACCCACTCCGCATTCATCTAAAGTCTGTAACAGTTGGGTCATTCACTGAATAAGCCTCTCTTTTAACACCCACATTCCTTTCGCACTCTACTCTCAGATTTACTGTATGATGTTGCGGTACGGTACGTTCGAATGCCATCAGCATGAATGACCAGCAACAAAAGCCTAGTTAAAAGTTGCACAGACTTGCGTTCATTTGTCCAGTTTCAGTTATCTAACTAATGGCAGACTGGAAATATTGTTTTTAAATCGTTAAGAAGTTATTTCTATCGATTTGGTTTGCACTATGTTTTCGTGAACCCTATCAAACTCTACCTTAGCCATTTTCCTAAATGAAAGCTATTAGCCTTTCGGGTTTTCGATGACAGACAAAATCAGCGGAGAGCCTCACAGAGAAGTCCATCGGTTTTAAATTGTTACACCACAGCAACATGCAAAGAACAGCTGGATAGAAAAAGGGACTCATAATAGACGTACAAATGGACGTGACCTTAGACAAGTCTGAATTCTCAGGGAGTCGGATTGAGAGTAGGCGGGCATTGTCCTGTAGACCGAAAATGCTGACAATGTGGGGTCTTCTGAAAGTGTCGACCAGAAATTTGAGTATGCTTTTTATTTCAATATCACTTTTACCATACATCTGTTCTTAGCATACTGCTAAATTTAGCAGCTTGTACGAGCTTTTCTCGTCTGCCAGACAAGTGTATAGAAAAAAAATTTGAAGAATAAAAGTTAGTAAAACCTCACCTGGTTAACCAGTTCACTAGTTACTAGCCGGTCCTAAGCCCGGGTAAAGAGGGAAGGTTGGGCATAGGGCTAGCAACCCTACCCCGTAAAACAAATCTAACCGCTAAAGAAACTTCAAAGCACAAACAAAATATAAAAATGAAAACAAACTTATTCCCCGCTGGAATCGGAGAGGCGAAATGACGCCAGTTGGTGAAAGCCTTCAGGAAGCCAATTGGCCGATGTGTCTTCTCTCGATGAAAGCGAAAGTAAACGTGGGGACATGGAATGTCCGCACGATGTTTGAACCCAGTAAGGCAGCCCAGATTGCAAAGGAGATGAGAAGGTATCACATCGAAGTGCTTGGGATTTGCGAAAGCAGATGGAATGGAAGTGGACTCTCCAAACTGTCAACTGGAGAGTAGAGTCAATAATCTACTCCGTTACTGTCACCCAGACGACAACCACGAGCACACTGAGTTATGGAGTGGCTATCATGATGTCCTCAAGAGCATCGAAGGCTCTCATGCAGTGGGAACCAATCTCCTCCAGGACGTCAAAGACTGAATACATCTCCATCGCGACCAATTTTTAGTCATGTTACCAAGGGTCTCCAATCATCAATTCTTATTATTTCGAGAACCCCAATCAGGCCGTCTAAGCTTCCACACGACTCACATCAATGGTCAAAGACTTAGTGGAATGGTACTATGTCTTAGTCTGGCTACCCTGAACCTTCTTGTAACCCAATTATACTCTAGCCAGCATTGCACGTCGAGCTCGATTGTCTTGGCATGCGTAAGACATTTCCAAGTCAGCAAAGGTTCTCAACCCCCTCCCTCCCCCTCGTTGACTCATACCCTTCACCTAACTCCGACATCGCTCACACCACAATTCCACCTTACGTTAGTAATGCTGCAAAAAAGCTTATGGTCAAAGACGAGAAGTGTCGTCAAATCTATCTTCAGCTTTGCTTCACAACTATATAGTAGTACAGAGTATACTTCAGCGGTTTACTCATCCTTTACCATGCAGGCGGATATGTCACTGATACCAGGGATGAAGTAGGTATCCGGACTGAGGTTTCATCAGTAATCAGCCCGTTCGGGCTAATGCAGCTCCCCAAGTAAGTGATCAGTACATTTCACTTCCCACCTTAAACCGGATATACCTGCAGACCAGTTCTGAAGCATCACCGTACATTTGATAGACGCGGAATGCATGCCAAAATACTCAGTTTTCTACTCCGCACTTTCAGAAGACTGCATTTTTTCAGCGTCTTCGGCTAACAGGACAATGTTGTCTTCCTATTCTGAGTCAGTCAGATACCCTCCGCGGAATAGGTCAGTCCCGGTAAAACTGGAGGTACATAAAGTTAAATTTCATTATTACATCTTAAACAAAGTTAAACAGGAACTATAACAATGGATGTGTCTGTGAGATAGCATTGGTTGTCGTTGCTGTATGTAATAAATCCTTATTGTATCTTACACAGCTCCTGCAGGAGTAGCAGTAAATATGATTGAAGAAGCCATATCTGAAAGTCAGCAGAAGGCAATTACTCTCTACAACCATCTCTTAGCCAATCTTTGTGAAAGACCTCATTGTGGTCGCAGTAATGAGGGGACGTAAATTAAACCTTAATTCTGTAGATATCTTTCTAGAGACTTCGAGTAGTGATTTCCTGCGTGAGTTGGATAGATAGTGATGGCGTTGAGAAATATGTGGTAGTTACTTAATCTATTAATAGGCTAGCCTGTAGGCACGATGCTTGTTAAGACTGGTGTTAAGAAAATCATGTCTCCAACAGGTCTGTAAGTAGATGTCTGAAGCGTTTGATGAAACGCTGAAGGATAGTCCGACTGAACTACAGATACATTTCAGTTACTCTTTATTTAGCCACAGTTAGGATAGGACTTGAAAGTCATCTTTCCATGCCATACTGAAACTGAAAGCCCAAACCTTAACGTCAGTGGGCGTTGGAGACCTTTGCATTCATCATTACTTAGATTTATGCCATCTTATCAGGGGTTTTCATCTGTCCATTTTCTCATGCTTTCTGTTTGATTATCTGTTTGTTTGTTGTATTTTGTTATATGTTGACATCAATTGCTGTTCCTTTGTGCATGATTCTGTTATGTTGATAGCTCTCCTGACCTTCTGGCCATCACTTTTTCATTTGCATTTTCATCTAGTAGAACTAAACCATCTACATATTCTCCTGAACGGTAGGTGCTACCTTGACGTGGTGGTTGGGCTCTCATATCACCATGACCCAAACGAGCTATGGTTGTGGAACACTTGTCCCTTCGCAGTCATACCATACCAGGAAGGTCTCTTGGATAGTGATTAGACGAAAAGCAGTTACCGTTGTGGTGTAAATTACTACACTAAGGTGGGGAGATGGGGGTCTTAGGGTGAAGTCGTACTGCTGTTAGCTGGATGGGGTGTGACAGCAGTAAGGTATTTCCCTTAGTTGGCCAGCAGTGTCACGGTGATGCTACTTTCTCAGTGAAAGGGAGGGAGGGGGTTAGAAAAGGTCGGCTCCAAAAATAACACAGTCCACCATACCTCACGGTCTTCCGGGCCTGCGGTATTGGTTCATTTGTCGTTTCTTTTCGACCATCCGGCCCCAAAACAGCAAAAGCTAAAAACAACCATATACAAAAGGCTGCGTGTGACAGGCCTCAAGCAGATGTCCAACGGGCTTTCCGGTCACAAATCTCTTTCAAGTACTTTAAGAAGAAATAGCCTTCCACGGTGTGGGCAGCCGAGAAGTGTCAACTACCCGCACAACTCTACCAGTACTCAAGTTCCTTCAGACTGCTACCCACCTCCCTCATCATTACCTTCTAGTCTTCCGTCACATCCCTCGATTAACGATACTACATCATCTCCAATTTCTCCTAGTTCTGCAGCCTTCGACAACGATCTGAATCCACAGAACAGCATCCATGGTCTCCTTAAACTACGCTCCAAATTACACATCGAGGTCTTCAATGTCCGCACCCTCTGTCAAATTGGTCAATAGGCTTCATTGGCCAAGACTAGCAACTTGGACCACGAATGTCTGCTGTGTTTGTGAGACTTGCATACAGAACCCAGGTGCGGTTAGTCAACTGACCTCTCCTAGCCAATCTGGTTAATCTACGAAATTCAAGTTTCTGGAGATTCGATAGCTAGCTCTCACGGTCCTGCAAGTGTAGACATAGCATTAAGCACTAGGGCAGAAAGTTCAATAATAGACTGGATCCCAGTTGATAGTCGCCTCTTCGCTATCCGACTGAACGTCACAGTGACAAGTGAAAGGAATAGTGAAACTCGCCGTTGTCTCTATGTAATCTCTGCTTATACACACAATGGCAGCGATTTGGATGAAGTGAAGGACGAGTTCTACCATAAACTGTCTAACCTCCTCTCGAAAGCCAAACGTTCGGACGTAGTGGTTGTTGCAGGTGACCTCAACGCACAGGTGGGTAGACTGAATGAGACAGAAAGGCACTTTCGGAATCCCGACTGAACGAACAGATAACGGTGACCACCTATTACAACTATGCTCAGATAACCGTCTATTTTTAGCCAGCACAAATTTCAGATATAAAGAAAGACACTGTCTGACGTGGCGTTCACCCAGCTCAAATCAGTGATGGACATAGATAAACCATATTACTATTAGTCGTCGCTGGAAAGGATCAGTGGAAGACTGCCACTCCTTCTGGAGTACGTGTTTGGATAGTGACCACGCGTTGGTCCCAGCGCGTATATGCCTGCGTCTCAATGGACATAGGAAACATTTGACAACAAAACCACTAAGAGTGCTGCTGGACAACGAAAACACCAAAGCTGTGTTCAGTGAGAAGTTGGCTAAGCAGTTATCGGAACAGATGACTATCACTCATCCGTAACAGGCTTGGTGCCATCTTCAGTCTGTTGTAAACATAGCTCTGAATATAGTAGCTGACTACGAAATAGTTACTAAAAAGAGCCAGTGGATATTAGCAGCTTCTTCTGAATTAATGGATGCACGTGAACGCATCCCTGCAGGCTCTGAGTACAATGAAGAGTGAGCGCAACTTAAAAGTAGATTGAGAAAAAGTCTACGCAATGACCACGAACAGTGGTGGCCAGCGAAGGCTAAAGAGATGGGAAAGGCAGAAGTAATTGGTAACAGTAGACAGTTGTTTAGACTTATTAAGGAAACTGGGGAGGAGGAGTAGGTCAACAACGGTTAGTGAGACTATAACAGAGAAGGATGGGTCTGCAATTCATTCTCAGGAGAGACGACTGCGTTTCTCCCTATCCAGTCGGATCCTGAATAGAACATTTAAGATAGGCCCTCCAACACTAGCAGGAGTCAAGAAAGCTGTAGGTAACTTGAAAAGAGGAAGAACAGCAGGACCAGACGAACTAACTCCTGAGGTATACAAGGATGGTGGTAGAGTGCTTTTAGTCAGGTTAACGGAAGTGTTAACTAGTATGTGGGGATCAAATACGATCCCCTCTGACTGATCTAAATCACTGAAAACTCCAGTCTTCAAGAAAGGCGAGAACTCTTGTGATAACCACAGAGGAATCAGCCTGAGGAACACAGAATCCAAAATTCTAGGTTCTATAATACTCTGACCCCTGAGTGGAGCTCGGGAACAGCAAGCCTGAGAAAACCAGGCAGGATTTATACCCGCCCGCTGGTGTATCGACCAAATATTCACACTGCACCAGGTCCTGAAACATAGACACGCTTACATGTGTTACGTATGCCTAGTTGCCATCTGCCTCGTCACACGATGTTGGCCGAAGTAGGTTCAGGCGGTCAGACTGAAACATGGCATCAGTGTATGAAGTCTTTGACTGTTGACCTGAGCCATGTGAAGCGATGCAGACTGGGTGGTTGAAGTCCGAGGGAAAAGAGGAATCAGTGGTTGGAGACTGACTCTAGGTGATATGGCTCAGAACCGATGTCAGTTCACAGATTTATACAGATATTAACCTCATCTTGACGTTACACCTAGTCTCACCATTTTCTCATTCTCCCTTTCTCCGTTTTAGAACTTTACGTTTCTTCCAACTGAGTGTTTATGTCCTCATCTTGCACTTCACTGCCTTTTTACTTGATATAATGATGTGAGCTGTGGCAACTCGGACCGTTTGGCAGTAATGCCTATTCCTATGTTGATTTGGATGATATAGACGAGCTATACTGGTGCGACACATGTTGCGTTGAGGTCCTTCCATACCAGAAAAGTCAGCTGAATAGTGATAAAATGTAAGGCAGTTACTGGTATGATGTAAATTGCTAGATTGTGATGGGCGCTCGAGGGAGAAGTACTGCTGACTGTGGTATGACAAGAGTAAGGTGTTTACTGTCGATAGTCAGCAATACCATTTTGATACCGCCTTCTATATGGGAAGGTGGAATTGGAAAAGGTCGGTCCCAAAATTAGAACCTTCCCACATGCCCTGTTGTCTCTGATTGGCGGCAGTAAGGGTATAGGTGGATTCAAAAGAAACTAACATCTCACATTTTCAAAAGGGTTGTGTTTGACCAGTTTCAAGCAGATGTTCTTTGGGTTATGTGGTCACGCACCACTGGTACTAACACTTCTTTTATAGGTACTTTCAAAAGAGCTAGCCTTTTACTCTATGGGCAACTGAGAAGTGTCAACTAACCTTAAAGCTCTGTCAACGCTCAATTTCCCTCAGATCATTATCAACCCTATAGATCTTTGTCTTCTCTTCTTTCATCACCTCTTCCAGTCGATATTCATACTTCATGCAAGCAACCTTGTGATGTCAATCCATTGGAGAATAGTCAAGTCAAACAGATCAACTGTGAGGCTATAGATGGTGGTACATGGGAGACCCACTGATCAATATCCTTCTTGCTGTTGTGCCTAATATTCATGTTGTGAATGTGATTGCGTTTGTTTTTATTGGAGATTGACATGGAAACTGATGTATTTATTAGGGAATATTCAGCTCTTCTGAACTGTAATACATACACAGGTGGCAGGTGTACACATAATAATGATGATCTATTATCACGACCATCTATTCTTGCCTTCCTGGTGCATTCATTTGTTTCATGAGCTTTCAGTCAGTCATCGAAATAGGTGATTGTCGAATCGAGCAGCCACACACCTAAACGATTGTAGACAGTAAGTGGTGTACGACGGTTGAGGACATACTGTAGAGTTGAGCATCTGAGCTGACACATCTTCGTGTAGGATGCTGCACACTTATCCTCTTACTGGGAGGTCAGGTAATCTTGGTGGGAACTGCCAGCTGTACGACAAAGATGTATTGATTAACTGATGATAATAATGATGAAGATTCATTCCCTCTCTCATTGACTGATATTAAACATGAAAGGTAACAGCTTTCAGAGTCAAACTTCGAAGAACTAAGTAGACAACAACCTATACCTGGTGATGCATGAACGATACACTTTGGATTCCACTGCTGAGGTTCTTGACAATTGGAAAGGGCAGTACGATAAGAGAATGTGCAATGCAGTGTCAATAATATATAAACAACACAAAGGTCTCACACATTTATAATGATCCTATCTGTGTTCAAGCCTCTTTACATTGGAATCCTATTGTTTTTTATTTCTTCAAGCAATCCGATATTTGCACGTTGGTTCAGGTGCCTCTCGAAACTTCGGAGTAAAACTATGGGTTGTAACAGGCTTCAGAAATTCAGGTCTTCTTACGCTGATCAGAGCAATCTTAAATCGAACTATAACACACCCCCTTCTGAATAGAGATTAACAATACAATGATGTATTTTGGGGTGACTAGCAACATTTTGCTGGATTGCGAAAAATTAGGTTACAGTGGCGTTCTGCTGAATCTGTGTTGTGGTGTAGCTGGAAGTAAATGCATTTGATCCGTAAAAGCTGGTAATGAAGCGGGTGTTTTGTTGACACTGAAGAAGAGTATCTGATAAATCTTTTCCTCCCCACCTCAGAAAAATCGACTGATAAGTATTTACATAGCGTTCGATTTCGAATTCCAAAGTTGTACGGCATTGACTTTACAAAAATACTTAAAAGTCGCGTCAATCAGTCGTGGGCATTTAAACGTTACCATAGCATTTTTAACATTCGAACGGTTACATAAATTCGCCAACTTCGATGAGCCAAATTCACTTAAGCTTGAGTAAGCCCATGAACAATTGATTTGCTCATGAGCAACAATCGTCTACACTCTATTTATGAATTTTACATAATCGACGTGGATACTATTCTGGAGTGCTTCAGTCACCTGTCAGCTTTCCAAATTACTCTTCATTAAGTTGCACAGCGTTTGTTCATATATCCTCTGAAGCGTGCATCTGCACATTCGAACAGGTAGTATTGTCATACCCTTTTGATTCTGGTTGCAGGCCATTCTCTGTTTACTAGATAACGACTTGAGATCTTGTATCTATTTTCACGGAGAATGGTCTAGGATTAGTTGATCTGATTGATGATGTACTCAGTTCTGCGACGAATTTCCATAGTCGACACGATAGAATACTACCCCGATGTTATGATTCTGACAGCTTCATATACTGCTGACCACTTGCGTACTTTGATGGATTCGGTGCTTTACAGTTGCCTACCGGCTAGTGGTTCCGAAATGAAGCTGGCTTGCAGACGTTTCTGATGTCCATTTGCGCGGATGAACATAAATTGTTTTTGATATAGTAATCTGCTATCATCCAAAGCAACTATCACTTTGATGTGTGCCAAGATGTTTTGAACCTCCCTGAGTATCTGTTTGGTTATTGACTAGGCTGCTTGGGCTTTCAATGTAACTCCTTGAGAACGCTTCTTAAACATTAAGTATTGGGTTTAGATTTAGAAAGGCTGGGTAGAACTAAACATGTTACGTCATTTTGCAAACTCTCTGCAAGTACCTCTCGCTTCTCATCAACATGATCTAACTGAATGTCTGCATCATTTATTATCTCCGGTTAGGCTATTATGACCGTCACCCATCAATGTTGCATGACTCATATTATTAAGCTTCTTAAACTCAATCGTATCTTCAACACATCCATAACTGAAATATTTACCAAGAGTCTGTTTCAAAATCTGAGGACTTATTGACGTAGATTCTGGCAAGATATCATCCAGCATTTGACTGAATTTGTGAATAATCCTGTGTTGATGCTTCTAATCTTTCTTCATAGGGTTGCAAAAATGCTTGAAATTCTTCATTAGAAAGTGATGCCACTTTTTTTTACTTGTTCCCAATTGTTACATTCTTGCTGTCGAAACTTCGGAGCAAAACGATCGGTTGTAACAGGCTTCAGAGATTTGGGGCTTTGTATGCAGATCATGGCGCAGGCTTGTTATGCATTATAACAGTAAATGAAAACAAAGTATGGTGTGCTTAATAATACTACTCACTATTATTGAGTAGTACAGAGTTTGAAGCACAAAAGACACAACATGTGGCCACAAAGTAGAGACAAATCACATGAAGTGTGTAAGGATTTATCAAAGTGAGTGAAAACGATAGACAAACTAACTGACATGATTCTTGGCTTCGGTCGCTCATTCAAAGTGTGTCATTCCACGTACATTGTCCTACACTCAACAGCTTAAAGAGCTATACTGTTCACGAACGTTCAACTCACAACTTGTTAGGTATTGTCGCATTTATGTACCACCGGAATTTAATTCTGTTTCCCCTTCCAATCTTTGAATTCAGTCGACAAGCAATTACACACGGCTGCACCATGAATACACAACAAAAATAATAGAAACTAAGCAATCTCAGAAGAATCAGCTGCACTTCTAATGAACTTCTCAGACAGTTGTGTCACCTGTTACCTAAGCAGGTGATTGGAGACTGAAGACGACTATAAGCTGGAAACTTGGAAAAGTCTAGACCACACACTGTCATGAGTCTGCATTCGCTCCAATAGAAATTAACATCAAGTACCCTACAATGTACAGACAGGTTTGTAAGCCTATAAATTTATTCTGGTCACACTTCTCACTGTACAGTTGTCAGACACTGTTCTCTAAACAGAAATTCCAACAGATACGTATACGCGACAACAAGGACACACGATCAGTGCCTTCATCACTTCAGTTCTCATGAGGACCGCGATTAGGATCTAAAAAATTAAACACAACCGATATGGCTTCTCTTCAAATGCGGGCAAACAGCAACATTCATCGAGAACACACACATCTACAAGAATTGAGTCGGTGGTATGATACTTGAAGAAACCCATAATTCGGTTTTGCATCACAATTGGAAATAAAATCACCTTAACTCAATTCATTGGAGATCACACCAGAAAACCAATAAAACAGCGAATACACCAAAAAACCATTCAATTAAATAGCTGCCACGAAACAACAATATCCCGGCAGGATTCCCAAAATCCCCTATGAAACACTTGTCGAGCTCTGAAATCTGACTCCAAATTTAGATACGCCTCAAGACACACTATCGTCTGTTTATTATTCCCAACACTGCTGAACCACCTGTGTCAGACAGTGTAAATATCAGGAGTTAACGTGAAGCATGTATTAAGATATTATAATGGTCAACGAGTAGGCAAAAGCTTTTTAAATCAGCACAACTAAACAAAATGTTCAATTATGAGTTGTAAAATATATCAACACAATACTGTGAAATAAAATGCTATACACTAACGTATAAGTACGCACCAGCAGCCAGTCACACAGTCAGTCAATCACTGAGCAGTGTCTGCTTCTAACTTCTCGTATGAAGACACTTAGAAGACACAAACATTAGAGCTGCTCCTAACGAAAATTGGACAAGTTATTTGGATATGTGGCCTGTGTAGGTTGTTGTCTACTTAGTTCTTCGAAGTTTGACTCTGAAAGCTGTTACCTTTCATGTTTAATATCAGTCAATGAGAGAGGGAATGAATCTTCATCATTATTATCATCAGTTAATCAATACATCTTTGTCGTACAGCTGGCAGTTCCCACCAAGATTACCTGACCTCCCAGTAAGAGGATAAGTGTGCAGCATCCTACACGAAGATGTGTCAGCTCAGATGCTCAACTCTACAGTATGTCCTCAACCGTCGTACACCACTTACTGTCTACAATCGTTTAGGTGTGTGGCTGCTCGATTCGACAATCACCTATTTCGATGACTGACTGAAAGCTCATGAAACAAATGAATGCACCAGGAAGGCAAGAATAGATGGTCGTGATAATAGATCATCATTATTATGTGTACACCTGCCACCTGTGTATGTATTACAGTTCAGAAGAGCTGAATATTCCCTAATAAATACATCAGTTTCCATGTCAATCTCCAATAAAAACAAACGCAATCACATTCACAACATGAATATTAGGCACAACAGCAAGAAGGATATTGATCAGTGGGTCTCCCATGTACCACCATCTATAGCCTCACAGTTGATCTGTTTGACTTGACTATTCTCCAATGGATTGACATCACAAGGTTGCTTGCATGAAGTATGAATATCGACTGGAAGAGGTGATGAAAGAAGAGAAGACAAAGATCTATAGGGTTGATAATGATCTGAGGGAAATTGAGCGTTGACAGAGCTTTAAGGTTAGTTGACACTTCTCAGTTGCCCATAGAGTAAAAGGCTAGCTCTTTTGAAAGTACCTATAAAAGAAGTGTTAGTACCAGTGGTGCGTGACCACATAACCCAAAGAACATCTGCTTGAAACTGGTCAAACACAACCCTTTTGAAAATGTGAGATGTTAGTTTCTTTTGAATCCACCTATACCCTTACTGCCGCCAATCAGAGACAACAGGGCATGTGGGAAGGTTCTAATTTTGGGACCGACCTTTTCCAATTCCACCTTCCCATATAGAAGGCGGTATCAAAATGGTATTGCTGACTATCGACAGTAAACACCTTACTCTTGTCATACCACAGTCGCAGTACTTCTCCCTCGAGCGCCCATCACAATCTAGCAATTTACATCATACCAGTAACTGCCTTACATTTTATCACTATTCAGCTGACTTTTCTGGTATGGAAGGACCTCAACGCAACATGTGTCGCACCAGTATAGCTCGTCTATATCATCCAAATCAACATAGGAATAGGCATTACTGCCAAACGGTCCGAGTTGCCACAGCTCACATCATTATATCAAGTAAAAAGGCAGTGAAGTGCAAGATGAGGACATAAACACTCAGTTGGAAGAAACATGAAGTGCTAAATCATAGAAGAGAAGAATGGCTAATTGTTCATGTCAGCAACTAGTTGAAGAAGAACATCTTTTCTATGAACTTTGGAGGACTGTTGTTTCGAGAAATCACTGAACCGAATGATTTTATGCATGGAAAGTGCTCTGCACTGATGACTGATTTGTCTTTCTTCTTCTCCAAAATTTTTTATGCTTTTTTTTTTTCGGTGGCATCTTTCTGAAACCCTTTATTCAAAATTTTCTTTCATCTGCTAGAATATATGACAATTTTAATAGCATAGTCTTTGTGATGCATAAGAACTATGCCAGAGTTCTCGTTTGGGCGCACCAGCAACAGTTCTATCTTTTTCAAATTTCATCTACTCTTGCGGAGCTGGTTACATAGGCGACAGAAAGCCTGTTCTCTCAAAACTTATCTTCAATCACTATCCTGCACGGCTTTCTGTAGGTCAGTTTAAAGCCATCAACAGCTCGCTTCTTGAGCGTTTGCTTGTCTCTGATCACTGTGTTAAACGAAAGTCTTCTCTCAGTCGCTTATAAAGTGAAGTTAAACATTTTAAAGGGAGTATGCATTCGCCACCTGAACACATCAGAAGCTTTGGTGATAAAGTCTTTGTTCAAAAAGATGCATTTAATATCCAGTCTTGCCTTGGTTGTAATCTCCCTGAAACAGTTAATTCATTTCTTTGTTTATTTATTGTGATCCTATAGGCAGTTTTCGATGACCTTGAGTTGACCTTCTAATCGTAATAACCATGTCACTTTTTTGACCGTTTTCGATAACCTTATATTGACCCGTTAGCTATTGATGGATATATAAGTTTTGTTGCAACTATGATTACGATGTACAGCTTTTGAAAATGATCCATCGAAAAGAAAATTTTCATCGCTGAATTGGTCACTGAAGTGAAATTAATATCTAGTCAACAACTTTGTGTCGTAGCTTAGTTAGTTAGTAATAAATGCATTCCAAAGAAGTACAGTTTTTCATCGATAATTTTCAAATGTTGAATTTTACACTTACATCTGACCATTACAAAATTATCATGAAATGAGATTGGGCTAACGTCAATCTAACCTTTTTATTTGAACTTATTTGTTAATTGATGGATCTATGAGCTGATACAAAACCCCATAGCAGTTACAGTATCCTCTCTTTCACAGTTTCCCTTTCCCTTTTGACCTGTGTCACAGTAATTAGGACAGTTACTATTGGTATGGATTAGTTATCCCCTACCCTATATGACATGCAGTTCACAGTTGCGTTATTCTAATTACACTTTGTGCATATAAGTAACTGCTATTTGTAAGGTTATAAGATAAAACTTGGAAGTCAGTACAAGGTAATTACAAAGTGAATATGTAATAATCTATAAAATAACAGAATAGGCAGGAAAATTGGGACCGTCCGATTGAAACCAACAATTACGCAATAAGGAAAGCAAGTGAAAATAATAATTTTTATGAATAGAATAAAATGTCTTAAGGAGATTATGACGAAGGTGAATCACAGACTGGAGGTATACCCATTTGAAAGCGGAGATCAGGTTTGAACTGATGGGTTGTTGAGGCTTTTATAATGTGTTCAGGTGTCACGTTCATACTCCATTCGAAATGTTCGATATAGCTTTATAAATGACCTTGAAGGAAGATTCTGGTGATAGTCACCGTTTGATGATCGTAGCATAAAAATTGTGAGTTAAAGTATTCAATTTAGTCATCCAGTTGGCAGTTAACTCGATATATTATCGGCATTTCAGTCCACACAATTCATAATCGATATATGAAACATATGAAAAAGTGTACATAACTCATGTGATCCCATTGGGAAATTTCTAACCAGACCAAAAGTGAATTGCGAAACACCACTTTATGCTAACTATCTAACAAATAAGGAAACACTGAACATATTCAAAAATTCTCACAAAAGCACTAAGAAAAATGAAAACCAGTGGTTCATCGAAAGGATTCTTCTCAGCAATTTTATTCACTATTAAGCTGTACAATTGCATTTATGCACAATATTTTGCTGTGAATGGACAAGATGTTTGATGTATGAAAGCAGTTTGTTAGGTGTGGTAAAAAAACAGATTAAGTTATACATTATAAAAATGGCAGTGTAATTCCCATCTCAAAATAGCCACAATCGTTATGATTAGTCAAAAGGTATAGTAATAAGAAAAATTAATTTGTCATAACCTAGAAATGCAGAGTTGCTTAGATTAGTTAGCACTGCTTTAGATATCATAGAAATGTTGTGGATTTCACAGACGAAAACTATTTGCTTCATATGTGACTACATAGATAACAGCCTGAACAATGGATTAGCTCTGAATGTACAGCTGACTTTGAAAGACGCAATATAAAGACATAAAGACGAATCCTTCTTGATTCCATGAATGGAAGATAATGACATATGGCAGGTGTAGAAAATGGTCGATTGAAGTCAACAATCAACCATTTACAACCATATAAAAGGTTTGTCGATGACATTTTAAGTATTTGTGATAAGATATATGATTTAAATAATGTATTGCATATATTTTCAATAGCTTCCATTTAGCAATAAAGTTCAATACTGAAGTGAAATATAAAACAAAATTTCTCTTTCTTGATGTAGAACTAACAAGAAAGACTGATGGAACTTTGAGAGGTCCGATTCATAGAAAGCCCATATGGAATGAGCAACTGACAATTTTCTACTGCTGGCTGTCCATTGATCGAAAAAGAAAGTTGAGGATATTCCTTCCCACTTGGATCCCCAGTGTTTGCAACCCAGATGTTATAAATCAGTAGAAAAAAATTCTTTGAAAATTTTTATTGAATAACGGTTATCCACCTTCGTTTATGGATAAAAACATGAAGCGAAAACCCCTAGGACATGATTCAAAAGACGCTACGTATAAACCTTGACTTTAAAGTGATGAAATTACTCATATTCTAACGAAAAAGATTCTAAGATCCCTGAGGAAAACTACTATTTTGCCGCAAATATAAGAATAGTGTTCTCCAAACGCCCTTAACTTTGGAACAGCCTGAAAGATAAGATCTTGCATCTATCCACCTCTGTATGAGTGTATCGTTTCACTTGCTCTGATGTATCTAAATATATCAGTATTTTGGTGCGGATCCTATTTGAAAGTGTTCAAAAACACCATCGTGCGTGGCTAAGAAGAGATAGGAGTGGATTTATAAGATGTACGAGAATGTAATACCTTGTCGATACTGGTAATTAACTTTCGGAAATCATCCTCTTTAAAAGTTGTTTACAAAATGCAAAGAAACCTAATAAAGTCATTGAGGATCCTGCCCCTCTGTATTCCTGAAGCTTTAGCAACCCAAATAAAGAGACTCCAAGCTTTACTTACAAAAAAGACTTCTTTAGCTCCTATTCCTTTCATGGTCTTTAGTGTTTCAAAAACACTCATCTTTCTGTCCATTTCATTTCTCCCTAGTATTGGTCATTCCCATCATAGAACAGAGCATAGAATGGCAGTCAACTCTCTACCTCAACTTCATCAACTCTGAAAAGACCTTCGACAGGGTTGACAAAGAAGTAATTTGGCAACACTACGGTTTTAGTGCTACAAAACTTAATCAACCTCATTCAACAGCAGCTACATGCTATATGAAGACGCCACATGCCAAGTGATTCACAATCGAAGGCTCAGTGACGCCTTTGAAGTGAAGACAAGAGTAAGACAGGGCTGCCGCATGCTATCAACCATCATCTACCTGATTTTGGTCGACTGAATCATGCAACAAACTGTGAGGAGCGAGAAGATGGGCATACGCTGTTTGACCGGTAAAAAGACCCTTGAAGGTTTAGGTTTAGCCGACAATGATTTATGTCTAATGTCTGGTGTCGCACAAACTCGAAGATCTACAGGCAAAAACCAACAAGTTGACAGAAGAGGTGAGGCAGCGAAAACGGGACATCAAGTGAATTCAGAGAAGACAGAGGTGATGAAGATACCCAACTAACGACAGCATCAACAACTAGAGCCAATCACCATTAACTGGAGTAACCTAAACGAAGTAGTCTCCTTCACCTACCTAGGCAACATCGTTTCAACTACAGGTGGCACAGACGAGGATGTCAAAACCAGGATCGAAAAAGCAAGACAGGCTTTCATTAACCTGAAACCAGTGTGGAGATATACTGCACTCAGCATAAAGAACAAGATGCAGATTTTCAACACGAACGTCAAGTCAGTGCTTCTATACGGTTCAGAAACTCGGCGCGTTACGAAAAGCCTACGCTCGTTGTTGAAGATCAGATGGCCAGAAAGAATAAGCGACAAGGAACTCTGGCCTGGTAGCGAACCAATCAAGAACCTATCGCTAAACAAATATGCACTGTAATAAAGTGGAGATGGATTGGGCATACACGGTCATTCCTGATTTCCATGTTCAGCTTGATGAAATTCAGTCATTAAATATTCTGCCATGCCACTTAACACGTTATTCAATTTGGATCATCTCTAATGTATTTTCATGATACTTTAAGCAATGATCACCAATCTTAGTGACAATATAACTTTGATTATAACCAAACATTTTGATTGTACATGAGCATTGTGATTGTTTTAGGATGAAAATAACACTACGAGTTTTCTGTGTCATGCACACGAATCAATATAGAAACTCGCACAGAAGTACGTCGGTTCAATTTGCTACACTTGACAGAAGCGTGTAAACAACGGATGGATTAAAAAGCTATTACTAAAGTAGATAAGGATGAGTGGGAGAAGGGATTTGAAAATGTTTAAACTTTAGAAGATGTCAAATAGTGAATGGGCCATTGCAACTGATTGTCAACCACGTCATCAAGGGTCCCCGACCAACGATTTCTATCCTTTTGAGTACTTCAGTCAGGTAGTCTGAACTTCTCTACACGGATGAGATTAAGAGACAGAGGCTTCATGAACTGATGCCACATCTTGATCTGAGCACCATGAGTCTTTTTCCATTTCGTCTAACATTGCACGTCGAGGCAGATGGTGGCTTGGCAAACACAATACATATTCAAGCCACCTTTATCTCTGAAGATATACAGCTTCATTGACTGACTTGCCTAGTGCCCTTCACCTAACCTCGCCATTTCTCATTCTATAGTTCGACCATACGTGATCATTGCTAAGGATATAAATGCTCTCCTTTCATAGCTGCTTTCAGCAACAACGACTCACAAACCAATAACAGAACAGAGCGAACTGCAGAGCAGTATACTCGTCCTTAAAAAAATAGATATTTCGGCAAATGATACAAGAAATGGTGCAAATTATTAGATGTCAAGTGAGCCTTCTGTACCCATCAGTAACCAACCCATTCAAACTGTTGCAACTCTCCAAGAAAGTGAAGTTGTCGACGTATTCCATCACTTCACTCTTTATCCTCAAGCCTGAAGTAGCTCCCAAGTTTGCTGTTCTCGAGCTCCAGTTAGGCGTCGGATAATTATGGACCCAAGGGTTCGCACACAATGTTAGTCAGTTAAACTA
Organism: Heterobilharzia americana; assembly: GCA_944470555.2. Classification (NCBI taxonomy): domain Eukaryota; kingdom Metazoa; phylum Platyhelminthes; class Trematoda; order Strigeidida; family Schistosomatidae; genus Heterobilharzia; species Heterobilharzia americana. The sequence goes on along the minus strand of OX104129.1, from coordinate 30,913,820 downwards.
ATAACAAGAAGACTTTTCTCCATTTTTACGAGCTGGGATGATCAGTGAAGTAGACCAGTTTGATGGGACTACCTCCGATTTCGAAGCACTATGTAGTACCTCTCTTACTCTACTCAGCAATTCACTAACCCCATCCTTGAAACCTTACGATGGGAAACCGTTAGGTCCTGCTGCTTCGCATCGTTTCAGAGTAGAAGCAGCTTTTCGAATTTCGAAGACCGACAACTACGCTCCATTCATGTTCGGGCTGGATGTTAGGCAACTGAAACGTTGTTGCGGCGCAGCTGAAGTGTGCTTCAAAGTCTTCTGTTCAATGTCCTAGCCATCTGTCCTGATAAGTTATCGGGATCCCATCCTCTTCGGTGACGGTTTCACTCATCATCTATTCTTGCATGTATCCTTAATAGGTCGAAATGATTATTGAGTATTATTTAATCCTGATGCCTTTTTCATCTCATACACTTACGTTTTTAAGTAATCACTTATGTGAAGCGTAGTACAGTCCAGTCATTTTCTGTATACTGATTATTTTAAAAGCAATAAAAGTATCAACTGGATATCCTGAACCTATGAGTTATTCGTTAACTGCACTGGTTATAATCTTGTTTCTTTTCAGGTATGAATTCTTGGGAATATGCTCAACAAACCATATGTATACCCTCCTTTCAGTTCCTATTCAATAACCAGACTACGCAGCAAATTGATGTAGTAACCATGGATTCACTTCTAGCATCTATCCTGGTAGACGTCCTGATAGGTTCTCTCAAACAGATGCGCCTGAATTCTGTCATCAGATGAACAACGTACTACCGAAGGTAGGTTGACGACACATTTCTAATGACATGAACCACGCAACTCAACTGTTCAACAAGCTCATCTCCAAATTAGAGTCAAGATGAAATTTGAGCATAATAACGAGTTCAATTCTTTGAACCTCAACGTGAGATGAGCAAACGATGGCATGATCGGAAAGACTATCCATAGAAAAGATACTTTAACTAACGCAGTTTATCTCCTGATAAACTAGAAGCGTCAGCTGACCAAGACAGTTTACACCAGAGCTAGAGAGAATGGCTATCCTATCCTCCTCTCATGATCTCCTCCACGTCACCCTCACCTCACACGCCCAACTCGACGCTTTCCATCTGGGTTCCACTCGAGTACCTAGCCTGGTGCGTGATGTCCCTAGTCGGCCTTCTTAGTGTATGCCCAATCCATCTCCACTTCCTTCTGCATAGTTCTCCAGCGATAGGTTGTTGGTTGGTTCGTTCCCAGAGTTCCTTGTCGCTTATTCTTTCTGGCCTACTGATCTTCAGTAACGAGCCAGTGTAGGCAGTTGTTGATGTCTGCAGTTTGTTGGAAATGCCTTTCGTAACCCGCCAAGTCTCTGAACCATACAGGAGCACTGACTTGACGTTGGTGTTGAAAATCCGGATGTTGTTCCACATGCTGAGTGCAGATGCCCACACCGGTTTCAGGCTAATGAATGCCTGTCTTGCTTTTCGGATCCCGGCTTTGACGTCCTCGTCTGTGCAACCGCCTGTAGTTGAAACAGTGCTGCCTAGGTAGGTAGGTGAAAGAGGCGACTTCTTTTAAGTTTCTCCCGTTGATGGTGATTGGAGCTTGTTGTTGCTGTCGTTGTTGGTTGGGTATCTTCACCACCCTTGTCTTGTCTATGTTCACTTGAAGTCCCGTCTTCGCTGCCCTGCCTCCTCTGTCAACTTGTTAGTTTTCGCCTGTAGATCTTCAAGTTTGTGTGACATTAGACATAAGTCATTGGCGAAATCCAAATCTTCTAGGTTCTTTTCCGCGGTCCAGAGTATCCCCCTTTTCTCGCCTGATGCTTCTAGTGCTCTTAAAATGATAAATACACAGACGATGACTAGACTACTACGCTCTGCAGAAGTAACTGCTCTGAAACATTTTCAACAGGATCCTTGCATACAAAAGGAAAATGTGATCATTCTCTCACTTCCCTTTGATCGTTTTCATGTTAACTAGATGGTATTCACTTTTACTCATCTACTGTTTTCCACTCACTGAGTCTATCTTACTCTAATGCATGTCACTTGCATGTATTATGTAGTCTTATTACTATTTTACTGGGTCGGAATGTCCGACCTCCATTCTGCTAGTCACAACCAAGCAAATTACCATGATTAACATTCAGGCAATATAGAGATATCCGCATAGGAGCCCATGTACCAATAGAGGTCGAACAATCCGATCCAACAAAACACTACAAGTATATCAATGAATGGTTGTGATTAATACCCGTTGAACAAGAAGTGGCTACCGTGGCATAGTGGATAACGTCTCGAAGTTTGAAGCGATGGGTACGAGCTTCAGTGAGAATAACGTCACGCACTGGGGTGCAGGTACATCCAGACGACGAGTCCCAAATAGGACGAAACTCGTTTCCTAGATTCTCCTGCTAGCCACAACCAAGCAAATTATCAAGTAATTTATTGCTCAGTACCATCTGTTTACTTCTTACCCTCTCTGTGTATAACAATCCTTGATATCCTACCACATAGTATATCAGTATATTAGCACTGATTTTGATGCACAATGTAAGACTGATGACTTTCCCAATACTTTGCACACTTTAAGTTTCCATATAGTTTTGTCTTACTACGCATTGCAATTCAAGACTGTATGCCACTGATGAATATTCGTGAAATATAATTACGCCACCTAATTCTGCGAATTTCGTCCTGGTTTCTTTTTCCAGGAGCATATTTGCTTATGTCAGTTGTTGTTAGACTGGTGGTGAAAGTCACACGAATACGATCTACCCTAGGTTTTGACTATATTAATCTGTATTACGCCACCTACTTATAGGATCTCTATAACCCACGTTTAATCACGTTTTCTCTATCAATATTCAAATTATCACTTTCTACGGATATACATAGTCTACGCTACCCATGACCCACTTTATGTGATAGGTCCTTTCCTGACTAAATATAACTACTTCAGTTGAACACTAAAACTGTAGCACCTACGACATAGAATAGAGGTCAATAACAACAGTTGCCCTTCGATAATTCACTAAACGCTAGACGTTCTTCTCCCTGTCAAGATGAAATTGCAGTTAAAAGTGCTAGACGTTTTTGGTTTTCCAATGCCGAAAGTTGCATTCCCGATCTTCATAAGACAGACGTTACCCACAATTCAGCACAAATATCCATACAAGGTTTAGCGATTACGAGTATGGGCACAACTAGTAAACCCAAATAAAATGGAACGAAACCGTCAAACTGATTTGTTTGTTTCCTGTTCACAATATGAAGTGACTAGATAAAACGTCATATAAACATCAAGAGAAAAACACCAAGAAACTGAATTGTATTCATCATCGGTAATTTTCTTTGAATCAATTGTATCAAAATGGTACTTCTCTGTCAAAAAGTACAACCAGTGTTCGGAAATTACACATCAATATTCAACAGTTTGAAGAAAGCGTGATCATTTGGTTCACGGCCAAGGAAATCTTTCAACATATCAACAGCATCTTTGGAACCACCTGGACGTAGAATTTTTTCCCTATAATCTTTCCCCACAGATCGACTTAGGCAACCGCCATCTACAGCATACCGGAAACGTGATTCAAACATATCAGCACTGAAAACTTCACTCCACTAGAAAAGAGAATATTAGTGGTTAGTCAGTAATTAAAAGCAACATGTTTAATTATCACCTAAGGTTGGATAATTTACAGAGTGATTGGTTACTGAGTAGGCACATCTACAATACATCTTAAGAACACTTTTAAGCTGAATTTTATACCAATCATAGTTAACTAGACTGTGATATTCTTCGAGAGAGATCTATGTGTTCCAAAGTGGACGAAAATCAATATTATCACAAGTTCATATGATGGCTAGACGTAGACATGCGATTCGTATAATAGGCAGTAGACCACATCTATTGTGAAAACTGTGGAATTACTGAAATGCGAAAATATTGGCTAGAAAGATGGGATTCGAATGAATAGTTCTAAGATTGAAAGATAAATAGACAATATGAACATAGGACCAGGCATTACTGCAGAACAGTTCAAGTTGCCACATATCATTTCAGTATATCAAGCAAGAATGCACCAAGGCAAAAGATGAAGAATTGTAGAAGAAAGTAGTCAAAATAGACCAAGAAGGAATGAGAGAATACTGAAATTTAGAATGACGATGAAGATAATTTATGGGATTACATTATACACCACTGAAACCTATTCTGAGCGATATCACCTAGAGTCTCCACTCACCGGGTTTTGTCACGTGGACTCCAACTAGAAATGCTACATTTTCGTACATTCCTCAGACCAACAGTCGAAGATATCATGCAAGAATACCATGTTTAGTCTGGACGTTTTACAAGCCTATATCCACTTCACTTAGTCACAACGAGACAGACAGTGACTAGGCATGTGTTACATACGAAAGTCCACAACCTCACTAACTGAATTTCTATGTTTGCCTAAACCTACTCACTTGATCTCTATTTTACTAACACGCTGACACCACGACATACGGCCTGTGATTTGAAGACAATAATGGTCGAACACTTGAAGCCTCTCTATGTCTTCTACCTTTGATGACTATGCTTCACAGGCATTAGGTCGAACAGAGTGAACTACTGCAGCACAGCACGCTCGATCTGCTACAGACAAACTGCCTCAGTAATTTTCAATATTTGTAACATCAAGGTTTCTTGTTTATGTTGTCTGCGGTACATTCTGTATGTAGATGCGCAGATTTCAAGAATATTACGACGACGCTTTATATGGCGTAATTCTGTGAAGGTTAAGCGAGCCTTTTTTTTATCCTTGCGGAAACTGAGTCTATTATCCACCACGGTTGGTCTGATTTCCCAGGTAAGTGAAGTGACAAATGCTCTCAACCATTTCACTCCCCAATTTCGAAACAGATACCAGAGAAGACAAATCCTGTAGCAACAATTTGTATTCGGGTAGTGAGAAACACATCCGAAACTCAAGGTGTCCAGAAGAATGCATATTGTCAGCGTATTTACTTCATAGGATTCGATAACATGAATACTCTAGATCTACTACGGAGTCTATTGTGATAAGGTTATTCCTTGTGAAGTAGAACAGCGAGACAGAGACCTCCATAAGTATGTCTATAGCAAAACTAAGTTAGAATGAAAAGAGTGGACATTCTAAATAGACATCACTCGCCATAAGGAACTTATCTGACACCTCCCCATAAGTGCGGATACACTGGTTTGTGTTTGAACACAGAGACCTCGGCACCCTTACAGTGACCTGGTGGCATGAGACCTCTCAACCAATGGAGTCGAAAGCCACTTTCAGGTTGAGAAATACAACTAGTGCCAGGTGTTGGTAAGTGTTCTTGTGTTTTAGAATCTGAACGTTACACCAAGGACCAGGTCTGAAACGCGCCTAGGTTCATTGCATTTGCTGTTTCCAAACTCCCCTTGGACGTTTGATAATTACAGAACTTAGGATATTAGACATGTTCATCTAGCTGACTTTCTTGTGGTTATCACAAAACGATTTCGCCTTCATTCTTCAAGACCGAGACAATCAGTGATTAAGACTAGCCAATAAGGATGATATATAATCCCTATACTTTATTGAATACTTCACTTAACCTGATCAATAATCCACGACCCCCTCCTTAAATACCCCGGTACAAGCCTATTTGCCCTATCTCGTTTAACGTTATAAACAGATTTCTCAACTTCTGCAAATGTTAGAGGCTCTATCTCATTCACGACTCGACTAAATAAAGACCAACAGAATATCGGACGGAGACAAGTTGAACTGTTCTATCAATCACACCAGTCGTCTATCTGCAAAAATGCATCGTAAAAATATCATTCTGCGCTATGGTCTCACTAACTATTGGTGTTTTTGCTCCAGTTTTCTCGATAAGTCGATATCGCTGTCAACCCCTACTGAGGATCGGTGACCTTTGCCATCCTTTTAGCTTTCGCTACTCAACACTGCTTGTTCTCACTGCGTAGACTTCTAGTCGGTCTATATTTGAGTTGCTTCCTTTCCTCATCAGGCTCAGAGACTGCAGAGTCAGTCACGTACAGGTATTATTCAAAAGAAGCTGCTGAGATCCACCCACTCCTTTCTAATAACTTTCTGAGAATCAGTTACAGTCTGCAACTATGTCTTCACAGCACACTGCCGATCCCATAAGGTTCCTTATGTGTGAATAATATTGCTCTATCCCGACGACTGCTTAACCAATTCCTCACTGAAAGCGCCCTAGGTAAACTCATCAACGAGCTGAGTACGGAAAATGTCAAGCAGCTGTAATTTCTCGATATTTATTTTAACGAGCAAGCTAACGCATGATCACTATACAAACATGAGCCTCGGAAGTGGCCAAACTTCCATGTCCTCAACGGATAACTGATGATAATGTGTTCTGTCTGTGTTTATCGTTCAGGTCTTTCGGTACTAAGTCGGACAATTATCTTTTTGTCTCAATTTCCTGCTGGTCAGAAAAGGGTGATTTTCTGATCACAGTTGTAGCAGATGGTTGCCGTTACACCCGTTCATTTGGTTAGGATTTCGAAATGCCTTAGCCTACCCACTTGTGTATCGAAATCATCCGCTGTAATAATCATATCTGAACCTCTAACTTTCTGTAGGAAGCTAGAGTTTTCGCTGGAATTCATAATTCGCTTCATCTGAGCTGAGGTCAGTGGGGTGGGTAAACCGAAACAACAAAGAGACAACTGAAAGTTTCACTTTTCTTTTCACTCCTCACTGTACTGTTCAGACGAACAACACACAACCTCATTGACGGTAATTACTTTCCATCTTATCACTAACTAACAGACCTCTCTGGCATGACAGAACCTTAAGGAACAAGCGCCCAACCAGTGTAGTTCATTGTGTTATGGAAGCCAAATCAAAACATCAAGATAGTAACTAACGGTCGGGTCCAAAAGTGAGAGCTAATAAGTTAATTCATTAGACCTTTCTCAAATAAGCAAACCTCAAGTTGAAGTTGGATATACGATTCTATAACCAATATTGAAGACAACACTTGTAAGCTGTCGATAATTTATTCACGTTGGAACTTTGCAAAAGCTCATGGATGAAATGCAAAAAACTTCAAAAACAATGAAATGAATGTCCCCAGGATCCTAACTAGACAATTTTTACTTTTCCATTCATCTCAGAATAACACTTAGTGAACTTATAGACTGCTGCTATATCCTGATCTTGGCACCTTTCGCTCTCTTCGAATTAGATACTACTTCAGCTAAGAGTCAAACTAGTTGTAGAGGATGACTTACCAAAAATGCCCTAGCTGATTCAGTTCAATCACACTAACAACTTCATTAACTGACTAGCCTCAACATCGTTGACTCTGTGACTGCAACAGGCCAGAAATGCTGCAAAAACGCAAATGAAAAAAACCTGTAACATTCTCATGTCTTCTATATTCATTTGTCATGTTTTATAGTGGTACAGTGGAGCAGGCAGGACTACTGTGCAATGTACTTGCCTACTGAGAGGCGACTGAATATTTTGCAATTACTTGAGATTTTGTAATTTGATATATTTCATATAAACTCCTCGTGTTGAGAGTGAAATAAGACGGAACTACGTTTTTTGTAGAACTAGGAAAAAGCCGCTACACTTCAAAAAAATAAGTAGCAGCAAACCTGATAAAAAAACTAATTAAATGAATTAAAGGTGTTAACTGATCAAATCGGATTTGAATACATCCAAAGATTCGTATCACTGAAACCCAGGATCTCAGAGTACCAGCTCGGCAACGCTTGGATAATACCAAACCTTAGGCAAAGAATGAAACTTCCTACGAGTTAGAGAAGAATATGTTCAACTCTTTTATCAGAAAAACTACTCATTATTCACAATTCCGACTATATATTGTATATTGTACCAAAAAGACGATAGAAAAGTTTCACTAAACAGATCAAGTCGAAAACATATTATTTAAGCCTGATAGCGTATGAGTCACTGAGTAACGCGTGAAGGAAGGTTAGAGAGACATATCCGGTATCACTTTTCGTCTAATCTCATAGACTTCATCAACATCAAGTTACGCTTGATTGTTACAAGAAACAAAATGGGCACCGAAGCAATTCAACTGCTAGTAAAAGGAAGATATGAAAGTAGTAGGAAGAATGCGATTTTTTGTTCATCTACTACTTATGTGTTCTGTAGGTCATAAACTCACCCATTGTACAAGACGGGTCAGGTTAATCTGTGAAGAAAGTCAATAAATTTCACCGAAGAAACAGTCATAGTGATATGATCAACTCACCATATAACCATAATAGCGTGCATCATATCCACCGGCTAAATGTCCAAATGATGCAGGCATAAAAGTGCCTGGTGTAGGTTCGATATCCAGCCATTTTTTACTTAAATTTATGAAGGTAGTCAAAGGATCATCCTGAAAGATAGAAAAAGCGTCAATCATGCAAAATATTCTTCATAGGAACTAGGTGGTCTGCTTAAACCTTAGGTTACCAAAAAACTTTCCACCGATTATATTCCCTTTCAGTTTGTTTTAATCTTTTAAATGTTTTCTGAACACATCATGTACTCTGGCACGTTTTTAAAGTGTTTTCGAACTTTTATTTCTTAAGCTAACAACAAAACAAAGGAAAAACGTTCGACTAGTTGGAAGTGGATTTGTAAATGCTCAAAAATACACCATATTACTATCCCCGGGATACCTGTATAAGATTGTGAATTTCTGTGCTGGTTGGTTGACTGACCCTGCCATTATCAAAATTACACTCGATGTTGTGTTAATTTCCAAATCGAGAACAGATGTTAGTGTAACACTAGCTACCCGTTTCATACAATACTGTTATTATTAACACTGTGCAGGTGTAATAATTTATCCTTTAAAAAATATCGAATGGAAAGTGAATTCGTTGAAATATTCCATGCTGAAAACTTCATACTGCATCATACATATTGTTTGGATAAAGCTATTATTATTATTATTATTATTATTATTATTATTATTATTATTATTATTATTATTATTATTATTATTATTATTATTATTGAAAGATGTAAGTGAAAAGACGTTTTAGAGAGGAGATTGAATGATTTAAGTTGAGAAGAGGTAGACTGCATACATACCTACATGTAAAACAAACGATTCAATTACAAAGTTAAAATGCAGAAAAATGTAAAGAGTACAAATACAGTTCAAGTTAGATGAACATTTTTTCAAATGATTTTACAAAATTGCACTATCCACACCTTGACATTTCTAATAGCTGACTAGTTTTTTAACTGTCCGAATTTAGGTGATCTGAACAATTAGGCTGTCTCGAACAAGCAGAACGGCCGTCCGGTCATACAGTCACTGACTGCCTGGTCAAATCTAAAGATAAGCCTATATGGTTTTAAACCACTCAAATTGTTCAGTATCATATTTCATAAAAAGTAGTTATAAATCATGCAGTAGTAGCCGTAGTTTAAAACAGACAGGAAAAGGTACAAATCGTGTTCAGTAAGTGATGCTTTAAAAACGTCAATGGTTCTTTCTAACATCAAACAGTTTCAACTACTTAAAACAATAAAATAACACATAGGTTACAATCACGCAATATCAGGATGCCTATTTCAACCGGTCTCACTTTTCTTTTCAATCAGTTTCAGGAAATGAGTGATCAGTGACATTAGTTGCTGAATTCTTGACTAAAATCATCGTTCTGATCAGTAAGTATTGACATAGTACATGATATTACTACATAGAGGTTCCAGTAGCCAAGCTTAATAATGAGCGCATCAAGATACAAAGCCGTAAGACAAAGAAATGGTATGATGATAAAAACTGCAGATAACCATAAAGCAAAAAATACCGGTATTACGAGAAATCACGAAATGTGACAATGGTTAAAACGAGAATAAGGCGCGGATGCGTGTAAACCATTTCACCTAGAGTTCCTAACCCTTAGTTTCCGTTGTCGCGCGAATGCTAATCTGAAGATTTACATTTGCCTATACGGTTCAGATTCGCAACCAGATGCCTAATGAACTGTTGTCATATTATAGCCTAGTGATTGAACAAGAGCATTTCAATCAATTAGCTACTCAGGCACAGATAAAGACATCAAAGCCACGATCAGAAAGACAGCAAGACAGGCAGACCTTTTTCATTAATCTGAAATAAACGGTGTAGAGATCTACTCCACTCAACTCAACTCAGCATAAAGTGTGAACAACATCCGGATTTTCAACACTAATGTCAATCAGTGCTTCTATGTGATGGTTCACAGACTTGGCGCGTTACGAAAAGCATTTCCAACAAACTACAGACATACATCATCAACAGCTTCCGCCTACGCTCACTCGATAGTGAAGATCAGATGGCGAGAATAATAAGAATAAGCAACAAAGAACTGGCTGGCTGGCAATGAACAAACCAACAACCTATCGTCCAACAAATATATGCAGAAGGAAGTGCAGATGGATTGGATTGGAAATAAACTGAGAAGACCGACTGGGGACATCAAGTGCCAAGCCCTCGAGTGAAACCCAAATGGGGAACGACGAGTTGCGCGTCTGAAGGTGATATGGAGATCGTGTGAGGAAGAACACAAGCTTATGGGCAGTTGTGGAGCCAGGTTAAAAAGAGAGAACAGTGCAATGAAGGTGTGCCACCGAAGCCCTATGTTCCACTCGGAACCGAAAGAATAAAATAATAATAATAATTGTCAGTTTAAGAGAGGTTTTCAATAATGGCATGCACATTAGTTAACTATGTCCAACGCGTTATCGAAAGGATAAAATAGGTTAATTTCTCTAATAGTGCCCATTCGATCATTGCGATTTCTACAACCTGGATCACAAGAGAAAATATACTTGACAATTAGCTCCTGTTATCTGTCCGATGAACAACTAATTTGCCATGAATTTGATACGAACAAAAGTGAGGTCTTCAAGTCCTAAGCTCGCGATGACAGAATACAATATAGCCTCGAAATGAGCTTATTGGTGGCATATCAATGCCACCTTCTGAACAGTCACTAGAGAAAATAATATAGTTTTTGCTGTAAAGGTGATGTGTAGTCACTCTGTCTACCACACTTTAGTTGTATGGACCAGTGGGTAGTCATTATTAATTTAACGAATGACTCTGTCAGTTAGCGATGCTTTTTCTACGCGTTTAATAAGTAGTCATAATTATGCAATGATAGCATCATATCCGAATTCATTCATTTGTTTACATTCAGTGTATCTCAAACTTAACTCAGTTGCATTTTTTTTATTTTAACACGAAAATGTCAACTATATTCATTTATTTAGTAACTTCATACTATCCCTGTGAGTATGCTGGGTATATAATGGCGAGTGACTGAATGGTCGAAATATAGTCTGATGCATTAAAAAACAGCAGTTCAATTAGGGATTTTACATACAATGGACTGTGGGAAATTTTTTTAAATAGAATATAAAGAAGTAGGATAAAACAAAGAGACAATAACAGACGCAAAACAAATCAACGTAAAATCTTGCACAGAAGTAAATCAATTCAACTTGGTATACTTTACAACAGTCCACAAAGAGGGAGTGAACAGAAGAAAAAGAAAGATATTTAAACCGGTCAACATCGATGATATTCACAGGATTGACATCTATATCTAATCCAGCTGTTCTTTAAAGTGTTCCGCCTAACAGTATAGCTGTTTGTTCTGGAAGATTCTCAGGTATTCAGTCTTTTCGACAATAGTTTCCCTGATTAGTGTTTCTATGCTAGTCTTTTTGATAAGCCTACATAACAGGTGAGTATTGCTCAGCACCATAGGATTTCAATCGCCACTGCTTGTGGTCAGTGGGAAAATTCTCAGAGTTTATATCTCAGCAGCTTTCTCCTTCAAACAAATTCATATCAACGAACCCACATATTTACCATCTTCGAAATAACAAACACACGCCAATCAAGGATAACAGGGAAGTATACTCAAATGTTTGGGCAATATTCACAAGACTTTGTGCAAACATCAATATAACCACCTTTTCTCAAACAAATGTTTCATAACTTGCAAGACTCATTTAATCATGCGTCGAACCTAAAGCTGAAGTTGATAACCAGAAAACGTATATAGTAGTGTCAAGGTAGGATACTACCCTTCTAAATCCTACTTCAGAGCAAAACACTGGACATTTAAGTGCATCCTGATAAATACTTCAGTGTGGTGAATACAAAGAATTCTGTTTCGTTTCTGCATATCGCAAGGTGAAAACTATTTAATGAAGTCTCATAGTAACTGTCTCAGCACCAACCACTCACTAAAAACAATGGTAATTTGTTTAATCCTCTACAGGATATAATCCAGCAAAACTCATGACCCTCCGAATTTGAAAGGCACAAAAATAGGAATAGAATACTTAATCCAAGTTTTGTTCATGTATGTGATCCCATATGCTATGAGATGTTTACGAAAATATTATCAGTCATTGGTAATTGAAAATACAGCTCTAGAGTCTTCTAAGACTAATAATTAACTTATAAATGTCTATTAAACAGAAATAGGTTTAACTCGTAACAATAACATGGAAATATGACGTTTCGACCCAGTAGAATATCATCATAGACTTCATCTTCATACAGGATAAAATTAACAAAAGCGTACAAATCCAGTAATCTTTACACAAAATACAGAAGCTTACTTTCCACTTTGTAGTATGAATGGCTTGATCAAATGAAGCAAGAAGAATTTGTCTAGAATAGAAGAGTCCAGCATTGGCTACACGTGACTTAATCAAGCTATTCAATAAGTCCTTTGGCATTGGATCATCATTAGTACCTAATAGTGCTTTCAATCCATCAACATTCCATACCCAATTTTCTAACATCTGTGATGGACACTCGACAAAATCAGTTTCTACTGAAGTACCACTGTAATAAAGAATAAAAGTGAAATTATTTTATTGATCAAAAAGTATGCATGAGTACTAATCATAATATATATGCATAAACTATAGGTTTTATATTAAGAGCTTGGCCTTACTAATTTACGAGCCATATACAACTACTAGTATAGGGAAACTTTGTAGTTCAAATATGTGGAGGTGATACCAGTAAGACTCCGGCAGCTTCATGCCTGATTAAATATCACTATAATTTCTCAACAAAAGCTTGATCTTCATGTAGTGAATATGAACATCATCAGTGAGTAGTTTCCTAGTGAGTTTGGAACGAGTTTTTAAGATGCCAGCTAACTTAATAATTCAATCATAAAGTCGTGAAAAGAAGGCCATATAGTTGAACCGAGAATTCAGTCGACTGTGCGAATCTCTTATGAGTTTTGAGAGAAGAATTCAGACTTTCGATAGTGGTTTCAATGATTTTAGTATGATGATGATGTACTACTTTCATAAGCATGGAATACGCTGAGAAAACGAATAGTTTTCACCATATGTACTTTGGTAATTTAGAACCGCAGTTTTTAACTAGTATGTCATGAAATTAAGCAGTGCTATATATTTAGTATCAGTAATATCCATAAAACCGAAATAACTGGTTATCCAGTACATGAATGCATCTTAAGATTTGGATTAGTTATTATTTTACAAAGGTGAAAAATAAAACTTTTGTGGTGAAGTCGTTTACTTAAGTATTCGATACAGTGAATTTTAATGCCAAGAGGACATGTATTAATATCCAAACTGGGATCTTTCCGACACTAATGTCATGGTGCAAGCCCTAATTTGGAATAACTCTGATTCTTCATCATATAGAATGAGAATAAAGCAGAAATGTGGCACCTTCTAAATAGTTTATAAGGTTTAGTAGTTCTGCGAATGCATTCCTTCTTTCCAGGATGCAAGATGGCAAAAACATCACTGATAAAAATTCTCACTCAGTAACACAAAAGAGAGTGGTGGTTGAGTATGCCGATCGTTTCACTCATATACAAAACTGTACTCACTAAACGACTAAAGAGTGGAAGAAATTCGTACATAGACATCATATATATGGTTAGCACTCATGAACATGTACCACCCATCACACTAAAGTGATATATAGCTAGCAATTTATGTACAGTTTTCCAGTATAAAGACGAAAGTTTACTTGGTGTTTTATTGTTACTGATTGGCGCTGATATGGTGTTTGACAATTGTTAGGATAGACATATAGAACGACCAACTTCATTTCAATAGCTACATCGTATTATTTTACAGGCAACCTACACATCACAAGTAGCCTTGAGAACCATTTGATTTTTTACTAAATCATTTCTTTAACATTTAACTCTACTGGCTGTATTGTTCTCTGAGCTGGGTTTTTTAGTCATGGAGCTTTCATCGTCTTTCTAGACGACATCGTCAGCACTAACTTCAATACGAATTCGCATTGTTTATGATATAAGGATGAAGTGAACTGTCAATATCTCTCTGTGAGTGATTGGTTGTTTCCTTTGGTTGCTGCGTCATTGACTACATATATTTCCTTGTTGGCTGTTCTTCTGCTTGATCTCTGACTCTCCTGTTGTTTATTTTTCTTATTGGTTGATAGATTGGGTCTATGCCTATACATCTATTGATTTCAGACTGACCTGAATGCCAAGCTTCGAGGAACTCTGATATTCTTTGTGTTTCCTCTCTCCGTCCAAAATCTCTACATTGAATTTATGTCCATAGTTATCCACGTGCATTGAAATGAGTGACAAAATGTTGTGACGTTTAATAGCCAATTGGTATTCATGTTAACGAACAACATTTCGTCACTCATTTCAATGCACGTGGATAATTATCGACATGAATTTAATTCATACTCAAGTTAGTTATAATGATTTCGTCTAGAAAGACGATGAAAGCTCCACGATTAAACAACCCAGCTCAGAGAATATAATACAACCAAGACCATCCACCTGAGCCATAAATATTCTCCACCATTGAGCTCTATGTTCCGACTTCTCGGGTTAAAATTAATAGTGAGTAAATAGCAGTTTAACGAACCAAAAGCAAGTAAGCGATCTTGAAGTTAAGTATACAACTCGAAGTAAGAGTGATGAATCAGTGCAAACACACTCGCAATAAAATGATAAACAATGATCACTTGTTATTAAATTCTGCCCATCCCCAGCTAGTTAAAAATGATCACTAAAGGTGTAAAGACAAACACTGTAACTCGACTGAATACAAGTTTATATTCTAGGCTTACAACCATACTTGTTATTTGAAAGCTTACAACGTTACCTGGTTGTCAAAGTCACAGTAGGTGAAGTGGGACTTGAAGTCAGGACATGTTGCTTGAAAGTTGAGTGCTTAAAACAATCGATAACAAAGAACACCGTCTGTAGAAGTTATGCTGTCCTTATTTTATAAAAGATATTGGTTGCAAAGTTGATGGACTGGTAGCAGTATTTACTATTAAGTGTTCGTATAAACTAACTTTGTGTATACTATGAACTTTCCACTGACTAGTTCGACCGCTTAAATACTCCAATGAAGAAAAACCGGTGCAGTATAGAAACTGGTTTTTATTTACGATTTGTAATGGATAACAACAGTTAAAAAAAGCTTAGCAAAGAAATATTTGACAACCGCATTCATATTTACAACTGATGTTATCTGAGTCGGAGGTGAATGCGAATCAATGGGCTTAACTGTATAAGATCACTGACTGTATGACTTTGCAACAAACAGATTCATTGCAAGATAAAAGTGTGAATATAATTCAACTTGAATTATTATACTCCGTCTTTTTAAACTTTGACCGTACTTACTCGACGATTTATATGCGATAATTACATCATTAATTAATGACTTACCTAAACAAAGCAGTTTCTGTATACGAACAAATATGATGCATTAAATGGCCAAATTCATGAAAAAATGTCTCCACTTCATCATGTAATAGAAAACCTTCACCGGTTTCTTTGTCTGGTGCAGTAAAATTAGCTACCATTGCTGCGATAGCTACTTGACGCTCACAGGCTAGCTGATGACTACCATCACCATTACAACAGGAATCTACCGGTCTACAACAACCCGGTTGTAAATCGAATACAGCAGCGTGTCCATATTTACCTTCGCGTGGATGTAAATCAAGATAGAAGTAGCCTAAAAGAATGTTCGTTTCAGCATCAGTTACTGAGTACTACAAAAGAAAATAACACATAGTTGGACAGATAAAACAGTATGGAAAACAAAATTATTTTGAAACCGAGGATCAATATGATATGAAAACTTTCAGTTTAATAATGGATTAATATTAGGACAGTTTACATTAGGGATCGAAATCAGTTAAAGCGAAGTGAGAAATCGGCTGAGATCTTTTCAGCAAAGTACGGAAAGAAGTCACCTTTATCGGTTGTAAGGCACACAGTTGACGATTGATTAAATGGTCAAGTAATCTCAGAATACTCAACATCATAGATGTGACCCATAGAACGAGTACAGAGATCTATATGCAGTTGTTGAGTACCAGAGCAACAAGAACCCATTGCAAATGGAAATTTCGAGTATAAGTGTTATGTACTATCTTACCGATTCCCCACAGTGATAAAAAGAAGCCCAAGGATTGTGCGAAGGTTCCAGCAATAAGCAATGAGCTATACTTATTGCGTGACAACCTTGAAACTATCTGGTTATTTAAACTTTGTTAGGTGCAGCAGAGTCTGAACTCAAGGTCAAATGATCAACAGCCAATCTTCTAAACCTATGAGTCAAAGATTTACTCAAACTTAATCTTGGGGTTAAATTATAGTATTCCGTCAGCAGGAAGATTTGGACCTATGTTTTGTGTTGGCTGGAAGTCACAAGTAAGGCATCTCTGTAATGTTGAAGAAATTCCATGTTCTTAGGAATTTAGAACTGTGCTATTTGGAGTTGAAGTCAAACAGTTACTTTACTAATAAGCAATTCACCTTGCAAAACCACGATAGCGACAGAAGGATTGCTGATAAGAAATCAACTTAAACAGGGTTGATTACTGAGATGCGACTTTATGAAGCGATTTTAGCCAGATTTTAGACAAGAATTTAACAACATAACACTCCATGTACACCTTTATCAGGAATAGTGTATATGAACCTAGGAATGGTTTAAGTTATATACCAGTCTTTAAAATTAGGAAGTCTGTCACTAATTTTGCTTTATCCGACCGGGAGAAGTACTATGCAGCAGTGAATATCAACTTTTACTGCATGATGTTATTGTAGGTCCGACGATATTCTCAAATTGTTCCAACTGAAATACACGTGAATAAAATATAAAAGACTAAACAGTAATCTTCAATCATCATTCAGTATGAATACAACTCTGCCAAACTACGGTTATCTCAGCTATTCAAAATGATAATCGAAATGATGTTCCCCCTCTCTGATTCAGATTTGGATTTGGATGAGAGGTCTTGACTAGGCAGCCAGTGTGAGTACGATCAAAAAGTAATAACGTGTCATGAATTCCCATGGTAGTCGGGCAAAACCCTTATTGATTGAAGTGAAATAAAAATGTAGTCAGTAGTAAGAGTTTGTAACTGAGTTGGTAGAGCGCAGGACCGGTAACCAGTGGTCGCTGGTTCGAATCCTGCAGCGGTTCAAATTTTTATTTCACCTTTAATCATCACCCACGATCAAATAGTTTTTCAAATAAATCTCTACAGTATTTGACTACAACCATGTATAAAACAAAGTATGTGCTTAAAAAGGTTGTTATTAGAAGGCGATAAACTGAAACAAAACTAACCATTTCCACTTCTTCATGCCACACCTCTGGATTTGGAACACGTTCAAATTTCAAGTCCAATAATTGTTGATATAATCGTAAGACACCCGATTTTACAGTGGTTAACGGGAAATATTTCCTTAAAACCTCTTCGTCTACGGAGTAATCTTTCTCTTTAACCATATTCATATAGTAACGTGTATCCCATGGATCAATACGATTATTAAAGGTGTATCCTAAACGTTCACACTAGAGACGGGAAACAAACAAGAATAATAAAAGACCTATAATGTAGAATGCATACATGCCAAAATAGAACGTAATTATAGTCACAATATAACACAATATAAGGGACAATAATTTCACTCAGAGACACACCGTCAACAACGTCTTTTGCAATATACAAATTACTAAACTATAAACTATTTGTATTTCACTACTGATAAAGAAAGTGAGCAGTTGTTGGGAAAGTAACAAAAAACATGAAGTAGGCAAACAAAAATAGTAGTTTACTATCGTACAAAACCCACCTCTTCCTTCTTTAATTCCAATATGCGTGCAGTCTCTTTCTGTTGAGCTTTCTCCAGCTTTGAACCAACATTACTCAAAAATTTGTCTACATTTGCAGCCTTTTTAGCCATCCTTAAGTCAAGCATAAAATCTGCATGTGTAGCAAAGCCTAGAATTGATGCACGCTATTAATAAAGAAATAATTATGAAGAAAAAATAACTGAATAGCAAACAAAACAGTTACGACTGGTCAAAATAAGGAAGAATAACACTTTACATATCAATAACAATAAACTGTAAAGTGAGTATGAAAAGTAATCAGAAACTTTCAGTTGATTTTATTCAACTTAGAAACCGATTTACTTATATGCAGCTCACAGTGAAAATTACCAGTCCGATATAGGTTCCTGCACCAAGCTGTGGCTCATTGGTTAAGACAATTAGCTTTCGCTTAGTGGGTCGCAGGCTCGAACCCCATTCTACCTACCAAAGTTTAGGCAAACGGTCAGTATCATTCCAGCCCTTACGCAATAGATGTGCTTATTGCCTGCTTGCTACTATGCTGAAAAAATACTTATGATGCAATCCAGTTCCCCAGGTCGAAATATGTGGGAAAGGAAGGGAACTCTAGACACGACTTGAAAAGGGGACTCTTAAGTTAATGAGATCTACCTCATTATGAAACGTACAAAAATATGAATCCAGATGAATTATGTGAATAGTTTCAAGTTATATTTTTTACCCTCACTAAATAATAGAAAAATTATCAAGGGTGTGAACGTTTAGACTGAATAAAACGAGAGCAAAATATCTATACTCTTCTGCAACTTTGAGTAACAATTTTTTTCAAGGCGATTAACAGGTATACGGAGAATATAACCCGAAAATTATTCATTTCATTCAGTACCGTACTTCCAGAGTCCAGCGCCCCACCCTTGGCGGCGCAACTAGATAGAAATAATGCTTAAAATAAAAATAACAAGTACAAACAACTTGTTCCAACGCCTGATAACTGTCAAAACTGTAGGTGGGTGAGAGTAACCTTTTAGATCGATGCACTGTAAACATGACGACTAACAATCTGAAGCCGCAGGTGAAGCATAAGTGAGTGAATATCAAATGTGTTCTACACCAACCTTAAGACTTTTTTGGCTGCTTTATTCCAGCGAATGCAGTTCTTTGTGTAGGTAACGTGTTTGTCACACCACCACATCACTCCACTACCAAATTATATGAAGATAGAAACCAGTCACATAGCTGCATCCTATAATCTTGAAACCCAAAGCATATACTGAAAATAATTCAGTTTATTCAGAGCAATCAGATGATCATAAATATTGAATAGGAATATTCGCAAACGATATCACGATGCGATATAATATGTTAATAGTAGTATACACTGGGACCTTAAAGTACGAAGACTGATATCACGTTGTTTGTCATAAGACCGACTGTGTTTAGTATAATTAAGTGCTGTAAGATCCCGAAAATTTTATTTACTACAAAGCACGAACAATCACCATAAGGAGAAAAAAGACAGTGGTAATACCATTGAACATTTAGGTTGAAATTATACTCCTGAAGTGAGTCAATATAATAAAAAGCTATGAACAAAGAAGGATAAGATGATGCAATTTTTATTCCCTCACTACCATACAGTAAGAACTGATGTCAATCTACTCAGTTACCTGAAGAGTGCATGGTATACAGAGCCACGTGTAGATAAAGGATAATGTATTAAGCTTATTACTATTTATAGACATACTTGTTATTCTCCGTTGTTTTGTTGATCGAATTGTTCGACATCTATTGGCATATGGGCTCCTATACGGATGCCTCGACATTGCCTGAATGTTAATTATAATAATTTGGTTGGTTGTGGCTAGCAGAAGAATCCAGGACACACGTTTCGTCCTACTTGAGACTCGTCAGCTGGATGTACCTGCACCCAGCGATGTTATTTCCACTGGGACTCGGATCTCGTATCCATCGCTTCAAACGCCAAGGCGTTATCCACTATGCCAGTTGAAACAAGAGTACCAGATTCAGTTTCACGAAACAATGATGGTTGAATATTAAGCCTACTGTCGAAATGATTAGTGCTTATCAGATTCAAAACGACTCTTTATCAATTTCAGCTAAGAAAAAATGGGAAAACACAATAGACTCTTACATGAAGAAGACTACAGAAGTGTTACGGTGCAGCAACATTTATAATGAGACCCGAAAAAAAGATTTTCCCCACTATTGAGACCACAAATTCACCCAGTATGGTCTATCTATCTACATGCATCAGGTAAAACAACTTGTAGAAGAAACTTTCTTGAACAGATGAACGAAAACATCTTATTAGTCTAGTGGAGATGTAGGTATTGAATTTTCAGCCGATAGATGACAGGATCAAACCTGTGCCAACTAAAAAGGTCTACGCAGCCAGGTAGTATGATTATTCGTCACACAACAGGTGCATCTCATAACCTACCACATGAATATATACATATAGTTGCTAAGTTCATGTTCGATTCGACCTAATTTAAGTAGTAGTTCATATTCTAAATTTGTTACTGAATAAATTACAGCATGGTACAGAATAAGTATGGTTACCTGGTTTAGGCAACCGATACGAACTTGAGCCATACTCAACAAAATGAAATTCTGATAGGCTTTAGCCCTTAAGAAACATATCTATTTAGTATGTCATCAAACATTTTCCTCACAATCAAAATCCATATAACAATGTATATGCATCATTTTGTTATGATAATGGTGAAAAAAAGAGGAGCTTACTTCTTTGCGAAGTTCCATTAAACGCTTCAAAATAGGCTTATTCTCCTTAACACATCTACAATAATGAAGAGGAAAAAATGAAAAGGTATAAATTAAAATCCCGTAACAATAAAGTACATGCTAATGTCCCAACTTTATTTATAATTAATAATTCACTTGGAAGTTAATAATACTTGGATAGAAAGGTATTAAGTGTTTCAAATTTACCAAAATCGTCTTCATATACAATGTATATGAATACGCATTATCTTCAAGTGGAAAAATAATACATTACTCACTAATATAGAAGTAAAACATGGAAACTGTGGTAAACTACAATTCCAATTTATTCTATTTATCAGAAATGCTACATAGTGGAACAGTATCATTTACTGGATAACATTCTCTATATTCATATCACAGGATATGTATGAAATTAACAATATCACATCATCAATGATAGATAAGTTAAAGTAGTTTGTCAATCGTTCAACTAGACTTGAAGCTCAAAAGAAGTAAAAAGGCGCCCAGAGAAAGGTCTTAACTTCATTGTAGAGGATAATGAACTAAAATCAGAAGATGATATTCCCAAAATATAAACAGCATTAAGTACAATAGATAAGACAATTGCAGATAAGGTAAAACTATACTGAAATAATCACAAAAGATGAAACATAATATACCAAAACCAGAAAGAAAATAAGCTCTCAGGAACCTTCAAAATGTTAACATAGTAACTGCCAAATGCGACTAAGGTAACTCAACAGTTGTAACGAATAAAGCTGACTACATCTGCAAATCGAATGAGCACATAGAAACAGGAGTATAAGAGAAAACTAAGAAACCAATGGATAATATTATGAATAAAGTTAAGAAATTTACAGGGGATCTGATACGTCAAATGAAACCGTTTCCAGATGAGTCAAAATAGTTTGATTTAATGCCCAAAACTAACAATCCTTGTAGAATGTAGAATGGTACTATTAAAATTCATAAGCCAGACTATTGAATCAGGCCTCCATCCATCCAAATCAAAATAGGACCAGGCATTACTGAGTAACGGTCCGAGTTCCCACAGCTCATATCAGTACATCAAGTAAAAAGGCAGTGAAGTGGAACATGAAGAAAAGGTTCAATAAGAGATCACTCAAAACCCCGACTTACTAATTCTTATGACTTAAAGCATAGATTAGATGATATACGAATCATTACCAGTGAAAAAACGGTTAGTATTGACACAATTAGCCTGTACACGGATATGCCGATCAATATGGCTCTAGAGGCAGTTAGAAATGGGCTTAAGAATGACAGTGAACTAAGGTGCAGATCGAGGAATTTATGCTAGGAGTACGATTGTGTCTGACATCTACAGTTTTTAGGGGCACGAGATAAAATATACAGACAAACTGAAGGGGTTGGCTAAAGAATCGATTTCAGCTGAAGACTTGTGTCACATCTTATGTGAAACTCAACGATGAAGATCTGTGCACAATGTTACGTTACAACTGAAGAGTTATTCAGCATTTACTGGTTTCTAATGTGCAATACTGTGGAATACGATTGCAGAAATGTTCATAAGAAGCCGAAAACACATAAAGCTTTTTTCTACCATTTCTTTTGTTTCGAAATTTCAAGGAAAACACATGAAACGTGTAAATATGAAATTGGTTGAAGAGACAAAAATCAATAGGATATTCATATCTAGAAAGTTTTGGAAATAGCCAAGGCCATCGTAAATATATACAAACTCTTATATGATGCATATATTTTAGACGTTGCAACACACCTTATCACTTTTTCTATTTTATTGAGAAACTGAGCGACCATCAAGGGTTGGAGTCTGAAGGTTCAAGCATCCATACATAGATATATTCAATTCAGGTTAAATCGAATAGTCACTACAAGGATATATCAATATGATAGTACAATGATTATCCTACAGACACCAATTCATAATGAAAACTAGCTTCAACTTATTCAACTATCAACAGTTTAAGAGAACGAAGTTCACAAATTAATGCAAACAGAAACACAAATCACAAATTTTTGTCAGCAGTGTCAAAAGATATCACTGGTCAGTATACTAGGTCATGCAAACAGTAACGTGTATTAAACAGTCTACTAATATGTACCTACTTGACTCTATCACACTGAAAGAGTATTTACATATATTAACGAATATTACGTAAGAAGGTGGCCAAGTGAGAAACCTTCTCTTCTTTACACACAAACACTTATCAAACGAAATGCATAACACTACTTTCGGGTTGGTTAAATATGGTTACATCAAACCACCTGCACAATAATTTACGTGTTTTCTAACCCAACTGATGATAATAAACTGTACACGATTATGTAATATAAACAATGTTCACATTTCAAGGCTTTATGAAATAAATATCAACCAAAATATAAATGAATCGATACAGTGTGAAGACTAAGGCTGAAACATCAACACATACTTATGAAATTTTATGTAGGAGAACGAGATAAATTAAGTAATGAAGAACACCTTCACTATAAGGCATTTTTGATTACTTAGTTATTTGTGAAATGAGTAATTATTTCTCGAAATGTATACAACAATCACCTATTTCATAAAGGAATAACTTAGTCGATATAAAAGTGAGATAACTTTGTATTTTGGATTATATGCAAGTATATTTGTAAGATGGACTGTTTTAATATATCTAATAATGTGCACCGCGATGCTGAGCTTCTTAGCTTGGTTGCCACATTGCAAATATGATCGATAGAATTCGATCTGCACTCAGGACTAGACAACATGAAATTGGTTGCACTCCCGTGACCAATCAATACATGTAAGCCAGTCCTACAGGAGGTCAGTCGCGGCCCGAATAGCTCAGCGGTAAAGCCGCTGACTACAACACTGGGTGACGCATGTTCGAATCTCAGGCGGGACATCAGTTCCGTCGAGGTTGCAGATACGCCTTGCTGACGAGTGCCAAAAAGCTCGAAACCTGGGTCCAGGGCTTCCTGCCGATTGCCTCCAACCAACTAAGAAGTATGAAGATAGTTGTATTGAGTTAGCATCTGTTGGTTCATCACAACTCCACGGGGTGGAGTTCAAGAGATCACGTGACTCAGTGGCATGAGACGTTATCACATAGGGCTCAGAATCGAAACCAGTGGCGATCACGTTGTAGCTTCCTTTTATCTCCTTATGCTGAAAAGTAATGAATGCTTTGTTTTGAATGCATACTAATGGGTTACCCTTCTAATCATTCTATCCTTACTGTGTTTTTCTTTCTTATTTATCTACTTCCCATCGCTTTATGTCTTGTTATGTTATTTTGTGTGTTGCAATTCTCGGTCCTCTTGATGCACCATTTTTGTGTTCTAATAGTAATAATGACCACCATAGTAATAACGATGATATTGACAAGAAGAGGAGGAAAAAGAGGAAGGAGAAGGATAATAATAACAGTAACCGTAATAGTATAGTAGTAGTGGTATAATATGTTATAGTATATTTGCGGTACTTTCCATCAAACTATGACAGGAAATCAGAAATGACAGGGGTCAATCAGTTCACTTACTACCATCAATTGGCAGTCTTGTAGAAAGATGATGAAGGAAAGACTTAGTGGTAACATATTTACTACAAGAGTTCACTACACAAGTTTAAATCGTCTTTCAAAAAGCAACGAAACCGCCTGAAGATAACGACTGAGTCGAACAAGTCGAAAAAAAGATACAGAAAGGCTGAACTATCACCTTACAAATTCATGTGAAAACAATACATTCGATCGAGGTAAATTAAAGCGGAATTGTTTACCTACTTTAAGTAAACACATTTGAAAACTATGATTTCTCTGAAAAATATTCAGAGCTCCACAACAAACTAAATTCTTTACTGATTATGAATAATATTCTTTTGACAGAATCCGACAACACCAGTATATGACTCTCTCCACTTTCTTGTCACCTACCTTGAATTGAAAGCATTTTCCAGTTTCCTCCTAGTTTCTGGATTGGAGGCTTTTTGCATGGCAGGGAAATAATGTGGGTATTTCAACGATACTTCACGTTTGCCAGAGGGCAGCTAACCAAAATGTGTGAAAAAAATACATAAAATAATGGTAGTAACATATCGATATAACTACACTTTAAGATGATAAATCTGTATTCATTGTAAGTTACTTTCCTTGTCTTTATTACGACGCATACATGCTTGAATGTTACTAACTCAACCAATCGACCCACTGACTCGTCAACTCATAATGCAAAATCCCTACAAAATTTAAGCGATGACGGCAGCATAATAAACCCCACTACGACGATAAAGAGCATGTAGCTTACGACATGTGGTTGTGGCGAGTAGTAGTGAATGAGAATCTGCAGTTTGAAGGTCATTAGCAATCAGTGTATATTTCAAAACGAATACTTACACGAGGTAGTAGAGGCGCATTCAACACGAAATAGGTCTTCTATTCGTCTAAACCATGACTCGAATGTAAAACAATTTTCTGAATTTTAGTGAAGTTTAACAATAGAGCTGCGAGGAGAATCTAAACTCTTCTGTTATGGGAGCGCTGTAAACTGAATTGATAATTTTGCAGTCGGCGTTTCGGCATCACTGAATTTCACTTACATTCGAGTCATGGTTTAGACAAATAGAAGACCTATTCCGTGTTGAATATGCCTCCACTGATTCTGCTACAAAAGTCTACATTTTATGAAAAAAATTGGAGTCAAATAAGCATTCAGAGTACAAGAATCTTATCTTCCCAAAGCATCTCAAAGACGAGTTTTGACGACAGTATTGGAATTTCGAATAATATTTCTGATAAACAACCAATATTATTTCATATTCGTTTTTAACTCAAGCAGGCTGTAAAAAATAACAGCCGAGTCAACTTCCAATCGATAACATGTTGGACGCCTTTTCACTACCATCTAGTCAACCCACAGCCAAATACGTGCCACACTCGATATACGAAGAAATCTACAAGGTTGGAGGAACCGATCAATGGAATACAAGTCAACCCTCTTCATACATTATAGGACGCACCAGAGGCAGATCCATGGTCAGTAAGAATGAGAGTAACAACCAATCAATTACGAATGTCGTTCACGTGCCTATCTACGTTTGCATCCATTGACATTCCGATTACGCTGTATACACTTCAAAGGCCTGGTAGATTTTCAACATATTTTGATAAGTACAACATACTTGTGTATTGTGTGGACCAGCGGTCTACCTTGGTCTTCTCTCTGAGCCAACTGGTGTAACGTCTTCAGCGGCTGTGGGATCAACCTGAACATAGTAACTCGAAGAATAACAGTAGCTGGGGCCAGCATTCGGCATTCCCATCAGTCCACCAATCGTAGAACTCAACAAAAAATCCAAACACAGGTTAAGACGAGGATAACCCACCTAACCATTAACTTAGAGATACGAAAGTAAAAAAGCGAATTGGGAAGGACGTGACAATAAAGGAGGTTGAGTCAGAAGATAACAAGTAAACTTAATGTTGAATGTTGAGAATTTTGAAATTCATGAACATTGAGTACGCCTATATCGTTATGACTGATGTGTAGTTAAATCACCTGTGATTTCCAATCAGTGACTGGTTACATCCAGAGGAGCAGATGGAAGACATTGCAGTGTTGCTGGAATTATCAAAGTTGTTTGTGCTTGCTGAATACACCACGAAAAATTAGTGTTTTTGAATTAAAGTAGCTTGAAGGAAGCTCGTTTGAGCCTGTCATACGATGTGCTTTGCTAACTCAGTATTTTGGAGGTCTGTATCGATTTAAAGAATCAGTTACAGGAAGCTGTAAGGCAAAATTGAATGTACGGTTTTCAGGGATGAACATCCAGTCTAATATGCCTAAAGTAAGAAGCCCGGATAAATGGAATGATGGTCGGTAAGGAAAAAACTGACATATGATTAACGTAAAACTTCTCTCCGCAAAACCAGCTATATTGTTTTCCTCATGGCCGTAGCTGTTGACTATTTAACTTATTTTCTGCACGATAGGATTATAACCAACAATTATCCTAGCCAGACACAGTGCTCAGTAACGAAATGCTTCGAGATGAGATTTCCTGAAGTCCTAATGAGGTAGTTGACTGGTGGGGCGAACAAAGTTGTACGCGAGGTTAGATATGCGACGATGGCAATGATTGAAGGTAACACTATATCGCGAATCGGTAGAAGTAAGGGCACGTGGACCATTTGATTCCAACCCAATGGTTGAATCGCGACGCGCTCACGGCAAAACTTGAAGGTGCTCGGTTCGATCCCTGGTGGGGTGGCCATGGGTGCGCACTTGATGAGCTTTACAGTAAGACGAAACAGCTATCTAGCGCTTCACGTTTTGCGGTGGTTCTCCAATTGATGTCAGTCTATGATGAATGCCACCTTAAAGAGTCACAATGTTATACCATGGTTGTCGCTGTCGGTCGGGATTTAGACCCTGGCCTAACATACATGCAACATGATTAAGCTGCACTAGTTTATGTAGTCCAATAGCTGCATGAACTGATCTGCCTTTATCACCTAGCACCACATGTCAGTTCTCCTCATTTTTCAGTTCGTCATCTGGCACTACTTACGGAATGAAATCATATAGCAAGGAACAAAATAAAAGGAATTGATTACCATTTTCAAGCCCGCAATGAAATCAGCAGGACATCCGACTACAAATTAAAATAGTAAGAAAAATGTTAGTCATCAATGTGTTGAATAATAGATGAAAATGAATGTACTTAGGTGTCTTTGCAAACCAAGTTAGTAAGGGTATTTCGTGACTGAAATGAAAGTATCATTTCATTAGTGAAATCTATTTGTGGTATTACCTGAATATTGTTTTCAATAAATGTCAGTATCGACTGAGCAAGCATAAAGTGATGGACAATCGAGATCCTATTCAGGAACATCTACGCGTAATCTTCATCTCAAGGATAGAACTCAAGATATTCAGATCACATGAGAATTGCTTCAGCCTCAAAGTCATCAAGTTTGACTCTGTTAACTATTATTAAATCAATAAGTCTTGGGCACTGTGGTAGAATATAATTTCATTTTAGTTGATTTATTAGATATATTACACAATGAAACTGTATTATTTACTGGATTATGTTTCGGATGTAATTTATTGTCTTCAGTCATAAAACTAGGGACAAGAAATCGTACGATACACCGAATAAATCAACCGCAATATTACAATAATCTAAATTGTGATACAACAACACAACTTGTTCTCATGTGTTATATTTGTTCACAACTACGAAGGACAGCAACAAACATATGAATGATTATGAAAAATACCCAGACACTTGAATGGAAGCGTTTAAGCATTCCGTCTTCAACTAACGGTCCACGGAATAAAATATTTCTCCACCTATCGAGGTTAAGACAGTTACACAATATTATTTGTTCGAATCCAGGTGTTTGTCAAACGCTGTACAGAGTTGCAATGATGATTCATATTAGAATATTTTTCTTAGGTGAGTGTGCTAGAATCTGGGCTACACCAATCCCATAGTGGACTGATATAAATTCCCAGCTGCTTGAATCACAATACATTGAAAAAATTCCGAGTTCTCAGTCAACGAAACCAAAATGTATACACTACTGAGTCACAAACATCCAATAAATGACCTCAGACATGGTTATTTGAACCTGATGTAGAAAAACCACCACTCTGACTCTTAAGGTGTTCAAAGCAACTGCAGAAGCCCAGTGTAAGTCACCAAATAGATGAAATAATGAACGACTAAACAGGGTTTTTAGGTACAGTCTGAACGAATAATATTCTTTTCAATAAATCCTCATCAGGTTCTAGTTATAAAATGCCAAGTTAGGGGCAAATACATTTTCAAAGTGAAGTGACTGTAAAGAAATCGATTTTTTCTTCTCTATACTTAATAATATTAGGATGACAAATGACTTTAAAGACCATCCCATCAGAACTGCTGAAATAACTAATCACACTCCTTTATTTTATGACAGTCTGCCTTTCCAGTCGAAATAAACAAACCTCATCGGCTATTCTAGTCGTTGCTATGGTGGCCTTTAAAGTCACTCTAGGATGATATATGTACTAATAAATAATGTGATGGTAAACGAGAAGACAGCAACTGAAGAAATGAATAGCCTTTAGCTTACTGAAGGCCAAAGCAGGAATAACGTTTGGACATGTTCTCTCTGAATTCACAGTCCAAGTTTGGTCAATCTCATTGTAACTGCCTCAGACATGTTGACCAGGTGCTGGCGACCTACAAGTATTGTTTTTGGAATATGATGAATGACGTTGAAAGTTGTATTAGCGTCCATGTGATGCCCTGTGTCAACTAGGTGAGCTATAATAGAACTTTCCACCACTTTCCCCTAAAATTTTAAAAACCAAGTCGGTACATGCTTTTGCGTCCGGAGACGCACCTGCTGAACTGTACACCCTATATAACTTGTTCCAAGGAACAGTTAAATTGATATATAGATGAAGAGCTAAGAGTAAGTAGACAATCCTATAGTCTCAGACAAAACATTGGTTGACTACTGAAAGATATGCTAAGACGACCTGAATAAAACATTCTACTTACTGCCTAGATAGACGTTGTGATAGAATGTCACTTGGAGAGTCTCCCTTGAATTGTAATGGTAGAAACAAAAGCCTCTTTTCTATTGTCATCAATTCTCATTTGGAATTACTGTAAGTGATGTTTGCTTTGATAAACTTTACAGGATATCCATTTCAACTTAGAATACCAAGGATAAACAGTAGTTATTTTTTCATATTCTCCTTGGAACAAATCGATCTTACACTATTCATTATTTCAGTAGTTGCATTTCCTAATGAATGTAAAACAAAACAAACGATCTTACTCTAAATGCTAGACACCTGATTGTATTGCATTTGTACTTTATCGGCACGAAGCTAAGAAAGCATGTATATTGTGCGTTAGTCGTCGATTTCTTATATATACTTCTCAGTATAAAGTCATCTTTTTTCGTATCATTAACACATCAAGAAAATGTACCGAATAATTGGTTTCACATTCATAAGTAAAATGAACTGATGGATGAAGGGTGTTGCAGTCATTCAGAATCGAGTCACTGCATAGGCATTCATCAAAGACTAAAAACGTATCATTCATATATCGGCAGTAGAACTCTATATTAGCAACTTGATCTTTTAAATGACTATTTTTCCAGAAATACATCTGCAAATACAGAGCCTAATGGAGATTCAGTAGCCAATCTGTTAATTCAACTGTACAAATTATCATAGAAAACGAACTAGATATCTGTTGTACACTTTAACAATAGCTTCTTAAGATTCATAATAGAAGTGTCAGTGTCTAACGGACAGAACCAACATAAGATCAGGTATTACTGTCCAGCAATTCAAGTTGCCACACCTCATATCACCACATTAAGCGAAAAAAGTATTATCATAGAGAGGAAAGCAGTCAGAAGTGGTCGACAGTTGTGATAAAATAACAAGGAAGAATGAGACAATGCTGAATTTCAGTATGTCGATGAAGATAACAATGTGAGGATACAGCTGTCACTGATAACAATTCTGAGTCATGTTATCTAGAGTCTCCAACCGATAGTTATTGTTGTCATTCAGAGCCTATTCGGAAAATCTACATTTACTTACATGCCTCAGGTTAACAGTTGAAAACTTCCTCTCTAATAACTGTTCATAAATGTAATCCACGGTTTCAATTAAAACGACGTTAGTAAACAAACATGAGACATCAAGGGATCTCATGTATTTGTATTTCATGTTGTCAATAAACTGGGAAGTGTCTTACATGCTAGGATTTTGCCAACTCATCAAGCAAAAGTTGCAGTAATCGTACTAGCCACATGACGATCACGTGTAAGGTGAGTTAGTTACATCTGTGTGACAACTTGAACCGATGCACATTGTTTTTGTCTGTCTGAGCGAGAAGTGACTTCGGGTTTGTGCATTTTTGGGTAGGTCATACATCTATGGGATAGTGCTGCCTAGAGGTTTTGGATTTTCAAATAAGGTGGACAAAATGTATCTGACATTTTTTCGTTTCTCTTTAGTGAGATGATTAGATCCTTTTCTGTTTTATCGGTTGTCTTTCGTGACTGTATTTTCAGAAATTTGCTTTCGTTTTGCACTACTTAATCTATTTGCTGTAAATAATCAACTATCTATAATTACGACTCAGCTTCTTTATTAGATCTAATAATTTTAATAATAATTCACTTTATTCCAAACAATTTGTGGTACAATTTGAAATTCTCAGCGTAATGATGACGATATTCCGGACTTTTGTGAGTCTTTACAGAGTCTCACAATGCTGTCCGGTCAATATGCCTATTGATTTAAATATTTCCAACCCAGCACTACATGACCCAACTCAATCAGCCATTTGTGTAAAGTTGCTAAAACTATACATTCGTACAGATTAGATTAACTTGCTTGCAAGTGTCGCAAAACTTAATTACCTGAAGTCACAATCACCGAATAGGCTTTTAGCCCTCATATATAGCATTTCTAATCATTAAACGCTCCGATATACAATATAATTAGCAACGTACATAATTCCTCTTCCGTAAACTCCAACAAAGTATTCTCTTCATTCAAAGCGCGACTGAAATCAATACATAACTGATTTTCTTCCTTATTCAACGCTTCTATCACTTTCCTGCTTTCATCATCTAGATGAAGACCTAAAATTTATATGAATTATTTAAGATAAATTTTAAAAAACAGCGAAACAAACCATTTCTGCGTCCCAGTTGAACTTTCCTATCTACATAACGACGATATTCATCAGAGAATGATGAATCCATTTTGGCTTGAACTGCAACAAACTTTTCAAATATATCTTTTCGCATCCTAAAAGTTGGCATAAAACAGTAAAAATTGGATAACAGTTGAAAAATACAGAATAATGACTGTGACAGGCAAAGTACATAGAAAGCATAATTTCAGTACCAATAGAAACTGATATTTACTGGGGAGATCAATTACTCTGAACTCAAAAGACTAAAACATGGCACCAATGCATGAAGTCTCTGACTGTTGGTTTGAGCCATGTGGGGCAATGCAGGCTAGCCAGTTGGGGTCCGCGCGACAAGAGAAACCAGTGGTTGGGGACTCTAGGTAATATGGCTCAGAACCGATGTCAGTGGTGCGGATGTATACACACATTATTCTCATCTTAACGACGCTATACCGAATCTCATCATGTCCTCACTCTTCCTTCCTCTCTTTTTGCACTTCAGATTTCTTTGACTAAATTTTCTTATCTTCATCTTCTCCTTCACTGCCTTTTTACTTGGTGTACTGATATGAGCTGTGGCAACTCGGACCTTTAGGCAGTAATGCCTGGTCTTAGGTCGATTTGGATGGATGGATTGAAATTCAAAAACAAGCTCCTTTAAACAATAGGTAGCAGATTATCCCGAGCAAACGGTTAAAAACAACACAATTTTAAGGCTTTACTTGCATGAATGTTAAGGCGTGCTAGATATATTTCAGACGTGAATTATCAGTCACAACTTTCCATATAAGTCCATAAAAACTCACACTAAATCTCAATTAATACATCGAGCGAGCTTCCCAAACCTTTACTTATTAATGCTCGCAGACGTTTTGATTGTTGTTCCATATTTCGTTTGGTAATAGGTTCGCTGAATTTGAAATTTCAGAGACTGATGCAAATAAACATTAAAAGAGTGCGAAACTTGGGTAGATCCACTGTCTACTGAGAAATATCATCTTTATCGGATTGTAACAGTAAGTAATAGTCAGCGGACATGCTCACATCACTATTGCAGAAGGTTTAGAAGGAAAGGTACACGCATATTGGAAGAAGGGCTACCGTGTCAAACTCCCAAAGAAGGATGACCTAAGTCTGGCGTGGAATCATGTTCCTGTCCAACCCAAGCAAAATATTGAACTGCATAATCCTGGAGATTTGAAGATGCGCTGGATTCAAAATTATGTCTGAAACAGGGTGGCTTCAAAAAACATCATGTATGGATCAAATTTCAACACCAAGCTATGCATCATCATAGAAAAGAGTATAGAGTGGCAGTCAACTCTCTACCTCAACTTCATCAACTCTGAAAAGACCTTCGACAGGGTTGACAAAGAAGTAATTTGGCAACACTACGGTTTTAGTGCTACAAAACTTAATCAACCTCATTCAACAGCAGCTACATGCTATATGAAGACGCCACATGCCAAGTGATTCACAATCGAAGGCTCAGTGACGCCTTTGAAGTGAAGACAAGAGTAAGACAGGGCTACCGCATGCTATCAACCATCATCTACCTGATTGTGGTCGACTGAATCATGCAACAAACTGTGAGGAGCGAGAAGATGGGCATACGCTGTTTGACCGGTAAAAAGACCTTGAAGGTTTAGGTTTAGCCGACAATGATTTATGTCTAATGTCTGGTGTCGCACAAACTCGAAGATCTACAGGCAAAAACCAACAAGTTGACAGAAGAGGTGAGGCAGCGAAAACGGGACATCAAGTGAATTCAGAGAAGACAGAGGTGATGAAGATACCCAACTAACGACAGCATCAACAACTAGAGCCAATCACCATTAACTGGAGTAACCTAAACGAAGTAGTCTCCTTCACCTACCTAGGCAACATCGTTTCAACTACAGGTGGCACAGACGAGGATGTCAAAACCAGGATCGAAAAAGCAAGACAGGCTTTCATTAACCTGAAACCAGTGTGGAGATATACTGCACTCAGCAAAAGAACAAGATGCAGATTTTCAACACGAACGTCAAGTCAGTGCTTCTATACGGTTCAGAAACTCGGCGCGTTACGAAAAGCCTACGCTCGTTGTTGAAGATCAGATGGCCAGAAAGAATAAGCGACAAGGAACTCTGGCCTGGTAGCGAACCAATCAAGAACCTATCGCCAAACAAATATGCACTGTAATAAAGTGGAGATGGATTGGGCATACACTGAGAAAGCCATTCGGAGACATCACGTGCCAGGTCAGACCCTCGAGTGGAATCGAAAGGGGAAACGACGAGTTGGGCGTCCTAGCCGAGGGTGACATGGAAGAGATCATGTGAGGAAGAAATGATTATGAGGTTTGCGTTATGCATTTAACACCAACAGGAAAAACCCAAAGGAAGTTGTCTTTTTCACCTACCTACCTACCTGGGCAACATCGTTTCAACTACAGATTGCAGCACAGGCACAGATAAAGACATCAAAGCCACGATCAGAAAGACAGCAAGACAGGCAGACCTTCTTTCATTAATCTGAAATAAACAGTGTAGAGATCTACTCCACTCCACTCAACTCAACTCAGCATAAAGTGTGAACAATATCCGGATTTTCAACACTAATGTCAGTCAGTGCTTCTATGTGATGGTTCACAGACTTGGCGCGTTACGAAAAGCATTTCCAACAAGCTACAGACATACATCATCAACAGCTTTCGCCTACGCTCACTCGATAGTGAAGATCAGATGGTGAGAATAATAAGAATAAGCAACAAAGAACTGGCTGGCTGGCAACGAACAAACCAACAACCTATCGCCCATCAAATATGCAGAAGACAAAAGTTGAGGTAAGGCAAGTGTCAGCTGCCAGTAAGTATGCCTTTGTTCCAGGACCTGTCGAAGGGTAAATCTACGAACAATGCACCCTCGTCTAGCTCTACCTGAAACCAACCTGATTTTCTCAAGTTTGCTGTTCTCAAGCTCAAGTTAGGCGTCAGATAACTATAGACCAAGGGATCTTGAACTCAATATTATTCAAACTAATTCTCTTATAGACTGACACGGCCAGTAAAGTAGACCAGTCTGATGGAACTACCTGTGATTCCCATACACTACCTAGTACCTTAGTCAGTAACTTCCCACATCACCTTTGGAAATTTCGGGTAGAAAACTGTCGGATCCGGCTGCTTCGCATCGTTTCTGGTTCGATGCAACCTTCTCAACTTCAAGGAGAGTTGCAAGGCTGACATCACCGTCCCATTCAGATTCGAGCTGGCTGGATGTTAGGCATAGGAAATATGCGTTCAAACAATGATCTGTCTAACTGGTATCGTTAGTATAAGCTTTCCACCACTCAGATCGTCGATTAAAGCGACTAGAATTCTATTTGAAGTAACATAATTTGCTTTGACTATTTGCTCAGAGTTACTAGTCTATTCAGAATATAAAGTTCACAAGTTTAAACTCAATTCACTGAAGAGTTTTACTGTCTCAGTGGAAGAAAATGCGCCGAAGAGTAAAGCAAACTGGCGCTGTTTTAACAACTGGAGAAAGGTTACACAGATAAAAGAAAATCTTGGCGGTCTTATCAACCACTGGGGTATAATGATCTCTATATTTAGGCAGGTAAACTGATAAACTGTAAAACCCATCTTTAAATATACTTACTCCAACTCCACTTCCATATCAGCGAGTTTACGAGTAGCATTACAACTGGCATCTCTCATTGATAACGAAGGATATGTGTGTTGTGGAAAGTCAAGGGAATTCCTTTCTGTTTGATATACGGCTTCAAATAATGACATAGGCTGCGAATGATTCATTATTATGAAAATTTGAGAGTACCAAACAACTGACTCAAAAGAGACAGACTCAGATTGTGCCACTTTATCATACAATGAGCGGGCATAACTGATAAGAGCTGAGGTTCTGGACACAATGTCCTCCACACTAACTGCCCATCGTAAACGACATCCAGCGACAAGTGACATATTTCAAACGAGTGCCAGTCACCGGACGTGATTGTAATTTCCTATTACGCGCGGGTGAGATTAGTGTTAATTGTCGTTTTCTGATTGGTCAGTTAGATATAGACCTTAATAAAGAAAAGGCTGTATTTTCTAATTTTGGAAACATCGAGATTCGTTCTTGCGCTGAACAGACTGTAGTGCACCTTCCTGGCACCAAAATATAACTAGGGCTAAGATAAATAGTTTAAATTCAATTAACTAAATAAATCTCTAGCTTGCCTCGGAATGCTTAGGGTGTTTTAAGTTCTGTCTTAACGGGCATGCATCCGAGCAGGCTTGGACGCCATTTTGCGCTCCATTGTGCTGGTTACCACGCACGTACTCCGAGTTCCTAGTTCAGCCTTACAAGCCAGATACGTTGATTGAACTTTTCCCCCATCATTATTATTACATTCACTTTAATTAAATACATAGCTCCTTACTGGCGCGCTCCTTGAATAGTGACGTGTTTCGCTCGTCTCTCAGCTTTTGGATTTTTCCACAATGAAAAACTCCCACTTGCAATACTCAATCTAAAAACATCGAACGTTTGCAGCACTTCTGTCCGTCCACGCACCTCACCCCTGCGCATTCGTCAGCTCACTCCTCAACAGTTGAAAATTGGCATTATTATTCCTTTGAACCAACCGGTCTACCTCCTGTCAGTGGTTCTTGGGCGTTTCAACTGCCAAACTGCCTTAGCTCTCGGTTCTCCTCGGAGGTCATTCCCCAGGAAATATCTTTCCTGGTTATACATACGCATCTGGAGCTTACGGTTAAACTCGTTGGTCAAGAGCAGAGGATCAAGTGACAAGTGTCTGAAGGTGAGCCAACATAAATTATCTTCCCTTTTCTATTCTGTCCTTTTGCTGCATTCAGTCTTCAACCCTCTTATTGTTGTTAACTACTTGTTTTCCCAAGAAGTTTATATCATAGCGACATGTCTGCCCAAAACGCTAGGTCTGAAGCTTTGACACGGATAACGCGGTCGTGCACAAAACGGCCAGTAACACCCTAAACAACACACTAGTCTGTACTAGAAGACAAACAGAGGTAGGGCAGAACACCGAACTTCTAAGAAGTGGCCAACCCATGTTTCTAGAATTCCAGTCGCCATCAGACAGGTGACACAGAGTAGCACTAGCCCGTCACAAACTAGTCCTATCTTGAGCAAGGATCATACCATGCCTGAAATAGAAGACGACGTAAAAGGCTTCAGAACAAGGCAGCCACAAGCAGTTCGCCACAATCCGTAGCACCTTATTCATGGAAGGAAGGCTGTATTACGACACCCGATGGCTGCAGTGTTTGCACCAAAGTTGTTTCGGTAGTCGATGAGGCATTTGCATGCAACCTGTGTCAACGATGGGCGCATTGCCACTGCGATACCAAAGTCCCCCGACAATACTATAAGCTGATGAAGAGACAACCATGCAAGTGGTTCTGGTACATCTGTCCAGAGTGCAGGAAAATGCCCGCACTCCGCACAGAAAGCCTGAAGGAGATGCTCTCCGCCACGCAAAAGCTACCAGCATCCTCGAATAAAGTAGGGTTAACACCAAAGGATAACACAGAGAGACCTGGAAACAGACCTAGAGCTCCAGCTGTGGGCACGCCACCTCGCGTGGGGACCATATTAGGTCAAGTCTCCATACCCCCTACCCGGCCCCAGGGGACGTCAAGCGCATGGCCAAAGACATCGACCGCCGAAGCCTCTACGAAACCCATTCCGAACACCCCACACACCGTGACTGAGAAACAACCAGTGGAATTACTCAAACCCATTGGGAAGTCGGGCGTGCCACCCACAACGAACCCAGGTCACAGGAGGACCAACTCGATCATTTTGTTCAACGTCGATGTATCGACAGACTCATTGTTGGTCGAGAGGGAACAATTTGACAGCCGAATGTGGACCGACTACTGTCAGATGCTGGGACTCCCTCCCCTCCCTGCAACTTTGTGTCGCCTTTCTCGAGGAAGCCATGCACCCCGAGATAAGCCACCCCCTTTACGTGTGTCCCTAAATACCGCCAAAGAGGCTGAAGACACACTCCTCCTCTCGCGACAACCGGACGTTGTTAATGCCTGTAAAATTCGGGCCAGGCCTGACAAGCCATGGTCAATAAGAGAGGAGGAGAGAAAGTCAGCGGTTGGAAATCCCAACAGAAACAACACTATAGTTGTACATGGGATTCCAGAATTGCCAAGTGACAGCTCGGTCAAAGATCGGTACTTTCACGACGTCCAACAATGGCAATGGCTCTCAACCAAAGTTGGTCTCAACAGTATACCGGCCAACAGCGTCAGTAGACTGCCAAGGCCAGCGCACCTGAAGACCATACCCAATCCCAGACTACTTGCCGTCCAGTTCGACTCATATGCCTCCCTCACAGACGTTCTGCACGCATGGTATAATGCGAAAGATCGCATGGGTGGCTCAATACGTATATGTGAAAGTAAGCCTAGACCCACAAGGCAAGAGGAGAGACGGCAACCACCAAGACCTCTGGAGTCAGTGGTCGTCACACAGGCGCTGACCAGTGAGTTAGATACATCAAGTAAAGAAGCCACCACTGCTACAGCCCCCACCCAAGTTAAGAACAAAACACAAAAAACGGAACAATGCCAGTCCTATGAGGACTGGCGAGGCTAAATTCAACCACGTAAGCGCTCATCCCTCGAAAATACACATCCAGACCTCCCCTCTCATCAGGTACACTCTAATATGTATGTACAGCAACGTTAGGGGGCTAATAGGGAAGGTAGCAAAATGAGGACGCTGCGTGAACATCAGCACTCCGACATCATATTCATCACCGAATCCTGGCTCTCATCGGACATCTCCGACGAAGAGATGCGTGTTGCTGGCATGGAACTCTTCCGCAGGGACAGGGAACATAGAGCAGGAGGGGGAGTGGCTATCTACGTAAACTCCTGTTTAAAGGCAAGGATGGTTAGCGATACGGCCTTAACCCAGCTCCCAGAGTCTCTATGGTGCTACTTCACTCTCTTCTTTATTCTCTCTTCATTCCTTTACCACTACCTTACTATTCTCTTTCAGGTACCTACACAGACAGGAGTCATGGCAGTTCTCTAAACTTCCCAGCAACCCGTAGCTCCCTAATCACTCTACAAATTACAACCTACTAACCCACAAAACATCCACCTCACCGAAGCTAAAAGCAAGAAAGCAGAGGGGATTTCCTCGTCCACTGCAGGAGTAAACCGAACAACTGGAACCAAGCCCTAAGAACTAGACGCGAGAGATCAAAAACTACCAGTTTTCTACGCTCGCACTATCAATATTGGATATAAGAAATGCATTGCGTATCAGTTCTTTTGATTTGTGTTTTATTATCAGTACTTACATGTTAGGTAAAGTACTGGTTAAGCAGGTACTAGAGCACATCAAGTTAAGTAGGGTTGATCAATGTTACGGAATCGTAACACGCACCCCTAAATGGTTATCATGGATGGCCCCTATTTCAGCTTTCCTGTGATGTATAGCTTAACTCACCGAGAGCGTCTGATGGACGTGGAGAATGTGTTGAGGTCCTTTAAGACCATCATGGTTGAAACATCACGAACCACGACGTTTGTTGTCGACAATAGTGCAGCGGAACAGGGAGCTATTCGCGGTTAGTTCCCGTGCTGTTCCATTGCCTTATGTGCCTTTCATGTTATACGTTGGTCTAATAATGAGGTAACTCGTGTACCAAAAATGAGAACCTTTCAGTTTCGTAATCAAAAATGTTCCGGGAAATGGTGTATACTCTTGACCCTAACAGGTATCGTCACTGATATATAATAATTCCTTAGATTTAGTGAATTAAATCCAGCTATGAGAACAGAACATCGGCAGCATTTGCCTACGTGGAAGCAAATCTGTGGGCCAGTAGGTATATGTAGGCTTCATGCCTCATGCAGGAAATTGTTACCCTAGGTAACAAAACGAACAGCAGAGTCGAGTGCTGCCATTTGCACTTGAAGAAACATTTACGTTAATGTTTTCCTCTGGATTTAAGCATTCGCGAGATTCGGAAATGTTCCATGGAACTATATCGCATTAAGGCTGATGACGGAAATCACAGTTTGCACTACCACATGCATTTTGATGTAAGTCCTTTGTTCTTATCTCTGTAATTACAGATGGACCACATAACCTCTGCCATGCTGCTTTCTCCGACGAACTGCGCAGTTTATTATGTGTACAAAAGTATCCCGGTGCATAGAGATATGCAGGTAGTTGAATCTACGTAGTCTTTCAAGAAGGGCAAAAGCACCACGTGGTTGACAAATATGACTGTAAATGCTCCTGCTGCAACAGCACTGCGATGCTTATGCCCTGCCATCATTTGATTCATGAGTACAGATCCCTGTCTCTTGACTTTTGAGACGTTACTTAACTTCTTGCAGACGTACTTCGTCACTCTACTACTTGGTTACGAAGCTATAACCACATGCATATTGAACGTAACCAGGTTACTGTGGACACTGGAGAACTGCGAATGCCCACTTCCGCAATGATGTATGGAATGCAGTTACTGCCTCAGTCAAACCCGGATACATGACACAGCCTGCCGCTAGATACGTACACTAGAGCTCATGAGGAGCGCCACCTACAGGACTAATCTTCAGTAAACTCGTAGACTGTTGAATACATACTAACTACCTACGTGCATATTGTTCCACTCCTTAAATAAATTTTTCACGTAGAAAGTAGAACCATTTACAGCGATGGCGTTTGAAACGGGAAGATTTGTGTTACTGTATCATGACAAATGGGTATAGGCATTCAAATCACAACCAGTGCGTTATGCTTCCCAGGTACATCAACGGAAGTCAGATCAGTCAGTTAGCATAGCTGACCTTCACACAGAAGTTGTCGTTTCTTAGCTATGTTAATACTTCACGTCAGAGGTCGTCACCTCGTGAAAACTACCTACCGCATGGAAGACATTAGCGTCCATCTGGCTTGTGCGGCATCTGTCCCTACATACCATGGTATTTCCCTATTCGGCCTGGTAACAATTAAACAAGCACTTGCAGATCTAGAAATTAATTCCCATAAAAGCAACATTCTTTGCAGATACATGCAAGAAAAAATATATGTATACACAGATATAAATAAGCAGGGCTAAAGTTAGGTCCAAACGTCTATTGCTATGCATAATGATCCTCGAAAAACAGGCTTCATATCCTTGCGTTGCATCACAACCCACGACTACCTGTTTAATTATCAATAAAACGGGATTTATAAGGGGAGTAGTAACTTATTTTGAATCAGGAGTTGTGCGAAAACATGCAATCTTTACAGGCAACACCCGAATGTTACTGACTTCAGTGGCGAAATTATAAAATAAATAGTCACACCACACACACTTTCCTCTAGTCACTATTATTACCAGCGTACGCAACTGTCTGTTTACTAGCTCTCAAGTATTATCCGCAATCATTTTCTTAAGTTACATTTACGACCACCGATAGTTCTTCCAAAAACTATCAGCATCATAACGGCAATTTCACATGCCATCAAAATGTTGAGGTCAGCAAAAAACTTCTAACACGTTAATGTTGATGTGTATTTACTTCAAGAAGGACAACACAAAATACGGCAAAATCGTTATTTATATTACTGCTGGAACAGAAAACACCTGGTAGTCAAATAGGAAAAAAATTACGAAGTGAAGTAAAAGCGCTCTGAAAGGTGAAGTTCCAGCGCTCATGAGCAATTAAATATTGGAAGGATATTGCTACCTAAACTAAATACGTGTCTAATTAAACGTACCCAACATTCCCTGCTTAAATACATAACGTTTAAGTAAAACCAAAAATTACATCCATTACGTCCATAATACAAGCAGTTTAAGCCATTTTTACCACGGTAAGGCATATCCGTCAAAGAAAACAGGTTAAACGCAAGTAAAAATTGAAAACCATTCGTTTTGACAAGCCTTTAACCTATTATTACTTTCACGGCAACAGCTGACCGAAAAATCACCAGCGACCTACGGCCGTCTACGGCCAGCCATTGGAAATAATTTCGATAGTTGTGAGTGATTTCTCTATGAATCCGCTAGTTCGCTTCATATATGCCAGTAGAAATTGTTATTCCCCTGGTATCATCGCACCTGAAGACAAGTGCCTTTGTTGTAACGTGTCTTTGATATTACCTTATCACAAGCCAACTTTCAAAGTCTGTACCAATTTGAAGCAGGCTGGCCGTAGACTGCCGTAGGTCAAAAGTGCTTCCAATCCACATTCATCGTGTGAATTCGTTGATTTCCAGCTTGATAATCACTTCAAATATAAGTGGGATCTACTAAAAAGTAACCCAATTCTAGCACTTTGACCGTCGACTCTTTCTGTATTTTCATCTGC
Organism: Heterobilharzia americana; assembly: GCA_944470555.2. NCBI lineage: Eukaryota > Metazoa > Platyhelminthes > Trematoda > Strigeidida > Schistosomatidae > Heterobilharzia > Heterobilharzia americana. Next base: position 30,871,739 of record OX104129.1, on the reverse strand, counting down.
AGACAGGTTACCAGTGACACGAAATAGTGTTACACATCCCAAACGCAGAGACTGGTTAGGCGGAAGAATCAATTCAGTGGAAAACCAATTCCAAGATTTGAACTCTCAAAAAGAAGCTAAACATTCGGTATTAGAGATTGACAATAGAAAACCAGCTGGTGTATGCATGTCCTGACAGTAGTTTTCTCTGTGAAGAACAAGTTTCTCCTTGAATACGTTCAACAACCGAGCTGATACCACTTACTAGGATAAGAAGTTTCTGTATGTGAAGCATAAGCTCCCACTTAATTGATTCGACTGAGGCTTTTAGACTTTCTTGCGGTTGGCCCAAAGACGGTCAATCCTTTGCGGAGAAAAGAGGTAAGACGTGTCAGTCTCAGGGTCATTGTTAACAATGCAGAGCACCAATATTAGATCTCTTCTCTTACGTTAAGACAGCGAGAAAGAATTACTTCCTCCAAATGGCCCCTGTAAGATGCACAAGACAGGCGATGAGCGGACAGCAATTTGTCACTTTGTTGGGTTGACTGTCATCGAATTCTCCAACAGTCTGGCATAAACCTGCTTTAAGTGATTACAATGAGCATCTTCGTCTGGACTGGCTACTAGAGTGTCATCCAAATAAGCGTAGGCGAAGTCTAGTCCACGTAAGAAATCGTGAATAAAGCGCTGAAAGGTTCGTGCTGCTCTGTGGAGACCAAAGGGAATGCAAACAAGCTCGTAAAAACCAAAAGGTGCAATGGCCGCCGTCTTGAGCACATCATCCGGATGAGCTGGGATCTGGTGATAGGCGCGCATCAAGTTTGATGAAGACGAATGGACCTTTGAAAATGCTATCAAGTCGTGTGTGTGAGGACTTAGAATCTATCTGGAACCTTTTCAGCGTTGAGCTTTTCGTAGTCGCCACTAGTCCTCCAGTCCACGCCATCGTTTTTCTGCACCATAAGCAAGGGTGAAGACCACAGACAGTTGGATGGTTTGATTATTCTAATCTCAAGCATGTGTCGAAACTCGGCTTCGACGGCACCCCGTTTCTCCAGGGATGATTTCCCTGGTTCAGCAAACACCAGTGGGCCGGTCGTCGTTGTGTGACGCGAAATGTTAGAAGTCGCAATAGGCATGCTGTGACTTGGCTGAAGACATCCGGAAACAATTGAATGGTAGACGCGTAAGGACTAGATGCGTCCATCGCGGAGTACACGGGACCGAGGGACTGCGTCTTTGTGACGATGCCGGAAACAGAGAGTCTTGTGGCAAAGTCTATCAACTTATGCTTGCCAACATCTACCAGCAGCTGACAGTGCTGTAAGAAATCCATACCAATAATACCGGTGGTCACATCCGCCACAATGAAAACCCGACTGAAGGAACGACGCAGTCCAAACTTTGAGGCGGGGGAATTTTCGACCATATGTTGTGATGGGTCAGCCGTTGGCCGTGCGAAGTCGCAGAGACATTGGCCGCAGACGCTCTTCACTTGTAGGTAGGACGACGCCAGCTCTCGCCCAGTGTCAACCAGGAAGCGTTTCCCAGAATGCCGATGTATGACAAGGAAGAGAAGACATGAAAGTGGTTCACCAGCGACGTTAGTCACCAACACGTACCGTCTCACACGTCTCCCGCCTGGCTAGCCCTTCAGGCGCGAGGTCGAACGCACCTTCCGGCATTGACACGATAATGTTCATGGCACCAGCATAACCTGGGTTAGGATGGTCGCGATTTGAAGCGTTTGTTACTGGTACGGGAGGCAGATCTCTAGCGCAAGCGGGGCACGCAACCATAAGAAGAATTACCGTACCACATTTCTTCCCTGGTGCTGCACAATTCCTCATACAATTTTGTGAGCTACAGCGCCGAAACTTGTTGACTCACTTTCAGATGGAGAGTAGGGGTCCTTGAGTGGGTCGGTGGCGGCAGACAACGCAGATGAAATACTAGTGTTAGGCTTGGTAGCGTCTACAGATCTGCCGGCTCTATCAAGCGGCACTTCTCTAAGGAAGCCAGGATTTCTCGCACTGCATGAGGCAGTCTCTGTAACCACAGTTGCTTGAGAAATGCCTCATCAATATTGTAGTCTGCAACCGGTTCCTTCATTTGACGAAGCAGTTGTGTGAGCTTACGATCACCAAGATGCGCATGCCCGATAATTTTTGTACCTTCTGCTGGTCAGTAAGTGCAACGCGTTTTGATGGGGGCGGCTTTGAGGCTATTTTACAAATTCGGTGCTTGGTCGTCTAGCGCGTCTGAGACACTTTCGATTACTTTTTGCGGCAAGCTGACGGTGACTGAGGTGGAATTAGTTTCCTGTGAGTGAGTATGCCTCGGGGAAATTGAGCTTCCACGTGGGAGAACCATGTTGATGGTCTGCGGGCCCAGAAGGTGGGAAGCTGAAGAATTATGGAATAAAAAGTGAAACGCTGCCAAAAGCAAAAATAGGACAAATCGGGCAACGCAGGATAAGAAGAAGAGTACTGGACACAGCAAGAAATGATACTTAGGCTCACCACTTGTAGAGGAGATGTTACTATTCCGTAACGTTTGACCAACCCTACTTGACTTGATGTGCTCTAGAACCTGCTTAGCCGGAACATTGCCTAACGCGTAAGTACTGATAACCAAACAAAAGTCAAAAGGGCTGGTTTCAGGAATATATTCGAAGAAGTAAAATATTTATTTAGAACAAATGTAATAGTAATGAATAGGGAAAAAGTTTATTCAACTTACCCGGCTAGTTTGACTGAACTAGGGACTCTGAGTACGCGCGTGCTAACAAGCACAAAGAGAGCGCAAAATGGTGTCGAAGTCCGCTGGCATCCATGCTCGTTTAAACATAAGCATAAACACCTAAAGCATCCGGCGGCGAGCCAGGGGTTTGTTTAGTTAATTTAATTTAATCTATTTATTTTAGCCCCTATCGTATTTTGGTGCCAGGAAGGTGCACCGCAAGTTTTCACCCTTCGATGACCAATTCTGTTTGAGTATCCTGGAGGGTTGCCACAATGACCGCCCGACAAAGCTCCGCTGTTCGTGCTGCTTGGATCGATTGGCGCCTTGTGAACCACCATCACTTCACTACACAACCTACGGTAATTAAGCCAATAGAGACCTAGATCCCTAAGATACCGCATACCCACAATGCCCTTCGTAAGTCACCCCTGGAATTTACCCAGGAAGGTCTCACCTTTTATCAGCTGCCTTGGTTCACCGACGTGCTTAACCCCCAGGTGGGGTCTCCAAGTGTCTTGCTGGGCCTCAGATAGAGTTCCAGGGAGAGGGCACCCGGTTGCCTGCTCACTGTTGCGGGCACTATATAGGCTGCATTTGGGTCTTCAGAATGATCGGCTCTAGTGTCTTGTCATCAGTCAGTGCCAGTAATAGTAATAAAATTTATTCCTGAGTATGCAGACAAATCAGTTGCGTGGGTATGAATAAGTTATCATATAGATTACACGTAATCTTAAGCCTGATCTATTCTGTTACCAGAGAAGGTAGGTGCTGCCTGTCCATAAAATGAAACATCTCAGCAGAACAAGAATGAAAAAATTGCAAGTTGGACAAGTGGAAGTATTGTCTTCTATATGAACATTACGTGTTGCCTAGAGAAAAGTAAAGCCTGAAACTAGTATTTGCACTGTTACACCTAGTACTTTTTTCGTATGGTGATGGTGGAGGGTTCATGATGGTATACCTACACATCGTTTATTCATTTTACTTCGGTGATGATGCTAGAACTGTACAATTCACGTGTGCTCATGCCAGCTCATATCTACGACCCATAATTCCGAGTTTTCATAAATAATAGAGCAAAAAAAGTACGCAGCATAGAGAGATAAAGACATTTTCTGAAATCCGAGACTGTCGAGAAATATGGTTTGGCACCAGTCCGCTGTCTGTTACATGGTCTCCAAGCACTCTAAGTTTATCTTGTGATGAGCTTGGTTCAGTTATGGATGTCACAACTCTCCACAACTTGACGGCTTTAACATAAAGTACAGCTAATGAACCGCAACTCAACGCTAGGTCGTTTACAAAAGGCAGGAACAGCAGCGAACCTAGAGTTGCCTATCGTGATACACCAAACGGTAAGCCCCCAAGCTGAGTAGATCTTGCTGACATTTGTGCAGAAGCGTCTGCAGTCTTAATGGTCCCCAGTCGAGGACGACACCCAACCGCTGATGTCCAGCCCTGCTATTCTGCCCCCCAGGATAGCGGGCGAGACTGTGTTAAAGGTCTTGGCAAAACCCAACGTCACATGAACAGTAACTTGGGAGTCTCGGTGTGTAACTCAGTTACCGCCAGCCGCCATAAATTTCGAGGTCAAGGATCTTCCCTTTCTGAAACCATTTCCAGCCTCGCCTGCAGTTCCTTTCTAGCTCGAGCACTACCTGATATGGTCGTCTATCAGGTTCGCCCCTACTTTCAACAATGCCGGTAGCCTAGTGTCCAGTAAACGTGATTATGAATCTCTGCCGTTCGTGGGCTTTGTGTTCACCACTAACTTCTTTCTAGAGATGAATGACTTTCACCGGAGTTGTTCGAGTTTAATCGGTTCACTTGCCCGGCAGAGTGCTTGAAATAAGCGCGCTGCCCCACTATCTCTGCCTTCTTCCTTGTTACGTTGTGACTGTTCAAAGTAAATTCTTCTGGTGTTACCGTAAGCACCGTGATCAACTCTGGAAATGTTATGGGTTGGTAGCACGCCAGGTTCTGCCCATCTCCTCCTTGAATGTGGGGCGGTAAATGCCATACTCACCCCAGCAGTAGCATGTGCTTATCTATGTGATGCTGAAATACGTTGGGGATTAAATCAAATAAAACACTCCCATAATATCATTGTATCATGGAGATTTTCCCACGTGAAGCTTTGGCAGCTTTCAGAGGACTACGGAGAGAGGGGTAACTTGTTCTCCGTGCAACTCTGATTAGCTGAGTGGTGTTGAGAGTTGTTCAGACAACCGGTAATTTTGGATGGGTGATGAAACGTTTGGTCGTGTCTAAGGCGGAGCTAAAAGTTTGGTGATCTGTGGTCCAGAAGGCCTCCCTCCGTTCAAGTCTTTCAAAGCGCAAAACTCCTGGATGGCAAATTTTCGCGCCACCATGAATCGATACAAGTTCTTTGGGTTCTCCCTATGCTTTTCAGCATGGCTTTTCTCAGACATCCTTCTACCCCCTACTTTGATGTTGTTTCGAGTCCTCGGAGTCCTATGTACACCGTGATCCGACTGTTTCTTGGAGCGTATCCCAATTGTGCCATGCTTGCCTCCTGGCTTTCAAGAGGCGCTCAGTGCCTCATTTAGCCGCGAGGCACCCCTGTTGATTGTTATCACCACTACCGCTACTACCACTACCACCACCACCACCACGGTAGCATCTTCAGCAATCGTCCTCCTGGTGATGTTCCTAACTAGTTCCCAGTGATGGAATGTAGATGGAGGACTCAAATCCCAGGAGTCTATCTACGGACATTGGTTCATCAGCACGTAGCTCTTCTCCCCGTGGCGTTGACATGCGCGAGACGTCTCGTATGGGGAATTTTTCGGCTGTGTAAGTCGAACTGAGGGGCATTTGCTGACTGGGACGCCCTGGGGGTGAATACCTGCCTTCTTGCAGGCGACAAAGTTTCATGTCTATGTTTTTCATCCCCAGTGTCTGTCAAGCGATGGTGTCTCTTCTTAGGAAGACCGCCCCCGCACACACAGACGCTGAATCAGATGACAAGCATCAATCACCGATCAGCATTTGCGTCACCACGTGCTGTGGATAAGATTCCAATAACACGTCGCTCCCTTTTTTCCACTAGAATCCACTTTTCATGACGTTTGGTAGTGGTCGTCACTAAAGCGGCCCGCGTCGTGTGAACGACAGCTGTCTGACCGCTTCCGAAACATGTGAACTAACAAGCCATGACATAAAATTATTTGATGACGTCAAAATAAGGGTGATTTGAGGAAGTTCGTGTTGCAGAGCAAGTGCCCTTGTCGCCAACCACACATATGAGTGGAGTGTTAGTAACCAATACCTGATAATATGTGACCTAAATGCGCCTCCCGCTAGCTGGTTGTGGATTCAGGCACCCGATTCCAAAGTGACCTAATGTATTCATTTCTAGTTTTGTGATTTAAGACGTCACTAACACCATGCTTTTTGATCTATGGTATCACCCACTGATGCCAGATTTGGTTTTTCACACCAGTAAGGAGAAGTAGTTGAGTTCCATCACTAACCTGCACTAGCTAATAACATCATGTGGTACTGTTTTCCAAGGTTCGAATGCATGACTTAGATTTTGATCCAACTGCCTCTAGGTGGAATTCATGGCCCCCAGTTATACCGGCTATCAGAGTCTGTAGTCCTATTAGACTGAGATATGGATAGTAACGTATCTGCAGAGGAATGTTTGGAAAAAGTCGGTGCCAAGAGCTATTTCGTTGTTTATTCCATGATCAGAACTAAATAGGCATTCTCGCTGCCACACAAGGTGTTCCTAAGGCTGCCTTAGAACTTCTGACAAGGAGGAAACGACTGCAGCACCTAGTCCTAGAAACAGGCAGCCAGGCTTTCAGTGCCTCGTAGTGCTAGGGTAAGAATATGTGTGAATCAAATATCATCAGGTTCATAGCAAAATACTCAGGGAAACCCGCGACCGGCTGCCGGGCCTGTCCAAAACGAATATTCCAATACATTCAGATGAGAACTAAAACGCAAAGATGGAATTCCGCTTCCTACGCCGGAAAAGAATTCAGAAACGGTGGCTGGGTCTAGTATCCCCAAAGCTGAATGCCCCTCCAACTAGTACACCACAGTCTTCATGGTAGACGGAGACTTCGTTTCTCCTACTGGTATTCCTGAAAATCACCCAACAACGGATCCACTGAGTATAACAAGAGAGGTAGCCCCCGGTCACTGAGGTACCTCAAATTGAGAAATCCCGGGGTCATGATGACTTACGCGCAAAGCCACTATCCTTCTCCGAAAACGTCCCAGTAACCACAGCAATGCCGAGGATGTGAACCTCGTGGCTGAAGCAAGGCAGTGAATGCCATTCGAAGGCCGAAGGGAAAGCATGGCATACGTGGAGGACCTCCAGAAAAGTCTGACCACACCGCCTATATGGTCCTAGGAAATTGGTGCAACATCAAAGCGACGGGAAACAGGAGGTCACTCCTGACGAACCTTGCACAGAAGCTCGGGATGAATCCCAAAAACCTACATCGATTTACGACAGGCAGAAAATCCAGCAGCCAGGGGCTTGAGTCCTGAGAGGCCGGAACAGAGGGAACCTCTCGGGACGAGATTGCCGAAGCCTTCGATGCGCGACTGAACACGTCTCCACTGAACCAAGATTACCAACTGCCCGGCCAACCTCAGCACCGCCAAATGAAGTAGTCACTTGGAATAAAGGCAACTCCTGCTTTGGTTCTCGAAAAGCTATCAAAGCCCGCGTAGGGAGTTACGAGGATGCTGTTACATCCGACCGGCTGTGTTTAAACAATGCGCGGGTGCCTCGCGCAGTTAGCCCTAGACAGTCACATGCTTCCACGAGAGTGGAAACGTGCTATTCTGCTCCTCATATTCAAAGGAGGGGACAGGCAGAACCGAAAATGCCATAGACTCATAGCCCTTCTAAGGGTGGCGTCAAGAGTAATGGAGAGCCTGGTGGATGGACGTGTCAGAGAGTACTTGGAAAAGAGGAAAGCACTGAGTGATACTCAACATGGCTTCGGAAAGGGTGGGTCCTGTTACTGAAGCATTCTGGTGGCCGGAGATAAGTGGGCGGCACGTTGGGACCTCCGAGTTCCTGTCCACGTCATTTTCCTGGATTTTGCTAAGGCCTTTGACGCAGTAGCGTATGCCATTCTTGCTCACAAGTTATCAAGGTTGGGCGTCAGGGATCAAGTGCTCTTCTGGCTACAGGACTATGTAGACGGCAGATAGTTCTGCACAGAAGCCAACAGAGTTTGATTGACATCATCATCTGGTGTATCACGAAGGGCGATACTGGGTTCGCTGCTATTCCTTCTTTCTGAGAACAACCTACCACTGAATCTCAGTTCCCCAGTTCTGTTTTACGCTGATGACGTTAAGTTATGGAGAGTTCTGACGTCCGAAACGGAATCAAGCGCACTGCAAAACGATCTCAGATTACTTACAGAGAGGAGGGATACTAATGGACTAGTGTCTAATCTGGATAGGCGCCGAGTCATGTTTCTCTCTGTAGAACGCAACTTTCTCGCATCACCACGGAGAAAGATCTGGGACTGATACTGACTGACAAACTATACACCAGCCCCAATTATCCAGGAGACACCTGCAGAACCTACGCAGTACCGCACTTCATGCGCAGACGACCGGGTGCCCTGACACCTGAACTCTCTTTGAAGCTGTACGAGACCTATATTCGCCTCACTTAGAGGTCCACAACGTAACCGTACCACCATATGTAGAAAGAGGCGTGAAACTCCTGGAGAAAGTCCAAAGGAGAGCTACAAAGGGTGTTGTGGGAATGAAGCGAAAACCCTGTAAAGAAAGATCTAGGACTCTACCCTCCAAGCTAAAGAGGATTACGTGGTGACTTGATAACGGCTAACAAAGTACTAAGTTACCCAAGTCATCCTAACAGTGGAACCCTACCGAACGGCCGCTATGGCGATCCGCGTGGTAAACCAAGGAGAATCGCCACCAAAGGGCGAAAACCAGCGTGCGGTCACACTTATCCTCTATGAGAGTTTGCGGCCGCTGGAAAGCATCGCCTGCCGAGACTGCTACTGCCCAATCTGTTGACAGCTTAAAGAAGAGGTTAAACAGTTACGCAGCAATGCAGGGTTTGGGCTCATCTAACTGGGGTATGGACCAGGCTGACACGACCTACTGACTCAACACGGCCAACCCATTATGGAATACTTTGTGACACCACCATCACCGACCCAACCTTATACTTCCCTATAGACATTTCACCCAGCTATCGTCTCCCACTAGTGGAGTTACTATTCCCATGCCCATCCGTCTTATAATGTTATTTATTCCTCCTCCTACTGATTTTACGTTTCCTTTTTCCTGATCGGCTTTTCTATTCGTTTCTCTTTGCTCTTTCTCTCCCTTGGTCTCTCTGGATGTATTTTCCGCCTTTTTTTACAACCAGTCTGACTAATTGTCTGCTGGTACGACACTTGGGGAACCCATCTGCGCCGCAGTCCTTGGAAAAAAACAAACGAACAACAACACTCCCTACAAGTTTAACCAACACCCAACCGCCCGTCGGGCTAACCAGAACTACAGCAGTCTAGCGGGTAGACCTACTGCATAGGAATCCAATAAAGGCCTAGAACCGTTCCGCAAGACCTAGAAGCGAGTGCGGGGAAATCGCTTGGCCTACACCAGCTTGTAAAAAGACATCGGTTATTAGACATCATCTCCAGGCCACTTGCTCAGCCACTCAACGCGTTTGTGTCAGATTGGGCTTCCGGGCGACTGGAAATGCATTGTGATCATCCAAGTTTCAGGAAAGGAAATAGGCAGCATGCGGCAAAATTACAGTCTGATTGCTTAACTGCTATAGTAAACAGAGTACCCAAGAAGATCATCAGAGATAAGATGCCGGTCACTATGAAAACCATGGTCCCCTCGCACCTGTACCAACTGAATTTGTACAGTCGGTCTTACTCAACTAACTTCCCCTTCGCAAAAGAGGAGTGGGTAGCAGCTAGTGACCACAAGATGCTGCCAGATGCTGCACTCACTAACTATTGCAAGGCTTCAGATAAATTTCAGCCTATTGGACCAAATAAGAGCACCGAAGGTTAAGATGTGACACAAAAATCCCTGCCTGGGTCAAGGAAATTTTGTGCGACTGGAGACGAAAGAGACAGTTGATGGAAAATTATCCAAGTGGCAATCTATGGGAGGGTCTCATGAAGAACAATCTGGAGTCACATCCCTATTTTGTTCTGTTCCTATGAACTCCAGGATGTGATAAAGTGGCTAACATTTTTATTTGCCGACGATGTGAAAATATGGATGATCATCCGTAACGATGGCAGCACACGTTCACTGCAAGCAGGCCAAATGGACTAGCAAGTTAGTCAAAGCACTAATGTTTGGAAATTAGTTCTGGCAAATGTGCAGTTATGTGTATCGATCATCAATGTATGACAGGTGGGGCACTAGTACTTGGTGTCCAGGAAATTGAAGACACGGAAGTTATCATCTATCGCAACTTGAAAACGTCTGTACACTGTACTCACGTGGCAGAAGAAGGGTCTCGAGCATTGTGACCTCTTGGCGGAGCACTCAAATCCCTCTGTGGAGATATGTTTTATATAGCGCACCCCACATTTGTGCGACCCCACCTCGAATATAGCATTCGAGTGGTCAGTCCTTGCTTCATAAGGAACGTCGAATAACTGGAGACCGTTCAAGGACTTGATACTAAGTTGGTGGCTCGCCTGTCAAATGCATCTTACGGAGGCCATTTGGAGGGAGTAATTCTTTTCTTGTTGTCTTAACGTAAGAGAAGAGATCTAATATTGGTGCTCTGCATTGTTAACAATGACCCTGAGACTGACACGTCTTACCTCTTTTCTCCGCAAAGGATTGACCGTCTTTGGGCCAACCGCAAGAAAGTCTAAAAGCCTCAGTCGAATCAATTAAGTGGGAGCTTATGCTTCACATACAGAAACTTCTTATCCTAGTAAGTGGTATCAGCTCGGTTGTTGAACGTATTCAAGGAGAAACTTGTTCTTCACAGAGAAAACTCTTGTCGGAAAATACACAAATCAGCTATCCTGTTGTTTTATACTTCAAATCAAAGACTGAGCAATGCTAGTTTGTTTTGGTTTTAATGGTTCAGAATATGGGGTCAAATGGACGTGGGTATCGTTCCATTTTTTGAAAGTGTAACAATTCGTTGACTGGGTTACTGGATAATTCTTTTAATAAAACGTGAGACGTTTATTCTTATAAATAAACCCCTATTATGTCAGTATGTTTTTTCATCCATGAAAAGCCAACACCTCAACCAAAATATTCGCCCTCAATGACATATCTATCAGCAACAATATCCTCATAATTATACTTATGAGGATAAACGGAAGGCATACTTCGACAGACCACAGTGCCTAAGGCTGTCTTTCTTGTGCTTTTATGGTCTAGAATACCATCGTTTAGGCACGTCATAAAAAAACTCACCTGAGGTTAAGGATGTTACAAACAGACCAAAAAGGGGGAAATTATTCTAGTAAAGGGGAAATAGCAGGGATTTTTAGTGGTTAAATAAAGCTACATTCGTGGTCAATGCAACCGACTTCTTTCTTTTGTGGTTTCCCCCTTTATTGTCGGTTTCCCCCCTCCTAAAAGTCGCTTTCCTATTTTAACCTTGTTTACTTTTCCCATTATTGTAGGCTTGTACCCTTATAATCCGCATCATTTAATCTTAACTGTCGACTTTTCTCGCTTTAACCCGCATTATTTCCTCTTAGTTGTCGAATTTCCCTCCCTTTAATCTGCATCATTTCCACTTAATTCTCGACTTTTCCCCTTCGTTTTTAATTTATTTCGAAGTTTAAACAGTAACATTATAAAGTTTACACCATTTCAATAGCATCAATTAATGAAATCGGAGTAATTTGTCCAGTTTATTTCGCTATTTATGAATACAGACAAACGTTGATTAAAACGTCATTTCCAAATTGGGCTTTCCAGATACAAATGTCCTCAAGAATTCCATCCATTTGTTACTTAGGTTCAAGCAATAATTCATCTTGAAAATGCGAAGAAGAAGAATGCTAAGTTGTATTTATCTGAAACAATTTGTTTATTGCGGAAAACTCACGCTGTTTATTGTATCAGTCTCATGTTGCATCCCGCTACTTTTCTGTAACTAAAATTATTTATTAATTCCTTATCTTTAAGCGCACATTAATATTTAGGTACAGCTAAAAACATTGGAATGCTTACTTTTAGTTGGTTCCGGCTGCCACGCTTGGAAACACGATCTGATGGTCACGAGAGAATACTTTAGTAGCATCATCCATTTCCCTCAGAAGTTCATGCTCCTTTATGCCCGGACGACTGAATTCCTCAAGAACTATTGTTAAAACAAAATTTGTAAGTTGTGATCGGGTGAAGTACTTACATCGAACAACCTTGTAGAAAGAGCATTTGCACAATCCCAGCTTGTTGGATGTTCCCATGAGTGTGTAACGACTAGCTAATGCCGGCGACGGTAATCCAGTTAGCATATGCCTCATGGACCCCTTTATATCCGAGATTACCATCCGAGACATTTTTGCAGTCCAAAAAAATATTTCTCCTTACAAAGGCATCTCGGAAACCGAGATCGTTTAATGGCATCTCTAGGATATCCAGTTGCCCCTCGGTTTCCAAGGGATACCGCATGGGGTCGTCTGCATGCAGCATACCGCTGCTGTCCGGTTTCCCTTTAACCAACCCTTGAAACAACGAATACATTTGCCTTTTGTGCTTAGCGATGTCCTCCAACATCCCTTCATATGAAATTCGGAAAGGTTAGTTATTTACATTTACTTATTATCTGCGTGTTTACTGCCGTCTGGTCGCTGTTTGGTGCTGCAGAAATTGGTGAGTATGCGAGCAGTGGTTGGCACTGCAATGCAAGTAATTAAGACGATGTTAAGCTACCTAGCAACAGGTAATATAACTGTTTCCATCATGTTAACGTTTGGATACGTTGAGACTATAAGATTCCCTTGGGCATCCATCACGCCAAGGTCCAGAGAATCGTATACGAAGTTACCATCTGTTTTTGCATAACCCGTAAATGTCACTTCTAAATTCAATGTATCTTACCGCTTGCAATTCTCGGGTAATGAGAAGGCAACCTTTTCTGCAATAACCTTGTCCTTGTAACCATGAAGTTTTTGAACTACAGTTTTCGATTGCATTGCCTCCGCCTACGAGTCTGAAGTCATCATCAAAATAATTGTAGTAAACATTACCACATTCCCTTAGTTTTTCGCAATCTATAATTGCCCAGTCATTCTGTGGAGTTATGCAACTCCTGATGTCTTCAACATCAATATTATCTTTGAACAGGTTGTCACTGAACATCCACCTGCTGGGTACGATGACAACCTCGTTTCGTTCTTTCATAATAAGCAAGAAGAAAGTAGCACCTGATGAAAGCTTAATAAAGTTATTGCGGTAAGTTAGTTTACTTGAAGACGAAAGCCTTATTATTTATAGCAGCATTAACTAAGTGTTTAGTGCTAATCAAGTATTTAGTGCATAGACAAATAAAACCGTTAGAACTTAGGAGCAGAAACACTTCCAAAAGCAGAAAGTGAACAGGAATGCAGAACTAGTACAAATGTTGGACAGCAGTCAAACCATTGGGGACGATTTATTTCCAGTCTAGTTGCCCATGTCAGAAGACAAGTGGAAAGTACATGATAGAGGAATCACAACCTCATAATTCTTAGAAGGATGCTGAAACATTTGCAAGCAGTTTCATCTATATCTATCCAAATGGTCTCATGACTAACTACTGAACATTTGAAGATCCCAATGTTACTTGAGGCAAACAGTTTGTTGAAGTAATCACCGAAGTCCCTGTACATTCGAAACTTCAACTTTTTGCCTGCTATGGTGATACCTCCATGATGTCATCACAGAAGAACGTCATCAGAATAGCTCACCTTACTAGTAACATCAGGCTCAGGTAAAACCTTCTGTCCTGAAGATTATGCATCTGACGGGATGCCTTATGCGAGATGTTGTCACAGCGCCTTCAACAGACTCAAACAAAGGCATGTTAGCAGTTACGTTATTTCCTCTGGCTTACCACATACATAATCAAGTCATTACTGACCTCATTAGCTCACCACTGTTATCTCCTTATTTACCACTCACCATCTATATTGTCTATGCATTTGTCTTATCTAATGGCATTCCTATTATTAAGACCCGTACTATCTACTTTTACCTTCAAGATAAGTCCTGCATACTTTTCCCCTCTATCATGCCATTAATACCAGGCACTAATGTAGAGAAGAGTTACGAAGGACTCATAATCTACCCAGCAACCCGTAGCTCCTCAACAATCTCAACCTACTAATTACAATTTATAACCCACAAAAATGTTCATCTCACCGGAACTGTAGCAGGAAAGCGGAAAGGATTTCCTTGACCACTAATGGGGGAAAACCGAACAACAAGAACCAACTCTCAAGATCGAGATGCAAGAGACCAAAAACTATCAGGTTCCTGCTCTTGTACTATTGATATTGCATGTTGAATGTTTTCGGAAAGATAGATCTTAATGGATATACCCAATAAGCCATAAAGGTTATATCGCAAACAGAATTTTCATTAAGATGAATTCATTTTTAAAGCAGTATGTTCGTGTTCATAGTTTTGAAAGCAAGTAACAGCCTGGCCATAGTTTATTTCAGGTGTGCCCTAAGAGTTTTGGGTGAAATGAGTAAAAAATCATTTGGACGCACCTGAGATGCACAATATCTTCCCCAAAAAACCTTAAGTTTTCCCTCAAGATTATCAAACGTTCCTAAGTGCGCTTCAAGTTTGTGAGTGATCTCTTCACCCCAACCTACAAGATTATATTTCAAAATATCCTTCTATGTAACATTCTTTGTAATATAATGCGCTTGCACGCTTAAAAAACCATTGTAATACATTTTTTAACAGAAAATAACGGAGAAATTTAGGAGACAACTTAAATTCGTAAGTGCACCCAAAGATGTTTAAGATAATGCCCAGAGTTTTCAAACTGCGTCAGAATTCGGTGCTGGGTGGGAGCTTGTTATTAAACAGTAGGGTAACATTATAGCCCTTTGTACAAGGTGGCTACGGATAGTTAGGTTGAATACAAATGATGTCTTGATTGCAGATGTTTTCGAACACAACGGGAAATCCTTCTTGATGGACATCTTATGTACTTGGCCCAACGAATGCATGTGAACATGTAGATATACTTCTAATTGGACAGTGGGGGTAACACTTATTTACCACTAGGTTGGGTTTAAAAAACGTCTGGAGTAGGTTATTTTACGCATGCATCATAGAATGTTTTTTTTTACTTACCTTGTTAGAAGATTCTTAAGAAGTTCGTTTGCGGTACAGCCTCTGAATCCTAAATTAAATCAGATTTTGCTTCTCGTCACGGTGGCATTTTATAAAGGATTTTTTATCTGTCTACTGCTACATTGTACGAAACATAATGAATACTTATTTTCCATAAGTCTACATTAGGTTTGTTTGTTTTATGTAGCACACAACGATACAATATTACTTACTGGTTGACGTCTCGAGCATAAATTATTGCCCATTATCATATCAATGGAATTACACAGCTTTAGACAACTGATTTCTATAGTCCATCACTCCATATCCTTTGTTTCATTTGTAGTAAAATTCTTCACATCTCCAGTATGGGTGTTGCGATATTCCTATCATATTTTTGTTGGATGTTGACCTGAAGAACAAAGATCAGTAGTCAATCTTCTCTCATCTGATTATACTGGACTTAGGTGTAGTGATTTGTCCCACCCTGTTGTCAGCTATTACAGTACATGCAATAACACACAACTTCACAGTAAGGTGGGATAAAATCACTTCACCTAAGTCCAGTATAATTGGATGGAGAGGAAGATTGACTACTGAATCTTTGTTCTTCAGATCAACATCCAACAAAAATATGATAGGAATATCGCAACACCCATACTGGAGATGTGAAGAATTTTACTACAAATGAAAACAAAGGATATGGAGTGATGGAACTATAGAAATCAGTTGTCTAAAGCTGTGTAATTCCATTGATATGATAATGGGCAATAATTTATGCTCGAGACGTCAACCAGTAAGTAATATTGTATCGCTGTGTGCTATATAAAATAAACAAACCAGTGTGAAATTACATTCTACCACAGTGCCCATAGTTTTTCTGTAAGATTTTGGTTCAGTAGCTTTAGCCCATTCTCTGCATTGTTTTCTGTAATGATCTTCTGAACATAGTATGAGAGAGAATAAGCCGAATTCCTTTTCTTCTTCATAGTAACAACCTATAGAAATTTTTTAGTTTCCCATTTCATGTAAATTTTCTGTAGATTGATATCTCATTAGAGATCTATCAGGTTTCCTTGTAATTAGCAGATCAAAAACGGGATTTAAGAGTGTTTTTTCGACGAGATCTTTCTCCTAGCTGTACATTCGTGAATGTATGATAAGAAGGATGAAACATTCTGGAGTAATTCCTGGTCAAACATCTCACCAATGGAAACCATTTGTTTCTTATGTAGCTTCATTCAGTCCCATGAGTTAAACGTTGGTACCCCAAATCACTATCTAAAGGAACTCCTCAGATGTACTTTCAACGTATCCCTCCATATTTAACAGTGAAATCTACATACAGTTAGACGGCGTGGCAATGGGATCACTTCTAGGGCCTCTGCTAGCTGACTGCTTTATGGCAAGCTTGGAAAACACGATATTATCGAAAGTGATCAGTTAGCTTCATTTCTACAAGAGATATATAGATGTTGCTTTTATTACGTTGACGAGAAAATGGATCCAGAAAACGTGCTTTAAATCCTCAGTAGTGCTCATCTGTTTATCAAATCCACTCTGAAGCAGAATGGAACTTGAAATTCCATTTTCTTGATGTACAACTCCAAAGAAAAGTTGGTAATTCAGTTCAGAGATCTATTTGCAGAAAGTCCACTTGGAACAGAAAATTTATTATTTTTCGAATCCGTGTGCCGTTAATTAGAAACAGGCATCTTATCACTTTATTCTTCTCGAAAACATGAAAAATATGCTTGGAGGATACCATCCGTGATAAACTAGAAATCTTGATGAAAAATGGATACCCACTGAAATTTATAAATAAGAATCTGAAGCCAAAAAAAAACGCCGTGGAACGCATGCACACTGCTCCAAATAAGATTTCACTACTGAACCTCGAATTCAAAGGAGATAATCCATCAGGTCCATAAACAGAAGATTCCTTGCCGCCAATCTTAGAATCACATTCTCCTGTCAGAAACTCATTCGTCAGCTCACAATGGATAAGCCGAAGCATTGGGCCACGTCAGCCTGTGTATATCAGTTTACTTGCTCCTGTGGAGCGCAGTACTTCAGTCATACCATGGGCAAGCTATTGCAATACAATCGCGAACACTACTCAACGTGATTGACAAGGGGAGAACAGAAATACATCCTCAGCTCTGAAACAGAACACCTAGTAAACTCAGGACTTTGGCTCATTTTTATGAGTTCCTCAAAACTATGTACAAAGTGCGACGAAGCTAAGGTATGTGGACATAACTGAAGCATTAGCGATTCAAAAATCCAAACCATCATTATGCGTTCAAAAGAAGTGTGTACTACCTATTTCTTTGTTATGGCCATTGAAAATTATAGATCATTCTAAATAACCCACATTTGACGTAACTATTTTTATTTTGTAGACATTTTGTTTATTCCCCTGGTACATAACTTTCCTTTGTGATGAAATTCATATTGGCCTTTGAACAGGGATTACTCCAAATGTTCTGTCCTTTTTACAATATATATTCACGAATGTGCAGCTAAAAGAAAGATTTCTTCGTGAAAAAAAGGTTTTTCTTCGATGGAATCGTCTGTTTCTTCGTCTAAATTGGACTGTTTCGAAATCTGTTTCTTTTCTTCTCGAAGAGTGAACTGAATAGATATGTACAGCTTTAAAATGAAATTACCGCGAAGAGATATTTTCCTCATTGAAATCATTGAACATGTAACTATGCTAACTTGTACGTTGAAAAGAATTTAGTCAAATTCAATCAATTCCCTGTTTTCTGTGGACGTAATCAGTTTCACTTTATTTAAATCGTTTACGATAATTACACACATGAAATGAAGATGATGATTTAGAGGTATATTTAAATTAAAACGAGTAAACATATTGTTATCCCCTTTACCGCTGAAGAAAACTTTCTTGGCGGCGTTTCAATTGCCAAATACGCCATTTGGTGAAATTCGAATTAAAATGTACTCAGGCAGTTAGTCACAACTATTGTATGAGGGCTGATAACACTTCCTGGCTGCTGAAACCTTGGTAGGTGTGATGGGATTCGAGCCCGCGACCCACTGTTTGAAACTCCTCTGCCGAAATCAGTGAGAATAGCTCTGAACGATTAAAAAAACTGTACATACATGAAAGTTTTACTGCTGAAATTCAATTGTTGCCAGAAGCATGTTGTTTTCCAGTTATCTTATCGTTTCAACCCCGTGTAGCACAAAACTAGAATACTCGTACCATCTACTCAGTCTTATTTTTACTCTATTTTTATAGACATTTGCAAAAAAATCGGAATTGAGCTCCTACTGGTTATTTGACTAATAAATGCCAACCGTCTTGTGAACTCAGTGTGGAAAAAATGTATAAAAACAGTGAGTATCTATGCGTTGTATTAATTTGTGTCAAGATTTATTGTATTTCCAACCAGTAGAAAGTGTTAACTGGTTGTTACACATTCTGTACACTCAGTCTTCATTTACCAGATGTACTGAGATCATTACGAATCGTGAACAATTCTCTGTGAATGATGATTATCACCTGTATTGTCTCAGTCTTATCAGTCGATTAAATGGTTGTATTGAAGAGTCCTTGAATTATTTACACAAGTGTTCGGAGCGTATTACCAATTCACCTGATCTACTGAAGCAAATTGCCAAGTCATTGTAAGTTCTCTGTAACCACACAATTTATTTACATGTTTTGACAATTTTTTTCATCAGTTTGTATGCTTTTTTCTGGATTTTTGTTCTTCAACGGATGTTCTCTGGTTAAGTGAACCAAAGTAAAGTTGAAATCGAATGCATTCGTAGGTAGTTACTGAAAACAGGCAGTAGTTATAACAGATTTCTTAGGACGAAACAGCTGTCCAGTGCTCCCAGATTTTCAATGGTTCCCCGACTGATGTTAGTCCATAATGAATACTACTTCTTAATTAAAAATACCCATTCATCTCAAAAATACATTACTCTATAGTGCTCATTAGTGACTTGCTTCCAGATGGATGTCAGGAAGTTCCAATGAGAAGTTGTGACCTGTGGGGTCAACCAGTCGGAAGTGAAGTGGATGCTAACTGAAGACCTTGGGTGACAGTCGCGCTATGTCGTGAATTGACAGAAATTGGAAATTGTGAACCATTGTGAACGGACCCAGTGGCCGAATCGTTAACGCGTTCGC
Source organism: Heterobilharzia americana (assembly GCA_944470555.2). Taxonomy (NCBI): domain Eukaryota; kingdom Metazoa; phylum Platyhelminthes; class Trematoda; order Strigeidida; family Schistosomatidae; genus Heterobilharzia; species Heterobilharzia americana. The sequence goes on along the minus strand of OX104129.1, from coordinate 30,852,517 downwards.
CGTGAAACCTGGAGGTCCTGAGTTCGACTCCTAGTCGGGTCCTGGGTGCGTACTGCTGCGGAGGAAACAGCTGTCCAGTGCTCCAGACTTTCGATGGGTCCCAAACTGATGTCAGTCCATGATGAATACTACTTTTAGATTTTTTATCAGTTGAGACCCTGTAAATCAGATTTCTCGCTTATGGGGAAAAAGAAATCTAGCATTCTTTCTTATTCGAGAATAAACTTGCTGACCAATGAGTTTTGTTTTCTAGTAAACAGTCCATTTCATTACAGGACTCAATATCGACGCAATCATTAGTATCCCGTAATTCATATTCTTACATTTGAGCGTGTTTCGTACCCCAAGGAAAAAGTTGTAACAAAGCATGTTAACGTCAGTGAGCTGATGTAACCTTGGTTACATATCTGAGAGTAGACAGTTGAACAATAACCTTAAGATCCCATCCCTGATGGTTGTTCCGTTCCTCGGTAGATAGAAAAGACGGTAAGATAACAGAAGATATATCACAACGCCAAAATATGTTCAAAACACAACGGTTCATATATATTTCCAATGGTCTTCACTATTCTTAGGCCTTTCCAGGATAACAGACCCTGTTGACTTTGCCTCTTCAACCAATCTGATATTTACACGTAGATTCATGTGTATTTTCTTGAAACTTGGACAAAAAACCATTGGTTGTGAAAGGTTTCATGTATTTAAGGCTCTTTTTGAAGATCTGGGCAATCTTGTTGCACAACATAACACGAATCATCCATCTTAACATCTGCAATTGAAGTCCGATCTACAGGAGCTGAAGTGTGCATTGCAAAATGTTTTTTGTCTAAAAAATTGGCGTAATTAAGCTATCACAAATATACTGTTATATTTATGGTTTATCTTCAAATTCCACGAGACAAGTTAGCCTGCATTTAAATTTGAAGGTTTGTAGGGATTTACTTGATTTCAAGTGGGTTTTCATCACGGGCTAACATTAGTTAGAGAAATATTGAAAACTTAGGAGCACTGGACAGCTGTTTCGTCTCATAATGGGGCTTCTCAGCAAGTGACAGTTGTGCTTTGTCGCGAACTAAAAAAAGTAGGGGAATGTAAACCAACGACGACGCACTCGTCCTAAAAGCTGAAGGTTATGTGTTTAGACCTCAGGGGGTCGTGGGTGCGTACTGCTGAGGAGTCGCATACAGTGACCCCAGGTTTTAAATAGTTTTTCAACTGACGTCAGTTTACGATGAGTAACAACTTGAAATTAGCCTATAAACTGACACTCCATCATGTAGAATATTAGCGTTGTTCGCCTATAAATGTACCGTTGACTATGGTTGTTCCTTGTGTACTGAGAATCATGCTGCATCAGGTTACGTAATTAGTTAGAAAATAAGAAAAGAGTACCTATTCTAGACACATTTTCCCTATTTGTTTTTACCATTTTACATATCAGATGATCTCACTCACACTTCCTAGATTTGTAGTCTCTGAAAAATGATCTATTAGGAATCAAAATACTTTAATGGTCCTAATGGATTGACTGCTCTCTGATTCTATGATGACACTGAATTATTTGCAGGCCAAGTGAATTTTATTACTCCCAAATAGATGGGTCTTTCTAGGAAGATCATTTTCAAGAGTATAAATATGACATTGAGATTTCAGGTTAGCAGGTTCAAGTCCTTAAAGGTTGTGATTATTCAGATGATGCAGCAAAGTGAGCAAAAATCAAACCGGCAAGGTTGCGAACCGCTCTTCTGTTTTGCTGGTTGTGGCTAATTGATATGCACATAAAGTTGAATAAGAACTACTTAGCCAACCTACCTCAAAGCTAAGAATGTGGTTAAGGTAGATTAACAGCATTTTCGTCATAACTAGAAAAAAAAGACTATTTGGTGGCTAGCAGTGGGGTCGAGAACGCGCGTTTTATCTTACTTGAAACTCATCAGCTGGATATACTTGTACCCCCAGTGATTGATATTGTTCCCACTGAGACTCGAACGCACTACCCATCAAACTCCGAAACTTTACCCACTAGACCACTGGGACACAGGACACCTTTTGTGCAAGGAGTATCATTTGTTGTTTATTGATGACATTTTGAGTAGAATTTATTGCTCATATCCATATCAAAGTAATCATGTGACTATTAAGTGAATGTGTGCTATAGTAGATCTAATCCAATCAGAAATGAATTAGGAAATGAAGAAGGGCAATCGCAAAATCGAGAGGAGAAAAGATGGAAGTTTAGTTATCGAATAGATACTTGGATTTCACAGCATATCACTCCATATTTGTTGAGGTACGCTTGGTAAAATATCTAAGTAATGGGGCCTGAAGTATGACTAGTAAGTCATAAAACCTAAATAAGGAACTGAAACACATCAAAGAGACACTGCTTTTTAATAACTATCCTGTGGAATTTATTGAAAAGTTTATGAGGACCAATGAGAACAAACAGTTAGCGAAACATACAATGGTAGACCCTGCTGAGATAAGTAATGTAGAGAAAAACTCGACTATCGCTCTCCATGCACTGACACATAATCTTAATTTAGGGTGGGATAGGGTGACAATTCTAAAACCTAATATAACTAGGTGGAAGGAGAGATTGATCACATAATCTTTATTCATTGAGTCCACACCTAACACATATAGCAGGAATAACTCATCACATATTGCAGATGTATAGAAAATTTTACTCAAAGAATGAAGGATGTTTTGACTATATGAAGGAAGTTTGAAAATTGTATGATTACTTTGATATGAATGTAAGCAATAAATTCTACTTGAAACGTCATTCAGTAAATTATACTATATCACTATGTGTTGTACCAAATAAACATTCTAATAGGGAATGTTTCAGCAATATTTTATAATTCTGTTGAAAATTTACTTGGAATTTGCTTTCTCATGCAGAAGAGGTCCATTATGAGTTGACCTACTAAATATCGAACAGTACAAATAAAAATTTTCGAAAAAATCCCCATTACGAGAGACATATGAGAAAATAAAACCAAATAGTTCAGTGAGGAGACTCTTTTCGTCTATTTCATTCACTAAACTATACAGTCGTATTTACGTACAACTCTTGGTGAGAATGTACAGTCTGTTTCATATATGAAAGCAGTTACATAAACATGACAATAAGCAAGGTGATGCATATACAATGAAAGCGATCAAAATATCATTTTCATGTTGAAAAGTAATTAAAAGGCATAGTAACACGCAAAGCTTAATTGACACAACCTTAAAATGCACAGGTGCTTAGATTAGTGAGCATCGAATATGAGGACAGTTAATCAACGACGGCAATGGATGGAGGTTGCGCTATATCATGAAGTGAGAGAGCTAGGAAATATGGACCATTGCATTCTAATCCAGTGGGACAATGGTAACTTGCTAGCTGCGAAACCTGAAGATCCTGGGTTCGACTCTTCCTGGGGCAAAGTCTTGAGTACGCATTGCTGAGAAGACCCACACTAGTGTTATCAGGTTTCCAATGTCCCTCCAGCTTATGCCAGTCCATGATGAATACCAACCTGAAATCAACAAATCCTCATAAACCTCCAAAATGAAACAGGGAATAGTTGTTAACTTGCAAGAATCTGATGGAATGAAAAAACTAGACGGAGGAGACAAGGTTTTGAAACGCTACAGATTAAGACCTTGAAAGGTTCAAGGGTTGAACAAGTCTCGTGTTCTATTTGAATAGCTTAAGCTTCAGCAATGCAACCGAGGCGAATGTGCATTGATTTCGGCGAGATTTTTTCACCATGTAAATAACTTTGAAGATGCGGTTGCTATTAACATTGAACAATCACTGTCGACAAGGTATTCCATTGTCACACTTCTCATAGATCTGCTGTTACCTCTTTGCAACCACGCAGAATAATACTCTTCAACCCTTTTGGATAGGATCCATGTCCAACAACCGATATAAGAAAAACACTTCGAGTAACATATTGACGTATGCCATCTGACCTCTGACCTCTTCTACCTTGAAGTTATTTGATCCTTGTTTAGTATATATTTAATTTTTACACGGATGAAAATGATATGTTGGAAAAAGAATCAAATATGCTGCGTCTTTTTGGGGGCCAATCAACATAATAAAAAGATTTTCTTCAAGTATTTACAAAATTAAACATGAATTTAAAGTGTGAGTAGTATTCCAATAGAAATTATGTGACTCGATTTATGTGACAAGTATGAGATGAAGTTCATCTTTTGATAATATTATCTCCCGAAAGACCACGTAACACTGAACTCAAAGGATAATACAAAACATGAAAACTATGGTTATTGAGTTTAGGATTAATGGAGAATGTATTTTATTTCAACATAGTATTCATCACGGATTGACAATAGTTGGGGAACCATTGTAAAACTGGGAGCACTGGGCAGCTGTTTCGTCCTAGTATGAGGTTTCTCAGCAGTATGCACTCACGACCCGGTTAGGGTTCGAACTCAGGACCTTTAGATTCGACGGCAAATGGGTTAATCATCCAGTCACTGGGTTGGGGTTCAATGGTTCACAATTTTCTACTTCTGTCAGTTCATGATATGACGTGGCTATTCACCAACGTCTTCAGTTGGCATCCACTTCACTTCTGACTCCACAAGTTACATTTTATTAGAACTTTGGTATATTCGTCTCAAAGTGTGTCACTAATGAGCATTATGCTGTAATTTAGTTTGAGGTTTACGACGTCACAGTGCATATTGCTGAGAAACCCCATACTAGAAGGAAAAAGGTATTCAATACTTCCAGGTTTTTAATGGTTCTCCAAGTGGTTTTCATTTCTTAATGAACACTACCTTGATGTGATTATTGAATCTGGACATGAACTAAGATGAATTTCACTTGATTTACCATGACTTAGCTGAACGCTTATTGTATCTCATTCATTCTGTTTATGATTTATAAAATGCTTGACGGTTTATTAAATGATTGGGTTAACTTTCTGAATTAGAATGGAAATATTTCTTTATCATCCATTTTCGTTGATGACATTGCTCTAAATATAGTTATCACATTTTTAAGGAGACCACTCATAAATTTCATAAATTTATTATCTTTGACCAGACTGCTGGAGACAGTCTTAGTTTGACAGGCTAGTCTTAATGTAAGAGAATGATGCTCGAAGTTGACTGGGAAACTTAATTAGTGGTAAGATTCTAACTTCTCTGACATCCAGATTGTTGTTTGTAAGGTGAAGAAACTTAAATGATACTTGACTAGCAGTTGAGTTTCTTAACTTAATCGATAGGGCACTGGTTGGAAACCATTAGGCTACCTGGTCGAGCACCACTTGTTTCAGATCTTCTTCTCGACTTAAACCGTCATATTATATAAATTTTGGATTATTCATGTGTTTATTGAAAACTAAAAACCTATTGAGATTATACTATTCTGAGGATGTTCACTGATTGTGAATAAAATGTTTCGAAATTCTGTAGGTGTATATGTGTCGGGTAAATGTGATAGATGCTTAAGATATTCAATATTGGCAGGAATTGTTAATCCCTATAATATCTATAACTGCCTAGTGGGTGCAATACACCACTACCAATTGATTGGTAGAACGAAATAGCTCAACACTTAATTATAAGGCATTAATGAGGTAACTAAAAACCTCATACTCCATTGCGATATAGGGTTCATTCGTGAAATGCTTTCAGATAGATTTCCTGAAGTCCTAGCGAGAAGCCATAACCTATAGGATTAAGCAGTCAGAAGTGAATTGGATGCTAACGGAAAACTATAATAGATAGTCGCACTATATCTCTAGTTAATAGAAGTAGGAAACTGTAGAACATTGGATTCCGACCGAATGGTTGGATGGTTAACGCGTTCAAAGCGAGACCTGAAGGTCCTGAGTTCAATATCTAGTGAATTGGTGTGTACTCATTCATATTAGGCCTCATAGTAAAGTGAAACAGTTGTCAAGTGCTTCTGGCTTTTCACTGTTTCCCCAACTGGTTTAAATCCGTGATGAATCCCACCAGAAAGAAATAAATAAATCCTCACTAACCTCCAAGACGAAATAATCTAGTGCTTGTTGGTGACTCATTTCAAAAGGTAATTCCCAAAGTTTCCAATAAGAAGTTGTGACCGGTAGGGCCAGTCAGGTCGATCATGAGCACAGTTACTCATCGACGGCATTGGATGCAGGCTGCCTTATATTGTGAAGTGACAGAAGTAGGAAATATGGACCAATGTGTCCCCACTCAGTGGCTCATCGGCAACGTGCTGTCCTTGAACCTGACGGTACTGGGTTCGATCCCCGGCTGGGTCATGGGTGAGTGCTGCCGAGAAGTCCTATACTAGAACCAAACAGATGTCCAGTGCTGTCAGGTTTCTAATATTTCTCCAACTGATGTCAATCCATGATGAATACCAACCTGAAGTCAACAAATAAGTCCCCACAAACATCCAAATTGATGTCAGTCCGTGTTGAACACTACCTTTAGTGTAATGTATGTGTAGTTAAGAGATGAATGGGGTTTTTAATTTTGAGCAGTATTTGTCACTGACTGTCATCAGTTGGAGAGCCATTGAAAACCTAGGAGCACTGGTTTCTACTAGTATGAGACTACTCAGCATTACACGCACGATTCGGTTAGGGATCGAACTCAGGACCTTCAGGTTTCAGGCAAACACGTTAAATATCAAGCCACTGGGTAGGAGTTCAGTGGTTCATAGCTTTTAACTTCTATCAATTCGCGATATAGCGCGACTATTACCCAAGGTCTTCAGTTGACATGCGCTTCCCTTCCTGCTAGCTGACCCCACAGATTAGAAGTTGAAAACAGTGAACCATTAGTTTCCGCTCCAGTGGCTGAATGGTTAGCGCGTTCAACATGAAACCTGAAGGTCCTGAGTTCGGTCCCCAACCGAGCCGTGGGTGCGTACTGTTGAAGAGTATCCCATACCAGGACAAAACGGCTGTCCAGTGCTCCAGGTCTTCGATGGTTCTCCAACAGATGTCAGTCCGTGAGGAATAAATCAATACATATGGTTAATTAAGAAATAACTACATCTAACAATCTTAATGATAGATCATGGCTAGCAGTGGAATCCAGGATGCTCATTTCGTCCTATTTGGGATTCGTCAGCCGAATGTACCTGCTTCCCAGTCCAATCCCCGTCCAATCAATGGCGATATGATATAAAAACAATTATATCTAACAATTTGCTTGAAAGTGCCTGGGTCAGGTAAGGTTTCATTCCGGTTGCCTCCAGCTGTAGTATAGCAACCATCAAAGTTCACCTCGATGGTGATCCAACCTCCTAGCTTGGTGACTACATTTCAGAAATGATCGACGGAAGCCTATGAACGCTCAGAACTAGACAATAGAAAATTATTTACTCTGCAGTCATCAATCAATTTATTTTCTGAGGATATTAAGATACCTTGCCAAATGATCATTTTATTCGTTACAGAAAATACTAATATTGAACATTTCGTTTTTTTTACAGTTCCTGCAAGGAAATCATACAGAAGCTTTAAATATTTACGAAAATGCATTCACTCTTAATCAAAATGATTGGGTATGTTACTAAAACATTTTAAAATTATGATCTCCTTTGATAAAATAATATTCCAGGAAATACCATTTACACAGGGTTTATGCTATTTTTATCTAAAACAATATGATCTGGTTAGTAGTATATAAATTCAGCCTGTTATGTTAATTGTCAAAATTTCTATTTAGGCCGAGAAATATTTTATTAATTCCAGTAAACTTACAAGAAATATTAAACCTTTGAGGTGGTTGACAAAAGTTCATTTAAAAAAAGATTCAATTAACCTTGCTATCGAAACCTTGAAAAAAGCAACCGCGTAAGTTGAATATCGTTTAATTGCATTGTTTTTTTTCTATATCTCTCTTTTAAATTTATTCGCATAATTTCAGTAAAAGTAGGAATCCCCTTCAAAATGTAACGAAATAACGTGTAAGATGAGTTTGTTTAAACTGACGACATCAAGGTTACATTAAATTTTGAAACAGGAAGGACACTTTTGTGTTATTTGTCATTACATCAGGATATAAAGCAGCATTAATCGAAGGTTCTAAGTATCAACTTATGACTGTCTTAGTAACGTTAATATCAAAAACAAAACTATATACTCTTTTGATGTAAATCCCTTATTCACTAATGTGCGGTTGTCAAGGTCTACTAACATTCTGTGTGACTACATATCCTCCAGCAACTCCTATCGCCTATAGCCTTTCTACAAGTTAACAGTGTAACTATAGGAAGCTCGTTAAGGTCATTTATCAAAGTTTTGGCTGGTGATCTCACCGTTAGAGTTTCTCTTTACATAAGACATGTCAACAAAATCATAGTGAGTTGTGAGAAGTAATAATAATAATAGTAATAAGTATGAGGATATGGCTTGTCTATTAAAAAGATCTAACAATGTACAAATTACTATCAGCCTGATATTCTTAGATGTACTCCTAAGAGAAGATTATTCAATGCGACAGTCAGTCTATAGAAAGCCTAAATGGACAGGATAATGTTTAAATTTTCGCAGTTTTTGTTCGAGTCAATACAAGCGACGTCTAATAAAATGCATGTTGATGAAGACTTAGAAAGTGATGTGGTTGAGCTAGTAATGTTGGATTGCAAGTTTAGACGAAAACAAGATGGAAGTTTAGAGACTAGTGTCTATAGGAAACCTTCCGACACGAACCTCTACTTAGACTTCAAATCATCTCACTCTGTCTGAATTGAAGTGGGCTTAGGTAAATGCCTAAGTAATACGGCAATTAAAAGCTTACTAAGTGGTCAGAAAATTTACGACAAGAAATTAAACACGTCAAGAATACCCCCGCCCCTCCCAATAATCCCCCACCTAAACTTATAAATAAATTCATAAGAAATTGAAAGAAAAAGATCAGTAGTAGTAGGAACTCAGGTGTTAATAATGGTAATTCTACTACTAGTAGTAATAATAATGACAGGGCTGACAGAGAATTCAAAGCCTCTGCTGAATCACCATACAAGGAAAGCACCTGAGAAGTATTAAGAAGACTTTTCAATAAGGCTGGGATTACAGTAGTATTGAATCCAAAAAAACTAGCTTGGAAACAAGTTTTGTAGGCTAAAAGATCTTATAAATTCAATTCGGCAGAGTAATTTACTTTACCAAATCTCTTGCAATGGTTGCCAGGTCAAATACATAGACCATAATCAATTAGGCTGTCCGAAGACAAAAGCTGAGCTAAATCAAGATTAGTAGATCCTAATAAGATAAGAAATTTGAAAAAAAGCTCGGCTATAGCTGTACACGCAATTACACGCAATCATTACAATAGGGTGGATAGAGTGACAGTATTAAAAACTTAGTTGCGTGGAAGGAGAGATTGATAACCGACTAAATCTTTGTTGATCGAATCAACACCAAATACATCCAGTGACAGGAATGTTTCTGTACCTGTCTCAGATATATGGAAAATTCTACTACCCTTGTCATCACAAAGAAGGAGAAAAAATTGGGAGTATATAAACTCTGTTTCAAAGTTATGGAGTTACCTGATATGAGTGTGAACAATATATTGTGTCCGAAACTTTACCCAGTAAATGATACTGTTCCACTATATGACACTATTAGTTAATGAAATTTTTCAACTGGGGAAACCATTTTCAATAAACAACAGTTTCCCTAAAGAGAACATATAATCATAAGTTATTATCTATACAAGATGATGCAGCTATAATACACTTCATCAACTGATCAACGTAGTATTGGATCTGTTTAAAGTCTACATCGCGAGGCGATTCCAACTGAAGACTTGTGTTACACCTTATGTGAAACTTAACGATGATCTGTGCACAATGTTACGTTACAACTAAAGAGTTACTCAGTATTTACTGGTTTCCAATGTGAAATACTGTGGAATAATATTACAGAAATGTTCGTAAGAAGTCGAAAACTCCCAAAGTCTTTTCTCATCACACTGTGTGACATTTCTAATAAACAGAATAAAATGGAATTACAATCTCCCATAGTACCTAGGTCTTACTCCTATATTATTGATTTTTAGGACCTATCATGTCTGTACATCAGATATGATCGAAGAAGATATAAAATTACTGACCGAAACACTCTATACATGGTTCCTAAGAAAATTGTCCATATCAATCTACCACATATAATGGAGTTGAATGGTGTAGTTTTGAGACGTAGGTTAAAATCAGCGATAAGTAGAACGTGCTATATAGCAAAATCTTATCATTGTGGAAAGGCAAAACTGTACATAAATGATTACGTCACATCCTATTATGTTTACCAGGTCACATGTATGTATGGTCATACATATATATGGAGAAGTGATTGAGTCAGGCGGGAGAACAGATGAAGTGTATTGATTGTTCACTAGAGTCTAACCAACTTCATATAGTCTAGTCCTGTGTCTTGACCGAATTCTATCAATCATTTTGCAATGTGGCCACCAGACTACGCAGCTCAGCATCACGATGCACTTTGACAGATGTTAGTGACCAATCAATGTATCTAGTCCAGTTCTACAGGAGGTCAGCCGCAACCCGAGTATCTCAGTGGTAACACTGCTAACTGCAACACTGGGTGGCGTGGGTTCACATTTCAGGCAGGACATCAGTTCCGTCGGGGTTGGGGATACGTCTTACTGACGAGCGCCAGCCAGTACATAACCTAAATCCAGAGCTTCCTTCTGATTACCTCCATCCAACTGACAGAATGAAGTGTGAAACTTTGATGAGCACAGGTAGGAGACAAAACTCTTCACCTATAGCTAAAAATATTATAGAAAGGGGTCACAAATTATTGCTTAAATAGCTTTGGGAAGAAACAGTCTGGGACGCATTCTAAGATAGCCATAAGCAAATTGAAACCACCTTTTTGTATAAAAAAAAATTTGTTCTTACACTACATCACATTCTTCAGATAAACTTTATTTTCTTCTAATTACACTATATAAACTCATAAAAGGGACTAACTGTTTCTAAGCCTCATATTATAACCACACAACCGCCTTCACACAGCCTCATATTTTAAAGCATAAACGTATAATGGGTTGTCGAATTCCACCGCCTTATTTCAGACTTGAAAAACGAAATCTATTCATGAGTCATGCGAAAAAGTTGTGAACTCTTGATACTGGAAAGTGGTTGCACACAATTTGAACCTGCATATGTTGGCAATTCTACCAGTGACCCTCAAGGTCACTCTGACGACTTTAATGACCAATCAGGTTTTTGTATAATGTGAAATGACTACCTTCTTAGCCGTAACAGAGAAAATTGATTGGTTATTTCAGTAGTTATTAAAATGGTCTTTAGAGTCACTCAAGTTTACAATGGCGTTAACTTACTTCTACCAAATAAGCGATTTGATTAGATCAATGAAACAGTTGAAGTGATGAAATGATTGACAGTTGTCAGTTTCATTGTTTTTACCTCAGAGAATATTAATAATTAGACTGTCCCAACTATGAGAACATGACAGTGAATACCATACCATATCATAACATCAGAAATTTGTTAAGCATCATTCAAAAAGATTATCTTGTTATTAGTTGAAGTGATAATCCTTTGTAAGACTTGCTTAAATAGTTAATTATTCATTTGTGGTTTCAAACCCAATGCGTTTCTGCTATACTTATTCGAACAATCTACGAAGTCCTTGTAATCTGACTTCACCTGCAATTGATAATCAGCCAATAATTACAGTCTGCGCATGGAGTTAGTTATACAAGTCTAAAGGCTTTGATGGAAAATCGTAACTAACATGGTCAAATAAGATGGAAGTGGCATATTCGTTCGATGAAACTACCGATTGGATTTGGCTGAACATTATCAATCAAACAACCTGTATAAATGTTTAGTTGAGGAAAGACTGACAAAAGATAATTCAGTGAGGAAAATTTCCTTCCCGATGAATCATTTTCAAAGCTGTACAATCGTAATCATAGTTACAACAATACCCAGCACAAGGTCATCATAAAACGGTCAATAAAGTCACAAGGTGACAGCGGCTAGAAGATCAACTCAAGGTCGTCAAGAATTGCTTATAGGCAAAACCAGAGATTGAACTTATCTCTTTTGGACACAAAGAACAGGCTTGTACCTCTGTTTTGCCAAAGCCCCTGGTGTGTTGAGTTAGCGAATACACACCCTCTTCAAACTATTTGACTACACTTCATAAATGACTTTGAAAGAAGACTCGTATGGAGCACAGTGATGAGATAAGCAAATGCTTAAGAAGCGAGTTGTTGATGACTTCACACTGTCCCTTAGACAGATATGCAGGATAGTGTTTGGAGATGCATTTTGATAGAACACGTTTTTTGTGGCCTATGTAACCAACTCTACAGAAGCAGGTGAATTCGCAAAGGTGGCCCAAAGCGGTAGTTTATCCCTTACACACTCTGGAATCAGTTGCTGGTTGGAGAAAACAAGTTGGTATTCATCATGGACTGAAAACACTTGGAGAACCATTGGGAGTCTGGGAAGTCTGGACTGCTGTTTCGTTCTGAGGAAGTACATACCCACGACCTCAACATCTCAAGACAAGCGCATTATCACTGATTGCCTGGGTCGGAACTCAATGTTCTACATTTTTCTACTTCTGTCAGTTCGTGATATAGCTTGACTCTTTACTTATTGTTCTATCTCGTTTTTCAAATATTGCCAGCAATATTTTTTGCCATTTTCCCTTCACCCTTATTGTCATAACATTTATGTGGTTTGGAAAAATAAACAATCATGCTTGAAGATAGATATCTGGAAGTTCTAATGAGAAGATGTGACCTGGCGGATAGTCGCGATATATCATGAAATGACAGAAGTTGGAAACTGTGAACCGCTGAGCTTCAATTAGGTGACTGTGTGGTTAACGTACTCGCTGAGAGACCTTCAGGGCTCAAGCTCAACCACTAGTTGGGTGATGGCTGCGTACTGCTGAGGAGTCCCGTACTAGGACGAAACAGCTGTCCATTGATCCCAGGTTTTCAATGCTTGTCCAACTGATGTCACATCACAGTGAATACTTCCTTAAAAATAAAATCCCTATAACCTCAAATTGCAAGTCATTCTAGGTGTTATTTTAATTTATTTTTGTTTATAGTCTTTATTCACGTCTGTCTGTTTATCTTTCTATCAGCATTTTTACCTGTCTGTTTATCTACCACAACATATCACTAATTGTAAACTTATTTTTTCTTCATACTTTTTCCCTAATGACCTACTTGACAGGTTGGCTCCTGAAGATCCTGATCTACTCTACAATCTCGGTTCATTATATTTTCAGACGAATCAAGAACAATTAGCATTTGAATGTTTAAGTTCAGCAATTATTTTACAACCAAATCATTTTAATGCTAATCAACTTGCAAGTATAATTATTTCACTGCATAGTGATTATGATGTTGCTCTAAACAAATGTCGGTTAATATTAAAACAAGCTTCAGAAAGTTCAATACTATGGAATAATATTGGTGTAGCATTGTTGGGTAAGAAGAATTTAGTAGCTGTAAGTATTTTTGGAATACACTGTCATGAAATAATCACCATAATATATTTATATTTTACATAAAATTTTGTTATAAAATGCTATAAAATTTCCCATATCCGTATAGAGAGGCCTAATGAATCATTGAAACACTCCACAACCAATCATGCTGCTTCGAAGTTTCGAGAAAAAAATGAGAACCTATGTGCAAATAACTGATTGGTTGAAGAGACTAAATCAATGAATATGCCTTTTCGAAAATACTTAGAAACAATCAAGGCCACTTAAAATATATATATATATATATATATATATTAATATATGTATATATATATATATATATAAACCGTAGTATTTTGTACGTATTTTGACGTTTCCATACACCTTCTATGATCTTGCTACCTTTTCTATTTGCCGAGAGACTGAGCGACCATCAAGGGTGGAATCTAAAGACTAATGATAATAATATTCACTTTATTCCAAACAATTTTTGATACAATTTAGAATTCTCAGTATGATATATTGCAATAAGAACAAAATATATGTACATTTCGAGTTCTTTTATTATAAATACTTAAGTAATGCAAAGAATCATTGTATAAGGTGTATCTTTACTTGTGTAATGCAAAGAATATTAGAACCGAGAACATTTTACATTGTTAATTAAACTACTGAAATGAGATTGTTAACTATTACAAAGTGGATATGTGAGTTCCGTTCTAACATTTTTTTCCCCTTATTTAATATGCGTGCTAGGTAAGGTACAGTCAAATTCTTATACTTAGCTGTACTAGCGTACAGTCTTATGTAATTTCTTCCTGTTCTTCCTGAGAAGATACAAGGAGAGAGCTGTGAATGAAGTGAATGCTCGGTCTCAGTCGAAATTATTATAGCTAATTGATTGATAGAATATAAATGTTCGTCAACTGCAGTGTTAATCAATTTGGTCAGAGGCATAGTACGCACCCTACTTACGGCTTTCAAACCCCTTTTTTGGAAGACCAGGAACGATCAGCGGAGAACAATACAGAAGAATAGTTAAAATGCAGGAATTAATAAACTGTAAAAGTAGAAGTTGAGTTATACCACAGAGCCTCAGTTTCTTTATGAAATACGTTAAACGAAAGATTTTTTTACCAGTTAAGATATGAGACGACCAATAGAGATAAAAGTAAAAGTCAATCCAAGATAGTTAACACTGGATTTTCTTTCTGTAGAAATACCGTCATTGCAACAGGCATTGTGAGACGTAAGCGGCTCACACAAGTCTTGTTTACTCCTGTGGATAAAATTAAGAATCTGACATTTAGAAGGGTTTAACCTGAGACCACTTGAGATATACTGTTGGTCAATAAGAGACAAGAATTCATTTAATTCAGAGCAGTCCGAGTGAGAGTTGACTGGAATAGACACCGTCGAATCATCAGCATACTTAATAAAATTGGCTTCAAAAGAGTAAAATGGATCGTGAAAAAGGAAAAAAAAACAGAAAAAAAGAAAGTACAACATCTTGAGGGACACCAACTTCAGTAGGAAATAAAGTGGAGCACTTCTCTTTATAGACAGTGTACTGTTTCCTTTCATAAAAATAAGAATAATTTTCGAAGTGACCACCCTTATGTATATTATTATTATTTGTCCCTTGGGTTCCTAATGGGATATAGGACTTCAGTAGCACGTCTCCAGTGAACTCTCTTTTCCGTAATCTTTTGAACTTGGCTCCACAACAGCCCACAAACTCTCATTTCCTCGTCTCACGATCTCTTCCATGTCACCCTTGGACGTCCAACTCATCGCTTCCCATCTGGGTTCCACTCGAGGACCTGGCGCGTGGTGTCCCCGTATGTATATTATAGCAAGGATATATCACATTTATTCGACGAGAATATCTTCCTTAGATAAATTGTATGTTATTTGTCAGCAAGATGATGCTGTCTATGGTGATTGCATTCCATGGATGAATGAGTACTATATAACTACTGTTTTACTAAATAACTCCATTGGATATTTTCCTATTTTAGTAGGTGATAGGTAGAAAGTTCCATATTTGAGCTTTTTACCGGTTATCACCTCTGGATAATGTAAAGTATCTGTATCTAAAAGGATAACCTCAAAGTGTAACAAATCCCTAAGATGAATTCCTCTTTCTTGCAGTGTTTTTTTAACTTCATAGGGCGTCAATCTGATTGTTTTTCTCTAGCATTTTATCTCTGGAGAGAAACTACTAGAAAAGTGGTAAACTGAGTGCTACTTTGCTTACAGTTTTTACACTGTAGGCTCATTATAGTCAAACGATAGGTGAAATGAGTAAAGCCAAAAAGGTGGAACTACTAACCATCTGACTTTTCACATATTATCCAATAATAACCCAATCCAAAAACTAGAAATAGCATATTCATAGAACATGCCAGTCACTCCTTATACAAAACTATCACCAAAGTAAGATAAATGTAGTCTACATTTCAAATACCTACGAAGTATGAGATTATGCTTTCGAAGTCGACACTGATGCATAGTTAAGTGACCAGAAGTGGAGTGATTGAGGGCACTTACCACTCTACTAATTCTGTAAGTAACAACAACAACCATGGACTGGTTGCTGATACCATCTCAGGATGTATGTATCAGACCCGTTTGTGATCATCGTCTATTATGCTAGCAAGGTATAGAACTGCCTACCAAGTATTGAGTATATTGCGCAGTAGCTCACTCTATGTTGATCTTTGGCTGTAGGATATACTAACTGGGAGTAGAAGAAATGAGAAGGCTAAAGGTTTTTGATCATAGATGTCTCTGAAGGATTGTTTGTGATGGTTTCCTTTTCTGAAGACAGTGGCTAAACTATTATCCACATTGTTTGACTTCAAGCTTAAATTCCAGAGTTTGTTGACCTAATGTCTTCAGGAAAGTAAACCATCATGTAATCTGCTGATTTCGCCTTCAAATAACATGAATAGTTTGGGGTATTAGTGATCATATTTGTGTTCATTAACGTCGGAGAGTGAAAATATATTATTTTAATTGTGTGCAATAAGATTGCCAAGTTATTCTTAAGCGGCGCGAAACTCCTGAAACCTTTCACAATCGATCATTCTGCTCCGAATCTTCAGGAAAAAGCATGTGAAACAAAGTTTAAATAGCAGATTGGTTGAAAAAGCAAAAATCAATGGGATATACTGTTCTAATTCGTTGGTTGAAATAGCCTACCCTAATAGTTTCATAAAAAGACACATGGACAAAGCCAGGAGGAAAAAACCTGGAACTATTATCATACAAAAGAAACCGTTGTTTAGGAAATTTCATTTTCCAGTCGACCAATTCTTGCTGCTCAGATAAAAGATAAGGTATATAGTTTTGCTATTTTTATGTGTATTTACAAGTTTAGCTGCTCCTGTGGAGAAAGCTATATAGGACGTACTACTAGACAACTTAACAAAACGTGTTATTGAGCATCTACCTTGATGGTTGGGAAAGGGACAGATAAAATCCATCAGAAATTCAGTTTTATCTCACCTCGTTGATAGTGGTCACCTGATTGATGAGAGCAGTGCTTTCATGATTATTCACCGCATACCATCTCATCTTTCAAAGGCATTCAAACTTGTCTTTTACACATACCAACAGCTGTGGGAATTCGAGCTAATCATCCTAGTCTTTGTATCCAGAAGAAGTTTGTACATCTCTTATTTCTCCCTTGGTCAGGGATACTCAGTTAATAACTTTATTATTGAGTTCTTTTTTCCTACCCCTTTCCCGTTCTTCACCCCTTTCACATGCTTACTGTATTTGTCTAGGCTCTATTGATCCAGTTACTCCGTCCTTCAGTATTATGTAACTTTTATTTTCACAAGCTTTTGATCCACTTTTATTATTGGAGTGTCTACAGTTTCATACCGCTTTCTTGGTTCTTATCAATACTATCATCTATATTGCAAGTACTTTAGTCAACTTTATCATTATTGTTATTTGTATTATTATCACCATCGTTATTCTTAAAATATTTATCACATCACCGACAAATCTACATGACTGGTTTAATGATATGTATATATATATATATATATATATATATATATATATATATAACCCTTGGTTATATGAAATCTGGACATGGATATCACGGTAGTTATTGTGGATTCGATCGAATCTGGAGCCTACCTGTTTCTCTTAGATGTCTTTTTTTCAATCTAAAATGAGTTTTATATTCAGCTGTTTCGTTTATTTCACCTCATTAAAAGTGTGAAAATTTTTCAAAATCAACAATGCCTGAGAGTAGGTAAAACATAGGACATTGTTGCATCGTGTTAATGTACTAAAATTTGATACGAAACATATTACCGAATGGTTCCAAGTGTTTCAGTTAAATCAGGTACTTGAATCATAGAATTGAAAGTTAAATATAATTGCCGTAGAAATAGAATGTACTTTTTGGAAAACAAATGAAATAACTATGATAAATCATTACTTAATATGTTATTACTGCTTGTTTTCATTGTTATTTTAAGGAATTATTATAAAATCACCCTAAAAATTCATTATTTTATTGATGTCTTACTATCTTTTCTTAATCTTTATCTAGTCTATAACTTGTTTCAAACGTGCTTTTTACTTAACACCATTTGATTGGAGAATAGCCGCCAATATAGGCATATTATGTATTCAAACATCACAATGGTTAAGTGGATTTCAACATTTTACAACATCTATACAATTTTTTAATTCATTTGAACAAAAATCAACATCATGTATGAACAATAAAATTTCCTATGATATTGGAATGTTGTACTGCTTATTGGCGTATTGTTTAATCAAACTTCAGGAATATTTAAAAGCATATGAGGCTTTCATGAATGCATATACGCGAAGTCAGTAAGTTATATTTGTAATTATGATTAGTTAGAAAGATAATTTAATTTCATATGAAACTGTTTACTTAAAGATTGAAAGTGAGAATTGAAGACTGGTAGAAACATTTACTCTGTCGATTGGCATGCACATTGTTATTATTTTTCCCTTGGGTTCCTAATGGAATATAAGGTTTCAGTAGCACGTCTCCAATGCACTCTCTTCTCTGTAATCTTTTGAACTTGGCTCCACAACAGCCCACAAACTCTCATTTCCTCCTCGCACTATCTCCTCCATGTCACCCTTGGACGTCCAACTCGTCGCTTCTCATCTGAGTCCCACTCGAGCAACTGGCCTGGCGCTTGATGTCCCCAGTCGGCCTTCTCAGTGTTTGCCCAATCCATCTCCACTTTCTTCCAGTGCATGTTTGTTGAGCGATGGCTTCTTGGTTGGTTCGTTCCCAGAGTTCCTTGTAGCTTGTTCTTTCTGGCCTACTGATCTTCAGTAACGAGCCAGCGTAGACACTTGTTGATGAATGTCTATAGTTTGTTGGAAATGCCTTTCGCAACGCGCCAAGTCTCTGAACCATATGGCAGCACTAACTTGACGTTGGTGTTGAAAATCCGGATGTTGTTCCAAACACTGGTTTCAGGCTAATGAAGGCCTGTCTTGCTTTTCGGATCCTGGCTGCTTTGACGTCCTCGTCTGTGCCGCCTGTAGTTGAAACAGTGCTGCCTAGATAGGTGAAAGAGGCTACTTCCTTTAAGTTTCTCCCTTTGATGGTGATTGGAGCTTGTTGTTGTTGTTGATGGTGTTGGTTGGGTATCTTCACCACCTCTGTCTTCTCTATATTCACTTGAAGTCCCGTCTTCGCTGTCTCTTCTGTCAACTTGTTGGATTTCGTCTGTAGATCTTCAAGTTTGTGTGACATTAGACATAGGTCATCGGCGTGCATATACCTTATTGAAATCATATTTTGCGATATAACATGTAAATACTCTGAGATAAGGAAGTTATCAGGGTTATAGGTTAAGTTCTATCAACCAATTTTTTCATCAGATAGCTCAAACTATATGTGGTTATATAAAATGAAATTGATAACAGTGATGGCAATGAACAAAGTGCCTGCTGTCAGACATTAAAGGTTTCAGCATCATTTTATTTTAATACTCTCTCACTGTGGATATTTTTAATTTGTCACTTAATATACTTTCCACACTTGTGATATATTTTCCAGTATGTTTATTCATTAAGAATGATTAGAAAAAATACTTCATTATCGTTTGAACAACATTTTACTGGTTTCTCATTGATATAACCTGAGTTATATATATCTATATGAATAATAAACCTTGAGAGTCGCTGGGTTCCTCAAGAACAGACAGAAGCGGTAAAAACGAAAAAAAGTTTGCTGTCAAGATGAATGTGTACAAAAGGTAACGATTTATATACGTTTTCAATGGCCTTGATATCTATGTCTTACACTTTTCTAGAGAGCCGTTTAGCCAATCTGATACTCACATGTATCATACGTGATTTTTCTCGAATGTTCAGCATACCATGATTGATTGTGAAAGTTTTTCAGTAAATCCCAGGTTTATTTGAAGAATCTAAGGGATATGTCTTATTCCATAGCACTCAACAAATACTTTGTCCAGAAATATTGGTTGTGTTACGTTCTCTGAACTGAATTGTTCACTCATGAAGCTTTCGTTAGTTTATGACACATTTGTGTCATGGGTCAAACCTTGTGATCTCAGCTGGGTGGTTTCCAATGGAGACCCTGTTAACACCACAGTTGGGCAGTTTAAAAACTACTCAGCTTTGACTGTACAACTTGCAAATCACTTCCAAAGGAATCATCGCAATTTAGGTATTCTGGTCCATGTTACCGAGCTTCAGGTGATCTGAACTGATGAGCTCATCTCCAAACGAGTCAAACGACCGTCCGGTGTTTAGATCACTCTTTTCTGACTGGCAAAATACAACGGATCAACCTGTGTGGTTTATAACTACTCAAGTTGTTCACTAGTAGTATCTTCCACAAGCTTTCATCGTCTTTCTAGAAAACGTCACCAGCAACAACTTTAATTCAATCTGAAGTGAGCTGTCACGATTTCTCGGTGAGTGAATCAGTAGCCTAAGCTGACGGAGAGGTTTGTATCTAGCTGTGGTTTTGTTGGATTGTTATGTCATGGATTGTATAGTTTTTTTCTAACCGCCGTTTCTCTACCTGACCTCTGATCCCATAGTCCCTTGGTATCTTTTCCTATCGATTCGTTGGTTAGGTCTATGTATATATATATATATATATATATATATATATATATATATATATATATAATGATTACTGATAGATCTGAATGCCAAGCTTCTAGGAGTTCTTTGATATTCTTCGTGTACCCTCTGTCCTACATCTCTGCATTTTCAACATAGAATTCCATACTTGTCCACATGGATTGGTTGATATGACCGACAAAATGTCGTGACGTTTAATAGCCCATTGATTTTCATGTAAACGAAGGCGAAGAAAGTGACCACTTAGACCAATATATTACTTACTGGTGGCAGTTGTTGCAGTTGGTTATCGAAATAATATTTGATTTTGAAGTAGTATTCATCACTGGATGACATCAGTTGGAGGACCCCTTGAAAACCCGGGAGCATTGCGCAGCTGTTTCGTCTTAGTATGAGACTCCTCAGAAGTATTTGATTTGATACCGGGTGATGATTGAAATTGAGATGAAAAGTTAGACCACGATCGGATTCGAACCAGCGACCACTGGGTTACCGACCTGGTGCTCTTCCAACTGAGCTACGAGGCCCGATTTGATTTATCTTTTTTCAGATGCTGCGCTCTTTTATTCGCATGATATGGTTTGAAGAGAGTTCGGTGGTTTATGAGTCACGCCATTTCATATGGCCTTAACAGTCTTGTCGTGATCATAAACTACCTCATCAGGCTAAGCTGCTGAATCCTTCACTTAGAAATACTGATAACTCACTTCATACTGAAGTTAATACTGATGGTGTTTTCTAGAGAAACAATGAAAGCTTCATTATTTAACCAGCTAGCTTAGGGAATGCAACACAATCAAGATCATAGGAAATCTTTAAAGAACTCTAGTAGAAAATGGTGTGCTCCCTGAACTCATAAATAAGAACTTAATGCCAGAGAACACAACTAAACGAGCAAATTTAGTGTCACACAATATCTTTATGCTGAATGTTGAGTTCAAAAATGACATTGCTGAAGATATACTCAGAAAACGACTTTGAAGATCCTTAATTACAAAATGCTTCTTTATCAACCTTCGAATAATTTTCTTCTGCAAGGGAACTTTTTGTCTGTTTGTGAAAGTCAAGCTGACGCATTGAGCTACATCAATGGACGTATACGGGTTTACTTGCTGCTATGGAGCTTAGTCCTATACACCTGGTTGTTAAGCTTCAGCCTGGGTAGCAAAGGGGGAAAACTAGATTTCATCTTAAGCTCCGTAACAGGTCACCTATTGAATCCAAATCACTCAGTTTCTTCTGAGAAGTCTTTCAAAATTCTCTACATGGTTCGATCAAGCCATTTAAAGGGAGGAAGATCAAAGCGTTTCAGTGTAGCTATCCAGAAGTTCAAAATCACTGCTATTTGTTCAAAAAACTACGTTCAACTTTTGTCGTTGCAACGGGCATCATAGAACCTTAACTGGTCTAGATAGATCCTATAATATATAATTATATTAAAGTTTTTTAATCTCTTGTTTTTTTTCCCGCTCTAAACCCTTTCATTATTCAATGTATTTTGACCCTTAATAGGAAATATTTCCGGAATGTTCTACCCTTTCTTATCTATAGTGTAACAAATGATTTCGTTGAAAGACTAACGCTTTTTCGCTGCAAACCTGTTCTTTATCTTTTACCACAACTTCTATCATCTACTTGAACTTCAATTATTCTTCCTCACTGAAAAACATATCATTTCATTTCTTCGTTGTGCTCATAATTACACTTACCAGAAAAAGTTTATATGGTTAAAGGCAATCATCAGAATTTCATAACTAAACTAACTTTCAATGATTATGGTACTCATTATTAAATAATACTCTTAATCTCTTCATTCCAAACAATATTTTTGATACATTATGAAAATTTTAAGTACTTAATATTTCAAATAATTCATATCTGACGCAGTATTTTAAACGATTGAATAATGTTAATAGTGGTTATAATAAGGGCAGTAATGATGGATAGTTGTTAACAGTGGAATCGAGGATGTACATTTCGTCCTATTTAGACTTCATCAGCTGAATGTACTTTCCTCCCAGTGAGTGATGTTGTTCTTGTTAAGACTCGAAGCTAGGACCAATCGTTTCAAATATCAGAGTGTTAAAGGCAATAATGTGGAATATTGTCTGATCTGGAATGAGGAATGAACAGAAAATCGAGTGTAAGCTTGTTTGTAGTGTTTCATTTGTCCAGTAAAAGAATCTAAAATTTAAGCGTAATATTCTACTGATATCAATATTATGCATTTTTGTGCATTTATAAGTCTATTTCTATCTACCATGACATTTTTTCTTCGTTTTGCTGCTAACCTGAAAAACGGCTAGTTAAAAATACTTTAAAAGATTAAATCAAATTGAAAGGTAGTAATTTGATGTACTTTGTTATAGAGGAAATTTTCTTGTAGCACCAATGTCGAGTAGGTGGCTGTAAAATATGCCCATAATGATTTGAATCCATTTTACTCAACCCTACCCTAAAAGATGTTCAAGGTAATTCAGATTACGGCTAGTCAGTAAAAATGAATTAGACACAC
The DNA here is from genome assembly GCA_944470555.2 of Heterobilharzia americana. Lineage (NCBI taxonomy): Eukaryota > Metazoa > Platyhelminthes > Trematoda > Strigeidida > Schistosomatidae > Heterobilharzia > Heterobilharzia americana. The sequence goes on along the minus strand of OX104129.1, from coordinate 30,829,363 downwards.
GGGTGAGTGGAATTATGTCAACTATTAGGATGAGGCACAGTGATGTTAGATACTTTTACTAACTGACTGACAAACACTGAATGCTTCCTATGTTAATAAATTGTAAAAAGGCATGTGAACGAAATACTGTTTACATATTGTTACATATTATTCATTTTAAACTGACATCAGCTGGAGAATCATTGTAAACCTGGGAGTACCGGGAAATTGTTTCATTTTAGTACGAAACAGAATTAAGAAAATGTGGACCTTTAAACTCCATCCAAGTTGCTACATTGCTAACGCGTTTTCCGAAAGACCTTTAGGTCCTGAGTTCGGTTTCTAGGAGTGTCTTGGACGCGTACTGCTCAGGAATCTCATATTAGAATGAGACGTCAGTCCAATACTTGCAGGTTCTCATTGGTTCTTCAATTTATGTCAGTCTGAAAAATAAAGGAGTTTATAGATTCATCTTCAGTGGAAGTTAACACCTTAGACAAGAAATTCTGCCAACGAACCATCTAAGAACCTATCGCACAACAAATATGCAGAAGAAAGTGGAGATGGATTGGATTCGGCATACACTGAGAAGGCCGACTGGAGACATTACGCACCAGGCCATGTCATCGAGTGGAATCCAATGAAGAAACGACGAGTTGGGGGTCCAAGGGTGACATGGATGAGACGGTGTGAGGAAGAAATGAAAGCTTCTGGGCAGTGGTGGAGCCAGGTTGAAAAGACTTTAGGAAAGACAGTGAAATGGCGACATGCTACTGAAGCCCTATATTCCACTAGGAACCTAAGGGACGAATAATAATAACAATAACACCTTAGACTTCTTAAACGTTTTGTATACCACATATAATGGCCATTTTTTAGCTCTTTTGGTTCTGCCTTCAGCTGCAGATTATAGTTATTGGCTTAATCAGTTAAATTTCATGCAATAAATGAACAGACAGATATACAGAATTAACGTGGAACCTAGCACATGGGTTCATAGACCCAAGCTTTATAGGAGTACACAAAGAATACGTAGACAGAAAAAGATTGACATCGAAGTAGACAAATTAGTATGAGGATAAAGGTCAGTGCCAGTATTCAAGCTTTAGACCATATCATGAAGTGAATACATCTTCACCATTGCTATCGATTTTCAGTCATGTTACCAAGAGTCCTCAACCACTGATTCCTTTCGTCTTGGAGGCTCTAACTATGTAGTCTAAATCTTCTTAAACGACTCAGACCAAAGGTCAGAGACTGTATCAGCTGATGTCGCATCTTGGTCTGGTTACCCTGAACCCTCTTTCAACTTAATCCAGCTGTCCGTGGCATGGCACGTCGAGGTAGGCGGTATGTCGGCATGTACAGTAAAGGTGGAAGCCACCTCACTTGACTAAGGTTCACAATATCATCAATTGACTTGTCTGTCTTGCTTAGTACCCTCCACCTGACTTCAACATTTCTCACACAATGATCCCACCGAACACGAGCAATACTACAAAAACATCGATGATCAAACACTTGTGTCTGCTTCTTATCATCTACCTCCAACAGCCATGTCTCTCAGCCACTTACCAGGAGAAAACGGACTGCAGCCCAGTATATTCGTCCTTTGATAGGCAGTCGGATATCTCGTGAGTTGACAGCACAGGTGACGCAAGTTGACAAACGCTAACCAGGCCTTCTGTATTCGAGCTGAGATTTCGTTAACAACCAACCCGTTTGAACTGATGCTACTTCCCAAGTAATTGAAGTACTTTAAATATTTTCAATTCGATTTACAACATTTTATATTAAATCATTTTTAATATTTAACGGTTGTTTTTGACTAAAAGTTCTTAATACTTAAATCATTGAAGGGAAACTATTTCAAACATCTGCTTTACATTTTAGTGAAAATCCATTGGTCCTTTTGAACTGTACAACTTTTCTAGCAAAAACAGATAAAAAATTAGCCTGTCAAATATTTGATGAGTATGAAAGGCTTGTCTCAGCTACTGATCTATCCCTACCTTACTGGTTGGAGAAAACTAATGTAAGTACCTTTCAATAATGATATTTTCAGAGTAAGATGAGCTTGTCTAATTTCACGGGCTTTCATCAGCTGCAAACAGCTTACAAATGAAATGAAATATTCGTGGTAGTAATGACAACATACTTTAAATATTATTGATGGGTAGTGGCTAGAAGGGGAATTGACGACGCACATTTCGCCCTGTTCGGGGCTCGTCAACTGGTTGTACCTATCTCCTAGTGATTGATGTTGTCCCTTCTGAGGTTTTAACTCAAAACTGACCGCTTCGAAATCCAAAGAATTATCCACTAAGACATACTTTTTAAGTGCAGAAAATAAATGAAGATTCGAAATTCATGCTTACCAATATGGTAGTAAGTTGATGATGTCATCTAGTTGGAGTCCACAAGAAAATTTCTGGATAAAATTAACTAGATAGGAAATGGTTAAACACCAATCGACTGAAATTGAATTCATGATCTGTATGTATACTCATGGAAAATAGGAATATCTTGACGAAGCTTTGAACAGTCCAACTTAGAAGCAGTAAAACTTCCACTAGACATTACATTAGTCATATTTTACAATCAAATTGAGTTAGTTGTTATATTCAGTAGCATATTTTCCTATTTATGATTGGTTCTATTTTGTAATCTTTATCAAAAACTTCGTTGATACCAGTTGACCAAGTTTTTCATCGTAACAAATTAGTTCGGTTACAACAGTGAGAATCATTTTACTTTAGTCTGCTTGGTTCCTAGCAGTTATATCCTGAGACAAGTGTTTCGTCCTATCTGGGACTCATCAGCTGAATGGATCACTTTGATTTGACTAGATAATTTTAAAAGGATAACAATGGCTTTATTCTGAAAGTTTTTTTCGGGAGTACTCCACAGAATTTTCAGCATATCATGTAGCATCAATTAGACAAGGACAGTGTACATGTTTACATGGCAAAATGAAATAAGTATGAATTACACACGTAAAAAAAGCTAATAATATTCACTCCATCTACAACTTCCTTGAAAATGTACAGTTAGGTTCAGAATAAGTAAGTAGTAATAGTAACTTGCTTATCATCAATTAGTTTTCTTACAAAAACAGAAGTTGGTTAGTTAATTCACTTCTAATGCCTTCTTCATAGCTCAGCAGATGAGCTAAATACGGTATTGTAGAGTTTTTTATATTTTGTAGTATGTGCATAAAGTCTTATATACTTGCTCCTTGTATTCCCAGATGACTGATACTGATAGAGCTTTGAGTGAAGAGGATGCGGGTCATCTGATAAAATAATTCCTGCCAGATGGTTTACATTAGGTAATATGTTTGTCCATAACTGCTTTAACTAGGATTTTTATGGGTACACGACTAGTTCTGCTGACAACCTTCAAAGTTCTATGCAACAAAGCATAGTCTTTTTCCAGAAATCCATGAGAAAATAAAAGAGAACAACATAGTAGAACAGGGAAAAGATTTAAGAGTTTATAAAACACAAAAGGAGAGGCTAAGTTATACCAGATACTCTCAGCTTCCTAATATAAAACGTTATGCGGAAAATCCCTTTGGAAAATAGTAATGAAAGGAAACGAGACGACAGAGAAGAAGGAAGGAAGGGATATTTACTGTTAACAAGTGGTACAGTAAAATATGGTACACCTCGCACTAAGACCGTCATTTGCAAAATGTGCTTCATTTCCTCTTCTACTTTTCTCTTGATTTGCTCTTCACAGGCCAGAGCTATCTCTTGCGTTCCTCTGGGCATGATTCTTACCCATTGTTGGTGATTCACCATGATTTCTGCCGTCCTCTCAACATACACTACTTATATCCATTCTTATCAGCTATGCCTACTACAGTAAGATATGGTAACACCAGAAAAGATTCGAAGAAAAGCACACACCGAGATAAATCACACTTGTAACATTCTCTAGTGCACAACCATCAATAGAAGAAAAAAAACCATGAGAACTAAGCCGTTTACATAGGTCATATTCACGTCTAGAACTAAAGTTTATATTCTGACATTTTGAAGAATTATGCACTCACAGGAAATCCATGTCAAATATAGTATTTCTTTCAGTTTATTCTTATCGATTTTTGAACTCATTCTCCTAATATTATTGAAACATATGATAAATTAGTATTGAGATATCTTTCTTGTTCGAAAATTATATTTGCTCAACACTATTAGATAGTTGTTAACCACGGGGACTCCAAGTAGGTTATATCCTACTCGAAAACTCACCTTAAGATTTGATAGATCTTACTGATTTCGAAAAAAAGCTGTTTACGTCTCATGAGATGGAGATGGAATGATAAATTGTGGTACAAACTTCCAGGAGGTTTACCTGTCCCTCTCCTTCTCTCTCTCTCTCTCATTAAAACTATTCAATGGAAATTAAAATTCTCCAGTACTTGTAGTGTGCAGCATAATAGGTTTGGATGGGAAGAAAAATCTGTGACACAATCTTCTTTCGCTAATGAGTCAAAGATTTAATAGGTCAGTTGTTTTGTTCAGGTTTATTTTGAAAATCAGACGTTGAAGATTCTGAGTACCAAAAAGGCAATCAGAAAGTCTGCCACTAAGAAATGTAATGGAAATATGTAACCTTTAACAATTGTTTATTTACTAAGTGATGAACCGTGACTTATGTTTGATAGTTTATGGTACTGTGGATCACAAAGTAAGAGCAGTGTGGTTGTAACTTAGAACCGATCAACCGAAAGTGAACTGTGTAATTCCATTATCGTCATATATTGACTGTCGAGCAATGTGATTATTTGGAAGATAATAAGAATAGTCTATCGCATCAAATGGATAATTTACTTCTGTGAGTTACACTAGCCTGAATTTATTAATTAACCAACTCAGCTTGTAACAAGCTGAACAGCAATCCAAGTGTTTCAAACTAGTCATCTTATCCAATATGTGTTGATTTGGAACTTTTGTTTTAATTAACTAATTGAATATGTAAACATCAGTGGGATTATTTTTAAATTTCAGGTGGATAAGAAAGTTGTTCAGTTAAAAAGTTTTCTTGGGAAAAGTGAACCACAGATCACTGATTCATCGTTTGGTGATGCAAGTATGTTATTGGAATAAATTTTGGCGAAGACATAAGTTTATCACAAACTTTCACTACATTTATCAAAAGAAAGGCTATAAATTTTACAAGCAATTCACCAACCAGTAGCTGATCAGTTAACCATTTGTATTCAATAGAATATTTTGCTCACATCTGTGGATTGCTCTAACGATAATCCATCTGATTAATAATATTATCGACCATTGTAAAGTTAGACGGACATTACAGTTTCTCATGTAAACGTTATAGTTTTTGTTTAGTTTAGTTATTGGTCTCTGTAATAAATAAAAAAAGCTTTTTGGTGCGTTCAGAAACTATTTCTAGCTGAGGATTTCATCTATGATACATGTTGATTGACAAAGATTCACGTGTAAATTATACGCAGATATAGGGTTGTTATAGGTGTCTAGGAATGACATTCATTCTAAGACCGTAGAATTTCAGGGAGTTGAGATCCAGCTAGTGGGTGATGGAATCGAACACCGCTTCACCTATTAAGATTTGAGCAGCTAGATAGTATCATTTGGCTTATCATACAGTAGGTGTGACTTGCTGTCTACTGCACGAATGTGCATAAGGTTGCTGAATGGATTTCGGTTTTTTCAATTTCTTGTAATGACCTCGGATAAAACGATTCAGAAGCTTGTATCTGTACACATTATGATCACACTCATAACCTCTTGAAATCATGGTATTACCTTACATTCACACTTTTCTTACCATCAACCTCCAACAGCTGACAAACGTCTTTCAGGTACAAAACTAGTCGCGCTATATTGCGAATTGACAGAAGTAGGAAACTGTAGACTACTGGACTTTGACCCAGTTAGTGGCTGATCAGTTGACGCATACGCTTTTAAACCTGCATGTCCTGGGTTCGACCTCTAGCGAGGTTATGAGTGCATGTAGCTGAAGTGTCCCATACTAGGACGAAACGATTGTCCATTGCCACCAAGTTCTCAATGGCTTGCCTGCTGATGCCAGTCTATGATGAATACTAATCTTTTCCAACAAAAATTATCGTCACGAGGTCGATTTCCACGTGTTTGGTGACTTTGTGTGAGTCACGTGTTTATGAAAAAAGAATGTGGGATTACTTCCCGTTTTCGATTACTTCCAGAAATAATAGGACAAATGCAGATGCAGATCTTGGTTGAGGTAAGATTCGAACCAGAGGCTCCCAGGTTTTAGGCCTGATGCTCCACCAACTGACCGATGAAACGCGAATGCTAACTAGGTCCTCATTCCATTTCAATTACCAAAGGGTTTACCCGGCTGCTGTGTGAATTCGTGACGTAAAACTGTTCATTCATTATATCTCCGTCTTTCTGATAGTTGCTGTGTATAAAGCGGATAGTGGCATGATACCCGAAGAGCTTAGATAGACTGATCAGGTTATTGTGAATAAGAGTGGCTGATTAACAGCTCAGTGTAAGACACTATTGATTACTGATCATCAAAATTGGTGTCCACTCTCTTATTTCTGTCCCAGAAGTCATCTGGATTCGCAGAGTAATCAGTTTCAAGACGAGCAGTAATAATATACTGTTTTCTTAGTTTATTAGTCGATTCATGAGCGGTAGGTAGAGAAGTAAGTGTAAATTCATTGAATTTTACTGATAAAGAGCTGAAATTCAGTTGCATCCACCCTTTTTTAAGAGGTATGAAAAACTAGATTCGTCATCCATGCGATCTAGTACCTGACATATCAGACAGCTTCTCTGTAAACATTTGAGCGAGTTATTTGCTTACCAGATATTCTGTTGACTCTCAAACGATGTTATTATAATTATCATCCGGAATTGAAGGATATTATATTCACTTGCGAAATTATTTTATAAAATATCCTCTATCAAAACGATGACCTCTGATAACTTAGTCAGTGTGGTGCACATATAAAGACTAATGTAGTACCTAATTACATTTGTATTATGCCTTAGCTTGAATAATCAATGTCATACCGATCGACATAAGGAATACTTTCAACAGTTAAACAATACAGACATCGTGGCTAACGGATAAAGCTGTGGCGTTTCGAGCGATTAATTCTTGCTTCAAGTACCAGTGTTAAATGCGTCACTCACTATGGGGCAACTACATCCAGATGACCAGTCCTAAATAGGAGTAAACGCGTTCTCTGGATTCCACCGCAAGTCACTAGCCATCACTATTATTATCCAAGCTGAAACTACCGGCAGTATCCAGGTATCTCCTTAGGAACTCATATCTCCACAGTGGCCGATCAATTCAGTCCAATCAATGACAGAGTTTCACAAAGCTATGATATGAAACCACTACTACTCTGTTGATGTTTTATGGCTGATCTGCAGTACTTTTCGGTTCATAGACAATTTTAATGGCATTTCAAATCTATTTGGCAAAAATAATTTTAATTTCAATACTATCACTGAGTACCGGCATGAAATAAGGCCTGAAAAACGCCCATAACTAACTTCATTCAATGAGTATGAAGGGAAGGCTTAAAGCATGTATCCATCAGAATCTAGGTTGAAGTGTCGAAAATTTTTTTAGAGCTTACCAAATTAATGTACCTGTGAACAGCCTGACATGCAGGTTCCACAATCATGTGAGTAGTGGCAGCAGTGATGCTTACAGTGCCTGACGTTTGTCAGTGTTTATTGACTCTTGAAAAGACAATGAAATCGAAGCCTGGAAGAGGTTTCATTGCTGGCCATCTAAAATCGCTAGAAAGTTCTCAATTTGTATTTTCTGTGTTTTGTGTTATTTCACTGTATAAATATTGATCGATGAACCTGCTTTCACTACATACCTGTAACACAGGTGGATTTACTGAATCAACTACTACTATACGAAATTCTAAAGAATGATAATGTTGGCTGATATTCATTTATTTTTACAGTAGTTACAGCCTCTTCAATGATCTGAGTGAAGTTTACTATCACAATATATTTACAATGATTTGGCCAGGACTGTAGTGCTAATAACTACAATTAGAAACCTGACTCTTTCTATCTGTTTTCTAAACAGCTTGCCATCTACGATTCGAGGATCACCAATAGAGTTTGTAAAGTAGTATTATAATCAGAGATTGACATCAATCTGCAAACCATTAAAAACCTGGGAACACTGAACAGTTTTTTCTTTGTAGCTTGCAGAACTCATTAGTGGTACGCCAACTGCTGACCCTGGTGGATGGTAGCTCAATATCGTGGATTGGCAGAAATTGTGAACTATTCCACTTCAATCTAATCACTGAATGTGTGAAGAACGCGTTTGCTATGGGACATGAATGTCCAGAGTTCGATCCCTAGCGGGATCGTGAGTGCGTACTGCTGAGGAGTCACATACTAGGACAAAACAGCTGTCCAGTGCTCCTAAGCCTTCAATGGTTATTCACCTAGTGTCGCCTGGGATGAATACTACCTTGAAATAAAATCCTTATTAACTTCAAACTGCATTAAATTTTTTCTTTGAATATATGCTGCGGATGAAGTGACTAATCATCCCCGATATTCGTTTTCCAAAGGGATTTATTTGAGTTTCTTGTTAAATCCAGTTATTGGATTGCCCAAAAGTCTGCTGTTGTTTACCTTGTATGCGGATTACACAAAATCATCGACAAATCGTTTCGAAATTTTGAATAATCTTGTTCTACTTGTCAAAATACCCAGTTAAAGAGTAGTTATTTCATGTACAGTAACGCATACATCAGTCAAATGACTTTGAAAATCTTTCGCCAAAGTAAGTGATATTCAAGTTTCATGCATATTTTCTCAAGGTATTCTAATACATATTTTTTAAAGAAGGTCGCATATATTTGCATTTAATCAGCAAGGATCAGTGAGAAACTGATTTTATAATACCATTCTGTAGATATCAGAAATGAATATTCTTCGTCTTTTTTTTCTTCATCATTGAAATAATTGTTAGTCAGAACCTCCAGGTTTGTCTTCGCTGATTGTAATCTTCGGAAAAATGAAAGGTTCTGGAAAGGCAACAAAATATCATTTTATTTGTTGTCAGTAATGAAAGATAGAAAACTTTTTGCTATGACCCGTTACATAGGCTAACAGTCTACAAGAGATATGAGCCTACCAGACTTCGAATGATAAGAACCTAACGCGAAAACGAATTAACTCTAACGCAAATCACAACATCAGCCACCACAACGACAATACCACCGACAGGTGAAGATAAGAAAAGAAGACAGACCGCTGACAGAGAACTTCTCACGGTCTCCACAAAACTCATTACAGTTGACAGCAATGCTGATTATATACATTCCCAAATGACCTTGATCACACTAAATCCAACTTTAGGTTAAAATAGTTGACAACCAATGAGAGTTCAGCCTTGACAGCAAAGGGAAGAAAAACTAAAAAGGGTATGAAAATAGCCATGTAGGTTATTTTAAGGTCATAGGCAAAAACTATGCAAAGTTAGGGGTATATTGCGTTTTTCTCTTACTGAGTGGATCGTTGTGCTAATTTAATCTTTCCTAATCTAGTTTTAACGCTTTCTTAGCAAAGACTGCTTCCTTTATTTAACCGACTTGTTAAATCAGGAATCACGGAAACCTTGAACAACGGTCATGATATATAAATATAACTATCAGACCACTGAAGTGAGACGAGGGGGAGTTAATTTTAGGTATCAAGGGATGAAAACACCCCACTACATTCTGAAAGTTTTGGTTTCAAAGTAGTTTACCTATGGACATAATTTACGTAAGCTTAGTATAGTTTTCTGGTACTAATAAAGGATGAATACAGGTATTATTAATCAGCAGAACCAAGTTAACTACACAAATATACATTGTTTGATACTTTGAGTTTGGTCATAAAAAATTTTCAAGTAATTATACTTGTTCTAAAACCGAAAGAAGAGTTTCTGGCTAAAGAATTGATGCAAGAAATATATGACCTGAAGTCCTTAATTATGGAGTTTTTCAGCTGCAGAAATGTGCCACCTATGTCTGACAAAGAATAAATGTTGGTATTAGAAGTGAAAAGTCAACGTGATAAAAGCATAGGATATTGCACACAAAAATGTGGTTGGAAGATGACTATAGGGAGTTAATTATCATATTATTGATAGATAGTGGCTAGCGATGAACTCAGGACGTTCGTTTCTTTCTATATGGGACCCGTCAGCTGGATATACCTACCTCCCAGTGAGCGATGTTATTCCCACTAGAACTTGAACTCGGGACAGATTGCTTCAAAGGTCTGAGAGTTATCCATAAGACTACAAAGAGCAACGGTTAATCATCATGATGAAACTGATCCGCTTATTCTGACAAGTTAGATGATTGTTATAGTGTGGAATAAGATTTCTACAATCTTCATGAAAAGCTCTAATTCCTGAATGTTTCTACAAATCAAACATGTTGCACTGAAGTTTCAAGAGAAATCATACGAACCAATATGTATATACCAGATTATTTCAAGGGATAAAAATAAATAAAACATTTGAAACAGTTAGTCCTTTTTATGAATTTCGATAGCGTAATTAAAAGATAAAGTTTATCTGAACAACGTGACGTATTTACGTAATACATTTCAAGCAATCTGATCACACATTTACTTGTCACGTCAATATACATTAAACTGAAGAGTGGGAGGACAAATATAACAATTACATGATAGGGGATTCAGATTGAGAAAGATGAGAGCAAACAGGAAGTGACATAGTTGATTCTAGTCTTGGCAAGAAAACAAAGTTTACCAAGGTAGGTGTAGTGTGAGAACAAATTGTTTCTGTATACATAAATGTGGTTTCAATTTTTGTATTACCATGACTTCCACGAGTCTCAGTATACGTCTCTGACTACTTCTATGTAAAACTTTGAAAACTGTTTGAACATTAATTTTGTGATCTGTTTCTATAATATGTGTAGCTATAGATGAATGGGGTCGTCTCCCATCAGCGTTCATCACGATTTCACACTCCATTTGCTTTTGAAGTCATTTAGATACCAGTTCTCCCATCCTCAACAGCATCGCTCGATTACTCCTCCCTATGTATGTGTGACCATACACGCACGTAAATTGTTAAACACAATGAAGTGTGACGTAATCACTGTGGTGAAGTATATGCTTTGTTTTTTCTCAAAATGATAAGATTAGGTGCGTAATATGTTTTCTTAATGGCTGATGTTAGCCTACTATTCAACTCCCCCCCCCTATATGGTAGACTGATATAGACGCATCCCGTAGAAACCAATTCACAAGTGTGAAGTCACATACTCATAAGGAAGAGTAATCGAGCCATGCATTTGAGGGTGGGAGATTTTTATTTTATTTGTCTTTGGGTTTCTAGTGGAACACAGGGCTTCATTAGCACGTTGCCATTTCACTCTGTTCTTTGCAGTCTTCTCAGCCTGGCTCCACCACTGCCCAGAAGCTTTCATTTCTTCTTCACACAGTCTCCTCCATATCACCCTAGGAAGCCTAACTCGTCGTTTCCCATTTAGGTTCCACTCCAGGGCTTGGCCTGGTGCGTGATGTACCCAGTCGGTCTTCTCAGTGTGTGTCTAATCCAGTCCATCTCCACTTTCTTCTTCTGCATATTTATTGGTCGATGGGTTGTTGGTTGGTTCGTTGTCACCCAGAATTCCTCCTTGCTTATTCTTTCTGGCCATCTAATCTTCAGTATCAAGTGAGCGTAGACGGCAGCTGTTGATATATGTCTGCAGTTTATTGGAAATGCTTTTCGTAACGCGCCAAGTCTCTGAACCATCACATATAAGCACTGACTTACTTGACTGACATTAGTGTTGAAAATCCGAATCTTGCTCACACTTTATGCTGAGTGCAGTGCAGTGCAATAGGTTTCTTCACTGACTTTAGATTATTGGAGGCCTGTCTTGCTTTTTCGATTCTGGTCTTGACAATCTCATCTAAGCCATCGCCTGTGGTTGAAACGATGCCACCTAGGTAGGTGGTTAAAGAAACAACTTCTTATATATTTCTCCCGTTGATGGTGATTGGTACTTGTTGTTTTTAGTTGGGTGTCTTCTTCATCATCATCTCCCTCCCTCTCAGGAGAGGGTGTGAAATAAATTAATTAATTGAAGAACTAATGAAAACCTGGGAGCACGGGACAGCCATGTCGTTCTGTTATGAAACTCCTAAGTAGTACACACCCACCACCCCAATGGTCACATGTTACTCACTAGCCACATAACCAGGGTCTGAACAGCATGTCATTGATAAATCATTTAGATTATTATTTCGGCATACCTGATTTCCTGGAATTTACATCATAAAAGAGAGTAAAAATCCAGATAAAGCCAGATTCTTTTGGGTTTGGAAAGTGCAAACCTAAATAATGCAAGTTAGATATAGATTTGTACAACAGTAGTATGAGTAGCTAGAGACAACTTTTTCATTCCCACGGAAAACTTTCAGCCATTAAAATCCTAAAATATTCACAGCACACGTGAACGAACTTCTGGTCTCAGTAAAAAAGAAGTTCGTGAAATAGCTTCCTTTTTAATATAATTCACTAAATTACTCGTGCTTTCTCCAAAGTATTTAGTGAATTATACGAACTGCTTTTAAACTAAATTCATGAACTATTCGCGTGAAAGAATGCCACAAGTATAGTGAGAGTACTCGTCACTGAAGTGTTGGACGACATTGCAGAGAGCGATACATGAAATCTTAAGTTTTGTCAGCATATTCGCTACATTGGCCAAAATTTCACTTAAAGGAAGCGGTATGCTGTATTTAAAGGGAGGCAATGCACTCCATCATATACGGGAATTGATATTTTTCAACTGCTATTCTTTGTTTGAGAATGACTTCCAGTTGCAGCTTAAACCAGTTTTGTCACTTGTAATGTGGCAGTATTCAGCGCGTTCATTTCCTTATCAGACTATTCTCTAACAGTGTTTACTTAATAAACGTTCAGTGATAGTCCTTCCCGAAAGACTTTTATGAATAACACTTTGAAATGTCCTTACTTTAGACACAAAAAGTGTTTTGTGAACAATCTAAATTCCATAACTACTGTGATAATGATACTATAAACGCACCCTTTTATAAAGATGGATATTTGAAAACACTTTTAGGATATGGGAAGGAATAACACATTTGGAAAGATGTTCAAATGTATTAACAAGATCGATGTATTTCTTTAGCAAGCTGCTGACCAAGCAAAGAGGTATTAAATAAGTACACACTCTAAATAATTCATCACGGAATAGAAGTAAATTCTAGATGTATAACTGACGAGAAATAGAATGATCAAAAGCTTATGACTAATGTGCGTCATATGTCGAACTTATTGGATAGGTAACAGCTACGTGCTGTGTCCTACGTCTGATGTATAAAGCCAACTAAGTATCTGATAAAGCAGTGTTATTTAAGTTGCAATGCATCTGTCGTTGCTAGGGATTTCTAACTTAATCCTTTAAACCAGATGCGCCACCCTTACTCATACTCATAGTTGTCTCAGTTGTTGACATTCTTCAATTATTCACATGGGTCGTCAACTGGGCACAAGCAACTCAAAACTTCTGTGTATGGGGTCGGCTGTTTATGACAATCCTTGTCTGCTTTCTCCTTATTCTAGACGGAATTTCCACTGATTTCCTTACTGATTTTACAAGAATTTTCATGTTTACATACCACGGGTAGGGAAAGTGCAAGTCTTCAACAGAACTCATTCTCATTTGAAAACACCACACATGAAGCACATTTTTCGTAGCGTCAAAACCTGCGACTTTCTTGCATCAATTTTCTTCAGAACAACGCCGCTATTATCAAAATATAATTCCCGCGGAAGATATCTGCTGCCACTTCAGCCTCCACACCGACATGCTCATTGCAAAATCCGCTGTGATTTCATATCAAGCGCGCGTTTCTGGCATGTTTTATCTCGTCCTTATACACCTAGGAAATAACTACATTTGCGATTGTCCAATCAAGCTTACGTTTCCTAACGGACAGCTTCAAATTAAGCTGTCTATAGGACGTGCAATCCTCACTTGGTCACTATCATTACTCTCCAGGACAGCTATGTGGTACGTCCAGCTGTCTCTGTCAACAACTATAGCTCAAGCTGCTACATCTGTAGCATTATATATATCTCCCTGGATTAAATTCCCTGTACCTGTGCGTAACTTTTGCCTCTCAGTCGGGCAGTACAACTAGACAATATCAAGTGCGGTCGAGAACCTATTTTTATGCTATCTTAGACTATCCACCTTTTACTTGGTTCATATTTCTATCCCCTCCTTCCCTGTTTTCCATACTGCCACGCCTGGAGTCAGTGAGTTTTTAAAATCCGGCCCTGAAAACGCCTCAAATGTAGCCTCACCGCAGTTACTGAATACCCATTTCTCAATGGCGACTAGGGCTGGCGCCAAGAGGTGTAGGAACGACCCGAAAAATCCCAGGTTGAAGGTAGTAGAGCAATTAAAGATGTTAGCGTCCCAAAAGTTTCAAACTCTCATTCTTTACAGCACTCCAGACGCTGCTGAGGGAAACTCTTTTCACAATCTTTTAGTCACGCCAACGACTCCAATACATTTGGCCTCACTTTCGGAAACAGTGACCCAGTCTCCAGACGTAACGTTTGTGGTCAGCGCCAGACTAATATTACACCTGCATGACGCTTCACCCATGCGTCTAGTCCTGGTGCATCAGTGCATAGCTCCACGTGAAACCAATTCCAGCCGCAGGTTTGCCTAGGGAAGCTACGGTAGGCTGCTCAGTATCTACCCGAGTCCAGGTACCTGGTCAAGCCACTTCCAAGAAAGAGAGCCTAAAAACGAGAACGGTCAGCGGTTTTCGGTTTTCAGTGGTACCACTGCCGGACGTGGTGAAGTATAAGTAAGAGCGGGTAGGATTTGGCCACTTGTTCACGAAAACTTACCAGTCACACAAAATAACATTTATGTCAACTGTCGATCAAAGACTTTCAGTTATTTAATATGCTTGTTTGCAACAACAATTTTCTTGAGAATAGAGGGCTTCTTGGCAAACGGCAGTTGAACTCCGTATGCTCAATGCTAGGACTGAAAACCTAACGATGAAAATGTGTCGCCAGTAAAAAAGTAGTCATTTATCTTCATCTAAGTCTCCGTTGATCGAAGTGACCGAGAGATCGGCTAGGAAAGCTAAATTGTTCCTCTTGCCTTCACACACGCTTGTCACCATCCGGCCATCCAGAGTGAAGGCTAGACTAGGACATCTGTAGTCAGTGAGGAAAATATTTCGAGAAGCACCCCATACATAACTACCAGCAACCTTAGTCACCCATAGTAGCAGCGATGGCAGTTGACAGCTCCTCTCTGTGCCCAGGTCATCATTATTGCACACTGACGTGATGACCAAAAGAGTGATAACCCTGGCACAGAATTCATTGAAGAAATCATCCCTGGAAGATCCTGAGTAGGCCAGCTCCCCTGAACCTACCGGACAGTAACAACCCTTACTACTGTATACAACTCTCTGCTGTCAGCCGCCACTAAATGAGTCACAATTTGTGGGAAGGCTCTACAGGTTTCTATGTAGTAATAACAAAGGACTTAGAGGTGAGATGGCTCCAAACGTTGTAATTCTGACAGAAACTTCTGGTAGTGCAAGTGTAGAAAACTGATAGATTTTGATCTCTCTCGTCCAGCTCTTAGGGCTCGGTTCGAGTTGTTCGATTCACTCCTGCCGCAGACGAGGAAATCCCCTCTGCTTTCTTGTTTCTAGCTTCTGTAAGGTAAGTGTTTTTGGGTTAATAAGCTGTAATTTGTAGAGTGACTGCGTAGCCACGGGTTGCTAGGATGGCTAGGAGACTGTCATGACTCCTGCCCGTGTAAGTACATGAAATAGAACGGTAGGGTAGTGGTAAAGAATGAAGAAGAAAAAATAAGTTGAAGGAAGAGAAAGGGAAGAAGAAAGAAAGAGAAGCAAAAAAGGAGGGTGCAAAGAAGGGGAACAAAAGAGAGGGGGGAAAGTATTTGGGAATCCCCCGACTGGTAGAAACAGATAGCGTGGGTTTAGTTCCTACACACGAATCAGTATGTAACGTGGGTGTACTAAGGAGGGGGATAGTGAGTGGTAGGTAGGAGGGAGGTGAGGTTGGGCTGGTGAGGTTGGTGACTCCCCGAGTACGTACGTGGTAGGCAATGCAAAATGACATGACTTTCTAACCGTTTCCTGAATGAGCCGACTGAGAGGGCTATGGCGACATGTCGCGGTAAGGCTTTCTATAGAGCACATACTCCCTGGGAGAAAAAAATTGGATTTGAGTGTAGTGCTGGCTCTCTGATATGCTGTCGTAATGGGGTCACCTCGTGAAGACCGCTGTGTTGGAGGCAAGGTTGATTTGTTTGCGTGTTCTGCCTGATTGGCGATCTTGTAGGACACAATAAGGTCTCCCTTCTTCCCATGCTAGCCCAAGATGAATGAGTTTAGGTGTTTAAGCCTTTCAGGTTATGCCTTCGATTTTAGTCCCACGACTGATTTTGTTGCGGTTCTTTGTATTTTTTCAAGGAGATTAGAGTCTCCCTTCAGTGTTGGGTAGGTCACCGTGTTGAATACCTCTATGTGCGGCCGCATGTAGGATTTGAAGACGGTGAGGAAGGGTTCAGGGGTGAGGGCGGCAAACTGCCTACGCTGAAAGTGCAAAATAGCGCTCTCTCTGGCTGTCATATCTTTGTAGTTGGAGGTGGTGTTCTAGGCATCGGAGAAATTGAGCCCCAAGTCTTTCTCCGTGGACATTCTGGTGATAGCACGGTTGCTCAACATGTACTGAAGTCGGTCGCTTGAAGCCCGAGCCATTTTCCGACCACCGGAGTTCGAGTTGCTGCAAGTCCTTTTGTAGGGCAATGCAATCAGCCTCTTCGTTTACTACGCTCCAGATTTAGGTGTCGTCAGCGAGATGGATGATGAATGAGGATGTTTTATCCGGCAGATCACTGACAAATAGGAGGAACAGAAGTGGTCCTAGAATTGCCCCCCAGGGTACTCCTGACGTCGACGGTCTCCACTCTGACCCGATTCTCTTTACTTTGGTGCAGAAATGCCTTTCTTGCAGGTACCGTTTGAACCAAGAGAGCAGGGGTTCACTTGTACCAGCTGACACGATCTCGTGAAGCAGGACTGTGGGTGGGACACTGTTAAATGCTTTGGCTAGGTCGTGAAAAACAGCATGCACTGCTTCTCTGTTTCCCCAGCTGAGTAACTAGCCATCCCAGGCGGTTAGTAAGTTGATGGTATGTGAGTGGCCACTCCGAAACCCATGCTGAGCAGTATGTTTAGCGTTTTCCCTACTGAGGAATTCCCAGATAGAGTCGGTTACCGGGCCTTCCAACACCTTCGAGACCACAGGGAGTAGAGCAATTGGTTCGTAGCTGTCAAGGCTTTTTCTGTCTCTTTCCTTGAAGATGGGTGACAAGATGGCGCACGTTCTCTTTTCAGGGGGTTTGCGTGGCTCCACTGAGTGCTTGAAGATTGGTTGCAGATTGGTTTTGCAAGCACCTCGGTGCAGTTTTTGGGATCACTGGTTTCAAGCTATCGAAGCCAGGGGGCTTGACTGGATGCAGCCTAGATAGTTTCCCCGACACTTTTTTCCCCGTGGCTGAGATGTGGCAGAGGTGTTCGTTATTTATGACCTGGTCAGTGTCGAAACGAGTTAGTGTGGATTTGGTGTCGGCATTAGGTAGGGCTCGGAAATGTGAGCTCAGAAGCTCGGCAATCTCCAGACTGCCTGGCACAGTCCCACCAGGACCTGTGATAAGATTCACCGCCTTGCTGGTCGAAATCCTGTTCAACAGGAAGCGGTACGAGTTTCGGGGATTGTTTTGTAACCTCTCCGCCAGGTTTGTTTGATGGGCGAATCTTTCGCTACCCACTCCTATGTTACGGCAGTTGCGAATCCTTTTATAGTTCAAAAAGTTAGATTCCCTGCGTCATGAACACCACTCGAGCCAAGCCTGTTTCTTTCTGTGGGCAAGCCTGTCTGTCCCACATTTCAGCCATGAGGTTCTCACCGACGGCCTATGGGTTACCTCTGGTACAATGTGACTCATGGCCTCAGCGATTATTTGCCTTACCTGTATCCCGTGTTCATCCATTGTAAGATGTGCCCAGCCTACCGGCTATGATGTATTCATGAGACAGTCCCCATGGTCTCGTGGTTGGCCCTACTGTAGCAAGGGAAGGTGGCCCTGGTTGCAGGGCCACCCTAGTAATCATGGAGGTTATCGCTGAGTAGTCACTGATGCCAAGGAGGGGTTGGATACATAACTCAGTGGGAAGTTCAGAGTTCATCAGAGCATGGTCAGGGAGCGACGCACTTCCGCTAGGCCCCCATCATGTGGCGTCACCCGCTTTCTCTGAGAGGCCAGCAGTTTTAATTGCATTCTTCAGCTTCTGACTGGAGGATCTGATATGTCTCCCTTCCGTCTTGAAAGGGGTGGACGAGTGTTGAAGTAGCAAGCAATGATTACGGAATTTTAATCTGCAGAGGAAGTCGTTAAGATTGCCTTGATGACCATTTCCTTATGTGTGGAGGAGCTGGCGGCGGACCGACATATGACTCCGAGCAGGTATATCGTACGGGGGAGAGTGAAGTAGCGGCATAAAGCTTCTAGGAGCTGGATTAGGACGGTGTCGCTAACCACTCTCGTCTTCAAACGAGAGCCACTGCTCCTCCTGCTCTGAGCTCCCTGTCCTTGCGGAAGAGCTCCATGCCAGCGGCATGCGCCCGTTCGTCAAGGATGTCTGGTGAGCGCCAGGATTCGGTGGAAAATATGACGCCGGGTTCCCGACTTTCAAGCAGAGTCCTTATCCCCACTACTTCCCCTTCTAGTTCCCTAACGTTGTTGTATACACACGTTAGAGGGGGGGGGTTGATTGTGTATTTTTGCGAGAGGGATTCTTACGTGGCTGGGTCTGGTGCTGCCAGTCCTCGTAGGACTAGGATCGCTTCGGGTTTTTCGCTCTTTAACATTAACTTGGGTGGGGGCTGTGGCAGCGGGAGCTTCTTCACTCGATGTATCTGACCCACTGATCAGTGCCTGTTTGACAATCACTGGCTTCAGAGGTCTTGGCGGTTGTCGTCTCTCCTCTTGCTTCATAAGTCTAGACTTACTTTCACACAAGCGTACTGGGCCACCCGTGTGGTCTTCCGCATTGTATCAAGCGCGTAGAACGTACGTGAGGGAGGCATGTGAGTCGTCGGGTATTATTGGAGCTGAAGCGAATGCAGACGGTATGTTTCCCCTCAGAGGAGATGGGGAACAGAAGGCGGGAAGTTGGCTGGTATTGCCTATGGGTGACCAGTTCGACTGAGCAATCCACTTAAACTGTACTGACGATTCTCCAAGACTGAGCCAGGTGTCGGCTTTCCGTCAGACGCACTTAGCTTTTGGTAAGGGGGTCTACCTACCCCTCGTCATCAATGTGTAGAATAGGATTCACAGCCAATCGAAGCAATATTACCAGCGATAACTATAGGCTACGGCCGGATAAGATGAAGGGGAATTCTCACACCTCGGTTCCTAATTTATTTTGCAATACAGCGCAGCTTTTGTTTGGAAGACCGACTGACACCTGCCAAACGCCATCAGAACGGTTGGACCCTCTGAAAATATTGACGGCATTCGCTGGTAGTCAAACGCGAACCCATGAAAACTGGACTGTCTTTTGACGAGCGACCATCACACTACTGTCGGCAGCAGCCCCCACACCACGGTAATGTTTGATCTGGTAATCACTGAACAACTGTAATGACAGGGAGCCCACTCTTATCACCGCGACAAGAATCGAAACCGTGTGGCGGTGAACTAATATCTATAAGTGGCTCCGTGGCCTCAGGAGTGGGGTTCCTTGTCAGGTGACCATCGCCGTGAAATTGGGAGGGAGATCCAAATGACGGCTGTCTCTGAAAATGCTTCTGCAGCTGCGGCTATACTTATGAAACGGATCTTATGGCGGAAACAAGGCTGTGGCTACCCCTCGAAATCCAAGTAGAAAGTGTAGCGCAAGTTGAAGCCATTCAGCGCTTATACGGCTCCAAGCGGTCGGTGCCCCTTCAAGGGGCGTGGAGACAAGAAGTTACTTCGGACAAACCTCGTCCAGAAACTTGAGATGAACCCCAAGAATCTGTAAAAATTTACTTTTGAGCGGGAACTTGCTGACCAGTGAGCATGCCTTGCGAAGAAGCTAAGTAGAGGAAGCCTCAGTGGAGTAAAGATTCTGAGACGTTTAGCTCCGCCTTCGATATACAACTTGAAATTCCGTCGATCAAATGAACTTACCAACTGCCCGAACAGCCTTCGACATTGCCCAATGCATGAGGATCGCAGGAATATGGGTTACTCCCCCCTATTTTACCCGGCCCTGCCGAACTTTCCCCCCTCAACTCCGATTGCCTACTTTTGTGCTCGTTATTCCCTCCCCTTTGCAACTGAGGCAGAAAAACACGAAACCGGCTAAAGTTAGGCATTCATTAGACCTCGAAGAAAATGCATTAACTGGATTTATGTCCTTAGGCAGGTCCTGGAACAGACGGATACGCGCTGATGTCTAGCACGTGGTGCCTTTCGCACCACGAAATCAGTATTGACGTGTATTGATCGAGTGGTCCCGAGAAGCTATTAAATCCGAATGTTTTGCTGCGCATGCGTATTACTCTAATAAAGACTACCCACAGAACCTCACATAGTGTTTCTGTGACTTTCGGGTAACCGTAACGTGTGAACGCACCAAGCGGGAGGTCACAGACAGTACATGATATGAGAGCAACATATACTGCCATTTTCGTGGTTTTCTTAAGGATGGAATCGAAATCCTTTCTTCACCCACCAATACTTCACGCACCAGGGGTACACGTAAGCAAATATAGACCCCATTTTGTGTATAATTATCTTCTACACAGTATGGTGACGGTCACTAACTTTAATTTTCTGGTTACCCAAGATGATACCCGGTAAAGTGTGAAAAGGTATGCCACCGTACCCTGAATAACAACTTGCATTAACTAAGTAAGAATTGAAGAGCAGTACTGCAGTTCGACCAGCAGTAAAACAAAGAATTTTTGCGAAAGATCGATCATTACTTTGAAGTCGGATGAATTAAAACACGCCAGTACGTTTGACAGCCGAGTAGGATTTGAAGCAAGTTATAACTAGGCAAACGGAAACTTAGACGAGACTATTTGCCCGACACCATCCCACCAGCATTGCATGCAGCTCCAGTAGCAACATGTTTTGAGCATTCTCAAAAGCGTGCTTTCCCCGTTTCAGTGGGTAGAGGAGGTCTTGCCCGAACAATACTTCATCTCTGGTTCTGGGGTAAGCAGAAAACTGACCAAAATCATTTACCTGATCTGCAGCTGCCCGTGGTGAGTTCAAGGTCTGGGAGCTTAACATTTCACGTTATTTCACTCATACTTAATGTGGACCTGCCTTGTCCGTATATTGATGTTTTGAATGTGGAAAGTGACCACTTCTGCCTGTGGCATGATACTCACAAGGTAGATAGTGTCTTGAGGAGGTCCACACCTTAAGATAGGAATACCGAGGTGTCTCATTATAAATACATTCGGTTACCAGGACGAAACCAGAGAATATATTACAGCCCTCAGGTCACCCATCCAACGAGCAACGGACGAAGGGGGTTGATCAAAAAAGTAACCATCACGTAATTACACAGAAACAGCACACAAAGGAGACAATGCTACACCGGATCTCAGCTTCGTTTTTCTAATGAATCAAGCATGTCGAAATTCCACGTCACAGGAGGTGGCATCAGCCGCTTCATCAAGGTTTTTTCAAGAGGGAGTTGAGCGGCCATTTCAGCTTTTACTATCTGAGACCGAAAAACGCGTTGCGCCTTTGAATTCAATAGGCACATACCTCGCACTCACTAACACCAAAGTCGATTTGTCTCCTCTTATCTCACTACTGTCCCCTCTTTTACCACCCACCTGGGTACATTTATACTCCCTATTTCCCTTAGCTACATTCATAATGCCCCTTGCTATTCTTCATATGTGTGCCTGGAGGTCTGCAAAGTTGTCATAGACTGAATAACCACCTATGAAAAATAGTAGTTAGAATGTCGTGTTATGTTCGTCGTTGCGTTAAACACGGACCCAACAAATTGTTGCTTGTTTAAAAGTTCTGAAGTAGAAATTTATTTCTCCCTCCCACATCTTTCACTGTTGGTACACAATTCTATTTTATACTCCGCGTGATTCCCGGTTTATGCAGTCTTGGAGATGATGAGAAAAACAGGAGTACTTTCGGAACCTAATAGAAAGATTGAAACCAGACATCGTCGCCAGGTGAAGTCTACTTCATGTCAGCAATCATAAATAAAAGATCTCTTTGAATCTTGTAAATACCGCGTTCATCATATCCTTCATTGGATGCTAAACGATCTGTGAGCGAGTGTTTTATGTCGTTCCTATTTCGGTTGCCCTTCACTATGTTCAATACATACCCATTTCCCCAACAAGCCTGCCTCACCATGACTTTCCGCTTTCTTGTTGTGGATCAACTTCAGCTCCATGAGATTACTGAATACTCATTGCCCGTTTACCACGCTCTGTGGTCGACGATTGCTCTTCAGGCCATTTTCTAGATGGTGATAAATGGGGCGCCACTCATCTTCGCAGTATCTAGTGGCTTACTAACCAGTCTAATCTTTATTCAACAAAATCAAACCCTTAGATTCCATCCACCAGGAAAGCTGCGAAAGCGAAGGATGTTACGGCGTCTTCTTGTCTGTTACAAGCCAAATCCACAAAAAGAAACCAAGTATTGGGTCTTCAAAGTTACAGCCCAAAAACTATCTACTTATCAAAAGAACATGCAAGCTTGCAGCGCTCAGCATTTTTACTTTTCACTTCCTAACACAACGAAACTTCCCCCTTCCGCCTATAGATTTTTCGAGATTCAAGTTCAGAATGTCTATCCTAACTTTGATCGTTTTCCATTTTATCGAGATAGTGGGGCTTCACTTAGGTGCTAAATCCGGTGTAAATTTTGGTGCCAGTAACAGAGTTTCACCGCGGTGCTCTTTGGTGTTGCTTTTTCACAGGTTTTCGAAACGTGGCGGCCAAAAGAACATGTTTAACCTGATCTCATGAGCAAGTATCTTGATGAATGAATTGACTGGTTAATGAGAGCTGAACAACTCTGATGGAGCGAGGACTCCGGTTACAAGAGGCAGCGCCTTCTAAAAAGAAGTCATGTGAGACGTGGTCATTAATCCTGAATAACTTAGCGCTGTACCCCTGGAACACGATGCTTATCAGCCATTTGGTCTCCATGGCATACAGACAAAAGTGTCCCTCAGAGCCCCAGATTCCTGTCTAACTGGGATTAGATTGTACCTTTTGGAGGTTTCAAACAGATTTTCAGAAGCCTCATATGATCTTGTCAGAAGTTTAAGAATATCGTCTCCCCTGACTTCAAGGGTGCAAAATAAACCCGCCACGCATTCTTTGGTGGCCTATCCAATGCACCCTGATAACGTTCGAGGAACTGTCGTCAAGGCCGTATCCATGTCCTTCAGCAAGCAGGAAAGAGGGTTTCTGAAAACGACGTACCGCATCTTAAACAACCCTTGGACAACAATTCTGACAGTTGTCCAACCCAAGTAATCACAACATTTTTATCGGACACTGTCAAGGGTCGAACGGATCTAGCTACATATCAAGTCATAAGTCTACCCAATAAAAAACTCTCAGGTCCTAAATTCCTCCTTCTCAGAAGGAAGTCAGATGACCTCTTAATAACTTTTAAAGGCTGACTCAATGTGTTCTAGGAATGGAACTTTGGGCTGAGTCACAAATAACTATCATTACTTAATAAATTGTGTTTCTTTTTACTGCTTTGTTTTACATATACGAACTTAACCAAGTGAAACACTGTCTCAGTGGTTCTGGATACAACATCTAACCATATGAAAACTTCTTTCATTCAGTTTTTCACAATTTCAAGCTGTTGTGTATTTGTCTCATTCTAATTTTACAAGGCTAATGTCAGCGGTGGATTTGAGCTGACCGGTGACCTTGAAAAGACATGCCAAAAAAAGCAGCAAAACTTGATGGCACAGACTCATCGAAAGAAACTCTGGACCTTGATTTAGAAGGATTTCCACCCAGCGCTAGTGATCGTGATGGTGTAGCAATCTTGCTGAAACACATTTTCCCGGATGGGTCAATAATCAGTGCAATGGACCTTGCTGAATATATTGTATCACAAGATTCCATTGGGACTGTAGTTAAATCTGCTGTCAGTGAAGATGATGATAGTGATAGTGATGAGATAGTTTTCGCAGTTACAAGTGCTGTTGATATAAGTCAGAAGCTGGCTGAGAAATATCCAGTTGTTATGAATATTCGCAACTTCTTCCTTCAGGAAATAGCAAAATCAAAGAACTTGTCTGCGAAAGAAAAATTAGAATATCTTTTAGCAAAGGATGTACACTGTAATCCATACTTTTTCGTTAACGAGCGTTTTGAGAACTTGCCTCTCTCAATTTGTGCAGAGGCTGTTTCCTCCTTGCCATCTGAACTCGCATCTGCTGAGTTGTCCCCTACCCACTTGTTTATTTTGTCTTGGGCTTATTCAGACAAAACTGCAATTGAGGAGAAGAAATATGAATATGCCTATTCTGAAGTGGAACTTATTGTTCCTCACGCATTGCATGTACTAGAAATAGACCCTAACAGTCTCATCAGCTGTGGTCAGAAGAAGCAAGAGTTTGACAAAGAATCAGAAAACTATGACGCCTTGTTCTTGATCGTCATCTCAATGGACAAGTTTCATGATATTTTGAACTCTTTAACTAGTTTTGTATAAATATATATTCTTTGTACTACTGTTTTTGCTGGTACCTAACAACGGCGGTTTGAAGTAGTCAAAAACACTTTACGTACCTTGCTTTGAAATCTTTTCCAGTAGCCGTAAGAGCGATGGCTTTATATTCACTCCGTTAATTCTTGATTTTAGTTTATAGAAATCTGCAGTTTCTATGGGACTTCGTAACATTTGTTGTGTTTCTTCAGTTAGCGAATGCCTGAAAAAAGAAATGGAAAGTTGCTAGATATCTTCTTCCATAGCTTGCCCCTTTTATATCATCATTGGTAAGCTCTGTAACTAATTTATATGCATCGCATTCTAATGTGAGGAAGATTAGATTATGATTAAATGACTTCCTTAAGGGTGCTACAGGAGGTAATGCATTTTGTTTAGTCAAATTATGGTTATGTACGTAGGTCAACTGCAGGTCTGTAAGCAGTCTAGTCTCCTGTGCATAAACAATTAGCCGCATTGAGAAAGATTGAGGATCACCTATATGGTTGGGAAGGCAGCAGTTGACTGTAAAACAGAATGTTATACAATGCTTTTGCTTATATTCTGACAGGTTGCGGGCAATTTTGTTAGTCTTCGACCTCATCCGAACTGGTCGATGCCGGAAGACATTTTAGTTTGCCTTGATCACTGAAGAGCGAAAAAGTCTGAGTGTTAATCAACGAAAAGCCTTCGCAGTGACAAGAGCTAAAGAAATGGTGTGCAACTATCTAGCATTATTGCAGCAACCAAACCGGTATGGAACGTAAGTATTTGTACTCCAACTCTCCTTGGTGACTGTTTCTGACTTGAAATGATGCAAGCAGCAAGACCTAATGGTTTGCCACCAGTTTTCAAAGATGGAGTAAAGTAACAGAGGTACCAAGTATTATGTGAGAATTAGAGGTAATTCTGTCAGACTAGTCTAAAAATTGTATTATTCCTAAGAAGGAAGAGATCTTGTGACGACTACATGGAAGTCACTTTAACTAGTGTTGTGTCCAGGATCCTTGGCTCCATAGTTATCTGACTCCTGACTGGAGCTTTAGAACAGTAAACTCGAGAAAATGAGGCAGGTGTCAGACGTAGATGAGGTTGCATCGGTCACCACTTCACCCTTCGTTAGGTTATGGGACGCAGACATACCGGCGAACGACACGTATTTATTGACCTGCAGGTGGTATTTGACTGACCATCGACCTTGAGGTGTTGCAGTGTCAGACTGTGAAGGGAGCACCTAGCAATTATGTAGTGCTAATCAAAGCTCTCTACTCGGACTCATGCAGACGTGTCGAGGATTATGGTAAGATGTCATCTGAAATGACGACACACGTTTCAGTTATTGGGTGGTTTTTCAGAACTTATCTGCGTCTGCTAGTCTAAGGACAGCGAATGAAGTCGTGCAACGGACCGACCACTTCACCTAATTGGTAGCCTTATCAGCTTGAATGGGTTGGTTACTGATGATATCTCGCCTCGGATAGAACATTTGCCAACTAGCAAGATATCCCACCACTTATTAAAGTATGTGCATATTGCACTGCAGTCCGTTCTGTCCTGTTATGTAGCCGTTGCGAGTAGAAGACATGAAGCGGCTGCAAGTCTTTAATCACAGGTGTCTTTGCAGCATTACTCGCATTTGTTGGGATCACCATGTGATTAGTGTAGAGGTCAGGCGAAAAGTACTAGTGAGATTGTGAACCTTCAGTGGCCTAGTTAATTTTTGGACATGTGCTGCATACTTCGATTCATCGCCTACCTCTGCGTGCGGTACTAGAAAAAGTTGGAAGAGGGTTCTTAGTGGCTAGACCAAGACTTGATGCCAGTGCATGAAATCTCTGACTGTTAGTCTGACTCATGTAGACTACTTGGTTGGGATTCCTGAGACGATCGGAATAAGTCAGTAGTTGAGAGCTGTCGGTGAAATGACTGAAAATCAGTCACAATATTGCAGATGTATTCACTCTTTGACGTCTTCTAAAGGTCGAATGTTTTGACCTACTTTAGATTTTCATTTCCCACATACACATTCGTCTGCTTTGATACCTGTCTTTCCTATCTACTTGTTCTTTGTATAATGCTATGAAGCATGGTAAGTTAGACCGTTGCGCTTTCGTTCAAGGTTCTGGATTAGTTTTTTTGTCTGTTTTTTGTCCTATTATGCCTCTCTCTAAAAGTAAAGTATATGGAGACTATAGGATTTTAATCACAGGTGCCTTAGCAGCATTGTTTACGTACTGTGGAAGCAAGGGAAGTCAGTCGACAACGTTGTGAAAGTTCAGTGGATCTTTTGGTTCTAATACGTGTTGTCCTTGCTGAGCCACCTTCTACCTTGACGCGTCCAATGTCAGTCAGAGTAGAATTGTATTGGAAGAAAACTCAGGGTGGTCAGATCAAAATGTGGCATCAGTCCTTGAAGTCTTAAACTGTTTGTTTGAGCTGTGTATTGAGGTGTAGACTATCTGCCTGGGATTGTCGAGATGATACGAAGTAATAGGTTGTGACAGTAAGCTAAAAACATCTTATAGGTAAATGGTAACTATGAGATATCTACAGAATGCTAACTTTCAGGCAGTTAGATATATATTAGTGCACAGACAGGACACACAATAACCATCTCACGTACACATCGTATGATTTGGTTGTTAGTGGCTTAAGAAAGGATAAAATAATCGTACTGACAATAAACAGAATTTATCCTTATCTACAGTCACAATTTTGAGGCCATAGGATTCTGTATTCAGTAACTTGGTCACAGGTTAAAGCTTACCTATATATATATATATATATATATATATATATATATATATATATATATATAAAGTGGAGAGCTACAAATATAACTTACAAATTCTTTTGGTAATACAATCTTTCAGCGACCGCGCATAGTACATAGAATTCGTTCATCGTGAGTGTCCTACTTTCAGGAGTTAATTCAAACAAGGAAGCTAGTTCATCGGCTTGTTCTGAAGTTAAAGTACCTCCAAGGAGACTTTTGATCGATTCCATGAGAATCTTCATAAATTAGCGTACAAGAAAAGAAAAAATGAAAATATTTATCCACTTTCAATATAAGTCTGAACACCAAAATAATCTAATCAACTTGCTGATATTTTTAGGTTCGCCGAATTATTGTGATACAGTGAAGCGCCATCTAATGACTATTGTTTCTTTCATCATAAGGAACATGATTGCACTCTAATTTCACCGTTCTCATCTAAAATTGTTGACAATTACCTTTGTGGTAGTCATCAAACTAGCGTTAACAATTCGTTTACTGGGTACAACTGCTAGTTAATGCTACTGTAGCCAAAGACGAGGAGCTCATCCATTCCGTTAAGTACAGTACTTCTCAGTCACTGAATTTTCATTTTTGTAGGCTATGTTGGGTTTGGTTTCCCTCCCACTGCATTTTCTAACCCGCATAGTATTTTTAGTTTTGCCAGCTACAACTAGTTTGAAAAGCTTCAGTAGCATGATTCATTCAAGTTGTATACGGCTGACGAATATCGTATGAAATTGAATGACCTCACCATATTCTACATGTGACGCTCACATTGGATTATCCAGAAGCTGTTCATATCATAAAAATTACAGGTCACTTTCATTTAGGAGTAATCTGCTACACTTAATGTTAAAATGTCTGTTCACTAAGAAGTTATAACATGAAAATTGTATATTTGTTTATCTCTACCAATATAAGTTTGTTTTTCTTCGATTTATTTGACTCTGGTTAGTAACCTGGTCTTAAATAATAGAATAACGACTGAGTCTGAAGTGAAATGATGAGTTGCTGCATTGTTTTAGCTAGAGATCTCCGAATTATTTGTCCGGTGATCAACTAACAACTACAAAGGTTGATTGTGAAAGAAGCATCTGTCTGACTTCGGTCATTGGAAGTACTAGTCAGTTGTTGTGAGGATAACTGATAAACGCTTGTTCTCTTAAAGTCAACGTACTAGTCGGATAGCAATTTTTCCTCACCCATCTTTAAATCAAAGTGACTGACTGGATCCATTGTGAAGTAAGTGCCGATGTAGTCACCCAGCCTAATGAAACGTCCAGGAACAAACGTAAAGGTTTTTAGAACGCCAAACGATTACCACTACAACCACCCTGCCGACTATTTGAGATAGTGTAATCAAAATGCAGTAATTTTGAGTCCTTCAGAAAATTGGGTTCCCTGCAAATTAAGCATTCAGTTAAGTCCTCATTAACTCGTTCACATTATCTTCATCATAATCAGATCATGAGATTATATATTTGCAGACTCAGATCTAAAATGAGTTCCTATAAACGGCAATGTAACAGTCGAAGACTCTTTAGGGGGTTAAGTGGAAATCGACTGATTGGTGTCAGCTAGAAAGGTACTAAAATGTGGGAGCATTGGGCACCTGTTTCATCCTGGTTTGGGACTCGTCATCATCCGTAAAATCCGAATCGAAATCCACTTCGCAACCTTGTGCGCATTTGTGAAGTAGACAATACCCCACACTTTGATGGATGTTAGTTAGTTGGAGTGAATCGGTAGGAGCTCTGAACCTAGGTTTCATGATTGTTGGCACTCGTCGCCAAGGTGTGTCTGCAACCTCAAGGGAACTGATGTCCCGCATGAAACTCTAGCCCGTGCCATCTAGTGCTACAACCAGAGACATTATCACTGAACTATTCGGGCCGCAACTGACCTCCTGTAGGACTGCGTTAAGCACACTGATTGGTCATTGGACAGTAACCAGTCCCAGTATGTCTAGTCTTCAGCACAGACCGAATCCTATCGATCATTTTGGGATGTAGCCACCAAGCTAGGAGGCTCACCATTGTGGTACATTTTGATGGATTCTAGTTGGTTGGAGACAATCGGCTTGAAGCTTTGGACCTGGGTTTCGTGCTTGTTGGCACTCATCAGCAAAGTGTATCTGCAACCTCGAGGGAACTGATATCCCCTGTGGTAGGTTCGAATCCTACAGGGGCCACCAGTTCCCTCAAGGTTATAGATACGCCTTGCTGACGACCTCTAACAAGCGCAAGATTTCCGTCCAAGGCTTCTTATCGATTGCCTACAACTAACTAACACCCATCAAAGTGAACCCCAATGGTGAGCCTCTTGGCTTCGTGGCCGCAATGCAAAATGATCGATCTACATTCAGGGCTAGACAACATGAGATTAGTTGCTCTCCAGTGACCATTCAACTAATGAGGCACACCTATAGTTCGAAGCCTAGTAATATTAACTGGCTGCTCAAACCTCGGTAAGTGCGGTACTCGAGCCTACGATCCACTGGTTCAAAGTCAACTCACTGTACAGGTTTTAAATCACTAATCTTTCCTGTCCTTCAGACTGTTTAGTCAGCATTGGATTGCTTATCATCGCAAACTATTCATTTGTTAAGCAGGTTTTGACTAACCAAATACCTCGGAAATGACTTCATTGCACTAGTATCGCTTTGGTTTGGTGCTGCACAACAGAAAGTTAATTGAGAAGTCTTTATTACGTTTTTAAACCTACTATCACTTTCTGCTATCTTTCTGCTGTTCTACTGCTATTAGTTGTATGATGAAGTACCAGTTTTCAAAGGTCGAGCAAATCGACACGGTAGAGCAACAAGAAATTACAAGTATCAATGAACAAGTGATACCTGTTGCGTAATTGGTGGCTCTCGTCCCCCATTAGCTTAGTAGATAACGCTCTGGCGTTTGAAGCGATCCATCTCGAGTTCGAATCCTGGTAGGAACAACACTCATTGGGGTGCAAGTACCTCCAGCTGAAGAGTCCCCAAAAGGACAAAACGTGCATCCTGGATCCCACTGCTAATCACTAAATAGACTACCAGGTATTCACTTCAATGAATTTAATACCTCATCGTGAATTTTAAGCCATTTAATTTTTTGGAGAATCAGGTGAAATGTATTAACCGATGTTTCTTATCATGCTGTACACAAATATATAAACAATAGGATCTACGGTTATAATTTTACTCTTGTATGTCAAATTTCTAGTATGTACATCTCAGGTGTCTGGATGACGAAAAATTTATCAAAAGTTAGTATGAAATGTGAATTCAGGTTATTTCTTATGTGCGGAATATAACTACGAAAAACATATGCTTTTGGATAGTAAATATTCCTGAAGAATCTTATGGATTTCACATGTTCCAAGATATCCTTCCTGATAAAGGATGTAGGTATAATCTTATTCTTATTGATAGATGAACACATAGACAGATAAATCGGCAAATAGCCTTTCATAGTGGTGCAACAATTCAGGTTTCCAAACTGTTCAGTAACGGATGTTAGCATTTATGCATGAGCTATCTGGTAACCTCTTTTTCCTTGGTTGACTATCGCTCATTTAGTATGTAGTTCATAGTTACGTTACCTTAATCACATATTTTATGTTGGTAAAATATATTCGAATCGCTCAGTCTACTTGTTGTACTATGCTCTGAAATCCACTTCAACTGGGATTTGTGGCGGTCATCATTATCTCAGTGTTGTGGTCAAATAATTATTCAACCATCTTCAGTTTATTATTCAATGCATTAATATTTTTGCATCAATATTCTTGCCTATCAGAGAATACACATCCGTTTCTGCCTTTTAATACCATTTTTAATCGTCAAATAAGCGTTTGAGCGATTTGAAAATTAAACAATTTAGCCGAGAAACAGAATAACTATTTGTTCCTTATGAGTGTTTATATCAGTATTCCAGTTTAGCTTGTTCATTAGATGTGTTACTCAATGAAACAGTATTTGTTATCATTTACTTATCCAGTGAGTAGTACTGTTTAACCGTATGAAACATCTAAAATGGAATTGTAATCTACGACGGTGGCCAAGTTCTACTCTTGTATTTATACCGGTATATATCATTGACGAGTTGGTCAAACATCATGAAGTAACTGTCTAGTGGGTTGGAGTATGGCCGAGCAGACCGTTTACCTTACAGAATACACGAGAATCCAGAATAGGCTAGACGTTGAATTCTGATCATAAGAAAGCTTATTGCCTAGTGCTATCATTCTTTTTTGATGCAAAGCATAAATAAGATCTCATCAATATCTGTCTTTTGAGTGAATCCGTATTTGGGTCCATTGTTCGTGTCACCATCAAGAGATTGTATTGCAAAACTTCCTCGCTTGACACCAGCCAGAAAGCATAGACGAGCATTAACTGCACTTGCAAGATGCCATGAAAATGGTTAGTAAAGCCGGTTGTGGCTTGGAAGGATGTCCCGTAAGTCTCTTACGTGAAAGATTACACAACGCTCACGCAGGGACTGTGAGGCTTCGAGGTCAGGACACGCAAGTGAAATGAAGCATCAACTGCACCTGACAGTAGTCGGAATCTGCTCCAGCCCATCCGAGCTGCTGGCAGAAAGAAGCCTCGTGTCTGTGAGACGGTCTGTGAAATAGATGGCATGCCGATAAAAAATCTTCAAAAACACTTGGAACTGTGGGTGAAGTACTTCGAAAAGCAGTTTAGCCGGTCCGAAGCTCTGTCATTGTCAGCTTCGGTGTATTGTGTTCCATGGTGAGTTAACATTTACCCACCTAACGAAGTGGAGGTCCATATGGAACTGCAAGTTCTAAAACGGTACAAGACACCCGACTCAGGCAGCTTATCCCCGGCTCATTTTAAGGATTAAGCAACGACTGTAGTCACAGAAGTGAGTATTTCGTCAATTTGGAATGAGGCCATCATTGTGCTCATCTTTAAAAAGGACCTACATAATGTATGTAGCAGTCATCAAGGTGATAGTCTGTTACCAGTCATATTAAAAATATTGGCTGTTATCATACTTCGCAAAATACTTGAGAAAATGATTCATGAGGAACAGGCCAGGCGTCGTTCAGGTCTTGGATGTGTTGACCATGCGTTTACCCTCCTCCAGAGGCTTGAACATCTCCAGACGTACTGGAGGCCAACAGTCGTTGTTTCTCAACATTAAGCTGTTAGTGAGGGACGTGTCTGAGAATTTTGTTAACATCTTCAAATCCCTCTATAATGACACCTCAAGCAGAGTGAAGTTAGGCAGGGTTTCCCGATTCCTCTGTTCCGCTTTAGCTTTACCATCGATGAAATTCTTGAGGCAGCTCTGGAGGAGGTGCGTGATGGTGGAGAACGGCTGTTCGACCCCGAATATTTGGACTATACCGTCTTGTTGTGCAATAACACACAGGCTACTCAAATCGCACTTAATTAGTTGGAGATTAGTGTCCGTAAGTATGGTTTGTGGTTTGCACCATCAAGGTGCAAAGTGCTTTTGCAAGATTGGCAGGAGTCTGTGCCTGCGCTCACCCTTGGTGATGAATCATTGAAAGTAGTCGAAAGTTCATGTATCTGGGTAGTTTTGTGGGTGCTGATGAAGATGTGAGTGACGAAATGTCTAACCGCATTTTGAGAGTCTGAGTAGCATACGCCAATCTGGGCCACCTTTGGGGTCGTCGCGACATTAGTCTGATCTTAAAAGGCCGGATTTCTGATGCTTCGGTGTTAGTAGTTCCACTCTACGCCTGTGAAACCTGGCCTCCGAGCTGAAGATTTGCGACGACTCTATGTTTTCGATTATCGCTGTCTTCATAGAATTGCTCTTATCTGATGGCGACACAATGTAAGTAATTCTGAGGTATGACAGCGTGTATTTGAGCATGATGAAGATTGCCTTTCAATAACTGAAGTCATCTGAAAACACTGGCTTCAGTAGCTTGGAAATGTGTTACGCATGTCATCCCAACGGATTCCATGCCGTTCACTGTTTGTAAGCGCTAATACTGAATGGAAGAAGTGGAAAGGTGGTCAGTGTATGACATGGCACCGTGGGATGAAGGCTAGTTGTGTCGGGTTAGTATCTGTTGGTCCATCACGATTCCCTGGGTGGGGTCCAAGAGATCACACAACCCAGTGGCATGAGACGTTAACAGATATGACTCAGAATCGAAACTAGTGGTGGTCATACTGTAGCTTCCTTTTATCTTCTACTGCTGAAAAGTAATGAATATTTCGTTTTGAATGTATCTTATTGGGCTGCCTTTCTAAGAAATATATTTTTCTGTTTCTTTTTCTTATTTACTCACTTCCTATCGTTTGTCTTCACAATATTGTTATGTTATTTTGTGTGGCGCATATCTTGATGCCCTTGCTGCACCATGTTTGCGTTCTAACAATAATAAAGTAGTAATGAAGCGGCTGGAGCATGTGTTACGTATGCCTATTCACCGCCCACTTAGTTGCTCACTGTTAGATGAAGTAGGTTTAGGCTAGAAAATAGTTGAAGGTAGCTAGACATATGAAAAGTAGCATCACTCCATGAAGTTTTTAGTTGTTGACCTGAGCTATGCGGGGAGATATAGACTTTCCGGCTGGGGTCTGCACGACAACAGAAACCTGTTTTTTGGGAATCTAGGCGACATGACTCATAATCGACCTAAACGGTGCTAATACATCCATACATTTTCCTTATTTTAGTCATCATAATGAATTCAGTATTTTCTTATTCCTCCGTCGTCTCTTTTACTACTTTCTTCTGATTTCAACTGATTTTTCTTTTTTTTTTCACCTTTCATCGTAGTGCTTCCTCTTTTGATGTGCTGATATGAGGTGTGGTAAATTGGACCGTTATTCAGTAATTATTATTATTATTATTAGTCCCTTGGGTTCCTAGTGGAACATAGGGCTTCAGTAGCACGCCTCCAGTGACCTCTGTTCTCTGAGATCTTTTGAACCTGGTCCCACGACAGCCTAGAAGCTCTCATTTCCTCCCCGCACGACCTCCTCCATGTCACCCTCACCTCGGACGTCCAACTCGTCGCTTCCCATGGGGATTCCACTCGAAGGCCTGACGCTTGATGTCCTCAGTCGGCCTTCTCAGTGCATGCCCAATCCATCTCCACTTCCTCCTGCATATTTGTTGAGTAATAGGTTCTTGGTTGGTTCGTTCCCAGAGCTCCTTGTTGCTTATTTTTTCTGGCCATCTGATCTTCAGCAGCGAGCGTAAGCAGTTGTTGATGAATGTCTGTAGTTTATTGGAAATGCCTTTCGTGACGCGCCAAGTCTCTGAGCCATACAGAAGCACTGACTTGACGTTGGTGTTGAAAATCCGTATCTTGTTCCACATGCTGAGTGCAGAAGATCTCCACACTGGTTTCAGGCTAATGAACGCCTGTCTTGCTTTTCCGATTCTGACTTTGACGTCCTCGTCTGTGCCGCCTGTAGTCGAAACAGTGCTTCCTAGATAGGTGAAGGAGGTTACTTCCTTTAAGTTTCTCCCGTTGACGGTGATTGGAGTTTGTTGTTGTTGGTGGTGGTGAGGTATCTTCATCACCTCTGTCTTCTCTATATTCACCTGAAGTCCCGTCTTCTGCCTTCTTCTGTCTTCTGCCTCTTCTATCAACTTGTTAGTTTTTGCCTGCAGATCTTCAAGTTTATGTGACATTAGGCACAAGTCATCGGCGAAATCCAAATCTTCTAGGTTCTTTTCCGCAGTCCAGTGTATCCCCTTCTTCTCGCTGCCCACTGTTTGTTGCATGATCCAGTCGACCACAATGAGGAATATCATGGGGGATAGTAGGCAACCTTGTTTCACTCCTGTCTTCACTTCAAAATCATCACTGAGCTTCCCATTGTGAATTAC
This sequence comes from Heterobilharzia americana, assembly GCA_944470555.2. Taxonomy (NCBI): domain Eukaryota; kingdom Metazoa; phylum Platyhelminthes; class Trematoda; order Strigeidida; family Schistosomatidae; genus Heterobilharzia; species Heterobilharzia americana. The sequence continues at coordinate 30,793,854 of OX104129.1, read as the reverse complement.
TATTATTCAGTAATGCCTGATCCTAAATTGATGATGCTGAAATTAACCTAGAATAGGATGCCTGTGTTGTTTCTCGGTGATGACAGTCATGTCGACGGCTCAATAGTTATCAAATTCCATGGAAATTCACAAGCGACAAAATTATTTGAATTTTCTAATGAAAATGTGCACTATATTAGCCTGCCTGTCTTAAATTTAAATACTTAGATGGAAGTAGCAGATTATATCTTTGCAAAAACTTATAAAACTCGAGGGTAAAATTTCACTATAACTTTACTTGTAAGATAATATATCATCTGTTTACCACCATAAATGATCTCAGGATTACTGGCGTGAAAGTTGTACAACATGTACAACTGCCTTTTATGAACAGTTGTAAATCACTCAGACTGATTAGGCTTTTTTACCAGCCAGATCAAAGTAACCTATATACTGAGCAGAAGTTCTGTTCATTTGCAGTCGAGTTTGTTGGTGGTGTATGCGGAATTGTGTTCTTCTAAGCATCAGGATTCTGGTTAGCTATCTTATCTGATCTATGATATAGAAATCATACCAAGTATTTACAAATTACACAGTTCATAATGAAAATTACACAATTAGGTGAAACAAAACTGTAAAGCTTCATCAGCGTTTTTCTTTGGAAACTAAAATATTCGAACAATAGCTTGTTATCTGTTCAATACTAGCTTTTTGTTCAGTGTGAACCAGTTAATCAGCACTGATGATGATCATCGTCAGGGGTGTACAACTACTCACCGTAGACAGTTATCAATATAAGTTCTCCTCTTCTGATTGGTCAGTCTTAGTGTTTTCAGTTTGAAATATCATTACTTTAAAAATATTAGTATTTTAAGTGGAAAATATCCTTCATCATATCAAAACTTTGAAATGAAGTAATATAATGTTGTTATATTGATGAGTCTAGATATTTGAAAGCTGAGACTATCTAGTGAGTATCCCTGATAATAGACTGCAGCTCTAAACAAGAAAAGATCAATCATTAGTATTTTTATGCATGCCTGTCTGACCAGGCGTATGAAGACAGCGGGGATGTGCGTACAAATGTAGGATTATTGATAATTGATCTTACTGGACTAAATCGTTCTTTATCTTGTTTAGAAAACTGGACGCTTGGTTCCCTTCATTTCTAATCATCTACTTATGCTTATATTCCACCATTTTGTCATCCTTGCGATTTCAAATAAGTTTAGAGAACGAAACTGATGAACTCTTAAACAGAAGCTCTATGTAGTGAAAATTGGTTCCCCAACTACCAAGGGTTATCATTATAAACTCGCATCTACATTTCAAAAATGAATGAGAATGGAGAACTGTTTGGAGACTTCTGAGAATTCAACAATTTGGTGATTGAAGGCGAGGCAGTGTGTACAAACACAAGGATATTCACAAAGCGACATGGATTCGATTTCACCAAACACCAGGACACGCTACACTAAAAATCAGATCGACTTCATCTCAATCTGAAGAAAGTGGAGACGCAGCCTACTGGACACAGGATCACGAAGAGGAGCAGGTGTAGGTTCACACCACTCACTATCTAGTGCAAGAAACATATATTCAAAATCAAGTTGAAAGCCTTCATTTCAAAGAAGTTGGAGATAGACCACAGTTCACGTTCAACACCCACCCTGAAACTGAAGGACGAAACTACAAGGGACATCTTCACGTCAGCCATCAGAACAAAATGAGAGACATTGAGCAACATCCCTGAAGAAACCTGCATAACCGTGTTAGTAAAGAAGAAAAAACAGTAAGACAAGGAATGGATCTCCACAGACACATGGAAGCTGATAGAGGAGGGAGAGGAACATGGTGATGGTGAGGCAGAAGATGAACCAGTGCAGTGCAGTGTAGTGTAGGGATGAACTATAGTTGACAACAACATCGAAACAGAAAATCAACGAACTTCGAAAGACATTTAACAATAAATTGGAAAAATGTCAATGGATAGAGAGTAGTTGCCAATGGAATACAGGACTTGTATTTCGTTCCATCTTTTAGGCTTCATCATCCACAACCATTTTATATATTGCAACTAAGAATCCAAATGAGTATTGATGTGCCAACAAGTACTGACTAGTTAAACATGATAAATCAATAATTGGAAATTTCTGTTGATAAACTGATGCCCAAAGAATAAGATGCACCTATGACAGTTGATCAGCTTAGTGTGTAGGGCTAAGTTATTTAACACAAAACATGCTTATTTCTGCGGGCACATCAACAATCACTAGGACGATGGTACATCCGGCTAAAGAGTCTCAAAAAACGACAATGTGTACACTAATAAACCAATTACTAATGAAAGTAAATAACTATTTAAACTTACGCTTAGATTTAATGTCTGTTGGTGATTATCTTTCATTTTAGAAAAGATTCTTTGATAGAGACCAGTACGGCGAGTAGAGAGAATGCAATATCTAAGACAATAATCCATTGAACTCAATCCTAAATATTTGAAATAAATAAAATTAATGTATAACCTTTATAAATTGACTGTGAATTTGCACCGATTAAAGAACTAAATGCTCCATTGAACACTAAATACTTTTTGTAATTTACTTGTTGGTGTTTATCATTGGGGTTCAGAACTCAAGTTTCGTCCTTTTTGGGACTCATCAGCTGCATATGCGTACACACGCAAGGTAACGATGGTAACCTGATTAAACTTGGACCCCACATCCACCCCTTCAAACACATAAGTATTATCTACTAGTCCACTGAATCGTGACAGCTATATCTTGTACTGACAGATGTTGATCAATTCCATCCAGTTTAACGGCGAGGAATTGAAATTATGAATCAATAATGACTGAATACTTGTTGAAAAAAATGTTCTTCGAAAAGCATTACTTGTATAGTCTTCATCCTACTAAAGGTATTAAATACCTCATTGAGGTCAGTAGTGAGTTGCACTTACAAATTTTCCAAGTTTGAAAAAACTGTCATTAAATTATATTTGTTTCCTTTATTCTAATAACAATATAGACTATATCACTTTTAAGTGTCATTCGAAACACTCAGATACATTTGAATTTATTTACATCACTAATATTTATGTTACTCTCGGTTTCAGCTCTTCTAAATTATCTAGATTTACTGACAAATTCACGTAATTTGCTGCTCCAATAATGTCTTGTTCATTATCTATTGTTTGCGTGGATCCTCTTGATCACAGTAACCAAGTCAATTTTTCAACTCGTTTTAATGCCACATTAGACTTAATTTTCGTAAATGAACCTGGAACATACAAAACTCGGAAGTATGCACCACTATTGAGCTCAGATCACTGTATTATACCTGTTCTGCTAAAAATATGCATGCAGATCTCATGAAAATACTTTTAAATATCATTCTAAGAAGACTATACATAGGAGTTTTACATATGACAATATCCTTAAACTCAGATGTGTGTTACAGCACACAGAATGGGAAATATTTAAAAATGTTGATCTGGATTATACAATCAGTGCTGTTATACGGTATCTTAAATTTCGTTGTGATATTTGCTGCTCAGATGAAATAGATTTTCTAAGGTTTAATGGACTCTCTTCTTCGCAATTAAACGACTTAATTGCCTGATTAAGTCTGAAATAAAACTGTGATACTTAATGTTTAACCTGAAGATTATATCATGCGAAACTCTCCTAGTATATGGAGACTCTTTAATGATCTTACTGGAAAAATAAAACTCAGAAATGAAACCTGCGATAGCGTGTGTACATTGAACGAGTCATTCATACGTAAACCTGCGAACGTTATATTATCTAGTTTTACTCGTATAACAGAATGCAACTTTTCCGAAATTCAACGAAACAAAGGTGTTCAAATGCCTGAAACCATTAAAACCTTCGCAATTCCCCGGACCACATGGCGTGCCTGGTATTCTTCTCATGAAATGTGCTGATGTTCTACGTCATCCACTCACAAATATTTTTAATGAGTATTGTGCTAGAAATGACGTACCAACCGCTTGAAAAGGAATTAAAATAGTTTCGGTACCTAGTTACACATCTAGTGCAAAAGTGAAATTCTGACTGATTCCAATAACCTCACTATTGCTAAAAACAATAGGAAAATTATTGCTTCATGCAGCTGAACCTCCTTTGGAGGCTTTCAGAGATCCAAATCAATCTACCTACAAACTCAAAAGGAGTACATTAGATGATGCAGTTTTTTTCATAATAATGTCATAACCTGTCTGGACAAAGATACTGAATATGTTAGATCTGTCTCCTTAGATTATACTTTTCCCTTTGACTCTGTCCCTAGACCTCTCTTATTAAACAAGCTTGTCAGTACTGAAAATGAGTCCTGGATTGCAAACTGGCTTGATTCATTTTTTTCTAAGAGAAGTTAGTACATTCTACAAGAGAGAAGCGCTCTAATTCCCTGCTTAATGAAGCCAGTGTGCCTGAAGCTGCTGTTCTTCTTCCTTTTCTCTTTCTTTTTGTATGACTTACCAACCTCACCCAAAGCTGACTTTGTAAAGTATACTGATCACCTGACAGTATTCGTACTGATCATCTCCTCTTCTGATTGTTCTCAGTTGAATAACTTCTTAACGCAAATTAGTCACTTATCTTCTTTAAATGGCCTCACGCTCAATTCCTCCAACTACCAGATGGTTAATTTTAGTTTAAAACGTGGACAAAACTTATGTCAAATACTTCAGTCCTATAAATCTTGTTTTATAGATGGCTCTGTTGTAGGAAATGTATCAAACAGGATCCATCTTGGCTTGTGCTTTTCTTCTGATCTTTCTTGGCTCCCTCATATCCTATTGATTTCCACGAAAATGCTTCGACTGACCTCTTATATCAGGAAACTCAGTGTTTAGCATAACTCAGCCTCTACTCTTTCTTTTCATTAATTCTTGTGTTTTGTCTTAACTAACTTATTGTTCTCTCTTATTTTCTTACTAAGCCATAGAAAAAAGATTAAACTGTATTACGTAGGACTTTGAAGGCTGTTAGTAGAGCAGGTAGCACACCCTTAACCGAGGCGACAAATTCAGTCGAAGATAGGCATCTGAACTCTTGTAGACTGCTGACTAAAAATATTTTATCTGATGGCAAGTATCATTTGCATCTGCACCTCTCTCAATATCTGTCCCATGGGAACACAAGAAGCAAATATACAAAAATTCAACCATACCACCTTATTTAGCTTGTGTCAAAAAATTCTTGTTAGACATAGTCTTATCAATCAACTTTGTAGTAGTGAACAGTTATCATGTTCCTGAAGTCATTGAACATTTCAGTAATCCTGTTATTCTTTACTGTATATTGTTGAATACATCACCATTGTTAATGTTTTAAAAATGAAGAATGGGTAAATTGATGTAATATCACATGCTGAAAATCCTGCACTGCTAACATAATAACGGTACAGAATAAAATAGAAATTTATCCACATAGCGGTTAGTTTGGATGAACAAATTGGTTTACCAGGAAAGGATCTGAAACAAAAATCAATGAATAAATCAATTTTGAGAAGGGGTGTTACTGCGAATAGTCTCCTGATACACGGGTGTTTATCCTGTCAGATTTTTAATTTTAATACAGTCATGCATACGGTCGAAATGACTAAAAATATCTCGTATGAACTAGTTAATATTTTTGTAGGCGTCACATGTTATTTTGAAGTTTACACTATTTTTTTCGCGTTTGCTGGAATCCCCGTGTGAGTAATGTGGAGGTCAGGTGAAGGGTATTAGGTAAGACAGGCCGACATGCAATGCTAGGGGAAGTGGGATTAGGTTACAGTAGGGTTCAGGGTGGCCAGACTGAGACTTGACAACAACCGATGGAGTCATTGACTTTTGGTCTCAGTCGTGTAGGGAGATGTAGACTTCTGAGCTGGGGTCCCTGAGAAGAAATGAATCAATGCTTGAGGTCTCTTGGAGACACAGTTTAGAATCGGTCACAATACAGTAGATATATTTTTCACTCCTTGACATCTTCTAAAGCTTGAATATTTACACTAGCCATCATTTTCAGTTTGTTTATTCTCTCACGCTACTTTATCTACTTTGATGTCCCTTTTTATATCCATCTGTTCTTTATGTATTACTGTGAAGTGTGGCAACTTGAGCCGATGCACCTGTGTGTGTGAGGTTCTAGGCTGATTCTTTCAGTCACCCGCTCACTATTCAAAGATAAGGTCCAATTTGATCAAGCATCTATGAGCTCACTGGGTAGCCAAAATATACGTAGGCTTCATTATCAAAGTTTGAAAAAAAAAGATGATAATGACGTTCAAAAATTGCATGCCATACCTCAAAATCAGTTACTACGGTACAAATTGATTGGTGCTTTATCTGCACGGAAACATTAAAAACGCGATTATCCCTTTATTTTCATCTCAAGGGTTTTTACAACTTCTAACAATATAATTTATCAGTTTGATCATCTATGATACCCGTGGTTTCGCAGACTTATATTATACTGTTACTGGGTGATCATTAAAAGTGAAATGAAAATGTGAGGCGGGGCAAAGATTCATGTCAGTGACCTCCAAGTCAGGTTTAGGAGTCGTAATAATTTCACTTCCTCATCTTACCCCTTGCTTTCTTCTGCTCTGACGGTCCAATGCGAAATATAGCAACTTGTTGCACGAAACGACTATGTCAGCTCCTGTATTTATAGTATTTATTTGTGTTTGTTTCCATGACTTTATATATATTTGGTCATAGTTGTGACATTGGCTCTCCTAATGAGGTGTTCAAGGTGTTTTAACTTTTTGGTTAAGGATGTTAGGAGGATATAACTTCCGATCAAACACAGTGTTTCAAATATTTATTACTCCCCGTCTTTTTAATCATTGAATATCTTGTGTCGTTATAAGCAGTGATTTCAACTGCTTAAGTCCTTCATTCAGTTTACCTGAATTTACTTCAGTTTCCTTTTGTTCTTTTTCTCTTTAGTCTTATCAATAATGAAGTATGCCGAACATCAAGTGGTTTATCCCTGCGAACGATTCTACTTTGGAATACCTGTACATCAGAAGTTAGAATCCAAGGTGCTAGATGTCATGCTTTAAATTTCCTTGGTATTCTATATGCACACCAAGAAGCAAATAATGAAAGCTTTTTACCCGTGCGTCCTGCATATCGATTTACTAGTTCTGATGTAGTAATATCTTCATTCTTTTTCCATATTAAGATGTGATGACTTTCCCGGAAAGTGCGTCGCCTACTATTATTTTTATCAGTAGCACAATTCAACTTATCACATTTTTATCAACAAAGAACAAACGAATTAATCCAAGTGACTGTATCTGCTGATGAAGTATGCAAAGAAATGGATAGAAGTGGAAACAATATTGAACCAGATAAATAGTGAATATCTACCTAACTATCATCTGCTCCACTGAGATTCATTTCGGTTTGTGTCATTCAGGGTATGCAGCCACTTACTTTCAGCATCTCGAGATTCTCAGTCACAACCCACATTATCTTATTCAACCCAGAATAAAGATTTGCATTTCCATAATTTGATCTTTCGTTTCACCCTAAATCTTCCTAAGACTTACTTCTTGTCCTCAATGTTGGTCTGAGCCGTGTAAGGAGGTACGGAGTACCTGGTTGGGGTCCCCAAGACGATAGGTAGTAATCAGTGATTGAGGGCTGAAAATCAGTCACAATGGTGCAGATTCATTCACACTTTGATGTCTTCTGATGCCTAAATGTCCTGACTAACTTTCATTATCAAGTTGTTGTTCCTCCAATACACCTTTGTCTACTATGATATTAGACTTTTTCCTTCCACTTGTTCTTTCTTCGCTTTTGCGAAGTGTAGCAAGTTGAACCGATGCACTTGTGTGCTATGTCCCATTTTAATTTTATTTGTCTTGAAATGAATTGGATAGTGAATCAGAATTTGAACTGTTCAATGTAGTCAGCACGAAAATAAAAGGAATCAAAGCAATTATCAAAACTATGAACAGGAATAAATATTGGTGAATGATGTGTGTAGTTAGAACAATATATATTACCTTTTTTTTGAAGAAACCAGAAACATGAAGTTATTTTTAATACGGTCTTCAAACTTCAGTTGTTGTGGCTAAGACCTCCACTCAAGATCAGCAGTTTCATAAACCATCTTCATATCTAATTAAGTTAAAGTCTTCCTTCCATATTACATCTGCATGAGGTGAACTATCCATCGAAATAGATGGTTACCAAGATTCAAGAACATATATCCCAGAAGAATCTGACCATTTTCTCAATTTCACCATTGAGAACTCTCCTATTAACTTACATACTACAAATTCAATTGCTGTGAAACACCTGAGAAAATGTATTAATGAACAAAGACATCCACTTGCTTGCTCTTAGTTGATATGCCTTACAACCTAAGTGTTATAATTTATTAGCCCTAGATCAGGTGAATATGTTGTCAGCTATGCAAATACTGTTGGCCGATGACTGTAAGTAAACGGACTCTAGAATAGAAATGACACACACACAGTTTAGACAAGCCATTTATTCAGATAGAGATAACTTTGAACCTTGCATGAAAGGACACCTATTCAGGTTGTTACGTTCTGTGACTTCAAAAAATGTCTGAATGGTAATTAAAATTAATGCGCAGCAATATCGAGGTATTTGCACAGGAGCCCATATGCCAATAGAGACCGACCGATTCAACGACAGAATAATACACCCATCACACAAGATGTGTTTATCGTGACTCGGTAGTCAAGTGAATAACGCTCTGGCATTTAAAGCGATCGATCACGAGTTCCAGTCATACTGGAAACAACATCGCTTACTGGCAGTCAGGTGCATCCAACTGACAAGTCCTAAATGGGGGTATGCACGCATCCTAGATTCCAATGCCAACTCCTATCCATCATTAAAGTAATTAAAATCATCTGAATATGTCGATCAGAAGTAGTCGATTCTTTCAAGCTGTATGAGAAGCATTCCAATCTATGAGAAAGAAAAATACTTCTGCATATTCTGTCTCTCTCCTACACTCTATTCTTACTTCAGAAATTAAAGCATATCAGAGTACAGGATTGCTGAAGTCTTGTTAACAACTCGCCAACTCAGATGTATGTTGTTAGTTACCTACTATTAACAAATAACCATGGACTGAAATCAGATAAGAGAGATTCTTACTCTGGAACTGATTATCAATCCTCATCTACTAGTCAATAACGGATCGATGCTCAGATTGTCGTATCTCTTAGCAGTCTTGTAACCACTAAGCAAATGATTTGCATTTCAATATCTTTTCTTTCCTAAATTCTGTCGATATAAAGTATGTAGTGATCAGGATCCATTTTCATCAATTGGCTTATATGACTTGATTGACTTTACAGTCTATGATGCATGCTAGAATTCCAAAAAAAACCAGACCTTGCAATCTACAAGAAGGTTTGTGAGTCATCGATGAAACAGTATTACTTACCATGAGATGCATCTAATAACCACATTAGCCAAACAGACAGCCAAAATCAAAGCAGAACCTTGAGTACAAGTGCATCACTTCAACTTGGCACACTTCACAACAGTACATGAAAAACAGGTGGATAGGAAAAGTGATATAAAACTATCAAAGCTGTATGAGAGAATGAAGATAACAATCAGTGTAAATATTCAAGTTTTAGAAAGCGTTAAGGAGTGAAAAACACGTCTGTGTTATTGTGACCGATTCTAAACTGTATATCCAAGAGATCCCAAGCACTGATTCATTTCTTCTCAGGGAGCCCAGACCAGATGTCTACAACTCGCTACACGACTGAGACCAAAAATCAGGGACTTCATCGACAGGTGCCACGTCTTAGTCTGACCACCCTGGCCTACCTTTTAACCTAATCCAACTCCCCTTAGGATTGTATTTGGAAGTAAGTTATGGCTCGGCATACGCAATACATGTAGAATACACCTAAAGTCGCAGGAAGTTCACAACCTCATTAACTGACTTGCCTGTTTGACCTAGTGTTCTCTTCACCCGACCTCTACATCACTTACATGGTGATTTCTCTATATGTGAGCAATAATCCAAAGACACCTGTAATATAACAGGACAGAACAAATAACAGTACATTATACTAAGCGGTACAACACTGCTATTGCAGACGGTTGGCAAGGAAATAAGGGAAGGTACCCGCAGATTGGAAGAAGGGCTACCAGATCAAACTTCCAAAGAAGGATAACTTAAGTCTTTACAACAACTAGCTCGTAAATCATGCTACACCTCTGTCCACACCCAGCGAAATACTAAGACGCACCATACTGGAAAGAATTAAACATGCAATGGATTCAAAATTACGACCGGAACAGGCTGGATTCAGGAAGAACAAATCATGTGCGGATCAAACTGCAACACCACGCTACGCATCATCATAGAACAAATCATACAATCGTAGTCAACACTTCACCTCAACTTCATCAACTCTGAAAAGGCTTTCGACAGCGTCAACCGAGGAGTAATTTGACAGGCCGCTGCTTCAACAATACGCTTCTAGTGCCACAAATACTTATCAACCTGATTCAATAGCAGCTATGTGCCATATGACGATGCTACATGCCAAGTGATTCACAAAACAACGGAAAGCTCAGTGATGCCTGTGGAGTGAAGACATGAAGGAGTAAGACAAGTTTGAAGACCACTGTCATCTATCATCTTCCTGATTGTGATCGACTGGACTGGATCATACAGCAAACCGTGAGGAGCGAGAAGACGAGCATACGCTGTTTGAGTGATGAAAAGATCTTAGAGGATTTGGATTGCACCGATGATGATTCACGTCTAATATCTTGTCACACACACACTCGAAGATCTACAGGTGAAATCCAACAAGTTGACAGAAGAGGTGGGGTGAGGCGAGGCGAGGCGACGCAGAGCAGGGTAGAGCAGGGCAGGACAGCGAAGACGGGACTTCAGGTGGACAGAGAGAAGACAAAGGTGATGAAGATATCCAACCAAAAACAACAACAACAACAACAACAGCAACAACACCAAACACCATGAACGGGAGAGGTCTGAAGGAAGTAGTCTCCTCCACCTACCTACCTGCATAAGCAGCATCATGTCAACTACAGGTGGCACAGGCACAGATGAGGACGTCAAAGACAGCCACGATCCAAGAGACACCAAAACAAGCCTTCCCTCATCAGTGTGAACTAAACAGTGTGGAGATCTACTGCACTCCACTGCATTACACTGCACTGCACCGCACTACACTCAGCATAAAGCCTGAACAACATCTGTATTTTCAACACTAATTCAGTCAAGTCAATCAAGTCAGTGCTTCTATGTGATGGTTGAGAGACTCGTCGCATTACGAGAAGCACTCACAACAAACTACAGACAAACATCATCAACTGCTTCAGTCTACGCTGACTCGATATTGAAGATCAAATCAGAAGACCAGAAAGAATAAGCGAGGAGGAACTCTGGTTGGCTGGCTGGCTGGCTGTCCAACTGGCCAGCAACGAACCAACGAAGCAAGAACCTATCGCCCAACTAATATGCAGAAGAAGGAAGTGGAGATGGATTGGATTGGGCACACACTGAGAAGACCGATTGGGGACATCACGTGCCACGTGAATCTGTCGAGTGCGAGCCGAATGGGGAACGATGAGTTGGGTGTTCTAGTCGAGGGTGACATGGAGGAGATGGTGTGAGGAGGAAATGAAAGGTTATGGGCAGTTGTGGAGCCAGATTGAGAATAATGTAGAGAAGAGGAGATAGTGAAATGGTGACGTGCTACTGAAGCCCTACTATGTCCGACTAGGAACCCAAAGGAAAAATAATAATAAAAATAATACTCATCCTTTACTAGGTAGGCGGAAATCTCACCAGTCTACGCCACAGATGACTCAGACTGATAAATGCTGAATAGCCCTTCTCTGCCTTAACTGAGAATTTATCAGCAACCAGCGCGGTCGAACTGATGCAACTATCCAATTAGGTGAACTAGCCGACGCATTCCACCACTTCTCTCTATCATTAAGCCAAGAGTGCTTTGAGACCAGTTCTGAAGCATCATCTTGCTCTTGGAAGGTGTAAAACGCATGCCAAACATACTCAAACTAACCAAGTATTTACCTTGCAAATCTTTCAACTCCATCGGTAGGGTGAAACGAGTGTTATACATTCGGACTGAATTTCGATCATGATCATCATGGCCAAGACGGTAGCTTACCCACTGTAAAAAAAGAGTACAATATAACCATTATACTCGAATGAATATTACCGAGAATTCTTGAATCTTATATGCTTAGTACTCTTCTAAATGTAGTTTTTTTCATACCTACATGATGTGTTTGTCTTCTTTTTATGAGATTCTAAGTTTATTCAGCTTGCCATAAGTTCTGCTAACTTCATGTCATGGGATAAGAAAACCTAGATAACAGGAAGTTGGTTACTTTCTAGTGACCAGTCAGTACACCTCATCTAGTCCCACAGGAAGTCAGTCGCAGGTCTAATGGCTCAGTGTTAACGTCTAACACTGGGTGGGATGGGTTCGAATTGCACAGTGGGACATTAATTTCGTCGAGGTTGAAGACCCGCCTTGCTGAGAGAAACCTAGGTTCAGGGCTTCCTACAGATTATCTCCATTCAGCCATCATCTATCTTACTGTGACTTCGATTTTACACAGAATGATTAGTAAAGAACCTAATGACAAACAGCAGAATTACTTTTCTAATATTATCCTGGTTTCCGGTAAAACATTACCCTTTTGATGACGCCTCAGTTGACTGGTTGCTACTAATTACTGTCTGCACATTGTGTTGCAGTACTACTAATAATGATTTCAACTGAAAATGAAAACCAACCTCATTAAATCGATCGTGAACTTTGAGTGACTTTGATAGCCACCCTAGCAACTGATGAAATAACCAATCACGCCTCTCAATTCTATGAAAAATTATCTTCCCAGCCAATATACTATAACCTAACTGGTTATTCTGGCAGTTGTTAGAGTGGCCTTTAAAAGTGCTTGTGAACTTCAGGTGTGAAATTATCAGGTGAGTTAGCTGCCATGCTTCGAAAGAGTCTGGTGTGAAATACTTGATTGTTGCTCTAAACGTTAGTCGTAGGGCAAATTACACTGTCTTGGTAAAATGTGAAAGCTTCACAATAAATGCAGCTCGTACAAACCTTTTCTATATTCTAAATTTTAGATAAGTTGATCTCCAGTTTATACTGCTTCCTCACTTTTCCTTCATATTTACTTTTTATGTTTTTCGTTTCCTTCTTCAGAACCTGTGATTGGATGAATAACTCTACCTGCTATTCCCAATGACATCATGCTATATGCTACTTAAATGTGCTCACATAAATAGTAAACATCAAAAAAGCATCATACGGGGTCCTAACTTTGGACAAACAAATAATCTACCTGTTTTAGAGAATATCTGGGTTATTTATTTCGGTGACTCTATATTCTGGGATGTAGTGGACTAAGAATTACCACAAGTCTCCAAGTATCAATGGTGATGAAGATTTTACAAAGCATTAGGGCTGAAAACTATCTTACATGTTACCAGTATATTTCCCCATTATAATCATTACAGATGAGGTTTGAGCAACCTACTACTTTCTGCCATACCTCTATTATGACTGAATCCAAGGTATTGTGATCATGAAGAATTAAGGTTACATGGAGAATTGTAGACATGTTTATGCAAATGTATATGACTCATGTTTGAATCGGTGAAAAGTAAGTCTTCTCATGGTTTTGTGTACGCTGGATTGATGAAAGCCGACAAACGCAAAACTTCCGTCAAGAGTCGTTTCCTGCTACTTAACCCCTAGAATATAAACCGTATACATTTATGCACATAATTCTTGAGGTACAGATTAGATTTACATTCATATGTCAGTGCAACACTCATAAACTGTGTATACTTAATTTAATACAAGCTAATGTACTTTGCAAACTATTTTGATACAATGTATTAGTCTTTCTTTTTAGTCAGTTTTTGTAGGACTGCTTGGATTGCCTGTCTACAATGTACAGGGACTAATTAGGTCCGATAGTATGTGGTTAAGCTTCATTAAGGTTGTTTTCAGATTAACAGATTTATTTCCAAATACTGTCTTCGGCAGCTGGAACATACCTAAAGTCTCTCACTTCAAGACTTCTCACTCTAAAAAAGAACGGAAGAAATGGCGACACAGTTAACCTACAAGAAGAATCAATGTCTCTGATTGGTATCTTAAAAGTCGCTCTAAACAATGACTTGCGTTACTATCAGATGTGACCTGGAATCAAAATCATTTACAGTCCTGCTACACTTTCCTTTTTGACATAGAAGTACTGAAGGTTATTGGCCGAATACTTCATGGTTAGCCTAAAATATAACATACTGCTCCCAACAATCAGTCATCTTCAGGTGTACAAAAAGTGCATGAACGATACCTTAATTGTTTGCCACGACAACCTAAATCTAATACGCCTCCTTCAAAATTTCAACGACAGCCACCCTTCAGTCAAATTTACATTAAAGGCTGAACCAAGCTTGAAGTTTCATTTCCTCGATATCAAACTCCAGAGAAAGCCTGATAATTCCATCCATAGATCTATCTATAGAAAGCCCACTTGGAACGGATAACTGACCAACTTTCAAAGTGTTGTAGGAAGAAGAAAGAAAGATATGCAGTGGTGATACAGGTGTTTCAAACTAGAAACCCTCCAAGAAATATTGTTAGAGAATGGCTACCCATCCAGATTTATTGCGAAAAATACGAAAGACAGGAAGACTGTGGAACAGACAGCTCAGAAGAAAATACTTCTAATCAATTTAAGTTTTTAAGGTGATATTGCTACAGACATCCTTCGTCAAAGTTTGTCAAAGTCACTAAGTAGAACGTTCTCCGTAGTGCGTTCTCATGTCAACAGATGATTTATCAGTGTGTGAGAGATAAGCTGGTTCATTGGGCTTCACAAATTTATCTTTAGAAGTTCACTTGTTACTTACTATAAAGGTGAATATATCGGTCATACTATGGACTCGCTTGAGAAACGAGCTCATGAACAGCCTAGCTGCTGAAGGATAAGCAAAAAACCCTGTCCAGCTGCATTTCCTGCACCACCTGCTTTCTCTGGAAACCTCCTTTTTGAAGTTCTGTATAAAATTTCACCTAAACGACCAAAAGGGTTGAGAATTAGACACTTATGTGCAGCAAAAGCTTTGACCATTCTCAGCCTGAAACCACAATTGTGTATTTTTAGAAGAAACATGTACAAATACTCTCTTTATCATGGCCTTAATCAGGTACTCTAAGCCTTTGTTTATACTTTATGTTGTATTTCATTCATTTATTTATATTTTACATGTTTATTCATTTATTTTTACTAGATACAAAATCTTACTGTTCACCGCATTTTATTAAAACTGTTGAGATCACATCTTGTGTTACATAATATTATTTCGTTCACTACATAGACCTTTCGATTAAGTTTGATCTTTGACCGGAAATATTTGAAACATTCTCTTATTTGTAACTTATACGTAACTAATCTGTCATCTATCCAGGTGTCTATTATCGACAAAGAAATTTCGTCTCTTGGATTTAACTTTTCTGTCCCACAAACAAACATTTCCGGATCGAAGATTTATGCTCAGTTTGAATATCTTTATCATCAACTGAGTTCACTTGTTCCAACTTCCTCTGAAAATCAAAGTTGGCTGAAAGCCAAATTTGTGAATATCGCACATGATGTCGGTAGCTCTGGTTTCAAACAGAGTAGCATCCTGACTTCTCAGCATTTCAGTGAATTGAAAAGACTACAGAATAGAAATGACAAAGTCATTCTTAAACCAAATAAGGGATCTGGCGTAGTTGTTTTGAAGATGCAGGATTATAAGGACGAAATACTGTGAATTCTCAATGACAGTAGCAAATTCGTAAAGGACTGTCCGACAGAAGACATCAGAAAGTTAGGAAGAGAATTAACTGCAATTTTAGTATAACTCCTTAACACGAATGTCATTAACAAAGAAGAATTTCATTTGTTAAAACCTGTAGGGTGTGAGCACGCGAACTTATATAGTTTACGCAAGATAAATAAAGCGAATATCCTACTACTTCCATTACTACTTATGTATCGCTCCCCAAAGCATAAATTGGTAGTGTCTAGCCTAGTTAGAAACCAATTATGTAAGTTTGCATGGAAAGATACTTTTGAACATACTGACTTACCAGAATGACATTAATATCAAAGATAAGACAGTGTATTCTTTTGATGTAAACTCGTGATTCACCAACGTGTCTTTAACCAAGACTGTTGAAATTCTTTGTGATTATACATCCTTGAATATTCCTTTTCTTCCCATCCCTCCAAAATATTTGAAAGAGCTATTACAACAGTGCACCGATAGGGTTCACTTCACTTTCGATGGTGAACATTTTTAACAAGTTGATGATGTCCTCATAGGCAGCCCTTTAGGAATATTGTTAGCTGATGTCTATGAGTCACATGTAAACCCTTTGACTGAGGATGTTATCAGCAATGTCCCTCTGTACAGAAAATGGGTCGATGATATCTTAGTTATATTTAACAAAGGTGAGGATACGAAAAGTCTTCTAGATCGACATAACACCGTACAAAGTCACATTAATTTATCATGTGAAGCTGAAAATAATAACCACTTTTCTTTTCTTGACGTATTACTAACTAGGAGAAAGGATGGGTTGATAGGAAGATCAGTGTATAGAAACCTTGCGTGAACTGGACAGTACCTTAACTTCCACTGTTTCTGTCCAATACATTACAAATGAGGTTTAGTAAAAAACTTACCCAAAAGAACCCAATGCATCTGCACAACATATACATTGAAAGAATTTGAATTTTCAACAGAGACACTCATGGAAAACGCATATCCTTTGAAATTCATCAATCATTACAAAAACGTCTCAAAGGTGAGAACTAATCAATGTACAGCTATAAGAAATGACTCGTCGAAAAGATAATTATCTTCGCTGTGACCTCTTTTTGTTTTTCTAGATGGATCTGAGTTTTGTTTTAATCATCCTATTACTTCTTATTTTAGCTTCCTTCATAATTTCATACATTGGTTAAATTATTTCTTACTGAGGATTTTTTCGATTTCAATGTTGTACGGAGGTCACTTTACAACAAACAACTCAACAAGTACTTCCATCCTTTCCTCTTACCAGATATCAGAAATCATTTAGTGGTGTATAAACTAAATGAGAGACTGGAGCATTCATCACAGACTGACACCAGTTGGAGAATCATTGAACACCTGGAAGCACTGGACAGCCGTTTCATCTTAGTATGGGAATTAGCAGTAATCAGCCAAGACCCGGAGGGGGATCGAACTCGAGACTGTCAGGTTTTATGGCAAACGCGTTAACCATTCAGCTTTGGGTTGGAGTTAAATGACCCACAGTTTCCTACTTCTGTCAATTATACTTAGAAATTAAGCTGATGTTCATCTCTCCTTATTTATTTGTTAAAACCGTAAGTTAGTGAAACACCTTATTCAATTCTGAAGTTCGTTATTAGCGCAAGCAGCTAGGCATCCATTTTGGAAAAAATCTATCTCAATAGTCAATAAGCAATTTTCATGAGTTATTACGGAGAAAGATTAGAGGGAATGTTTAGCGTTCTACTTATAAATTAAAGCTCCTGGAAATGACCTAATTAGATATAATGACAGTAAATCGCATTATATGTGAAGGCGATTTAGTAATACATAGCATACGTCACCTACCTTTATCTGTGGGTTGTTAAAGTTGAACACATTCGCTTCCAAACCTATAGACTTTGAGTTAGGTACCGTGCTAATGAACTCAAGCCCCAAGTTCTTCAATGTTCTGTTGTCTTTGCTACCCAGCCAACTGTCTATCTATGCATCATCACACCACTTGCAATCTCCAAATTTCTCACATAAAAAGCAACAACAATCAAAACTAACCAATTATTTACCTCTTTCCACCGATTTGTATAAAAATGCATACAGTCTTCTAAGCCAGTCTGCCAAATCTCTGGTTGTATATGATCCATCATGGCACCATAAACTTTATTCGTTTCTAAGAGAATATTCATACTTTGTTGATCCAATGCATAGTTTTCTGCTTGTTTAGTTCGATAAATTTCCAGCATAGCAATACGTTCTGGTGTTAGATTAGAAAAATCTTTTTTCATTCTTTTTAACGGTGGTAACGTTTTCTGTATATATTCACAACAACTGAGTATATTCTCATTTAGTGTCTCTGAACTGGTACTTGGAACATCCTTGTAGTTCTTATTCCGAAAGAAGACAGGAAATGATTAAAATTGAAATGTGATCAAAGAAAAATCTTAATGTCAGTCTTTTGTTATTCACGGCAGAAAATTTGATTGGCTGACCTTGAACATTTAAAACATTTGAAGACATTTTATTCATCATCTTTTTAAATTTAGTAATGACTTAGAAAGTCATCCTAACAACTATTGAAGTAGCCAGCGTCACACAGCAGGCCAAGTCATAGAGTGGGAGCCAAGTGGGAAACTATGAGTTGGGTGTCCTAGCTAAGGGTGACATGGAGGAGATGGTGTGAGGAGGAAATGAAAGGTTATGGTCAGTTGTGGAGCCAGGTTGATAATATTGTAGAGAAGAGGAGATAGTGAAATGGTGACGTGCTACTTAAGCCCTATGTTCTACTAGGAAGCCAAGGGACAAATAAAAATAAAAAATAATAGTAGAACTCGTATGTCGAGAAAAATCCTAAACTTATCGGTTATCATAGATCCACATTTTATCTCTGAAACAAGGAGGTGCATCATTTAGCATCCCTAATTTCCCATGGTTCATCCACTAATATACGGCCAATGAGAAGAACATAAGTATGTTCCAGAGTGGAGATCAGACACGTGACTATCCTGATGCAGTAATCTCTTATGAGGAGAAAATACTCATAATCAGTAGGTCTCTAGCTACTTAAAAATTGGAAATTCATAAACAGCAGCAGTCCGCACACATAAAGTCAAGGAGCAAACATTGTGTGAAGCTCCTACAGAGACTGTTATGGAAATGTTGTTTTACGATTAACATGACCACTGCAGATGTTGACAAAATTTCGGGATTTTTCAATGAAATTTTATCCCCACTACCAAGGAGTGTATGAACCTTATTGAGAGTCAGCGTGACATGTATGTACTGGGACATAGCCAGATGAATTTATTATCACATTGAAGAGAAAGAGAATTTTATTCACTTCATAGATCACTAGTCTTTTGAAGAGATTCAGTCACAACTGAACTTTGATTAACTGTCGATCGCCAGAAGTTATGCTCAAAAGTTGTGGTCAACTCCTGACAGGATAACAACTCTTTTTGTAAGTGACGTATTCATTATTGAAGTTTACAGTGGAAGTGAAAAGCCTACTTATTTCAACAAAATATCTAAGCATTTAGTGAGAAAGGTTCAAGACACCGATATCAGTGGTTTACTGATTGACGTGGAAGTTTGCTGCAGTTATTTGTAACCCACTGACTTGCTCAGATATCAAACAAATAGTTGGTCATGATGGCAAAATGGCTTATGACAACTACTTTGTTGAACTGATTTACACTTCCCTCAAACCAATGAGATTAACCACGTTCAACTAACTGGTTTTGCACAAGTTGATGATAGGTAAGTTATAATTTACACACTATTTTCTTCTATCCGTCATCATTAGTAGATTTGGGTACATATGGATATCAGGAAAGGATATGGAAATTTTGACCAGCACAACCATTATGACTTGTGAGATGTAGTGGGATAGGCGTAATGGTGTGAAGAATGTTGCTAGCTGAACACGGTTATTGAATATGAAGAACATTAGGCTTCAGTATGCTTATTAGAGCAGAGACATCAAGACAGGATCAGCAGGGGTTAAAAGGAAAACAAAGTTATCAGTTGGGAAATATTCGGGATTTTGTGCTTCCCCCCCCCCTTCCTGCACTCTATTTCCCCCTCATTTACACTTCATGATCAGTTTAGGTATATTAAATAGAAATGTTTAAACTTCACCGTTATTATATTTTAAACATTAAACGACTTCATTTAAATTACCATGTTATTGAATGGTTTTCACAGAATTTTATCTGTTTCTCAAATTAAATTCTTGTCAGTGAGCTATGTGGCGCCTAGAAAGTAAAGAAATACACAAAAATTAATTGTCAACATTTAGGAAAGAAATATGAAAGTCCAATAATAATTCATATTGGTTTCTTTTCTTGATACCTAATTATCTTGACTAAACTCAATACTACCTGTAATCCATGTACTCAAATAAGTACTGTGCCAGTCTTCGTTTACCTTGGCGAATCCAATCTCCTAACTTTACAAATACAGAATTGCATAACTTTATGTACATTATTTTTATTATTTTTCCTTTGGGTTCCTAGTCGGACATAGTAGGGCTTCAGTAGCACGTCACCATTTCACTATCTCCTCTTCTCTACATTATTCTCAATCTGGCTCCACAACTGCCCATAACCTTTCATTTCCTCCTCACACCATCTCCTCCATGTCACCCTCGACTAGAACACCCAACTCATCGTTCCCCATTCGGCTCGCACTCGACAGATTCACGTGGCACGTGATGTCCCCAATCGGTCTTCTCAGTGTGTGCCCAATCCAATCCATCTCCACTTCCTTCTTCTGCATATTAGTTGGGCGATAGGTTCTTGCTTCGTTGGTTCGTTGCTGGCCAGTTGGACAGCCAGCCAGCCAGCCAACCAGAGTTCCTCCTCGCTTATTCTTTCTGGTCTTCTGATTTGATCTTCAATATCGAGTCAGCGTAGACTGAAGCAGTTGATGATGTTTGTCTGTAGTTTGTTGTGAGTGCTTCTCGTAATGCGACGAGTCTCTCAACCATCACATAGAAGCACTGACTTGATTGACTTGACTGAATTAGTGTTGAAAATACAGATGTTGTTCAGGCTTTATGCTGAGTGTAGTGCGGTGCAGTGCAGTGTAATGCAGTGGAGTGCAGTGGAGTGCAGTAGATCTCCACACTGTTTAGTTCACACTGATGAGGGAAGGCTTGTTTTGGTGTCTCTTGGATCGTGGCTGTCTTTGACGTCCTCATCTGTGCCTGTGCCACCTGTAGTTGACATGATGCTGCTTATGCAGGTAGGTAGGTGGAGGAGACTACTTCCTTCAGACCTCTCCCGTTCATGGTGTTTGGTGTTGTTGCTGTTGTTGTTGTTGTTGTTGTTTTTGGTTGGATATCTTCATCACCTTTGTCTTCTCTCTGTCCACCTGAAGTCCCGTCTTCGCTGTCCTGCCCTGCTCTACCCTGCTCTGCGTCGCCTCGCCTCGCCTCACCCCACCTCTTCTGTCAACTTGTTGGATTTCACCTGTAGATCTTCGAGTGTGTGTGTGACAAGATATTAGACGTGAATCATCATCGGTGCAATCCAAATCCTCTAAGATCTTTTCATCACTCAAACAGCGTATGCTCGTCTTCTCGCTCCTCACGGTTTGCTGTATGATCCAGTCCAGTCGATCACAATCAGGAAGATGATAGATGACAGTGGTCTTCAAACTTGTCTTACTCCTTCATGTCTTCACTCCACAGGCATCACTGAGCTTTCCGTTGTTTTGTGAATCACTTGGCATGTAGCATCGTCATATGGCACATAGCTGCTATTGAATCAGGTTGATAAGTATTTGTGGCACTAGAAGCGCATTGTTGAAGCAGCTGCTTGTCAAATTACTCCTCGGTTGACGCTGTCGAAAGCCTTTTCAGAGTTGATGAAGTTGAGGTGAAGTGTTGACTACGATTGTATGATTTGTTCTATGATGATGCGTAGCGTGGTGTGGCAATTTGATCCGCACATGATTTGTTCTTCCTGAATCCAGTGCATCTTTCAGTCTTTCCAGTATGATGCGGCTTAATATTTAGCTCTGCAAGGACAAGTAAACTGATAAAAGCAAGCTGTGATGACCAGGAGCGATAATGTGTTCTCAATGTAGTGATGGATTAATTATCAACTAGAAAGTGAGATTCTCAGCCTGGCTGGGTGAAATATCTTTCTCACTGATCTTGGGAAGAGATTTTTGGGAGTTTCACCTTCAATTCTATTTCTGAATTCTAGGTTCACGTAGAGACTTTTCTTTAAGATACAGCGAAGTACGTTTTCTGCATATAGTTTTTTGAAACATTTTGCAGCTTAATCATCCAAAGAGAAGGAGAGAGAGAAGATACTGGCTGTCTTTTTTTAACTCTTAGTCATCTCAAAACATCCAACACCTTCTAACCGTTCCTTCAAATTAATTTACCGGAGTCCTTTTAACATTCCCAAAGTCATTCAAAAGTATGAGCTTAACACAGTCGAGCCATTCACAATTCCCGTGGTCGAACCCGATCATTGGGTTCGAAAACATAACGTGTTGTCATTAGTCTAATTATATACTGTTTAGCAATTTCGTTCTTTCTTTGGAAACGTTTTATCCCCTTCTTGCACACCACAGAAATCAGGTGACCATTTTGATTAATAGTAGGCTGTTATCTGCGCTAAATTTTGAACTGACAGAGTTAGGGGAAATGTGAACTGTTGCATTCCAAATCAGCCGTTCTGTGATGATGTGCTCGGTACGCAACATGTGAGGGAAGGTCATGGGTGCCCAATGTTGAGGAGTCGAGGACTGGAGCAAAACAAACGTTCAGTGCTCCACTGTTTTAAGTGGATCTCTAACTGTTGTTATCTAGTGATGAATAACAACATGAGATCAATAAATAAATCCCTACAAACCTCCAAATCGAGCTTTAAATAAGATTGTACAACTTTAGTAAATGAAACCATCGAAAAAAGTTTTCTACTTTGCTAAGTCTTTGTGGTAGGAAATTAACTTTCACCTTATTTATTATGACTACCTGGGACTACATATTAGCTACATAATATCAGCTTTGTTATTTATGCAGTTCATTCCTACAAAACCTTCGATAGAGTTGGAAATGAAACAAGGTTAAGTTGTTGACTAGTTGTACTTGCTAGATTTGGATAAAAACGTGTTTTATCAATTAATTTCCGCAATGTAGAGACACATGGCAAGGTTAATTGATCCACCTTCATCATTACTTAGCATGTAAGGAAATTCCCGAAGGTAATTCAGTCTTACTTGTGTTATTTGTGACTAGAATATCTTAGTGATAAAATCTTTAACTTCAACACAGTAACTACGTTATCACAATTTCTAAATCTGAACCGTACTGCCTCTTCACCATCATTTTCGAATGTATCTTTATGTGTATTTTTGTTTCACCTAGCTGCTCGTCACTAGCTGAAATTCTGATTTATTTTAATCTATGCGCAGTTGCTTTCAGAAAGCCATTTTGTCGTACAATGTCCGATACAATTATTCTGAAATTATTAACACCGTCTAAGCTAGCCATCTTCAACTTTAGGATACTGGTGTAGACAGGTTTAGCTATGGCTCTTGAAAGCCTTGTTGTCGACTTGGAGACCCGAATAAAAGATCTCAGTGAAGTGCTTCAAATGAATTTTCTGTCTATCAGCCAAAAATAGTTTACTTAGAAAGGGTTTATTAGGTCACGCTCTGACATCAGGAGTCAGTTTCACTGGTATTGGTTTCACACCAAAGCTGCATTTGTCGGCTGGATACCCATCAACAGTTGTGTGTGTGCTGTTGGGCTAAATGTTTTGATTGGAGTGATAAGCAACAGGCCAGGAAAGTGATATCTCTTCGTCACCTGCATTCATGCCCACACTAACTGCCGTCATGGTGCAATTAAGGATGTTTTCTACCGGTCAGCTAAGTAACATTCTCTACCAGAAGCGCTCAACACATAATGCAGTGCTAATTATTAACTTGAATGCACGGGTTGGGCGTCTAGACTCGGAGGTGGGTCTATTGGGCGGCCAAAGAAAATTAGTCAGTTGCAGATCAGATAATGGGAAGGGTTTTCAGAAATTTTATGTGGACAAAAAGCCATCTTCTAGTGAGCTTCAGCTTTCAGTGTAACCATCGTCGTTATGCTACTTGGCATCCTTTCTGTGTCATTAAAATCTGGACTCAAATAGATCACATTCCAATCGGCTACAGATGGCGTGGGTGTATTATCAGTTGCGGCTTTTTTTGAAGCACCTATCTGGATCCTAATCACAATTTAGTGTGTGCTAAATTCTTCTTGATGTTCGGTAGTCGTCAAAAACGTCGTCCGAAATGCTTAGATATAGGTAAACTGGTTGCAGTTATTACTGCAACTAAACACGAAATCGAGCTTTTGAGCCTCCAAAAAGTATATACGAGCATTGGCTGCGCTTGTAAGATGTCATATTAGTTCTGAGTACAGCTGCTTGTACTTTAAAAAGACGTCTTGCAATCATACAACGAGTCTTTGTGAGATTCTACAACTTCTTGACACTGTTATGTCTCTCAGCGAGCTCCTAGTACAGTGATGTGTAAAAGTCCCATACGTGGAAGATCACGAGGCATCTACCTGAGGAGATTGGGAGGTCTGCTGGTTAGAAAGTGACAGTGGCATGGATACATCAGATGTGTCTGACAGTAGTCGGAAATCATTTCAGCCGATTCAAGTCACCAATAGTAAGAATTTTGTTGCCATCGGGATGACATGTGCAGTAGCCGATACTTTCGATCCACAGTATACTGAGATATCTGGATTGGTGGGACGACTACTTCAAAAGGCAGTTCACCTGGTCTACTTCTCCAGCGGAATCGATCCTACTGTCATATGCTCCATGGTCAGTTAAAGTCCATCTATCTCGAAAGTGAAGGTCCGCACTGAACTCCAAGTTCCAAAGCTTAATAAGACACCTAGTCTAGATAACTTACCCCTCTTCTTTAAGCAAGTTGAGTTAAGAATATGGACAAAGGGATAGCTAAATTGCTTGAAAGGTATGACCGATTAAGACTGTTCAATCATCCCAGAATAAGGCCACTATTTCACTTATCGTCCAAAAATGTCTGTGCGATAAGTGCGATAATCATCAGGATATCAGTCTACTGCTAGCCGTGTCCAAAATATTGACTGCTATCGTGATTCCCAGGCTATTCAAAAAGCGCGAAAAAATGCACCATGTATTTACCTCTACCACATGCTGAAACATTCTTACACTTATTCCAGGCAAACCATCGTTCCATTCCTCAGTATTAGGGCTGCCTTCGATTCTCTGGACTTGGCTGCATGCTACAATCGTCTTTTAGGAGTTAGTGTCTCTGATAGAATTGTTAATATTATGAAGGCCTTATACTTGAGAACCTCAGGTAAAGCAAAGGTTCACAGCTGCCTATCTCTGTTGCTCTAAACTAGCAATGAGGTAAGGTGAAGCTGCTCAATTCCAAAATTTCTGTTTTACCTTAACATCAGTGTCATTCAATAAACGGCCCTGAAGAAGGTACTTAACATTGGTGTATATCTGTATGAAAGACTTTTCATCCTTAAGTATGCAGAAGACGTCGTTCCACTACCCAACACCATACGGTCAACTCAAACCGCACTCTATAAGTACAGGGTATCTCCTGGTTGCCATGTTGTACCAAGTTTATGTTAGAGATGAATAATAGTACAAAATACCAAGCTCATTCACCTATTAACTTTCATTAACTTTAAAAAAACGAAGAACGAACATTAAAGCAGAAAAGTATGGATCTATTTTACTATTTTGGTGGTTCCCGTCGGCGGCTTACACCCTAAAATATTTGCAATGACAAATTAAACTAAAATACTAGACCACTTTAGTTCAGTGATTCCAGTTAGCCGATATCTTCACTCTACCAACAACTGAATTCAAGAAGCTTTTTCGAATATGCACGAAAGATTTCCAGTTCCACTTTGAAAATATCCTATATCTGTTGTCAGTCCATAATGAATATCAACCTGAAGTCAGTAAATAAATCCTCACAAACAGTCAAACTTAATTAACCTACTGTTCATTAGTGACTGGCTTCCAGAGGTGACTGCTGAAGTTCCAATGATAAGTCGTGACCGGTGTGGCCAACCAAGTCAAATTTGAGGACAGTTACTCGACGATGGCATTGGATGGAGGTCATGCTAGATCGTGAACTGACAGAAGTAGGAAATACGGACTACTGGATTCCAACCCAGTGGCCATGTAACCTGAAAGTCTTGGGTTCGCCCCTGGCGAGGTTGTGGTTGCGCATAGACAAGAAGTCCGATAATAGGATACGACAGCTGTCTAGTGCTCTCAGGCTTTTAGTGTTTTTCTGACTGATATCAGCCCATAACAAATACTAACCTGAAATATATTGTATCGCCAAGCTGAGGGAAAGGTGGTGAGCAACTCACTACGCCCTTTATTGGCAGATATTTTCATGGTCAGTCTTGAGCTGACAGTATTCAAATTTGCAAAGGATGAAATAACATCCTACCTTAGACATGTATATCGGTGGTATGTTCACTGTATGCAAAAATTTACGCCTCACATTGCATGTGTTTGGAACTCTTTAATAAAAACATTAATTTCAAGATGGGACATGGAGACATTGGTAAGTTCAGTCTTCTAGACGTCAGTATTCAAAGTAGAATTAATGGTACGCCTCAAAGATCTATCTATCGTGAAGGCATATGGATCGGCTATTACCTTAATTTCAACACTTTCTATCTAGTCAACTATAAACAGGCACTGATTAGGACGCTTTCCTGTAGAGCACGAAGAATATGTTCACTAAAAAACGTGAAGAGGAATTATCTCCTCTCGGGATGTCTTAAACAAAAATGGATACCCACAAAGGTCTATCATTAAATACGTTAGAAGTGACTGAAGTAGAACTGAGAAAATAACATTTAGTAATAATCCAGTTTTCATCCACCTTGACTTCAGAAAGGGTGTTACAGTGGTGCTGGTAGACCAAAGAATACGCAATGAGTTGCCCAGCAAGTATCTCGCAGCAAGACTAGTTCCACTGTTTAGTGCTTCTTGCTCTCTGGTACGATCAAAAGTCGACAGATGCCCCTAAATGTTAACTCCAATTTGTGTATTGCATCATACGTATCTACCGTAGCAACCACATTAGAAAATAACGAAGGGCTCATCTTTGATATTCTGAGCTGTCACGAAGAGCCTACCGTGGAAAGGATCAAGTATCCTCAATGGAGAAATTACTAAGTAACGAGTGGACACATCACAACAAACATGATTTAGAGTTGCTAAAGGTAATCAACAAAACACAACGAGTCATATCTTCGCTTTGCTGAAGCCTTTGCAATCAAATTCCAGAAACCGGACCAATGTGTTCAAAAGGAGTCTATCACCAGTCTTCAATTACCCTGGTAACCGAACTTCTTAACATTCCAACTGTTTGGTTGGTCTTAACCAATACGGTCCTATTCATTATGTTCTATTGAATTGTTTTCCGGATTACTACTAACATATCCATACACGCTCTAATAAGATTTACATTTATGACGTTATTACATGACATCCTGATCTTATTTCAACTAGGATAGCATCCTAACTTCACTATGTTGTTGTTCCGTTTTCAGCTAACTCACTGAAATAAAGCAGTTTAATATTTTATAGTAATTCGTTATTGTAGGTAATCTAAGGTGAGTACTACTGACCAGAGCCACGGAAATAGTAAAATGGATCCATACAGTTCTTCTCAAATGTTTATTCTAGCTCTTCGGAACGAATATTTATCCAGTGGCGGATTTTTGCACAAATAATATTAAAGTCAAAACAGGCTTATCTTCATTCAGAAAAAAATCAAGAGCTCAGTTAAAAAAGCGTTTATTTCAATTCTTTTTAACTCTACAATATTTAGTACTTATTTTTAATATAAGTAGTTCAACTGAGTTCAAAAATCAGAAATGTATTATCCACGAAAAAGAAGTTATGGTTTACAGAAGTTAACACTGCCAGTGGTTAACTTGAAAATTCGATTGGTTCTAAGCACTGCTTGGCATCATTTAAGGGGAACGGAAGATCGAGGATTATTGAACAACTGTTTTTTTCTATGGATTAACTTCTTTTAAGCCACTACCAGTAGAGATGACGTATGAATTCTACGCTATTCAGCTTTCTCAGCAAGGGAATCCTCGCTCAAACCTCACTAGTTACTAGCCGGTCCTATGCCCCCTTAAAGAGGGAAGGTTGTGCATAGGGCTAGCAACCCTACTCCGTAAAGTAAATTCAACCGCTAAAAAAACTTCACAGCACAAACAAAATATAAAAAATAAAAACAAAATTATTCCTCACTGGAATCGGAGAGGCGAAATGACGCCGGTTGGTGAAAGCCTTCGGGAAGCCAATTGGCCGATGTGTCCTCTCTCCCTCGATGAAGGCGAAAGTAAACATGGGGACATGGAATGTCCGTACGATGTTTGAACCCAGTAAGGCAGCCCAGATTGCAAAGGAGATGAGAAGGTATCACATCGAAGTGCTTGGGATTTGCGAAAGCAGATGGAATGGGAGTGGACTCTCCAAACTGTCAACTGGAGAATCAATAATCTACTCAGATATTGTCACCCAGATGACAACCATGAGCACACTGAGTTATGGAGTGGCTATCATGATGTCCTCAAGAGCATCGAAGGCTCTAATGCAGTGGGAACCAATCTCCTCATGCAGGATCATGACAGCAAGATTCAACTCAAAAGGAAGGAAGGGAGGTCACAATCATACAGTACCACGCTACGCACCTACAAATAATGCAGATGAAGAGAGGGAAGAAAGAGGAATTCTACAGTCAACTTCAATCAACACTGGACAAGACACCACCTCAGTTGGCGATGTCGAAATTCTAATGGGTGGGGTGACATGAATGCCAAACTGGGAGCGGACAACACAGGAAGAGAACTAACCATGGGTCGAGAAGCACTCGGTGAGGTGATGAAGAGAATGGAGAATCGTTTGCAGAATTCTGCGCATTCAACGATTTGGTGATTAAAGGTAGTGTGTTCAAGCACAAGGATATCCACAAGTCAGCGACATGGATTTCACCAGATGGACACACTAAAAATCAGATCGACTTTATCTCAATCTCAAGAAAATGGAGACGCAGTCTACTTGACACAAGGTCAACAACAGGAGCAGATGTAGGTTCACACCACTATCTAGTGCAAGGAACCTGCCTTCAAAATCAAGTTGAAAGCCTCCAAGGAAACTGGTGATAGACCACAGTTCAAGTTCAACACTCGGAAACTGAAGGACGAAACTACACAGAAAATCTTCACGACAGCCAGCCATCAAGACAAAATGGGAGATACGGAGGAACATCTGTGAAGAAACCTGTGTGTAAGAACACTGGAAGTCTTTGAAAGGTATGTGGAAAGAAATCTGCACAGCCGTATTAGGGAGGAAGAGGA
Source organism: Heterobilharzia americana (assembly GCA_944470555.2). Classification (NCBI taxonomy): domain Eukaryota; kingdom Metazoa; phylum Platyhelminthes; class Trematoda; order Strigeidida; family Schistosomatidae; genus Heterobilharzia; species Heterobilharzia americana. The sequence goes on along the minus strand of OX104129.1, from coordinate 30,764,544 downwards.
GAGAAGATAAGGAATGGAATGGATGTTGACGGATACATGGAAGCTGATAGATGGGGGAGAGTAGGATGGTGAAACAGAAGATAAACCAATGCAGTGCAAGGATGCACAATGAGAAGAGGAACTGAGTACAATGTATAAAACACTACACTGGACAAAGAAGTGAAGAAGAGTGCACGCAAAGACAGAAGACATTTCCACGACACACTGGCAAGTGAAGCAGAACAGGCTGCAGGTAGCAGAGACCTGACAACATTGTATCAAATAACCAGGTTAGTATCTGGGAAAAGAACAACGCAGATGAAACCAATAAAAGATGATGAAGGAAATTTAATTACGAAAGAAGAGAAACAGAGGAAACAATGGGCCGACCACTTCAAGAAGCTCTTGAATCGACCACCACCACCACCACCTGCACTTCGTCCACAAATACCACCTGCAGCCGCTGAACTACAAGTGAACATAAATCCTTCTACAAAAGTGGAAGTCCTGAATGCCATAAAGCTACTGAAATGCGGGAAAGTAGCAGGTTCAGATGGAATCCCGCCACAAGCACTGAGAACAGACGCAGAGACAACAGTAGACATGCTCACACGACTATTGCAGAAGGTGTGGAAGGAAGAGAAGGTGCCTGCCCATTGATTGGGAGAAGAGTTACCTTGTCAAACTCTCGAAGAGGGGAGACCTCAGTGTTTGCAAGAACTGACACTGAATCACTCTCCTGTCCACCCACAGCAAGCAAAATATCAAGCCACATCATCCTGGAGAGACTGAAGGATACATTGGATTCAAAACTACGACCGGAGCAGGCTAGCTGGATTTAGGAAGTACAAATCATATGCGGACCTAATTGCAACGCTTCACATCATAGAACAGAGTGTAGAATGGCAGTCAACTCTCTACCTCAACTTTGTCGACTTTGAGAAGGCCTTTGACAGCGTCGACTGAGAGGTAATTTGGAAGCTGGTTCAATACTATGGAATACCGCAAACCTTTATCCGCCTCATTCAACAACTATGTGAAGATGCCACATGCCAAGTAATTCACAATGGGAAGCCCAGTGATGCTTTTGAAGTGAAGACAGGAGTAAAACAAGGCCGCCTGCTATTACCCATGATATTCTTGGTTGTGATCGACAGTGGGTAGCGAGAAGAGGGGGATAGGCTGGCTGCACCGGGGAAAATAACCCTGAAGATCTGGATTTTGCCGATGACTTGTGCCTGATGTCACACAAACTTGAAGATCTATAGGCGAAAACTAATGAGTTATCAGAAAAGGCAGCGAAGACGGGACTTCAGGTGAATATAGAGAAGACAGAGGTGATGAAGATACCCAACCAACAACAACAAACTCCAATCACCATCAACGGGAGAAACTTAAAGGAAGTAACCTCCTTCACGTATTTAGACAGCACTGTTTCAACTACAGGCGGTTGTACAGATGAGGATGTGCAAGTCAGGATCAGAAAGACAGCAAGACAGGCGTTCATTAACATGAAACCAGTGTGGCGATCTTCTGCACTCAGCACAAGGAACAACGTCAGGATTTCCAACACCAATGCAGTGAAGTTAGTGCTGCTATATGGTTCAGAAACTTGGTGCCCCATAAAAGGAATTTCCAACAAACTACAGACATTCATCAACAACTACCTACGCTCGCTAATGAAGATCAGATGGCCAAAAAGAATAAGCAACAAGGAACTCTGGGAACGAACCAACCAACAACCTATCGCTCAACAAATATTCAGAGGAAAGTGGAAGTGGAGATGGACTGGGTATACACTGAGAAGGCCGACTGGAGACATCATGCGCCAGGCCAGTTGCTCGAGTGGGACCCAGATGAGAAGTGACGAGTTGGACGTTCAGGGGTGACATAGAGGAGATCGTGCGAGGATGAAGTAAGAGCTTTTGGGCTGTTGTGGAGCCAGGTTTAAAAGATTTCAGAGAACAGAGCGCATTGGAGACGTGCTACTGAAGCCCTATGTTCGATTAGGAAACCAAGGAACAAGTAATAATCATAAGTTGGTGAAGAATCGGTAAAATTGCTTGCCACGCTTTTTCCGTCTTATCTAAAGACGAATAGTTCAATTGAATTCTAGCACTAACTTATAGACTAATTTTGACAAATTCGGCTATCGTAATGCGTGTGGCGAAAACCGGAATTCTGAAATCCAAAAAGCATATATTGCTAGACAATGATCTTTACTGCTAAACTTGGAATGATCCTCATCGTATTGCCTGGTGTCTATGGCAATCTACCTGCGTGAAATAATGCATGAATCGTAGAACATACAGAACATTGAACTGCACTGAGAACCTTCTATTTTCAGAGACATCACTCTCAGTCAATACAACCACTGATAAATATTACATCTACTTGGTAACGGAAATGAATATTTTATTATGCTGTCGAAAAATAATCCTTGAATGCCGGCTAAATTTGAGATCTATGAGAAAAAAGAATATGCAATATGAAAGGTATAAGTTAGATAAAAAAATTTTTAAACCAAGATAGGGTTTGGCTACTAAAATGATAGGTGTATTAGGGTAAAATGAATTACATTTGATGAAAAATGTAAACTTTTACAAACTGATAAAAGTAAAAAAAATGTGGTCCATTGGATTGTGATCAAGGTGCTCACCAGCAGCATGCAGCGACGGAACCTGAATGTTGTGGGTGTGTGCTGCTGATGAGTTCCAGGTTTTACATGGTCCTCCAAATGGTGTTAATTATTGGTGAATACCTAATCAAACTCAATAAAATCCTGACAAGCCTCTAAATTCAAGGTAAATTATGATGGTTGGGTTCAGGAGGAAAAAACACTAATTTTGAAGAAAGTTACTGAACACATAATATGTATTATAATACCACTGACAAGTATCACTTCATGCATAGATTACCTCCCAATACATTATTGTTTTATCTTAGTCTTACCATTCAAGTACTTATAAATTATGCGTTTTAAAATGTCCAGTATGTTTATCTCTGTTCGTCTCACTAATCCACGATTAATAGCCTGTAAGTAATAGGTGAAACACAATATATGCTGCAAAATCTGTTCTCATAGTGTTAATCGAATATCACTTACGCTAATCACCATAATGCTTACATGCTGTCTTAGTATCTGATAAAGAAGCACTGCATACAAACTAGTTCAGCTGAAACAGTGCATAAATGGAGGTCGCGCTTTATGGCAAACTTATCAAAGTAGGAAAGTGTGAACCGTCAGATTCTGACCGAATGGTACAAAAGTATCGTGCTTCCTACGAAACCTAAGGGTCATCGATTACATTTCCGATGGGGTCATGGGTGTGCACTATTAAGCTTTCCCATACTAGAATGAAACAGGTGTCCAGTGATCTCAGGTTTTCAATGATTCTCCAAATGATTTCAGTCCTTGATGACTACAGCCTCAAAATTGAAACCCCCATTAGCCTCAAGATAAATTACTGCATAGTGCTCATTAGTGACTTGCTTCCAGATGGATATCCTTGAGTTTCAATAAGATGCCTTGATCAGTGCGGTCAAGGAGTCGGAAGGGAAGTAGATGCCAATTGAAGGCATCGAATGATAGTCTGGCCATATCAAAAATTGACAGAAGCTGGAAACTGTGAAGCATTGAACTCCGACCTGACGGTTGAATGGTTAACTCATTCGCCGTGTAACTCAAAGGTCCTAGGTTTGATACTTTGCCGGGTCATTGGTGCATACCATTAAGGGTCTCAAACTTGACTGGAACAGCTGTTTGGTGATGCCAGGCTGCCAATAGTTCTCTGACTGAGGTCAGCCTGTGATGATCCCTGCAAAACACATAAATTGAGATAGTGGAGTTTCGCAAGCCATCCAAATACCTGTATACAGTTAAATTATATGATCTGTTTGACAATTTGAGTGAAAGACTAGTTAATTACTATTAATTTGATGACCATTGCCTTCAACTGTTCATGTCTTCAAAAATCATGTTTCGTTTGCTTACAAAACGAGTTTTATACATCCCATTTGCCTTTATTGTGTGGCTTTTAGCAGAAATTCTGCTGAAATCAAGGTTAGTTGGATAGAAGAATCACTTCCTTATTCATATGAACCAAGCAGTATGTCAATAACTTGTAAATTGTGCCTCTCAAATTAACACTTTTCAAAATACCCTTTCACTAGTTTGTCATCATACATGCAGCGAATATCAATTCATATTATTGATCAGTACTGTCTATTAGTTTATACGAAAACATTGTAATGAAGAACTTGAAACAATTAGTCCGTTATTACCATTTATTGATATACTTGTGATCCTCCCATACGAAAGTTCAACCACCCTTGCGTATTCAGAAACAGTTTATCCTTACCTTAAACCTACCTTGGTAATCTCTATCTCATTTTAATGCTAAGGGAGGTGTGAAAAATGTTTTACTTCTCCTCATTATCCTCATATTTCCCAAATCTTAATGTATTTATTTTACCCCTCACCCTATTTTCATCCTTCATATAAAATCTCTTGACAAGTTAATGTGTAATCAGATTGTTTGAAATGTATTGCGCGAATACACCGATCACATTTCTCAGATAACTTCCATCTTCTTATTACACTATGCGAACTGTAATAAAGAATTTATACCTGTTGCTCACTGGGAGATGTGTGGCTCTTTGATCTAGGGAGTAGAGTTTCAACCAGTCGATCACATGTTCGAACAGCCCTCTAACCACCGGGGTTTGGGTGGCAAGGTGGTGTGGTTAGCCGTCACAGTACAATAGATGTGGTTCATTGCTTATTTTACGAATGTACACAAGGTTGCTGAGTATTTCCATTTGATTCCGGTCCTTTACAAATGCTATACAGAAAGTTTTTTATAAAACAAGACAGAAGCATACAATGACTTCAGAGCCTGTTTTATAATTATGCTTACAAATCTATTTCCTCTTTTTTATCTGTAGATGCTTCATTTGTCGTTAATTTTTGTCACTTGAAGTGACTAACACATGTATTATGCATACCTAATTATTGTCTATTCTGGCACACAGTGTTTTGGGAAAACGTTGAGTATGATGTGTGAAACTTAATGCCAGTCTAAATGTCAACTTGAGTTCAGATTGGAAATGTAGACTTTCTGGTTAGAGATGGGATAATAATTAAAGTTGATGATCGTAGACCAGTCTAGATTATCTTAAAATGATCGCAGTGGTATGGATTCATCTACACTTTATCCTTATGTGAATCATTCAATTATGTTTTATTGTTTACATTACCTCTTCTCCGTGTGCATAGGTTCTTACGTTTCCATTAACTTATATTCACACTGTCTTCCCTGCTTTCTTACTTTTCATCTTCTTGTCTTCTATCTCTGTATGATAATATGGGATGTGCAAACTTTCACTGTTACGCAGTACTGCTAGTCACCATATTGTTACTGTCTGAATGATTGACTATAAGTGAATTGGACATTCCGCATTATATTTAGTGAACTAGTATCCCTTTTAAAAACTTTATTATTTGACTTCATCTGATGTTAGTAGTATTGTAGTACTGAGTAAAAATGGCGAATTCACTGACGGCATTGTACACCTTTACTAACTAGGTTGGTTAGGGCAGTTTTATACATGGTGACTCATCGTATCCCTCAGTAAGCAATGTAAACTGAAAAGATAATAATTTGAGAGAAAGGTAAGAGCTGTTATAAAGGCCATGACAACAATCTATCAAATCTATGGTTATCGATGTTAGGTGTAACTGAGTTCAGTATGCTTGACTAAGGTCCTAAAGATGACAGGAACAAGAGGTAGGATTGTCTACAAGAAGGTTACAAATCTTTAACAATGCCGAAGGCACATTCAATGTTTTTTGTCTTCGAACTTTCAAAATTTTTGCTTAACTTCAATGAATTTCCTTCCGCCTGTGACGCCTTCTCAAAAAGTGTTAGTTTGAACTAATATTTTTTGTGTTCAAGGCATTTAACTGATCCATCTGCCTGTTGATTTAACTAGTCCCACATATTAAGGCTAATAGAAATTTCATGCTTTGAAAGGGAAGAGCACTTCAGTTAGGGCTTTCTACTAATTGAATGCTTTGAAATTAAGTTACATTATGGATTCCTGTGAGTTAGAAACATTTCACAACACTGTTTTGTACTGACTTAAAGTCACACTGAAAATCCTATAAGGAGCAAAGTCCCACTCGTTAGATTTTGTAATGGGAACGCTCAGATTCATCTCTTTGTTGAAATTCAGTTGTGACTAACTAATTTCTCTCATTTCGTCATATAGTGTGATTATTGAGGTTTCATCCCCACATTTAACTCAATTGACTGTTACAAGTCACAACTCAGCAAAACTTTAGGAATTTCATCTGGAAACAAGCATGCATTTAAACTGTTGTTTGCTCATGATGACTGTTTCCGCGCTAACTCAAATGACTTCAGACGTTGAACCATGGTGTTCTCTGAAGGAGTATAGTTTTTAGAGTAGTGATTTGTTGGTCTGAGTGATTGCTACCTTGAAGGTCAGTGTAATATTAAATACTGACCTTTGTATCATTACAACTTTTTACCATATATGAATTACAGAGTAGAAAGTCAACCAAAGTTAGCTCATGGTAAGATGTATACTGCCAAGCGCCATGAGTAGTAGTTACATACCACTGAAGTCAATCGAAAATGTTCACTACTATCATTCAGCATTTGTAGATTGTAATCACAGCCTTGGTACTATTAGGGGTCTAAACAAAAGCACTCACTTTGGCTTATATACATTGCTTTTTAATGGAAAATTATTGGTAAAATTCAGCCTTTAGGTTCTATACCATTGTGCTCACCTTATATCCATGTTTGATCTTTTGTTTATCAATAAAGTGGGGAGCGCTTTTCTTTTGAAACAACATATTCATCAAATGTTCGTCTGCTAAAGTTTTTAACAGAACGTCATGGAGTACAGCGTAATGGGGGTGAATTTCCATTTTCTCCCCGCATCTTTCTTTAGCCTCACGTAATAATCTTTTCTTATCTGTGAAAGGATGAGTATACTGCGCTGCACTCTGTTATATCCTGTTGGACACCTGTAAGACTTGTCAGTCAAAAGTAGAAAATTTGAACTAGTTACTCGGTTTCTATCACAGATGCCTTCGTAGCATTCCTCGTGTATGCTTGAATCACCATATGAGTAATATTCAGGTCAAGCAAAGGGCACTAGACAATACAGACTGTCAAGTAGATTGATGACGTTATGAACCTCAGATGACTGCAATGACTTAGAAATGTACTGCACATACCGAGCCACCGCCCACCTGTACGTGCCATTCTGGTGTTGGACGTTGGATTAAGTTAAAAGATGGTCCAGAGTGGTCACAGCAAGACCAGTCGATGAGGTCCCTGATTGTCGGTCCGAATCGTGTGAGGGAAATGTAGACTCGTTGGTTGGGGCACCTGAAATGATAGGAATCAGTGGTTCAGGTCTCTTGGCCATATGGCTAAAACTCCGTGATAGAGACATAGGTGTATTTTCCACTTCTTGACATCTTCTAAAGCTTGAATATTTACACTAACCTTTATCTTCGAATTATTTATTCTCTCACACAACTTTGTCTACTTTACTATCGCTTTTCCTATCCACTTGTTCTTTGTTTACTATAGTGAAGTGTGGCAACTTGAACTGATGCACCTGTGTGCTAGGTTCTGCATTGATTTTATGAGTCAATCAGTCAGTCTGGCATAGTCACATCATTAGTCGACTTTAGTGACTCAACTTTATTTTTAAACCGACAGATTATTGTCATAATAATCCATATGTTTTTGTATTTCAACACCAAGTTAGCGGAAGCGGCCTAAATGGAATTGTTGCTGTGTAGTCAGGAGAATCTTATTGGACAATTTTATCCATCAACTGACCAATCAGAATAATTTGTGTAACTTTTGGTTATGAAAATTGGATTAAATTGTATTTTTGTGAAGTATTTAAGTGTCTTCCTTACAATCACAGGTCATTCTTTGTCTCTTGTTTTTGTAGCTCAGTGAAGTTTAATATACTGAAGAAGAAAAGTTGTTATTCGTATCCATTTCAATATTGTATTATATTAGTATTCTTCGCTTATTTCTTCTTATTTCACTCAGTCGTTTTACCAAAAATCATCGAGAAATCCACAACTGGAACAACTATCCCTATGAGGTGCATGAGTGGTGAATATTATAATTGTTACTTTTATTATTATTATTATGCTGCCGGTAAGATAACTAAATCCCTAAATGTTGTGTTTACTTCGAACAACACTCTTTGTTATCCTTTCATATAGTTGTGCAAATTGATCTTCAATCGTGCTGCAACCAAAATCATGAAGTGTGATCTCTGACATAAAAGTTTCATTAACTGGCGTAAGATACTACTACTCAGGATGGTGTTTATATTTTACTGACCAGATCACTCACAATGATCTTGGGTGGTTTGTGGTTTCCAAAGAAAACCCTATTGATATCATACCCGAGCAGCTGTTGAACTACTTAGCTGTGAGAAGTGTTAACATGGAAGGTGAAATCGGCAAATCACTTGCAAATTAATCATCCTGTTTTAGGTATGCTAATTCGCGCCAGTCATCTAGCCAGACCTAATGACCTGAACTAAGTCAGCTATGTGAAGTGATGATCTCTTTCTCAAAAGAGGGAAACGGTCATCTGGTGTTTAGACCACTCTGATCTGGCCGTTTGATAAAATCTGTAAATCAACCTGAATGGTTTCCACCTACTCAGAACAAATTGGTTCTTGAGTTTATCAATTTTTCATAAGTTGAGATGGTTAACGCATGGGTTAGGCATAATAAACAACCACCAACTCATTATTTATTAATGACCTATTTATTCCACTTTGCGTTTTTTCCCCTGAAGATAATGTGTGGTTACATGTGTCCCAGTGATATCCATTCCTAGCCATATCACCTAGATTCTTCAAACACCAGTTTCCACTTTGACAAAGACCCCAACCAGCAGGTGTACATTTCTCTACATTGCTCAGACCAACATTAAAAGACTTTATAGATGGATGGCATGTTTTAGTTCAGCTATTTGTAACTTCTCCAGGCCGAACCTACTTCCAATAACATGATATAATGGGGTAGACGGTGAATAGACGTGAATTCGGGCTATGCGATTTAGTTTTTTAGGTGTTGGAGAATAATTAAAGTTCAGGAGGACAATTATGATTGTTTTGCGTTCTCTGAGCTGCATGGTTTAACCACGATCTCAGTTAATAAAACAGCGAGATTGCTTTTTAAAGCTCACTGATCTGAATCGAAAAACAATCTTGGTTCTCTTTCCCTAGTTGGTTTCCATCACGAACTGAAATCAGGCAGAGAACTATTAAAAACTTGGAAACACTAGACAGGTGTTTAGTCTTAATACTGAACTCCTCAGCAGTGCACACCTCTAAATGGAGTAAAAATGCTTCCTATAACTGCCAGTTCATGAGATAGCGTGATCTTCACCCAATGCCGTCACTAAATATCTGTCCTCATATAGAACTTTGTTTGTCACGACTTCTCATTAGAACTTTGAGAAATCTCATCCTCGATACCAAATTAAAATTAATCAATCAGTACAAACCTCCAAACTGATTTTACTATCCAGCGATCATTTATGACATGCTTCAAGATAACATTTCTCGAAGTCTTGATAAAAAGTCCAGACTACGGGAAAAAATCAAGTCACGCATGAGTACAATTATTCAACGATAACAGTGGATCAACGTCACGGTATATCACGGATCAACAGAGGTAGGAAAATGAAAACCATTGGATTCCGACTCACTGGCTCAGTTACAAAGTGGTCACCACAATACATGAATGTCTTGGATTTGGTCCATGCTGAGATCATAGGATGAACTGCTGAGGGATCCCACACTAGATCGAAACACCTATCAGTTCAGTGCCTCTAGGTTTCCATTATTTCCGCAAATGATGTCAGTGCATGATCAATGCTGCCTTGAAACTAATAAACTCCTACAAACCTACAGATTAAATATACATATCCATCGACCATAGAAAGGGAGGTTAAACGATCTGATTAACAACACATGAAGGTTTTCGAACTTACCTACCAAATGGTTCATCTGAGTAATAATCAGTGGTATACATATTAGTGTTCCAGTATACTTTATTATGAACGTATTATAATGATAAAAGCTGTATAACAGTGATTACTGAACGAAACTCGTAAATGTTCCAAACTGACCAGATCTAATTTAGAGAATTTTGTACAATATTTACTCAGTTACAGAATAAATTCTCAAAAAAGGGTATATGAACTATTATCATTACCTTATTAAAAGCTCATAGAAAATAAAATTGCCTGAATATTTGTTGCACATATTTATGTTCCATATTCACGTGACTAATAGAAAATTTGAAAATGTCAAGGTCATTTTATAGAGGTAACTTTCTGATCAATAATATTTCACCTTGACACGTTACAAACAAAAGGCCTACTATTCATTGTCATTTATTTATAAGAAATGTGTTATTTCATTTTATTCATCCTTAGAGGAGAAAATTTGAAACCGTAGATCTTCAAATTTCATTCTAATGTTGTCAATAGCCTCAATGATGAGTTACAGAGGAAAGACCTCATATCGAAATATTCAAGGTTAAGTGTAATTTGGATTGTTATACACAGTGATACAACTCCTGAGATTTACTTCTACTCAGTCATTGTTTCCATACTAACTGATACTATTTTACTTTCAAGAACCATAACTTTGTCTAGATTTCTTTATGTAAGTTTTTCAATCGGAGTATTCACCCGTCAATGTGCAAATTCAAACAATTAATATTACAAGCAAACCATCAAACATTCACTGGAATATCATCAACATATTCTGCGAACATAACATCGTTAACCTCAGTAAAGTATTGATACTTGTTCACTTGCTGAAAAGCAAAGAAAAAAACTATATCCGAATTCGTCACTGCATGATAGCCACTGTGATGATGGTTTGGTGTTCTCTGAGCTTTGGTATATTTTCGTGGATGTTTCATCACTAGGCTTGGTGACATCCTCAACACTAATTTCATGAAGAGATCCTCATCCTGAGCTACAAGTCTGTTACATCATGTAGTTGTCAAGTCTGAACTGGTTAGTACTGATCAAAGTCCAGTATGGTCACTAAAGAAAGTTAGTTATGTAGCAATGCAGTCCACTGTTGTTAAGTGCTATGACTTTTGACATGACAAGTGAATGAGTAATAATATCCTAACAGATGTCGTGTACATACTTCAGTTCTGCACAGTGTCGTTTGTAAGCAGAAAAACTTTATGGTGAATCATTAACTTCAGCATTGCTAAGGACAGGTGTGAGTCAATGTGGAAGTATGGGACCATGCATATTTTGTTGCTTATTATTACCAAAAGAATACAAAACTTACATCTATCAAACCATTTTGTCATTTGACATGAAAATATTTATTAAAAACAATCGATTCATTAAACCATACTACATTCTGATGCGCAAACAGTCTAAAATGAAAACCATTGACTCGGTGACTCTTTGGCAACGTACTGCACAGGAAACCTGGAGGTTGTTGATAAGATCCATGGTCTGTTGCTAGGACGAAGCAGCCATCCGATGCTCTAAGTTTTTCAGTGATTCCCCAGCTGGTATCATTCTGTAATGAATACTACCTTAAAAGATATGTGTTTCAAAGTATTGTCGAAAAAAGTGCAGTTGGTAAATGTTCAAACTGATAGGCATTCCCTTGTTATAAAGACTGTGGTGGAAACATGAACAGATTCACAACTTGTTTCTGGATAGACAGCAGCACATTTTCTTAGATAAAGCTGCGCAACACTATCCCTGACCTTCTGTTAATTTTCACCTATACAACATTAATGCTCAAACCCCATGAGTTCTAAATTCGTCTTAAAAGACTACTGAAAGATTATTAGTTTGATTATCTGAGATTTGACGGTATTGTACTATTGATACTAGATGATGACTGAAATAAGAGTCTAGATTCCAGCAGGATTTAAAGCAACAATCTTTGTCTTACAATCCTAGTGCTCTACAAAGTTAGTTATAAAACTGAATCCGGCTGAAAATCTTTGATTGGATAGCTAATATGAATAGGATGAACGACTTCACACAGCAGTCGAGCAGACGCTTCGGTTGTCAGAGTGAAATTACAACTCAGTCAGAAGCTGAATCTCTTAACTCGGTTGGTAGAGCATCGGGTAGGTCACCAGGAGTCTGGTGGTTCAGACGCCGTGAAATCCAAATTTTCATTTCGTCTCTAATCATCACCTAGTATCACTAATGAATGAGTAAAATGTAACTGCATATTGGTTAGCGGGAGACTTCCACAATTTAACACTTTGAAAGTAGATGATTTCCAAGAATTTGCCTTGGGAGAACTTAGATGGGATTTGTGCGAGACGATTATCAATCAAGTAGACCTGTACGAATAAATAAGTCATGATTTCCTAAACCGAAATTTCATCAAAACCTATCAACTCTCAGATTTCTATCAGCCGTATAGTGTGATATACATCATTAACTTCGCTGAAAAACTAAACACAATCGAAACCAATTTATGCTGAGGAAATCATCCACAGGTCAAAGTTCTACTTTTTTATAGTTTACTCATTCGCTAAATGTCCACCGAAACCAGTTTATTCATATAATTTACGTAAAAAGTTTCTTAAATTCTTTTTACTACTATAAACATGTTGAGTAGTATAACTTGTTTACTGAATTTATAAAATGGTAATTGATTATAAATATCCAGGCTTTAGTTGCTACGACTGTCCTGAAAGAACTTGAGCGCCAAGTCAGTTTTAATCATTATAATGATAAGTTTTTATATAATAACAGCGTATTTGGAAGATAAAAACAAGATTTTTCTGAACGTTTAGCTGTATCTGCTACAGCTTCTTTAGCAAAATGTTCGAATTCCTACTCAACAACAAAATATATACGCAAATAGTTAGCTGATTAGTGTAAAGACAGAAATTCTGACACGTACCATTTAGCAGTATATATTTTGATGCCGAATAAAAATTCGAATATTTTTCTACGGAAGCTGTAGCATAAATGGTAAAAGTTCAGAAAAATCTTGTTTCAGTTTTCTAAAAACGCTGAGATTATATTAAAACTTATCCATATCATGATAATTTATCATTCCCAAAAGTCATATGAAATTCATTTAAATGAAAAGCATACTTAGTAGAAGTCATTTATTTGTCAGGAAAATCTATGTTTACCAAAATCTTTTCAACTTCTTCCTGACAAAAGTTATGCGTTTATTTATGCATAACTAATACTTGAAAAAAGTATTTTGCTTCGAATACATTCATCTCAATTAAGAATATCAAATAGTGTTTACTGTTTTTTCTTGCAAGATAAATTATTGCCTTGACAGTTCAAATGTTCTCAGTAGATGTCATATATTCAAGTGGCATACTGTGTTGCTAAACTTGGTGATGTGTTGAATCGTTATGAATTGTTTTAGATTGGAAGTTTCTAAGTGACTGATGTAAATCTTTGAAAAGAAACTTATCATTTGACGATAATTGTCAAGACAGAATATCCGCTATTGGTGATCACTGAAGATCACTGTAAGTGATCGCATGCCAAACCAATGAGATGTAAGCGATAAATGGCTTGTTGTTTCATTCATACTGAGCTTATCCCAATGTATCACCAGTTCAATGAAGTAGCCAGCCAAAACTCATCTTTGTGAGCTAAGTCGGTCATGAAACACCACTGGTGATCTCGGTACCAAATGTGGGAAATAACGTTCATCTTACAAACTGGTTCAGTTGGTCTACAGTTACTCCTTTTATAAGCCAAAGTAAGATATCGTGCAGCTTCTATGCAGTGAAATTTCACAATTGGGTTACCTCGCTACCCTCATGAGTCGTATTGTTTGTTAGCACTTACCCTAATTGAGCCAAAAATTAATTAAAGTCTAATATTCCCTTTTAGACTCGATGCTTCACCACTTGTTTGAATGTCTAGATAGGAACCATTAGCTTCTTTCGACTTTCCTTAAAAACATTTCATCGCGTTATGAAGACATTCACATGTACTTTTACACTGAATATGGAGCCAAATATAGGTGAACCTGAAGTTCAGATAAAACAGTCTGTTATTAAATATCAACTTTAAATTTTATATGAATGATGGATATTGGCTAGCAGTGGAATAAAGGACGCGAGCTTCGTCTTATTTGGGACTCGTCAGCTGGACGCACGTACTTCCCAATGAACGATGTTGTTCCTGCTAGGACTCGAACCTGGGGCCAATCGTCTCGAACACAAAGCGCAACATTATCAACTATCAAGTAAACACTAAACTCCATTCAGTTATACAGTGATATCTAAGTAGTCTGAGGTAATTAAACCACTAAAGACCACTAAAACTGTTATCTTTGCTTTAGTTTACTAATGAAGGTAAATGATGAACTGTAAATCCTCAAGTTTTGTTCTTCGAATCAAAAATCCTTTAACTGAACCCGGTTAACAAAATGACATTTCTTGTTTGATCAAGATTCTGAGTATTTTAATTTACCTTAACCAAAAAGTAGAAGTTTTCTGCATGCACTTTAGATCAAAAAAATGAGTCCCCAAGATTACATAATTCATGAGTGTGGCGTAAATCGGTTGAACTTGTCAAACATTGAGTTTTTTCATGAACTGCATCAGTCCTGATTTATTGGTTACGGACAAAATTTCTTTATGAATACAAAAGACTGGTTTTGCACTTACCATTCTGAACAATCCGTAGGGCTAGTCGAATACCCGACACTGTTTGTGCAAATAATTATGATGCACGGTGGTCTCCTCTTCCCTGTTTTTGTTTTATGCGGTAGAGGAGAAGTTGGAAATTTAAATTAGTTGCTGTTCACTGACCAGTCAATGTATCTAATCCAATCCACCAGGAGGTTAATCGCTGCTCGAATAGGTCAGTGGTAACGTCACCGACTGCAGTAAGGGGTGCTACAGAATCTCAGGTGGGACGTCACTTCCGTCGAGGTTGCGGACACACTGCTTACAAGTACGAGAGAGCACAAAACCTGAGCTTAGGGCTTCTTACCAATTTCCACTAACCACCTAATATTCAACAGGAATTCTATCCCAAAAGTTTCTGACATGTTGCAAGAAAGAAGACGATTGTAGCGAAGATTTTTCTTTTCGACGAAATCATTCTTTTCGCTGTAGATTCGTGAATAAGTATAGTAGAATAGATAGAATAATCCAGAGTAATTTCCGGTCATACCTCAAAATAAACTGCGTTATAAAAGAAGTTTACGCAATATCTTTAGGCGTTTAAAATAGGGGGATAAAAAAATGCTTACAGAATAAGATATAGTTGCATTATAAGGAAGTTAACTAAAGTGGTTGATCTTCTACGATGTCCATGGCAAAGAAGGAGGTTGTACACACTTCGTTTGAACTCATAATGAAGGTTTAAAATTATGAATTGCTAGTACACTAGCAATGCTCAGGTGTGTCAATCTCACTCCTTTCGAGTGGCTTGGTCGTATTTTGTACAAACTTTAGGGTTTAATAAGTGTTCCGTTACAGAACTGAAGATGCAATTCCGTTCTCTTCTTGACAGCCAGGTTGGGTAGTACTCATGAGTGTGTTTTACAAATTGATGCATAGCACGGTGGCAAGATCGCAGTAAACTTTACAGGAATAAGTAAACTGATACACATATTAGATTTGTCAATTTGATGTATAGCGCACAGGGATGTAGTATTATTTACGCGAGCATAAATTAATGCTCATTACCTCATATCAATGTAATCACACTACTTTTTACATCCGATGTTTACAGTCCTGTCACCTCTTATTCTTTGTTTAGATTGGTAGCAAAATTTTCATATCTCTCATATAGGTGTTGTGTCATTTCTTTTAAACGTTGATTCAGTGAACAAAGCTTCAGTAACCAATCTCTATCTCCACTTACCTATTTCAGACTTAAGTACAATGGTTTTATCCCATCGTATTGTGTGAATGCATGCATTCCAATGGTCGAGATTTTCTCTAGATTACCGATCCTGTGAGAATGTGTCTTTCTATATTTAGCCAAATTTATATATTTGGCTATTCTAATTAACTCCGATCGGCTAGTTTGACCTATGTACTTAACCTGACTCACAGTCATTACATGAAATTTGATAGATTATATTATTTTGCCTAACTGGTTCCGTCGGATTCTTAAGCCAGCCGACAAAGCTTATCTCTGAGTGAGTTTGTAGGTTTAAATGCCACCCTAATTCCAGCTTTGTTGAGGATCCTACCTAAAGTTTTTGATGTTCCTTCCTTATAGGGTAACACAATGGAGGCTGTGAACTCCCTTCTACGTGTGTTTTCGTTATCAGTTGTACTTGTGTTACTGCTATTATTTCGTTTCTTATGTATTCCTACGAATTTCTTCATAAACTGCGGAGGATAATTATTAATTATTAACGCTTTTCTTATGCATTTCTGCTCCTTGTTTAGGTCCCTGCAAGGAGTAATCAGCTTACTAGCTTTATCATTCAGATATTTAACTAAACCTGTCTTAACTGAAATTGGATGAAGTAACTTAAAGTCTAGATACCTGTCAGAATGTGTCAGCTTCCTGTAGACGGTAGTATCCTAACCTCTGTCTGTCCTTTGTTTTATTCTACAATCTAATATAGAAGCATGGCATTCGAATAAGTCATCAATTAATAGATCTACTGACATAGACCCAATCTATCAACCAATGAGAAAAATGATAAACAACAGAAAGGTCAGGAGTCAATCAGAGGAACAGCCAACAAGAAAATCTATATAGTCAAGGACATAACAACCAAAGGAAATAACCAATCACAAACCAGTTCTTCAGGCCAAGCTATTAAGTCACTCACGGCAAGATATTGACAGCTCACTTCATATTGAAGTTAGTGTTGATGGTGTCGTCTAGAAATACGACGACAGCTCCACGATTGAACAACCCAGCTGAGAGAACACAATAAAACCAAAAGTTATAACTGTTTACTAGTTTTTCCAAGAAGTGAAACGGTTATGTGACACCAAATTACTTTCAAATACCTTTTTTTGTTTGAAATTTACTTTTAATATAACTCATTCTGACTTGCTTCAGTGAATTGTGTAACCAGAACTCGGTGTACAACAATCTACATTCTTTCATTTGTGACCTTCAGTTAAGGCTTTGTTTTTACGATCAATAAACTGAAACTTTTGGCTGGAAACGTTGCATAACAATATCTCATTTATCATCAACTACTGAATGTGAATGTGATTAGCATATGTAATGAAGTGTAAGGAATATATATAAAAAAATACTGAAAATATACATTGATACAATCATATTTGCTTACATAAAAATAACTTTCATTCATTCATTCATTACTGAATAAAGTAATTCATGCAAAGTCATGTACGATGAAATACACAAAAAAACCAACGATGAAAAAGAGTATACACATAAATATTATCATACAAAATGAGTCTATTATCAATAATGACCTACATATTGCTTTTATGTTAAAAAACCATTGGACATTGAACGCCTGAATGAAAATATACCTGGATTTCAATAACAGGATCGTATCATTAGTAACTATCAGTATGTGAAGTACATTTAGAATACAACAAAAGGAATCCTTCATAGAACTGAAATTATGTCCAGTAATCAGTGATTACAGAGAAACAACTCCTGATTTGCAATTGATATGCAAACTGCACGATCTATGTTGACATTCCTCATATGCCAAGTTGTTTTTCAACTGCCTAACTCTGATAGCAGTCAATAGGATTTCCGTTGAAAATTACCCAGTAAAACTCACAAGGTCCTATTAATGACTGGTGACATATACTACTGAGCAAGTTGAGTAGTTATAAAACTCCCAAGCTGATATATAGATTTGATTTCGTC
Source organism: Heterobilharzia americana (assembly GCA_944470555.2). Classification (NCBI taxonomy): domain Eukaryota; kingdom Metazoa; phylum Platyhelminthes; class Trematoda; order Strigeidida; family Schistosomatidae; genus Heterobilharzia; species Heterobilharzia americana. The sequence continues at coordinate 30,746,653 of OX104129.1, read as the reverse complement.
AGCCAGATCAGAGTGATCTGAACATCACAAGTGGTTAGCTAGTCAGGTTTAAGCGATCTGAACTACTTCGACCCTATGAGCTAAACTTATCTGGGTCCATGGTTGATGAGATCGGAGCCAAACGAGCGGAATGACCGTTACTTGTTTAGATCACTATGATATGGCTACCTGATGAAAACTGCAGGTCAGCTTAAGTGGTTTACAACTACTCGGTTTGTTCACTAGTTTACCTTGCAACTCTTGTTTTCAATTAAATAGTACACTGAAGGCAGCGCAACCGAACTCAACTTCCTTATTTCAGTAGCAAATATCGTTGAAGCAATCTCGAGAAACGGGTGTAGTCCTACCTTTTGAAGGTGAATGAAATTCCGTTCGGAATGCCGATATTCCTACCCCTAGACTTGGCTGTATTTCAGTAGCCCAAAGAGATCCAGCACCGTGAATTTGTTGGTATTATAAGTTCATGGGCTATACTTTCGAGAGAGATGCACTTAGGTCTACACGGTTGTGCAGACTTCAGTGAGACGCATCTCACATGTGTCTACCCACAGGAAAGTGTATATGACCAATGAACCTAGTGAATCGATCTTGTACAGAATAGCTTTGGATTGTATGTTTTACGCTTCAGAAACAAAGGATGAAACACCCACACAGTGGGACAGTTTTATTTACCGGATAACCTTCTGGCCATAATTTATTATCCATGGTTATATCAAGGTATGTTCATAAATCTAAGGTATGCTCTTTGTAGGAGAACTGCATGAAACACCTAGTAAATCCGTAAAAATGGAATGGATGTCAGCCCGTGATGACAACTAACTTGAAGTAAATAAATCCTCACAAACCTTAAACTAAATTACTGTCTAAGGCTCATTAGTGACATGCTTTGACATAGATATCTCGAAGTTCTAAAGAGAAATCGTGAACGATTGGGTAGACTAAGTCGGGTGTGAAGCAGATACCGACTGATGACATTGATGGGTAGTTGTAATTCATCAAGAATCAACAAAAGTAGAAAACTGTGTAACACTGGATTTCGACCCAGTAGCTGGATGGTTAATTATCTGAGCATGATATCTGTAGGTTACGGGTTCGATCACTGACGGAGTGGTAGGTGCAGAGTATTGAGGAGTCTGATACTGGAAAGAAACAATTATTAGTTTTTCACAAACCTCCAAATAGAATTAATCTAGCCCTCATTGGTGACTACCTTCCAGAGGTGATTACCGAAGTTGCAATGAGGCCAAGTTGAACATAAGGACAGTTACTCAACGACGATATTGGATGTAGGTCTCAGTATATTGTGAACTGATAGAAATAGGGAATATGGACCATAGGATTCCGACCCAGGGGCTCAACGGTAACGTACTGGCCAAGAAACTTGAAGGTCCTGGGAGTCCCATACTTTGACAAACAGCTATCCAGTGTTCCCATGTTTCCAATGTTCCTCCAAGTGATATCAGTTCATGACGAATTCTAACCTAAAACTAATTATTAAATCCCCAAAAACTTCCAGATAGATTACAAAATTGTTTCAGTTTTTCAATTACCCAAGGCGTAAATTCAAATTCTTTTCGTCACACTATCATACTAGAAATAATCAATAAATGAAGTGACATTTGATGATTTATTACACATGAATAAGTGAGTGACTTTAAATGCCACCCTAACTACAACTGAAATAACCAGTTACACTTCATTATTTTAATAGTATCTACTTTTCCAGCAGAAATGGAGAAACCTAATTGGTTATTTCGATTGTTACTAGGGTGGTCTCTAAAGTTATCTTACTAATTCAAAAAAATTTCAGTGTATTCATTTATTTATTCCATAAGAGAAGAAAAAAGTAGACAGAAGGACTGAAAACCAACTCATTTAGATCAATTTAGCATTCCTCTCACAGTCTGATAAGCTTTTTTCTTTAACTAGCATTGTACCCTATAGCGTTCACCGCTTGACCCCGATTTGTGTCTCATCTATCTATCGAATGTGATGAAGTAAACACATTAAATTTCATACTACTGTTTACTTAACTGTGTTTTTTTCAAACTAATATCTGAGATCATTTAAAATCAGATGGTAAACGTATCGATTTAAACAGGTTCGAGAGCATGTGCACCCTTGCACACCCACGTATACATTGTTATCTTTGAGTTATTTCTTTACAAGGGAATTGATTGAATGACTTGACGTCTTCTCACATCTAACATTTTGTGCATACCATTAATTCAAGGAATTAAATGGACATATAGAAATATTTTTTAGAACTGTACACGTTTAAACTGGTATGTTTGTATTATTTTACACAGACAGACAATATGTGGTTTTATATCAATCATTTTTTTCTCTCTTCTTATCAACTATAAAATTTGGCATAGATACTTAATCAGTTTTTAAACTAATGAGATCAATAAAACAGATATGTTTGGAGCTATATTGTAGCTAACTTGATAGTGACTAGTAGAATTCAGGACGCGTGTTTCGTCCTGTTTGAGACTTGTCAGCTGGATGTACTTATAGCGTAGTTTTCCACCAAGACTCCAAGCCAGTACCCTTCACTTCAAATGCCAGACCACTATCCACTAGCCTACTGAGGCACGATAGCCATCTCTTGTGCATCAGTATCAGTTGTTATTTACTTATAACTGTAACTTCCTTCGCTATACTGGATCAAACTGCCCCACCTCTGTGTGAATACTCATTATATTAGAGTCTGATGGGTAGGGTGTCATTCACAACGATCGTTTCGTCTTATTTCGGATTCGTCAGCTGAATGCACCTGAATCCTAGTGAGTGGTGTTGTTCCCACTAAGACTCGAACTCCGTACCCATCTTTTCATTCATGAAGGTGTCGTGCACTTGGCTACAATTCCTAACAACTTTCATGTGAAGCTATACTGTGAGTTATTTAAATGTGAAATTATCGCAAGCTTTTAAATTTTCATAGAATTGAAAAAGATTTTGCACAGTAACAACCGTCACTTCTCACTTTCTTTTATTTTAAATAGTCTTTGATATGTATTAAGTGTTGACAGGGGAGTTTATCTGACTTAAGGCAAATCTGCATTCAAAAACTGGAGCATTTTTGAAAAATAAGTTGTAGTCAACAGCAACTTTCACCTGGTTATTTAAAACTGTTTAACAGTGGACGCCGCCGATCCTCCTTTGTGATCATCAGGTTTTGCCGCTGTCAGCTATGACCGTCCTTATTAACCAGATAGTAAACAATGATATTATTAACAAAAACGTGTTTCATTTAAAGCGTGTTTTAGATCTATGAATACAATATGTATACGGTGTTGATATTCGGTTAACAGCAAAAGACGGTAATTGCCCAATAGATGAGCACAGTGTACAAAGTAGAGAACACAGGAGGCGACCGTATGAGTCACAGCTGAAGACCCACTTACATTCAAACAGCTTTTAAAATTGAGGATGGCACTCACCATGGATGGACAAACCTTACTAATAACTGTATCTGTAGTTTGTGCTTGTAAAGATATCTCATTTTAAATTGAATTTACTAAAATACGCTTAGTTGATCTATTTTATGAGCGTGTCATTTTGTCTCTTAACTAGACGCAGATGGATTTTGTAACAGTTGGGTGACAGGCAAAAATAACACTGCCATTATTCACAGCTAGAGTTAAGTCGAATGCGCATTGATTAACTAAGACCATGAATTGATTACAGTTATCATCTGAAAGCTACCTAAAGTGGTACAAAGATGTACTGTTTGGGAAACGTTTGATGTATGACCTATTTACTCAGAAATCTTTGTGATATCTCCTGTTCCCAAGAAAGATACAAAATCACTTTGAACAGATGTACATCAGTTATAGTAAGCCATAAGACTGCTAACATCCTCTTGAGAAACCCTAAATCCCTGAAGCTTTTCGCAACCAATCACGTTACTTCGAAGTATCCAGAGAAAGCACGTGAACATATTAGCAAATATCATATTGATCGAAGAAGTAAGAATCAACAGGATATAATCATTTTAGAATGGCCCAAAGTCATTTTAAATGTATATAAACAGTAGTTTTTAGTACTTTTTTTGACGCTGTAATGCACCACCATGTTAAAATTGTATTTGGACAAGCGGAGAATTAAACGTTCAACTTCACAGTTAAAAAACTTTCAACATATTCTCTTTAACGGTCAAATATGCACTAAACACATAAGCATATCAACCACAACTGTTAACATGCATCATGAATTCGGTATAATTTTAAGAAAATCATACATGTTAGCCATTGATTTTTGAACCAAGAAAAAATAAACAGTAAAATAGTCGGCAGTTTCAAAAAGTGAAAGCTTTTATCTTAAATGAATTCATAAAATCCTTTCATCGTTTATTTTCGTATATTTCACTGTTAATGTTTTTCTAGGTAGATGTCTATTTCAGAAGAAGTTTCAGAGTAACTTACGGATTAGTGATGGATAATAGCAAGTAGCAGAATTCACGATGCGCGTTTCGTCCTATTTAGGACTCATCAACCGATCATTTCGGAACCTTATAAGCTATAACATAAAAAACCCTAACGGATTGTTGTGCACATATCAAGGGGTGAGGATGTGCCAGCTGTCAAATCGTATTTGAAAAAGAAACCAGCTTGAAATAATTTAGTTGAAAATTATGATTAGTATTGATGTCAGTGGTAAAATAAGCCATAATAACAATATAAATGAACAACTTTTTCTCAAGTCAATAGTGACCACATAATAATTGTTTCACTGAATTAGTAGTTGTTATCATCAAGGTCATACTATTTGTGCGGATCTGTTTCACGAAACCCATTTCACATGGAAGAAATGCATCGACTGCTTCAATTCTACAGGTCAGTCAGTCAATCAATCAGTTTGTCTGGATGTTGTTTATTACAAAGTCGAAGCAAAATGAAACTTATCTTGAAACTTTCCAGATAACACGAAAAAGTTATTATTATTATTATTATTAGTCCCTTGGGTTCCTAGTCGAACATAGGGCTTCAGTAGCACGTCTCCAGTGACCTCTGTTCTCTGAGATCTTTTGAACCTGGTTCCACGACAGCCCACAAGCTCTCATTTCTTCCTCGCACGACCTCCTCCATGTCACCCTCACCTAGGACGCCCAACTCGTAGCTTCCCATGGGGATTCCACTCGAGCAACTGGCCTGACGCGTGATGTCCTCAGTCGACCTTCTCAGTGCATGCCCAATCCCTCTCCACTTCCTTCTACATATATGTTGAGCGATAGGTTCTTGGTTGGTTCGTTCCCAGAGTTCCTTGTTGCTTATTCTGACTATTCTGGACATCTGATCTTCAGTAGCGAGCGTAAGCAGTTGTTGATGAATGTATGTAGTTTATTGGAAATGCCTTTCGTGACGCGCCAAGTCTCTGAACCATCACACAGAAGCACTGACTTGACGTTGGTGTTGAAAATCCGTATCTTGTTCCGCATGCTGAGTGCAGAAGATCTCCACACTGATTTCAGGCTAATGAACACCTGTCTTGCTGTCTTTCCGATTCTGACTTTGACATCCTCGTCTGTCCCGCCTGTAGTTGAAACAGTGCTTCCTAGATAGGTGAAGGAGGTTACTTCCTTTAAGTTTCTCCCGTTGACGGTGATTGGAGTTTGTTGTTGTTGTTGGAGTTGTTGGTGAGGTATCTTCATCACCTCTGTCTTCTCGATATTCACCTGAAGTCCCGTCTTCGCTGCCTCTTCTATCAACTTGTTAGTTTTTGCCTGCAGATCTTCAAGTTTATGTGACATCAGACACAAGTCGTCGGCGAAATCCAAGTCTTCTAGGTTCTTTTCCCCGGTACAGCCAGCGTATCCCCCTCTTCTCACAGCTCCCCACTGTTTGCTGCATGATCCAGTCCACCACAATGAGGAATATCATGGGGGATAGTAGGCAACCTTGTTTCACTCCTGTCTTCACTTCACCCGATAGCATCACTGAGCTTCCCATTGTGAATTACTTGGCATGTGGCATCTTCGTATAGTTGTTGAATGAGACGGATAAAGGTTTGCGGTACTCCGTAGTAATGAAGCAGTTTCCAAATTACCTCTCGGTCGACTCTGTCAAAGGCCTTCTCAAAGTCGATAAAATTGAGATAGAGAGCCGATTGCCATTCTATGCTCTGTTCTATGATGATGTGAAGCGTTGCAATTTGGTCCGCACATGATTTGTACTTCCTGAAGCCTGCTTGTTCCGGTCGTAGTTTTGAATCCAGTGCATCTTTAAGCCTCTCCAGGATGATGCGGCTTAATATTTTACTTGCTCTGGGTGGAGAGGAGGGTGATTCTGCGCCAGTTCTTGCAAACACTGAGGTCTCCCTTCTTCGACAGTTTGACAAGGTAACCCTTCTCCCAATCAATGGGCAGGTACCTTCTCTTCCTTCCACACCTTCTGCAATAGTCGTGTGGTGTGAGCATGTCCGTTGCTGTTGTCTCTGCGTCTGTTCTCAGTGCTTCTGGCGGGATTCCATCTGGTCCTGCTACTTTCCCGCATTTCAGTAGCTTTATGGCGTTCAGGACTTCCACTTTTGTTGAAGGATTTATGTTCACTTGTAGTTCAGCGGCTGCAGGTGGTATTTCTGGACGAAGTGCAAGTAGTGGTGGTGGTGGTGGTCGATTCAAGAGCTTCTTGAAGTGGTCGGCCCATCCTTTCCTTTCTTTCTCTTCCTTCGTAATTAAATTTCCGTCATCATCTTTTATTGGTTTCATCTGTGTTGATCTCTTCCCTCCCAGATAGCAACCTGGTTATTTGATACAATGTTGTCAGGTCTCTCTTACCTGCAGCCTGTTATGCTTCACTTGCCAGTGTTTCGTAGAAGTGTCTTTTGTCTTTGCGTGCACTCTTCTTCACTTCTTTGTACAGTGTAGTGTTTTATACATTGTACTCAGTTCCTCTTCTCATTGTGCATCCTTGCACTGCATTGGTTTATCTTCTGTTTCACCATCCTACTCTCCCTACACTATAAGCTTCCATGTATCCGTCGAGAACCATTCCATTCAGTGTCTTCTTTCTTATTCCTTCCTAATACTGTTGTGCAGGTTTTTTTCCACATAGCTTTCAAAGACTTCCAGTGTTCTTCCACACAGGTTTCTTCACGGATGTTCCTCCATATCTCCCATTTTGTCTTGATGGCTACCGTGAAGATTTTCTGTGTAGTTTCGTCCTTCAGTTTCCGAGTGTTGAACTTGAACTGTGGTCTATCACCAGTTTCCTTGGAGGCTTTCAACTTGATTTTGAAGGCAGGTTCCTTGCACTATATAGTGGTCTGCTCCTGTTATTGACCTTGTGTCAAGTAGACTGCGTCTCCATTTTCTTGAGATTGAGATAAAGTCGATTTGATTTTTAGTGTGTCCATCTGGTGAAATCCATGTCGCTTTGTGGATATCTTTGTGCCTGAACACACTGCCTCCGATCACCAAATCGTCGAATGCATAGAATTCTGCAAACGATTCTCCATTCTCCTTCATCACCTCACCGAGCGCTTCTCGACCCATTCTTAGTTCTCTTCCTGTGTTGTCCCCTCCCAGTTTGGCATTCATGTCGCCCATTCGAATTTTGATATCTCCAACTGAGGTGGTGTCTTGTCCAGTGTTGATTGCAGTTGACTGTAGAATTCCTCTTTCTTCCCTCTCTTGATCTGCATTATTTTTAGGTGCGTAGCGTGGTATTGTATGATTGTGACCTTCCTTCCTTCCTTTTGAGTTGAATCTTGCTGTCATGATCCTGCATGAGGAGATTGGTTCCCACTGCATGAGAGCCTTCGATGCTCTTCAAGGGGACATCATGACAGCCACTCCAAACTCAGTGTACTCATGGTTGTCATCTGGGTGACAATATCTGAGTAGATTATTGATTCTCCAGTTGACAGTTTGGAGAGTCCACTCCCATTCCATCTGCTTTCGCAAATTCCAAGCACTTCATTGTGATGCCTCTTCATCTCGTTTGCAATCTGGGCTGCCTTGCTGGGTTCAAACATCGTGCGGACATTCCATGTCCCCATGTTTACTTTCGCTTTCATCGAGGGAGAGAGGACACATCGGCCAATTGGCTTCCCGAAGGCTTTCACCAACTGGCGTCATTTCGCCTCTCTGATTCCAGCAAGGAATAAGTTTGTTTTCATTTTTTATATTTTTTTTGTGCTTTGAAGTTTCTTTAGCGGTTAGATAGTCTAAGGAAGTGGTTGTTACGTAATATAAGGGCACAACTTTGGCATTATGATAGGAACAGTACCATTTAAACGAGTTTGTTGGATGTATCATTCAGTGAAAAACGCTTAGAAATGGATAAATGATACTGACAACTTTTAAGTGACCAGTTAATATATCTACTCTAATCCTTCAAGAAATCACTCGCCGTTAGAACAGCTCATTTCTCAACATAGCACTAAGTAATGCAGGTTTGAATACTTTTGAATCTCTGATAGGACATCACTTCCACTGAGAGTGCAGATCCACCTAGCTGATGGATGTCAACAAACAGGCGGCATAAGTTGCTTTTTCAACCACTGAATAACAGTATTGCTTATTGGATAACGTGTAGGAGACAAGTTAGCATTTGTAGTAAAGACAGGTTGCAATTATTAAATAATACTATATACCTACTTGATAAATCTGATAAAGAAACTCTAATGGAGTCATTCAATACCACCATTCTAAGCTGATTTCATAACTTTCCTCTTTAGTCTGTTTAGTTATCGCTATATGTCAGAGTTAACAGTCATTTTACTGCTTATAATACAATACTTTTATTAGCCTAAATGCCTCAATTGACGACTGATAATTTATTTTATACTTAAGTTTTGTTAATCACATGAACAAACATACTGGAAACAGCCGATATAATATCATGTTTCCATATCACATAGTAACTAATCATCGTATGAACTCAGCTCTGCATACAAAAGACATTTGTCGATGAGGCTAGTGAGGAAGTCAGATCACACAAAAGTCTTGCTATTCTGTTGATCGTTTTAAGAGTAGGTTATGTTTGACTGGTTTGATTTCAGCACTGTATGTTATCGTGATGGAATAGAGGAAAATATCAGCTTTATACAAGCATATATTGTTAGAAAATTTTATTCCCTTTATACTATTATTATTATTACTACTAATATTAGCAATATATTCAAGACTTATTTTATGGTGTAAAATATACAGAAGAGTCCAGTTCAAGAGTTTCACATCAACCTCCCTAAAACTTGAGGTTCTCAGAGAGAATAGATTGATATAACTCTGATTTCCGGACATAGAATCAATCGTTTCATCTTTTAAGAACTACTGTATATTGTCAGCTTGGTATTTAAATTTGTGTGTAATATGTGAGTCAGACCATCAGTGCCTGGTCAGTACAGTAAGTCCCACTGTTGTTTAACAGACAGTTAAATGTTTAGTTCGATTTCCATCGACATTCATCATCGGCTGATATCAGTTGAAAACCATTGGAAACCTCTAGTATGGGGTACCTCAGCAGCACGCACTCATAAACACGTCAGGGATCCTTGGGTTTCGCGTGCACCACGTTACCATTCAACTACTGGGTTGGAATCCAGTGGCTCACATTTTCCCTCTTCTGTCAATTCGCGGTGAACCAAGAACTTCATCCGGTGCCATCGGTGAGTATTTGTCCTCAAGTCAGACTTGGTTTGCCGTAATGGTCATGACGTCTCATTAGAGCCTTAGGACATCTCATTTCAAGGAATGTTAATAATGGACTCAGGAAAAAATTTAGTTGTCTAGGGTTCCGAGTATTTTTCAATGATCCTCTAGCTGACGTCAGTTTATAATGTATTCATTATGAAGGCAAATGTTTATGCCATTTCTGTCGGTAAATATAACTAGTACAGTTGTTGAGACTAGCACTGTGGAATTTCCGCATCAGTTATTGGCTTACTAAGTGAACTCTAATGATTTATCATGCTTTCGAGCCAAAAGAGATTTTATTTGGATTTATTGAGTGATAAATTTTGAAAAATTGAAGGGAATTATTTTATGCAAAACTGTCTCAAGCTATATGCTAATTCTCAAGGAACTCTGGGAACGAACCAACCAAGAACCTATCACCCAACAAATATGCAGAAGGAAGTGGAGATGGACTGGGCATACACTGAGTAGGCCGATTGGGGATATCACTCGCCAGGCCCTCAAGTGGAATCCAAAAGGGAAACGATGAGTTGGGCGTCCGAGGGTGACATAGAGATCATGTGAGGAAGAAATGAAAGCTTGTGGGAAGTCGTGGTGCTAGGTTGAAAAGGCTGCAGAGAACAGAGTGAAATGGTGGCGTGCTACTGAAGCCCTATGTTCCACTCGGAACCAAAGGGAAAAATGATAATAATATATGCTAATTCTATTAGATTTTGCATCTGCCTATATTCCTCAGAGTGGACAGAATCATGTTTGTAAGATGTAATTTGTATTATCTTCCACCGCCAATACTGAAAACAGCATCTACTAGCAATTTGTCTCACTGACGTAAGTTTTATCCACTGAAGGTTACACACTCTCATATACTCAGTATCCAACTTTGTAACCTAGACGTGATCATTACCTGTGGCTGTGACTGCTAAGTTGTTAGAATCACTCTTGTTTCTTACCGTCGATAACTCTTAGTCTAAATGAATTCCTTCTTATGTAGTCTGTTATAAGAAAAGGGATTCTTTCCTTCGCTTCTGCCCACGCAAAATTAACAGTTACAATGATGGCAAAATTCTCCATTTCTACTGAATATGAATTACACTCGGACTCAGTTATCATGAAAAAAATATATCACATTTAAATTCACATAAAATATACTACTGAACAACTTGAGTAGTTAAAAAGCACTCAGGCTGGTCTGTAATAGTTCACCAGTTAGATGAGTGTGATCTTAATACCGGACTACCGTGTGTCTGGTTTAGGGCTAAGCCAAGTCATCAGCTGTGTACCCGGATAAATTCAGCTCATACAGCTGAATTAGTTCAGATCACCTAATATTGGTTAGTTGACTAATATGGACCGGTATGCTTAAAATAAAATAATCAATTTGCATGTGATTCACAAACTGTACGGTCCAAGTGGAAATTTCTTATAATTGAGTATATTTTCAACTGCTAAAATGTGATGTCAACAAGATTCCCGTTGGAAATCACCCTATAGGCAAGATCTCAATGTATGATCCAGTGATATGGTTGACAAAATTTGGAGATCAATCTGAGTAGTTTCTAACTACTGGAGCTGTTCACTAGTTCATGACACTTCTCCGCAGAGATCACATTTTGTGTTCTTGTCTTAAGGTTGGTTACCAATGGAAAGCCTATTAACCTTACAGTCGAACAGTTGAAAATCTACTCAACTGTGATAAGTATCAACATGGACCGTACAATTTCTAAGTCATTTTCAAATTGATCATCCGAATAAATTCATACAGTTTGAAATCAACTCAATTAATAATTGATGAGTATATGGAATCATCTGCAAAAGTGTGACTTATTGGCCTATCTACTTGATTTTCAAGCAATAAATCGATGGCTGAAATACTGTTCGACCCATTTTGGCCCCGGTAACCTGGCAGTAATAATAAACTATAAATTAAGAATGATCATTAGGCAGTTTAAAACCACGTACCACACTCAGTTGCAGTTTTTAGTGGTTCACCTTAAGGTACTCATACTGTACCGGATTTGACTTTAAAATAGTAAATAAAATAAATCAGACTTATATGAGAGTTCATCTGAATGTAAATTATTTGCCTGGAAACCATACCAGAGCTTTACCAAGCATTCAGGACAAGATCATCAGTTAATCGTAGAGGATGAACTGCTATCCTTTTGGGGTCATCTTTAAATGCAAAATACAACAATCGTGCGTAAGTGTAAATAAGCTTTTTCGAATCATCCAAAAGCCATTTATCATCACTTTCGTTAATTCATCCCACGCTATTGAATCAATTTGGTTGTGGAACGATAATTGATATGTGACTGACTTATCTTTAAGCGGATTCCCAATGGTTCTAGTAGCATGCCAGCACCAGTAGAGTCAGTCATATTTATGTGAACGCTTGAGAGAAGTAGCACAATATCAACCACTGACCACTAACGGAATGTTTAAATAATGCAGCGCTTTCCTCGAGACCTGAAGTTCCTGACTTCGATGCTCCACAAACTCACATATGCGCATCCATGAGGAGTTTTGATTGGTTGCCCCATGCTTTTCAATTGTTCCGTGAGTGACCCGACTGTCTGATGAAGACTATCCTGGTATCATTTTGGTTAGTTATATCACCTGAAAAACGGAAAATATGAGTGGGTCTCAGATAAGTGTCATTGTTAGTACTATTTTATTTATTTTAGAATTCATTCTATTTACGACCTAATTAGTAAGATTATTACATAGCTCCGATCAAGAGCTACTGAGAGACCCCTTACACTTTCTGTTTGACCTATGTGTCGTAAATAACTTCATCTTTAGTGAAATTCATTGTTATGCCTTATCTCATATTTTGTGCTTGAAATGGTTGTTTCATTTCTTTAAATTGTGATACGTTGTAGCCAAGTAATTTCACTATAGGTACATAGAAATGAGATCACTAAAATATATGGGCAATAAGCAGCAGACTTTGTGTTCTGTTGCATGCGGATGAGGCGGCCAAGTTGCGTGACTGATAGTGTCAGTCGGATGAGTATTTGAGACTGGGCAAAAACATTTAAGGTTGATCATGTTCAAGGTCCATGGAAAGATTGAATAAGTCGAATCATATGTTTGAGTCAATTGTAACCAGACGAAATTGTAGCAATTTGACGATAGAGTTAACATAGGAATATAATATACCTCAGTGGAACAACTAAAAAACGTAATGTCTGTAACTTCTAATTCTTTCCTTTTGCTTTTTCCAGAGTATGAGAATTTTCCGGAGGACTGGTATGGATATGAATTTATTGATATACCTTGTTTGGTTGGTACTGTCTGCATCAACAAAGTTTTTGTTACCAATCTCCTCTTCTTTCCACCCAGCTGTCATCTTATTCGAACTGACTGGCTGACTGTGTACGGTCACAGGCATGACTATGGTTGAGCCTTTCCAACAGTGGTTATTTTTCTATGGTTTTCCATCTTTCCTTGAATAAGGTTTTGTGCTCCAGTAGCTGTATTGACCATATATTCCCGAGATTACAATCACCAAAAGAGATTTGTTACATCAAAACTATTTTCTTAATAGGCTCTGTAGAACCTTTCCTTTCCTAATGAATTCGTAGATTTAAATGCTCTGCTAACTGGAGCTTTGTTGAGAGATCTACTTACGATTTCTAAAGTCCACAACTAGTATTGCAACACTCGGGAGGCATTGAATTTAATCTAGATGTGTAGCCAATTTTGATCATGTTATTAGCACATCTACGTCACCAATAATTGCTTTAACTTCCCTACGATTCCTACAAAATTGTGAACAACTGCTAAACTATCAGGTTTCTTTAAGTTTTTCAACCTCAAGTTGTAGATTATAAGATAATGCCCCAGTGCTAGTCTGCTACCACTCCCGGTTCAATGGTAGGGAGTGAAGTGGCGGGATGTGTCGACCAATTCACTTACTTGGGGAGCTGCGTCAGCTCGATTGGGCTGGTTACTGATAAAATTTCGACTCAAATATAGTACGTCCTTTTGGCATTTGTCAACTTATCTCATCGGTGAGGCCAACTGGTGAGATATCCCAATAACTGCATTGAATGGTCACAGGAGTGCAACCAATTTCATGTTATCTAGTCCTTAGTGCAGACCGAATTCTATCGATCATATTTGTAATGTGGCAACCAAGCTAGGAAGCTCAGTATCGCGGTGCACATTAGTAGATGTTAGTTGGTTGGAGGCAATCGGCAATCAGCGATGCTGAGCTTCCTAGCTTGGTTGCCACATTGCAAATATGATAGATAGAATTCGATCTGCACTCAGGACTAGACAAGATGAAATTGGTTGCACTCGGATGATCAATCAATACATGTAAACCAGTCCTACAGGAGGTCAGTCGTGGCCCGAGTAGCCCATTGGTAAAGTTACTGACTACAACAATGGGTGACGCGGGTTCGAATCTCAGACGAGACATCAGTTCCGTCGGGGTTGCAGATACGCCTTGCTGACGAGTGCCAAAAAACACGAAACCTAGGTCTAGGGCTTCCTGCCGATTGCCTTTAAGGAACTAATGTCCGACTGTCTATCAAAGTACGAGTATACTGCGCTACAGTCGGTTCTTTTCTGTTGTGCACCTGTTAGACATGGCAATTAAAAGTAAAAGGCACGAAGGGATTAATGGGTTTCGATCATAAATATCTTCGTAGCATTTGGTGGAATCACCGTGTGAGCAATGTTGAAGATAGGTGAAGAGTAATAGGCGAGATAGACAAATTGGTGTATGAGGTTGTAAACCTCAGTCAACTGTGATGAATTTAATACGCACCGCACATCCCAAGCCACCGCCTACCTCGACATGCCATACTAGGGGAAGTTGGACTAGTTCGGAACAGGGTTCGGAGAAGCCAAACCAAGACCTGGCACCAGTCGATGAAGTCACTTGCTGTTGCTTTGAGCCGTGCGCACAGAAATAGACTACCTGGTTAGTATCCGTGAGACCATAGGAATCAGTTGTTAAGGGATCTTTGTGACATGACTGGAAATTCATTACAGTGGCGCAGGTATATTCACTCCTAGACGTCTTCCAAAACTTGAATAGTCATACTTACTTTTTCCTTCATATTGTTTATTCTCTCACAGTATCTTACTTACTATGATATGACTTTTTTTATCCACCTGCCTTTGTATACTACTGTGAATTGCGGCAAGCTGAGCCGATGCACCTGTGGGAGAGGATCTACGTTGATTTTGCCAGTCAGTCAATGTAGATTCTTTGCATTACTCAATAGTTTCTCCATTATATTGCGTCAACACTCCAACTAACCCGTTTCATCAACTGAAATGGGCTGTAGGAATAACTCAACATCCATATTGGTTATTTGAAAAATTTCTATCACATTGAAACATTGGATACAAGAGAATAGGGACCGTGAAACGGCATACAGAGTTGTTTGACTGGTCTAATATAATGATGGATAATAATATGTGACCGAAATTTTATCCAATCAATAATACTGTTCCAGTTTGTGGAACACATAACATAATTAGAAGTTTGACTATGTGAGATAGCCATGGTTTGGCAGACTAGTACTGATACTAGGTGATGACCGAAAGTGAAGGAGAAATGTGAACTGCAGAAGGATTCGAACCAACTACCCCGGGTTACCGATCTAGTGCTTCACCAACTGCACTATGAGACAATACACTGATTTCAGGGATTCATAGTGAAATTTGCCAAAGCGATAGCTATACGCAAATTGATGCCGTTTTTGTGTCCATAAAAACAGTTTGTTCTTACACTACACCTACCTTGATAAGCTATGTATTATTGGCATATAGGCCACTATCCAGATGCCTTCGTACTGCCCGATTACTCATTATGTTTTAGTCTGCTTGGCAGTTAGCACTGGGACCCAGAAAGTGTGTTTCAGTCTATTTAGGACTCGTTAGCTGAAGGTAGCCGAACACTAGTGGGGGATGTTATTCCCAATGGGACTCAAACTCAGTACTTATAGCCTCAGACTCTCTCGTGCTCCGAAGGGCTCAGCGGATAACGCTTCGGCATGTAAAGTGATGGATGCTGGGTTCCAGTCTCGGTAAAAACGAAACCAGTCACTGGAGTACAGGCACATTCATCTGACTAACCCGAAATAGGATGAAACATGCGTCCTAGATTCCAATGCTAGCCACCGTGCAGACTACGACACATAAGTCTTCCCTTTTTTCTCATCTTTCTTAATCTTAAGCCCCTTTTATCTTAATTGTTCCACTTGTCCTTCCATTCATTCTTCGGTTGTAGATAAATCGACTCGATAAGTAAATATGATCAGATTGTTCAAAATGTATTGCTCAAATACTTCACACTGATCAGATAAACGTCATTTTCTCATGACTCGTGGTTTATAAGAGTGACAAGCACTAACTACTACTTCACAGCAGTATGTCTCCTACAATGATTGATTGTCCTCTTGAAAATTGTGTGAATACTCTATGAAGCTGAATGATGTTACATACATACTTGACAGGAAGAATGCTGCTCAGCTGACTTGTTAACGGTTGCCAATGCTAATGAGACGTCCAAGTAGCATCTGAGTATTAATCCCTTAAATACCTTGGTCTTATCGAGCATTTTATCTTCAAAAGACATCAACTCCTCAAAGTTTAAATCAACTGATTGTAAGCGGCTGGTTTACCTATGAACAGTACTCAAATATACTCCACTAACTATAGATTGTGTTGAACATACATGACGGAGGATTATGATTGGTCGAAACAGCATTAGCGAATCATAATGCATTCTTTGAAATATGTATCACACATCTTATTTGCTATTAACGTGATTTTTTTACAAATGGAAGAAATTATTATACAAAATAATTCTTTTTTTTTCTTTCATGATGTAACCAGTTGGACGTGAATGATCTCATCAAAGTCAGATGCTTTAATTTTAAATTCTTACTCTTCATCGCGTAAACATTAATAATACAAAAAAATGTATATAAACACGTCAACAACATATAGTATGTATATATGAGTTCAAGCAGATGACAAGACAATATTTCACATTTATACTATGGCATATTTAGATGGGTGCACACTCATACATGCACACAATTATCTGATTATCTTTCAGCCTAGATGTATGCAAATAATAACTGAAGTAGAGTATCATCTTATAAATTGACAGTTTTGTTGTCACACCTGTCTTAAAGGAAGGTGTACACGCTTGTATAGGCATCAAGTGGAAATCGATAAAGCTTGAACTTATTTGTTGGCAAAAACAAATTGATAGAAAAAAGTGCTTACTCAGTTGTGTGTGATTCAGTTAGTTGTATTGTTTTTTTTAAAAGAAGTAATGGAATTTAATAGAAAATCAATTCGACAAATTGGTTATTATACACCGACCTATTCAAATTCACCAAATGTGAAACGACACAAAGACAAAACGTTTGTTAGTTATCATCAGTCGGAATTATATGGTTTAAATTTATCCCAGTTGAATATTGCGCAGGATTTAAAAAGTTGTAGTTATAGCAACAGCTCTAAAACTACCAGTATGGATATGGAACAGAAGCTTAAATGGAATGACGCTCAGAATAATCACATAAGGATTATTCATACACTTGATGGGAAGAAGCAGATCATCTGTGACACACCAAGTCGAACTCGTCAGTATTGGCTGGATCGTCGTAAGCTAGCTAGCCCTAATCATATCAATGAAAACAATATAGTTAATTATAACAAACAGCAGTTGTATAAAACAACCTATGCATCAAGAAGCAAAACTTCAGCTTCCAGTGACCAATTTCAGCTGGCCGGTACAACAACAATAATCACTCCAAAATATCAAATGTGTAGTAGAGAGAGAGAAAATAAATCAGAGAATTGGAATATTGAAGAAGCGTACGCTGATAAAAAAAAAGATATGCAATTATTTGAATTGACTGAAAATGAATTTATTTTATCGGAATTAGATCCACGTTTAAATTTGAATTCTGTTATAAATGATAGTGGAATAACAGTGATTGATAGTAAAAAATATTTAAATTATGATAACCTTGTTGAAAAGGAAGATGGCATACCTGTTTATCAGCCGATTGAGGAGACATACAAGGTTAGCTATTTCTCATCCATCTTTTTGCTTTTATATATATATATATATATATATATATATATATATATATATATATATATATATATATATACTTGTCTGCCTGGTCGAAGTCGCCTTAAGCACATGACTGCCGATTCAGTCTAAACGCTGACCTTGCACGTGATTGGCTTCAAATATACTTGCCCAGTTTGATACACTCAATCCGCCCACACGAACAGTCACACAGCTCGGCCCTTCCAACAGAACACAGAATCTGATACTTATTGTTTGCATATATTTTAGATGTTCGGTTCGATTTGTAAGCACAACTAAAATACTTGACCACAACACAGCACAATTTATAGAAATGAAACAACTAATTTCAAGTAATTAATGTGAGATGTTGCACAATAATGGATTTCACTCACTTAACATACAATTATTTTCGAACTATACGTCATACATCAGTGAATGAGATGTCAATCGATAGTTCTTGAACAGAGCTATATAATTATGTTATGTCATAAGAAGATTGACTCATAAAATCGATAAAATAATACTATCAATATCACTTATCTGAGACTCACGTTTTTCACTTTTTGGCTGATATGTACATATATTGATTAAAAACTAAGTAAATGAATCGGGACAGTCCATAACTAACATGTTGAGTTAAAAATTGACGGTAGGAGATAAGATATTATCTGTAGATATTATCTCTATATCTCCTGGGAATACAAATCTTTGTCAGTAATTTTGAACTAACGGAAAATGATTATACTTTACCAAGTGTAAACTGCAGCCCAAACGCCAAGTTAATTTATAGTGCGTGTGGTAATAGTTACTGTGCAACATTTACACACCAGCTTGTTTTTGACTCCCAAAGCTATCTATGAATTTCGATTGTGCATTCGTAGTTTTAAAATAAACTTTAGAAAAATATGTGAAATGATGCTACCCTTTACCTGTTACCGGTGTGAAAACAGATGGCGATTCAATGAAGTGACTTGCAGAAGAACTGGTTGACTGATATCCTTTGGAGAACCACTGAAAACACGGGAACACTAAACAGCTGTTTCGTCCTAGTATGGAACTCCTCAGTATTATTCACTCACGACCCTCCTAGGGATCTCCAACTGATGTTAGTATGCAGTGAATGCTACCTTAAACAAAAAAATCCCCATTAGCTTCAGAACTGATTTTTATGTGTGTTTGCTAACCAAATGACATTGCCATTAGAAACCAAAAGGTGTTGACGTGTGTATGAAGCCAAAACTGTAGCTTTCAAGACTACATGTTGTATACGTTTCCAAGGGGTCGTCATACGATCTCTCACTGTCAGTGTTTAAACAGCTGATATCCTTTTAATTTCAAACCAGTCACCTCCTTTCTCACTACACAAATAACTAATAATCTGTTGATCGATCAGTAGTGATTTATTCTTTGATTGATTTCTCGAGGTCACAATGAGAAAACAGTAGATGATAAGCTCAACTCAGATACAGAAGAGACTTCATACTCTTCGGTTCAACCGAATGATTCTTGAATTATATTGTCTACTGATTGAAGTCAGGATGCGTAGACTTTTAAATTCCAAAAGAGTAAATCAATATTGGTGTACTTAACACTGGCAGATTCCTTCAGGGATGCCCGCTGTTACTGTCCTGTTTAATTTTACAGTAGGTGCACTAATGGGCATAACCTTCAATCCGATTAATCTACCCTCTAGAGGTCATCTGGTTGACTTGGAGTGCGCAGACGAGATTTTCCTGCTAGGTGATGTTGACAAAATGCTGGGTCTTCTGAACAACCTGGGCAGAAATTTGAGTATGTTTGGCATGCGATTCGCATCTGTCAGATACATGATAGCTTTTCAAGACTTTCCTGCAACAACTCCTAGTTTAAAAATATGCAGCGAAGTGTTAAAATGCGCCAGTCACTTACTACAGTTACTTGGAGGTGTTGTATCAGCTCGAACAGGCTAGTGGCTGATGAAATCTCAGCCTGGATATAAAAGGCCTGTGTAGCGTTTGCCAACCTACCTTGTCACTGGCAGTCACTGATAAGATATTCGATATTAAAGGGCGAGTACACTGTGCTGCAGTCCGTTCTGTTCTTTTTTACAGCTATCAGACGTGACGTGAAAAGCAGAGTACATGAAAGGATTTCTGGTTCTGGACCATAGGTGTCTTCGTAGCACTACTCGCATTTGGTGAAATCATCATGTGAGAGATGTCCAGGTGAGATAAAAGGCACTATGTAAGGAACGCGAGCCAGCCGATGAAGTTGTGAATGTTCACTGATTGATGTGGCTCGAACATGTATTATGCAGATTGAGTCACAGACTAAGTCTACTTGCCAAGCCACGTGAAGTTGGATTAGGTTGGGAGAGGGTTCAGAATAGCACTATTCAATGAAGTCCCTAACTGATAGTCTGAGACAAGTGGGCAGACATACACTACCTGGTTAGAACTCAGAGGTTGAGGACTGTATGTGGAATGGTTGAAAAGGGGTCAAAATGGTGCAGATGTATTCACTGTTTGACGCCTTCTAAAGGTTACATGTTTTAACTAACCTTAATACCCTCCCATACACCTTTGTCTACTTTGATATCAATATTCTCCCATCCACCTGTTCTCTGGATTCTACTGTGAAGTGTGGCAACTCCAGCTGAAGCACTTTTGCGCGAGGTGATTCTACAGTAATTCTGTCTATCTGGTGTTCTTAACATAAAGCTTAGGGAGTTTCTTCTTTATCCAATGAAGAAAACAAGATTCTAATAAAAGAATCTGCTCTGTCTGTAAATTTTCACTGATTCTTTGGTTGATATCACTGTCCAATGGAATTCCATTTTAATACTAACCGACTTATTCCTAACTAAATGGTTGGTTGATTAACTAAGAAGAATAGTTAGTGGCGCTCATTAGTGATATGCTACCAGATGGATATATCAAAGTTATAATGAGAAGCCGTGATCTGTGTGGTCAACCAGTTGGAAGGGAAGCGGATGCCAACTGAAGATCTCGGGTGATAGCTGCACTATATCGTGAATTGACAGAAGTTGGAAACTGTAAACCACTGAACTCCAACCTAGTAACTGAACGGTTAATGCATTCGCCTTGAAACCTGAAGGTCCTTAGTTGGATCCCTAACCGAGTTGTGGGTGCATACTTCTGAGGAGTCCAATACTAGGATGAAGCAGCTGTCCAGTGCTCCCAGACTTTTAATAGTTCTCCAACTGATGTCAGTTCGTAATGAATACTATCTTAATATTAAATTTATGTTCACTCTTAAAAACTGTTGTACAGTGAATACATTCACAAAATGTACTCATTCATCATAGATGGTTTTCTTACTCATAAAAGGCGTCAACCTTTCTTACCACTCATAGAAATCATGTAGATCTAAGTTTCTTACGCCAGCGAGATGAAATCTTAACTATAAAATGTAACTGTTAGCTTGCTTTTAATTTCAAATTGACAGCTAAAAATTGAACACATAAATTATTATTTATTGACTTCCCATTTAAAATTGAAATTTGATTCGTTTCTTCCTCTGATTTATAATAATCATACTACATAAGGTCTTCAAGCTAAGAGCAACCATCCTGTGACATGAAACTGTTAAAGGTTTACTATTTCTGAGGTTGATGATGAGATAAAGAGGATTGGTTCGGGAACGGATAGCCTTTTAAGCATTCAGTATACTTCAAAGATATTCTTTAACAATGTGGATGATACATTGACAGCACTGAAATCGGAGAATATCAGTTAAGATCTTGATGCATGTAAATCCAATAGTGAACGAAATCTCACGTATCTATGACTTTTGAAGGTGATAACCGGGGAGTTAGCTATGTTGAATTCCAAGAAAGGAAAATGGGACTTTAGAGACTATTATCCATAGGAAACCTCCTTATTCTAACTGACGCCTAAATTTCAAAATAATCATCACACTCTATCTCAGTTAACATTGGCTTGATTAAATATCTAAGCAATAGCACAATTAAAAGCTTACTGGTAGGACAATAAATTTGTGACGAGAAACAGGACATATCAAGAATAGCTTGCGTCTGAACAATCACCCACCAAAATATGAGCTGTAGTACCAGTACAGGTATCAATAATAATTCTACCAATAGAAGTAACTATAGTAGTAATAATTGTGACATAGTCGAAACAGAACTGAAAGCTTCCATTGTTTTATCAACAACGGTAAGCTCGGTGACGCTTCTTAAGTGAAGGCAGGAGTAAGACAAGGTTGACGCCTGCTATCACTGATCATCTTCCTGATTGTGATGGATTGGACTGGATCATGCGACAAGCTGTGATGAGGGAGAAGATTGGCATGCGCTGTTTGATCCATGAAAATACCCTAGAAGATTTGGATTGCACCGATGATGATTTTCGTCTAATGTCGTTGCACAAACTCGAAGATGTATAGGAAAAAACTAACAAGTTAACGGAAGAGGCGAGGAAGGGCAGGGCAGCGGACACGGGACTTCAAGCGAATGTGGAGAAGACAGACTCTGGAACCAAAGCGAATCAACTGTTTGGTACTTCACGGACTTTATACTTGCTAACTAATTCACGATTGAATCAAAACGTAAATGAGTTCAGATTTTGGTCCATAAGACATTGAAATGCCTGATGGACACTAAGGAATATTTTGTTAAGAAATTAAGTAAATAACAAACAAGAGAAATGGATCACAGCAGTCTACAATTCAACATCATGCTGTGATGAATATATCATTCAATGTACACCAAAAAGGAGTCTACGTTCATGGACACACTCTCACTCATGCGCACATACAAACATTTACTAGGTGGATGTGTAGGGTCCTATTCTCTTCCATTTCTCGTCACAGTAGATCATTGACTATGGAGAGAACTGATTTTAATTCATTATACTATCACATAACTTGTCTCTTATTCAACATCAACTAAACTTGGTAATTTGGTTGGTTGTGGCTAGCAAAGGAACCCAGGATGCGCCTTCCGTCCTATTTGGGATTTTTCAGCTGGAAGTACCTGCATCCCAGTGAGTGCCGTTGTTCAAACTGAGATTGGAACCTTGTACCCAGCGCTTCAAACGCGAAGAGGTTATCCACTATGTCACGGAGTACCAAATAGGATGAAACGCGCATCCTGGATTCCTTTGCTAGCCACAACCAACCAAATTACCAAGTTTAGTTGGTGTTGAATAAGAGATAAATTATGTGATAGTATAAGGAGTTAAACTCAGTCGGTATAAAGAACATGAAGAAATATGCACCAGCACAGGAAAGGCTTATCTAGAAAATGATGTCATCGTGGAGTAAGAGAAAGAGTAGAAAATTAGGTTACTAGAACAAAGAAAGACTTATCACTGCTTCTTTTGGAACATACGATTCCGGTTTCAGTCTTTTGATCGCTATGACCTCAGGGGAATGTATAAGGTTTGAATTACGTTCCTTGTCGAAGGCTCCTCTGGTATCTGCTTTATGCCTTATGTCAACAAGATGCCTAGTGACTACATAGTGAAGGCATTTCTTTGCCTGAGAAGTACACTTTCCGGTATGTTCAAAGAATCCAAGGTATATCCTTGTCTATGTTATGTTGATGTAACTGTAACTACAGATACACATCAACTTGTGCACTCAGAGAAAGTACTATATAAAGAGATTCTTTTAACTTTGATTGTACCAAGGAGTATGTTGTTCTGTAAAAAGGGATCAACCTAGCTGCAAGATATGTGCTGTTCAGTGCAGCTTTCAGCCTTCTATTAATTCTTCCAGAGATATCGTCACCTTTCAAGGTGAGTTCAAAGAAAACGGGCTTCTTGCTTACCATGACTTGCTTTAATTTGTCGTCTTCAGATCTTCTACACTTACTGATAAAACTCTGTAGGTAATCGTGGTCTCGTAGGATCTTTTCAATGATGAGGAAATCTTCCAGTTTATCACCACTCAAATCGAAAGTCTGTATTTCTCCCTACTCATAGTATTCCCACTACCAGAGATAGTTATTCTCACACACTCAGATTGATGAAGAAGGATAATATCACTACTTGATGGAAACAGTCAATGCATACTTCCATAGTCAATGATCTACTGTGATGAGAAATGGAAGAGAATAGGACCCTACACATCCACCTAGTAAATGTTTGTATGTGCGCATGAGTGAGAGTGTGTCCATGAACGTAGACTCCTTTTTGGTGTACATTGAATGATATATTCATCACAGCATGATGTTGAATCTGTAGACTGCTGTGATCCATTTCTCTTGTTTGTTATTTACTTAATTTCTTAACAAAATATTCTTTAATTTTATTGAACATTTCAATTTCTCTTACATTGAAATTTGAGCTCACTTCAATTTTGTTTCAAATAAATTTCCGAACTGAGTTCGAAAAAAATCATTTTGAACAAGTTACTTTACACCAGTTTTGATACTATTAAAGCTGAAATCTCACTGTTATTTTAGCGATTTAAGTGGTTGAACACGTCGATCATTTCACTTGCTTGGAGAGTTGCTTCAGTCTGAACAGGCTGATTACTGGCGGCATCTCAACTGGGATATACAAGGCTTGCGTGATATTAGCCAACTTGCTTCATCTTTGGCGCCCGTTAATGAGATATCTGACTACCTATTTAAGGAAGATTATACTGTGCTGAAGTCAATTCTGTCCTGTTATATGTTTATGTGACATGGCCTTTGAAGTAAAAGATATGTGGTGGTTTCAGGTTTTTCATTACAGGTGTCTTCATAGTATTGCTAGATTATGGGGGAATCATCATATGAGGGGTGTAGAGGTCAGGTGAAGGGTGCTAGGCAATAATGGAAAGTGAATTAATGAAGTTGTGAATTTTCATTGACTGAGGCGTCTTAGACACTATGTGTTGCGCATACCGAACCACCTCGTGCCTCAATGTGCAGTATCAGGAGAAGTTGAATTAAGTTGGAATAGGGTTCAGAGTGGCCAGACCAGGGCATAGCACCGGTCAGTGACTTCTCTTACCGTTGGTCTGAGCTGTGTAAGGACATGCAGTCTGGTTGGTTGTGGTCCCCGAAAAGACAGGAACTAGTGGTTAAAGACTCTTGGTGACATGGCTGAAAGTCGGTCAGAATGACACCGATGTATACATTCTTTAACATATCCAAAAGCTTGAATTTTTTCACCAGCCTTCAACTTCAAATTCCTTCTTCTCCCAGACAACTTTGTGTACTTTGATATCAGCCTTTTTCGATCCATTTTTTTTGGCATACTACTGTGAAGTATGGCAAGTTGAGCTGATGCATATTTGTGCGAGGTTCTACGTTGACTTTATCTGTCTGTCACTGTTATTGATCTAGTCTACTGGAATGAATGCATATAACAGCATGTTAGCTACTAGTATGAATACTACCAATTCCTTGAAAATTAGTATCTTGACAATATTTGTTAATGATTTGCAGTGACTTATAAACCACAGTTTTGTCCTTTATTTAGACCTGTCAATAAAATAACTGATTTTAGTGTTTCCTATGCACTGAATCAGGTACCCACTGCTATATACTTCAAAGATTAGTTCATGAAACTGTTAACTACTGTGAAATATCAGGGTGTGGTTGAAAATCATATTTTCATGTCTTAATGGTAAGAGTATTAGAAATCAGATGTAAGTCATTCCAGTTTTTTGTATCATGAATATTGATTGAATATGATGTAAAAGGGAGACCAGAACGATGACAGGGTTATTTCACTGACAAAAGTGAAACCAGATGCAAAGGATGAAAATATGTTTTGAAGTACACCTGAGTAGGATAGACAGATGTACAGATTGGTAGACAATTTAGCAAACAAATAGAAGTAAGTAGGTCATGATAGAAGAGTTTTATGGTTCAACTCAGAACAATTCACAACTTCATAGAGAAAATTAACAAAAGTGGAGAAATATATTAAGACAAATGATTAAGTTATTGAAGACGAAGAGACAAGCACGTGAACAACAGTTACACATTAGTCATTTAAAAGATGATATACGGTAACTTCATCCTCACTGATCTAATGGATTTCAAGCTGTCACTGGGGACCTTTAACTACTGATTCCTAACATCATTAAGATCCAATTCAGATAACCTTAGCTTGTCTAAATTATTAATTTCAAAATTCATCGACTCCATAGCTTACTGCCTCAACTTGTCCTAACATCTTTTGATTTTGTCTTGCACCTAATCCAGTAAAAAACTCTACCTCATAGAACAATTGACTCTGAACTACTTAGATAGAGATACTGAAAAACGCTGTAGTTTTAAAGAAATTTAATGCATCTTTTTATCGCTAAGTGAACTGAAAGTTCTAGAAGGCTGGAGATGTCTGATTACACCTAGCATAAGGTGGTATTCGTTCCAGACTGACATCAGTTAGAGAACCACTGAAATCTGAGAGGATCGGGCACCTGTTTCGCTCTAATATGGAACTCCTCAGCCATGCACACCCCATACCCCGTCAACGATCTAGCCCGAAACACTTAAGTTTCATGGCGAACAGGTTACCAATGATCCGCTGAATCAGAATCCAGTAGTCTAAAATTTTCTTACTTCTGTCAGTTCATGATATAATGCAACCTTCATTCATTACCATCGCTTAACATTTTTCCTGATATCTGACATGAACATGAATATATAATTTATGCACACTGAATCCCCTGAAGTAAACCCATCTAACTGTGATTACATCTGAAGTAAAAAAGTAAGAACAGGGTTTGTTTTTACAAATAGTTACCAAAACAGATAAGGTGTCAACCTCCTAATTGCAAGGAATTTATGAAGTAGAATACGTTTGCATTTTCCACATAGTTCCGTGAATCAAGATGACATCCTATTGAAACCGTTTTGTATTATTCGATTCATACTCGTCGAGATATGTTCAGTAATATATGTAAAACTCTCATTTCTGTACTTTCAGTTGATGTACATCTGCATGTACGTGTCAATCGGGAACTAAAACTGCAGGTAGGAGTTCATGACTGTATGTTTGTATAAGGCAAATATGAAATATACTACTGAACAACTTAGGTAGTTAGCAAACCAGTAAGGCTGATCTATAGATTTCGTCAGACAGCCGATTCAGAGTGATCTAAAAGCTGGACAGCCGTTTCGCTTGTTTGGGGCTGAACTCAACAGTGGTGGACCCAGATAAATCCAGCTTCTAGAGCCGAAGTAGTTCAAATCACCTAAATCTGGCTAGCTGATGGCCTAGGATGTTTAGATCACTACACATGGCTGGCGAAGTCTACATTTAAACTTGAGAAGTTTCTAACTACTCATACTCTTCAGTAGTATATTTCTCCAGTTCATTACATCGTGTTGTCATAGGTCACACTTTGTGATCCTGGGTGCTGAGTGACTTCCAATGGAAACCTTGTTGACTGGCACCACGTCTGAGCATTTGAGAAACTACTCAAATGCATAATTCACTTTCAGACTGACGCGAATACAATGTTTAGTTCAGTTTACTATTATAACAACTATTTTCTTTGAGTTATTCTCTCTCGCATAAGGCTGATTTTTGTGCTGTTGACATTACTAGACTGTAATAGGTGATGATTGAATTTTAAATGAAAGTATTGTTTACAGTAAGATGCAAACCAGCAATCTCTGAGTTATCTGTCCAATGATCAACTAAGATTCAGTTGTTGGCTAACCGAGTCGAACAAACTGTTCTTTTAGATCTGGACACTCAGTTTCTCAGCGAAATCACAGAGAAATTATGTCAATCTCATCTCATGAGCAGTTCCATGTCATCTTCATACACAGAGCTAACTGAAGGGATCTGAGCAAACTTTGTCTCACTTTACTGAATCAGTTTTAACTTAGTGAGACAGCAATCTAATGATCGGATCGCCTGCATCTTTCTAACCAGCATTTCTGATATTTAGGGATAATTTGCAACTATTTACGTTATTCAGTAGTCTATATACATCAATGATAGTTTACTTAAACCAACAGACTTTATAAAAGTGTAGCCGTTTCTACTTAAGACATTTAACAAATCATATTATCCTGAGGAGTCCCATACTAGGACGAAACAGCTGTCCAGGTTTCCAATGCTTCTTCACTTAATTTCAGTCCATGATGAATGCCAACCTGAGACCCGTAAATCTGCACAAACCCCCGACTTGAATTAATCTAGTGCTCATTGATGACCAGCCTCGAAAGGTGATTCCTGAAGATCCAGTGAGAAGTCGTGATCAGTGAGGCCAACCAAGTCAAACATCTGGACAGTTAATCAATGACGGTATTGGATAGAGGTTGCACTATATCGTGAACTGACAGAAGTAGGTAACATGGACCACTGGATTCCAATCCAGTGACTCTGTGGTAACGTGCTGGCCACGGGACTCGAAAGTCCTGGGTTCTATTTCTTGAGGGCGAGGTCATGAGTGCGCACTGCTGGGAAGTCCGATAGTAGGACGAGACAGCTATCCAGTGATTTCAGTTTTCCAATGTTTCTCCAACCGATATCAGTCCATGATGAATACCAACCTGAAATCAATAAATCTCCACAAACTTCAAAATTGAACAAACCATATTAAGTGCATCATAAAATCCAGTGAATTTCTTTTCGAAAACTGGTTTGTAACCTACATTTACTGACAGACTGAACATCGAAAGGTTAAAACATTGAAAAATGTCACTGTATACGCATCAAAATGTCTTAAAATGAATAAGTTTATAAAAGATTTTCAACGGTTTTTGTTTTGTTTCAAAAGTATCTGTATTTTCTTGTCTTTTTCTGAAATGAATTCGTTACTGTGATTTTTATATTTTTGTTTTAAGCATTCAAATAAAATGTAGCGTGCATTTAAAAAAATATACAAGTTAATGAATAAGTAAATCGATTCAACTTTTATGTTTAATGTGCATGAATGACTTTAGAATCTTAAACTAACTTCTACCCTATTTATAAATTAACCAAGAAGCCATGGAAAGGAAAAGTTATTGAACAACTGTCTCATTCTAGCTAGGTAATCCTTAGATGTTGACATACATGACTTGACAAAGGATCTTTCCACATCCATCAGTCCTCATAAACAGCACTTGGCTGAAACTCAGCGGTTTACAATCTTTCCTAAATTTATCGATTCATAGTATATCATCGTCGCCTTTCAATGTCATCACTGTGCATCCAGTCTTACACCAGACTTGGTTGATTCCTCTACTTACTGTTTCTCATTAAACAAATTTTTGATAGCAAATTTTTCAGGCAAAGATTTCACTTATATGACAAAACATTCTCGACAGCATCACTCATACATCTAAGTTTTTTGTAAAGTTATGCCATTTCAGAAACCGATATCACTCAGTTTATTTTAGCTTTTATTCCAGTCTTTCAGCGGTAAAAACGTTGGTAAAAATATTCCGCAGTTCACTACCAAGACATGAAACAATATTCGACACTTCATGTGTAGAATCCACTCAGGATGTAGTTTCAAACACTTATACAGGTTCAATTTACGTCATTTAAACGCGTTTCAAGCTAACTTTTTTATAATAAACATTCTCATGACCCGATCAGAACCTATTACGATACCCATGATGGGAAAATGAAATAGCATACTTCGTATTCTTATGAGTAACATAATTAGATGCTAAGCTAATCCGACTGAATTATTTCTAGATACTATCTTCAGTTATTCTTCTTTGAAAAATGATTAAATAGTGGTGAAAGCTTTTCATTTCATGTTTCTGGGTGATTGTTCTCTAGATGTACACGAAAGAAACTCCCTAGAGTTCCAGGACCAAGTGAAAATTCCATCGGAATATTCCCAGACCGTCTTCTGAATGTCAAAGCATTTAAAAATTGTAAACTTTAGAGTGGTTTCTTAGCAAGTTACTTCTTAAGTTAGCTAGGTCAGTTGTTAACAGTTACTCATCGTGAATCTGTTCACGGTCTAGTTTTCTTACCCATGAGGATGAAGGTATTTATGGTGCCCTAGTAGATTTGAGCACGAAGTTGCTTAGGTGAATTGATGGTTACACTTTCACGTATCCTTCATGGCTGGTAGGGTGATAGACCAGGACAGTCAGTTAGTTTTAACTATTTGCTTGATTTTATTAATACCTCAGTCATAGCATCGCTGACTGCAACACTGAATCAGTTCTATTATTCTAGCTTCACAGTCTGTTTGTCGGCTAAAATAGATTTGTATTAAGGTAAGAAAGCTAATCAACACAATAAATAATCTTAAGACAGAAATTTACAGAGAGTTCTATGGCTTACTGCAAGATTACCGAGAATCAAGAAGACACGAGTCCTGGGTTCCGTGGTAGCCACAATCAAGCAAATAACAACTAAAGAAGTGCTAATATTTTGTGTTAGGATAGCAGGAAATACTCATTCTTAAAGCACATGTGTTCACTTTTCAGTTACGTATGTTTGAGTGGCAAAGTTCCCCCATTAATAACAAAAAGAATAAGATGTTAGGAGGGATGTAGTAGTCAACAAGAAGCTCTGGACCTAGGTTTTTTGTTCATTGACACTCATTCAGCAAGGCGTATCTGTAACCTCACGGAATAAAGCAACATAATCAAAAACGATGTCCAGTAAAATGAACGAAATCCTTAGTCTCGATAGATGTCCAATAGTGATATTAGATGATGGTCATAACCTACCAAGAATCAGATAAATTTAGAAATCCTAACCAATGAACGTCAACGAGATTTCTCAAGTGCACCTTAGGAAGGAATAAAGTGTCTGAGATCTGGTTTTGCTCCCAGTTGAAGTTATGTGCATCTGAGGAGTTCCAAGATGGGATGAAACATTGGCTTTCTAGTCTGCTTGTGAACCAACATAGATGTGACTTTGTCAGTGGGGCGAAGACAATCTGCATCAGCATCTTTCTAGTTGTATAAGCTTTTGAAACATATGTCTAGCTTGCGCTTTAAAGGAAAGCTTTCAGGCAATCTCTATCTTTCAGTCTATATGAGAAGAGTCAGTGGGATATGAGAAGCATTGAAAAAGTGTATGGAGTTAAGAATTTCTCTTACCACATACCATACTCACTTCTGTTTGACTGAAATCTATCCGAACCCAGTTAAGCAAACAGTTAATCAAGCTGAAATTTACTGCTTCAGTAGTATTCCTCTTACACAACTACAGTGAAATATGGGCAGCCGCTAAGCAGGTAAATACTATGCCGTTTACTTGAAATCTTGAACGAGCCTTGCAAGAAAAGGCTTGATATCTTGTGACTTCCCAGATGACGTTAAAATCTTCGTTTTCAGCTGCAGTCGTTGATATTAGTCATTCTGGTCATCATAATCACTTACAACAACTCCAGCTCAAAATTAGCCTTCATTGAAACATTCATTGCTGAAATCGCCAGTATTTACCTAGGTTAACAAGTTGTTTGTTGTTGAAAAGACCTACGTACACTACACACCAGCCTGAGTTAACAGATGTCCATAGATAAGACAAGTAGTGAAGTTGAAATAATACTTTTAAAGCCTCTGAGAAATTGAATCCGATTGCTAACAAGGTTGTTGAAAACTCTGGTCATAGAGAGTTTCTGCCTAACTGGTACATAAATGGTCATACTGCTAATGCTCATGTTTACTAACACTATCCATGTATTTAGGATTACCTTATTCAAACTGAAATTAAGGTGAATCACTCAGTTTTATCTGCTGACTGCTTGATAATTTAACTGTTCAATATAGTCTAAGTTGATTGACCAATCTATTAAATTGGGAATGATGATTGATACACAGACAGTTTTTGATGTTATAACTTGTGAATCTGCATTGCTGATTCGACTGAATTGATCTGCCACTACTAGAGTATGATCTGTTGTGTGGATGCTCGGTATTGGAGGTATTTTCGAATTTTATATAATAATGGATAGTGGCTAGTAGTGAGATCCAAGACGTCTTCTTTTGTCCTATTTAAGACTAGTCAGCTTGATGTACCTGTGATGTTGTTTCCACTAATACTCGAACCCAAGTTTTCACGACTGGACACTATCCATCATTGAGATACGAACATTTATCTGATAAATAAATGAATTTAGTCTTCACACAGACTGTCTTTCAACCTTATTTACTGTCTTGCTTACGAGTCCTTCTTTCCTGATATCAACAGTATCCAGTCCTATTCATAAACATAACGACTTTTATCACTTACAGTACAAACTATATATATATATATATATATATATATATATATATATATATATATATATATATATATATATATATATATATATATATATATATATATAACGTATTCTTCATAGCAATAATTATCGTGATAATTTAACACAAATTCCAATTTATTTTTGAGAGGAATGGGGGTTTTCAATTTAGAGGTAGTATTTATCACGAACTGACATCAGTTGGAGAACTATTAAAAATCTGGGAGCACTGGAGGGCTAGTTCGTCTTAGTATTGGACTCCTCAGAAGTACACACCCATGACCTGGTTAGGGACCCACCTCTAAACCCTCTGGTTTCTCGATGAACGCGTTCACCATTCAGCCACTGGGTCACAGTTCAGTGGCTCATAGTTTCCAACTTCTGTCAATTCACGATATAGCGCAACTATCGCCCGAGATATTCAGTTGGCATCCGCTTCCCTTCCAACTGGTTGACCCCACAGATCACTGCTTGTCGTTAGAACTTCGTGATATCCATCTGGAAGCAAGTCACTAATGAGCACTATAGAGTAATGTATTTTTGAGACGAATGGGGTTTTTAATTTAAGGGTAATATTGCAATGATGGACAGTGGCCAGTAATTGAATCCAGGATACGCATTTCGTCCTACTTTTGGTTCGTCAATAGAAAATCCAAACCGGTCACACAAGTGGCTATCGTGTCTCGATGGTGTATTGGATAACGCTGTAACGTTTGAAGCGGTCCTTCCCGAATCCGAACCCCGGTGGGAACAACGTCCTCCACTCGGGGGAGGGCGCACCCAGCTGACGTGTCCCAAATAGGACGAAATGCACATCCTGGATTCCACTGCTAGCCACTATCTATCTTTACTATAATTAGAACATAGCTAATATCGAGGCATCCCCACAGCAGCCCATATGCCAATTGAAACTGATCAATTCTGTTCAATCAACGACGGTATAGTACAAGCAATGATCCTAAGAGTAATATTGTTTGACAGAGATAAAATTCTTGTGAATACAGTTAAGATGATTATTTCCTGTCATTTTTGGTGTTCCTGCTGTGAATAACCCTTTGTTGTCTGTATTCGAATGTATAGTTATCTAGAAATGCATGAATACTCTTAACACTAATCACAAAAGTGAATTTGATAAAATATTGAAAATCATTGAACTGTCTTTAACACAATCAGTTTAACTCAATAGTACTGATGAACAGCGGTTAGTAGTAGTATCGAGAATGTGTGTTCCATTCTATTTTGGACTGTTAAGCTTTACACACCTACTTCTGAATGGGTTATATTGCCTTGAACTCAATACTTACAGCTTCAGACGCAAGAGCTTTATTTACTATGCTACTGAGTTAAGACAGTCACTCCTTGTGTGACTGGTGTAGCTTTAATGTTACAGCTTATAGATTCATGTTTCTCTTTGGACTCAACTAATCGGCCACTATTGGTGAGATCGGCTCCCATGAGTATGAGTCGTGTGTTCTAGATTCTACTGTCATCCCCTTTAATGCTAAAATTACTGGTAGTATTGAGATATCATTACAGCAGGCCATATTTTGATCATTTTGGTCCAATCAACAATGATAAACTAGAAGTTATGTAGCTAATCACTGTGATCGGCTACAAATTTTGTTATGATATTGCCTGTACTAAGCTTACCAATAACTCTGATTGACTTTCTGATTGGAAACCGAGTAGGCATCATTCAGGAAATGGCTTGATTAATTCTGTTTTTAGCTGAGGTTTACGAGGGATTCTTTCATCACGCATTGAGATCAGTTGGGGGACCACTGCAGACCTAGATGCACCTAACAGCCGTTTCGTCCCAGTCTGTGACTGCTCAGCAGCGTGCACCCATCACCCGTCAGGGATCCGACCTTGGAGCTTCAGGTCTCGTGTCGAGCATGTTACCATCGAGTCCCTGGGCCCGAATCCAATGGTTTATATTTTCCTACAGCGTGACTTTCATTCAATATCACCGTTGAGTATTCGTCCTCATGCCTAACTTGGTTTTCCCAAGTAGTCATGACTTCTTATCAGAACTTCCAGTGATCTTATCTCGCAGCGTGTCACTAGTAAGGACTAGTTATTAAGAGAAGTTGGAAAATGTAGGCCATTACATTCCGCCCTCGTGCCTGAATGCCAATGTGCTCGCCACAAAAAGTGAATGTTCTGAGTTCAATCCCTGGTGGTGTCACCGATTTGTATCAAATTTTTTTCAGTGATTTTTTGGTTGGTTTTTCTAGCGAATCATTCAGTCCTTCAATGATATTCCTTTAGAATAACAGTAATTTGGAAAGTCGATTTTGCTCACTTCATCCTTTGAGTACTTAATTTATCTCAGGTATGATCATTTCTACATTTAATTATTGATTCCCCATAGAAATGAACATTAACTACTCAGTTCCTCATCTGTTTTAAAATCATCAATGAGCATTATCCTCAGCATCACAAGCCTTTGAAAAGCTTCTTTGTTCAGCCTCTTTTTATATTGATAAACCCAAAGCTTGACTAGCCGTAATTATATTTATTATTATTAGTTGATACTTCTAATTCATTGTTGTTATACTGGATTGAACTTGTCGACGTATGTTGGCAGGTGAACTTCTATCAGGACACCTCAATATCACCTGAGTATTTATTGTTATAGGTGGTTTAGTTGTAGCTAGAAGTGGAAACCAAGGCGGGCGTTTCGTTTTATTTGGGACTGAGGCGCAGGTACATTCAGCTGACGAATCCTAAGTAGGATGAAATGCTCATCCTGAATTTCATTATTAGACATAATCAAGTTAATCATAGTTATATTTGTTTACGATGGTTACTAAACTGAAACTTCTATGTCACGGAGTCTCTGTTCATAAAAATTTGATTGTGTCTTGTATACTACTGGAAGCTTTCTGGTGGTTGACACTTCCCCGCTGCTCACACCATGAACATGTACTGCACATGCCAAGCTGCTGCCTACCTTGACGTGCCATTCTACGGGAAGTTGAATTAGGATGGAAGAGGGTTCAGGATGCTTAAAATCTCTGACTGTTGGTCTGGTAGTATATGGAGGTGTAAGGTAACTGGATGGGGTCCGCGAGATGATAGGAATCAGTGGTTGAGGACTCTTGATGAAATGGCAGGAAATAGGCCACAATGGTTCTACATTAATTTTTTTTGACTGTCATTAAACACTCGCAAGAAAAACAAATGAAAATTAAAAAGTACTAATAGCTACTCCACCAACCACTGTATTTCCGTTAGAAGTTTTTACTTCTTAATGATGGATAGTGGCTGGCAATGGGATTCAGAATGCGTGTCCTAGATTGAGGGCTTTATAAATTTAAGAGTAGTTTACATTAAGTATTAATGTTAAATACTGAAGACAAGGAAATTTGAAGTCACTTCATCCTACATGATAATGACTGAAACTACAACCCTTATATATTGTCCTAAGGATACGCTGCTGAGGAGCTTTAATTTGAGACGAAATAGTTACTGTCTAACCCCTCGAAATGGCGTTTGAAGCGATTTGTACTAGGTTCGAGTTTTAGTGGACACAACATTGCCCACTGGGGTAGAGATGCATCCAGATGGTGAGTTCCAAATAGGATGAAATGCGTGTCCTGGATTCCTGTACTAGCTGCAACCAAGTAAATTATCATAATCAATATTCAGGCAATATTGAGGCATCTGCATACTAGCCCATATGCTAATAGAGGTTGAACAGTTCTATCCAGTAGAACAAAGGAGAATTACAAGCATATCAACATATTAAATGTTTGTTCAAATGAAGTTCTCAAGTTGGGCAGACCTGGTGGCCATGAGGACAAATATTCATCGATAACATTGAGTGATGATCGCGCTATGTCGTGAACTGACAGAAGTAGGAAATACAGACCATTAGATTCCAACCCAGTGGCTCAATGGTAACTTGCTGGTCATGGAACCTGATGGTCGTGGGTTCAATCGCTGTCAAGGTCATAGGTGAGCACTGCTGAAGAGTCCCATAGTGTAACGAAACAGCTGTCCAGTGCTTCCAAGTTCCTAATTTTCCTCCAACTGATGTCAGTCCATAATGAATATCAACTTAAAAAATCTCTAAATCCTCACAAAACCCCAAATTTGAATGAAGTTTAATCTTATGACCTTGAGACTATCAGCTCTTTTATTTGTCAAAATTATTTGAGCTGATACAATTTTTCTTGATAAGCTAAATGTACTTTTATAAAACTATCATTATCATTCCCCATTAGACAACAATATTTCATCAAAAAAGAACAAAATAATCATCATTCCATAAACAATTTTTCACTGAATGCTGTTAAGTTTCTTTTCTGTAGATTAATTTAATTAATTTAACCACCGAAGATGAGGTTATTTTTGAGAAAATCACATTGAGAAGGTCAAAAGATTTTCTCAAAACAAATATGGTGTCAGTGAATGGATGTGTTATATATTGCAGTATTTACCATTATAACTAGTAGACGCCTAAGCCTGTAGGCTTTAGTGGAGCTTAAAACTGTATCTAGTTTAAGAAAAAGCTATTTAGAATTGTAATAGAATGTATGGGATTGTAGAAATGGAGGTGAGCTGGACTATGAGATCAGAGCACCACAACACAAAACAATATGATTCATTTTCTCATAAACTGACTTATATGTAAGGTTTGTATTTATCACGGACTGATATTAGTTAGAGAACTAGTGAAAATGAGGGAGCACGACCTCCAAGGTTCACGGTGACATTTTACCATTTAACCACTGGGTCGGAGTTCAGTGATTCATAGTTTCCTACTTCTTCATGTTCATGATGTAGAGCAATCTTTATCGAGTGCCACCATTGAGTATTCGTCCTTCACATCCGACTTGGTTTGTTTCACCTATTATGACTTCTCACTAGAACTTCGGGGATCTTATCACAAAGCGAGTCACTGATGTGTACTGGACAGCTGTTTTCTGCTTATTGGTAGGGTTACAGGCGGGTGCTGATTAGGAGTCTCATTATGGGACGAAATAGCTCTCTCAGATTTTGAATGTTCCCCCAACTCTTGTCAGTCCATGATGAATACCAACTTGAAATCAGTAACCCCCCATAAACTTTAAACTGAGTCACTGATGTCTATGAGAATGCAACTAAGGTTAGTAGTCCACTATTCTGGGTTCGATTGAGAGGTGGATCAAAAATATGATACAATAGGATAAATGTGATTACCAAATCTCAACTAACATTTGACTGATTTAACATTGTGATGTAAACTGATATAACACAAGTGAAAAAAGAAAACTGCTTTCTGATTATCGATTCTACCTGACAGTATCTCAGTAGTAAAATCCTTGAGTCCTCCGTCAAGTGAATAAGAAAGCATGAAACATTTAACCAACGAATTGAGTCTTATCCACCATCATTTAGAAACTGCCATTTGCATACTTTAGAGGAGACTGAGATGATATAACTCATGAATCAATCATTAGATCGGCATATAGTCAAAGGTTATCTGCCAGCCAATGAGATTTCAGCGGTGCGAGTAAGGCTTTATTTCTAGTGATTTCAAATAAAATGTAACTCTCAGTTTCTAAAATGATGAAAGTATAAAGACGTTCTTTTTATTCTTCAGTTTCGTAAGATCTCCCCGTTGTTTACTGGTTAGTTCAGTACTGTTTGCTTCCGCCTGGTCAGAAGTACGATCAGTTGTAGTATTTCCTGTTTGGTCTCAGAGTTTAGTCAAGAAGTCTTCAGGATGACTGTAGGGACGAGAAGAATTCTGGTCCTGAAGTGTCTCCCATATTCTAAATTAATTCTTTCTGAAGTTTCTCGGATGCGGTCAGGGATTATTTGGATAAGTTGACTACGCGGTTTTTTGCTTCGTCTCCATCTGATGAGCATGGTTTTGAAATCTTGGCAAGTTTCTCTTTAAGGATATTTCTTCTCTGTTCTTTGTGTCATCTGCTTGATTTTTCTTAATCGCAGCTGCCAACGTTGTAAACTGTTCTGTTGTGAGTATCCCCTGAAACTGTCGTTTGGCTGTCTATCGTCTGTTGATATCTCCGAAGCGGTGGTGGTCATCAGCAGTACCATGTGTCTTATACTCCTTTCCACTGTTTTCCAGCCCATGGACAGTTAACAGATTGTTTTTATCTGATACTAGTCGGTAGAATGTGCTGGAGTAGACACTTGTATAGGAAATATAGTTGTCCTCATGTGGAAGCATGCCTCTTCGCGAAGTTCTCCCATTTTCGAACAATAAGAAATGTTTGACAGTATTAGGATTTTGAGATGATGAAGAATATTTGGTGAAATAGACAACACATGACACTATGCGTTATGAATATCTTATAGTTTTTACAATTTGGAGGCTTGCAGGGATTAAATGACTTTAAGTTGGTATTCATCACGGACTGAAATCAGCTGGAAAACCGTCTAAAGCATGGGAACACTGGAGAGGTGTTTTGTCCTCGTGTGGAATTATTCACCAGTGCACACTTACAAAACCTCTAGGGGTGGAAACCAAAACATTCAGGTTTCATGGTGAACACGTTACAATTCAGTGGTGTGGTTGAGATGCAACGGTTTACATTTTCCTGCTCCCATTAGTTTGAATATAAAGCGACCTTCATTTATTGCCTTTATTGGGTACCTATCCGTACATCCGACTCCAAAAGAAGGGCGACCTAAGTCTCTGCAAGAACTGGCACGGAATCATGCTCCACCTCTGTCCACCCCAAGCAAGAAATACTAAGCCGCATCGTCCTTGTGAGACAAAAGATGCTCTGGATTCAGGCAAAACAAATCAGGTGCGGATCGAATTGCAACGCTACGCATCATCATCATAGAACACAACCTAGAATGGCAGTCAACTCTGTACCTCAACTTCATCGATTTTGTAAGAGCCTTCGACTGCGTCGACCAAGAAGTAGTTTGGCACACGGCAGCTTCAACACTACGGTTTTACTGCCATTAACCTTTATCAACCTCATTCAACGACTATACGCTATGCGCCACATGCTTCATGTCAAGTAATTCACAATGGTTTCCATTGTGACGCCTCTTAAGTGAAGACAGGAGTAAGACAAGGTTGACTCCTACTATCACCGCTCATCTACCTGACTGTGATGAACTGGACTGGATCATGCAATAAACTAGGGTGAAGGAGAAGAGCCTACGCTGTTTGATTCATGAAAAGATCCTGAAAGATTTGGATTTCACCGATGATGGTTTATGTTTAATGTCTATTGTTGCACAAACTCGAAGATCTACAGGCGAAAACCAACAAGTTGGCAGAAGAGGCGAGGCAGCAAAGATAGGACTTCCTTCAGGTGAGAACAGAGAAGACAGAGGTGATGAAGATACTCAACCAACAACAAGCACCAATCACCATAAACGAGAGGAATCTAAACGAAGTTGTCTCCTTCATCTACCTACCAACCAACCAACCACTACCTACCTACCTACTACTACCTACCTACCTACCTACCTACCTACCTACCTACCTACCACCCCACACCTACCTACCTACCTACCACCCCACACCTACCTACCTACCTACCACCCCACACCTACTTACCTACCTACCTACCCAAAAAGATAGCATCGTTTCAACTACAGGCAGCAGTGGCACAGGATCAGAAAGACAGCAAAACAGGCCTTCCTTCATTAATCTGAAATAAACAGTGTGGAAATCTACTACACTGCGCTGCCTTCCACTACACTCAGCATAAAACTTGAACAGTATCCAGATTTTCAACACTAATTCAGTCAAGTCAATCAAGTCAGTGCTTCTATGTGATAGTTGAGAGACTCGGCGCATTACGAAAAGCATTTCTAAAAAAACTACAGACATACATCATCAACAGCTGCCGCCTACGCTCACTCGATACTGAAGATCAGATGGATGGCAAGAATGATAAGAATAATCAAGCAGGAACTGTGGCTGGCTGGCGACGAACCAACCAAGAACCTATCGCCCAACAAATATATAGAAGAAGAAACTGTAGACGGATTGGATTAGACATAAACTGAGAAGACAGATTGCGGAGATCATGCGCCAGGCCGTCGAGTGGAATCCAAACGGGAAACAACGAGTTGGGCGTCCGAGTGTGACGACATGGAGGAGATCGTGTGAGGAAGTAATGAAAGGTTATGAGCAGTCATGAAGCCACGTTGAAAAAACTGCAGAGAAGAGAGTGTAGCGCAGACATGCTACTGAAGCTCTATTATCCACCGGAAACCCAATGGGACAAATAATAATAATCCTTACATCCGTCTTTGCTGCCCCACTGGTCACCACTTCTCACAAGATAATCAGGAAATCTCAGTCCAATGAATACCAACTTGAAGTCAATAAAATTCATGCCGGTGAGTCGCATGCGAGGATGAAGCAGAGGTCTAGTACTTCCAGCTTTCCAGTGGTTGTCCAACGGATGATAGCCAGTGATGAATACCGGTTTCAGTTGTGATCTGAATAGCTTAGTGAAAATGTTGCTAACTGCAGTTCTACATCACATTATTTGCAGTTTCTGAATAACATATAGTTAATATGATTTTGAAACTTCTGAAACTCAAGACTGTCGTTCGAAGAGCAACTTGAAATGACCAAGAACATTCTGTTATGGCAAGATGACGGAGTTCTAGAGGTCAGTGTTTCATAAGCAAAACTTCACCCAACTGACAAACTCTGTAGCTGAATTACAAATGATTATAACTGGTCACTTTCGATTTCATTTCATTTCTTTGTGTCTGCTATTATCCTCTGACAAAATCCTACTTAATTCGGCCAAAAGCAGTAGTCTACTAAAAGCTTTCCGAATATATTGTCTAGGGTCTGCTAATCACCAGTATAACTCGTAAGTCTCTCCTTCTATGTGCCTTCCTCTAGTGTATGTTAGAATCTTGTTCCCACTGCTGTGGACATTAACTAGTGTTGTGTACAACCGCAACAACTGAAAATCATTAAACAACCATTTATGACACCAGCAGTATTCACTGACAGTCGCTGAAAAGATTTAAGCAATCACCAATCTTTATTAAAAAGTTTTTTGCTGAATCGTTCCTCTGTATACTTTCAGCTGTTGTCCAATTATCTTTATGACTGGCTATTAGTTTGACTACTTGAGATAACCATGGTTTGGCGGACTTGTCCAACTGTTACAGGGTGACGACTGAAGGTGAAATTGAAATCTGGCTGACGGCAAAATTCAAACCAGCTACCTCCACGTTACCGGTTCCTTGCTCTGTTAATTTAGGTACGAGACCGCACTGTTGACTTTTGAAACATTTCCTCCAAAATCAGTCATCATTGTGTTATGAGTTACTATCTGAATCAATTTTTTATTGAGAAGACTCTCAAATCAATGTTTACCTTTATAGACTAGTAATAATTTTAAGCGTAAACTGTCAAACATATAAAAAAAGTGATGAGCACGTGTTGATGACTGAATTTAAAGGAGAACTAAGGCTGTAGAAGGCTTCAAGTCTGTCACCGTCAGGATTGACTGGATGATAAAACTAAATTGTCGACTTCGTTGCCTAAAGTGACTTGTAGAGAATTTAGTAATCATTGCTTCTGGTAATATCATATCAATACTTGATTGAAGTTGGAAATGTAGGCTGTTTGTTTTCTTCAGTGTATCTGACCATAAGACCCTAAGGATTTCGGCTCCAACTCCTTCTAATTTGTCAGTGCACACTTCTAAGACTTTTCATACAATATTAAAACAACTATTGATAAAATTACTAGCTAGTTACTGATCTCCTAGTTCAGATAAGTTCATACTCGAAAAGTATCATCCAGTCAATGACTATTGAAGTGCTATAAGACGTAAATGATGGATAGTGGATAGCAGCAGAATCCAAGATCCGTGTTTCGTCCTGTCCGAGAGTCTTCAGGTGGATGTACCTGCAGCCCAATAGTGATATTGTTTCCACTAAAATTCGAACATAGGGCCCGTTACTGCAAACGCCAAAGCGTCATTCACTAGACCATTGAGTTACGATGACCACTCCTTGTGCTACGGTTATGGCATAGTTTAAATATTAGATAGAGCTACTAATTTCTAGCAAAAACTAAAAGCGCCTACAAATTTCCCCTGAATTTTATTTAATAACTCCTACAGAATCTCTTCTTTCGAGTCCATTATTTTTGCTAAAAGTCATCTGTCTTTCACCGCCCACATTATTACATTGTCTTCCAGTGACTTCAACTTGTACACAAACTTTTGTGTGCATGTATATCTGTACGAGTACATACTCCGTTTATCACGTGCTAACATACTTTTAACATGGATACTTAAAGCCTTCATGTCTTACATTTACTTCGGATGCTTTAAAAATCGAAGGAATAAAGATTTTGGAAAGGATTAAAGAATAAAATTCAGAATTTATGTCTTTTTAAAATTTTGATTGGCATTATTTTCATTTCATAGTTGGATAGTAATGGCATCCTATAAAGTTGTGTACGTATTAAGTGATATACGTGGACATATGTGTATGGGGATGGGGCGTGCATAAGTTGAAAATTTTTGTTCAGACAGATTATATCATTACGGCTAAAATACTTTTCACTATGGTCGTATATCAGACAGAGGATTACTAAAAACATGAAAGCATTGCGTAGCTTTTATTGCAACCTACTACTACTACTACTGTAGTAGATGCTGTTGTTCAGAATGGATATAAGTAGTATATATTGAGAGGGAGGCAAAAATCATAGGAAATTACCAGCAAATGGGTAAAGATTCTGCCAAGAGAAACGCATGAGACAATGTAGGCGTATCAAGTGCAAATCAAGAGAAAGGCAGAAGAGGAAATGAAGCACATTATGCAAATGACTATCTTAGTGGAAGGCGTACAATATTTGATGACTACTTTACAAGATGTCATCAATAAACATTCCTTCTTGCGTCTCAATTTTCTCGTTTCCTATACTACTACTACTACTACACTAGATGACGTGTGTTTGAACCCCAGAGGGTACATCAGTCCTTGGAGGTTACAGTTACCCCATCCTCATCAGTGCCAACAACAACGTCTACCCAACTGGCAACTTGGAACTCCTTTGGTAATATTCAAAACTGATCGACTATCCACTATGAAGGGACCAAAAAATAAGGTCTCATCATTTTCAGTAGTTTCTGAAATTCATCATTTCCTCGAAAACCCCTCAACTCAACTATAGCTTCAACTGAAGATAAGAATGTAGC
This sequence comes from Heterobilharzia americana, assembly GCA_944470555.2. Taxonomy (NCBI): domain Eukaryota; kingdom Metazoa; phylum Platyhelminthes; class Trematoda; order Strigeidida; family Schistosomatidae; genus Heterobilharzia; species Heterobilharzia americana. Next base: position 30,703,629 of record OX104129.1, on the reverse strand, counting down.
TTTTTATTGCCTTTTTTAAAATACACAGTCTGTTTTGTAACCTAGTGAACAGAATCGAAACTATGAGTTACTGTCATTACAAAGTTTAGGTGAATGTTGAAGCCTGTTCGTAAAATCCAGATAAATGCTGAAGTGTAGTGTAACAACCAATGCGCAGCAACTATCTACGAAGCGTATTCACTAGTGGGATGAATGATTCAGAATCCTGATATACTACACTCAATGTCAGATGTCTAAAAGTTATCGAGTAAAAACTTCTTCTGAACAAAGCGTTTTGATACTTTTTTCTGTCATCTTTACAGCAACAAACATTCTCTGTAAGTAAAATAGCAGACTGGTTTTTCTACTGACTGTTATTTTATATGAAGTCCCGGTTAGAATGAGTTTTTCGACTATCTTCAGTATGGATTCAATAAACGCTTAACTGTTTTCACTCCGATATAAGTAGATATACTGGTGTATCATTTAAAAATGAAATCCTTGAGAAATCGGAATTCAATGCGCTTCTTCAATGGTCAGTACATATAGTCACTCACTATGGAAAAACTTATAAATACCCATGAAAATTTGTCCCGGTTTCCATTAGTTATCGAAAAGAATAAAAGTGGTCAATTTCTCCATGCTACGTCTCGTTCATACATGCTGGTGACCAAGGTATGGATTATACTGAAATGTATCCACAGGCGTCAGACATTAACTTGCTTGAAACTCATAGCAACATAACGATGCCATATAGACCCATAAAGTTTAAATAATCCTGAGTTCCAAAGCCAAGTTGATAGAGCACTAAGACGGTGACTCGGAAGTCTCTGGTTTGAATCTTGTATCCATTTCACCTTTACTCATCACGCAGTATGAATAATACAAGTTTGCCAAATCATGGCTGTCTCAGATTGTGAATCTTATCATAACTAATCCTTATAAAGAAACATCAATCTGAAGTTAAATTTTTTACTCAGTATCCTTCCATATGTAGATCAACAACTTCTGAATACTCTTATCGTCAACAATTACGAATCCATCGTATTCCCTGGATATCCACAAGCATATTAGTTAGTTGTTGATAAAATAAAGTGAAGAATCAATACCATTTGAGGCTTCTGAAACATCACTGATAGTCCCATCTCAGCGTTGTTTTACCAAGACTATAGCTTCCACTTCTTCGTGTATAACTGAGGCGCTTTAAACACAGTATTTTTAAGGTAGTATTCATCATGGTCTGACATCACTCGGAGAACCATTGAAGGCCTAGGGGCACTGAACAGTTGTTCCCTCCTAGTATGGGACTCCTGATCTGAATGTAGTATGATGTTACTAACAAAATCCCCACTAACCTCAAAGCAAAATATTTGTAGTATGCATTCACAGATTTACCCGCAAGTTTTTTTCTAAGCAAGAACAAGCATCTTTTAACTCATAAGAACACACATATTTCTATGAAATGTTTCCCTCAACTATCTGAGAAAAACATCAAAACTTAAAGTTACTACTGAATCTTGAAACTGAATTAACAGTTGGCTTTCTTAGCTGTAGTGGTAGGGCGCCTAAACAGTAATCCATACATGGATTGTTGTCTCCAATGTATTGATAGCAAGAGTTTCAACGCTACTTCATATTTCACCTCCATACACTTTAAAATGTTTTCAAGAAGAATCTGTAAAATTCTTGAACTTTTCGAGACTCATAACCTTATAAGTCACTGCCTCCTAATGAGTGATTTTTTTCCCTCTGAGACTTGGACTCAGGACCGATTGCTTCAAATGCCAGGGTGCTAACCACTAAAACAATGAATCACTCCTTATGAGACAAACATAGTTTTATTTTTTTGCTTGTAATTTCTCGTCATTTAGTGGACCTAAATGCTTAATCTCTATTGGCGTATGGACTCCTTCACGGATGCCTCAATATAGTCTGTGGTTTAAGTTAGGTAGTAATGATGGGTTTGAGACTTAGCGGGAACAATATCGTTCACTAGGATGCAGGTTTATCCGGTTGAAGAGTCACAGATAGGATGAAACGCCTGTTCTGGATTTCACTGCTAGTAACCAAGATGAATAAAACCTCATGAGTTTCCAGTAGTATCGAGTCATCCACATAGGAACCCATCTTCAAACAGAAGTGGAGTGATTCGGCAACAGAAAATTACAAGTATCACAGTTATTCATTTTACATAGGTTTAGGATAAGTAACACATAAGTAGACACCACAAGTAGACAGGTGTCAAAGCCCTTGAGTACTTGTCGTCATGTCCAACTTGGTTCGTCCCACCAGTCCCAACTTATTATTAGAACTTCAGGAAACCTCATGTTGAAGCATGTCATTAATGAGCCCTGCAGAGTAATTCAACTAGGAGGTTTAGAGGGATTTATTTATTGATTCAAGTTGGTTTTTTATCACGAATCGATATCAGTCGGGCAAAAAGAGAATATGATGTGACATGATTAAGAAATTTCATCATTTACTGCTTCTAGCTGATGGAGCATTGAGAACTAGGAAGTTCTTTTTCCTTCTAGTTCAACAACTCTTAACAGCAAGCTTAGTTGGTCTCATCTAGAAGCAGTTTCTTGACTATTATCCCTTATCAACGTCATTTAACTACTAAACACTCAACCCCCACCCCCTTCACTAATTTGACTGGCAGTCTTAAACTCCTTACAAAGCCCTACGATGATAATTGTGGTCAGTATTGTGATATATGGTTATTATTGATATATTGCCGTGGTAACCAAAGACTTACATAGGCAGAGGGTTTTATTATTGGCTAGAACAATCCTGCAGAAGGTAGGTCGAAGACCGAATGACTCAGTGGTGACGTCTCCGACATCAGTGCTGGGTGACCTCGTTTCGAATCTCAGGTAAGGCGTCAGTCCCATCAAGGTTGTAAATACACCTTCCTGACAAGCGCCAACAAGCACAAAATCTAGATCAAGAAAAACTTCCTGCCAACTGCCTACATCCAACTCACATTTATCCCAGTGCCTGGTGGCCACATTGCAAGATAGATGTTATAAGTCGCCTAGTCCTTAGGACTAAACAATATGGAGTTTGTTAGTCTCTAGTGACCAGTCGATGAGTAAACACCTGTTAAATCCGCTAACTTGTGTAATATATTAAGGCATTTTAGGTAATGCCACTGAGGTTATACCTTAGTAGACGGTGATGAGAGGAGAAGTGAAGTACTATGGGAAGTCCATACTCAACTGCTGAATGACAAATTTTAATTCGTAGCAGTTTTTTTATCGCAGACTATACAGTATGATTCTAGCTAAGTGATCCCAGCCAAAACGCTGCTGATATCTTGGTGGGATCGGTTACAAACTACCTGACCGTGAGAAATGTCAACCAATCAGGTTTCAGTATTTCCTCTGGGAAGGTAGTTATTCATAAAATAAAAGAAAGTAATTCATCAATTCATTAGCTGTTAGAATGGACTTTAAAGTCACTCTGAAATCAAGAACAAAGTTTTTACCAACTGTTAAATTTGTTTTTCCTTTAAATTTTCTAACTGTATCAATTTCTCGCTTTTGTGTTTTCGTCAGCACTGAGGATAGAAAAATTCTAACCAGTAAAGTAGATTAGGAAAAGATCACCGGTAGATTCTAAGATAGTGAATGGAAGATGATGAAATACATCAATATGACAGTGATTATTCCCAATTCTGTATATTCCACTTGGAAATTGCTCGTTGGATTCTCCTTTCTCGGAGTGAGTATCACTAAATTCGTTAGGTTGCCAACAAATTGATATTAAATAGAATACGTTGTCAAAAAAGTAAACCCTTTTTCCGAAAAATTACAATTAACTGTACACGTATTCAATATAAACAAAATCATTTTTTCCACTAACTGTGTGTGGGAGGTAATAAAAAGGTAATCTACATTTTCCAACAGAAGTATATGATTCGTAATATAATCTGTTTATTCTTGGCGCCAAATAATTTGTTTAAAATAACCATTGGATATTTTACGCATTCATAACAAGGACATTTGTTTTCCCTGCTTTATCTTTCTGCTTAGAAGGATTTGAATGTAACTTAACTTTCTACAGTATAAACAAAAATCAATATAAGTGTAACACAAGTCATCTATGTAAAACTGATTTTTCTCATAGTCTGAAGAATAATCAGGCATTGCATATAAGGATAAGTGTTATTAAATTTAAACTAAACCACTACTTATTTCTAATGACTTTAAGTACTTTTCATGATGTTTACTAATGATCATGTTTTGTTCAATTCTAAGTTGAATTGTGTTTTATACTTGAATTTCAAATTGTTTTAATTTTGAATGATTGTAGATATCCGATTAGTTCAATAATTGCTTTTAATGTCCTTGGACATTGAGCAGATGCATCATAAACATTGGTTTAGAAATTTAAAAGAAGGTCGATCCTCACTACCGAGTGTAGATCTAAGTACTGTAAGAGTTAAACAAACCGTTGTAGGGTTTTGTTGTACTTAATTTGACTAGACAGCGCAAACTGTTTATATTTTTAAAATGCATACCTAATCCAAGAAGTCCCATCAAACTTACAGGGTTGACATCTAACAAAACCATTGAGTGGATCCTTGGAATTAGTTACCCTACCCATGAAACCGACATATTGAGAGAGATTTCTAGATGCCTTTTAGTGATGGCTGTAGAAACTAAGGTACAGCCACGAAACACTGCTCATGAATATAATGGGCGTGGTGGTCACTATACCTTCAAAATGTTACTTGAATGAAGCAGTATTTCTTAGCATGGTCCCCAGTCCTAACCTCAGACTTAGGAGTAAGTTAGTAAGTAAGTAAGTAGGTAAGTTAATGGAGAAGGAAAGAAGTAAGAAAGGAAGGAATTAATTCATTCTGTGAGGTTGTGAATTTGATTGGTCAGACGATTGGCGGATGCCTTAAGGATTTTGTAATTTTGCCTACCTCACTTTGCAGTATTAAGGAGAGTAGAACATGATATGATCGGGCTAGGGTAGAGTACCAGTAGATAAAGTCTCCGATATATAGTCCTATTCTTGCAGGCTCTCTAATCTGAAGCAACCATAGACCACACGTTTACGTATGAAGTAGTGAACCACCTCTCCAGTACATATATGGACTAATGATCTGACGAAGCAATGAACGTTGGTAGCTGAAATCAGGTGTGATCTTGTGACCTGCTTGTTGAAAGCCTACTGCCTTATCTCAATAGGCAGTGAAAAAGGTTGTATAGGTAATGTATAAGGAATACTGATGAAGACTACATTGAGAGAATAAAAGAAAATCTCTCCGTTTTATAATGTTAATATGTTCCAGTAATCACCTTATCATTTCGCTGTTTGTCCATGATATCCTTTTCCAAAATATCTGAGTAGGGATAACTGATTAACTTGGAACATTTTAAAAACGAATTCGCTAGAACATTTCGTTTGTTCGAATTCAAATACTTATTACCTACAAATGAGATGAAATAATTGGTACTTGACTTTCAATTTCGTGACTAAATAGGGAATAGATATCTTTTAATTAAGGAGTAGTTAACAAAAGATAATTGAGCAGTGAAATTTTTTTGACGAATCACCTTCGAAAGCTGTGCAATCATATTTATTGTTACTATAAAATGTGTTTCAATCAACAGATAACTGATTAACACAAGGTCATCCAAAAGTTGCCAATAAAGTTACAAGGTGATTATTGGTTGCAAGGTCAACACAGGGTCATCATCACGATTGCATTTTATGCAACATTTAAACAAATTTACAACGTGTTTAACAGTGATCTTAAACAAAATACTTGTGTCAGGTTTAAATACAGGCAGTGTAAATGTAAGAATTTTTCCATCGAAATTTAAAATTAATTCTTGAGAAAGATGTAAATATTACTCACTAAAGATCAAATTAGCGACCACTACGAAATACATAAGCGTTTGCACCTTATTTTTATGAGTGGTTCTGTAAATGGTAAAGTGTTCCTGGTGAAACTTGATAGCTGTACGCTAGGCACTTTTACACTACATCTCAAGTTGATTTCAATTCACAGTGAAATCCAGCTGGCTAGTAATTGTTTTCTCAGAAATCAAGCAAATGAATATTGGTTCAACATTTTCATATTTTTCACCAGCTACAAGGCTTATCAAGACAGGTATCAAAATGAGGGGCTTTGAGTCTCATTGAGTGCACACTAACCAGTTAGCCACTAAGATGAAGTTCAGAGGTCGATTGTCTCTTACTTCTGGCGACTCATGATATAGCATGACCATCAACCAAGGTCTTTATGGTTGATATCAGCTTTCTTTCTACTGATATCAGTTCCCGATGAACACTAACTTGCAAATAAATAAACTCCCCATAAACCTCAAAATACATCACAAGAATATTGATTCATTTCAATTTAGGGTTAGACTTACCACCAAAGTTATCAAATGAAACATTTATGAGATCTTGGTTTTGAAGTTCTGCTGAGATTTTGTTTGAACACGTATCTGATGAACTTCACAATCCACTGTCAAAATAGTAGTTCAACATAGAACGATCAGTTTGGAAATATTTTACCAACAGCAGGGTCCATGCTCACATTTCTGATGGCTGAGTAGTTTTCCAACTGCCTAACAATGGTGCCAGTCAACAAGGTTTCTGCTGGAAGTCACTCAGCAGCCAGGATCACAAGGTGTGATCTGTGACACAACAGTATCATGAACTGGCAAAATATGCTACTGAAGAGCTTGAGTAGTTAGACACTTCCCAAGCTCAGGTGTAGACTTTGGCAGTCAATGCAGAGTGATCTAAAAATCCCAGACTGTCACCTAGCTAGCTTCAGGTGATCTGAACTATTTTGGCTCTAGGAGATGGATTTTTCCGGCTATACAGATGATGGGCTCAGCCCCAAACAATCCAGTGTTCAGATCATTCCGATTCGGCTTTCTGGAGAAATTCACAGGTCATTCTGAGCGGTTTCTAACTGCTAGAGACTTTAAGTAGTGGTACCTTTCGATAGTAGTTCAAGATTTAGGTCACCTCAATCCAGTTAGCAAGTGTTGATGATTATTTGTTTACAAATCTCAAATACACAATTTTTCAACTGTTTCATGATGTTGAACATACCAAACTATTTTAGTGTATAAAGGAAGTCTTCAGGAAGTTTTATAATCAAATTTCATCAAGTCATTACACTATAACTTTGTAGTAATTGATCTAGTAAGATGTATCGTCAGGTTTAGCAAGTAGCTAACCATTTTTCCCGGAGGAAAATCATTCTAGCTGTGCCAACAAATTGCATATTACTCTATCAAAATACCATTTTCGTCTTGAGAAGACTTTGAGCTGGCTGTTGTAAGCACAGCTAGGGGTGGATGCCTTTTTTTCAACTTGTCATGCAATTTGGTGGTATTTATTATTATAGAAATCTTAGCTGTTCGCTCCATTTTAGTCTGTTTATTAGAAATATCACACAGTGAAACAGTAGCACTTACTGGATAACGTTTCGGACATAATTTATTGTCCATATTCATATCAGGTCATATCGACCACAGCGCCCAAGTTTTACACTTATGCTTATTTGTTCGCTTTGTAAGTTATAACAGAAGTGGGAAAATGCCAACTGCTGGATTTCTACCCAATGGCTTGCAACGAAACCTGAGGGTCATCAGTCACACCCCTGATGGGGTTATTGGTTCACACTGATGAGGAGTTAGGTACTGGGATGAAACAGCTGTTCAGTTTTCAGTAATTCTCTAAGTTACGTCAGCCTTTGATAAATAGGAACTCTATAATATATGTATTAGGGACTGAAACATTTTTTCGAGGATTTTGTTTAAATTGGTTCAGGTTCCAATGTTGAGAAAATTGACCTAACTCATTAGTAGACTTGAGAACCAAAGGGTCAGTCTTTATTTTATTTTTTATTGCTTACCAAGAGGCCAATAATTTGTTAATCGCATTCAGGGTGAATAATGGCTAGCAGTGGAATCTAGGATGCTCGTTTCGTCCCATTTGAGATTCGACAGTTGCATGTACCTGGATTACAGTTCACACTAGAGTTAGAACAAGAGACCGTTCGCTTTTAACTCTGGATCTTTACGCAGTAGGCCAATAAGTCAATATGCCAACTCCCTATGTGACGGTTATAGTAAAGTTCTGATATTATAGCTTGTAAATCTTCATCATCGACCAAACTGAATTGATTGGCCACTATCGGTCACTAATCATCATTGAAATCAAACTGAAAATACCCTCAGTATAGAGGCATCTACAAGCGGACCCCATAAGCTAACAGTGGCGGGGTCAGTTCGATCCAATCAGTGTTGGAAATTCACAAACTATACAGGTTACAACTATCGTTTATCTCATTTCATACTTACATGTATTTATCTGAAACAGTACAGTGTCTTGGATATTTGTAGCAAAGGTATTCGGATTGCAGCACCTGGACCTACATTTCATACTTCTCAAAGAATTCAATTTATAGGTCGCATTCATCTCTATGGATTGGTGTACAATACCAGTCAAGAGATGATGAACTTGAGAATACCACCTCATCTGGCAGCAAGTGATGTACTGTCTGGATGAATCATCTAATTTCTCCAAAGATGTTGTTACATCAACAGAATCTGACTTTTAAAGTAAAGATAAGCCCCTGCAAAATTTGGTATATGGTTTATAGATAAGTAGACAAACAGAAGGTTTGAAATGCATGCAAAGGTATAATTTCTTCTGTATGAAGAGCTCAGGCAATAATTGTTAGATCACCAACGCTTCTGCTACATATAAGTGACCAATCCGTATTCTTTCCAAGCTGTTTGGCTTGAATTCTTTTTATAGGGTTTTAAAAGAAGACTGTGGGGAATCAGTGTGATGAGAGTTGACTAAATGATCCTAGATGGAACTGTTACTTGATTTGCCTCCTTCTCTGGACAACCAAATTGGACAATGATTGGAGAAGCGTTTGAAAAGACTGCGCCTTGTGCTGCTCATATAATCAGCTCCACAAGAGCAGATAAACACACGTGGGTGTGGCCCAAGCAGCTTGTCCTTCACACTACCTTGAGTCAACTGTCGGCTGGAGAAGATAATTCACCGATCGACAGTATACACTTTTTTTCTGAGTGCTTTTGAACGATGATGCTTCAGTATATCTGCTGCATCATCCCCTTTGAATTCAATATTCATGAATAAGGTCTTCCTAGAAACAGTAAGAATTTGTTCTTGCTATGCTTTTATAATGAATCTAAAGAAGTACTCTCCGAAGGTATTATATCTCATCATCTAGTGTTTCATTTGTGCATATACAAAAACACGAAAGATGATACGACTAGCTTATTGACTGCATGGTATCGTTTAACCAGTGAATACTTGTTAGCACTTGTGACTGCTAAATACCAAGTTGGTTATTATTTGTAACAATTTTATGCACAGGTAGTGAACTTAGGGGCCTGATAAACAGTAAAGTTGTTTTCTTTCAATTCATGTTAATAACGGTGATATGAATAGGAATCGAACCAAATCGACTACTTTATAATCCTTTTTCACATGAAAGTAGTTTTCAATAATTGAACATGAAGTGCACTAACCCCGGGTAGTAACTTCTCCCACCGCAAAATTGGGTGATGCAGTTTTCTTAGAGTCATAGATACACCTTGCTGTTGTTGAGTATCAACACTCACAGAACTTAGGTGAAGCAGTGCTTTCTGTAGATTGCCCCAGCCACCAAGTCAGATCAGAACTATTCATCTACTGCTGCAGGATCTTCAGAATCTATCCTGAGTGCGTTACACTTTTAAATCTTCAGCTTTAGTCAATAACGTTTTCCAGTTCATTCAATTTCTAATATCTGGCTACACTTGTGGCTGCATTTGTGTATGCATGTTTGGCTATGGAATGTATATAGCTCTAGACCCGAACTACAGTGCGTTTGAAAAGGCGATATTAAAATCTTCCTAATAACCGGAAGAGAAATAGGTGCGTCTTATTGAACAGCCTAAAGTTAGGAAAATACGCTAGTTCCACAATACAGTTGTTTAAATCAGTATACAAGAGGTTTACTTAACGCAGCTTGTCTGTGTTCTGTCCCAGTATGACTGAACATTCTCTACTTTGAACTGAATCCCCAATACTAGAAATTTTTCGACAGCATTATATGAGCTCCAGGTCATGTGATAGTAACTAAATAATACTCTTTTTTGTTCGCTTGTATTACAGATTTTCGGTGTTTTCAACTTGAGTAGATATGATCAGCAAGCGTCAGAAGGTTTCGTTTCACTTTAAACTGCTCTTAGAATTCTCTAATGAAACATACTATCAGTATAATTGATTAGTCGTTACCCTTATATATATAGGTTTGGTCACTTTTTTCTCTCGCCATCTGTCACCGATTTCAGTTTGGGTTGATAATATTCATTCACAACTTTTTGCTACTTGTGAGTAGCATAAGCTAAATCTCAAAAATATGCTAGGATCATTTTCATAAATAGACGCGGAACTTCGATAATGAAGTCAAAACTTGAAACTTTAAATACCAGTCACTTTCTAAGGAAACTAAATTTTATATATGTTGGTGAGAATAAAAAAAGAACGTTTATTATTATTATTATTAGTCCCTTGGGTTCCTAGTGGAACATAGGGCTTCAGTAGCACGCCTCCAGTGACCTCTGTTCTCTGAGATCTTTTGAACCTGGTCCCACGACAGCCCAGAAGCTCTCATTTCCTGCTCGCACGACCTCCTCCATGTCACCCTCGGACGTCCAACTCGTCGCTTCCCATGGGGATTCCACTCGAGGGCCTGACGCGTGATGTCCTCAGTCGGCCTTCTCAGTGCATGGCCAATCCATCTCCACTTCTTCCTGCATATTTGTTGCGTGATAGGTTCTTGGTTGGTTCGTTCCCAGAGTTCCTTGTTGCTTATTTTTTCTGGCCATCTGATCTTCAGCAGCGAGCGTAAGCAGTTGTTGATGAATGTCTGTAGTTTATTGGAAATGCCTTTCGTGACGCGCCAAGTCTCTGAGCCATACAAGAGCACTGACTTGACGTTGGTGTTGAAAATCCGTATCTTGTTCCGCATGCTGAGTGCAGAAGATCTCCACACTGGTTTCAGGCTAATGAACGCCTGTCTTGCTTTTCCGATTCTGACTTTGACGTCCTCGTCCGTCCCGCCTGTAGTTGAAACAGTGCTTCCTAGATAAGTGAAGGAGGTTACTTCCTTCAAGTTTCTCCCGTTGACGGTGATTGGAGTTTGTTGTTGTTGTTGATGGTGGTGGTGCGGTATCTTCATCACTTCTGTCTTCTCTATATTCACCTGAAGTCCCGTCTTAGCTGCCTCTTCTGTCAACTTGTTAGTTTTTGCCTGCAGATCTTCAAGTTTATGTGACATTAGGCATAAGTCATCGGCGAAATCCAAGTCTTCTAGGTTCTTTTCCGTCGTCCAGTGTATCCCCCTCTTCTCGCTGCCTACTGTTTGCTGCATGATCCAGTCCACCACAATAAGGAATATCATGGGGGATAGTAGGCAACCTTGTTTCACTCCTGTCTTCACTTCAAAGGCATCACTGAGCTTCCCATTGTGGATTACTTGGCATGTGGCATCTTCATATAGTTGTTGAATGAGGCGGATAAAGGTTTGCGGTACTCCGTAGTATTGAAGCAGTTTCCAAATTACTTCTCGGTCGACGCTGTCAAAGGCCTTCTCAAAGTCGATGAAGTTGAGGTGGAGAGGTGATTGCCATTCTATGCTCTGTTCTATGATGATACGAAGCGTTGCAATTTGGTCTGCACATGATTTGTACTTCCTGAAGCCTGCCTGTTCCGGTCGTAGTTTTGAATCCAGTGCATCCCTTAGCCTCTCCAGGATGATGCGGCTTAATATTTTACTTGGGGTGGACAGGAGAGTGATTCCGCGCCAGTTCTTGCAAGCACTGAGGTCTCCCTTCTTCGGCAGTTTGACAAGGTAACCCTTCTTCCAATCGTCAGGTACCTTCTCTTCCTTCCACACCTTCTGCAATAGTGGTGTGAGCATGGCCGCTGTTGTCTCTGCATCTGTTTTCAGTGCTTCTGGCGGTATTCCATCTGGTCCTGCTGCTTTCCCGCATTTCAGTAGCTTTATGGCGTTCAGGACTTCCATTTTCGTTGGGGGATTAATGTTCACTTGTAGTTCAGCGGCTGCAGGTGGTATTTCTGGACGAAGTGCAGGTGGTGGTCGATTCAAGAGCTTCTTGAAGTGGTCGGCCCATCGTTTCCTCTGTTTCTCTTCTTTTGTAATTAAATTTCCTTCTTCATCTTTTATTGGTTTCATCTGTGTTGGTCTCTTCCCTGATAGCAACCTGGTTATTTGATACAATGTCGTCAGGTCTCTCTTACCTGCAGCCTGTTCTGCTTCACTTGCCAGTGTTTCGTAGAAGTGTCTTTTGTCTTTGCGTGCACTCTTCTTCACTTCTTTGTCCAGTGTTTTATACATTGTGCTCAGTTCCTCTTGTCGTTGAGCATCCTTGCACTGGTTTATCTTCTGCTTCACCATCCTCCTCTCCTCTATCAGCTTCCAGGTATCCGTCGAGATCCATTCCTTGTCTTCTTTCTTCTTCCTTCCTAATACTGTTGTGCAGGTTTCTTTCCACATAGCTTTCAAAGACTTCCAGTGTTCTTCTACACAGGTTTCTTCAGGGATGTCCCTCGACGTCTCCCATTTTGTCTTGATGGCTGACTTGAAGATCTCCTTTGTAGTTTCATCCTTCAGTTTCCGAGTGTTGTACTTGGGTTGAGGTCTATCACCAGCTTCCTTGAAGGCTTTTAACTTGATTTGGAAGGTTCCTTGCACTAGGTAGTGGTCTGAACCTACATCTGCTCCTCTTCTTGACCTTGTGTTAAGTAGACTGCGTCTCCATTTTCTTGAGATTGAGATAAAGTCGATTTGATTTTTAGTGTGTCCATCTGGTGAAATCCATGTCGCTTTGTGGATATCTTTGTGCCTGAACACACTGCCTCCAATCACCAAATCGTTGAATGCGCAGAATTCTGCAAACAATTCTCCATTCTCATTCATTTCACCTAGTGCCTCTCGACCCATGGTTAGTTCTCTTCCCGTGTTGTCCCCTCCCAGTTTGGCATTCATGTCGCCCATCAGAATTTTGATATCGCCAACTGACGTCTTGTCCAGTGTTGATTGAAGTTGTCTGTAGAAATCCTCCTTTTTCTCTTGCTCTGCATTATTTGTAGGTGCATAACATTGTATGATTGTGACCTTTCTTCCTTTTGAGTTGAATCTTGCTGTCATGATCCTGGAGGAGATTGGTTCCCACTGCATGAGAGCCTTCGATGCTCTTGAGGACATCATGATAGCCACTCCCTCAGTGTGCTCGTGGTTGGCGTCTGGGTGACCGGAGTAGATTATTGATTCTCCAGTTGACAGTTTGGAGAGTCCACTCCCATTCCATCTGCTTTCGCAAATCCCAAGCACTTCGATGTTATACCTTCTCATCTCCTTTGCAATCTGGGCTGCCTTACTGGGTTCAAACATCGTGCGGACATTCCATGTCCCCACGTTTACTTTCGCTTTCATCGAGAGAAGACACATCGGCCAATTGGCTTCCCGAAGGCTTTCACCAACTGGCGTCATTTCGCCTCTCCGATTCCAGCGGGGAATAAGTTTGTTTTCATTTTTTATATTTTGTTTGTGCTTTGAAGTTTCTTTAGCGGTTAGATTTGTTTTACGGGGTAGGGTTGCTAGCCCTATGCCCAACCTTCCCTCTTTACCCGGGCTTAGGACCGGCTAGTAACTAGTAAACTAGTTAACCAGGCGAGGTTAAAAAAAAAAAAAAAAAAAAAAAAAAAAAAAAAAAAAAAAAAAGAACGTGGTGTAATGTATTTCTAGAATTATTTGTGATGTACTTAAGTGGCACGTTTTTAAGTAAGAGACACCTCTCGATTGATGGAGTTGAATACCACCTGCACTTCAAGGGAAATACAACTAATGTCAGATGCTGCTAAGTTTTCCTGTGTTGAATAATCTATCAAAGAGTGAATATCTGGTCGACAAATCTATGACCCAGTCTGAATCCTAACTAGCTTTCTCGGGTTCGCTGTTTCTGAGCTCTATTGGAACTGGACTGTTAGATACTATTTTCGTCGGACAGAAACATGAAGGAAATCAACTGATGCTGTACATGTATTGACACGAAATCAAGAACTAAGATGAACAGTTTGGTGACGGGAGAGATCTTAACTGAATCTTTACGAATCAAACCAACATGCAGTAGATATGTAGAATATCTTGAAGCAAACAGAATAAGATAAGAAGAAGGCATAAGGACTGTGGAAAACAATTCTCAAAAGTTGTATAATGACCCAATAAACCGTGATCTATACATGGGGATTGAGAGAGGCACTTGAATTTTGCTCAAAGTTCATTTACTCAAGTAACTGATAGAAGTATGACAATATGAACTACTTGATTCCTATCCAGTGACTCAAGGGTAGCATGGTCGCCTCGAAAAATGAAAGCCTTGGGTTTGATCCCGGGTGAAGTCATAAGTGCGTAATACTGAGAAGTTCCATACTAGGTCAAAACAGTCATCTAGTACCAGCAGGTTTCTGATTTTTCTCCAACTGATTTCAGTCCATGATGAATACGAATTTGAAGTCAATAAATAAATTCTCCAAATTCAAGTAAAACTGGCGATGGCTTAACAGAACTAGGAAGTCTCTATTTTTTGTAGGTATGGGAAGAACGCTAACTTCTGTGCTGGTATCGATAGGGTTTGGGAACTTTCGTTTTTACGTTGGTGACGTACAACAAACGGCTTTTTCCGCTGACTGCGGTTGCCGTAAACGCGTCCCGGTAGGGCAGTTCCCCGAGTTTGTATCTGTGTTGAAACTGTATGGCTTCCGGCATTTTCTGGCTTCGTCCACATAGGTATTGTAAAACCAGCAACCTTCAGGGTTTTCTACTCTGTAGGCTTGTGTTTTTTGGGCAACCACGCAAGTTGCTGCGATGGGCTGAGACACATTTCTGTGATGTGCTATGTAACCTAAGAATTCGGGTTTAACAGTGTTGCACAGATTGGTTACTTCCGAATACTGGCTCTCAGTTTTTTGTAGACCAAATACATGTTGGGGACGGGTCTGCTAGAGATCTCCAGCGTTTTATCTGCTGAGGCTTCCAGGTCGTCGAGTGGAACTAATTGAAGTGTCATTAGCACTGTTTACACCGGTTGTGGTAGCTTAGTTGCTGTCTTGCTCGATGTTACGAAGCAATTCCTTTGGACGCTGGAGATCTGTGAGATTACTTTTCTGCAGGAGTGCAGCTCTGAGAAGTCCATAGGAATTACTTACTTCAGGGCTAAATATAAGCGCTGTAAGGTGTTTGTTTAATTCCTTCAGTAGTGAACGTATAACAGCAAGAAATCGAGAATATAGATCTGTGACTCCCTGCTCTAGAAAATCTGCCTCGGCATACAGAAACCATGTTTCAGCATTGTCTGGCCAGTATGGCACGAGCTGGATAGTGTTCGTCGTCGGCTTAATACGGATAGACTTCAGAGTATGGTCGGAAATGGAAAGCAGTTGTAGATGAATATATAAAGCTTATGGAAATGAAAACGGTACATAATTATAAAATGGAACGAGTTCACCAATTTCGGAGTTATCCTGGTGTGAACTTGACAGACGCATAGCTCAATCATTAATGATTCGAATTTGTTATATACGCACGAATACGAGACCAAGATAGAACACAATAGCGCAGTCGGATATAATAGTATATTTGCGAGGTCGTACCAAGATACCGATGCGTTCCAACCAAGTGGCTGAAGGGTGGATTAAGAGCAATGCAACGTAACACGATAGCGTGCCAAATGGCGTGGATGCTTGACCGTGTGATTTCAGCTTAGCGAGTCCGGTGAAACTATGAAGGTCAACATCAATGTTGAATCTCTTTGAACCCTGAACTATTGATTCTGGAGAAGTATGTGACGCTACACTATAATAAACAAGTAGGAGAAGGAACAAATATGTAACGATGATATATTTAGGCGACACTTTGAATAATTTTGAAGTAGGCCAACATAATTCACCAGTCATTTGTTTTTCACTACACAGGGATATCACATAGACTTTTCGAAGTAAACCATCACGCTCAAATTTAAGACTGGAAACTTCATGACTTGTATATTTGATCCAAAGTTTGCATGATATTTCATTAGGTTCCTTATTCTGCAGATCACATTCTCCAAAACCAGAATGGTTCGCCTTAGTGTTCAATGAAACATTCGTCACAGTAATTACTGAAAATTTAAATTCGATATTTTCTGCTGCTTTTCGCATCTATTTCATGCATTCGAAATATCACCATTGAAATTGAACTGCCTTAGGAATCATGTGATAAAATCACACGCTTGTATGTACCCATTTGTGTACCTTTGGGCTTTTTTTTCTTCATACATGTCTATCACTGAAGTCACGTGATGAAATAAATCTTTCTTCGCTTATCTATTGAGACATACTGGACAACTGTCCTTATTATTGTCGAATGACTTTAAAGACCACTCTAGCAACTGATGGAATAACCAATCACGTTTCTGTATTGTATGAAAAATTGTCATCCCAGCCAAAATATCACGATCTGATTGGAAGTTGTTAGGGTGACCTATAAAGTCACACTTAAAGTCGTTTAGTAGTTGTAGCGTATACCTAGTGGCTGACCTTAATGGGCGACTTTAAAGGCCATTCTAGCAACGATCTAAATAACCGATAAACTTTCTGTATTTTGGTTGTCAAAGCCAAATTTTTCATAAAAAAGAGGAGTTTGATTGGTTATTTCATTTGTTGTTAGGGTATCCTTTAAAGTCACTCGACTTTAATAGTTACCCTTATAACTGCTGGAGTAACCAGTTACGGTTCTTTATCTTGCGGAAAACGGATGACCTTAAGGGACACCCTAGCAAAGATTAAAAACGAAAGGAAGGATTGTTTATTAATGGCATCTTATACAGCAGCCATCTAATATTGTACACTTTCTAACAAGACAGTCATTTCCTCTTCTGCTTCTCTCTTGATTTGCGCTTAATACCCCCGCATTGCTTCTTGAGTTTCTCTGTGCAGAATATTTACCCATTGCTGCCACCGTCTCAACATATACTACTTAAACTCATTGTGATCAGCAACGCCCACTGCAGTGGCAGCTTTATAGCAGACCCTTTTCAGTTTTAAGGTATCCCTGCAGAGTGGTCACAGAAATAGGAAAAACGAATGGGTTTTACTCCTAGGCATCATTTAACGTATTCGAATTGCGATTACAAGTAATAGTGTAGAGCATCTGTGCCAGCAACTCCAAAATCCAGCAGAAAACAACCACTTTAGTCTCTTGAATCAATTTATCAAGGGTGGTTTGATGATGATAAGAAATTATTTTCAAAATGTCATCAAGTAAGCTATACTTTTCCACTCTGTCAAACATTCAGCGACAAAAATTAAAAAGTATGTTCCTCCCTGAAGCAAATTACACGTTAACTTAATTTTTTATCTGTTTCTCTCCACATACTCTGAACCTCATCCATTTCTTATATGTAACTCTGTAGTAAGCGAGTTAACCCTCTCTTTTTTCCCTGCTATCTTATGGGAATCGGTAGGAAAGGGCTCAAATAGAAATCAACGTTCTAAATCAACAGCCACTAAGGTAGACACTGGATTTCAAACTTGGTTTCATATTACTGTGTAGGCGGAACAACCTCATTGGACAACTTTGTTCTTCAGCTGACCAATCAGAATAAGCATCCAACTAGTGACCTAGTTGTTTTATCTCCTGAAGAAAAATGTATATAACTGATGTGTTTCTTTTGTCAAATAAAGTTTTCTTCAATATTAGATTGTTTGTTTGATGTAGCACACAGTGGCAGAGTATAACTTACTGGATGACATTTCGAGCAGAATTTATCGCTCACATTCAAATCAAAGTAACCATATGACTTTCAAACTTCCTTTATATAGTCCAACAGTCTACTCATTTATCTGAATGGCAATAAAAGTTTTCAGACACCTACAATATGTGATGAGTCATTCCTGTTACACGCATGCATAAGGTATGGATTCAATGAACAAAGATTCTGTGATCAATTTCTTCCTCCACCTAGTTATACTGGATTTTAGAATTGTTACCCTATCCTACTCAGTAGTGTGATTACGGGTCACTGCATGCAGAGTGATAGTTGGGTTTTTCTCCGAATTACTTACCTTAGTAGGGTCTACCATTGTATGTTTCTCAGAGCACAAAAATTTAGCGAAACATACAATGGCAGACCCTACTAAGGTAAGTAATTTTTCTAGATTCATGGGGACTCGGTGATTTCAAACTGGTATTCATTATGAACTAACGTGGTCACGGCGAAATCCATAGTAATCATGGGTTCGACCCCTGACTGGGTCTTGAGTGTGCACTACTGAAGAATTCCCTGCTAGGACGAAAAGCTGTCCAGTGCTCCCAAATTCTCAGCGGTCCTTCAACTGACGTTATTCCACAGTGAAATTTGAAATTCCTATCCCAGCAGTCAAACAGTAAAGTTTCACATTAAGTTATTGAATTGTATGGACTACAATCGTAGTTCAAATGTTCTGAAGTTGTTGATATTCATTATTAGTGTGCAGAGCTGTTTTTCAAAGACGCTAATACATGCGTATTCTATGTATTTTTGGTATTCTGTTGGATCACTTTCTGTTCTAGAGAACCTGATATGTTCTAGTTAATTGATAATCAGCAAATATTGCTCTCTTGAGTTCATATTTTCCATCTTATCACGTGAGAATCAAAATGGATCCTAGTCAATCGTTGCGGAGCACGTTGTGTAGGGGTTAATGTTTATAAATTAGTTTATCTGTTTGTAGAGTTTTGTTTAGAGATCAGTAACCAACTTAGCATACTCACAGGTGAGCTGTTTTTTGACAACACCCTTTAGATTCACATAATAAAACTTCATTTAATCATATTTGTGGCTACCTCATTTCAACATAACTGATTCCGTGCTTGGTGTCTGAGATTATTTAGCTGCCTAATTCGTTTGGATCAAACTTCTTTTATGCATTATCAAATGGCTGTCAAAAAAATTCAATCGTTCTAAATATTTGTGATCTTTATCGCTTCCTAAAGAAAACTCTAGCAGTTCCCCGCCCCACACACTTAACAGAATGGTTTGGTTTTAGTAACTGATGTGCTGCTTAAATTCCATTATGAACAGTTTAAACTGAGGACAGGTAAAGAGAAGGATATTGACATGAAAACAGCAGAATGTGAACCGATAAAATAGCTTCCATTCATTGGAACTCAGTAGACACATGATATTACTTCGAAGCTCAGTTTTTCACTCAGTGGTTTTGAGAATCAATTTAGTCCGATTCCTGGTTTTTTATTAAATCAGTTATCCAATAGAGTCTTCAAGTCCCAGTTGAAATGGTGTTAAGTGAACCAAGAGATGCAGAAGCATCGATTACTTATCAGTCGGAATGCCTAGATAGGTTTATTACGTGGTCTGGTAGCTACAATGACGAACTGCAACTAGAATGATAGGAAAACAAAGTTGAAATCAGCTACTGAACTTCTGAAAGCTAAGTACTACTGCAAAGCTACTTCCTTGTAGTGTAGGATGAATTGAAACTGTGACCATGAGGCCTCTTTGCGAGCACAGTCATACTCATCTGAAACCAATAACTTCTCCCCAAACTAACAAGCTACATAACGATCACGGCCTCGTAACTGACTTACTTAGAGATAGATTTCATGAATTTCTTAGAAGAATTCATGATATATGGAGTCAGTCAAGTCAATTATGAAAACAGACAGGATACTGAATGGTAGTTAAACTATATCGCGAATTGACAAGAATTGGAAAATATGGGAAATCTGACTCCTGCTCAATGGCCAGATAGCAATTATTGATCTCAGATCGATATTCACCATGTACTGACATCAGTTGAAGGACCATAGAAAACCTGAAAGTAATGGACAGCTGTTTTGTCCTAGTACTGGGTCACTCAGCAGTGCCCACCCATGAACTTCGGCCTTCTCGGCCATCACATTAATGTTGAGCCATTAAGTCAGAATCCAATTGTCCGACTTCTGTCAATCCAGTTTGTTCAATTTCCCAGTACTCATTAGTGACCTGCTTCGAGATGAGATTCCCGAAGCACTAGCGAGAAGTCGTAACCAGTGGGGTAAATCTAGATGGATGTGATGACAGGTACGCAATGACGAGATTGGATGAAGGTTATCTTATATAGTGAACTTACGTAAGTAAGAAATGTGGACCACTGGGTTCTAACCCAGTGGCTCAGTGGTAAGCTGCTGCTCACAAATCCTGAGGGTCATGGGTTCGATCCCTCATAGGCTCTTGCGTGTTCACTACTGAATAGTCGTCAGTTCGTCCAAAACAACTTCCCACTGCTCCCAGGCTCCATACGATTCTCCAACTGATGTCAGTCCCTGGTGAGTACCAACCTGAAATCAACAAGTGAATCCCTACGAGCTACTAAATGGAGTAGTACCACATTAGTCGAGAGATCTTACGGTTTCAGCCTCGATCTCACATAGGGTTATGAATATGTGGGCAGAAAAGCTGAACCAACACCTTAGGCTTTTTAGTGGTTTTTTGACTGATTTTGAGCTGTCATGGAAACTACTTTTGAAACTACTTCACTAACCTCCAAATTGAAACAAACTTCATAGAAATAGCTTTTTTCTCAGAACACGAAGGCCAGTTCACCGACTAAACTTAATCTCAATCCTCCAACCAACAAACTGACAGTAAAACTTGCGCCTTTATGACGTCCCCAAATTTGTAAAACCGTATCTGACTACATGTCCTAAAGTAATCATTTTCATTTTATAAACATGTTACTGATGTATTGTAAGTAGCTTAAACTTTTGAGATAAATTTCATGGACTTCAGTGGTTAATTTGTGCTCAATCAGCTAATAACAAAATGCGACTGATTTTCTACTCTTCTTATCTCATTCAGTAAAAATAGCTTCAACCAAGACTTCTTGAGGTCAGACCAATGAAGAGCTATCAGAATTTCTAAGATTTAACCAAATAATCCATTCGGAAACATCTGACCTGGAAATAATTCACAATTTTCATGTACTTCTGTATTAATAAACTGTATTTCGACTACTTAATTAGTATCCTACCACTTACTAATCGAAAACAATTATTTCTCATTCCGAATATGATACTTTGTTATCCGCGTAAAAACGAGGTTTATTATTAAGACAGAAGATATGTAGTTCAAGATGAGGATGATAATTGTTTGGTACTCACTGAGCTTTCAGGTTTGTTCTTCACCGTTCCACTATCAGGCTAGGCGAGTTCATCTGAATTTAATTCACTAAGAGGTGAAGTATTTTGAAGTTTCATGAAGTTTTATAAGGGAGATTTGCTGACCTTGAATGTCATTGGCTTGTGGGTAGGGATGACCTCCCCATTTTTATCATACGTTGACCTTTATAATTGTCGTCATCGTTTGACTCATACTTTTGACCTATTGTCTAATTATTGATTTACTTGAGCGGTTTCCAGTTGGCTGATCTCTTCTGAGTAGCCAGTGTACTGGGTCAATATCCATATATCAGCTGATTGTCATTTAATTGGAGTACCACTAACTTTCTTACAGCTTCTGAGCCTGTTTGATGTTTCATTTCCATGTTGACCAATTAAAGTTGGTGTTATGTTCATCCACATGTATCGATATCCTTGAGGATGTATAATATCATTTGACTGCAGATTGATACTCAGAAACTCTTTGACCTTTTCAACAGACGGACTGTCCAACATAATAATGCTGACAATCTTTACAACTAATTATCTTCTTTGGATAATGAATCCTTTAGCCTACATAATATGTTCTGTAGGGATTTGGTTGGTTTGTGAGTCATAGTGAACCCGAATGAATGTAGTCATAGACTGAAAATTTCTCAGACATATTTGATGTATGCTAAAGTGATTCGTTTCTTAGGTGGGGGTGACTATCCTGATTCGTGTTATGTTGACAAAAATTTCTTGTTGAAGCTCGTTGAAACACTGAGCATTTCTGACTTCTAAAATTCCCGAGTGCTGCAATTTGTCGTATTACATGTGAATAGCACCTGTACATAACTCTTCTTACGACGTCTCGTAATAATTCAAAACTTGATCTGCATATGTCACCCTCCGGGATACTTAGGTCTATAAGGTTCCATAATGCTTTCTTTCGAAAAGCACACTTAAGAACATGATTACGTTATTTGCTGCTTCTTCCTTCCGGGAAGCGAATACCTTCAACAGTTTCACTGATGAGACTCAATGCACTTCCTAGTTCATTTGTTTTGACAGTTACAAAAGTGTTACCGATGTGATGAATCCAAAATTTTCGTTTTGATTATTGGAATTATTATTGATTCTAATCTCTGTATCACAGTTATTAGAGTTCAACCCAGATATTTCTAAGCTTCTGGCAATTCCTTTGATTTCTTTGTGGTTCTTTCCACTGAACTGAATGTATGTCGCGAGAATAAGGTTCATTAGCTCAACCAAGTTTGTAGTAGTCATTTCCGAATTTTTCTGAAGATTCTGGTCAGTTAAAGAAGGATACTCATTGATTCTTTGGAGAGATCTGGGTTGACTGACATGAAGAGTAAGTCTGTTTCAAAGAACAGAACTTCTTGATCGATATATATCTTGAGGTCTTTTATTCTCTCAAGGGACCAAGTTATTGAATTAATCGATTATTCACAGTTTCTGTAGTTTTTCAGCTGTTATTCAAGTAGTTTTAGGTGAGGATTGTGAGATCGCATAGAAATTCAGCATATCTGGCTTCTCCAAATTGTTATTTGCTCCGCATTCCCAGGAAATTTTATGCTGCTGAGAATAAAGTTTCTTCGAAAAGGCTCACTATCCATTTCTGTTTTGATGTGTCATATTTATTATATACAATAAATTATTCAGTGTTACCAGTTTGTGGTTCGCATATAAATATGCTTGAGTCAGGAAAAGTGTAGGCGCCATCTAGTTGGATAAAGGGGGAGACATGCGGCTAACCAGTTGTGTAGACTGGAGATATAAGAATACGACCGCGTGTTCAGATAATATTAAGGGCAAACTTAAACTGCCCAACCCTAAGTTATATCATGCTGAAATGGACGATAAAAATTACCGTTAACACCATTGTTAATTAAACGTCATTGACTGGATGGTTAATAAGTCAGTCCTTTCACCAGCAGTGGGATTTTTTATTTACAAATTATTCCCATACTTTCAAGAAACAGCTGAAGTCCATTTATCGTCTCTCATCGTGTACTGTGCAAACAGTAGAGTTTCGATATCGAAGTCATTTTATATCTCTTCTCTTTGATTTCTATTCTTCCAAAAATCTTCTGGAACACCTTGTTCTAATCGTTTTCGAAAATAGTGAGCTGATTAGTTCCACTTTAGTCTGTTTATTAGATATGTTACACAGTAAAACAGTACCATTTACTGGATAACGTTTAAGACACAATTTATTGTCCATATTCGTATTATGTTAAGCTGAGTAAACTATTTCAAAGTCTTGGTTAGTGACAAGTTTTCTTTGTCTGAGTTACTAAAACAGACTTGGATGAGGGTTTTTATTTTTTGCTCACCACTTTAACTACTTTATAGTTTTAGAGTAGTATAAATGTCCCGTATAAATGTCCCAGTTTTTTCCTGTGAAATTATTAACCGATCCCATTTCGTAAACAAATTCAACTTATTATATAGTCTAACACTTCTAATCGTTTAATTAGTCATATTTTTACTGAAGTAACTCTGATGACAAACAATATCAATTACTATATCTCTATACATTGCGTGTTCATTCAGATAAGACTTACGATAAAAAGCATAGGATCTAGCAGTTTATGTAATAGTCGATGCCTATACAATTTTCAGTACTACCAAAATTGATGAGACTAACCGATCAAATGTCAGGATTTCACCTGGGAAAATAGTTTTTCAACGAACTGAAGAACGTGGTTGGTTATCTCAGCAGCTGCTAGGGTGACCTTTAAAGTCATTAGATGAATTTATTATCGTGTGACTTTATCGGCCACTACTACAGCTACCGAGACAATCAGGTTTCGATATTCTTATTAGAACATGTTTTTTCATAAAATTGAGAAATGTAATTAGTTATCTTAACAGTTGCAAGGGTAGCCTTTAAAGTTCCTCGATATATGTATTTGAAACTATGTTTATTTTTCATGTTTTCCCAGGTTTCTCAGTAGGCTCTAATCCACATTTTAATGCATTGCATCCAGGTTATAAGTCATAAATATAAGGAAATCATACATAAAACCATTTTAACTCACTAGTTTTCATCCAGAAAAACAAAATATCCCATATCATTTTATTTTTATGACGAGTGAATTTTAACACACCTTAAATTATTCTCATATATTTATTGTTTTAAACAAAATATGTCTGAACAACTGTATTTAACTGAAGTCTTGAATAAATTGAACACATTAAATTAAGTGTTAATTTGTTCTTCTATCAAAAGTATCTGTAATGTTGTATATATTAATGTATAAGATTTATGGTTGTCTTATTGATTTTATTGATTATTTCAAATTCTGCTTTCTGAATATTTTTATACTTGTAGAAGGTTATTTCTTCAATGAAAGATTTAATCTGAAGTGTCTTTCAAATTTTTAAATCACATAAATGTGTATGTTTGTAACTTTAGAGCATTAGACAAGTGTTTCATCCCAATAGGAAACTCCTCAGTATCAAGCAATCAAAAACCCTGTCACGAGATGAACCCAAGCTTTTCAGGTTCTGTGATCAGCATACTATAACTAAGTTATTAGTTAGGAATCGAATGATCCAAATATTCCTACTTCTGTCAGTTCATGATATAATGTAATGCTGACTAACCGTCCGCACATCCAACTTGGTTTCCCAACCTAGTAATGACTTCACATTAGAATGTCGGTAAATTCCATCACAATGAATATCAACTTGTAATCAATCAATCCCCAGAGACTACATTAAATTAATGTCAAGTGGTTATTAGTGACCACTGAGTAGTCGTGATCAGTGGGACAAATCAAGTTGGATGTGAGGATTGTTACTCAGCAGCAGAAATGAATGAAGGTCTTGCTATATCACGAACTGACAGAAGTAAAAGAAATGAGACCACTAAATTCTGATCCAACAGCTTGGCGGTAACAAGCTCCTCGTAAAGTATGTAGGTCATCAGTTCTGTCCCTGGAGGGGTCGTGAATGTCCACAGTATAGATTCCACTTATATACCGAATAGTGTATATTGTCTGAACTCCAGGAGATAATAAATCGCATCTTCCAATCTGAAACTGATGCATAGACTCAACTGTGTGATCAAATACCGGACCTTACACCAGCTATACTCCACTGCTGTTAAATACTTCTCTTCTAGTGGGTTTTGATGAACTAAGTTAGATACTGAGGTGCAAACTTAACTCGGTCTCCCATACCAGTAGTATATATTACTTCATAAGTAACGTTTCTGTGCCAAATTATTATTTATCTATCATTATTTGTCCTTTGAGTTCCTAGTGGAACACAGGGCTTCAGTAGCACGTCGCCATTTCGCTTTCGTCTCTGCAGTCTTTTTAACTTAGCTCCAAGACTGACCAGACTCTTTCATTTCTTCTTAACACGATCTCCTCCATGTTGTCACACTCGGACGCCAAACTAGTTGTTTAGAGCTTTCGGACATCATTATAGCCACTCGAAAACTCAGTGTGCTAGTGGTTGTCGTCTCGGTGACAATATAGGAGTAGGTCATTGACTATCAAGTTAACAGTTTTAGGAGTCCACTTCCATTCCATCTGCTTTCGCAGATTTCCAGCACTTCTATGCTCTACCGTCTCATCTGTTTAGCAGTCTGGGCAGCTTTGCCAGACAGCTTGAAACATAGTGCGGACATTCCATGTCCCCATGCTTACATTGAGAGAAGCAAAGACATATAGGCCAATTGGCTTCCCGAAGGCTTTCACCACCTGGCTTCATTTCGTCTCCTCGATTCAAGCAAGGAATAAGTTTATTTTTATTTCAAGCTTCTCTAGCGATTGGACTGGTTCTCCGGAGTAGGGTTGCTAGTCCTATGCCCAACCTTCTCTCTTTATCCGGACTTAGGACCGGCTAGCAAACCAGTGAAGTAGTCAACTAGGCGAGGTTTTTACTGAAAAAAAGCTTCATAAGCTATTCAAATGTCCAATGAGTTCAACGGTATCTGTAGCCAGTGACCACCAAATTTGATGTTGTTAGAAGGTGACCAAAAATGGATATCATCATTCAAGGTCATTCACCGTTGGAGCGGGGGGGAGAAATATTTTCGTTTCATATCTTGATCGGTTAAATTAATTTTACTGAACTATTGTGTATTTTAGATTGTTAATGATCAAGTAGCTTCATTTTCTGAGTAGAAGCTGTATATAAGTAGTGTTTTTTTGTCAAACAAAATTGTCTTCTTTAAGTCAATCATAGACCCATCTTTCGTGGCTCAGTGAAGTATCAAGTGTAGAGGGGAACAGTTGTATTACTTATATCCAGTCTGTATCTCATTGCGTTATTACTTGTTTCACCTACTATCAGAACTCACATCATACTCCGATTCAGTGACATCAGATGTTTTCCACGAAATATCAACCTATCAAACTTATATACCACAAAATATGTGACAAAGACGATAATCACGTGACTGAAGGGAACAATTAAGACTAATCAGTTCACTTAATTCTGAGATAATCGAAATTTCAAATTTCCATACAACAGTTCAACCAATTTTATAGAAGTAGGCTTCATCTACAATAACTCAGGGATATGGATAAAAGTATAATATTTAAAGAAAAGCATATGCTCTGTGAAAACTTGAAATCTACCTTGATAAACCTAAGCAGTAAACACATCCATAGTTGTCCTATTAACTATCTCAACTTTCGAATATTAAGCAAGTATAGTAACTTAGTTGTTTACCTACCTGTTCAGTATAGTGCACAACTTGAGAAATGTACTATCAACTGTACATTCAATAATAAAAATTTCTGTGTACACAAATCTACCTTTTATGCATTTATAATTTAAATGTATGAATGGTTGTATTTCTATTTACTCTCTCTTTCTATCTAGGTGGATTTGTCACCGCCTAATATTTCAAAATATGATCATCGACAAGTTGAACAATTTACAGTTTCTCAATATCATTGTAATTCGTCACAACAGTTGGATATTTGCGATCAATGTGAGTCAAAAGTGTTCTCTATCACTAAATGTATTTGAAACTAGCATAATTTTATGAAATTTTTAATGTACTACGGCGTTTCGTCCTAGTTGAGACTCGACAGCTGGATGTACCAACATTCCAGTGCATGATGTTATCCACACTGATACTTGAACTTGATACCCACCCCTTCAAACACAAAAATGTTATCCCTAAGATTACAGTATAATGAATAGCCAATCAGTGTAGATACATCTACCAACAGAGGTTGAACAATCCTATCCAGTATTGTAACGAAAAATCGCAAGGATCAATAAATAATCCATATCACTTAGTTTACTTTTCAGTCGAAAATCTATTGGACAATTTTACGCAATAAAACAAGTAAATACACTCTCACTAGTACACAGTTCAGAGGGTATTATCAATCCCATTTGCATGGATTTCAAGTGACTGGCTGATTTTTACTGACTTCTGATTACTAATTGGCATCATCTACAGACTCATGCAAAATTTTGAAGTATTCGATGAGTTTTTGAAAGAATTTCAAATTAACTCACGGTCAAAAACCACCGATACTGTCAGGTCTCAATAAAACCTGTCAACTCTTCAGCTGAAGGTTTCAAACACCTATGCTGTTGGTTGTGTAAGATATTCACGTTGGTTCATAATCTGTTGGTGAATAGTTAATCCTTGGAGACTGTCCTAAACTTCACATTGCCGAGTGTCTTGAAAACTAAGTCAGTAGCGATCGGTACTACTAGCCTTTCCATATACTTTATGCTACAGGAAAAATTAAATCATGTACCGATCAAATTGCAACACTACGCTATGCATCATCATAGAACAGACCATACGATGGAGGTCAACTTTCTACCTAAGGTACATCGACTTTGAAAAGGCCTTCGACAGCGTCGACCGAGAAATAATTTGGCAGACAGCTGCTTCAACACTACACTTTTAATGCCACAACCCTTTATCAACCTCATTCAACAGCAGATATATGCCTTTATGAGGATGCTACATGTCAGGTGATCCACAATAGAAAGCTCAGTGATGCCTTTGAAGTGAAGACAGGTTGACATGTAAGACAAGGTTGCCACCTACTACCACCAATTATCTTCGTGATTGTGGTCGACTGGACTAGGTCATGCAGGCTGGACCGACGAAGAGACCTTACATGATTTGGATTTCGCCGATGATGTCACACAAACTCGAAGATGTACAGGCAAAAACCAGCAAGTTGACAGAAGAGACAGGGTAGCGAAGACGAGACTTCATTCAGGTGAACGTAGAGTAGACAGAGATGATGAAATGACCCAACCAACAATAGCAACAACAACAAGCACCAATCACCATCAACGGGAAAAATGTAACGAAGTTGTCTCTTTCACCTACTTACCTACCTAACAAGACAGCATCGTCTCAACTACAGGTGGCACACACACAGATGAGGACATCAAAGCCAGGCCTTCCTCCATTAATCTGAAATAAACAGTGTGCAGATCTACTGCACTGCACTGCACCGCACTCAGCATAAAGTGTGAACAACATACGGATTTTCAACACTAATTGAGTCAAGTAAGTCAGTGCTTCTATTTGACGGTTGAGAGACTTGGTGCGTTGTGAAAAGCATTCACAACAAACTACAGACATACATCATCAACAGCTGCCGCCTGCGCTTACTCGATACTGAAGATCAGATGGATGGTGAGAATAGTAAGAATAAGCATGGAGGAACTCTGGCTGGCTGGCTACGAACCAACCGAGAACCTATTGCCCAACAAATATATAGAAGAAGAAACTGTAGATGGATTGGATTAGACATACACTGAGAAGACCGTTTGGGAACATCACGCGCCAGGTCAGGCCTCCGAGTGGATGCCAAGAGGAAAATGACGAGTTTGGCGTCCGAGTATGACATGGAGGAGATCGTATGAGGAAGAAATGAGAGATCCTGAGAAGTAGTGGAGCCAGGTCTGAAAGATTTAAGAGAAGAGAGTGAAGTGGCGACGTGTTACTGAAGCCCTGTGTTCCACTAGGAACCCAAAGAATAACAACAATAATATGCTTTATACTCGGAAACGTGTGTGAAATTAATGAAAGCATCTTAGAAGTGGTCAATATGAGTGGTGTTCATTGTGTAATGACTCTGTTATTCTTTCGCTTTGTACATTTCCTTCTTCGTGCTTTCATGATGTTGTTTAGGAATAGAAATAATCCTTCGAAGTAGGTTTGATTAAACTAATAGATAGGAAGCCCTGGAACTAGGTTTCATGGTTGTTGGCACTGGTCAGCTAGGCATAACTACAATCTCGATGAACCTGATATCTACTATGGGATTTCAACTCGCGTCACTCAGTATTTTAGTCAGTGACGTTACCACTCAGATATCCGGCCTATAACTGACCTTGAACATCGATATTTTAAAAACAAACATCCCGTCGTAAGGTTACATTAAACGTGAATGGGTAGTAGTATAGTGATCTCTGTTCTACACTCTTTGATTCAAAGTTATATAAGCTATACAGTGTGGTCACTATATGCTAGTCGACTCATTATTGAAATCCGTTGTGTTCAATAGTAGAGGCTGGTCTGTAAAACGTACTAGAGCTTCGCTTCGTTCTTAATGGATCTCAACTCTAGTCTTGAGAAAAATCTTACTCCTCTAGGAATGCGGATTTTTGTGCGGTTATCAAACTCTTTGTTGGGAGATATGTGGCGGGCTAATTGGAATTGATTATATTGATGGGCATTGCTTTCTTTTGAGATATGAAACAGAATGAGGCTAAATACGTGGAGGACTATGGATTTCTTAGGTGTCACAGGCATAGCTTAACTGTCAATTGACACGAAAGGTTGTCTCCTTCAAAGTTCACAGATACGCTGAGGTGCCCGCTGGTTGTCAGATATGTTAAACTTACTTATTTACAGCGAAGCCAATGGGTTGAGGCTTATTAAACAACGTCATCTTTTCAAGTTGGTCCTCATCACGGATTGACATCATTTGGAGAACTAGCATAGGTATTTCGTCCTCATACGAGACTCGTCAGCAGTACGCAACCATGAACCCGTCAGGAACCGAGCAAATGGCCCCTAGATTTTGTTTGAAAACACTCCTTACTCATAGACACACTAATTTCAAATGTCTGCTAGTCACTATAGTAACTACTAGCAGTTAGTTTTCGAAAGGGTTAAAGTGTATCACTATTTCGATTCTGCAGTGATCATGATTACTGATTGATAGGAATTCAAAGGTCAAAACGCATATGATGTAAAACGACCTTGTATCTCACCGGAAGAATCACTAATAAGCTAAAGTTTTTATTCATTTCTACATTGTCATATCCCTAATTCGGGAGTAACTTTAATAGTAACCCCAAGACAACTACTAAAATGACCAAACGGTCATCTACATTTGAAGTAAATTTAAAGGCTACCCTAGAAACTGCTGAAATAACCAGTCAGGTTTCAGTATATTGGTAATGAAGGAAGCTTTCAGTAAAGTAGAGAAATGTAAGTGGTTGTTTTGATAGTGTGGTGTTTTCTAAGCTGGAGGGTTTAGTCAGGCAGATTTCATTGTCATTCTAGATACAACATCATCAACACAAAATCCAAAATGATGTCACTTATAGGGTTTCCCCCACAAGCGACTTACAAGCTTGTCCTATTGGCTTTCTGTGTGATTGGTTGTTTCTGTCAAAGTCTCGTCAGTGTCTCCATATTCATTCTGATTGGTTGTTGTGATGACCTGAAATCTAACCTTTCTGTTGATTCTTATTGGTTGATAGACTGGGTCAGTGTCAATGTGTTTGTTAATTGTTGACTGATATGAATACCAAACTTCTGAACATTCTCTGGCATGTTTTATATTTCTGGTATCCGGGATCGCCATATTTTCCGATTCACATTCATGTCCACAGTTGTTCTGTACGCATTGATACGAGGGAAGATATGTCATTAGGCTTCATTGATAGTTGATGTTAGTGTAGACGGATGAGAAGAGAGTGATCATTCTGTCCAATCTAGTGTTTTCACAGTTTCTACAGTTTGTTTTGTAGATAATATTTGATTTGCTTTCCTTTGCTATTGCATCTTTTGGCTTGCCTAATAGAGATTGAAGAGATTTTGAGTCTTGTGAGATACATCGGTAGCAAAAAGGCTTCAATAATCTACTCGTGATCTCGAAGACGTTCTTCGTATAGGGTAGGACAGTCTGTTTGTTTGTTTTCGAGGTTGACTTTTCGGTTGACGAGAAACTACGCAAACATCTATTGATGAAGTTGCGTGGATAGCCATTCTTCTGGAAAATAGTCATTAAATAATTTTCTTATTTTCTCCGCAAGGCTGGTGTACTCCAGTGTATTTTCTTCCTTTTGAACTATGTCTTTATACAATTGATTTTGTATACTGTTGGATTGTTGCTATTGCAGTTGAGGACTTGGTCCGTACGAGTTAGTTTTTTGAATACTTCAGTTTCCAGTTTTCTTCAATCTGTTCTAGTGATCAGAACATCTAGCAATGCAAGTTTGTGATTTGATTCCTGTTCAATTGGGAATTTTGATGTCATCGAGAATGTTGTTGATTAGTTTGTAAGCGTTTTCCAATTTGTTTTCTTTTAATGATGACAAATGTATCATTTACATATCAAACCCAAAGTTTTGGTCTGATTAGCAGTGATACCACAAATTTTTTAGTCTACTGACTGCTTCTGCAGTTAGTCCTAAACTAGGCGATCCCATTGATATTCCTTCTGTCTGTTTGTAGAGTTTGTCGATGAATTGATAATAGGTTGTAGGGCAAACATCAATTAATTCCATCAAACTTGAACATTTCAGTTGTGTATGTGTATCATTGGTGCGGAGAAGAGTCAACGTATCTTTAGCTAGTTTCAGTTCACTTGAGGTGTATAGAGCTGTAATATCGAAAGACACAACCTTCACTCATATTAATGCGTACAGAACAACTGTGGACAGGAATTTGACGGTTAAAATGTGAAAATTCAGAGAAAGTTCAGAAGTTTGGTATTCATATCAGTCAACAATTAACAAACACATTGACACTGACCCAGTCTATCAACCAATAAGAATCAATAGAAAGGTTAGATTTCAAGTCATCACAACAACCAATCAGAATGAATATGGAGACACTGACGAGACTTTGACAGAAACAACCAATCACACAGAAAGCCAATAGGACAAGCTTGTAAGTCGCTTGTGGGGGAAACCCTATAAGTGACATCATTTTGGATTTTGTGTTGATGATGTTGTATCTAGAATGACAATGAAATCTGCCTGACTAAACCCTCCAGCTTAGAAAACACCATACTATCGAAATGAGCCTCCTGAGCTAGAAGTACTTGGCTATCTCAGCAGCTCCTAAGATACCTTTAAGGTCACTTATTATTTTGACTGGGAGAGTAGGTTTTCCTGAAATGCAGATACTAGATTATTATTATTATTTGTCCCTTTGGTTCCTAGTGGAACATAGGGCTTCAGTAGCACGTCTTCATTCCGCTCTGTTCTCTGCAATCTTTTGAACCTGGCTTCACGACTGCTCACAAGCTTTCATTTCTTCCTCATACGATCGCCTCAATGTCACCCTTAGCTGAGACGCCCAACTCGCCGTTTCCCATCTGGGTTCTATTCGAGTGCATTCTTGTACTGGTTTGTCTTCTGCTTCACCATCCTCCTCTCCCTACTCTATCAGCTTCCATGTGTCCGTCAACATCCATTCCATTCCTTATCTTCTCTCTTCTTCCTTCCTAACACGCTTATGCAGGTTTATTTCCACATAGCTTCCAAAGACTTTCAGTGTTCTTCCACACAGGTTTCTTCAGGGATGTTCCTCGATATCTCCCATTTTGTCTTGATGGCTGCTGTGAAGATTTCCTTTGTAGTTTTGTCCTTCACTTACTGTTCTGGGTGTTGTACTTGAACTGTGGTCTATCACCAGCTTCCTTGAAGGCTTTCAACTTGATTTTGAAGGCAGGCTCATTGCACTAGATGGTGGTCTGAGCCTGCATCTGCTCCTCTTCTTGACCTTGTGTCAAGTAGGCTGCGTCTCCACTTTCTTCACACTGAGATGATGTCGATCTGATTTTTTAGTGTCCATCTGGTGAAATCAAATCCCTTCGCTTTGTGGATATCCTTGTGCTTGAACACACTACCTGACTCCAATCACC
The DNA here is from genome assembly GCA_944470555.2 of Heterobilharzia americana. Taxonomy (NCBI): domain Eukaryota; kingdom Metazoa; phylum Platyhelminthes; class Trematoda; order Strigeidida; family Schistosomatidae; genus Heterobilharzia; species Heterobilharzia americana. Next base: position 30,670,254 of record OX104129.1, on the reverse strand, counting down.
AAATCATTGAATGCACAGAATTCTGCAAACAGTTCTCCATTCTCGTTCATTTCACCTAGCGCTTCTCGATCCATGGTTAGTTCTCTTCCTGTGTTGTCCGCTCTCAATTCCGCATTCATGTCGCCCATTAGAATTTTGAGTTGCCGTCGCCAACTGAGGTCTTGTGCATTACTGATTGCAGTTGTCTGTATAATTCCTCCTTCTTCTCTTGCTCTGCATTATTTGCAGGTGCGTAGCGTGGTAGCGTATGATTGTGACTTTCCTTCCTTTTAAGTTGAACCTTGCTGTCATGATCTTGGAGGAGATTGGTTCACACTGCATGAGAGCCTTCGACGCTCTTCAAGGGGACATCATGATAGCCACTCCATAACTCAGTGTGCTCGTGGTTGTCATCTGGGTGACAGTAACGGAGTAGATTATTAACTCTGCTGTTGACAGTATGAAGAGTCCACTACCATTCCATCTGCTCTCGCAAATTCCTAACACTTCCATGCGATACCTTCTCATCTCTTTTGCAATCTGGGCAGCCATGGCAGCTAGGTTCAAACATAGTGTGGACATTCCATGTCCTCATCCTTACTTTCACTTTTATTGAAGGAAGACATATAGGCCGACTGGCTTCCAGAAGGCTTTCACCAACCAGCGTCATTTCGTCTTTCTGATTCCAGTGGGGAATAAGTTTGTTTTTATTTTTCATATATTTTTTGTGCTTTGAGGTTTTTTTAGTGATTAAATTGATTTTACGGGTAGGGTTGCTAGCTCTATGTTTAACCTTCCCTTTTTATCCAGGCTTAGGACCGGGTAGTAACTAGTGAACTAGTTAACCAGGCGAGTCTGCAGAAACTCGATAGGCTGTTTCAATAGATGTTGGAGTGGAGTGTAAAGTCACTCTTCAGTTGTAACGATTGTCTGAACCATGTGATTTTGCCGTTTCTCTTCTAATACTGATTCGTCTCGTGTATCTATGCAGCGGTCTTGGATGGTTAATTCATCTGTAAGATGAATCACACAATTTAACCCTCCCAACCGCGTATAGCAGAACACAAAATTTATTGCTTACTGGTCGTATACTGAATGGAGATTGGAATTAATTGAGTGACGTTCAAGGTCATCCGCACAACTGTTGATGTAACCAATTACACTTCTCTATTTTAGGAATAACTACCATCACAGCTAAAATGCCGAAAGCTGATTGGCTATTTCACTAGCTTCTAGTGCGTCCTTTAAAGTCGTTTGAATTATTTGCATAAATTATGCCCTAAAACAAACAATCTCATGTATAGAAAATAAGATAATCCAGAATAATTGATTTCACTCACTCGATAGGCAATTATATCCAAATTATAAGTTATGCTTAAATGGATGAAGGGTCAATTAATAGCTCTTTAAACTAGCTATACAATAAAGTAGTCAAAACGGTTTTCATTGTAAAATAAGTTAAATAATGCGAACGGTATCTGAGGGCTAATGTTTTCCATTTTTCAACCGATACAACATGTATGTTTTCACAATAAACTATTAATTTTAGCTCGAATTTTTATCTGTATATAAAAAATGTCACAGAGTGAAATAGTAGCATTTACTGGATAAATTCACTTCCGTTTTATCAGATAATCGCTGTTGATGTATTTTTTTTAATCCTACTTAGTCAAATTTTATAATTTACCACTTCCTAAATACAACCTAAAGAATCCCTAAAATTTAAATTTTGAATTTTATTATTTGAAATATTATGGTATTGATTTTTCGATTTTATGGTATTGTTTGTTTTACTTATTTGCAATTCAATAGTGAAAATCGTTTAAGCTAATAAACTTTCTATCTGATAAGGCTGTGTTTCGCGCAGTTTATTGGCTTGAAGTGAAATGAGCAACTTGTTTTGGTGTATTGGTTTCTGTGAGGAGTCGTCAGTATGTCTGGTGATGTCATTTTGATATTAAGGGTGGATAGTAACTAACAGCGGAATCCAGGATATGCATCTCGTCTCATTTGGAACTCATCAGGTAAATATACTTGAATTGCAGTAAGTGACTTCGTCCCCATGGAGACCATGTCAAAGCATCCATACCCGAGTATATAGCCAACAGGGGGCGGTTGATTCAGTCAAAAGCAATCAATAAGAAATATTGATTATGACACAGTAGCCTTTTGGATAAGGCCATGGAGTTCAGAGCGATGCATGGTGGGTCCGAGTTTCATTCGGAACGCCATCATCTACTAGAATACAAGTACAAACTCAGCCGATGAGTCTCACAAAGGCAGAAACCTGCTTCTTGGACTTCACAGCTAGTCAATATACATCCTCAATATAATCAGGCTGATTAAAATTGCCAGTCAATAGTCTTTTATTACGAAACTTGCAACAAGTTTATCCTAAATGTCACGTTGTTTTACTAGTTTATCGTCAGGTTAAAAACAAAACACTTATTACATGAATTCCAGGCATCTAAGACGTTGCACAACAAGCAGTTTATTACAAGATATGCTGGCATATAAATAATTACCTATTTGTCTGTCTAAGCTGCCTTACTAATCGTTTTCTTTATAATAAACCGATCAGTGTAGATCGCCATGCCATATGATATAACATTTATGAGAACTTTAAAAGTCACACTAGCAACGATCGAAATAACCAATCAGGTGTCTTCATTTCGGCTGGAAAGGCAGATTTTCATAAAATACAGAAGTCTAATTGGTCACTTCACTTAACGCTAGGGTGGCCTTTAAAGTCAGTCATACCATTAAGAGCATTGGTGACTTTGAAGGCCACCCTAGTAGCTGTTGAGATAGCCAATTAAATTTGTCATAGTTCATGGAAAAGTACTTTCGCAGGCGTAATACAGAACCTGATTTCAGCAGTTGCTAGGATGGCTTTTAAAGTGACTCAAGGGGATCATACGGCATAGTAACAACTGGATAGATAGTAAGATAGGGGAAGGAGAATGATTTTAAAGGTCATCCGAGCAACAACTGAAATAACCAATGTCTCCTCTATTTTGTGGAAATCTACCTTTTCAACCGAAATGAGAAGCTAATTGGCTATTTGGAGTGTTGCTAAGGTGGCTTTTAAAGTCTCACGGGTAAGAACACCATTCATCTAACCCTGTCTACCACCACCCAAATAAGTTTAGAGACCTTTGCTCTAATCCAGAGTCGACTTTAATAGCCAGCCCAGCAACTAACAAAATAACCAATCAGGTTGTGGCATTTTATCTGAGAAGACAATTTTTATAAAATAGAATACATGATTGGTTGTTTCATCAGTTGCTAGAGTATCCTATACAGTTGGGTGACTTTAAGCCACCCTAACAACTGCTAGGATAACCAAACAGGTTGTGGCATTTTAGCTGGGAGGGAAATTTTGGAGCAACTTCAGAGGTCACCCCAGCAACTGTTGAGTTAGCGAATTGGATTATTTTATTTTGCAGGAAAGTGCTTTCCCAGGCGAAATATATAAACCTGATTGGTTCTTTCAGCAGTTGTTTGGATGGCCTTTAAGTCTACTTTAAAGGGAACCCTATCAACAATCAAAACAACCAATTAGGCTTCTTCATTTAGGTTGGAAAGACAAATTTTCATAAGATAAAGAAATTTGATTGGTTATTTCAGTTGTTGCTAGGATGGCCGTTAAAGCCCTTCTTCAAATCGCTTCTTATTTAGAATACTATAATGCGCCTATCTCTGGTACAAATATTACCACAAAGGAGAATGATTCATTTTTTCAACATCTTTTTCTGTTTTGCATGAACTTTTATCACTGAAATGCAAAAAAAGATGATACACAAAGAATTAGTCTGGTAATTGAAATCGTTTTCATTACTATCCCTATAATAAGTAGTAGTGATTAATTGAACTTTCAAGTCAAAAGCCAACAGTTTAGCTTCTTTATGACTATTTGTCTATTATCCTAACATTCATTTTAATAATAATTGAATGATTTGATTTAAAATTAAATTAAAAAGTGTAGGCAGATATATACATCAATGAGAGAGAGAGAGAGAAAGATGATAATAAAAGACGTCAGAATTATGTGCTGCACTTTTTTTTTTGTTTTATTCACAAACGTTTCATTTTAGGGAAAGTCTAAGAACCTGTATGCGTGGGCATCTACCCAAATTTAAAAGTTATGCCATTGTAGACAAAAATAAAACAAAATTCAGTTTATTTCAAGATAAATTAATTACATCCTCTTAGTTGATTTTTGTCTCCTAATTAATTGATTAAGAATAGTTTAAGGGAAATTTTAAAAAATTTACAGAAATGAAGAAATATTGTTCACCTTTATGATATTCTTTGTGATTACCTATCTTTGGTTGAATAAACCTAATTTATCGGCTTCTATTGGCATATGGGCTGCTTCATGGATGCCTCAATATTCCTGATATTTTCAGTTTGGTAGTAACGATGGCTAGAAGTTATCAGCAGAATTCGGAATGCATGTTTCGTTCTATTTTCAACTCATCAGCTGATTCACCTGCACGCCGACGGGTGTTGTTCCCTTTGAGACTCGGACCGAGTACCCCATCCATTGTTTCAAATCTAAAGGTGGTATTCACTAGGCCATAAGGGGCACGGTAACCAAGTAGACTACAACATAAACAATATTCAGGCTGTATTGAAGCATCCGTTTGGAATCCCATCTACCAACAAGGGGTCAAGCAGTTAGGCACAGAATAATAACAATAAATGAGCATTTAGGTTGGTATTCAGTCGGATAAAAATTGGAAACCTGGGTGCACTGGATAGCTGTTTCATCTTAGTATGGAGCTTGGACCCAGCACCTTGGCCAGCACTATGGCATTGAGCCACTGGGTCAGAATCCAGTCGTCCATATTTCCTACTTCTGTCAGTTCACGATATAGCGCAACTTTCATCCGATACCGTCATTCAGTAACTGTTCTCATGTTTGACTTGATTGACCCCATTGAGATAGTAAGGGAATAATAGTGCTAACTACTTGAAAAACACATGAACTAAACACATATAACAAGTGTCCATACGTCACTGCCATGAAACTTTATTGGCAAACAACGAAAATCAAACCTCGTAGGTTTCTATCTCAACTGAGGAGGAACAGGTGAATACCCGTGATTTTGAGGCCTTCTCTGTCATTAGGAGTGTACATCTTTTTCAGTGTATCTAATTGGAAGCCGACTCATTGGCACTCGAAGTTGATGTAACCTTAAATAGACAAAGAATGAAAACTCTTGAGAGTAAATGGTAACTTTGACTCTCTCAATGTAGTCAAGCGCCTCTACTAGTGACGCTAGTATTTTTATCTGATGGTCAAATGCCTAGCAGATGGTGCACATTCAATAGTCCTTGATATGATAGCACACTTGATGGTGATTCTGATGCTTTTCGTCTTTAAAGTCATCTGTCCAAACGCTTGATCCACGTCGCCGCATTCCACTATTCTGATGTTTACGAGACAGGGGAGTTCAGTTGTACGGCAGTGGACCTTCACATGGTCCCCACTGATAAGCAAACAATAACATGAGGATTGACTCACGTTCCCTCTGTCTAGCATTAAGTTTTTGAAAGGAATAAACCTATTAATCATCAGTAACAGTGGAGCCATTCAGATGTCCATAAATACTCTAAGGTACCTAACCTGTTTGCTCAGAACCCATGCAATGTGACTTGCTAAGCGATGGGAGATTTTTAGTTGCATGCAAGGTGTAATGAACACTATGGAATTTATGTCTGTCGTCTTCCCAGAGCAAGACCAAGTTGGTCAGCATGCTCACCTATATCCCTGGTCCACCCTAGTGACTACACCAGTGGTTGATATCGAACACTCAAGCCAGTAAAACATTTATCATCCCTCTTGACTGAGAAGTGGGTTTTCGGTAGTAGCTGCCTATCTATTCTTTAACTTGGTCGATTATCTGCTATCACCACGCAGAGAGTCAGGACTGAAATACCTAGGTGCCACCTCTCTAACTGAGGAGGTATTTAATCGATTGACTTGTGTGAGATGCGGTTGGCTTTAGTGGGATAACCCAGGTTGGGTACTCGCTAACTTCACTGCTAAGAAGGTCAGATTAGATACCCATAACTTTTGAGTCATATTCGTTATTAGGAGAGCATAGCCTCTGGTGTACACCGTCTTCATGCATGTGCACCTAATCGGAAGCCAGTCGACTGGTGAGTGGCGTTCGGCTGACCTCAGAAACTACGTAGTTCCTGTGGAACCCAAAGAGTCAAGGAAATAATGGTCAGTTAGCAATGGATACACGCACCACCATTGATAAGATATTTTGAGGTTTAAAGGTTCTCTCAAAACCAAAGGCATTAATATAAGAAGTATGCCAAAGTAAATTACTGCCATAAGCGTCTATTCACCATGGTCTTCAGTTGGTATCCATATAACTCCCGACTGGCTGGCCATACATATTACGACTTCTCACTAGAACTTAGGATATTCATCTCAAACCAGATCACCAATGAGCACCATACAATAATGTAGCTTGAGGTTTATAGAGATTTAACTATTAAGGTTGTATTCATCACAGAATGACATACTTGATGGCTGAAGAGTCTCATATTAGGACGAAACAGATGCCTATTTCTCCCAGGTTTTCAATGGTTCTCCAACTTATGTAAGTCTGTGACGAGTACTGCCTCAAACCACGTATCACATGTTTTCGTAAATGTGTTAGCGCCAAGTCAGTAGTAGACTTAAAGAAACGCACACTTACTTACATGTATACTCATGCCTGTATACAGATTCACAAGTACAATTTAGCAAGATTTTAAAAACGAAGCTATCCCATGAGGTCTCTCAAGGATTTTAAAAATATCTTGAAGGGATCCATATCGGGTTCCACTCTTAATTGGAGCCACATCAGGAACAAGAAGGCATGTGTATCCAAGCTGACTAGTCCAAAATAGGACGAAACACGCCTCCTGGATTCCACTAGTAGCTACCCTGCATCATTACTACATGATTGCATAATTTGTTTCCAGAGAGACTCTAGAGGCTAACTTAGTGATGACTGAAACAACCAATTAGATATAAACTGCTATGTCCGGAAAGGCGAAACTTCATGAAATAAAGAAATCTAGTTGGTTATTTCACTTGTTCTTAGGGTGATTTTGGAGTCACTCCATTTCGTAGGTGTTATAACACTAACTTGAGCTTGGGTGGAGATTTACTGTACTTAACTTAATACGAAGTAGACACTACAGCAATGAATGGTACTGTTACCCATCACTCGTGATTCTGATATATTCTTTCGTTCATCCTAAAGAAGAACGGCTACCCGTGAAACTTTGTCAGAAGATGCCTATCCCGTACATCATCAACTACAAAGTCATCGATCAAAATCAACAAATATATCATCCTACCGCACAAAAAGAATATATCAGAAATCACGACAAGATTACTGAGACCACTTGGAATTGGTGTGGCTCATAAACCAACAAATTCCCATCGAACCATATTATGCAGACCAAAGGACGCAATAGCCAAAGAAGACAAAACGAATATCACTTGCAAAATCAACCGATATAAATGTAGTCAACCTTACATTGGACAAAGTGGTCGCCCTCTTCGCCTTCATCTGCACGAACACCGATTGGCTATTAAACATCAAGAAATTTCATTGCTCATTTCAGTGCACGTGGACAATTATGGACATGCATTCAATTTTGACGATGTACAAATCTTGGAGGGAGAGAGTAAGCACACAGAATATCAGAGAATTCCTAGAAGTGATGATGGATAGTGGCTAGTAGTGGGATCCGGGAGGCGCGTTCCGTCATATTTGGGATTCGTAAGCTGGATGTTCTGCCTCCCACTAAGTTAAGCTGTACCCACCGGGATTCGGACTTCAGACCGATCGCTTCAAATACCACAGAGTTGTTCACTACACCACTGATCAACGATAGCCACTTCCTGAGCGACAGGTATAGTTTTAGTGTTATAATAGAAGCAATGATACTAATTTCTAGAGGCTTGGTACTGAGGTCAGTCAGCAATCAGCATATGTTTAGACATATACTGAATCTACCAACGAGTGAGAAAAATGATAAACAACAGAAAGGTAAGAGGTCAAGTAGAGGGACAGCCAACAGGAAAATCTGTTCAGTTAATGACACAATAATCAAAGGGAACTAACAACCACAAAACAGATGGTCATGGCAAGCGACCAAATCACTCACGTAGAAATATTGACAGCTCACTTCATACTGAAGTTAGTGCTGATGATGTCGTCTAGCAAGGCGATGAAAGCTCGACGATTTAACAACCCAACTCAGAGAACACAATACAAACAAGATAGCCAAGGGTAAATGAAACCAGAATAGCAAAACTATAAACCAATCAAGTGTACATACTTTTAACCATATTTAATAAGCTTAGCAAGTGTCCATGGAATTCACATCTACAACAATGATAAAAAATCAATCTGTAATGAAAAATATTCTTTTCAAGTTTTGTAGTTATAAAATGCAGTTGTTCAGTGTAAAAATAAGCCATATTTGTGGTGCTTACATTTTCAAAATGGAATATCAAAAAGAGATTACGAGGAAATCATATGACATCTATGTTGTAAAAACATAATAGTCCCAGACATGAATTGATGACAATAGAGGCAAAGCCTTTATTTATACGATTACCGTTGAAGGGAGACTTCTCGAGTGACATCCTATCATAATGCCTGGCTAAAAAGGTCAAAATAACGCCTTTAAGCAGATCATCTTTAAACTTATTTCAGTAGTCAATCAATACTTAATCGAAGACTTACGGATATCCTGTCTGATCTTAATCTCTTCATTTTGTACGTATCAATTCAACTGTTCCTGTTGAACAAGTTATTGAGGATGTGTACGATTAAAGAGGTGCGTCTCTGGATACTTGATCATATATCAGCTTGGTTTGGAAAAATCCTAAATAAAAGTGGTGAAAAGTTATATCCTAGAGCAAGCATCTAGTAAACACAGGGTATCGCAGAGATGCTAAAAATAATGTCACGTGTAGCTCATCAATGCCTCCTTAGCATCTCTGAGGTTATTGCAAAAAGACTGGTCAAAAATGAACGGTGCATTCAGAAAGAACGCGTTCAAACATTATTCTTCTCTTGACCTTCAGTAAATTAACGGTCATTCTTGTCTTCTTTATTCGTCGTCTTTTCGTTCACCATCATATTCATCATCGATACATATTGTCAGACTAACAGTGACAAATTTAAAAAAAGAAAATCAATTTTTCTGTGGCCCCTAACTATCTCTCAAAAGTATATTCACCCCCAACTTGGCTTGATTTTCTACCTTACATTTGCGTTTTACAATTGTAGAACGTGATGAGAACTTATTGAACAGAATATTCTTCGCTTCATCATCGTCACCATCAGGATTCCACAAAATCAACAGTCCAGAGTAAACGTTTCATAGTTAAGACCACTCAAGAGACTGTTTCATGCTCCCTATATTTTCATACCTTTTGGGTTTGTGTAGGGCTTGAAATCATAGCGTTTCAGTGATTAAACAGTCTCTTACCTGCAATTGCATTAGACTACCATTGTGGGAATTGAACCAGATTCTATTTGTCTAATATAAACATTTATAGGTAGTATTCATCACCCACTGACATCATTTTGGTAACCACCAAAAATTGGGGAGCACTAGACAGTTGTTTCGTCCTAGTATGGGACTCCTCAGCAGTAAGTGCCCATGACCCGCCTGGCGATCGAACTCAGAACCTTCTGGTTTCACAGCGAACGCGTGAACCATTCAGATCTTGGGTGATAGTCACTCTATATGATGAATTGACAGAAGTTGAAGACTGTGAACCACTGGAAACCGACCAAGTAGCTAGTTGATTAACGCGTTCGCAGTGAAACCTGAAGGTCGCAGGTTCGACGCTTGGCAGGGTCGTGAGTGTGCACTGGCTAGGAGTCCCGTACTATGACGGAACGGCTCTCCAGCGCTCCCAGACTTTCAATGGTTCCCCAACTGATAACAGTTCCTGACGAATACTACCCCTAGATTGAAATCCCCGTTCATCTCAAAAATATATAAACATTTATGTTTGAGGAAAAATGGTGGTGGCATCAAGCAGTTCATAGTTGAAACAGTGATGAGTCTCACAGCTTGTTTGAACACTAATAAAAACACTAAGCCTTTCGAAACACACATTTATGTGGTAAAAATAAAACTTTTGAAGCTGAAAATTAATTTGTTACTGCTTTTTCAGGTCAAATTTCCATCTATTCAGGGGGTGAGTAAGATTTCAACAAAAGTAGGAGGCAAGAGACCGGTAACCATGCATAAGTAGTTGACTTAGCGGTTAGAAGAGGAATCTAAGACGCGTGTATCGTCCTATTTATGACTCACCAACTCGAAGTACCTGCATCCCAGCAAGTATTTTACAAAATAATGAATATCCGAGCAGTATTGAGGAATCCACGTAGGAGCCCATCTCCCAACAGAAGTTCTATCCCGCAACCTTATGCGTCACTGATTCCTGTGGTTATCAGAAAACGGTTCTGGCTGTTGACTGTATAAGGATGATTGTCTACTTCTTTTCTTGTACACAGAAATACGTAAGGAAAAATAACAAATGGATCATTCTAGGTGATCTACTTGAACCTCAGTCCATCCACTAAGGTCATCCTGACTACAAGGTAGTCCAAGTCAAATGTTAGAACCCAAAAACTTTTACTTCAGTGACTTAAAATGCTGAAATCCATTTTATTCACTTGATATTGTATCCTTCAGTCTTAGAAATAATAACAATCCTCACCTAGTGTCGTCATGTTCTTTCTAACTCAGGACTATTCCCACTGAGGTTAAGAATTATCATTGACAGTTAGTGTTGCCAGCTGCAGATCCAGAGTATATGGTTTAATGTCAATTATCTCCAAACACTTAACAGAGGAATTGAAGTGGGGTTTCAGAAAATGCTTATTAACTAGTTTGAGAAACTGTCATAAATTGAAGTTGAGCGATTTCACTCTGTACAGCAACGGGGAATTACAAGTATCGAGCAATAACTGATATCCGCTTCTCAGTAGGTGGTTTTCGTCCCTCCAAAGGCTTAGTGGATGATGTTTTTGTATCTAAAGTGATGGGAACAGTGGGAACAACATCACTCACTGGGCACAAGTACACCCAGCTGACGAGTACCAGATAGGACAAAATGTTGTTAGTTTCAATTATGAAGCGTAAAACCTGGGTAAATAACCCCCTCTATCTAGTACACAATATAACGTAGCTGTACTCAATTCGAGTGTTACCCACCATGGCAACTTAATCTAGTCTTCTACATACGGATTGGTGATCGGACAACTTAAGATGGAACCTGAGATTAGTAATCCTAGCTGATATACAAGTAAACATTCTAGCACGTACACGCCAAACCTAATACTAAATGTGACAAATGATAAACCGACCCATGGCCAAACGTAGCCACGTTCAAAATGTCACTGTTCAAAGTAATGTACAGTTCACATTGATTCCTATACTCGGTTACACTCTCCATTGACAAATGAACCTAGTGATTTGCTACTCAAGGGTGTATATTGGTGTCCTGAATGCGTAAAATTAATGGTTCAACATCGCAGCCTGGGACTGATACCACTACCTCAGCGTACATGTAGTCCAGTACAAAACAAGGTGCATGAGGCGCAGGAAACCCGAAAATGGCAAGCCAAACCAGATCGCTTAAATAATATAAAAATGGCAGGAAAATGTACAAGGTGAGGTTTTGGTTTATAGCATATAACCTTCACTGAACCTGGCACACAATCATACTTACACGTATTATCAAATCACCTTTGTTAGATGAGGCAGCACTATGTCACATGAAAACCATCATAGTACATAACTGGCTGAGTACCCCGGCATATATATAACCCTCCTAATTCAGATAGTTTATGAATAATGTAGAATGAAAATGTTTGGATTCAACCGCTTAGATTTATATGTATGAGATGATAACCTAATTTCTCATAATTATTTCTTAACTGATCACTATTATTGATTAAGTGTCAGAATTTAGATCGATAGTCGAATGACCGCTATTAGTTATGAATTCAATTCAACCCTCAAATATGCTAAATAAATTGGACATTGAACATCAATTTAAACAAACAGGATGAGGATTAGGTTGTAAATGAAGATATCTTTATGATGTAGAAAATAAAGTAACTTAAAGAGTTAGTGATAGCATGAAGGAATGGTGTAAAAGCATTTATTCTCAGTTTATGACGTCGTGTTATCTGCTTATGTCTTCAACTTGTGAAATATACTACTAATGAACAATTGGAGCAGTTGCAAATAACTTAAGATGATCTATAGATTCCACAAGCTAGAACAACTAGTCTGTGTGAGCTGAATTTGTCCGGGTTAACCGATGATGAGCTGACTCAGCTCCAAACTAACAAAACAGACGTCCGGTGTTCAGGTCACTTTGTTCTGGTGGTCTAGTGGAGTCTACACATCAGCTTTAGTGGTTTGCTAACTACTAAAGTCTTTCAGTAGTAGTATATTTCTCTAGTTCATAACACTTTTGTGTCAGAGATCAAACTTTGCTATCTGTGGCTATGAGACGGTTTCCAACGGAAAGTTTAATGCCTAACACCACTGTTGGACAGTCGAAGAACTACTCAGCTGTGAGAAATGTCTGCATGATCTGTTCGGTTTGTAAATCATTTGCAAAGGAAAGTTACTTAGTGTTCATAGGTGCTTAAAATACGGAAATCAGAAGAAGGATTATAAATTAATGTGACGTCATAAGAGAACCCTTTAGACTGATCGACCCACTACAATGGCTATAGCATACTTCTTTTGATTGTATGATGATGGCTTAAACTTTTGAATAGCTGATGCTTCAGATATGCCCAAATTTCTTAACCCCACCCTTTTCGGGTAGCTTGGTAACAAAATTTCGCATGGAATTGTTAAAAAGATCCAAGTGTACTGAGTTTACCAAGCGTCTGTTAATAATGCATTTCTGTTCTCCCCCTTTTGTTAGCCATTGGAAAGGGATAAGGTTAAGACAGTTGGGTATAGCAATTCAGGAGTTCAAATCATCATTATGCGTTCAAGAGAAATGTGTACAACCTTCTGTATCATCACTATCGCAGAAGATTGCTCACCCCCTTATGACTTAACTATCTTTCATTTTGTAGTCACTCTGTTTATTTCCCAACTTCACTTGCCTGTGGACATTACGTAACTTTCCTTTGTCATGCAATTTATATAGACCTTCGACAGGAAATTGACTATGAAGTATTCTATCCTTTCTACTGTCTAGATTCACGAATGTATAGCTAAGAGAATGATTACATGTTGAAGAGAAAAACGTTTCTTCGGTGTAATCCTCTTCTCTCTTTTTCTATGATAAAATGGGTTTGCACCTCAATATGAGATAGTAACAAAATGACCTTGGGAAAAAGTTAATGTTAAATTTTGAGTGGACTCAAATCTTCCTGTTATTGTGGGCTAATTATTACTTCAAGTTAATGCATAACTATTGGATTAAATGTTTTTAGTTCAGTTAGTTTTATCATCAACTTTATATTGCTGAAGAAGTTTACTACTAAAGAATATACCATTCAAGGTGATGGATTTATAATTCCATTTTCAGTAATTATAACAAATAACTTGCTTATGCGGTTATGAAATGCATGAAAACAAGCAATCCTCAATAACTTTGTCAGTTAGCGTCAAATGACGCCGAATTTAAGGAGTTTGTATAAGTAAGTCATAGTTGTGAAGTGACCAGCCATACATTGATATTAAATGCCGGGAACAGATTCCTGGACTCTTGTATCAACCTATCATTAATTATTAAGCTCTTATGAGAAACATCTTGTAACAGATAGACGATAAAGGTGATATAATCAACCTTAAAATTCCTTATTAACTTTTGGAGATCTAAATAAGAGGCTAATAATTGTAAAAACTTGAAATCAATGATGAAAAACTGAGTCTTATTCGACTGATTTTAACTGTTAATGCCATATAAAGTAGAGGGTTAATATTATTATCATTATTATTTTTCCTTTGGGTTCCTAGTGGAGCATAGGGCCTCAGTAGCACGTCTCCATTCCACTCTGTTCTCTGTGGTCTTTTGAACCTCCCCCCACGACTGCCCACAAGCTTTCATTTCTTCCTCACATGATCTTCTTCATGTCACCTTCAACTGGGACGCCCAACTCATCGCTTCCCCCTTGGATTCCACTCGAGGAACTGGCCTGGCGTGTGATGTTCCCAGTTGACCTTCTTAGTGTATGCTCAATCCATCTCCACTTTCTTCAGCATATTTGTTGCGTGATAGGTTCTTGCCTCTTCGCTTCGTTCCCAGAGTTCCTTAATGCTTATTCTTTCTGCCATCTGATCTTCAGTATCGAGTGAAAGTAGGCGGAAGCTGTTGTTGTATATCTGTAGTTTGTGGGAAGTGCTTTTCATGACACGCCAAGTTTCTGAATCATATAGCAGTACTGACTTGACATTGGTGTTGAAAATCTTGTTCACGCTTTATGCTGAGTGCAGTGTAGTAGATCTCCACACTGATTTCAGATAAGTAAAAGCCTGTCTTGCTTTTCCGATCCTGATTTTGACATCCTCGTCTGTGCCTGTGCCGCCCAGGTTACTGGGTAGGTGAGAGAGACTACTTCCTTTAGACTTCTCCCGTTTTTGGCGATTGGTGCTTGTTGTTGATGCTGTTTTTGGTTGGCTATCTTCCTCACCTCCGTCTTCCCTATGTTCACCTGAAGGAAGCCTAGTTTTCGCTGCCTTGCCTCTTCTGTTAACTTGTTAGTTTTTGCCTGTAGGTCTTGGGCTTTGTGAGACGTTATACACAAGCCATCATCAGCAAAATCTAAATCTTGTAGGGTATTTTCATCGGTCCAGCCAGCGTATGCCCATCTTCTTGCTCCTCACGGTTTGCTGCATGGTCCAGTCCACCACATTCAGGAAGATCGTGGGTGATAGTAGGCAGCCTTGTCTTACTCCTGATTTTCATTGGAAGGTATTTACTATTGAACTTGACGGGGTTTGTTATACAGATTGAGGATAACCAGCAGAGATTTGTGTCTGCTGACTATTTGAAGTGAAGGGCGACTTTAAAGGCCATCGTATGTACTGATGAAATAACCAATCAGGTTTCTCGACTCTATGAAAAATTGCCTTCCCAGACAGAATACCACGACCTGATTGGTTATTTCGGGAATTGTTAGAGCGGCCTTTAAAGTTGCCCAAAGTGAATGAAATACAAAGTTAAACTGAAATATTCCTGCGTAGATCAGATGACGCTTAATTCACCAAACGTGCATTAACGTCTATGTGATGTGCACTGATTGGTTGATTTGAACCGGCCGAAGAAACCAATGGTAAGACTTTAACGTAAATCTTTATAGGAACTAACTGAATACTATTTATTATCCTGCAATGTATTTTCTCCCATCCAAATGGATGTTGATTGCTGTATGAGTTTTTACCTTAAGCTTTTCATGCTCCAATACTACTGCTTACACAATGGCTTTTATCTAAGGGTATATTATTTACACTGGTTTCACTTATCTGCCTCATATGAGTGTTGAAAAACCTTGGGACAGATTACAAAAACGTAAAATCGTAGATTGACAATAAGGAATGCACATCAATACCAATAAACTTTAAGCGGGTGGAGGGATTTATAATGCCCTGTGAAGTCTGATACCATGTTATAAACGTTGAGTTTCTGGAGTGGATGGACTAGAAATGGATTCAGTAAGCAATAATAAACTTTACTGTTAATAGGAGTTGGAAATATAAAGTTGAATTAATTAAGAACAAAGACTTTTCCAACTCTGTTTGGCGTGACTAACGTTAGGGGGTGATTACCGTGTTCAAACTGAATATGGTATTCTCTACATTTATTGTAATATTTCTAATATAGAGTGTCAAATCAAGCTTACACAGTAAGTAACACGCCAAACAATGGGAGTGGTTTCCAACCATTGATACTGTTGTAACGCTGCTTATATGTGAGAGAATCATAGTGTCATGTATACGACAATTGGCTGTGAACCTTGGCAAACTGGAATGTTTTTAAAAATGTACGGTGCATGACGAGGCACTAACTAAGTTGATGTGCGATGTTAGTAAATGTAGTATTTAGCTGTAAGAATGTTAAGAATAGTCAGGCTAGGAGAAAGCACAGGTCATTGACGTCTATCACAAATTAGTATGAGCTATATAAGCAAATGAAGACTGCTTGGATAGGGGGCCCAGAGACGTTGGCAATCAATGATTAGAAACTCTCGGTAATATGACATAAAATCAATTACCGTGATGCATATAATCTTTCCCATCTCCGAAGTTTTGAACATTCACTTTTGTGATTAGCTGACCTGTCTTACTATCAGTTACATTTTATTTTTTGAGGGGGTTGTGGAGATTTGGAAATATTTCAAGTTGTTATTCATCGAAGACTGACATAAGTTGGAGGAACAAAGGAAACCTGGGAGCACTGGACAGCTGTTTCGTCCTAGTTACATTTTAGTTCATTCATATCACTAAAGTTAGTCACTATAAAGGTTACTATAATATTACAAGGTTTTTCGTAAAAACTGCCATTCTAAATTCAATCACTCAGAAAGTATGACGATGTTGGTTAGAGTCATGTCTATTGTCTGTTAGGTGATGCCTAATATTCCTGCACAAATCACTTTCAAAGTAGTGAAAATTCCATAAGATAAACACTGTTGATTAGTTGATATTTTCCGTGGTAATAATATTCTAACTTTTAGGAATGTTAAAAATTCCCATTGTTAAAATTACAAGAAGACATATAAGCAAACAATATTGTTTTCAATTAGCCCTCATCAGACTTTACGCTAATATACATAAATTTTCTCATATATAAAACATTAAACCAATCATGGTGGATTATCTAGTCTATGGTAACTAGGAAATAAAGTATACAAATATTAGATATCTAGACAATGATAATAGTTGTAGTAATGATGGATAGTAGCTAGCAGTGGAATCTAGTATGCTCATTTCGTCCTATTTGGGACTAATCAGCTAGATGTACCTGCCTCTCAGTTAAGGATATTGTTCCTACCGGGATGCTAATACAGACCGATCAATTTGGTCTAATGAACGACAGTACAATACAAGCAATAATACTAAAACTAAACCCGTTACACAAGAAGTGGCTATTATGGCTCACCGGTGTATGGGATAAAGCTCTGAAGTTTGGAGTGATTGCTTCCGAGTCCGAATCCTGGTGGGAAAAGCATCATTAACTAGGAGGTAGGTACATCCAGCCGACCAGTCCCAAACAGGACGAAATGTGCATCCTGGATTCCACTGCTAGCCACTATCCACCATTACGATAACTAGAAAACAGATAATATCGAGGAATCCACATAGGAGCCCGTATTCCAAAAGAGACCAATCAATTCGGTCCAATCAACGACTGTGCAATACAAGCATTAATAATAATTATCACTTGACTATCTGAGATACCCGTAATTTGGCAGACTAGTATGTATACTGGGTGATGATTGAAGGTGGGATGAGAATCCGGACCGCGGCTGAATTCGAACCAGAGACCATCAGGTTGCCTGTCTGGTGCTCTATCAAGTGAGCTACGAGTTTCGACTGCTGACCAGAATTTTATTCCACTTCAGTCACTAAGGGTTATACCCGACAACCATGTGAATTCGTGACTCCTTACTACAGCTTGATCGTGTTCACAGTGGCCACCTAGTCAGGAAGTGTCAGTGGTTGAAGTTCTTCCCCTATAATTGCTTATTGATGCACCAGAATTGCATATCATTGACACTAACAATGATTAACATACTGGTCACCGCTTCGAACCCGGTCTCAGTCCAAATTTTCATTTCAATTTCAATCATCATTCCAGATAGTCAAAATGATAATCAGTATGATGCTCCATCTCTCTAATTCAGTTAGATTTGGATTGGGATGAGAATTTTTGACTAGGCGGCCAGTGTGATTACGATCAAGCCGTAGTAACGCGTCACCAATTCACGCGGTTGTCAGGTATAATCCTTGGTGAAAGTGAAATAAAATTCTGGTCAGCAGTCGGAACTCGTAGCTCACTTGATAGAGCACCGGGCAGGTAACCCAGTGGTCGCTGGTTCGATTCCGGCCGTGGCTGAGAGTTCCGTCTCACCTCCAACCATCCCTCAGTATAAATAAACATATATGAAAGCGTAAGAGGATGAAATGCGAATTTATCTTTCAAGTTATTTATTAAGTTTTCTCTCGCCAAGGCAGAGATAAAGGCTGCACAAACTTTTTCTGAACACAAGATTGGGTTGGTTTTCTCTGACTCACATAGCCTCAGTTATGTGTAAAATTCCAGTACGAATTATATTCGATAGATTTTGTGGAATGTAACAGATGATTTCGAACGCTCTGGTTTTGTATATTACAAGACCAATGTCGATTAAATATGACAGAGTTGAACCTGGTATTGACTTCATTTGTCCGTTTCCCAAACATGATGGTAGGTGCTCAGCAACACATTTGTTAAGCTGCCTAGTTGTACTTATGATAGAGCTTTCTTCACAGGATCCGCTGAAATGATAAATGCACATACAAGTGGCAGAACTGGGCAGCTTGGCTTTTGTCTGGGCAACAATTATCGGCAGACTAACCTTTCACACTTGCATGCAAATTAGGGAATAGGAATCACTTGAGGTTTAAGAGTTTTAAAAAATTCTCATGATGTAAATTAGAACAAGACATGCAAGCTAACAGTACTATTTTTAAGTTGTTATTCATCGTCGACTGACATCAATTGGAGGAACAAAGGAAACCTGGGAGCACTGGACAGCCACTTCGCCCTAGTATGGGACTCCTCAGCAGTGCGCACCCATGACCCCACCAGCAGGGATCGAACCAGGTTTCGTTTGTTCCTCCAACTGATGTCAGTCTTCGATGAATAACAACTTGAAATATTTCCTAATCTCCACAACTCCCTCAAAATCTAATAGTTCTATTTTTAATTAGATCCTCTGTGGGCTTTAATACAAATAGCTTTATATATATATATATATATTATATATATATATATATATATATATTATATATATATATATATATATCATTAAACCAGCCATGTAGATTTGTTGGTTGATATGATAAATGTTTTAAGAATAACGATGGTGATAATAATACAAATAATAAAAGTGATAACATTGACCAAAGTACTTGTAATATAAATGATAATGATGATAAGAACCAAGAAAGCGGCATGAAACTGTAGACACTCCAATAATAAAAGTGGATCAAAAGCTTGTGAAAATAAAAGTTACATAATACTGAAGGACGGAGTAACTGGATCAATAGAGCCTAGACAAATACAGTAAGTATATGAAAGGGGTGAAGAACAAGAAAGGGGTAGGAAAAAAGAACTCAATGATAAAGTTATTAACTAAGTATCCCCTGACCAAGGGAGAGAGAGATAAGGGATGTACAAACTTCTTCTGGATACAAAGACTAGAATGATTAGCTCGAATTCCCACAGTTGTTACTATGTGTAAAAGACAAGTTTGAATGTCTTTCGAAAGATGAGATGGTATGCAGTGAATAATCGTGAAAGCATTACTGTCATCAACCAGGTGAGATACAACCGAACTTTGGATGGATTTTATCTATCCCTTTCCCAAGCATGAAGGTAGATGCTCAACAACACGTTTTGTCAAGTTGTCTAGTAGTACATCCTATTTAGCTTTCTCCATAGGAGTAGATAAACTTGTAAATACACATAGAAATGACCAGACTAGATATTTTATCTTTTGTCTAAGCAACACCAATTAGTTCACTGGAAAACAATGCACACATCAATCGACAAATCTACATAATTGGTTAATTTTTATGTATATTAAGCTATTTTTTATTAAAGTAAAGCCTGAAGAGGATCTAATTGAAAACAATATTGTCCATTTATATGTCTTGTTCTAATTAGAGGATAGACTACAGAAAGTGAGTTCTATTGAAAGTATACATGTGACTAAGAAATTAGTAAAAAGTACTAATAAAACTATTCCAGTCACATGGATATTGTACAAAAGACAAAAAAAAAGCATTTTTTGTTTCTTGTGATAAATTCATTCTGACTAGCTTTACTATTCATCTTCAACGTGTATTTACTGTATTGACATCTAGGGTTCCTTATTCATCACTAATGAAATGCACATTGACTAAATGAGTAGCAAAATATGAGTGTGAGAAAGTCGAAAGCAAAATTTCTCTAAACATGTATGAGCAAACGTTTGGGATTCTGACTGATTGATTGACTGACTGACTTACTTCACTACTAATTAGACTGGTCAGATTCTATAATCACAAATGGCCTATATCGAATAGTGATTGATTATTTGATTCTACAAGCAACGTTAATGCTGTTGGTGTTTCAGAGAAAACTTGTTTCCCAGTAGTTATAATAATGAGCAAGAAAGGCACATTTTTTTTAGGCTTTCATATCAATTCACTCCAACAGTCTACACCAAACACTTCTGACAGAAAACAGTCTGAGATATAGAGAGATTTTGATGAGAAACTGTGTATATCTTCACTTGGTTGGTATTTAGTATTTTGGTTGATGTAATTAAGTCCAGTAGCTCAAAGGTTATGAAGACATCACAGTACCTGATGATAAATCAGCTACTGTGGAGGACTAAATACACACATACAACTCAAGTGACATTATACAACATCAATTTGGGTAGTTGAGATAATCATATCTGGAAAATCAACCATCTGATGATTAATGAGATACGCAGATATCTTAGTCGATCTGGAGGTATGCAAGTCTGAACCAAACACAACTTCATAACTTGTGAAAATGTCTTTCGTTGAACAACATTATTACAACCTTATATTCATCTTGGTAGCTAACAGTGGTATCCAAGACGCACATTTCGTCCTACTTAAGACAATTTGTTGTTATATACGATACATGATGAAAGTGAGACGTAAACTGTGACGACGAGATTCCTAGCACTCTCCTATCCCTCTTGACCCCACACCACAACCCAATCACCTATATTTCCTTATTCAAATTGCTCATAATTTAGGCAGACTATACGATAACCTGAGCTAATCACTTCAGTCTTGTGGAAATTTGCAAAAAAGGTTAATTCAGACAGATTTTGAAGATAAGCTGGTGCACATTTCCCCTAGTGACGTCCGGGGTGAAATGTACTGCATTCTATCCAAAATGATACCAGCATTTAATTGAAAATAAGTACAAAGGTGAATCACAAATTTCACTGCTAAACTTGAGTAGTTATTAATCAGTAAGGCTGATCTGTATATTTTGCCAGGCTGACGGATCACAGTGGTCTAAGAACCGGATGACCAGTTCACTCGTTTGGCGCTGAGCAGTTTTTTCAACTGCCCAGCAATGGTGCCAGTTAACAAGGCTTCCTTTGGAAGCCATCCAGCAGTCAGGATCACATAGTGTGGTCTCTGACACTACAGTGTCATGAACTAGCAAAGTATACTATTACTGAACAACTTGAGTAGTTCGGAACCACTCGAGCTGATCGGTAGATTTCTTCATGTAGCCCCATCAGAGTGATTTTGGCTACTAGGTAGCTTCTTATGGAAACCTTTTCCACTGGTACCACAGTTGGGCGGCTAACAAACTACTGAACTATGACAAACTTTAATGTGGACCATGCAATTTATAGATCATTTGAAAATTGATCATTGTGTTTTAAGTATATCGGTCAATAAAAGTAAGCTAACCAGATTCAGGTGATCTGGATGAATTCGGCTGTATGATGTGAATTTATCCGTTGACGAGCTCGTCTCCAGACGAGGGAAACGTCCGTCCTGCATATGGGCAACTATGTGGATGCTTCGAAGCTGCCTAAATATTTTTTGCTATCATCCACTAGCAGAGAGATATGGGACACGCACTTCGTCCTATTTAGGACTCTTCAGGTGGATGTACCCACACCCCAAGGATTGATATAGATCCCAATGAGACTTGAACCCCATAACCATCTCTTCAAATGCTTCCGGGATAATCCAATATGCCACTGGTACACAATCGCCATCCCTCGTGCAGTGAGTAGCAGTTATTATTATTTGTTGATACATGTCATTCCGCGTTGCTATGCTGTAATAGCTTCATAAATTTCATGCAGCGTAGATCTCTGAGCATAAGGTCAATGCATTCATATTTGGAAAATATATATGCATAGTGAGAGGAAACAAGGGAGGTATGCTGGGAGAAAAATATGAATTTCCACCCACCCTATAAGAAAGCTCGATTGAGGGGAAAGTGCAAATCCACTACCGATGTTGGTAATAACAGAATCAGTAACAGCTGTTTCATTTTACGAATATCATTATTTTTATATTGCATAATTAACTTATTTTTTGCCAAAGAATTTATTATGTTAAGCATAACAGTTCGCTAGCAGTCATTATTCAGAACTTGTGGAATTATTCTACCGGTTTGATGTGAAACACTTCTTTCCCTTGGATTAGCTGTTACCGGTCGATTGACATGAAACCCTGTATGACTTGCCTCTAGCGCTTTTTAGCAGTTAGTTGTTTAGGGGCAGTTGGTAGGATACCATGCTCCATCGAGGTTTCGTGCTTGTTGACACTCGTCAACAGGGTATATCTGTAACCTCGACGGAAATGATGTCTTTTCATATGTTCCACACCGTGCCATCCAGTGTTGTAGTCAGTGACGTTACCCCGAAATGTTGCGGCTACGATTTACCTCCTGTAGGACTGGATTAGATACATTGTTTAGTCGGCTGAGAACAACCAATCTCATGTTGCCTAGTCGTGAGTGTTGACGGAACTCAATAGATCATTTTACAATGTGTTTTATTACCAGTCATCATTAAAGAGCATAGATTGATTCAGTGCTGAAATGAAACACAGTAGGAATAAGCAATCCTTTTCTTAAACGTCTCTTTTTAGTGCTGGATAGTAACTGGTGTAGCTGTTCAATATGAAGTCTAGGTTGAGGTGCATCTTTAAGGTATGAAGTGTGACTTATTGGCTAAATGACACTACACTCTGGTGAATTAAAATAACCGAAATACTGAGAAGACGGATCTTCAACTGTATAGTAAACACACAGTCAGATAGACTAGTGCAACTTAAAAAGCAGGAAGACGTTTTGTTCATTTCAAATGAAGCTTTTATCTACCTTCTGTTTCAAAGTAATAGCTGACAGTGGAATCCAGAAGGCACGTTTCGTCCTACTCCAGTTTCATCAGCTGAACGAATCTACCTTTCATTCAGTGGTAATGTTCCCGTTGGAATTCAAACCTTACACAAATCATCCACCACCTCTTAGACGACGAGTAAAGTGACACCTTATAGTTTCCTACTGTTAACTGGACCGAAATGAATTGAGATCACTGGATAACTTCTCTCTCCTAGTACAGGAATCTTCTGCAGTAAGCACTAGCAATCCTGTCGTGGGTCAAAATCAGGTTGCCAGACTGAAGTTATTCTGTGATGAATATTACATTGAAATCAACCTTCTGTTGTTTAGATTTGTCTGATCTGAACAAGGAATATAGACGGCGTTTTTACGCTTCTTACTGACAAAGTCTTTATGAGATGAGTGTAGTCATATCAGAATCGAAGGTGGTTATTAAGATTCAGAGGGATATCAACCGATTAGTTGTAGACATATGATGGATGTAGTCGACCAAACACACCGGTGATTGTTCCCCCTTACCTTTCCGCACTAAATGTGGAAGAAGTGTCATTCACAGGAGTTCACATTAGCTGAAAGACAATGAATTAACAAAGTGTTAGGGTGACAAATATTACTCTCCATAGTAAATGAAATTTTAGGTCATCAATTACTCCATGATTTGCAGTTATAGCGAAGGATACCACTACTGAACGACTTGAGTAGTTAAAAAGCACTAAGGCTGATCTGTAGTATTTCGTCGGCCAGGTTACAGTGATTTAAACACTGGACGCCTTTTTCGCTTGTTTGGACAAAACCAGTTAATACAGCCTAAACAGTTCGCACCAACTGAATCTGACTAGATTACTTGTATGAACCGGTATGTGTAAAACAGGATAATCAATTTTCAAATTGCACAGTTCACATTAGCGATAGTAGTGTAGAAAACGACAAGGTCGAGAAGAAGGAAAGAATGTTTATTACTGACATCTTATCATCAAGTATTGTACACCTTCCACTAAGACAGTCATTTGCATAATGTGCTTCATTTCCTTTTTGGCTTCTATCCTGATCTGCTTTTAATACGCTTAGATTGTCTCTTGCATTTCTCTTTGCAGAATTTCTACCCACTGCTGGTAATTGCCTATGAATTCTGCCACCCTCTCAACATATACTACTTATATCCATTCTAATCAGGAACACCTACTACAGTAGCAGCAGTAGTAGTTGTTGCTATTGTCACAGAAATCACACCCTGGGATCTTGGCTACGTGGTGATTCCCAGCGGAAATCTTCAAACCATAGTTGGGGAGTTCGGAAACTCCTTAGCTATGAGAAATATCAACTTTTATCATAGAGTTTGTAAATCACTTCCCAAATGATGATTTTAATTCTCAGATTTCTGCGTTTAGATCTCTCTTTTATCGAATTCGTGAGACACTCATTCATCCATTTTGGTAGAAACATAGAATTTCTCCATCGCTGACCCAATAACAAACGACCTTGAATTGGCCAGTCAAATTGAAGCTGAGTGTGTGGTCATTCTGGGAAGTCTAGAGTTATTGGTACAATATACAATTTTTGAATAACGTTTCCAACTGAACTGAAGGGAGTGAATACTTATCATCTCACACTATTTGCTATTTCTGAGTGGTTTTTCATGTGTTCTATGTTGAAGTACGTTGTACAGTTAGTTTGCACACGCGAAAGCGCAGTCACAACCCTGATTAAAATGCATAAACCCTTAGCTAATATTCAATGTCATTAAACTTTAGCTTTTTTCAAATTCTCAGACTCTAATTCTTAAATAGTTTTGCATAAATTCACAAGAACAATTTAAAGGTAATAAGGGACCACCTGAAGGCTTATTTGCTTCCAGATCGGGTGATTTACTATTTTTCAGCAGCGTAAATGAATATCTTTATCATATCTACTTTTACTTTCATCAGTATAAAGCAGTCAAACACCTAGAGAAGTTCCAAAAGATCTCTAAATAACCATACATCTACAGTAATTTCATTTCCTTTCTGTATGAAAACTAGGAAACATTATCTGTTTCCTCATTGGTACGTTCAAGGTCATATGATGAATGCTGAAGGACAGAGAAAATCTTTTGTTTCACATCCATTTCTAAGTTAATCATGAGTAAGATTTTTTTGAATGAGAAGAAATTTCTTACCGGTTGATACTAATTCAACAAAGGATGCATGGAACCACAAAGAGATGCATACTACTCCAGCAATTAGTTTGGACCTCAATCAGCAGCTTGATAACAGATGTTATCATAGAATTACTCAAAGCATGATTAATCCATTCAGAATGGTCGAACAACTGAACCGGTATTTAAAGGCAACTTATGCAAATATCGATTGGCTTATGAAAACGAGTTCGGATTGACAGCCTAATGTTCGCTTGATAGATAATTCACATATCATGCTCCACTACTTAATGAACAAACTTTTTCTACGTGTAATCAGACGCAATAATAACCATTAGTAAAGTGAGTTTTAATATACTGCTGGAGTGTTTAGAACATGAAAAGATTTTTCTGAACATTTCACTGTATAAAATATTATGCTTCATCAAGCATACAACATTTTAACCATTGTAATTGATATTTTTAGTAAGTGAAAATATTTGAGGCTTGAAGAAACACGAGTAATTTCAGTCAATATTACTGTTCAGTTCTTTAATTTTCACATGAATTATGCTTCAAGTCATCTCGCAAAGAATTTACTGGCTTCAATCTTTACTAGGAATTAGTAGTAGTGTGAGTAGTGTGAGTAGTGGTATTGTGAGTAGTAGTAGAGTAGTAGTAGTAGTAGTAGTAGTAGTAGTAGTAGTAGTAGTAGTAGTAGTAGTAGTAGTAGTAGTAGTAGTAGTAGTAGTAGTAGTAGTAGCAGCAGCAGCAGCAGTAGTAGTAGTAGTATTAGTCAAACCCATCTCGTTCTCGTGCTGTCTTAGCCCCCAACGCTTTGAGTTCCAGGCGGTTAGATGCTAGGCTGGTGTTTTCCTTTTATTGAATTTGCATCTCTGACTGGTCACTTTTGATTTATAGGCTATTGTGCGAATACCTTGATAGTACAGGCATTTTGAGTCCTGATATGAATAACGGATAATGAATAGCAGTGAATCCCAGGATGCACGTTTCTTCCTATTTAGGACTCTTCGACTGGATATACCTGCCTTTCATGGAGTGATTTTGTTCTCAACAGATCTTTTACCAAGGACCGATCGTTTTAATCACTACGGAGTTATCCACTCGGCCACCACTCCATATGCAATGGGCATAGTATATTTTAGGCTAATGCTTGTGATTCTCTGTCATTGTTTGGATGAAACTGATCCGACAACCTAAGCTGAACTTATATTTACTTCAATAAGTGTTAACCCATACCATGAAGCAGCTCATACTGCAAAGGAAACAAATGAACCTTTAATGTTCTTGTTACATACTGCATTCAAAGCCATTTCAGTAGTATGATGCTTAATCTACTTATAGAAAAATACTGGCAACATCATGTATGACCATGTTGGTTGTTCTGTTCTCCTTTCATTCCTATATCTTAATTCATTTATAATCGACGCAGACACAGTCTGTTTATGTCAATTTACGTATGTTTATGAGATAAATAATTCATGTAGTCAATAATTCATTGATTCTAAACATTCATGTCAGAACATGTTTTTAAACGCTGATATAAAAATCTATCATAATAGCTTTACTCATTTGTGTTCTTTTTATGGGGATCGAATAATCAGAAGATGATTCTTATTAGGGACTAACGCCATTGGAAGCATCAGTCAAAACTACGTGACATGAAGTAAACGTTTCATCCAAGCCTGCTATGGTACTGACTGGCTGAATAGACGGTTACTACCAGGAGGCTACGAATTAAGAAGGCTGTATGTGTCCAGGCACATTCATAATTGATGGAGAGTGAGTATCTTAGTGTTCTCTAGGTCTCACGAGTCCGGTAGGTGACAACAGTTCTTCTTAGTTAGTATTTGTCACGAACTGACACCAGCTGCACAGCTTTTTCGTCCTAGCATATGATTCCTCAGCAGTACGCACCCATGACCCCGTTAAGGACCGAAATTAGGGCCTACGGGTCTTGCTTCAAGCACATTAACCATTCAGCAACTTAGTCGGGATCCAACTATCCAAATTCGTGTTAGTGAAAGAATGTCCACCAAAGTCTTCACTTGGCTTCCACTTTGCTTCTGGCTGGTTGACTGCATAGGTCACAGCTTCTCATATTCATCTTGAACCATGTCACTAATGAGTTTATGCTTGTTTTATTTACTTCAAGGTAGTATTCATCACCGACTGACACCTTATGGGAGAATTTCAAGCCTCTAACTGATCATGTGGGATATTAGAGATTGTTCGTTTTAAGCAAACTGTTAAATGTTTGAAATATAAGTAAGCGTAGATAAACTTTCAGTCAACGCTACTCTTTCGTGCAATCCAATTTCTTGAATAAATATGCGTTGAATATCTGGTTCGCTACATTCCATGGCGGATAGTGGCTAGTAGTGGAATTCAGGACTCACATTTCTGCCTGTTTGAGACCCATCAACTAGATGTATCTGTCTTCCAGTAAGGGATGTACATCGGGACTATACCTATAGCACAAGGAGTCAATTTTGTGACCCAGTGGTTTAGTAGATAACACTCTAGTACTTGAAGCGATCGGTCTTGGTTCGAGTCCTAATGGGGATAACATCACTCAATGGGAAACAAATCCATCCAGCTGACGAGTCACACACAGAAAGAAACGCGCATCCTAGATTCCACCAATAGCCATTGTTTATCATTATTACCGAAATGAATCTACAAGCAGTGTACTTTTTACCGCAAGTGTATACAAATTCATAAATACAATTGAAGGTGACATGAGCAGCGTAATTATCCCATTTTGACTGGTTTAGCAAGAAAATAGTATTATAGAGTAATACAAGTATAACTGCAGGAAAGATCTTTCTCTGTCCTTCTTTGATTCTTACGTCTATTCACTTGAATGTAGGTTCTGTAAAAACCTTCTTCTTTTCCACAGTTGGGTTATTTATTTCTCCCCATCTATTCTTTTCCATACTTCATAACAAATCTCTTCGACTATCCATTCTGTCGGAAACACTTCTCAGTGAGGTTTTTTTCTTCCTCTAACTTGTCCGAGGAATATATTTTCTTAGAAAATTTTGTGCTTCTTGCTTTTACCAAATTTATCAGTGAAGCGAATTGTATGAAGTCATCAGTTTGACTATTTGAGATAGCCATGGCTTGGTAGACTTATATTGATACTGAGTCAATTCTTAGGTCACTGGTTCGAATCCTGTTGTGTACTAGATTTTTCACCTCACCTTTAATCATCATGCAGTAGGTAGTCAATAGTATAAACAAAGATACTTATATATATATAAGTAGTAATTATTTATCACAAGATGTTTACCTGTTGAAATGACAATAAATTTCTATATGTATGTGTTTACGTTTTTACATGCATTTAATCATATTTACAAGCTTATCAAATAAACATTTAATTATCTTTCTGATGAGTCAATAATATCAACAAAAATTATTATCAGTTGTGCAAAAATATGTTTTTTTTGTTTGTTGATGATACATTATAAAAGAAATAATTTGTACTTTAGGTAGTCAGTCTGAGATTATTCTAATTTCTTGTAAAGTTTACATATCACTATCGATCATTACGCAAAAGTTAACTTTTTTTATAAAATTTAAAATGAATTGCCTTATTCATGAACTTAACTGTATTCAATTCTCTATATTAAGATTATGCTTATGATAATTAATATAAACGTACGTGAGTATAATTGAATTTTGAAATATGACATGCTTTATTGATTGTAATGTGCAATGACTTATATAGATGAATCGAATCTGACTAGTTATTTAATGAAACTGTTTCTGAATAGCTAGTTAGTTAGTTAGTTAGTTAGTTAGTTAGTTAGTTAGTGTTAGTTAGTTAGTTAGTTAGTTAGTTAGTTAGTTGTTAGTTAGTTAGTTAGTTAGTTAGTTAGTTAGTTAGTTAGTTAGTTAGTTAGTTAGTTAGTTAGTTAGTTAGTTAGTTAGTTAGTTAGTTAGTTAGTTAGTTAGTTAGTTAGTTAGTTAGTTAGTTAGTTAGTTAGTTAGTTAGTTAGTTAGTTAGTTAGTTAGTTAGTTAGTTAGTTAGTTAGTTAGTTAGTTATTAGTTAGTTAGTTAGTTAGTTAGTTAGTTAGTTAGTTAGTTAGTTAGTTAGTTAGTTAGTTAGTTAGTTAGTTAGTTAGTTAGTTAGTTAGTTAGTTAGTTAGTTAGTTAGTAGTTAGTTAGTTAGTTAGTTAGTTAGTTAGTTAGTTAGTTAGTTAGTTAGTTAGTTAGTTAGTTAGTTAGTTAGTTAGTTAGTTAGTTAGTTAGTTAGTTAGTTAGTTAGTTAGTTAGTTAGTTAGTTAGTTAGTTAGTTAGTTAGTTAGTTAGTTAGTTAGTTAGTTAGTTAGTTAGTTAGTTAGTTAGTAGTTAGTTAGTTAGTTAGTTAGTTAGTTAGTTAGTTAGTTAGTTAGTTAGTTAGTTAGTTAGTTAGTTAGTTAGTTAGTTAGTTAGTTAGTTAGTTAGTTAGTTAGTTAGTTAGTTAGTTAGTTAGTTAGTTAGTTAGTTAGTTAGTTAGTTAGTTAGTTAGTAGTTAGTTAGTTAGTTAGTTAGTTAGTTAGTTAGTTAGTTAGTTAGTTAGTTAGTAGTTAGTTAGTTAGTTAGTAGTTAGTTAGTAGTTAGTAGTTAGTTAGTTAGTTAGTTAGTTAGTTAGTAGTTAGTTAGTTAGTAGTTAGTAGTTAGTTAGTTAGTTAGTTAGTTAGTTAGTTAGTTAGTTAGTAGTAGTTAGTTAGTTAGTTAGTTAGTTAGTTAGTTAGTTAGTTAGTTAGTTAGTTAGTTAGTTTAGTTAGTTAGTTAGTTAGTTAGTTAGTTAGTAGTTAGTTAGTTAGTTAGTTAGTAGTTAGTTAGTTAGTTAGTTAGTTAGTTAGTTAGTTAGTTAGTTAGTTAGTTAGTTAGTTAGTTAGTTAGTTAGTTAGTAGTTAGTTAGTTAGTAGTTAGTTAGTTAGTTAGTTAGTTAGTTAGTTAGTTAGTTAGTTAGTTAGTTAGTTAGTTAGTTAGTTAGTTAGTTAGTTAGTTAGTTAGTTAGTTAGTTAGTAGTTAGTTAGTTAGTTAGTATTAGTAGTTAGTTAGTAGTTAGTTAGTTAGTAGTTAGTTATTAGTTAGTAGTAGTTAGTTAGTAGTTATTATAGTTAGTTAGTAGTAGTTAGTTAGTTAGTTAGTTAGTTAGTAGTAGTTAGTTAGTAGTGTTAGTTAGTAGTAGTAGTTAGTTAGTTAGTTAGTAGTTAGTTAGTTAGTTAGTTAGTTAGTTAGTTAGTTAGTTAGTTAGTTAGTTAGTTAGTTAGTTAGTTAGTTAGTTAGTTAGTTAGTTAGTTAGTTAGTTAGTTAGTTAGTTAGTTAGTTAGTTAGTTAGTTAGTTAGTTAGTTAGTTAGTTAGTTAGTTAGTTAGTTAGTTAGTTAGTTAGTTAGTTAGTTAGTTAGTTAGTTAGTTAGTTAGTTAGTTAGTTAGTTAGTTAGTTAGTTAGTTAGTTAGTTAGTTAGTTAGTTAGTAGTTAGTTAGTAGTTAGTTAGTTAGTTAGTTAGTTAGTAGTTAGTTAGTTAGTTAGTTAGTTAGTTAGTTAGTAGTTAGTTAGTTAGTTAGTTAGTTAGTTAGTTAGTTAGTTAGTTAGTTAGTTAGTTAGTTAGTTAGTTAGTTAGTTAGTTAGTTAGTTAGTTAGTTAGTTAGTTAGTTAGTTAGTTAGTTAGAGTTAGTTAGTTAGTTAGTTAGTTAGTTAGTTAGTTAGTTAGTTAGTTAGTTAGTTAGTTAGTAGTTAGTTAGTTAGTAGTTAGTAGTTAGTTAGTTAGTTAGTTAGTTAGTTAGTTAGTTAGTTAGTTAGTTAGTTAGTTAGTTAGTTAGTTAGTTAGTTAGTTAGTTAGTTAGTTAGTTAGTTAGTTAGTTAGTTAGTTAGTTAGTTAGTTAGTTAGTTAGTTAGTTAGTTAGTTAGTTAGTTAGTTAGTTAGTTAGTTAGTTAGTTAGTTAGTTAGTTAGTTAGTTAGTTAGTTAGTTAGTTAGTTAGTTAGTTAGTTAGTTAGTTAGTTAGTTAGTTAGTTAGTTAGTTAGTTAGTTAGTTAGTTAGTTAGTTAGTTAGTTAGTTAGTTAGTTAGTTAGTTAGTTAGTTAGTTAGTTAGTTAGTTAGTTAGTTAGTTAGTTAGTTAGTTAGTTAGTTAGTTAGTTAGTTAGTTAGTTAGTTAGTTAGTTAGTTAGTTAGTTAGTTAGTTAGTTAGTTAGTTAGTTAGTTAGTTAGTTAGTTAGTTAGTTAGTTAGTTAGTTAGTTAGTTAGTTAGTTAGTTAGTTAGTTAGTTAGTTAGTTAGTTAGTTAGTTAGTTAGTTAGTTAGTTAGTTAGTTAGTTAGTTAGTTAGTTAGTTAGTTAGTTAGTTAGTTAGTTAGTTAGTTAGTTAGTTAGTTAGTTAGTTAGTTAGTTAGTTAGTTAGTTAGTTAGTTAGTTAGTTAGTTAGTTAGTTAGTTAGTTAGTTAGTTAGTTAGTTAGTTAGTTAGTTAGTTAGTTAGTTAGTTAGTTAGTTAGTTAGTTAGTTAGTTAGTTAGTTAGTTAGTTAGTTAGTTAGTTAGTTAGTTAGTTAGTTAGTTAGTTAGTTAGTTAGTTAGTTAGTTAGTTAGTTAGTTAGTTAGTTAGTTAGTTAGTTAGTTAGTTAGTTAGTTAGTTAGTTAGTTAGTTAGTTAGTTAGTTAGTTAGTTAGTTAGTTAGTTAGTTAGTTAGTTAGTTAGTTAGTTAGTTAGTTAGTTAGTTAGTTAGTTAGTTAGTTAGTTAGTTAGTTAGTTAGTTAGTTAGTTAGTTAGTTAGTTAGTTAGTTAGTTAGTTAGTTAGTTAGTTAGTTAGTTAGTTAGTTAGTTAGTTAGTTAGTTAGTTAGTTAGTTAGTTAGTTAGTTAGTTAGTTAGTTAGTTAGTTAGTTAGTTAGTTAGTTAGTTAGTTAGTTAGTTAGTTAGTTAGTTAGTTAGTTAGTTAGTTAGTTAGTTAGTTAGTTAGTTAGTTAGTTAGTTAGTTAGTTAGTTAGTTAGTTAGTTAGTTAGTTAGTTAGTTAGTTAGTTAGTTAGTTAGTTAGTTAGTTAGTTAGTTAGTTAGTTAGTTAGTTAGTTAGTTATGTTGGAAGCACTTTAATTAAAGCTGTGTACATAATTGAACAGGAGGGATTTAATATATAAAAGTAAAACTAACAACCGTGGTTTGTATCTAGGCTAATGAGTTGCTAATATTTAAATGTAAATAAATGCTTAATTAAAGTAATGCTTTTTATTGATGTATTATTTTTAAATCATTGACACTGTATGGAAATTATTTAACAGATTATTCAAAGATGATTTACTCCAAAGTAAAGAACTTATGTTGTAACAGCATGTAATCAAATGACTGGGGATACCTTCTACGATTGAATGAAACATATCTAGTTGTACATATGAATTCTTACTTTAAACATGAAGGATTTTCCGGAAAAAATAAAACTTCATGATTGACAAGCGTTAGCATAATACATGACTTTTTTATAACTTAACCTTGTTATGAAATCGTCTTAAGTACATCATTGGTTTCGAATATTCTTTCCGAATTTCGTATGCTTAACCCATCCACAAGATGAGTCACGCAGTTCTCTCGCACTCTCCCCCCCTCCCCATTCAACCGTTTACAACGGAACACAAGGTCTGGCAATTATTGTCAGTATACCTCAGGCGATTTGGTTCATCGATATATACTACTGAATTACCATAA
The DNA here is from genome assembly GCA_944470555.2 of Heterobilharzia americana. Taxonomy (NCBI): domain Eukaryota; kingdom Metazoa; phylum Platyhelminthes; class Trematoda; order Strigeidida; family Schistosomatidae; genus Heterobilharzia; species Heterobilharzia americana. Next base: position 30,637,253 of record OX104129.1, on the reverse strand, counting down.
ACTAACTTGATTAAACAATCAATTCAAGCACAAAATATGAGATAATGAGTAATAATGGATTTTACTCAATATCCAATATTTCTGAACCATACGTCATACATAAATGGATGAGGGGTCGATCAATAGCTCTTGTACCGAGTTCTACATTAATGTTATCAATTAAGTAATAAGTAAAATTAATAAAATAATACTACTAATAATACTTGTCTGAGATTCACACACTTTATCCACTTTTCGGCTGATATAGCAGGGTCGCATTAAGGGATTTCACATAGAGTGGAGTCTGGATATTACTATGTTCGAATCCAACCGTTCGGAGCATGCGATTTTAGTCTGTTTGTGACAAACCACACCGTCTACACTGCTACTCATGTGCATATATCCTCATTCACTGTATGTTAACACTTAACATTGTAATCTGAGGAAATTTATTTCAACGATGGTTGTTACTTGTTTTTTCGCAGGGTGCTGGTGTGGGGTTGGGGGATAAATTATCATTGATTCATTTAGTCATCTGTTGAACTGAATGTTTTGAAAACAACGTGCAGCATAAACTAACATCAACACAAAAACCATTGAACATTAGACCATCGTTTTCTCCTAGTTTACGATTTCTCTTCAGAGTTCACTTTCATGAGAATATGCTCATCACTCATTGTGAAATGCTTATATCTTTTACTTCACCTAAGTTGTGCTCATGAGTGCTACAGCTAAGCAAATATAGGTTGACGTATGACTTCAGTTACTCCATACAGCTAACTGATTTCAGACGATAATGAAAACCGTCTGTAAAATATAATCCCTGTTTTAGGAAATCAATTGGTCCAGTTGGTTGTTTTTACAGTTCCAATGTATCTTTCGAGATCACTTCAAAAACATTGATTCTTTGATGGCAAGCAATCACACTAGTGAACAGACTTCCACCTCCTTCGTTCCTTTCCACCTACCTATAATCTTCACTTTTCTCACTCACTGTATGTTGTATAATTTCCATTTGAAGAAAGATATGAGTGACCTTAAAGGCCACCATAGGAACACATGAAACAACCAATAAAACTTTGTGATTTTTAAAAATCTGTCCTTCCAATCAAAATAAAGAAACCCGATTGGCTATTTTAATCGTTGCCAGGCCGGCCCTTAGAATGACTCCAAAGGTATGTACCTCATTAATGTTTTTCACAAACAAATCTCTTACGCTTCTCTTTGTGAGTAACTCAGGTTGGAATAAGTGAAAAGTGGGCAGTACGCGTTTTGTATCTAAATTATCTTGACAACCCTTTTGCTCGGCAGTTTAAATGTGGAAAGATGTTAATTATAATTTATAAAGTAGTATTCGTTATGAACTGACATCAGTTGGCGAGAACTGAAAACTAGAGGGCACTGGATAGCTGTTTCGTCCTAGTATGGGACTCCTCAGTGGTATGCACCTACCATTCCGTCAGGGGTCGAACTCAAGCGATTGCGTTAACCACTGAGCCGCTGGGTCGGAGTCCAGTGGTGTATGGGTGTGATATATGAAGTAACTCCTACTTTAATCAAAACTGAACAGCTTGAGTAGTTAGAAACCACCAAAGCCTATGTGTTGATTTCGCCAGGCAATCAGATCAGATTAATCTAAACACTACACGACTGTTTCACTGGTTCATGGCCGTGATCATCAGCAGTGTACCCGAACAAATTCAGCTTACAGAGGCTAATCATTCTGGTTGAAGAAATCTACATATCAGTCTGAGTGATTTATAACTACTCAAGTTGTTCGGTGGTAGTATATTCTACTTGTTTATGACACTTTTGGATCAGAAATCATACCCCAAGGTCTTGGCTGCTTGGTAGTTCCTAACGGAAGCCCTGTTGACTGGCACCGCAGTTGAACAGTCAAAAACTTGCTCAGCTGATGAGAAATGGTAGTGTGAACCATACGGTTTATAAATCACTTGCGAACTGACCATTTCATTCAAATTCACAGAAGGCTGTGAAAAGGTGGAATCCGCTCCAGACAGGTGAATCCAACCACTGGTGAAATCCTCTTAGTAGATCTTTTGACAGTATGCTCAAAATGAATAGCTGACGAAGTAAGAGGACTGTTTTACTGAAGATATCATTGAGACTGACATTATGAGGACGACTTAGAGTTTACCAGTTCACGCTGTAAATATTCGCTTTTTAACCCAGAAGTTTATGTTACCCGTTTACAGATTACGAAAGTGTGATGTCAACGTGTATGAAAATATTTTGCGATGAGAAAACATTGACGTTGACAAAGAATAATCCAAACCGTTAATAAGCATTTGACTTCACTAAAGACATCAGCACCGTGTGTATACATTTCTGAGAGGAAGTCATGTAGTTTCTGGATACCAATGTTTATCACCTAGTTCTGTAGTCGGAGACCCTATCAATAAACTATTCACTTCATGACCAAGAGAGATAGATAGTGGAAATTGATGTAGAACCTGGCATACAACTGCATACAAAGAACAAGTGATTCGAAAAAGAGTGATATCGAAGTAGATGAGTTTGTATAGGAAGAGAAGCAATTTGAAAATGAAGGAGGTGCAGACATCTGTGTCATTCAGACCGACTTTCAACCATTTCACAGAGAGTACTCAACCACTGGTTCCCATAGTCTGGGGGACCCCAACCAAGTTGTCTTCACCTCCCTACACGACTCAAACCAGCAGTGAGAGACTTCATCTACTGTTGCCACGTCTTGGTATGGTCACCCTGAACTCTCTTGTAATCTAGCTTACTGAACAGTAAGTTAGTAACTTACACACTTTGAGAAGAACTGAGTAGATTGTGAGTTGGATTAAACTTACTGCGTAATTTATTTCCCCTTCTGATGGTACCTCACCTTCAGTTAAATGACTGTCAACATTCTAACTTCCTTCATACTAAACTTTATATTCGATAAGATTCATCTAGGAAGCTATTAGAAAATCATGAAAACTGTAGTTTCCCCAGTGATTTCTTTGTTATTTGTCACCATAATACGCTAAAAAATCATAAAGTCAGAAAAAACCACTAGTGACTGATTCCCAACACATAAAATGGTACACTTTTATGTCGTGTTGAAATGAAAGCTACTTATAAAAATGCATTTAAGTAGTATATATGTGTAGTAACGTTGAAATAACCAACGATATATCGTTACAAAATCAGGAGAAAGCGACGTACAATATTGGATGAGAATGCAAACCCCAAGAAGTGGAAAGAATGATATGCAGAATAGGAGATAGTTTGCAAATGAATAAGGTAATACTAGGTATAGGAATTTCATTATCAATAGTATCTTTAGTTGAAGTCTGTCTTCGTCTGAGCAGCTGAGTAGTATCATAAGTGTTAGATGCTTGGACGTAGTTGGCAGAAAGACCTGCTCCGCCAAGGTTTCACACTTTTGACATTCGTTAGCAAGGGGTAACTACAAAACTCGAGGGAACTCATACGCCAGCTTAGATTGGAACATGAGTCATCTGGTGTTGTAGTCAGTGCCACTTCACTGACCTACTGTAAGACTGAATTAGATATTTTGACCGGTCACTAGAAAGTAACCGGATTCACGTCGTCTACTCCTAAGTACTGACCGAACTTCACCGATCATTTTCTAATGTGATCAAAAGGGCTTCCTGATGATCGCCTCCAACCAACTGAAATCCAAAAAAGTGGGCCACGATGGTAGGCCAGCCTCTTAGCTTGATGGCCATATTGCAAAATAGTCGATGGTAATCGGTCAGCACTCAAGATATGAAATTGCTTGCTCTCTCCTGACCAATAAAAGCATTGTAGGTCTTTACAATCACCATCAAAGGGAGTTATATCTTTCACCTACCTACCTATCTACCTAGGTACCATCGTCTCAACTACAGGCAGCACACACAAAGATGAGGACATAAAAACCAGCATCGAAAACATATCAAGACAAGACAGGCCTTCCCTCATTAATCCGCTCTGCACTACACTACACTCCGCATAAAGCATAAACAAATCCCGATTTTCAACACTAAGTCAGTCAAGTTAATCAAGTCAGTGCTTCTGTGCGATGGTTGATAGACTTGGCGCCTTACGATAAGCATTTCCAAAATACTGCAGACATGCATCGCATCAACAGCTGCCGTCTACAATCACTCGATACTGAAAATTAGATGGATGGGGAGAATAATAAGAAGTAGCAAGAAGCAACTCTGGCTAGCTGGGTGACCGGTTGGCTGCCTGGCCTGCTGGCTGGCTGGCAACGAACCTACGAAGCAACAACCCATTGCCCAACAAATATGCAGAAGAAGAAAATGGAGATAGATTGGATTAGAGCTATACCGAGAAGACCGTTTGGGGACATCACGAACCAGATCAGGCCAGGCCGTCGAGTGGATCCCAAATGGGAAACGATGAGCTGGGCGTCCGAGCCGTGGGTGATATGGAGGAGATGGTGTGAGGAAGAAATGAAAGATTGTGGGCAGTGATGGAGCCAGGTTAAGAAGACTGTAAAGAAGAGGAGATATTGAAATTGTGACGTGCTACTGAAGCTGTATGCTCCACTAGGAACCTAATGAAGAAATATAAAAATGATATTAAACTACAGATATTCAGTTGTATCGATGTTTATGCAAGCGGAATATACGGTTGACATCCTAAATTTAAATGATTTTATGTCAAAACAATTTTACTGCCATGTCACGTATATGAAATAAAAGTTCAAATATAGTTTATTACCGTGATTGATGAACACTTTGAAAAAGCGTAAAATCAAAGGCAGTCCCTTTTTCTTAATAAATATACTTTTCAATATGAATACAATGTTTTGTTTATAGATTGATTACTGGAGAATAAAGGATTAAGTTATCAGTTCTTAAGTGTTTCGTGCTGATAGAAGTCTACACATTGAGATGCAGTTCGATTCCGCGTTTATATTTTCAATAGAACAGTTGTAACAGACTTATTACTATTGCATTATTCCTAGAGGAACATAGGGCTTCAGTAGCACGTCACCATTTCAATATCTCCTCTTCTCTACAGTCTTCTTAGCCTGGCTTCATCACTGCCCACAATCTTTCATTTCTTCCTCACACCCCCATGTCACCCATGGCTCGGACACACAACTCGTCATTTCCCATATGGCATCCACTCGACGGCCTGGCCTTATCTGGTTCGTGATGTCCCCAAATGGTCTTCTCAGTCTATATACAATACAATACAATCCCATACATCTCCACTTTCTTCTTCTGCATATTTGTCGTGTGATAGATAGGTTGTTGCTTCGTTGGTTCGTTGCCAACCAGCCAACCAGTCAGCTAGCCAGCTAGCCAGCTAGCTGGCCAGCCAGCCAGACTTCCTCCTTGTTTATTCTTATTATTCTCCTCATCCATCCATCTGATCTCCACCTTCAGTATCGAGTGAGTGTAGACGGCAGCTGTTGATGCGATGAATGTCTGTAGTTTGTTGGAAATGTTTATCGTAATGCTCCAAGTCTATCAGCCATCACATGGGAGCACTGACTTGATTAACTTGACTGACTTAGTGTTGAAAATCCGGATGTTGTCAGTCCGTAAAGAATATTACTTTAAAAATAAAATCTCTATAAACCTCATAATAACCTACTATTTAATCGATTTTAGTGTGAATTGAACTAAAGGGCTCAAGCTCCATCAGTCAGCTGATGCAGTTGTCCAGCAGGTTAAGTGACTAGTGTCAGTTAAGCACCATCCCGGTAAATAATGGAAGTTTGTGCTCTGAAGTGGTAAGTGGTAAGCTCAGTGGAAGGCGCAGTTTCATAGCAGATATCATCGCAAGTGAAATCTATCCCGTACATATTCTTGGGTATGGGCAGTATTGAGAAAGCTTATAAGAGGAGGGGGAGAACAAAATAACCATCAGCTCCTGTCTGGTTTTCAATAGTTCTCTAATTAATTTCAGTCTATTATGAAAATTTTGTCGAATACTTTGGGTTGAGGAAGATGAAGCTACCACTGACACCACTGTAAGGTAGTAAAGCTTACCATCCATGAAGCCAATGACCAAGAGGTAAATGTTATGATACTCTTACTACGGGTTCGAATCCGGCTCCACATACCTAGGTTTAGGTAGCCGAGTAGTATCATTAGGCCTTACACAACAGGTGTGGCTCGTTGCCTACTTCGCAGATGAACACGTGCACGAGAAGCTAAATGCTTAGCTATGACATCGATGAACAGAAAGCTGGAAGATGCAGTTTCGAATCACTGAACAGCTCCAGCCTTTCTTCATCCTGCAAAGACCTTCTAATTCATTCTGACAAACATCAGGAATCATCTAGGAACACAAGGTCAAAACTGTATTATTATTATACCGTGAAAAGGTTGTTTTTAATCACTAGACAATCAATATTTCGTCTTATGGCGGTAAAGCTTTCTGTAATGATGACTTTGCAAGGTGTTATTCTCAGTAGTGGTTACCAGTGGTCTATGAAGCTTGCTCCACCCTATTCTAGACTGGATCCCTTTTCATGTCCTAAATGAGACTCGGAGCAACGAAGTGAGCATTACCAGGTATTTCAACAAACAGATGGAGATTTTACATGCTTCACACTATAAAACATAGTTAACTGCTATATCCTACCCCATACTAATAGTTTAACCCGTTACCTATTTGTCTGTTTGTGCAAAATGTAGCAAATTTGTACCTCTACGAGATGGAAAATTCCTTAATTTATGGTTGGAATCTTTAAACTCATTGTTTATCACTTGTCTCCACTTGAACGTTACTTTCTTTCAATCTATAAAGTCACATTTATTTTCATCCACTCGTAGTGTGTGCTCAGTATGATTATTTATTGAATATTCGTGACCATGACTGAAAGGTTAACAGTGCCTTTAATATATAAGTGGTTATAAGTGGACAAAGTGTGTATTTGTAGTTCGTTTGTCAGTTTGCAAATAAAATAACCAATCAGAATAAAGAGATAGAAACTGTCCTAACGTGACTACAAGCACTGCACCTCTTAATCTTTAATCAACCAATCAGATATCAGTTATGAAGCAATCGTGAACGACCCAGAAAAATGACCTTGAAAAACCAAGGATGAGCTAAACATGTGTATGTGCGTACGCTATCCTAAGTATGTCACTGTTGAAGCACCGCATGCAGTGGATACGACTTTAATATTCCATTATAGTGTATATTGTGGTTTTTAAAGTACGGTGAGTCATTTGACAGTTTTTCTTTTCTATTGATCAGAGTCAGTTGTTATGGTTACACTTGTGTTTGTTCTGCTTACATCACTTTAAATTTACGGTTTAGGTACACAGTGAAGTTACGAGATCGAACAGTTGGTTTTTGAAGGATAGCAGTCTCTTCCTCTATACTGCCTACCTATGCCCAGTCAAGAAACATACCAAGACACACAGGGCACAGTCTATATTATGTTACAATCCAAGCAAGAACTTTATATGGTTAGGTGTGAAGTGAGTACACTTTATTGGTCCCAAGCGGCAGGGATCCAGCTGCTCATGGTTCCTAGTGGTGTTGGTAACCACTTTCACACTCATCATAAATCTAGAATCTCTAAGATTTAGAGATTCTATAGACACTGGTGTTTGTAGACTATACGTAGTCAGTATAACAGTAGTTTCGGTCTTCTTCAACCTGTAATCTTCGGTTGTAAACGTTTCACTAACAGGTTCCATGAAGAAACGTCTTCAAAGTTCAGAAAATACTGAAGAATATTCATCATCACTCTGAGCTATGAATCTTTATATTTAAGAATTAACAATATTCCATGGTTCTTTGGACTAATTAATTTCTCTGAATGGAATTTTCTGTTGTGACAATTACATCATTGTAAGCTTTTATGGAGTATCAGCTACGAGTGGTATACTGGATTTTCTCCATCGCCTACGGGTACGATCGATATTTACCTTTGATTGCACTGTGATTGACCACGTGGATGTTTTAATCAGTTGTGAGAATTTTTGGTTGGTTATTTTATGGATAAGCTACGGAACCACTTGTCTAGAAATCTGTCCGGCTTACTTCTTCTCCATACTTTGGCTTACATGAGTCAGAATGACAATACAATCTTTACTACTGAAGGAGTCAGCTTAGAGGAGGTAACATCGCTAATATTATCCTACTGAGCCATATATCGTTTCTGCAGTCTTCAAAGTTGTCAGCATGCGTTACAGTTTTGTGTTAATATTCACTTCAGATTATGTTTTACCTGAAGTAAATAATTTCCCTTCACTAGGCAAGTATTCAGCTCCACCGTCAGTGTTTTGGCTTTTTTTCGTTACCTAAAACAAAAGCATTGTTTGAGCTTTTGTTTCTGATTTGTATCTGGAGGGGGTGATTGCTTCAAGTTATGTAGGGAGAAAACGAAACACCCTCAGCCCCGTTGTGGACATTCATGCAGCAAGCAATGAGCCGCACTCGCTTTGTTTTAATTCATAATCAGGTCTCATCTTTACCTGAGAAAACACTTTTCTATCCAGATGACTTACTGAAGGAAAAAAACGCCACGTACAAGAGTACCATTCAGACATTTGTATACATAGAAACTCGGCAGGCATTATGTTTCCCACGGAGCCCATAACCTTACCATAAATAAAACGATTAATTTCTCAAGGATAAATTTTCTCAACCAAACTTCAATAAATAATTCACTTGTAGTATATTTATTCAATGGATCACAAAACTTAGATAAATCAATAATTAATCAATAGTCTACGATACACAGAAAGTTCAAGAGCTTAAAGAAATAATCATAGGACAGTATACGATTTTAACGATATCTAACGTCTAACTATTACTACAGCATGGTGGATCCACTAAATTAAGATGTTCGACCTAGATCGTGTCGATGTAATGTATCTTAAACTCCAGTACCAGTCAAACTGTCACTATTATCCTCCGCACTACAAACTAAATCTGCTTTTCTTACCCCGATAGATTTAGAAGTACACCCTCATAAAAAACACATAGGTCTTAAATGAATGTTACACATATTCATCTTTTAATTTTCACATCATTGTTTCATTTTCTGAAATCAAATACTTTATTACAAAAGCCTTTATCGAATGGAATATTGGATTACTGCATTACAATAATTACTGATTACGGATCGTTCAGTGCTTGAAGTTTATTGATCGATTTCAGGCTTTTCTTTCTTTTAAATGAAACAGAAAAGATGTTCCATAAACAGATTTCTTATCATCATGGACTGACATCAGTTGGGGAATCATTGATAACCATCTGTTATCAGCCGGTGATCAGTAGTACCTTAAAATGCATAAAATCTTCATAAACCTCAAGTCACGTTACTGATTAATGGACTTTAGTGACATGTTTCAAGATGGATATCCCGCAGCCCTAATGAGAAGCTACAACCTATGCGATCAACCAGTTAAGAGTGAAGCCGATGTCAAGTGGAGATCTTGGTAGACATTCGTGCTATATTACAAGTTGAGAGAATTAGGAAATTGAGGACTACTGGTATCCGACACAGTGGCTGAATGGTTAACACATTTGACCTCTGGCAGGATCATGGGTGTGTACTGCTGAAGAGTCCCATACAAGGACGAAATGACTGTCCTTTGCTCTCAGGTTTTTGACAATTCCTCTAACCGATGATATATATACATATATATGTCCCTCAAAAAAGTCAAGTCAGCTTTCATCTGGTATATTACGTTTTGAAATCATGGGTAATGAAAGCATGCAAAGTCGAAAAAACACTTTAAACATTCGTGTAACTTTGAATATGCTTCACTTCTTTATAAAGCTATGGCTGAGAATCCTCCCAAGCCCGCTGATGAAGCGTTGACGACAAAATACCAAGGCTAATAGAAGACGAAACCACCGTCAGTGAAGTATGGGTTTCATATTCCGTAGATTTTTATAAGTAGGTCAAATACCATTAGTATGAAATTAGAACTGGGGACTTATTTATCATTTTCGGTGGTGTTGTGTTCTCTCAGTTAGACTGTTTAGTTCTCAAGCTTTTGTTGTCATTCTAGACGTCATCATCAACACAAACTTCAGAAAGATGTCAGACAAAAACAATCTCCATTTTTAGTTTCAACTAGACTTTCATTTAAACTGGCAATTTTCGGCGATAGTCCCGACTCTAACTTTTGTGACGCCTCTTGTTACATACGTGCAAAAATTTCATCATCCATTAAGGTGAAAAAGTTTGTCAATGAGTTTTCATGCTTTGGCAAACTTTCGCAGCTTACTTAAAAACATACAATATTTTTGTCGGAATAGCTGTTACTTTTTGAGATTCTTCATCCTGTCACTAATCATCCGGTCAGTTCACATAGTTTTATATTGATGATGGAGAGTGGCTAGCAGTGGAGTCTGGCACGTGCGTTTCGTCATATTTGTAACTCGTCAGCTGAATGTACCTGGTGGTCCGCACTAAGACTGGAAGCCGAGACCAGTCGCTTCAAACGCTAAAGCGTTACCTACTATGCCACCGAGTTACGATGGCCACTTCTTGTGTTACAACTAATAACATAGTCTACATAATTATTGAATATTACATTATTATTTGTCCCTTGGGTTCCTAGTGGAACATAGGGCTTCAGTAGCACGTCACCATTTCAATATCTCCTCTTCTCTACAGTCTTCTTAGCCTGGCTTCATCACTGCCCACAATCTTTCATTTCTTCCTCAACCCCTCCATGTCACCCATGGCTCGGACACACAACTCGTCATTTCCCATATGGCATCCACTCGACGGCCTGGCTTATCTGGTTCGTGATGTCCCCAAATGGTCTTCTCAGTCTATATACAATACAATACAATCCCATACATCTCCACTTTCTTCTTCTGCATATTTGTCGTGTGATAGATAGGTTGTTGCTTCGTTGGTTCGTTGCCAACCAGCCAACCAGTCAGCTAGCCAGCTAGCCAGCTAGCTGGCCAGCCAGCCAGACTTCCTCCTTGTTTATTCTTATTATTCTCCTCATCCATCCATCTGATCTCCACCTTCAGTATCGAGTGAGTGTAGACGGCAGCTGTTGATGCGATGAATGTCTGTAGTTTGTTGGAAATGTTTATCGTAATGCTCCAAGTCTATCAGCCATCACATGGGAGCACTGACTTGATTAACTTGACTGACTTATTGTTGAAAATCGGGATATTGTTCACGCTTTATGTTGAGTGCAGTGTAGGGCAGGGAAGTGAAGTGCAGATAATGAAGGAGGGCTTGTCTTTCTATCTTTCCGATGCTGGTTTTGATGTACTCATCTGTATGTGTGCCGCCAGTAGTTGAAACGATGCTGTCTTGTTAGGTAGGTAGGTGGGTAAGTGTCTTCTCTACATTCATCAGAAGGAAGTCCCGTCTTCTTTCGTTGCCTTGCCTCTTCTACCAACTTGTTGGTTTTTGCCTGTAGATCTTTCTGCTTTTAAGACGTTAGATATAAATCATCATCGGTGAAATCCAAATCTTCTAGGGTCTTTTCATCGGTGCAGCGTATGTATCCATGGTGTACTGGATTCCGGGTGTAAACAGATTCCACCTGACGGTTGTATCCTAAAACAATGTGGCACTTGACTATGTACGAGCTTTTCTACACGTTGACGGAAATCGCGGTGTACTGCATCTCGTTGTGGATGGATTTTTGTTGACAATGAGAATAGGTGGAATATAAAAGTCACAACCGAAAGCGATTTTTGTCTATTACACTGAATATCTTTTATAAAATGAAGGTCTCCTTTATATTGTTCGTACGAGAAGAACTTTTCAGGGAGAATCTTTTCCAGTGAAGATAAACAAGGGTACCCATTAGTAATCCTAAGAAGTGGTTAGCATTAGTTTGCCTCTTACTTACTGGTACTTGTAACTTACTGTTGCTATACTGGGTTGAATTACCCTACCTTCTTTGGCCTATGAGCTCCTATGCGGATGCCTCGATACTGCCCAAATATTCACATTGTTGCAGCCTATTTGATACCTAACAGTGGAATCCAGGAAGCAGGTTTCATTCCACTTGGGACTTGTCGGCTGGATGCATCTGCCTCCCAGGGAGTGATATTGTCCCCACTATGACTGGAACCCGGGACTAATCGCTTCAAACACTTTAGCACTAAGGTAGTATGTCAAGAAAAGTGCTTAACCGATTAAATTGAAGTTAAGAACTGACTGGCTTTTGTAGCCCAGTTGATAGAGCGCTAGACAAGAAATTCGGAGACCGACGATTCAGATTCCACAACGACTCATATTTTCATTTCACCTTCATCACTTACCAGTTTGGTTGTAACTGCACGTCCGAGCAACGAACGAAGTTAACCCTTAGTGTTGATAATGTGAGGTTCACTGCTCCTTACGACTGTGTAACCGATCAAAATATAGCTATACGCGCCTGATTTCAGTCATTCGCATAGGAGCATTAGCCGCAAATAATAAGTCGGCTTCATAGCCCAGTATATTGGTTGTGGAGTTATTCTACAATTAGTACTATCATCCATTCGTACTTCTCAACTAGATTTGCTGTATTTCTTGAAGGTATACTACAGTTTTTCTCTTCAGAACTTGCATCCTATAGATAATAGTGGATAGGATTTTTCAAATGATTCTTTTGTTTCATATACGTATAACAATACACACTGACTGGTATATATTAGAACATACAGGTGAACATAATGACCAGTCATAGTGAGTCATAATTTTGAAGGACACAAAATCAATATCCTATTATGATTGGACAGAAAATAAATTCCTTATTTGTTCTTGCATTCATTATGTTTGCATAAATGCAATGAAGAACCTGACGCTGGATGGAATTAGAAAATATTCATAGTATCTGAGTTGAAACTTGTTAAGATTTATGTGTATAAAATGCTTATGGGACAAGTTCCAGTGAAGATAACTGTCATCTGTGTGTGTGAGCGTGTGCGCATGATTTACTGCCTTGAAATCCAAGTCAAGTTGGTCAGCTGGTGGTCCATTAAACTGAATGAAATCAAGAGTGAACTATAAGCCTACTGACTACAACAAATTCTTAAGGTAGTACTCATCATAGACTGATATCAACTAGAGAATCATTGAAAACTTTTTTTATTTTAACATGAGACTCCTTAGCTGTCCAGTGCTCCCAGGTTTTCAATGGTTCTGCAACTAATATCATTTTGTGATGAATGTTATCTTGAGGTAAAATCCCTATAAAACTCAAACTACTTATCATGTATTCAACAGCATCCAAACTTAGGGACCAGACACGATTAAGAACAACAGGTACTCATGGTTTAGAACAATTACTTGCATACGGAAAGTGGCAAAAGTGTAAGCAGTTATCGCTTTAGCTATCAAATACAGAATAGCCAATCACGAATGAATTTCTATCGATAGAAGTAATGCTACTTTTTATCCTCTCTAACAGTGACGTCTGTTGTAATGATTAGGAATATGAACTTCCCCAAACCTACACTGAAGTAAGCTGATATCGAATAGTTTATTAGTATTATCTATGGAGGAGGTACAGGGTGCAAATGGCTTCTGATCTCTCTGATCTGTATCAGTTTTCATCAGCCTAAACATGTATCTTAATTCCAGCTACCAATAAGTTAGGTTGACCTCAACTCATACTCAACAGGGGAGTTTCTTCATCTCCATATATAAAGGATATGATTGTGATAAATGAATTGCTCACTTTATCTTGTTGAATTGGTCGATAACTGCATCCGCAACAGTAACCATAACTGAAGACTGTCAAAGAATTGCAGAAGAAAGAATGGTACTTCATTTTTGCTACAGGTACCTGAAGTAGTGACAGTTCGTGATAGAAAGTGTAAACTAGGGAAAATCAAGGATTGTTGTTATGTTATTTGTAACTTTCCGTTGGTATACAGGGGCGTATTGCTCGACCTCTGTTGGCAGATGGGTTCTCATGAAGATGCCTCAATACCGCTGGATATTCATGATGTTATATTGAACTTGGTGACCAGCAAAGGAATCCAGGACGCACGTTTCATCCCATTTGCAACTCGTTAGCTGCAGTCTCGTTGGGGACCGTTTCCTTTACCGGGTTGCAGATACATGCACTGCTAGCTACCAAGTAGGCTACAGTGTAATACTGATGGCGTTGTGTTCTCTGAGCTGGACTGTTTCGTCGTGGGGCTTTTGTTGTCATTCTAGACAACATTATCAGGACAAATTTCAGATAGAAGTAGACGATAAAGTTTTCTCTGCAACTTACTTAGTAGGTTGTCCTGATGGCCTTGTGGGTGATAAGTTGCTTCTGCAAAGGTCTTTCCGTTGTCGCCATATTTACTTCGATTGATTGCCATGGTGACTTGAAATTTGACCTACTTTTTGCTTCTTATTGATTGGTAGATTGGGTCAATGCCAATATATTTGTTGATTGCTGACTGACCTGAATACTAAGCTTCTTTTCACATCCACAGTTGTCTGTATGCGTTGATATGAGCAAAGATATGTCACAACGCTTTACTAATATTTGATGTTCATGTAGAGGGATACGAAGAGGGTGGACAGTCTGTCCTATGTAGTGTTTTTCGCGGTTTTTGCGGTTTATCTTGTGGATAATATTTGGTTTGTCTTCTTTCGCTACTGAATCCTTTGGCCTGCATAACAGAGAGTGAAGAGATTTTATGGTCTTGTGAGCTACAGTGATTACAAAAGGCTTCAATGACCTAGTCATGATCTTGTGGGGTTGGACAGTCCGTTTATAAGTTTTTGGGGCCGAGTTTTCGGTTGACGAGGAACTATGCAAACATCATTTGATGAAGTTGTGTGGATAGCCATTCTTCTGGAAAACAGTCATTAAATTTTTTTTTGGCAGAAACAACTAATCATAATCAAAGCCATTACAATAATCTACTAAATGAATTGCGGAGAAAACTTTATCGTTCACTTCTTTCTGAAATTTATGCTGATTATATTGTCTAGAATGACAATGTAAACTGTACTATTAAACAGTCCAGCTCAAAGAACATAACACCATCAAAATTATCTTCCTGAGCCACGGTGTAATCATTAAATCATTGACTATTGAGCCTAAGAAATGTACAAACTAGGAAATTAATCGATAATGATGGAGTCACCGGCTGTATCGGAATCACTGTCTGCAATTTGAAAACTGAGTAAATTTGAACACCCACGAATGAAATATCATAGCAACTGCTTAAGTTATTAAATGACCAATGTAAGCGAGCAATCTGATTTGAAAATGTTTCGGTTATTGCTTCTTTAATCTCTTATCATGATGGTTATATGAATTCCTCACTGGTAAATGAATAGTAGTGTCAGTGACTGATACTTGAACCGTGAGAATACTCAAGCCCATAAAAAACGTAATCTTAACTATATCAGATCTTATGATGGGCCCTATCAAGTGATTAAACTTCTTTATCTATCGTATTCTACTGAACAGAGTATACACCAACCTAGCTTCAGCTATTCAAAATACAAAGACCAGCGATAATATGTGTCTGAAACTCAAGAGTAGTATATATTGTACCAGAGACGAAGTTCTAATCTTCTGAAGATCCTCTATGTTGACAGATGAATGGTGTTTAGCATTCTGATTACCTTAAATAAACTATTTCTGTATGCTGCAATTACTAAATGCTTTAATAAAACTTTACTAAGAGATTTTTCGAAACAGAATGTACGTTATTCATGTATACCTTAGATACTGTTTAAATATTTCAATAACTGACTGTCAGCATATCATCTCTTCAGTATGATGTGCAGAATTTACCAAGTAGTCAAGATACATGGTTAAGACGTACAGTTTTTATCGTTACAAGCGAATATATCAGTAGTTGTCACTTTTGTCGGTATTTCAAGGCGTGAACAATACGCTTTAGGTTCCAACAATAATGGTCTATGAATCCCTTTGGAATAGAACAAGCTTGATAGAGATGAACACTTATTCAACAGATTAAATTGTGTGCAAAATCAAACAGTGTACCCGTAATCATTTCCATGTTTTTATTTCTGTATAACAGCATTTTGATAGGTGTTAGTTAGATGGAAGCAGTCGGCAGGAAGCCTTGGACTTTGGTTCCATGCTTGTTGGCATTCTTCAGCATGGCGTATCTGCCTCCTCGACAGAACCGACATTCCGCCCGAGGTTCGGACCCGCGTCACCCAGTGTTGTAGTCGGTGACGTTACTATTGAGCTGTTCAGACCACGACTGACCTCTTACAGGACTGGTTTAGATACATTGATTGGTTACCGGAGGGTAACCAACTTCATGTTGTCTAATCATCAGTGCTGATCGAATTCTATCGATCAACTTCCCCCCGGTAACCAATCAAGAGCACTTTCCATTGATTTCATCTTATTAGTCAAACTGATATTTCTGTGTACAAACCATATAATTTTGGAACATGTTGATTGGTTGTGAGCGTTTTGACTACAGGGAACTCCAGCATGACTGAATGTTTGGATGTGCCCCTTGATGGATGAAATCTGTCGGTTAGCAAGTCTAGGGTTAGCATGTGATGAATGGTACCAAATGTTTTCTGTATCAGACTTATGCTTTGTTCGCTTCAGATGTCGTCTTCAAACTTTTAAGCTGATTTCTATTTTATAAAGTACTATTCCACTTGATTAATGTAACAGGTTGGCATGGCGACTGCCTCTGACAAATGACACATAGTAGTGCAGTTAACGCTTTATTCATGCCATATATTTTACTAGTTGTTTGTATTGCATTTCTCGAAGCTGAACTGCTTGGTTGTTAAGCCTCCAATAGAGTGATACAACAGACCTAAATTTTCAAAGTGACTATGAGTTTTCTCACTGTTGCAGATAAACTCCACTGATGAGATCGAAGAATTATAAAACCTAGGGTGAAGCACAGTTTTGAGTTGAATAACTTCTATCATCTGTTCTAGACAAATCTCGTGTACTAATAGTGTGGAAGTCATCATACTGATTAAGTAGAGAAGGCTAGAAGAGTTGCTGAGAATTCTATCAAAAAAGTTTGCTTAGAACCTTGAAAGAGAACGAAGAACTTCTTCATTCCGCTTGTAAGTGAGGAGTGATTTCGTAATAATACATAAAGACTGTTAATATCCACCGTCAGTTCGTTGTTTTCAGTTTAAAAGGCATTTCAATGAACAAAGAATATTCTCTTCGATAATTTCTTCGTCAAGTTGAAGAATTCTGCATTACAGGTAGTTGTAGCAGTAAAACCTGCTTTCTCTTAACGTATAAATTGAGTTGTTTAGCCATGATTCCCCCCGCTTCTGTAATTTAAAGGAATAGGATCCGGGTACCTTTTGACAAGTTGATGGGAATCCAATTTCAGAATGGAAAATGACTTATTCACATCCACCTTATTGTACGCTTAAATAAGGTGTGTTAATATGGAACTGGTTATACTCTTTATCACATCTTTACTTAACCACACTGGGTGTTCTTGAGCAATGAATACTAGTCTAGGCATTTCATCTTCCAGTCTTGGTGTCACGTCACCACTAAATTCTAATTAAATGTTTAGTTGTTTCCTACGAGCCATTGGAATTTATCAAGAAAATCATTTTCGTTTTGATCGTGTTGCGTAAAGTCGTCAGTTCTTCCACAATTGTACCTTCCAAACATGTAACCGTTAGGCAATAAATCTCAGTCTTTATCGAAATCCCCCCTTCCTCCAACAGTACAAACGAATATACTTAAAATATAACGTTATTGCTTGTATTATACCGTCGTTGACTGGACCGAATTGATCGGTCTCTATTGGCATATAGGCTCCTGTGCGGATGCCTCGATATTACCTGTGTTTTAACTATATGGTAGTGATAGGTAGTGGCTAGCAGTGGAATCCAGCATGTGCATTTCGTCCTATTTGGGACTCATCAGCTGGATGTACCTGCCGGTTCCCAGTGAGTGTTGTTCCCACAGGGGTTTGAACCCGGGACTGATTGCTTCAAACTCCAGGGCGTCATCCACTAGACCAACATCACTACTGCATATCTAAAAACGCAGGTAATGTCGAGGAATCCGCGCAGCAGCCCAAATGCCGATAGAGACCGATCATTTCGGTCCAATCAATAACGCTAAAATTATACCCGTTACACAAGAAGTGTCCATCGTGGCTTGGTGGTGTAGTGGATAACGCTCGGGCGTTTGAAGCGATCTATCTTCATTTCTCTTAAAACGAAAGACCAACGTTGTAGTAACATTATAATTCATATTTCAGGTGAATGACTCTAAAGGCCACCCTAACGACTACTGAAATAACTAATCCTCTTTCTCTGTTTCATGCAAGACTGTCTTTTGAGAGGAAATACAAAAATCTTACTGGTTATTTCAATCGTTGCCAGGATGACCTATCGAGTCACTGGTTTAAATAACTTTATTTGAATATAAGATGATTACATTTATGTCTAGTAAGTGAGAATAATAGCTTGAGACGTTGGCTGAGTAGGTAAGCGAACACACATATACATAAACCACATATTTTGTCATATTTACCTACGCTAAGAGTGCTTTATATGCTTACTAGTGAGTAAGCTAACAAATATTGATTTTCTAACAGTTTGAAATATTCAGCTTTAAAGTTGTTAATACTAATAGTATGTATCTGCTTGTGTGTTGTGTTGAATACCTTGTGATCTACACCATTATGCACTTAATACAGAATAATATACCTATTGATTATTTTTTGATATTGATTTAACTACTCTATCACTTCAACAGTTGCTAAAAAAGATGGTATCCAGCTTTCCTTATACTCACTAGATTATTGAGTGATGAAATAATCCCGCTGTACTAAAATTTAGTAAGTGATAATGTCTTGGATATAAAATGGATTAGGAATGACAATTTCGACCCAACCGTTATATTTCTCAGATATTTGAGTACATTAACAATAATTTACTTATCAGTAGACCACTTTGTGTTTACCCTACACCATACTGAACACAAGTGACAGATAACTCAAGTTGTTATAAAGTCTTTCTAACAGTTAGATGTTAGCCAGTCGTTTTCAAACTCGTCATCAAATGCTCCAAGATATCCGACTGTTAACTGTGTTCTAACATAATTTCCGTCACAGAAGCCTCATTGATATGAGAATAAACCGTATAGTTCAGGAATTGTCTTATTCAGGCTATTATTTTATCATACTTTAAAGGAAAAACAATTTTTCATGGCATTAGTAGCTTCAATAGAGAAATAATCATTATTCTTCTGTTTGAATTTCACTTAGATTTACGATTCTATCGATTTCTTAGTACAAACCCTAATAATAAAATGAATTTTTGACATGAATGGGGATTTTTAATTTACAGGTAGTATTCATCATGGACTGACATCAATTGGGAAATCATTGAAAATCTGGGAGTACCGGACAACTATTCCGTCCTAGTATGGGACTCCTCAGATGGATTTAACGAAGTTCTAACGAAAAGTCGTGACCTGTGGGGTCAACCGGTTGGAAGGGAAGCGGATGCCAACTGTAGACCTTGGATGATAACTGCGCTATATCGTGAACTGACAAAAGTTGGAAACTGTGAACCACTGAAAACCGACCCAGGGGCTGGATAGTTGACGCGTTCGCCGTAAAACCTGAAGATCCTGAGTTCAGTCCCTACCTGGGTTGTGGGTGCGTACTGCCAAGGAGTCCCATACTAAGACAAAACAGGTGTCCAGTGCTCCCAGATTTTCAATGGTCCCAAGTTCGACTGCTGGCGGACGGGATTGTAGATGAGTACCGCTGAGGAGTCCCACATCAGGACGAAACGGCTGTCCAATGTTAGCAGGTTTTCAGTGTTTCTCCAATTCGTGTCAGTTCGTGATGAGTACAATCTATTGTTACTGAGTCTTACCACATCAGTTTAAGGTCAACGGTTGAAAGTTTACTCTCCTATGTGTATTAAGTTGAATGACCTTACTCAAAAATAACTAAATCATGCACTTTATAATCTGTTTCATTTAATCTTTGAGTTCAGAAAAATCAATTTGAGCTAGTTTTATTTTTCGATCAGTGTTATTTATGCAAAGATGATCTTATTCACGTAACCGATTATAGAATACAAAGTAGCACTCATTGAAGAGACTACAATACACATGCATGGATACAGACTTTGCAGGAAATATATGACTCAGATTTAAGAAATCTACCTTTTAACTCTTCACCTCTTCCTCTCTCTCTCCCTCACTCAGCGTGATCGACCTTGACTGAAAGTAATGAAACACAATAATAAGAATGCGGCTTATCAGGCAAGCGCTACAGATTTGTGGTAACGTAGCTGACTACAACACTAAGTGACGCAAGTTCGAATCTCACAAAGGGATATCATCTCCGTCGAGGCTTCAGATTCGCTCTCTTGACGAGTGCCAATAGGTACGAAACCTAGATGGAATGGGACTTTCTGCTGATTGTCTCCAATCAAATAAAATTCATCAAAGTGCAGTGAGATGGTGTTCCAGCCTCCTAACTTCGTGACCGCATTGCAAAACAATCGATAGAATTCGATCAGAACTCAAGATTGGTTGCTCGCCAGTGACTAATCAACGAATTTGTACATCAAGCAGTAAGCCTCACTTATCGTGAGGCTGCATTTAGCTCTGTTTGGCTGCCTAAACCTCAGTAGGTGACACGAGATTCACACCAGTACAACATGGATTCATGGCCAGTTGCCCAAACCAAAGAACTGCGGCTTCGGACAGCTATTATCGAAAAAGTGGTCAGTGTTTCGAATGAACTAATGTATTTTTACAAAATATCCATCTCCTTGTGAACACATGAATTCTCTAGGCAGCTAAGATAAATAATCATTTAAAGCAAACCACATGAGAACCCTGTATGTGATAATTAATTTGTGTTGTCCGAGTTCTGAAGTTTGTTCTTGAACGCTTCTTCATTGAACTAGGAGACCTTCTCAACGTTTACTTCCTTGTAGCTTGGCAAAGACAGAACAATAACGATCCATATACTGAGCTGCATTCTTCTCTACTAGGTCTGTAGGTATTTGACCTCTATTTCATCGACCAGCTAATAGACGAAAAATTTGGAATGAAAAGTATTCGTTACAAATGCCCAGCAGCCACATTCCCTGACATCGAGTACTGTCCAAAATGGAAATCGGTAGAAAATTAACAATTAAGTTAGAGGTCCAAGACAGCATCCTACTAGTTCACTAAACCACTTCATTCGGCATTTGACTGTGAAGCCTTAAACAATGAAGTGAGTAGTTTGCTTGCTGGCAGGCAACAGTGGAACCCACAACTCGCGTTTCGTCCTATCTGAGACTTGTCAACCGGGCGTACCTCCGTCCCAGTGAGTGGTTTTGTCCTTTCCGAGACTCGAACCTCATACCCATCGCTTCAAACGCCAGAGCGTTATCCACTAGGCTATTGGGGCACTAGAGCTATCACTTTTGAAACGGGCATTAGTTATTGTTTATTGGTTCCTGCAATTTAT
Source organism: Heterobilharzia americana (assembly GCA_944470555.2). Classification (NCBI taxonomy): domain Eukaryota; kingdom Metazoa; phylum Platyhelminthes; class Trematoda; order Strigeidida; family Schistosomatidae; genus Heterobilharzia; species Heterobilharzia americana. Next base: position 30,615,878 of record OX104129.1, on the reverse strand, counting down.
CGACCTCTGTTAGCAGGTGGGTTTCTATACCGATGTCCCCATACTACCTGGATATTTATGGTATTGTGTTCGTCTTGGTGATTAGCAGTGGAGTCCAGGATATGCGTTTCGTCCCATTTGTGACTTGTCAACTGGATGCACCTCCACCCGAGTGTTTGGTGGTGTTCCCACTGAGACTCGAACCTAGTTACCCATCTATTTAAACGCCGGAGCGTTATCCACGACAGCAACGGATCAGGAAGGCTAAGCAGATTACAACATATTGATGCTGAATGGGTCTACTGCCTTTTAAGCAGTAAAACCATATTTCCCATAAAAATGGTACTTAGTGTATGCATTTCAGCATGGACACAAATGGTGTGAACACTTGCTATCCCTGAGCGTGTGGCATTTTACGGGTCACTGTAAAAGTAAGACGCTCAACCCAGTACAGTCCCGTAAGGGCTTACAGTTTTACTTACCGAGACCAGAGTATGCGAATTGTGTTCGGAGGTGTGATATTTTTATTAAATGGAATTATCGATACCTATGGGAGCCTAGAAACTACCCCAGTGCTAGAGAAAGACGCAAGTAAACCTATACGAAGGAAGGAACGTCTAATGTCAACAAGTGGGACAGTAGTAGTTAAATATGGTAAACCTTTTACTAAAATCGTCATTTGCAAAATGTGCTTCATTTCCTCTTCTGTTTCTCTCTTGATTTGCTCTTTATATACCTGCGTTGTCTCTTGCGTTTCTCTTGGCAGAATTCTAAACCATTGCTGGTAATTCCCTATGCTTTCTGCCACCCTCTCAACATATACTACTTATATCCATTCTTATCAGCAACACCTACTACACTAGATGTTAAAATTTCATCATCTGTTGGATAAGTTAGTAAACAGATGCTGTCCTGAAGACTCTGTGATAACATACCATCAGTAAAACCTGTAAACAACTCGACTGTTTTGCACTTAAATGTATTGGTCAACATATGAAGAAAAAAATTAGGTCACATTCCTCCATACATGTTTGTTCATGTTCGTCTTAGTGTTAGAAAATAAATTTTGTTTATACTATTGGGATGCTGAATAATAAGAGGAATGTTGTGCTCTTATGTATGCTATAGAAACACTGGTAGGCTGGGTAGGACTCGAACCAGTAGACCTAACAAGCTTATCTTATTGTAGTGTTACTGTATAACTCTAATCTGCAATTTCTATCAGAAAATGCCTGGTGTGGTTAAACTGTGTAGGATGTGTGGATAATAGCACCCTTCTAAATTATTAAAAAGTGAATTATACTTCATATATTACATCTTATACAATAGTATTATTATATAAGAAATTCAAATGACACGCAAAAATCTTTTTTTTAAACAACAGAATAACTTGAACACTTTTCCTTAAAATTGACTGAGTGTATTCTTGAACAACAAATATGACCTCGATATAATGTATAGTGCTAATTCGAATGAAATGCATTCAGTCAGCTGTTGTAGTTCTTCAAAATTCGATTCCAGTCTCACCCTTCCCACTTATTTACCCGTTTATAAAGCCTCGATACTGCAGCACCCTAAAGGTACATATACATATATATATATATATATATATGCATATATCAAGGCCAAATTTAAATGCACTGTGATATAGTACTATCGTTGGTATATATTAGCAGATGGTTAATCACCATTATTCAGATATTTAGTTACCTAAACAAATGTTTTTGATCTTTTCGGCAAATGAAGCGAAAGGTGTTTATTTTCCCATATTGTTATGTGTTTACGACTAATACTGCTATACATGAGCAATTTCAAAAGGCACCCCAGCAACTGCTGAAATAAACAGTCCGGTTTCGGTATTTCGGTTGCGAAGTTTTAGTATTTTATGAAATAAAGAAATTTAATTGGTTATTTCAGGGGTTACTAGGCTGGGTTTTGAAGTCACTCACGTAAATCGAATGTTCCACATAAAATAGGATTGACTTTAAAGGCGACCCTATCAACTGCTAAGATAACCAATTACGTCTCTCTATTTGATACAAAACCACCTTTCCTGCAGCTGCTGAGGTGGCTTTTTAACTCGATTTTGAAGTAGCGCCCATCACTAACTCACCAATGAAAAGCAGTGAGTACTGAATGACACGTTCTCCTTCGAAATTCCCACTTGTCAAGTGTGTGATCCTTGATCTAATGTCAGAATTGGATATTATTCCCTCAGGAATACAGTTATTAGTTTTGATTAACTTTAGTGTTACTTAAAAAGACGGATCAAAAGAGTACCTTTCAATAAGATCCCTGTTAATTTTCGCTTGCCTACAAGTTGATTGAATGGTTCTGTAAGAATCTGAGCTATGAAGTACTTCAGTGCATTTTTGATTTGAACAAAAATTCACCTATTATTGGACGCTTGAATAATACTCATTTCCTAACATTCGAATATGACCACTAAACGTGTTCCAGTGCTCAACAAGTTTTCAGTTATAGCACTTCTTGTCGATCCTCTGTTACCTCTGTAAACCCGCGGGATTGTGTTATTGAACACTTTTGGATAAAAGTCGCATTGAACGATGTATATACCTGGCTACACAAGGGCAAGTGAGTTGATGTACACATACGGAAGTAGTTAGATGCGACAGTTTATCTTTGGAGTAGTTAGAAATCATTTGGTGATAGGAGAACAATTGTCTCAGCGTAGATGCAAATAACGTGTCCCTTAGAGAGATTGAGGTTTTCGCTTAATGTTTTTGTGTATGAAGCGTGATGGGAATCCATTTTCAATCAGAATGTTCCTTAGAACAGAAATTCCCTTCCCTACGACATCGGGACTGCTGATTCGTCGAATGGGAGTGGTAGGCGGTGTGATCAGATTTCGTTAGCAACTCATAGGCACCCAGCTATGAAACTTCGTTAGCTGACCATTCAAAATTGGTTTTCTGTGAATTGTTCACCTATTCTTCTCAGCTGTTCGCTATTGGTCACAGTTTTTGATTTTAATGAAAGTTCATGTGCTGACACTATTTCCTTGTGAGATATTTCTGGGATGTCTTAATACTGAGTAACCACTTACACTGACCTGTAATGCAGAAATAATCAAGGTGACTAGAGCATAGTTTGAAATCATACCTTATCATTTATTGGTTGTTATTTTGAGATGTGACACATAACTTCAGCTTCACTCTGTTAGTGAAGACGACAAGTCGTATGGTTTCTTGTTGGTTCGACCACTTCACTTACTTGGGAAGCTGCGTCAGCCTGAACGGGTTGTTTGCGGACGAAATCTCAGCTCAGAAACAGATGGTCCGTTTGGTGTTTGCCAATTTCCGGTATCTGTGGGTCCAGCGAGATATCCGACTATCTATCAAGGAACGCGTATACTGCTCTGCTGCATTCCGTTCTGTCCTGCTAGACGGCTGTGAGACATGGTTGGTGAAAGTAGAAGACATGAAGTGGCTGCAAGGTTTTGATCACAGATGTCTTCGTAGCATTTCTGGTGTTTGTTGGAATCACCGTGTGGGCAGTTTTGTGGTCATCTAAGGGTACAAGGTAAGACAGGCAAATCGACGGATAAGGTTGTGAGCCCAAGTCGATCAAAATGGCTTGGACATGTACTGTGCATGTTGGGCCACTACTTACCACTGCTTGTCATCCTAGAGGAATCTGGATTAGGTTGGAAGAGGGTTAAAGGTGGCCAGACCAAAGGTTGGGACTAGTCTATGAATTCTCTGGCTGCTTATCTAAGCCACGTAGGGAGGTGTAAACTACCTGGCTGGAGTCATCACAGATGTTGAGGACTTTTGTTGACATGGCTGAAAACTGATGACAGTGGTGCAGATCTATACACTCCTTAATGTTTTATAAAGCTTGAATGCTTGCACGAACGATTGTCTTCTGTCACAACTTTGTCTACTTTGATATGCCACCCTATTCCTGTTCACCTTTTCTTCGTATACCATTGTGAATTGTGGTAGGTTGAACCAATGCTCTTGTGTGCCAGATTCTGCGCTGAGTTTGTCTGTCTGTTGGTTTAGGCACTCACATACACCAATTCTTAGTAGTTTTTTTGAGGTAAAAGTAACCTCTTATTTGATAAATATTTCCTCTTCCTGATTGTGGTTGACTGGACTGGACTAAACCGGATCATGCAACAGACAACTGTGAGGAACGACAAGATGAACATATGCTGGCTGCACCGATGAAAAGACCCCACACAATTCGGATTTCACCACCGATGATCATTTATGTCTAGTATCTAATGCAACACAAACTCGAAGATCTACAGGCGAAAAACCAACAAGTTGATGGAAGAGGCGAGGCAGCGAAAATAAGACTTCCTTCAGGTGAGCGTAGAGAAGACAGAAGTGATGAAGATACCCAACCAACAACAACAACAACAGCAGCAACAGTAACAAGTAGCAATCACCATCAGAGGGAGAAATCTAAAGAAAGTTATCACTTTCATCTATCTACCTATCTAGGCACCATCGTCTCAACTACAGGCGGCACACACACAGATGATGATGTCAAAGCCAGGATCGGAAGGCAGAAAGATAGACCTTCCTTCATTAATCTGAAATAAACAGTGTCATCCCATCATCATCCAGATCAACCTAGACCAGGCATTACTACGTAACGGTCCGAGTTGCCACACCTCATTTCAGTACATCAAGTAAAAAGGCAGTGAGGCGCAAGATGAAGATAGGAGAATGCAATCAAACGAAATATAAAGTACGAAAAGAGAGAAAGGAAGAATGAGAAAGTGGTGAAATTCGGTATAGCGTCGTTAAGATGAGGATAATGTATGTATAAATCTGCGCCAAACATCGGTTCTCAGCCATATCACTTAGAGTCTCCAACCACTGGTTCCTCTTGTCCCGTGGATATCAACCACCTAGTCTGCATCATCCTACATGGCTGGAACCACCAGTCAAACACTTCATACATTGGTGCCATGTTTTAGTCTGGCCACCTCGAGCCTTTTTCTAGCCTGAACCTACTTCAGCCAACATTGTGTGACGAGGCAATCGACGACTACGCATACGTAGTACGTGTCCCAACCATCTCAGTCGATGAAGCTTCACAACCTCGTCAACGACTTACCTCATCTCCCAAAAACTCTACTCCTGACTTCTGCGTTACTCACGTGGTGACACGACGGAATACGGCCTAGACTACGAAGGGAACGGTGGTTAAACACCTGAAGCCTTCTCATGCCTTCCACCTTCAATGGCCACGTTTCGCAGCCATACAGTAGAGCAGACCAGAGTGCTGTGCAGTATGTGCGAACCTTAGTAGATAATCGGTTATCACGGCGGCGCCGAAGGTGGCGTAAGTTGGCGAAAGCCAATCGAGCCTTTTGTATCCATGCAGAGATTTCACCGGCCACTGAGCCACCGGAAGAGGGCTGATTCTACTTCCCAGGTAAGTGAAGTGGTCGACACACTCAACCACTTCACTCTCTTTTGTTAGCCGTGGCACTGTTAAAAACCAATCCTGGAGCAGCAATTTGCATTTGGGTGGTGAGAAACGCATCCTAAACATTCTCAAATTGTTGCTCAAAGTGTTCAGAAGACTCTGCATCTTGTCAGCGTCTTCACCTAACAGAACAATGTCATCTGCATATTCTAGGTCTAACGAAAATTCTCCTGTGATTAGGTCAACATCTGTGTACCCTGGTGACAAGAGGGAGCCCTTCATAAGAATATCTATGATGAAATTGAATAAGGATGGAGAGATTGGGCATCCTTAAAGGATACCACTCCATGAGCATAGCTCCCTGTCTAACTCACCATAGACTCTAATATGCCCCCAATTGTTCGAGTAGAGAGCTTTCAATGAGGTGATGTACTTACTCGGCACGCCTTTCAGTGGGAGACATTGCCATAAGACTTCTCGGTGAACGGGGTCGAATGCCCCCTTCAGGTCGAGAAATACAGCCGGTAAGCGTGCATGTGTTCCAAAACCTGGCACAGTGTGAATACTTGGTAGATACATCCGCGGCCAGGTCTAAAGCCTGCTTGGTTTTCTCGGGCATGTTGTTCCTGAGCTCCTATTCAGGCGTCGAAGAATTATAGGACCTTAGTATCTTAGACACTATGTTCGTCAAGCTGATTCCTCTGTGGTTATCACAAGGCGACATCTCGCCTTTCTTGAAGACTGGGATAATCAGTGACTTAGACCAGTCAGAGGGGAACGTATTTGACTCCCATATATTAGTTAACACTCCCGTTAACCTGACTAAGAGCACTCCACCACTATGCTTGTATACCTCAGAAGGTAGTCCGTCTGGACCTGTTACTCTTCCTCATGTTTGGTTACCTACCGCTTTCTCAACTTCTCCTAGTGTTGGGGGACTTATCTCTATGTCCCATTCAGGATCCGACTGGATAGCGGGCAACACAATGGTAGCTGGAGGCCAGTTAAACTGCTCCTCGAAGTGTTCTACCTATCATTCCAGTCGCCTCCCCTGCAAGTGAATCGCAGATCTATCCTTCTCCTCTATGGTCTCACTAACTGTTGTTGACCTTTCCCACCAAGTCTCCTTAATAAGTCTAAATAACTGTCTACTGTTACCAAATAAACAGTGTGGAGATCTACTGCACTGAACTTCACTTCACTCAACATAAAGCGTGAACAACATCCCGATTTTCAACACTAAGTCAGTCAAGTCAATCAAGTCAGTGCTTCCATGTGATGGTTCACAGACTTGGCGCCTCACAAAAAGCATTTCCAACAAACTACAGACATGCATCACATCAGCAGCTGCAGCCTACACTCACTCAATACTGAAGATGGAGATCAGATGGATGGATGGATGGATGGATGGATGGATGGGGAGAATAATAAGAATAAGCTGGCTGGCTGGCTGACAACGAACCTACGAAGCAACAACCTATCTATCATCCAACAAATATGCAGAAGAAGAAAGTAGAGATGGATTGGATTGGATTGGATTGTATTGGACATACACTGAGAAGACTAGTTGGGGACATCAGCATCAGGTCAGGACATCGAGTGGATCCCGAATGGGAAACGACGAGTTGGATGTCCGAGCCGTGGGTGACATGGAGGAGATGGTGTGAGGAAGAAATGAAGGCTTATGGGCAGTGGTGGAGCCAGGTTGAGAAGACTTTAGAGGAGAGATTGAAGTGTCGATGTGCTACTGAAGCTGTATGTTCCACTAGGAACCCAAGGGACAAATAATAATAATAATAATAGAAAACTTGTAATCTTTTTTTGAAGTTTTTTAATTCTTTCCAGTAGTTTTTCTCAAGTTATGCAATCGTATGTAAGTTTTCAGAATCAGTCTGTTCAAGGAGTATTTCTTCAGTGATTGCCTATTTCAACTTCCTTAATATCTCCCACTTTTTGTTCCGCCTGTACTACAAACAGTTCCACCGACTTCAGGCAAAGTTGTTTCTTGCCACGTCTACCTCTCTGATTATTTAAATATTGTAGAATTGTGTTACTAGTTATGCTGAAGTTGGTCCGTCACTTTGATATCATCTGATTTCATCCGTATCACGGTTACTTTTAACTGAAACATTAGGTACCGCAAATACTCGTAAGTAGGTGCTAATTTTAACTTCAAACTAGACTTCGAAGTGGCTTTGATGTGGGATTAAAATTATTGGTTAGAAAATGGTTGTTTCGTCTATATCCTGAGATTTCTCAATGGTATATGTGTATACTGATAGTTGGAGACAGCGGGTTCGAGTCCCAGGCGAGACATAAATTCTTTTGAGGTTTCAGATACGCCTTATTGACGAGTGCCAAGTAGCACGAAACTTACGTCTAGGTCTTCCTGCCGATTAGCCACCTCCAACCAGCTAACACAGCTAGTAAATGCTTGAACTTCATAGTGAAGGTATTCATAACGAGTCCCCCTGTGGCCTAACATTTCGATTGACAGACCTTCCCAGTACAATCATCCCTTGCATCGTCGTCAGTACAATATTCATAGAGCAGTTGTGGATCTTTGTTTACCTAGTGAAAAACAATTGAATGGGCGAGCAGCTTACTCCAAGAGTAATCCTGATGGCTTAAAAGGTAGCTGTGAAGCTGCTCACTTAACTTAACATGACCATCGTATCACTGACCTGAGTTCCAGAGTTTTCTTTGTCCTTTAGTTCTATCGCCTATGACCCATCATACCCAAAGAGCCAATGATTTCAGGTGGTATTATCATTATCATGATTACCGTTGCCCTAATGTGATAAGCCCATCTAAATGTATACGAACCAAGTTTTAGCGGCAGGTTTCTGAAAGGATTTCTCAGCGTTCGAACAAACTTTAGTAAGTCATTTTGCCAACTTTATCCGGTGTAAATACTATTTCCCACTGCCAACATTCGAAGACAATCACAGTACACTGAACTGGATTCTAAGAACCTTTTAATACTTGAACTTTGTAATAAGCTCATCGTCAATCTTGAAGGTCCCGAGTTCAGTACTATGTAAAGATGACAGTACGCACCATTGCAAAGTTATAAATCAGGACAAAAACAATCTATATACTGGGTGATGATTGAACGTGAAATGAAAATTTGAATCGCGGCCGGACTCGAACCACTGACCTTCGGGTTTCTGGCTCGATGCTCTGCCAACTGAGATGTGAGGTCCAATTACTGACCAAATTTTCATTTCACTTCAATTACCAAGGGTTTTGCCCGACTACCATATGAGTTCGTGATGCATTACTATTGCTTGATCGTATTCACACTGGCTGCCTAGTCAGGACCTCTCATCCCAATCCAAATTCTAACTGAACTAGAGAGGTAGATCATCATATTGATTACCATTTGACTAGCTGAGATAGCCGTAGTTTGGGATACTAGTAATTATACTGGGTAGCTCAGTTGGTAGAACATTAGGCCAGTAACCAGGTGGTAGCTGGTTCGAATCCGACTACGTCCAAATTTCATTTCACCTTCGATTATCACCCAGACTACAGCTATCTCAGGTAGTCAAATGATAAACCTAAACAACTATCTATTTTTAATCGTCGTCGTTATTTATCGCGCCAAAAGTGTCTTTTAAATAATACGCATTTAAACAACTGGATCATACTATTATGTGCTATAAATAGCATAGAAACGGGAATCACTAATCAATATCCCTAAATGTATTGATTTTTTACGTGAAAATAATAATAATAATAATGATAACCTTTTAAAGAAGTTGATGTAGAAGAATGCATACAGCACTGTAGTTTCTTTTTCTCTATGCTTTATCATGAACACAAACATGTCTTAAAATACCTTTGGATAAGTAAGTGCAACTATTTAAAATAATTTATGTAGGACGAAAATTCTACTATTACCTCCATTATTACTAGTATCAATAATGATATATTGGATAAACTAAGAAAAATATGAATTATACCTATGCATATCATATCACTAAAGGTATACAGTAACATCAGGTAACCAAGTAATAAGATGAAAGAAGAAGAAATCAAGAAGAATCTATCAAAAGCTGTAAAATATAGTCAATGAAAGAAGGGAAATGTGAAAATACTGATTACGATGAAGATCATGTGTGAATGCATCTGCGCCACTGATATCGATTATTTAAGTCATGATGTTACCTAGAGCTGCCATATTAACCCCTGTCTACTAGTTTTTATCTCCCAACATAGGGTGGGCCAACAGTCAACGACTTCATAAAATGCTGTCATGTCTTAATTTGACTGGCATGTGAGCTTTTTACCAGCCTGAACCTACTTTAGCTGACATTGACCGGTGAGGCAGACGGTGACTAGGCTTGCATAACTCATGTCCCAGTCATCTCAGTCGATGAAGGTTCACTACGTATTAAGTGAATTGCCTCTCCTTCACAAAACTCTACACCTGAATTCTAGATTACTCACATGGTTGCAGTATGACACATGACCTGTACTATGAAGGCAACGCTGGTCGAACATCTGAAGCCTTCTCATGTCCTCTACCTATTGATGGTTATATTTCTCAGCCATACAGTAAAACAGAGCAAACTGTTGCGCAGAACACTCAATCCTTAATTGGCAGTCGGATATCACATAAGTGCCAGAGATGGTATACGTTGACAAAATCCAAGTGAACCTTTTGTATTTGTGCAGAAATTCGTCAGCTACTGACCCACCAGGGCTCATCCGACTTCCCAGGTAAGTGAAGCATTCAACGCATCAACCATTTCACTCTCCATTGCAGCCATGGCACTACTAAGTACCAGTGCTGGGGTAAAAATTTGTATTTTGCAGGAGGGGGGGGGGCAGAAACGCATGCTGAACATTCTCGAATTGCTAGTTAAGGTGTTCAGAAGACTGCATCTTGTCATAGTCTTCACCTGATGGGACTATGTATGTATGTATTCACAAACATGCTTGTGTGTTTACCACTGGAGTCGAAATTAATCTGTTATTGACTTTCCTAGGACATAGAAGTCACCTGTAGTACAATGTGAATTACAAAGATCCTGAGAATATTGTCTAATCAACTAGATACCAGAAGACAAGCATTTCTGAAATGTTCAGGAATACACTGCTGCACATCCAAAATGTATAGGTGGGTCTTACATCATACTAATCGCTGTAGTGAATCTAGATGCCACCTAACAACTAATTAAGTAACCGATTCCAGTTCCGTATCTCATGGAAAACTGTCTAATTTACTGACTAGTTCAACTATCAGTCTTCTGGTTAAGTTCTCACAGTGTCAGACTAAATGTGACTGCTAGAAACCAACTTCAATGTCTTTCTGTTCTTCTGTGAAATACCGGTATTTGAAGTTATACACTTTGTTGTATCTGCCTGCTTCTAATAGATTATCATGCCTTTGATCCAACACCGAACTCTTGGATCGAAGTTTATCAACGAAAAAGCACAATGTAGACAACATTCTCTGATGCTATTCTTAGTTTTTTCAAAGTCAGTTGATGGGGGACTTTGGTTGATAAAATTCTTCACCCTCCCCCCCCTTCATAATCCTGATGAAGTGTATCTGTTACTTTGAGAAAAGTCACAGTTCTCCTTAATACTAAGTTTCTAGAACGAACTAAAGCCATTTAACAGTTTTCAGAAACTGTGGAGTAACTCTGAAGGTTAGAATACTTAGCGCCGTACTCTATACTATCCAATATTCATTCAAACTGTCTTGTAGATAAGAAGTTAGTAAGTGTAACATCTTCGTGTGTGATTAGAATTATTCAACTTATTGGATATATTTTGTCTTTTATTCACTTATTCTCTCGAACCTTCAAATAAACGTTTCTTTTAGCCAGTGACTTACTCTTCATGAATTGAATAAACAGCCTATAGATACTCCTTACTTCTTTTTACCTTTCGAAAAAAACATAGTTATCCATGATAAACAACAGTGGATGACTGGAGATGCTCAGCAGTAACCAAGATATGGGGAAGGGATCAGAGTTTGACTGTTCGATTTTAGATAAAACTTGTAAACTACGTGTTAAAACTGTGTATCTGTTAGATTGATTCATATATGTGCTGAATACTTTCAGGTATTGGGTACCCTGACTCTTTGGTATTCCAAAATAGAGCATGGTCAGGTTTCATCTGAATTTTCGAAGCTAAAAAGCACTCAGCTTTTTCGATTTTTTTAAATTGTATTGCTCCACATTCTTCATTCTGTCGCTTTGTTATTACTCTAAATTTAGAAACCGTGATAATAGCCTTGTAGGTGTATTGTGTTTAGAAAATCTATTCTCATAAGTCAAATTCGATAAATATTATGCATGGGTATCGCTATTAATGATGAAAGTGGTTAGCAGTGGAATCCAAGAAGCACATTTCATCCTATTTGAAACTCACCAACTGGACGTACCCGCCTTTTAGGGAGTGATGCTGTTCCCCTTAGGACCAATCGCTCCAAACACCAAAGAGTTACCCATTAGGTCCTTAAGCTACGAACCAATATGCCACTAGTGGCTGACAAATTCGCCCCAGTCTGTGACGGAGATTCAAAAACTATTTCATGAAAAACTATTGAAAGTGCTGTTTAGTTTGTAGATGTAAACTTGGAAATCATCATATATGTCTGGTTTTCTTCCTCTATTTCCATATTGAATAAACATCTCGCAGGTGAAATGACCCAACAATCATGCTATGTAAAGTGACATCTCTTCATGTTAAAAGGTTAACTCAGTAACAATGTATCTCTGTCGGTTCTGTCCCATGGAAATATATCTCAACACAGAACTGCAGCTTTTACGGGCATACATGTCATTTGCAATGATAATATAGAGAGGAAATTTGGTTTGTCAATCTATCTGTTAGCTTTTCAGTAAGCTGTACCCTTGTGTCTTTAAAGAGAATGATTTCATCACTCGAACGTCTGTTGCTAGAAATATATTGAATCATGTAGAATAATCTGTACGCTGTTAAACTTGGTCTTCTCAACTATTTATTTGCTTATTGAAACTGCTGCATGTATTAATGTTGTTCGAAGCATTCTAGGGTACTTTTGATTATCTCCTCAACGAACATATTCTCACAGTAGTTTTAAGGAACAAACTATGATACTTATTGGAAGGTAATCAACAGAAAAATGTGGAAGTGAGTTATGTGTTTGACTGTCTGAGATAGTCAATCAACAGGGGTATCACTCGACTGCCATGTGAACTCATGAAGTGAAATTAAGATCAACTAAGCAATCAGATCTAGTGCCTAGGTTGGTAGAGCACCTTGCCGGTAACCCAGAAGTCATTGCTTTGAATCCTACCGCAGCTCAGACTTTCATTTCGCCTTCAATCAACACCCAGTATCAAGAATACGAGTTAGTCAAATTATGGTTGTCTCAGATAGTCAAAATGGTAATCAGTATGATGCTTCACCTCTCTAATTCAGATTGACTTGGATTGGGATGAGAAGTCCTAGCTAAGCCACCAGTGTAGTAAGGTCAAAGGATAGTAAAGCGTCATGAATTCATATGGCAGTCGGCCAAAACTCTTAGTGATTGTTGGAAAATAAATATTTAGACAGCGGTCAGGTCTTACAGGTCATGCAAATGTGTCTTGTTTCCTTAAAATCATTACTGGTGGGAAAATTCCTCTTGGTTTGTATTTAAGATGTATCTTTACAGTAATGATCTCATGCTAGCGTTTAATATCTATCCATATCAATCACTAAACACCAACACATTAACTCCAACTGAGTTAGTGATTTCAAGAAAAGATAAAAGTTTTCTCAGATGAATGAGGTAAATCAAATGAGGATAATGGTCTTATGGATCCCTTTCTACGGAATATTTGGGACATATGTTGAGCATTATTCAGTTAACAACCAGCTTTACTTGTTTATTCAATCCAGGGTAACCAACTTCATGTTGACTAGTTCTAGGAATTAATTAGATTCTAGCGATCATTCCACTTTCTGGCACTTGTTATTAGATTGCCTCCATCCAACTAACATCTGTCTCAATGATTTGCTATAGTAAGTCTCCCAGCTTGATGGTCACACTGCAAGTTGACTGATAGAATTCGATCAGCACTGGATAAATGACAACATAAAATTCGTTACCTTCTAACGGTCAACTAACGTACCTTACCCAGTCCTACAGGAGGTCAACCGTGACCCGACTAGCTCAATGGTAACGTCACTGGCTATAACACTGGGTGACATGGGTTCGAATCTCAAGTGGGACTTCAGTTCCGTCGTGGTTGCAGATGCGTCTACCTGCCAATTGCCGGTTCTAGTCAAGTAACATCCATCAGAGGGTACTACAGTGGTGAGCCAACCACATTACAAAATGTTCGATATAAGTCAATCAGCACTTAAGACTTGACAACATGAAGTCAGTTCCCCTCAGTGACGAACCAATTAAGGAGAAACCTTATTGGACAATTTGTCCTATAGTTCGCCAATCAAAATAAGTATTCAACTTTTGACTTAGTGGTCCAAATTTTTACGAAAAGTGTATATGAACGCTGTTTTTTTGTCGAATATGTTGATTTCTTTATAGTCTCAGGCCAGTCGCTGCTTTCTGATTTTCACGGGTCGTAGGAGTATAATATCCCGAGGGAGAATAGTTGTTATTCATATCCAATACAATTGTCTCATCGCTTTAATATTATTCGAGTTTTCGCTCGGTCACTTCATTGCTCATTTTCTCGGAGGTATCTGTTAGTGTCACTGTCAGATGACATCCCAAGCACAATGAATAACTGTCATCTCTTTTCTTCATTCCATCGGCTTGTATATTTTACCACTTGTAGCCTGAAGAATAAGGATATGATGTCTAGAGCAACGAATATCTCAGTGAATAAAACACAATATGCTTACACATTGAGATACAGATACATACGTCTGGAGATTAGGATAGGACATATTGCACGGCGGTCTGCCTGAACTTTGAGCTACCAAGTGTATCCATCGAACATCTTTATCAAGTTCTTTCCTTTCAGTTTGTTTTAATCATTTAAATATGTCCTTTGAATGTATCATGTACTCTTGCACATTTTTAAACTCTTGTCAACTCTCCGTTTTTCGAGTCAATAACAAAGCAGAGAAAAAATGTTACGTTATATGAAAATGAAGTTTTCAGTGCACGAAAGTACATTATATTTCTGTCCGTCAGATACTTAGCTTGAGTTGCAGATTTTTGTACTGTCTGAATGAACCACCGCCACCACCAAAATTACACTTGCATTTCTGTTGATTCTTCATCATGGACCAGATGTCCATCTTGAACCAGCTGGCTATTTCACATTATCCCCTTCAATATTGTTACTATTAACATCATGCAGATACTATAACCGTTTCGTCTGAAAGTATTTTTCTGGGAGTGAATCTGTTGAAAAAATTTATTATTTATTATCATTTTTCCCTTGGGTTCCTAGTGGAACATACAGCTTCAGTAGCACATCGGCACTTCACTCTCTTCTCTGAAGTCTTCTCAACCTGGCTCCACCACTGCCCATAAGCCTTCATTTCTTCCTCACACCATCTCCTCCATGTCACCCACGGCTCGGACACCCAACTCGTCGTTTCCCATTCGGGATCCACTCGATGTCCTGACCTGATGCGTGATGTCCCCAACTAGTCTTCTCAGTGTATGTCCAATACAATGCAATCCAATCCAATACATCTCTACTTTCTTCTTCTGCATATTTGTTGGATGATAGATAGGTTGTTGCTTTGTAGGTTCGTTGCGAACCAGCCAGCCAGCCAGCTTATTCTTATTATTCTCCCTATCCATCCATCCATCCATCCATCCATCCATCCATCTGATCTCCATCTTCAGTATTGAGTGAGTGTAGGCTGCAGTTGCTGATGTGATGCATGTCTGTAGTTTGTTGGAAATGCTTTTTGTGAGGCGCCAAGTCTGTGAACCATCAGATAGAAGCACTGACTTGATTAACTTGACTGACTTAGTGTTGAAAATCGGGATGTTGTTCACTCTTAATGCTTAGTGTAGTGGAGTTCTGTGCGGTGCAGTAGATTTGCCCACTGTTTATTTCAGATTAATGAAGGAAGGTCTATCTTTCTGCCTTTCCGATCCTGGCTTTGACATCCCCTTCTCTGTGTGTGCCGCCTGTAGTTTAGACGATGGTGCCTAGGTAGGTAGATAGATGAAAGTGATAACTTTCTCTAGATTTCTCCCTCTGATGGTGATTGCTACTTGTTACTGTTGCTGCTGCTGTTGTTGTTGGTTGGGTATCTTCATCACTTCTGTCTTCTCTACGCTCACCTGAAGGAAGTCTTATTTTCTCTGCCTCACCTCTTCCATCAACTTGTTGGTTTTTCGCCTGTAGATCTTCGAGTTTGTGTTGCATTAGACACTAGACATAAATGATCATCGGTGGTGAAATCCAAATTGTGTGGGGTCTTTTCATCGGTCCAGCCAGCATATGTTCATCTTGTCGTTCCTCACAGTTGTCTGTTGCATGATCCGGTTTAGTCCAGTCCAGTCAATTTCAATCAGGAAGATCATTGGTGATAGTAGGCGGCAACTTTGTCTTACTCCTGTCTTCACTTCAGAGGCGGCGCTGAGCTTTGCACTGTGAATCACTTGGCTTGTAGCATATAGTATATATCTGTTGAATGGTGTTGATAAAGGTTAGTGGCACTATAACCATAGGGTTGAAGCTGCTGCTAAATTACTTCTGTCGAAAAATTACATGCTGACAATTCCATAATGTCATACATATTGTTTAGAAGAAGTCAATTATTAGTATTAGCATTAGTATACAACTTGAAATCCTTTACTCTAGTCAGAACTTTAGAAAAAGAAATCAAATTACATTTATTCTCTAACTGAATTTAAACCGGACACTTACTGAAGTCTAAATCATTCCTCAAAATAATGACGTGAAATTGCGCAAAAACAATCAAATATTTAAATCCTCTTTCAGAGTACCGTTTTGCTTATGATAGGAAAACAAATTTCTTGAAGGCAAATAGCATTTTTACAGAATGACGTAATACTTTCTTATGCGTACAACAACTTTCACAAAAAAACTGTTCTACCGGAAAGAAAACGTTCAAACCTAAAAGTGGTCCGTGTATACACATATGTACATACATATAATTGTTATGTCTGGTAATAATAGTAATAATAGTATGTCTAGTAACAAGGTTAGTAAAAAAAATAACACCTCTGGCGTTATTTTCCAAGCTGTCTTGTTTTATTCTATCTGAAGGTCTATGGAGGTTTATTAATTGATTCTAGGTTGAATTCATCATGGACTGACATCAGTTGGAGAAACATTTGGAACTTGGGAGTGCTGGACAGCATGCGTTTCTTCCTAGTATGGGACTCCTCAGTAGTGCATACCCATTATCCCGCGTCGCCAGGGATCAGGTCAGCATGTCACCATTGAGCCATTGGGTTGGAATTCAATCGTCCATATTTCCAACTTCGATTAACCAGTGGAGTGTCAACCAAATCAAACGTGATGACGACGACATTGCATGTAGGTGGCGCTATAGTATGAACTGACAGCAGTTGGAAATATGGACTATTTGATTCCGACCTAGTGGCCTAATGATAACGTACTGACCACGAGACCTGAAGATCCTGGGTTCCGTCTCTGTCATGTTCCTCCACGTTTAAACTAAGCGTAAATAACTAATTTCTCCAGAAGTTTTATAATGCATGCATTTAAATACATTTTAAAGAGTAGAAACTAAGTGTAGAAGGTGAGAAATGAAGTTTTTTTCAAGATAAACTTCGTCATAGACTTACTCCCTGATGGACACATACATCAAAGAATGGTGGGGGGTGTTTCGTTCTTCAGCTGACATTCGTCTTCATCTCATAGTGTGAAATGTTTTTAAAATTAAACATGTTGCTGACAACATTGATGTTTTATACTGGTTGGGTTATCAAAAAGCTATCTGTAGCGTTTTTGTTAAACTTCACTGGACTTGTGATGCAACATAAGCGTTCTTCACTGTCTTCAATAATTAGTTGATACCTTGTATGCTGGAATTACCCATCAAAGTTAGCAGTCAGTATGCATATTCAAGTCTTAAAAGTGTTTGGGCTGCACGGTGAATCGTTTAAAGCTTAGCAGTATACTTCAGTCTACCAGTTCATTTGTAACGTGTTCACAGCAAGAAGCAAATATTTTCTGATAAAGAGTTTAGATTCAATTAAGACTAACTGATGAGGTTGGTTCAATTAGGCAACAACTAGTTGTTTCATTTGATTCTAACGATCTCTTCCAGCTGTACAAGGATGAATAATCCTAATTCATAAGGTTTATGGATATCATTAAGGTTTGAATTATCAGGTTGTGGAAACAATAACATGAACACGGGTACATCCAGCTGGCAGTTATGAATAAAGACAAAGTGCTCATCTTTGAATCTTGGTAATATCAAATATGGAATTCTATCACGGAAAATACCTGCTCATTTATTCTGGAAAATGATCATTTTTTCAGACTTGTGTTGCCTCCAGAGACAGTGAATGCTTTCATGTATTAAGCGTCGATGTTGAACCATTTGTATGACATATGTTACTTGTCAGTTCAACAGAAAAACCTTCAACTAACATTTTCCTTCTTCTATCAGTGAACGATATCGAGTGACCTTTATCCAGTGCCATTGTTGAGTACTTCCCCTTACATCTGACTTGCTTGGTAATCATTGAGCAATAGCAAAAGTGAAAGCTCTACGGTTAAGCTATGCACTTTGAAAAAAGTAACGCCAACAAGAATACCTCACCTTTAAGCTACACATTTTCTGTACTCTATTTGTTAACGTTGATATCACTACATACAAGTGCAAACATTTATAACGAGGTTTAAAATAAAGCAGTTTGCTGGAACAGTAATTACTTAAACACTGTTATATTTTCTACTCATGACACATTAAATGGACAATTCACTCATTTATATTGAAGGTGTGTGTGTGTGTGCTTGAGAGATAGAAAGAGAGAGAGAGAGGGAACATGAAAAGTGTTTTTTCAAGGAATCCAATATTTGACGATAAATGTTCTTTTATTTTGCAATGTAGCCTGCTTTTCAATACAGAGAACTAGTCCATAATTTTCCACCTCTATTTAATCACGTGTTCATATCATGTGACTACTTAAAATAACATTTAGTAGTAGTTGTTGTTGTATTGACGATGGAAGATGCAGTACCTCCATGTGTGCTTGCGTGTACGCACATATGCGTCACTTCTTAGTTGTTTTCTCTTTGTTGCTTTCTCCTCTTTGCTTGACTTTTTACTTGAAACATTTTCGTATATGATACTACAACGAAAAAGTTGACAAGATGTAAACTAAATCTTTTGATATCTACACTGTTTTTCACTGAATATTTATTGTGTGCTGGCATGGAGACGGAAGGAATCGAGATTTGTTAGTTACGGAACACTTTAGACTTATTTGCTTGGTTTTTGTTAGCGCTATGGTTGACCATATGGATTCCGTCGAATTCAGGGTTCATCAGGTGGACCTGTCAACGTACTGTTAGTGGGACTAGAACCTGAGACTCATAGCTTCAAGTGCTGGGAAATTATTCACTTAGCTGCTGAACTTGTGACAACAATGTACTAAGTATGGAGTATATTTTTACTACATCTATATTTCCCTTTGTTTGACTCACAAGACATGTGCCAATGAACTGTTTTCTAAAGCTGTATCTTACTCATATTGAAGTTCAAGTTTCTGCGGCAACGACGACAACAGTGGAGTGCAGATACACCTGTTTGATGAATCCTAAATAAAAGGAACGAAGGCCACCAAATTTCGCTGCTAGTCACTATCAAGAGCATAATGTCAGAGTGAAGCTTCAGAGGGTTCTAAAGTATGTGGTTGTGAAGTCGATATACAAGTACACGATCCATAAAATCAACAACTATAGAACTAAATGGGATATTTCATTCAAAGTTGGATCATATGGAGATCCAGAAGAGGCTTCTTCTTTTGTTGCTCTACATGTTTCAGCACCATCTACCAGGCTAATGAATGTTGGCCATGGGATTGTAGAGATAACGCTCTGGTGCCTAAAGTGAAGTCAGAATACCAGCACGCTAATTTAGGCGATTTCAGTTGATGGTTTAAGTCAAAGACTGAAGTTACACTCCACTCTTATACTCACTCTTACCTAATATCACCTAGTTGATTCATGATCTTTCATGATTTCTGTAAAAACAGTCATTATGGTAAATAATGAATCGTTAGCTCAGTTAAACAGATCATAGATCATATCGTTACATTCTAAATCTTTATTTTAATCGAGTTAACATATGGGGATACATATCGGTTGTCTTCTCTTCAACAGCAGGGAAGGGACGGGTCCCCTCTAGAAGTCTAGATTCATAAAATCTAGCTTGAATTAACTGTTTTGGCTTAGAATCTGAGAGAAGGTACACATACACTGGTTGATCACCGGAAAGCAACCAATCTCATATGGTCTAGTCCTGAGTGCTGGTCGAATTATATCGATTATTTTTCAGCGTAGCCACCAAGCTAGGAAGTTGGAGCACCATTGCACTGCACTTTGAAGGATGTTTGATGGTTGGAAGCGATCGGCAGGAAACCCTCATTCACATAGTCTTCGTGCTTGTTGGCACACGTCAGCAAGTCGTACCGATGGAAGTGATGTTCCTCTATGAGATTCGGACCCGCCTAACAGAGTGCTGCATTTTGCGGCGTTACCACTGAGTTAATTGGGTCATGTTTGACCTCCTATAGCTCTGGAGTAGACATAACTAGGCAACATGAAATCGGTTGCTCTCTAGTTACCGATCAGTGTATCTACTCTAGTCCTACAGGAGGTTGGTCCCAGCCCAGATGGCTCAGTGGCAACATCGCTGACGAGTGACAACAGTCATGAAGCCTAGATGGAGCAGGTTTTCCTACCGATCCTTTTAGCCAACTAAGAAGGTACACATTCGTGACGTTTTAGATACAGATGCGCAATAGTTAACAGCCAACGTGATACCAAAGAATAACGCTTCCTACCGACTTTCTCTATTTTTCTAAAATTAATTTACGTGAAATAAACTAAAGATAACTTTCAGATACAGATACGCATGCAGTATGTCAAACTCCTCTGAAATACTGTGATCAGAAAATTACTGGTAAGCCTAATAGGATGCTCAATAAGTGAACAATTGTAAGCTACCTAACACCTGAGTAAAATGACTGAATACGTTAAACTATGCGTAGTATTGATTTTCACTAAAACAACCATCCATTTTTTATCTTCAGCCAACTGGTATCATTCTGTAAAACAGTTTTTAGTGTAGGTGAATTTTCTAAAAGATCATAATCATAGGTAATAAAAAGGGGTGTAATCTCTGACGCAATAAATGTCGTGAACTAGTGAAGTATACTGTTACTAAACAAACTGATTATTTAGGAACTATTTGAGCTGACTTGTAAATTTTACCAGGTAGCAATATCAGAGTGATCTAAACACGGGACAACCATTTCCAGACTGATCATCCTACTTAAGTTATACTCGTCTACAGTAGTCAGCTAGCCAGATACAGATGGTCTGAACAATTTGGCTTTATGAGGTGAATTCGTCTAGGTGTGCTACTGATGAGCTCAGTTCCAAACAAGTAAAACTGCTGTCCCATGTTTAGATCACTGTGATCTGGCTGCTTGGAGAAATACTATAGATCAACCTGAGTGGTTTGCTAACTACTCAAATTGTTAAGTAGTATATTTCATCATTATTTATTTTTCTGCTGTACTGCATTGAATTTATCTCCATAATCTTCGTTAAGAATTTTTCGCCCTATTTCGGTGAAATTTCGATTATGTACAGTACTGATTGTAGGTTTTGAGTAGTTAGAACCATCTGAGATGGTCTTTATTGACAAATGGTTTAGATATAGTCAATTTCCCACAGGCTTTTGTCCTAGCACTACAAGGATTCAGGTATATAGTCCTCCTGTTAACTGAGTTTCACTGCGTCACACCTCAACTGCATGAAATCTACATAAGAGTCCATACTGTATCACAAAATAAGCTTAATCTGATCAGTTTGCTAAAAATATCTATTGTAATCCAATATCTAATTAGTCAGTTGCTTTTTATTTCACTAAAACTGATTTCAGCTCAACAAAAAAAGCTGACCGCAGAGCTAGCTCAGGGAAGCATAGATAGTTATGTAGTGTTGATATTAGGCGATAACTGAAGGTGAAGTGAAAATGCGGGTCACAGTAGGATTCGAACCAGCGGTCTTTAGATTATCTGCATGATACTCTACCAACTGAGCTACTGAAACTAACCGCTGACCAGATATTAATTTCACTTCAATGCCTAAAAGATTTCCACTGGCTACCCACCTCCATGACTTCTCATCTCGTTTGTCTCAGCTATCTCGGACAGTCAAGGTGATAATTGTGTATTTCTCTTTCGAATGTGTTCCTTAGTGGAGTACATTACTAAATGTTTACATATTGAAAGTTAGATATACAATGAGCATATTGTACTTGAAACTGTTGAACCGACGAACAGATATTTTCATTATTGATCAATTTATTATCATACCAAGCAACCCATCATTTAGGCTATCACTTGTTATGTCGATATGGTTCTCTCAGATATTAAGCCAGTTCCTAGTGCAAACTGAAAGCAGTAAGAAGTTGGCCAAACCAACACTTGACACCATTGCATGAAGTCTCTACTGACTGTTTCTTATTCGCTGTATAGGGAGGTGTGGGCTATTTGACTGAGGTCCCCGAGACGATAGAAATCATACAGCGGTTGAGGAGTCTTGGTGACATGACTGAAAGTCAGTCAGAATGGCGCAGGCATATTCACTCTTTGATGTCTTATAAAGATTGTGTGTTTTGACTAACCATCACCATCAGATTTCTCCTCCTATACATCTTCGTCTACTTTGACATTACTCTTTCTGTAACCACTCATTGTTTGTATGCTACTGTGAAGTGTGGCAGCCTGAGCTAATACACTTATATGTGAGATTCTACGTTGATTTTGTCTCTCTATCCACTGTCTATGATTGTCTTCGTTTCAACCCTGGGCTCGACCAGTGGCTGTGTCATGGTTTTGCACTGAAAAGAAGTTCCATACTAGTGGGACGAAACAGTTGTCTAGTGCTGTCTAGGCTTCTAATGTTCCTCTAACTGATGTCACTCCATGATGAATATCAACTTGAAATCAATAAATCCACAGAAACTATCAAAGTGAATCAATCATGAATGCCTAGTCATTCACTTACTTCTGTCATTTGCCAAGTTGTTATGATGATGTTGTCTTTGATATCATTGAAGTTTAACTTGCTATGCAATAGAATAATAGAAACAATCAGTTAGTCCATTTCAGTCCTTTTTTCTACGCGTATATGCGTCTTATGTTTGTGAAATGAAGGTATCTGGCTTTGTTCATCAGCTGTCCAAAATGTTTGGGTTGATTTGATAAGTGACTGTTATTATTTTTATTGTCATTACTATTATTATTATTATTATTATTATTATTATTATTATTATTATTATTATTACTATTAGCATCAATTTTTGATGTGCTTGTTTCTGGAAAACTAATCAATTTAGTGCTAAAAATAAACTTCCTTTCCAACTTAAAGTGACCTTTTTGGCACATGTTTACCAATTTTATGAGTTTCGTGAATTTTATACATTTATCCATCTGCCTATATCCTTTTTATTTTGATTTTTATGCCAAGTGAAAAAACAAAACAACATAAAAGAAAAGCTTGTCAAGTTGAATTTACAGCATAAGATGAAAATACGAGTGATTAGATAGTTAAGTTTTTTCCGGTCTTTTCCAACCGATAGCTGTTACTTTGACGTGATGGTCAGGCTTACATATCACAATGACTCAATGAGCTATGCTGGTGGAACGCTTGTTCCCTCAGGTCTTACCATACCAGAAAGGTCTGTTGGATAGTGGTTAGACGAAAAGCAGTTACCGTTGTGGTATAAATTACACTATGATGGGGTATGATGGTGGAGTCGTACTGCTGCTAGCTGGATGGTGTGTGACAGCAGTAAGGTGTTTCCCTGGGATGACCAGGAGTGCTATACTGATGCTGCCTTTCAGTAGAAGGGAAGGACGGGGGTTAGAAAAGATCGGCCCCCAAAATAATACACTCTACCATACCCACTGTCTGGTAGGCCGGCGGCATTGTTTCATTTGTCGCTTCTTTTCGACCATCTGGCCCCAAAATAACAAAAGTTCAAAACCACCATGCACGAAAGGCTGTGTGTGTCAGACCTCAAGCAGATGTCCGATGCGCTCTGCGGTCACACAAATCTTTTCCAAGTATCTTAAGAAGAAATAGCCTTCCAAGGTATAGGGAGCCGAGAAGTGTCGACCCCTCACAACTTTGTCAGAACTCAATTTTCCCCAAATTTTTTCGGTGTCACATTAATTGTTTTTCTACATCTGATACTTTTTACCAATCATCCTGAACTGGAGATAGTGATTAGATAGGCTTCGAAGCTCATTTCAAGGTGAGGTAGGAACAAGCCACACTGCAGTCCATTTTGTTCGGCTATACCGCCATGAGACATGGCCGTTAAAAGTACAAGAGATGAAGAGATTATAAGGTTTTGATCACAGGTGTCTACGTAGCACTGCTCACGTTTGGTGAAATCACCGATTGATCAATGTTGAGGTCAGGCAAATCGGTGGATGATGTTGTGAACCCTAGTTGACCGAGGTGGCTTTAATATGATGCGTTGCATATACCGATCCATGGCCTACCTTGACGTCCTATGCTAGCAGGAGTTGGATCAGGTTGTAGAGGGTTTCAGGGTGGCCAGACCAAGACTTGGCACCAATGCATGAAGTCTCTGCTGACTACTGGTCTGAGCCATGTGGGAAGGTGTTGACTACCTGATTGGGATGCCGGAGACGAAGGTGATAAATCAGGAGTTGAGGACTCTTGATGAAATGACTGAAAATCTGTCAGAATGGTACAGATGTATTCACTGATCGACATCTATACCCTGCATATTAACACTGACCGTTATCTTCAAATTCTTTATTCTCGCACACAACAATATCTACTCCGATATCATTTTGTTTCTATCCTCTTTTTTTGTATGCTGCTGTGAATGTAACAAACTAAATCAATGCACCTATTTTCCAGCAGATATTTCGCTTCAGATGGAGAATCACAAAAGTTACATCCTAAGCATATCAGTGGTAGCAGACATAATGAGTTTCATTCACTCGATATAAACCACTTATTCTACTGGCTGTTACCACGGCTGAACCTCATACATCAGTAGGTGTGTAGGAAAAATATACTGTCAGTACCATTATTTAAAGTTACATCTATATACCAGAGATTCCTAAAAAGCTGTAGAGTGTTAACCACGGTGATTGAACCTATTGCATTGCACTTAGCAACCTTTTTCACACTTGTGCAGTAGACAGGGGACTGGACTTATTAATTTTTGATGCCCATTAATGATACTACGTATCTGCCTAACCAGTAAGCTGAACAGGATTCAAACCAACGACCATTAGCTGAAGTCACCCTCATAAACAAATAACGCACAACTCCACTATATATTTATGATTATTTCACAATGAATCAGAATTCAAGGTGACCAGTCTTTCAGATCTATGCATAAAGATAAAACGACTATTAGGCATTTTATTGTTTAGAATAAATTCATTTTATATGGAAACAAATATTCTGTTCAAGAAAGATTCGCATGTCTATCATAAATACATCACATTATTAGTACTGATAACCGGTCGAGAAAAAAACAAAACAACAATAAAGATTTGCAGGCTATAAAAGGAGCTGTTTCATGTATAAACTTTGCTTATGAAAGAGAAAATAAATAATATATTATAGGAGTTTGATTGATCTACGCTTTGCTATGGATTCTTTATTCCCCTACCCACCACAAATAACTTCAGAGTGAGGAACATATGTTGTCTGTTAGCAATGCTGCTATCAGTAGTAATAACATAATAAAGACAGCATCACTACTTCATTGACTGACAACACCATATGGGCTTATATACACCACTCTATGCCATCAATTTCTCCATATAGAAACACGGACAAGGAAAGAAACGCTTCAATGTGAATATTGGTGAGACTAAATATTCACTGATGTAATACTGACACTAAGACTGCTAGAAGTGTTTAGCATTGGTTGTACGTGAGTGAAGTGAAGTGGCGTCTTGATGCAATGCAATGTGATGTTGGTGTTGGATGGATAGGAGGTGATGTACACGGATCCTTCTGGAAAACTAATACACACCCATATGCGCTTTCTGTCCGAAACTCACATCCACGTCAACAGCTGCTACAGCAAGGCTATTCGACATGAATAAATTATCAACAGTGTCTCACATACACATTCCATAATCAGTAACACTTCAAAGGAAACCTTCTCAAGATTCGCTTCACACACATGTCCAACCAAATAACGTCGAATAATTCATACATCTCTTTACCTTCACAAGTTCCCATAGAGTGAGCAGAATGGCTCTAATCCATTTCATCTCACCCATTCTCATCAACTGCTTACAACCTGAAACAAATTTAATATCAATTTACATTAGGTTGGCCCACTTGAATCTATCCAACAGAAAATTGTCCGCTTCAATTCAACATGACGTCAATATGATCTAATTGAAAGTGTAGGGATTGAGTGAATAAATATGCAGAAGTATGTAGAAGTTTGCCAATAAATAGAAGGATTAGACGAATATTCTACACCGGATGTTGAATCACACGGGAGACAAATGTATCCAACATATTGACAGAGTTTGCACACAATGTGTAGTAATTTTTATGTTAACTAACATCTACTGTGAGTAGAATTCAGATAGTTAGGTCAAGGGTGTGAAACGTGAAATAACAAGAAATACCCAAGGTGTATGAATCGACAACACAATGTAAAAAGCACGATGATTGTCAACAGTACGTACTTCATCACTTATTGACTAACTCTCCAATGAAAGGCAACAAATTTGAATTCATCTCTTTATTACTCATTTTGAACGATTGCTGAATACCGACTTCATGTCCACCATGAATCCCGTGATCAGCAATACCAACATTGAAGACATTTACACACCACAGTCACAAATTCCTTGGAATGTGCTCACAAATGCGGTCTGAAACACTTCCATCTATTCATCCAATGCATGTGTCTTGACAATTACATGTGAATTGGTATATCCACTTGTAGGTAACATGACGTGGGGAATTGTCAAACTTTGATTGTCTCACTGACCAGTTCGTTTGGGAAAGAACAACTAACCTCACAGCTGGATAAGTCCCCTTCAATTCTGCACTCACTCCATTCGACAATTAATTCTTCCACAAACATCATCAACTTCAAAGCCAAGATTTTAGAGAACATTTTACTCTCGAATATATCAAACTTCATGGATTTTGTCATTTGGTCAATTTCTGAGGATATCCGTTATCACACAGACAATTTTCAACAAGAGTCACTTCCTCTCCAACTATCTCTCTCTAACAAAGATGTCTCATGCCACTGAAGGGTGTTTTCACTAACATTTTCTCTCAAATAACGGATCATGCACAGTTGAAGTCAAGATACATTTCACTCTGAGAATTTCTACGATGGATACTTCTAGTCCTTCCACATACTGGTAAATTTACGCTTCGTTCTGCACATTCATTCAGTCAGTTTGCGTTTCTTCAATTAATTCATGTCGATGTTGACATAAATTGAAACGGACAATTTTCTATCATATCAAATCAATACTTATGTAAATTGATGTCGAAACTTATGAAAAATCGCGAAATGAAATGGCTCCATGTCATTCTCCTAAAGCTGTTATTCTCTCTTCACTTAAAATCGAGTGTATAACTGATACCTTTCACTCGTGAATTCGCCGGAAAAACATTTAACGTTTGCTTGCTGGCACACCGAATTAAGTCCTCCACATAATGTCAGTCTTCATGTTCTCATTGACATAGTTATCATCTGTTGATAGACGGAGATTGTAACATGAAACTCATCTTCCAGAACCTTGTATAGACAACTCACACATTGATTGTTAACATAGACACAATAAGCATTCAGTACTTCAACAGTTGAATGGCGTACTTATTCTCCTAAAGTGTACTAATGAAGTTCTATCCATGATTGGACTACTCAACTGTTGAGACTATTGCTCAAACCTCAACCACCCCCAAGTTGTTTAATTATGAAATCTTCGTTATTATCCTATTCTTACAATGATCACCAAACTGGAGGTTTGTGAAGTCTTTCCAATGCAAAACTGTTCTATTGTTTCGAATGAGGAGCTGAAAAGCTGCCAGCCAGTATGGCAGTAAGGATGGATGTTGGTTGACGTGGAATCCAGAACGCGCGTTCCGTTCTTTTTGAAACTCGCCAGCTTGATGCCCTACTTTCATGTGGGTGATGCTGTTCCACCACGACTCAATCCTAGCACGCATTACTCCACTAGACTATTAAGTCACGATGGCCACCAGTTGGGTAACGGGCATACTTTTTAATGTGATTGCTTGTAATCTCCCGACGTTGAATGAACCGAAAAGATCGATCAGTCAGCCGGTATCTTCATAAATCTCATTCTGCTGATTAACATCTTGAAAGTTCATGCAGTCAATGAACAATGATAATTAACTGTACACACACTGCCTTACTCTATCAAACATCTGCCTAGTTTTCTTTTACACAAGCCGGCAGTATCATTCCAAGTGAGTGAGTCATGGAGGTTTTGCAGTAAAGTATTTGAGCATTCACTGCATTTCTTAACGCTAAACACATAGTAAGCCCAATACACGAGCAAACGAAAAGGGAACTGAATAAAGAAACCATATGTCCCACTGTTTTTCCACATCAACAAACTTCCTTCTCCATTTCCACTCACAAAATAGTTGAGACTTATTTTAGAGGAAAACAGAAAACACTAGTTACAATGAATTATTAAGATATGACTCACACAGAAAGGTAATAAAATACAATGAATCAGGGTGATTCACAAGTTTTAGTGTATTCATTCCCCCAGAGATGTGATTTCACCACATACATGTAGAATGTGTTCAACCTAGTACTCAGCCATTTTTAATGAAGTATAGACGTTAAGGTGAAGTAGTAATTACTTGTCTTCAGAATGGGCTGCGTAATGGCTCTGTTGATAAAAATGGATTCCGTCTAAGCATTAAACTGCTAGGAAGTTCAGTAGTCATCTTTATTCAATCTTGCCTTCAAGTTGTATGCGCGACCCATCTAGATAATGGACAGTGAATTGTTAGCGCATTTAGTCAATTGCTGTGGAATAGTTTAGATGAGATTCCAATCTGATGGTGGAGCATGTAGACCAACTGGTTGATGATACAACGATTGCTAAATAGTCTGGTGATTTAGTAGGTATTCATTTAACCTGTATTCAGGGGGGGAGGGGGGCATGAGGAATCAGCAATTCGAAAGTGGAAGTAACATTGTTTCAGGAAGAGGCAACTCATGGAGTCTGTTGAGTGGGAGAGATGCTTCAAGATTTTGTGTGTTGCTATCAGGTTAGAAATTAGAAATGAGGTTTAGTTGATTGATAGTTGTATCTTCCCATTGTTATGCTTGGTCGAATAGGTCGGCCTGGACTGACAGATTAGCTTCTAAGCGGAACGATACCTCTATACTACGTGGATATCCATTGTGTTGTAGTCTTCAAGGTGGGTAAGAGTGGAATCTGGAATCTGGGATGCTTGTTCCTTCATAATGTAGACTGGTCAGCGTGGTGTATTCCCTTCAGTGAGTGATATTTTTCAACAACACCACTCACCGGGGGACAGGTACACACAGCTGTTTAGTCTTGAATATGACGAAAAGTGAGTCGGGGATTCCATTGCTGTTTACCGCCCATCACTAATATGAAAGTGAGACTGGAGCAAATCAAGGTGTATGTATAGAATCCGTCATACCAATGCAGGTAGATCAATTCGGTGCAATCAACGACGGGAAATTACATGCAACATCATTCAACATTAGAACTGATGAGCACATGTGCATTGATAGCATGAAGTAGCTGAAGTAAGAGGTATTCGTGGGAAATACACTGATTGGCAGTGGTATTAGTAGTAATCATGGAATCTCTGGGGAATCATCAGCAACTTTATAGTTGTGGTAAAAACATGTTGACAGATCTCAGGAATTGTAAAGCTGAAGTATATTTATATTCGTACCATAAAGCTTCGTAAAGGGGAAATCTCATGAGGAATCCACACTATTACTTACTGGAATCTTAACGCTGTAGAAATTAATGCACAGGGAGTATTTCGAAGCTATTCCTATAGTCACTTTCGGAAAATTACTATTTTATTAGTTGTTTCTTTTTTGATTGACTAGTTTGTCGCTTCATCATTCTCTGTTATTGCGCTAAATGACTGTTAGCTATTTGAAATTGGAGTATATGGCTAGGATGGTAAATGTTATGTTTAAAAAACCATTTGCATTTTCGAAGTTACATTGAAAGTGTATTTGATTTCTATGAAAACACTTCAATGTGTGTTTTTTTGTTTCAGTTGCCTTATACTATACTGTGTGTAGTTATTTACTTAGACAAAATATCAAGTGTATACTTTCAAGGCTTAATAATATACGTTCGTTATGATGGAAATATGTTTAAATATTGTTAGTAAATTTTTACTGAATGATTAGTTGACTGATATTACTAAAGTTAAGCATTTTTCCGATAACAATTATTTAATATGATTGAATTTTGAATGAAAAATGATAATATAATGTTTGTTAACAAATTGCACATATTCGAAGTTCAATGGTTTATATTCCTACAAGTTTAAACAAATAAATATGCATTCCATTATTATTAAATATTTTGGTGTCTATATGTTTATAATTTTAATTATCGAAATATATATATATATATATATATATATATATATATATATATACTTATTGTAGAAATACACCTTCCCAAATTACCCAGTTAACTATATTCTATTTTGTTATTTCCACCTTTTTCTTAATCATTAACTGGTGGTACATTTTTATGTCAACCAATTTCAATGTTCAATAGATATCGCTCACAGTCAACGTTATAATTAATTAGTAAACACATTCAAGGTTGATTTCAAATCAATACACACGCATACACATATCATACATTAAATAAATCATTATATGTATAACAGTGGCCTTACTACTGATTCTCGGACGTTATGTTTCTATCTTTACTACAACTATATAGGTGAATTGTTTAGTGAATTGTAATTTTTTGTTGTTGATTAGACGTAAAAAAAATCTATCAACATGTACAATGAATATACATATCGAAATGTAATCATTTCCACAATCATTTTAAGTATTATGCGTAATAAAAAAATATGTGGAAACGTTCTGTAACGTATTTTTTGACTGAATAGGTTGTTCATAATGTATAATATTAACAAATTGATATTGCAGTGTGATAACGAATAAATTATATATATATATATATATATATATATATATATATATATATATATATATATATATATATATATATATATATATATATATATCGGGAAAGCAGCAGGACCAGATGGAATTTCTCCAGAAGCACTGAAAATACACACTGAGACATCATCGATCATCCTCATACCATTATTGCAGAAGCTTTGGAAGAAAAGAAAGAAAGGTACCTGCCGATTAGAAGAAGGGTTACCTTATCAAACTTCTAAACAAGGGCGACATAAGTCTGCAAGAATCACACTCCTGTCCAACTCTAGCAAAATACTAAGCCACTGTTCTGCAGTCCAAACTACGACCGGAACAGGCTGGCTGACTCCAGGAAAAACAAATCATGTGTGGATCAAATTTCAACGCAACGCTACGCATCATCATAGAATGGCAATCAACTCTTTACCTCAACTTCACCCACTTTGAAAAAGCCTTCGATGGCGCAGACTGAAGAGTAGGTAGCTAGCTGCTTCAACACCACGGTTTTGGTGCCACTAACCTTTATCAACCTCGTTCAACAGCTATATGCTATTTGCTACATGCCAAGTGATTCACAATGGAAAGTTCACTGATTCCTTTGAAGCGAACTGAAGACAGGAGTAAGACAAGTTCGCCGCCTACTATTTCTGATATTATTAAGATATAATCAAACCATTATGGGGTGAACGTAGAGAAGACAGAGGTGATTAATATATCCAACCAACAACAACAACAAGCACCAATCACCATCAACGGGAGAAATCTAAAGGGAGTTGTCCATTTCACCTACCTGCATAGGCGGCATCGTTTCAGCTACATGCGGCGCAGGCTCACATGAAGATATCAAAGCCAGGATCGGAAAGACAGCAAGACAAGACAGGCCTTCCTTCATTAATCTGAAATAAGCAGTGTGCAGATCTACTGCACTGCACTGCACCGCACTCAGCATAAAGTGTGAACAACATACGGATTTTCAACACTAATTGAGTCAAGTAAGTCAGTGCTTCTGTTTGATGGTTGAGAGACTTGGTGTGTTACGAAAAGCATTTCCAACAAATTACAGACATACATCATCAACAGTTTCCGCTTGCACTCACTCGATACTTAAGATCAGATAGCCAGAAAGAATAAGTAAGGAGGAAGTCTGGGTAGCTGGCTGGCTGACAACGAACCAAAGAAGCAATAAACTATCATCCAACAAATATGCAGAAGAAGAAAGTGGAGATGGATTGGATTGTATTGGACATACACTGAGAAGACTATTTGGGGACATCACACGCAAGGCTGTTGAGTGGAACCCACGTGAGAAACGACGAGTTGGGCGTCGGAGGGTGACGAGATGGATGAGATCGTGTGGAGAAGAAATGTAAGCTTGTGGGCAGTGGTGGAGTGAGGTTGTAAAGACTGCAGAGAAGAGAGTGAAATGGCGATGGGCTACTGAAGCCTTATGTTCCACTAGGAACCAGCGACCTTTAGTCATCACTCAGAATAAATAGTATAAGTCTATCAAACTACAGCTATCTCAGATAGTCAAACTAAGAATACATAGTAACTAACATAATTATTATAAAGTGTTTTTGTTTTATTCAATTTTAGGTTCGTGTCTACTATCCCACCACATACTTGCTATGCCAAAGTTGTATACCTCTGCCACCAGTAGTAGTGATTAAGTTTTTAAGGCTTCGAAACACCTAGTTGTATTTATTGATGACGCTGTACCAACTGAGCCAAGAGACCTGGCGACAACTTGTTTGATTTAGATTGTGGTGAAAAACCTGATTAGGCAGTCAATGTGAATACGATGAACTAACAGTTATGTATTACGATCTAAATGAAATTAAGATCTAGTTAGCAGTGAGGTCTCGTAGCTCAGTTGGCACAGCATCAGACAGGCAACTTGCAATCCATGACTCCGATTCTCATTTCCGCTTCAATCATCACCCAGTAACAATAAACTTTGCCGACTGAAGGCGTAAAGTTGCAACTTGAAATCGATTTTTAAGTTGATTTCTTTCATTCTATTAGTCAGAAGTATAACAACACCTATCGTGGTTGTCTCTAGGCTGACCTAATCAGTGAATCAGTACTAAGTCACTATGTACACTAGGTGAATTTCAGTCTGTTCCTTACTAATTATCATTTTGGCATCTAATGAAATAAGTGCAGAGTGTCGTGTAAAAGTTTGATCCGATATAGGACTGGAGCTTGGAGCTTTCAGGTGCTGAATGACACGAAACATAGTTTTTATTTCTATGAATTAAATGTTAACTGTAAAAGACAGGAACTTGTTTTGACTATACCTTATATAAAAACGCTTCACCAGCGACACTTTGTTGACTGACAGAGATGATTGCTACTCTAGTCCTTGATCTCTCAGTTTGGTCTAATGCTAAATAGTTGTTGAATGTTCTACAGAATTTCACGGCACTCCACGATAACTATCTTTATTTGTGGCGAGGTAGATTTGTTTATGTAGGCAAAGAGTCGATGAACTGATTATGAATAAAACCTGTGTAAAGACCATAATTATCAATGTACCATATCTACGATACACCCAAATAAAATCCCGCTAATCAGTCACTGGTCGCTTTTGGTGGAACCATCTTGTAAGTAAGGTTGAGTTCAGGCGAAAGAAGGTCCAGGTTAGGCAGACTAAGACCTGAATCCAGCCAATGAAGTCTGTCACTGTTGTGTGGGATGTCGACTGCGTGGTTGGGGTCCCTGAGACAACAGAAATCAGTGGTTGACAATTCTTGTTGACAAGGCTGAAAATCGGTCACAACATCATCTACTTTGATATCAGTCTTTTTCTATCCACTTGTTATTTGTATACTACCATGAAGTGTGGCAACTTGAGCTAATGTACATATGTGGGAGGTTCTACCTTGATTCTGTCACTGAACGAATGCAGTGACACTGTATTTTTACGCCTGACAGTGATATATTACTTTTAAGCCTAGCAAGTAACACTTCAGATGATTGACAACAAATGTAATGAGACTGAAAACTCGAACATCAATGAAGCATGTTTTCAGTTGAACGATAAACTTGTCGCATTTTGACGGTAGGCGATGCTAAAGTTATTGATCTCTAGTGGATTTCGGGTCTTACTTGGAATAACCTCCAAGTTCAAATAGTTTCCTTTAGTCTTTTTATACTCTATGATTCCCCTTAGTTTTAAATTGTCAATAAATCTGACGAACTATTTATTTTTTCAAATGAATATTCAATAACAATTTTTTAGATATTATTTATTAACAGTGATGATTCACGGTTGCTACGCTGGGTCGAATTGTTCGACCTCTGTTGGCAGATAGGCTCCTATGCGGATACTTCATCACTGCTTGAAAACTCATGATATTACAAACGGGTTGATGGATAGCACTTTGGCGTTTGAAGCGATAGGCTCCGGAACAACATGACTCACTGAGGTGCGAGTACATCTAGCTAACAACTCCCAAACAGGGTGAAACGTACGATCTGGATTCCATTACCAGCTACCAGCAAATAAACTACAACATAATTCTCTAGATAATTAACGTTAATCGTAATGGGAAGTTTATAACTTGTTGAGTTAACCCTCCTGCGCTTAGAGTGATAACATCGCACCTATTCTTGGAACGAGATGTTACCATTGATGTAAACTATAATTCCTTCTGTGTTAAGTTTCAGATAGTGGGACACTGGTTAACAGATTTTGAAAATGTTTTACAACTCACAATGCCAATAAAATGACAATTTTAATACTTCCCTTTTTTCATCTTCTTGAACATTTAGCAAAAGATCATTGTCCAGGAAAAAGGAATTTACTATCAACGTCATCAGCATCAACTTTAAGACGACAAAAACATCAACAAGAATTTTCTTTGAAGAATAATTTGAATAATCAAACTGAAATTTGTATAAATGTTAATCATAAATCAAATGCTTCAACATTGAACGATCACAATACAATTAAAACAAAACAAATTGCAAAGGATATTATTATTTGTAGTCATAAACAATTCTCGTTAAAAGGTAAAACAGATTTATTAAATGAACATGTGGATCAGTTAAACAAACAGAGAAGTGTTCATCTCTCTGGTGTTGATACACAACCAACTGACAAGATTACGTAAGTCATTAGTATTGGAATTAGTTGGCATAAAACCGTTACAATTTTTCTCTTTTTATATGTGTTTGTGATTACCTGTTATGTTAAGATCTTCCTTGCATGTAAACTTGATCTTGTTGATGTACAGCCTGAGAAGAACATCTGGTGTCACTACCTTCAGATGAGGTAAAGCATAAAAATTCTTAAAGCTGATGGACTGGTAGTCTCTAGAAATTCCAGTATGGTATTCATCATAGAATGACATCATTTGGAGAGGCAGTAAAAACCTGGGAACACTGAACAGATGTTTCGTCCCGGTATGAGCCTCCTCAGCAGGACCTACAGGCTCCGCAGCGACCACGTAACCCTTGAGCCGATGCGTCAGAATCTAATGGTTTACAGTTTCATACTCCTGCCAATTTTCGACATAGCGTGACCTTCATTCAAGTATTAGATACCCATAAACCTCCAAATTGATCTTCTGTCCTGTGCTTTTTAATGACTTACTTCGAGATGATATGTCCAGAAGTTCTAATCAGAAGTCATAATCAATGGGGCAAACTAGGTTGGACTTGAGGACTGGTACTCAACGATGACATTAAATGGAGGTTGCATTATGCCATGAAGTGGTAGAAGTAGGGAAATATGAAATCACTGAATTCCGACTCACTGGTTAAATAGTAACGAGCTGACCGTGGAACCTGAGGGCCTTGGGTTCTGTCCGTGATGGGATTGTGGGTGCGCATTGCTAAGGAGTCCCATACTAGGACGAAACAGATGTCCACTGTTCTCAGGTTTCTAATGGTTCTCCAACTGATGCCAGTTTGTGATGAATACCAACTCGAAACCAATAGATACCCACAAACCTCCAAACTAAGAAACGTTGCATAACGCTCACTATTTATTCACTAGTTCTAGATATCCGTGTGTATTTGAGCACAGTAACCTGCTTCAACTGCTTGAAGAAAGAATTTCACAACTATATTCTTCAGGAAGTATGTATAAACTTCCCGTTTTTTCATATAACCTTAAACTTCATATGAACATTAGTACTAATAATAATCCTGAGGCTTACAGAATTCGATTGATAATTTTGCAACCTAGTCATCAGACTAGGAAGCTTACCGTTGAGGTACAATTTCTGAATGTCATTCGGTTAGAGGTGGTCGATAGGAAACCCTCAATCTGGATTTCGCTCTTGTTGGCACTCATCAGCAAGCCGCATCTACAAACTCAAAGAAACTTAAATCCTTCTGCAGACTTGAAGTCACATCACTCAGTGTTGCAGTTAGAGAAGTTACCACTTAACTTCCTTATGATGAGCCTCTTATCTTGGTGGCCACATTTTAGAATGATGCGTAGAGTTTGGTAAGCACTCTGAAATAGACAACGTGAAATCGGTTACTCTTCACTGACTAACCGGTGTAAAGAATTCTATATGTACTTCATCTACGGAAGCTGTAAAAGAATAGTCAAAAACTGATGATTATTTGTACCTTAAATATATATCAGTTGAAGAAAATGTTAAAACTCGAAAGCACTAAACAGAAAATCACCAGCTGCATTTATAAGTTCGACTAGCAGTCAGTAACTTCGAATATTGGTTTCATTTTTGGTCTAAGTGTATCTCAATAGGCTGTAGTTCAACGTGTGTGTGTGTTTAACAAGCATTTCAAAGACTGGTCCACGCATGTTCACAGTAATGTCGATGGAGTCACGTGATTTTGCTCCAGCTGTCTCCCTATTAGTGACACGTCTGGAACCTTCCATATCAGTTAATAAGTATATCTGATCTACACCCTGCACAATGTTTATGATGCAAACATTCTATTTGGTAAACAGAGATATAACCAACTACTAAAAAAGAAAACCTTCCATCTTTAAAAATAATAAAGTTTTTCTAAAAAATCAGTTGTTTACCCATGGGTGTAATTCTCCTAAAAGGTGACCAAGGCGATAAGCGAAAAGAAATGGTTCTCGTAGCTTTGGCGCTTGAAGTGTTGAGTACTAGTTTCAAGTATCGTTGGTGTGGACGTATTTTTGATTGATGGGTCCCAAGGAGGACGAAATACATGTCATAAATTTCACTACCAACCACCAAGTAAACTACCAAGCGAAATGCACTTCGCTTATCACCTGTTTCAAAGAGGAAATAAAGCAGCAGTGCGAACTGGAAAAAACTCTCATAATAATAATAATAACAATAATGAACCATAGGAAATGTTAAACATTCATAAACTTATTATGTTATATTTAAAACCTTGACATTTAGGTGCTCTTATTAATTCCGCTTACATTTAAGCTTACTGATGATGTACTGTTGTAGAGATATGTATATTTATCACCAGTAGAAAACGGTTTTAAAAAAAAATAACTTTTTCTCCTTACAATCAATAGTTGCACTGTACCATACTGACATTAATATCTACACGTAAGAAAAACGATTTACGATTAGGCTAATTGAACTGACTAGTGAATAACCTTTAATTTAGTTGTAATTGTTTAATTTATTGATAATTAACAGGTTATAAATAGAAGAAACGTTTCTTAATGTACAGAATATGAAAGTTCTTTTTAACAAAATATGATTGTGATTTGCTTTTTTTGGCTTACAAATCCAGTTGGTAGACTGTGGTACTAGCGATACTAGTGTAGCAGATTTTGGTATTACTGGGAGAGTTTTACTGATTTTATGTAGTATTGTTACTGATATCATTTCCAAACGGGAAGCTGTGAGTATCTTTGCTCTGGTTTTGAGAATTTTTGATTCCAGGCAAAGATTTAAATCAAGCATGCTTGGCGCTAGAACTATTTTAAACAATTCCTTGAAATAATGACGTTTACACAGGATCACGTTCAAAAACTGCATCTGCGTACTAGGCTGAGTCGAACTTAATATTTGATAACTTAGATAATATAATCCGTGAATCTCCTTATTTGATTGGACCGAACTGATCGGCTAGTATTGGCATGCAGGCTCTTGTACGAATGCCTTGATATTGGAGGCATTTTCATACTTGATATTGGTGATGGAATCCAGGAAGAATGTTTCATTCTATTCCTGACTGGTCAGCTGGTTGAACCTGCCTCTCAGTGAGCGATGTTGTTCTCACTCAGATTCAAAACCTAAACCGATAGCTTCAGATACTAAAGAGTTATCCACTAGGCTACCGAGTCACGATATCCACTTCTTGTGAGACGCGTATAGTTTTTCTGTTGTTACTTGTATTATCCCATTGCTGATTGGGCCGAACTGATTAGCTTCTGTTGGCATATAGGCTCCTGTGTGGATGTCTCGATATTGCTTGCGTTTTAATTATAGTAATGATAGATAGTGGCTAGCAGTAGAATCCAGGATGTTCATTTTGTCCTACCCGAGATTCATTGGCTGAA